>CM027860.1:5000-1403863 GCA_016097605.1 Eucalyptus guilfoylei
CTAAACCCTAAACCCTAAACCCTAAACCCTAAACCCTAAACCCTAAACCCTAAACCCTAAACCATGTTCGGTATGTCAATCGTATGTGCAAACATGTGTAGATGCTGTTGCAACTTGGTGGTTTCGTCATTGCTGCATATTTTTCTATTTTTAGCATGATTTGCAAGTTCATAATTAGGCTTTGATGTGGCAATGGAAAATGCTTGCCATTACACATTCTTTATGGGAAATATTTCGTTAGACTTTTGCACGCTCCTAGGTGACCGAAAATCAAATATCTTCTATCATGTTGAGTTTAGCTTAATGCCTTATGATGTTCATGTTTTCTCATGCTCGTTTGGGTCTCTTGAGACCAAATATCATGTGGTTGCCTTCTTGACTATTCAACTACGCGTTATTAGCTTCATGTGCCTATGTGGTTCATCATGATTGAAAGTCAGTTTATATGTAAAAATCATGTCACAGTTAGGCTTGTTGAACTTACAAATCCTCAAAAACGTCATTATAATTCTTAAATCGTCTTACACTGATATCAATTCGTATGACATTTTCACATGTCGACTCAACGTTAGGTGTTTGCTCTAATCACTTGTTGCATCCGATTCTTGGTTGTATGTGATTTTCATGCCATTTGTACATTGCATAAATGATTTGAAGACTTAATAATATATATTTGCATTCTGGTTTCTTAAAGGCTAACCTCCACACTTTCACAAACGTCAACCTTAGAGCACCGAGTTGACCTCAATTAAACCCATGCCCTTCTAGGAATCGTAAAGCACACTTAGACCTTTCAAATGTGACTGGTTTCAAGCAATTTGCTCATTGTTAGACCCATTTTCCATTTTCCTAAGATTAAAATTCTGACCTAGGATTAAATTCGGATCTCTGTTTTTACCCCCATTTTGGTAGACTTTTGCTATTTTTGCAGCAATTATTTAGTAGAAATTCTTGAGTTGGATCCTCAATAAAATTTGTTTGTTACCCTTTTATTTGTGTTGTGGTAAACTTTCATGATTTTTGGACTTCATTTCGTAAGGTAAATCTCGGTTGCAATGATTTGATGTCTTGGTGATTTCGCAATTTCCTGATGCATTGTTGTCCATTGCGAGATTTTATAAAATCATGCTTAGCTCTTTTAGAGAAACTTTCTTCATGAAAGATGTTCCATAGCATGTTATGCATGTCATTATTTTTTTAGAGCTAAAACATCAATACGTGCCATTCCATTTTGCTTATCCATTATGCTTTGTCTGGAACGTTCTGTTTTAGGTTTTGGTTGTGATTGCTTACTTAGAGCTTTTAGGCTAGTTTGTACATAAAATTAGGCCATATCATCTTCATGAAATTTGTTCTAAATCCCTTGATCTTTATTGCCAAAAGGCTTCCAACAAATGAATTGACCTTTTGATCACATTTTTCTCAATCCCTATGGGAAATGCCCTTCTTTGTACATTGAAATGGCTTTGGCTCATGTGATGTTTCTAATTTCAAATGCTTTAAAGTCTTTCAAGTATTATACTTTGACATAGGAATTCTCATGGTTTCATATGTGAGCCCTAGACCGACTTAGACATTTAAGTACGTTCTATAATCAAGATGTTCCTTGTCATGATTTCTCCCAAATTCTTTCCATGTTCGGGTTGACATTGAGCTTATCAAAGTTTGGGTGGTATTTAAAATGCATGTAATGTTTATGAGTGCATGATATGCGCACCAAACTAGCCTTGGCAATTAAAAGCATTCCATAACCAAGATGATACTTGTTCCAAAAAATCTTATTTTCTTTTCTCAAAATTCCAAATTTATCTTTTGAAGCATCACACGGACCACTCATGTATAAAACATATCATTCATTAGAAATGCTTGTATTTGTGATTGGCGTGTGCCCATTGAATAAGTGACCCGCCAAGGGTACACTCACTCGATTGATTGGTTGGGAAATAAGGCCTAAAAGGCATGCCTATGTGTTTAATTCATGCCAATGCATGTAGATTTAAGATGTATGTTAGGTGTGATGCTTGATATTGAGGGAAAACTTTGGGAAATCACTTAGAACATTTCTTAGGGGCTTACAAAGGTTATCGGCCATGCAAAAACACAAATGGTCAATAATGGCTATAAGTCATAAAATGAATTGGGTAGGTGTCTAAAGGGACCTACGCATGAATTATAAGGCCGACCCCGAGGCTCAAATTTGGTTGATTTTGAACTTGGCTTTGCCTGATTGAAAATTTTTTATCCTATGTCAAGCTTTTGATTATTTTGTCATGTATGGATATTTCTTTCTATTGTATGTACCTAATTCTAGTTTCTATGTTAGAACTAGATTAAGCCCATGGAGGTTCAAGATCATCGAAACATCAAGATGGCGAAGGTCAATGTCCACTCCGACCGTACTTTTGTATCCGTTTTCCTAATATAAGTTTTAAGTTCGTTCTTTGTATAATGTGACATCCTGATTTTCCGATTCTGTTTTCGATTGAATAAGTTGGGATTTTCATCGACGCGCCTATAGTTCTTTTCCCCGAGCTGATCACTCACGGGATAACTAGTCTATCAGGTGAAGCCGTTAAGGAATCTAAACGCAATAGACTTGAGAATTTGATCAGAAATCGACCGCTCGACCGTGTTAATCTACAAGAGTCAATACGGCACCATCAAAATCGACCAGAGTCCAGAGATAGGTCGTTTCGACAAAGACATGTGATTAGAGTGTGGGTGATTCCACCTGATTGCAAACTTCTCGTCGAACGGCACTAAACCGATTTTTTTGTCATTTATGTACCCTGTGCCTGTATTTGAAACCTCGAGATTTTCACGACAATCGAGAGTCGCCAATGAGTTGAAGATGTACAGCGTGGCTCAAAAATAATCAATCATAGGTCAATTGCACTAAAAATTCCTAAAAGCTACCCGGTAGGTTAGGTCACGCTAAAATCATGTCAGATTGAAATTAACCGCGAAATTGAACCCGATTTCAGAAATTGAAAATTCTATCATGTCACAATTTTTTTAGGAATGTTGACTCATCCTACGAAGATTTTTCTACAAACCCGAGTTTTTGGCGAAAAATCAAATTTAGGCGTTTTTGGACCAGGAAAATTGGATGACCGTTTTTTAGCACACTTTTGGCAATCAAGTTGGACTAATTGGCAAGGAAAAATGTGGAATGTGATGTGGGCATCCTCCTTGACATTTTGACCTTTGATTGAGCTCAATTGGAGAAGTTTTGAAGTGGAATTAGATGAAATTGAGGGGAAATGTAACAAAATTCGTAGGCCAAGGGGGGGCAACATTTCAACCACCTTGGGAGACTTCTTGGAGAAGCCTTGGTGTGGATAATGGCTGAGGATGATGGCTAAGCATGGTTGGGCATGAAACTTGAGTGTTTCGATATTTTGTGCCCCCCCCCTTTAGCAACTGTCTTCCTCTTCCTTGCAACCCTTTCTCCATTGTTCTGTGGTGTTTGAGCTCAAGAAAACTAGAGAGAGGCCCTGCAATCGAGCCAGCCACGACCGAGCACCGCCCGAGCCCATCGAGAGCCATCACTGCCGCCCGCACGCCGCACTATTGCCCGCTCACATCCCGCTCGTCCTGCGCCTGCTCGCCATTCCCTGCAAGCCCAGGCTGCCGTCCCGCGTCTGCTCGCAAGTCCCCGAGCTTGCCCCGGTCTCCGTCCAAGCCGTCCAAGCCGCCGAAGCCACCACCGTCACCCGTTGTAGCCGCCTAGTCCGCCTGCTTGCCGTTTCCGTGCCAAGCAACCGCTCGGACCGCCCCCTCTAGCCTCAACCAGAAGCTGAAGTTTCAGCCCAGCTAAGACTTCGAGGCCCGTTTTACAATGTACATCTTCGACACATTGGCAACTCTCGATTATCGTGAAAATCTCAAGGTTTCAAATACGGACACAGGGTATCCAAAACGACAGAAAAATCGATCTTGTGCCGATCGACGAGAATTTTGCAATCAAGTGGAATCACCCTCATTTTGATCACATATCTTAGTCGAATCAACCTATTTCTGATCTCTGATAGATTTTGATAATGTCGTAATGACCCTTGCAGGCTAACACAGTGGAGCAGTCGATTCTTGGTCGAATTCTCGAGTCTATTGCGTTAAAATCCCTTAACGGCTTCACCTGATAAGCTAGTTATCTCCTGAATGGCCAACTCAGAGAAAAGAACTATAGGCATGTCTGTGAAAAGCCCAACTTATCCAATCGAGAATAGAACCTAAAAATCAGGATGTCACACAACACTTATGCGGTCACGTGAGGTATGAGCTTGAGAGAGCTCATGACCATGATCGAGCGAACTCACAATTGGTTTTGTCCCTAAAAGGCGAGGTGATGACGCCCTTTTGTGGTTACAAACCATGAAGGAGCTCTCAAAGTCAAATACCTCTAAATCCAACCTTCATTCCCTCGAGGGATCGGGTTGCAACATGCTTGGTGACTCCACTGGAGACTGGTTACTAGATTAAAAGAACTTGAAGCCATTTAAAACTTGTTCTCGTGTTAACTAACCTGTCTTATGTAAGGTCATATGTATGTCAAAGTCACATGGAAAATGACGCGAGTCGTAAACCTCATGTTAAATGGTTTTATAGGTGGGAGTTATAAGGGGTAGAGTGAGTGTAAACCCCTTGTCTTATAGGTGGAGTAAAGATGTATGCATGTATGTTGGGTTATATTGAAGTGCTAATTCTTTACATTTAAGTGCATATTTTCAAGTTTTAACATGACACCACATACATAACCATGGTCTAAAACCTTAATCGCCCAATTTACAATCTTAGGATGGTTTATAGGTGGAATCTGTGAGTGGACACTCGTGGTAATCCATACTTCCATAAATCCACTCATCTCGATTGATAAAAGTGGCACCGACCGACGATAGTAGTAGTGGCTAGTCTATTTTTATCCTTGGGAATAGGGACCTTGAGCCTTAGCATTCTCACCCTTGGTGTTGAAGTCTCACCGTCCTCATGCAATGTGTGATTTGTGTTTGCCATGGTTTTAGTTAGTAAGACATAGTTCCAATTTTATTGTTGTTATCTTTCTAAATTTATGAATTTCAATTGCTCAATTTATGCTTTCAATGACAATATATTTTTAATCATGAATGCCCCATTAGGTTTAGGCTTAGATGGGCAAGCCCGAAATTGATGTGATCCCCATGCCGAAAAGTCTCGATATCATATGGGAGAATCTCGACCAAAGGCATCAAGATTATGTGGTGAAGCACATAGGCTTTTTCCCGACCTTATTGAAAGTCGAACCTTGAATCACGATGGTGAAGGCATTGGTCCACTTTTGGAATCCCGTGACATCCACCTTCGTGTTTAACCAATACGAGTTAACCCCTATAATTTAGGAGTTCAAGATAGCCATTGGATTAAGTAAGGCTTCCGCAGGTTTTGCTACTTCTACTATTGGTAAAAATCCAATCTCTCTTCAAAACCAATTCCCGAATATCACTACTGTGACATCCTTGTTCCAACCTTGATTTTCAGAATGGAATTACCTCGGTGAACAATCTTTGGATGGGATTACTATAAGAATCGATAAACCATGAAAGCATCAAAAAGGCTCCTCTGGGGCAAAAATTCAATTTCTCATCGAAGGGACATGGAAATTCGGAGAGTTGGGGATGGGCCACGAGCAAGGACCTAAGTGGGCCCAAGCCCACATTAAGCGACCCAATGGGCTCGAGCCCACGGAGCTAGGCCCAATTAGGCCCACACCCACATTGGGCGACCCATTGGCCACACGCTCAATAGAGTGGGCAGCCCATAAGGCCCTCTCTTGCAAGATCTTGGCATTTAGTGCATTCAAGTACATGAATAGTGCATAATCTTGGTAAAATGACTTAAATGCCCTTCCTTTTGACTATGGACAAAAGGGCAAAGTTGGAAAATGGCAAAGGAGGGGACGGCATAAGCATGGGGGCAGCAAATTGAAGGAGTTTGAAGCCAATCTAGCTAGCCTATTCTAAGTCTAGTCACTCAAGTGCAATCTCCTCAGTAATTGTCTTGGATTTTTCCCTCTTCAAGAAGTCATCTTTGCATCAAATGAACCCTAGATTTAGTAGGTTTGAGGGACTTAGGATAAGAAGTGCATTAATGGGAATAGATCTCCCAATGTCTCTCTCTCTCTCTCTCTCCTCTCTCCCCACCGTCGGCCTCACCCCCTCTCTCACCCTCGTTCTCTCTTATTGTTTCAAGCTCATTCTCTCTCTCTCCCTAGCCTTAACCAAAACCACCATCTCCACTTTCACCACCATTTCAAGCTTGTTCCCTCTCTCTCTTTTTTTCTTGTTTTTCCCCTCACCAGGGACCATCCTTCGTGCCCAATGTCGAACTGCTCCTCCACATGCCATTTCCATCACCATAGCTGAGTTTTGAAGCTGACGAAGCCGATGTCCCGCCCTCATAGCAGCTCTCGCTCCCTCTTTCTCTCTCACGGTTTGGTTCCTGTGAAGCCTTGAGACCACTACCACCAACCAACCACCGTCCAACCATTGTTCAACTACCATCCAGCCTCCCACATACACCATGGAGGCATGATCAACAGCTTTCTAGCCTTGCCGCACCTTCCCCCAACGCTTTACAAAGCTTGGGTTGTGTGTGAGTAGCTTTCTAGCCCTTGATTAAGGTTATCCTTGCACTTAGGAAGTAATTTGAGGCTTGATTATGATTAAATGGTGTTTTGTTGATGTGATAAGTGAGTGTCATGTGATAAGTGATTATTGGGTTTCGATAAGTGGTCTTGATAAGTAATCGAGGTTAGTGCGATAGGTTATTGAGCTTTAAAAAATAAGCTATCAAGTTTAGAGCGATAAGTTATCAAGCGTTAAGTGGTAAGTTATCAAGAATCAGACGATAAGTTATGAAGTTTAGAGTGATAAGTTATCGAGCTTTAGATGATAAGCTATCAAGATTTTGGTGATAAGTTATCAAGTTACAAATGATAGGTTATCAAGTTTTTGTCGATGCTTAGGGCGATACGTTATTGGGTTATGTTGAGTGAAGTTGATATGTTGTTACTAGGGGTGATCGGGTCCAGGGTGGGTAGGGTCTAGACCTGGACCCTATACCCGACCATATTATAACTAGTTCCCCTTTTTTAGACCCTATACCCAACCATGTTTGTATTGGACCCTATGCCCAACCCACCTTGTTTTTTCGATCCGATTCTAGGCTCAACCCTATTTCCACTGGAACTTGTTTTGCAACCTCCCGATATCCTATACGACTTCGAATTTTACAGTAATATGTGAGAAAATAATGTAATCCTCCTAATTTGTATTGAAACATTAACCACTTGTAATAAATAAATACATGAACTTTTTGACTAAACGAAAAAATTAAAGATCCACAGGGCTAATTGCCATAAATAAAATTATAAGGCAAAGCAAAAATCATAACATTGCATAAACATTAGCAACAAACATGGGTCTAATATTAATCTTATTCTCATAACTACTACATAGCTGTTCATTTATGCAAGCATAACTCCTCCTACAAAAGAGAAGTTAGGCAAGCCAATCCGCGTGGTACACAAGAATTTGGTGGCAACAAACACCGTCCATCTGTCGGATGGTGCGAGAGGGAGCTGGTGAGGGAGGGAAGCGAATGAGGAAGAGGAACAACAAAGGAGGAGTGTTGTGCGTGTCTAAGAGAGCCAAGAGGAAAAACGCCATGTGATCGCAGGAGTAAGAATAGAAATCAGGGGAAAAAATAGGGTTTTGGACCTCTACTTACAAAATTGGTTCCCAAACCGGCTCCAAAACTGGTCCGGGAACCGGTTATCGAGTGGGTAATCACTCAGAACTGGTTCCCGGACCGATTTAAACGGATTCCAAATTTTAGGAACCGGTTCCTAGACCGATTTCAATGGGAACTGATTCCCGACCCTATTTTCGGGGTGGGCTAGTCCAGTTCCCGAGTACACCCAATCCGGTTGCACACCCCTAGTTGTTACAAGATGCCATAATAGGATGATAGGCTATTATGTGTTATATGTGTTATATGTGTGATATATGAGTTATCTGTGTTATATATGAAGTGACGCTGTGATATAGCACATTATTAAAGTATGTTATAGTATTGGGATATGTTACATAAATAAAAGACAAGTTATTGGATAGTTCATAATGGCATGTGATAAGTGACTATGATGATTTATGTTCAAGTATGATGATTTGACCTACTTTAATGAGTGACCTATATGCCATGGACTCGTGATTTAAAGGGTGCATTTATGTGATAAAATATGAAGCACGTGTATGACATGATGGCATATGGCAAAGGTTGCGGCATATCGCATGGGCATCACAATGATTAATGAGAAAGATATGAAATGAATTGTGTGACGGTATGCCCGTGTAATCACCTAAAGACCCTGATGTGTTTTACGCGGAGTGTGAACCTGTCCTGATGTGTTTTACTTAGAATGATGCTCGATTCAACTCGAATACCCCCAAGTCAACGGGATGCCATTTGTGGATGGATTTAGGAATGAAGCTCCTCATAGAAATGTCATCTTGATGCATTTACGTGGGACGATGCCATGCTCAATGGGGCGAGAGGATGCCCGATTACACCAGATGACTGCGAACCTTCGGATTGGCCTTGGGTCCTGAGTGGGCGTAATAATCTGGACATATTTATGTGGAAAGTGCATAAGATTCTTATATGATCAGGTCTGGATTATTGCATGGCATGGACGCATGATTTAACTATATTGTGCATTCGTATGATTCGCTCAAAAGTGTGAGAAGTGTTATGGGATTTCCCTATTAGATATATTGATGGCCTTGATTAAGTAGATTTGCTTCCATGTGGATAGATGAAGTAAAGCGAGAGATGCTTCGTCATGTTTTTGCCATCAATACATAACTGCATGTTTAGGGCTTTTCCGAGATGAACGACTTCCCTATATGAGGTCTAGGAAGTTCACTCATTAGTTTATCTCACTATTATTTGTTGATTGTTTACAGGCCCTAAGAATAGCTTAGCCTTTTCGCTAGATCCAATTCGAACTCCCCATAGAGCATAGCTAGGAAATGACCAAGTATCCAATAAGGGAGACTGATGCATATTACATGCGTTATGTCATGACCATCTGGGTCGACGAGGGACTACCTAATTTAGTGGCTCACCATTTCGTGGCGTGGTACTTATGGGTAGGAGATGAGGGCCATGGTCCCATCCGCAGTTTCGACGGTCCACTAGGGATTGGGGACTCAGGGGGAGGCATCCGCTAGGATGCCATGGACATGCACGTTCCTAATGGGAAGGTGTCCCACCCTAAGCTCGACCCCGATGTGGTCATCAAGCCTAAGCCCTAGACTATGGAGCCCTTAGCTAGTTAGGTGGCAGTGGGGTTAGCAACACTTTTTTAACCGCCCTCATAGTACTAGAGGTGCTAAGTGTACCCCGGACTCCCTTTTGATGAAGGTCATGGCGGCACTTTTGGACTAATCGGATGTGACGAAGCATGTTAGGTTGAAGCTGGCTTGATTGACTTGTTGTATATGGCTTGTATGTGATGTTGACCTTGATGCATATATATATACATATAAGTATGCTTTGACTATCCCTGCTTTATGATTGATTGGAGATTTGTTTATGCTTCCACTTGTGCATTATATCGTTATTACAAATAAGTTAGCGATGCCTCTTGGGATGTCGCAAGAAAATAACCAAAAGGAAAGAATATGTCTAGCGCGGGTTGTCACACAACCGTAGTGGATCGGGGTGTGACACCTACCAACAAAATTAGAGCCATTCTTAAGGGAAATTCCAATTCCATGCCTTATACCTTCCTTAAACAACATCTTCTTATCCTCGAGCCTAAATCTAGGAAACAAATCCCCCGCGTCTTTCTCCTCATATTCTTTGGCTTCGTAATCTTTCTGCATACTCAAAAAATGGATCATTTAGTTACTCACATTGTTAACCAAGGATGTACCTTTACGTGCCTTACACACATTATGACTTGTTTTTTTTTTTTTTTGGTACATGTGGCTGCTAACGCTCTTCCTTAAATGGTCATTTTGGGTCCTACTAATCACTCATTTATTAATCACACTTGTGTCTCTTTTGGACAGGAGAGGAGTCTTTATGAGAAATACCCCGGACTATGAAATTGATCAAAGATACCAATTCTTCTTCAGTATCAAGGATGTACTTAGTCGATTTAATTGTTAAGTAGGCTGTGTAGACATTGATGCATCAATTAGATTATGTCAGATCTGTGCCAATGGGATTATATGGAAGGGGTCAACCATGGGGCATCTATTAAGCCAAAAAAGCTTCGAAAACTTGTTCATTGTTGGTTATGACTTTCGGTCGGCACTTAAGTAAGCAAGTGCCAGAGAATTTGATTGGACAATGTTTCCCGTGGCAGAATTCTTTCTTGGACTAGGCTGTTGACATTGAATTTGAATTTTGGTTGGCAAGTCGAACATGCATTTGTTGTAATGAAAAAATAAATAAGAAATAAAAAATACATAAATAAAGCTCCAATCTGATTAGAATTGAAAGGGCCTTTGCTAGCCCATCAGATCACTAACTCAGCCCATTGTTCCAGTCCATCAAACTACCGAATGAGGCCCAATCTCTCAAGCCCATCAGACCATCAAACGAGCCCAATCCATCAAGCCCGCAGAGTTTACCTCAAAAGAACGGATTCTCTCTCATGGATGGTTCCTTTTATTTTTCTTCCCCCATTCTCGCGAGCTCCACAAGGAGGGACGCTAGCTGTGCTCACTCTGCAAGAGGCAGATTCTCTCACACGCATGGCCCTCGTTCTTCATTGATCGACGCAAGCTTCTTCACAGCTCCCATCACTCAGCAATCAGCATCATCTCACAGCTCCTTCACCAGGCGGATTTTGGGGAACGTGGCAGAGAACACGCACACTCAAGAGCTTCCTCCTCCTCTGGGCTCTCCCTCCACATTCCGCCATAACCAGATCTTCTCTCTAAGCTCCCTTTCACAAGCGGCACTTCCACACACTACTTTGTCTTTCTTTTTCTTTCTTTTTCACAGCTTGGAGTAAACCCTATTAGTATTTAGTTTCTGACATTAGAAATATTAGTTATATGCCCTAAAGCAACCATGTAATGGTTACATATTGAAGATTGTTTAATGGTAAATAAATATTCATTTATTTACAGTTTTGTCGAATCTTTAAACAGTTCCCGGTCGATGGATCATCGAGAGGATATTGATGATCCTATTAAAACCAGTGTGTTCTCAAGCTTCACCATTCAATATTGGATACCTGCAAGGATAATAAGCCATAGGTCAATGGATATTGTGATATTCGAGCTAAAACATAGGTTATTGTCTCGAATAAGTTCACTGAATTTCACATACATAGAATGATTGGCAACATGGAAACTTTTAACGGGGTCAATGTCGAATTGTTCACACTTTGGTTTGGTGTAAGATCCTTAGACCCCAGGTACGATGTTGACTTGTATGTTGGATGGCTATAGCTCACAAGTATGCATTTTGACACTTTGTGGAACCGTCTCTGTACTTGATGGTCGTAGTTTGTTCACATACGAAGGCACATGCGTACGCAATATGTGTGATATCCGGACTTTGCCCGAGCCTCCAATACATAACGGTCTATGCCGCGTCGACAAGTTTGTCGTCGGACTACGTCGTTGGCACCATTCACGGCCACCGTTTCATCACCACCATCACCGTACCGGATTGTCACGTTTCGTCACGTCATCGCGGTATCCCCTCATCGTCACACCTCCGCCGCATTGGACAACTCAATCATCGTCTAGTCTATCATCTCATTTAAATTTTCTTCATGAAATGCTATAAATGAGACCGATGTTCACTCCCCACAGCACGTTGCCGAGCTGATTTCTCATGCGAGCTGCAACCACCCCCATGCGTACGTACGCGTACTGAAGAAAGGACCGGGAATCTCCATCCTCACAAGTCCGCGCCACCGCACTCTCTCGGCAGGCAATAAGGGAAATTGTTGACTCGAGTGTGCAGCCCGCTTGACACGAAATGGGAAAAGTTGGCCACAAACAACCACGTTTCTTCCCCTCCGCCAGACAGCAATTTGAAGACTTTGACCATGCAAGCGGCCACGTTTTTCCCTTTCTTCAACAGACCAATTACCATGCAAAGTCGGTGGCCTCTGCTTCTCCTTGGGCGTGACACGCACGGCCAGCTGGCTTTTCCCTCCGTTCACAGCGTTCAACGAGCTACCATCAGGATCTTTGATTTGTTGACTCAATTGGTCAACCGGCGGAGCGCACGAAGCAGAAGGAAGACCGCCCCTTCTTCTTCTCTCGACACCCATCATTGTCTTCATTTTCAGCGAGCCTTCAGCCCAAAAAACCTCTCGCCAGCTCGGTTGTTCCTCTTCACTGCCAGCCACCGATCACCCGCACCACCCCGCCGCACCGGCGTCTCACCTCCCCTCCGCTGCCAGCCAAGAGATTTCACCCTTTCGCCATTGCTCAGCCCGCTTAGCTAGCTGCTCCACCGCTTTGCCGTCGCACCGCCGTTGCCTCACCTCGCCACCAGCCGCGCCCACAACTCGCAACTTGCAGATTTAAGTCAAGTGGCGGTCTTGTTATTCTATATTGCGTGGTACTGCCTCACTCGGGCTTTCATTCTAGGATTTGAACAAAAATTGGGCTCAAATATTTCGAGCTACCGTGGATTCGGGTCTGTTCTTGGCGAGTTGAGCTGGATTCGGTATTGACTCGCCTTGTTGTTCATGGTGACGACCATCGGCACGGTTGGCACTGGTTTGGGTGTGAAGCTGTGGGTCTCATCGATCGTCGAATAGTTAGTACCGGTTTTTCGTATGATCGAGTCGTTGCTGGTCAATCCGGTCCCATTACGGCCTTGTTCGAATTTGAGGTAAGTTGGCATGTACAATGACGTAGGACAGTTCGGCGTTGGTTTGCCTAGGGTTCGGATGCTAAAATTCCTTAGGCGAAATGTTGGATTTGAGTCAACTTGAGAATAATACCGCTCCAGTTAGAATAATGGCCTTAGTCTCATGTACCAGTAAGTGGTTCGGTCTGGATAGGTTGGATGGCGTTAATACAAACCTTAGTGCTACGCCATGGATTGAATTGATATTGATACCGTCGGTCCACCGTGGCAACGATGCCTGGGTGTCGAGATACCTGGAGGGGCATGAGAATGGTGCCCTCCAGATGCATGAGGAATGTGATTGAGCCTCAGAGGTCCTCGCGATGCCAGGTTGAATGTGAAATGCCTGGAACGTGACATGCTCCAGATGCCTGGGGACTAAAATAAGAAATCGGAGGTCTTCGTGATGCCAGGTGGGATGCAAGATGCCTGGGGGGGTGCAACACGGGTCCCTTCGGAATATGGCGGCAGTTAGAACCAAAGTCGAATCGATTATTGAATTGTCCTGAATGTCTATTTACTTTTTGGTGTGTTATTTTGTGAAATTCCTTTAGAGTCATGGTAATTCAAGTTATTTCGATTTCTCACATTGCATGTTTAGGGTCTCGTCGGATGAGTAGTGGTAGACTTATGTAATATGGTCTAACAAGCTTTCATTTGCTGAGTGGTTGTACTCACCCCTTGTGGGATTATTACATTTCAGACGCGTAGTCATGCCACTCCAACCCGCGTCTTCCACCATGCTCTATGGCATCCCCACTGACCTCAAGTGGGATCAGGTGGAGCACGTGGACCCCGACTTTCCGAACGTCATGTTCATCTAGATTACGGTGATCCTAACGGTGGATGCTAGTCTCACTACGAGCCCCATGCTGATGGAGTTCATAGTGCTATATGCCCGAGTCAATGGGCGTACAGTGGGGCCGCTTCCACTTCCGGATGACGACAACGTTGGTTCGAGCAGGGTCGAGTAGGCGGAGGACTCGGGGAAGGATGGTAGCAATTTTTGGACAACCAGGACGTGATATGAAGACGACCGTGTGAATAGACTGGTCAGGACAAAATTTTGGGTTAGCCAAAAAGGGGATTTTTGGCCTTAATGTACCGACTGAAGTCATCTAAGAATATAAATAAATAAAAGTGCCTAGTTTTATATTTCATGTGCATCATTTTAAGTTATGATGGAGTCGTCGATACATGCTTCCGTAATGAAAAGAATAATAAGGACAAGGAAACGTCGTGATGACCCTCAACCCGTGGCGACCCCAACGGGTTGAGGGTCATCACAATGCTAGTGGTATCAGAGCCTAGGTTTTGTCTAGAGTGGTAAGGTGTGCTAGTAGAAAAAGGAGGTTATGGTGATCGCACACGTTTAGGCACGAAATGCATGTGGTTGACATTGCTTTGAAAAACGGGTGAGTGATTTTCACTCGTAAACTGCTAGTAATGATTGTGAGTTACCATGCGTGCCAATAACATTTGTATGTTACTTATATGATCTCAGTAATGTGTGAACGTTACTTTTCCTTCTTAGTAGATTAGTGACACTAGGTCACTAATTGTTCTTGTGGTAAATACTCAATGACCTGCAGGAAAGTATGGTACGAACAAGAAGTTCTCCCCCATCAAGGACTGAAGCCACTGCTTCAAGGGCAAGACCCCGGATGGAAGACATTTTACAAGCGCTGGCCAACATAGGGAATATGATGGAAAGGCAAGCCCAACAACAATCGGGAGCAGAACGTCATAATCAAGGGTTGGTGGAGCAATTTCTGAAATTGAAGCCACCCAAGTTTACTGGAATGGGGAGTCCTGAAGAGGCGGAACAATGGATCGATGGGATAGAAAGGATCTTCCGGCTGTTGAATTGCAACGACACCGAGAAGATAACCCTAGCAGAGTACCAATTGGAAGGAAACGCCAAACATTGGTGGAGAGCCTCTAGAGACACAATCTTTCCGCCTAGTATTGCAATAACATGGGATGAGTTTGTCAGGGCTTTCAACAGAAAGCATTTTTCTGACTGTGCCAGGGATAAGAAAATAATAGAATTTGTTCAACTTGAACAAAAGGAGCTGACAGTAGACCAATATGAAGCAAAATTTTTTGAACTATCAAGGTATGCTCCTAGATTAGTAGAAGACCAAGAGGAAAAAGCTAAGAGATTTTTGAAGGACCTGAGATTGGACATCAGAAGGCAACTGGTGCCTCTGAATTTGAGAGATTATAATGAAATCTATGAACGGGCCCAGCTTGTGGAACAAGAAGTAATAAGGGAACAGTTGGAAAGCAATGAACGAATGGAGTCAGGGTGACAAATGGCACTAAGTGACACCCAATGGGGTAAGAGACCCTATCCAACCCGAGACCTACCTTGGGATCCTAAGAAGAAGCAAAATTTTGGAAATTTCAGGAAAGCCAGGAGTGGTCACGCTCTAGGTAAAGTGCCTTATCAGAATAATTCCTATCGAATGTGTGGTGGACAACATGGGCCAGGACCCTGCCTAAATCACCAAAGGTGTTTAGGATGTGGGCAGAAAGGTCACTTTAGAAGGGACTGTCCATAGGGAGGATCGCAGTTGAACGTTGATCCGACACGACAGATGCAATAACGTGCAGGTGGACCACCTCCACAAGGAAATCCACAGAGGCTGCCAGCACAAGGACGGGTGTATGCGATCACCCAAGAGGAAGCGGAAGCTTCCAAAAACATTATCTCAGGTACGATTTCTTTAAATGACATGAAGGCTTATGCATTATTTAATACGGATGCTACACATTCCTTTGTGTCTGAAAGATATAGACGATTGGGTGACATAGAAGCCAAATCTCTTGATACACCTCTTTGTATTTCTACACCGTTAAAAGATATGGTATTGTCTACATTAGTATGCAAGAGATGTAAGATATCCATAGGTGGAAGGGATCAGGAAATAGACCTAGTGGTGATGGTCATGTATGACTTTGACGTCATCATAGTGTCGCGACCTAATTTTCGAGTGCACCACCTAAGTTTAGGCTAATGGACTACTAAGTCTTTAAACTTAGCTCAGGCTCTCCCAAGCCCATACCAATTCGCGACTTAAGGTTCAGTCATTTAGCATGTAAAAGATTATTAACTAGGAGTCGCCACTAATCAGTTTATGGTAGGTCAATTAGACACCTAAGTAAAATAATAGGAAAATTATTTTACTCCTACGAACTAGAGACTAAGGGTACGAGGACTTGGTTACACTAGATTTCTCTAATGCCCTTGCGGTACCATTTCTTTTCAATTTTTTAAAAATATTTTTTAATGCAGCTTGGATTGATTTTAATTTATTTTCCTAACATATGAGGTGATCATGTGGGTGCGCAAACCATCAATTTAACATCCAAGAAAGCAATGAATAAATTGTAAAACTTATCTCAAAGCAACGAAAGCATCTGCAATGTTAGATTAGAATTCACATCGACAGTCCTAGATATGATTTCTAATTAACATGCAATAACTCAATTTTTGTTTTCACTTATTTAATGAAAATCATGATTTATGCAATGCATGTCATTAATCTTATATGAAATGATATGACAACATGACCTAAACTATATGACATAAATAAGCATGCAATCTATTCTAAAGCATGAAATGAATTTATTCTAATTCTTTTATATTTTCCATGAAATTCTAATTCTTTTATATTTTCCATGAAATTCGAAATTAAAGAAATGCAACAATTAAATATGCAATCTAAATTAATCAAATGACTTAATTCTAATGACGAGCAATTTCTAACTAAATGAACCTAGCAACAATCACTAGACGACAGGCATTTCATGAATCTAATCCTACATGATATGCATGATTTTTTATATTTTCTTTTCTGAATATTCGTAATTAAGATCAATAAAAATCTAACTAAAGTGAAATGTTATCTATTCTAAATGCCTTCTAAACATGCATTTTAAAAAACTAACCTATCATGCAATTAATCCTAATCTACATGGAATGCAAAATGCAATTTTTTTTGTGTTTTCGGAATAAATAGAACAATTAAGAGATAAACATTCAAACCATCCATGGTCATTCAAAACGTTATCCATCACTCAATTTGAAATTTAAACTCGATTATCTCGCTAATAAAATCAATAAATTGATCTTAAGTCTTAAAGATCAAAATATCAATTTTACTCCCGCGTGAATAATTATTCCATCTAAAGTCTTATAGATAGAATAAAAATTCATGCGGTTGTGAATTGGACGTTACATCAGGGATTTCAACCATGCATTGGGAACTATTTCAAACAACGAAATAAGATATCAAAACTAAAATAAGATAAAGTAAATTTACCTAAATAAGTTAAATCTACCTAAAAATAAACCTATCAAATAAGATAAAACAAATTTCTACCTAAATTTGGATTTTTCCTAAAAATCCGATGGTAGATTGAACTACCAAGGAAGCGCGGCATGGCTACAGATGGTGCAAGGGCAGCGGCTATGGTGTCGCTGGCCACCGTCGGTCGGAAGTTCCGGCGAGGTCCAGCGAGGGCAGACCTGCAACAAAACAGGGGAGTCGCTCGGGCAATGGCTGATGGCGCAGTGAGGGCAGCAGCAAGCTCGGATCAGGAGCAATGATTCGTCGCTCAGGCGGAGGGCTCGGCCGACAGGGTAGCAGAGGCGACGGAAACAGAGGCACGGCAGCAGGTCAGTTGGAGTGGCGATAGATCTGGCTCGGGTCTAACTGGCGAGACAAAGCAGAGGCGGGCGGAATTGGGTGGCGCCAGTGTTCACGGACGAGCGTCGTGGGCGCAACAATCGATAGCCGCGCAGGGGACCGACGACTGGGGACGTCGAAGTAGAAGTGGGTCACAGCTGGGCGGTCGCGGACGGGCGATGATGGAGCGGCGAGGCTCGACGTGGAGCAGGGAGTCGATCACAGCAGCGAACCAGAGCGGGCAGTGCGGAGGCGAAACTTCGGGCTGTAGCTCCGGTGGTATGTCACTGGGTCACAGCTACCGGCACCGATGGTGAGGGGTCGAGTGGACCGCAGCGGGGCACGGTGCAGGGGGTCGGCCACAGCAACGAGACAGAATAGGCAATGGCGAAGGCGGTCTACAGTGCTTGCGGGATCTGCACCTCTTGTCGTCGGGGCCGCGTGCAGCGAGCGAGGAAGACTGGCATCGCAGGGGGAGGAGAGCTCGGTTTGCTGGCAGAGCGGCGGTGCGAGTTCGGCAACAAGGGGCTCGAGTAGAGTTGATGGTGCAATGACCGACACGGGGGGCAGAGCGGCGAAGGTACTGACGGGATCTGGTGGCGAGCAGGTTGTAGAGTCACGGGGGGTGCTCATGGCTGTGTAGGCACGACAAAGGCCCGGATACGAGCATCGGCGGCAGGGCTAGCACACATGCTCGCAGATGGAATCCAGTAGTTAGGCGGCGCAGGGGCGCGGCGGCGTGGGCTGCAGCGGAACGGCGTGGGTGTTCGCGGAGAAGAAACCCATGAAGAAGGAGAACGGTACACGATTTTTTGTTTTTCTCTCTCCCTCACGTCACTTCTCTCTCTCACCAGTCTCCTCTCTCTTTCCCTACTGCACGCTGCTGTCTTCTCTGTTGTCAGCAGAAGAAAGCGCAACAGATGCCTTTTATTTTTCCTTTCTTGTGTTTCTCTTCTTCGAAGGAAAAACAACGGAGCTTTTCTCTATTTTTGATCTTTTTCCCCTAAAACTCTAGAGAAGCCCCCCTTTTTCTCGATCTTCGTACCCGCCCTTTTTATAGGTAAAACAAAATGTGATTTGCTTATAACCTCCCGATCACAACAAACTCTTATCTCTCAAATATTCTCCCATGATTTCATCATCTATTGCTAAAGATAAGATTGCAATGCGATTTTCTTAAATTCCAAAAATCCACCGTAATATCACATCAAATCTCCATTTAGATAATTTTTGTCATTTTTAAAAAAACGAGCTCGGGCCAATTTTGCTCGTTTCATGGGCTTAGTCCGGTCTGTTAATTTAAACTCAAAACCACTAATCCGACCCATCCACCACCGGTCCAATAAATAAATGCACAAAAATGCTAATTAAAAACAAATGCACCTAGATTAATATGCTATGCAATTAATATTTTTTTTTCAGGGATAAAATTGACCCATAATTTTCTATGCAATAAATAAATGACCAGATCGCCAAAATTTAGGTGTCAACAGCTGCCCCTCTTTGAAGGAGAGCTCGTAGAGGTTGCCTTCAAAGACAAATTGAAACATAAATTTTGACCATGCACATGCACTGAATGATTTTTTTTTTTTTTTGTGTCGGGAAATGTATCCCATTTTTTAAAATGCAATTCATATGATGCGTGGAAATGCCAATGCAAATGCATGATGTGAAAGGAAAAAAACGTACCTACAATTACTTACCAATCAGTGTGGTAAAGCATCCCGAGGTACACGATAAATCCCCATTTACTCTGTAAGTACCTAACTCTCACTCAGGTTCCTTGAAGAGTCTAACATGTAATAAATTGAGACATAAAGACTGAGAAGAACAATCACATCCAAAGTGAAATGTTCGACGAAAAGAATTGAGACAATCCAGGTCCAAACTGAGGTGTCAAGATTTTTGAACTCGAAATACCTAGATCCAAACTAAGGTATAATGAGAAGGATTGAAAAACATTCACGTCCAAAGTGAATTGTTTAACGAAAGTAATTAAGACATCTAGATCCAGACTGAGATGTCAAAAGGAACCTACCTGGAATATCTTACCTTGAAGGAGGGTAGAGTGATTCAAGATAGTTGGTGTTACCTGTCCAGGACCCGTACCATTCTACGGTCGCCTAGAATAGTAACGAAGCTTTGTAAGGAGACCGCTTTCCTAGGACCCGTACCTTTCTACGGTCGCCTAGTATGGCAGCAAAATTTTGTAAGGAAATTGCTTTCCTAGGACCTGTACCTTTCTACGATCGCCTAGTATGGCAGTGTTTAGGTTGTGTCTAAGACCCGTACCATTCTACGGTCACCTAAATGGGGATTTACCTTTCAGGACCTGTACCATTCTACGGTCGCCTGAATAGGGAAAAAAATGTTGTCTAGGATTCATACCATTCTACAGTCGCCTAAATGGAGATTTACCTTCCAGGACCCGTACTATTCTACGGTCGCCTGAATAGGGAAATAAATGTTGTCTAGGACCTGTACCATTCTATGGTCGCCTAAACGGAGATTTACCTTCCAGAACCCGTACCATTCTACGGTCGCCTAAATCAAACTGAATCTGGAGAAAAATCTTTGAGGGACAACTCAATCGAGTGTCGATGTAAAGGACTCTGGGCTACGAAAGCATGCCAGGTCGATAAAAGAAAACCGGGCTACGGAAGCATGCCGATTCGATAAAAAGGAACCTGGCCTACGAAAGCACGCCAGGTCAATATAAATGAGCACCGAGCTACGGAAGCACGCCGATTCGATAAAAAGGAACCTGGGCTACGAAAACACGCCAGGTCAATATAAATTAGCACCGGGCTACGGAAGCATGCCGGTTCAATAAAAAGGAACCTAGGCTACGAAAGCACGCCAAGTCAATATAATGGACACCGGGCTACGGAAGCATGCCGGGTCGATGAAAAGGACTCTGGGCTACGAAAGCACGCCAGGTCAAGATAAAGGACACCGGGCTACGGAAGCACGCCAGGTCGATAAAAAGGACTCTGGGCTACGAAAGCACTCCAGGTCAATATAATGGACACCGGGCTACGGAAGCATGCCGAGTCGATGAAAGGGACTTTGGGCTACGAAAGCACGCCAGGTCAAGATAAAGGACACTGGGCTACGGAAGCACGCCGAGTCGATGAAAGGGACTCTGGGCTACAAAAGCACGCCAGGTCAATATAATGGACAGCTTGAACGAGTCAAGTGTCAATGCACTAGAGAGAATACCTGCACAATGACAAGTATTTAGAGTATAGGTAGAGATATACTTACCTAGTAACATCTCTACTCCTGGGGATATGTCTCCTACATAACATGGTTATAGGAGAAGCAACATGCATTTGTAATCACAAACATTAATTCAGGTGAGGTTCATGCGTGATGACTTCTATCAATCTTGCATCACCTAATTTCCATTGGAAAATGTTTCAAAAAGAATATTCCAATATGAACACATGAGTGTCATGGATGTGTCAAATGAGGGACATTTTGGTCTAAAAGGACTTTTCACTCATTCCTCATTAAAATAGCCATTTCATCCTGACCTTTGATGTAGGATTTCGATAATCGCTCTATCTCACCATCGTCATGCCAAACAAGGGTCTGAGCAATCTCGCAAGTGGTACCTTACCAATCTGAAAGGTCTTTAAGAGGGACTGTAATGTGGGCTCGGTCAACGGCTCAACAAGGGAGACTCTTCGAGTTGAGGCTATTAAAAAATGACATTTCGCAATTGCCTTGGGGTTTACAAATCAAGAAACATATGAAATGAAGCAAAAATTATCTTACTGGCACTTCTTCAAGCGATGCTTTCGAACATATGAACTTTTACGTTAATTCAAGTGCCCTAATCTGAAGAGACTTTACAAGGGACGTAACGTAGGCTAGGTTCATAGGTTGAGAAATGAAAGATTGTTAGGCTCAAAGATGTGTATAAGGTGAGAGTTGATGATCATCTTAGCACTGCCACCAGTTTTCTTTTTCACCATTGGGGATTGTCTTCATGAAGTGCCCCATTGATTGTAAAAAACTCAGTATTTGAGTTCTTGAGTATTGCTCCATTGGGATTCATGGCTTCGAGGGCTTGCGGTTGGGCTCGGCTCGGGACTAGGCTGAGCTGCAGCTGCACACGGCTGAACTGGTGGGCTGGTTGGCGAGTGGGTTGGGCTGAGCGTGAGGAGTGGCTTCGGTGGTGCTGCTAGGCTCGCAGAACGTCGCTAGTAATGGAGAGGAGCAGACGGTGGAGTCGAGCAAGGAGTCAATGTGGGGGCTTGCTGGAAGCTGGAGTTGACTTGGTAGTGGAGCAGGGACGAGTGCAGATGGAAGTTGGCATAGTCGGTCAAAGATGGGGCAGGAAGATGGACCTGGCAAGCGGTGTCACGCCCCAATCTTCGAGCCCGTGCCCATCCCTCGGTGGTCGATAATAAAAATGTGACTTCCCAGGACGAGTCGCCGACCCTTTCATTTTATTGCACATGCGAAAGCAAATAACAAATCCCCTAATAGTAACCATCTCGAGATAGAAAAGCAGGACAACAGATTCACAAACAAAACATGCTTTTATAAACCAACTAAGTCATATACAAGAGTCTATACCCAATTGATTTCAAAAGACTGACTCTCAAAAGGAAGCTGTCCTAACTGACCTACACTTCATATCACCTCCGCTCGGTTCCAGGTCCTCCACCCTACGGTCCTGAAAAGAAATGAGCCAACAATGGGGTGAGATATAAATCTCAACGAGTTCATGCTCTAAACCCCGATTAGGAGGGTAATAAGCCTAGAGGCGTCCTAACCACACAATCATACAACCAGAGAGACTTATCTCATCTTAGATCCACTCTGCAGGTCAGCATAGTTCATATACACACAAGGCACAAAATCACAGCACACAACAATTGAAACGCCTCACCAACACAATTAATCACAGGGATCTCGATTATAAGGCCAAACCGTTATGACACGTCCCATACCATGCCACACAGTTTTGTCTCATAATCAAGCTTAGCTAACTCAACCAACCATCAATTCCAATTGTTAATTTCACCCCTCAAGGGTACGGCCTACTCCCAAGTTCGGCGGTCTACTGGCATAACCAGGCATCGTCTCACCACCATTGAGCACGGTAACGTCTCTCAAAGACGACTTTCCCGAAGGAGCGTAGGTCCAGAATCTACTGCGACCCGAGTCCCACTGAATGGGTATCCCATATAGGGTAACGTCCGGCTTAAAAGCTTGAGACAGGTTCTCTTAACCAACACATGGCCAATCAATCTCGGCCTAGGACACTGTGCATTACACTTAAATGCATCCATTAAAATAGTGATCATGGCCTATTTTCTTCATATTAAAAACACCTCGTAAAAATAGTCATGTGTGGGTACACGGTCAGATTGAACAAAAAAACTGATATACTTCCTTTTAAAATCCCACTATTTTATATAGTATATAAAACAATTTTCGGTGTCAAAATCTGACACCCGGAATTTTCTGAATAAATATCGAAATTCACAAATTTTGGAATAAATGACCAAAATTCCAATCAACACTCAATTTTCACAAATTAACACTTGATTGCAAAAACTGAACACAACATTGCAATCAGCACAAAATTCCAGTCACCGGCGATCCCGGTCTAATTTCCGGAAAATATTTAATAATTAAATAATTACCAAAATTAATTAAATAAATCAATTTAAATACCAAAAAGGCTAACTTAAGCCGAAAATGCCTAATTAAATATCAAAACAAGCCCAGAAAATTCCCGAACCAATCTAGATAAATAATACGATCTATCTAGTCTCTAATTTAGCCATTCTAACCACCTAACATGCAATAACGAATAATTAAATCACTAATCTAATCTAACTAACCACTTAATCCCTAATTAACCTAAACTAAACACCCCTTAAACGTCATTAGCCTACTAAGTAGAGTTTAGTACATAAACTTACCGATTTAGCGTGAAAACCAGTTCACTGCAACGGCGACGCGACGGCGGCCGAAACTCGGGCCTATGGCAACGCCGAGGGGAGCTTGGACTAGACCGAAAACGCCTTGCAAGCCCATAGCAAACTGCTGGGCTTGATTCTGGACTTACGTGGGCTGAAGCTCACGGGCTGGACTAAGCTTGACGAGGCTGAAGTTTGCGGCTTCGAGTGGGCTGGGCCGTTGATGGCTGAGGGGAGCTGGGTTGCGGATGTGGAGAGGGAAGATCGCGGGCTTGGCTACTTCGAAGAAATTCGGTGGAGAACTTGCGATTAAATGACCGCTGAAATGGGCGGTTGAAGGAGCAGGTGCTGAGGTGAGCTGGCATGACAACGAGAGAGAAATCGTGGGGTTGCTTCAGTCGCTGATGGGGGAGTTGATCCGCTGAAGTTGACCGAAGGGGGAACAAAAGATGGTGGAGAGGGGCGAGCTGGCAGCTGCTTCGGTGGGGGGTTTTGGGGGTCAACACCGGGCTTTGCTGGTTGACTCGGTAGAGGACGCACGCTGGACGAGGGGCTTCGGTGGAGATGCAGCTACACGAAGGAGAGAGGGAAACGTGGAGATAGGCTGACGGAGACAGCTGGTTCTCGATGGGAGAGAGATTCGACGAAAATGAAAGAAAGAAAAGGCGGAGAGAACTGGTTCTCGGTGGAGCTGCAAAGAAGGGAGGGATGAGAGAGAGATGGAGAGACGGGCTCTTCTTCCGTCGAAGGTGAGGTGCACGAAGAAAGGGAGCAGCTGGCCAGCGTGCTTGAGAAGATTAGAAAAAGGGGGTAGAAAGTCAACAAACTTATCTATTCCATTAAAGCCTTGTCCCCTAATTCTTTCTAGCAAGAATAAATCCACAAATAATCAATTTTTGATGCCAAAGTTGCTGCCCCATGCCTAGCTCCGAATTTACTCAATTTGGACTTCAATTTCTTCACCAAATTCTCCAATTTGGTGTCCAATTTTGGTAAGGAGGAAGCCCACACCATTTCCACAAGTTCCCATCACCAAATAGTTCACTAAGGAGGCCAAAAATCCCTTCAATTTGGCCCATCTGAGTTTCCTTTATTTTCCAAATCGTACGAATTGATTTTCCGAAAAAAATCCCGAACTCGCCGAAAATTTTTCGAAGGATGAGTCGATGTTCCTAAAATAAATCGTGACATGACAGAACTTTCAATTTCTGAAATCGGGTTCAAATTCGCAGTTAATTTCAATCTGACACGATTTTAGCGATATCTAACCTACCAGGTAGCTTTCATGAATTTTTTATGCAATTGACCCGTGGTCGATTTTTTTTTAGTCACAACGTACATCTTCGACACATTGGCGACTCTCGGTTGTCATGAAAATCTCAAGGTTTCAAAAACGGACACAGGGTACAGAAATAACAGAAAAATCAATCTAGTGTCGTTCAATAGAAATTTTGCAATTAGGTGGAATCAACCCACACACTAATCACATACCTCTATCAAATCAACCTATCTCCGGTCTGTGATCGATTTTGACGGTACCGTAATGACCCTTGCAGATTAGTACGGTCGAGCAGTCGATTCTTGGTCGAATTCTCAAGTCTATTGCATTCAAATTCTTTAACGGCTTCACTTGATAGGCTAGTTATCCCGTGAGTGTCAGCTCAGGGAAAAGAACTATAGGCACGTCGATGAAAAGCCCAACTTATTAAATTGAAAATAGAGTTTGAAATTCAGGATGTCACAACTCTTCCCCTCTTATAAAAATTTCGTCCTGGAAAATTAAACCATACAAGTCTTTAAACAAAAAGGTGGGGGTACAGTCGTCTCATCGAATCTTCACTTTCCCAAGTTGCTCCTTCTGTGCCGTGGTGTTGCCAAACCACTTTAACCAACGAATCGTCTTGGTGCGCAAAACCTGCTCCTTGCTATCCACAATCTAAATTGGGCTTTCAACGTACGACACTATGTCGTCCACGTCCAATTCTTCAAAATTACATACATAGGTCGGGTCAGGCTCATACTTCCTCAACATCGACACGTGAAAGACGTCATGCACTTGCGCCAACCTTGGCGGTAATGCAAGACGATACACGAGGATCCTGATTCTTTCAAGAATCTCAAAGGGACCTACGTACCTCGAACTCAGCTTTCCCTTCTTGCCAAAGCATGAAGTACCCCTCATTGGTGACACCTTCAGAAAGACGTGATCACCAACTTGGAATTCCAATGGTCTCCGACGCTTATCGGCGTAGCTTTTCTAGAGGCTCTGAGCGGTCTTTAATTTGTCCCTGATAACGGCAACTGCATCCACTGATTGCTGAACCAACTTTGGGCCTATGATCTTTCTTTCTCCAACTTCATCCCAACACACCGGCGTTCTGCACGCCCTGCCATACAACGCTTCAAAAAGAGCCATCTGAATACTCTGCCGGTAGTTGTTGTTGTAGGTGAACTCGACAAGATGAAGTTGTTCCTCCCAGCTTCCCTTGAAATCCAATACGCAAGCTCGCAACATGTCTTCAAGGGTTTGAATCGTCCTCTTAGACTAGCCATCCATCTGAGGATGATAAACCGTATTGTACTGCAGCTTCATTCCTAAGGCAGCCTGTAAACTTTTCCGAACGGCAGCTGTGAACCTCGGGTCTTGGTCAGATGTAATTGTTACCAGCACTCCATGCAGACGAACAATCTGACGCACGTACAACTCTGCATGCCTATCCAAATCAAGGTCCTTCCGTACTGCAATGAAGTGAGCCGACTTCGTCTGTCTTTCGACCACTACCCAAATGGAATCATTACCTCTCTGACTCCTCGGTAAGCTCGTCACAAAGTCCATTGTGATACGTTCCCATTTCCACTCGAGAATCTCGAGAGGTTGCAAAAGTCCTCCCGGCTTACAATGCTGGGCCTTTACTTGCTGACAAGTCAAACATTTGGCAACATGCTTGGTGATATCCGCCTTCATACCAGACCACTAATAATGTTGAAGCAGATTCTGATACATTTTTGTACTACCAGGATGAATGCTGTAACTGCTACGATGAGCTTCTGATAAGATTTCCTCTTTAAGCTCTACATCGTTAGGCACACAATTGTCCTCGGAACCTTAGTGTTCCCTCATCAGAAATATGAAAGTCAACCTTCCTCTTTTCGATATCGTCTTGCAGGATTTTCTGAACATCCGGGTCTGTTGGCTGAAGTGTCTTGATTCTGATCTGCACTTCCGGCTCAATTTTATGGGTGGCCATAAGATTTGAAATGCAGCCTACCTCAAACTTGAAAACCGAATCTCAAGCTCTCTTGAGTAAAATCCATTCCTTGACCATCATATGCACAATTGAAGATTTCCGACTTAGCGCATCTACGACTTTATTAGCCTTCCCAAGGTGATACAAAATATCACAATCATAGTCCTTCAGGAGTTCCATCTAGTGACGCTGTCTCATATTTAACTCCTTTTGAGAGAATAAGTACTTGAGACTTTGATGGTCGGTAAAGATCTAGAATCTTTCTTTGCACAAATAATGTCTCCAAATCTTCAGAGCGAAAATAATCACGGCGAGTTCCAAGTCATGCGTCGGGTAATTCAGCTCATGAGGTCTCAACTGAAGGGACACGTATGCAACCACCCTACCATGTTGCATTAGCATGCAACCCAGTCCTTTAAATGATGCATCACTGTAGATCTCGTATCCTCCAGAACCAAATGGAATGGTCAACACTTGTGTGGTAGTCAGCTTCTGCTTAAGCTCTTGGAAACTACACTCGCACTTGTCTGTCCACACGAATTTCTCTTCCTTCTTCAATAGTCACGTCAACGGCGAAGCTAGCGCTGAAAACCCTTCCACAAACCTTCTGTAATACCCTGCCAAACCCAGAAAGCTTATGATCTCTGTCACTGTAGTCGGTCTTGGCCAGCTGATTACTGCTTCAATCTTGGACGGGTCCACGGAGATTCCTTTGCCTGAAATCACGTGACCTAGGAAAGCAACATGAGTCAACCAAAACTCGCACTTGCTGAACTTGGCGTACAGCTCACGAATCCTTAGAGTGTGGAGTACCATCCTCAAATGCCTTTCGTGCTCCTCAGCACTTCTCGAATACACCAGGATATCGTCGATGAACACAATCACAAACTGATCCATATACTCCTTGAACACACGATTCATCAGATCCATAAAAGCAGCTGGGGCGTTCGTCAAACCAAACAGCATTACAGTGAACTCATAATGACCGTATCACGTACGAAATGCTCACTTTGGTATGTCCTCTTTTTAGATCCTCAGCTGATGATATCCCGTCCTCAGGTCAATTTTAGAAAATATCGACGCTCCTTGCAACTAATCAAACAGGTCGTCAATCCTCGACAGTGGATACTTGTTCTTAATTGTCACCTGATTAAGTTGGCGATAGTTAATGCATAGACGCAACGAACCATCCTTCTTCTTCACAAACAGAACTGGTGCTCCCCAAGGTGATGCACTAGGACGTATGAATCCCTTATCCAACAACTCCTGCATCTACACCTTCAGTTCTTTTAATTCCGATAAAGCCATTCGGTAAGGAGCCTTAGAGATTAGCTCTGTCCCGGGTGCTAACTCAATCACGAATTCAATCTCCATTTCTGACGGCAGACTTGGCAGTTCCTTCGAAAACATGTTTGGAAACTCTTGGACTGCCACAATGTCCTCGATCTTCAGCTTCTCAATTGTCGTATCCACAATAGTTGCCAAGTAACCTTCGCAACCCCCATTTAACAAACGGGTTGCCTCAAGCGACGAGATTAATGTAATCGAGGGTCCTCCTCGACTCCCAATAAACTTGAAACTTTCACCCAATAACGGATTAAACTGAATCGCCTTACGATAGTAGTCCATCTTAGCTCATTGCTTGGTGAGCCAATCCATGCTAATTATCACATCGAAATCATACATGACTAGGACTATCAAGTCTATCCTCCCCTCTTGCTCACCAATCATTAACTTGCAACCAGGACAACCCATCATAGACAACACCTTATCCTTTAATGGTGTCGATATATTAACCACAGACTCTAACAGCTCAGGACTTAATCCTATCAGCTTAACAAATTACTCAACTATAAATGAATGAGTTTCACCAAGGTTGAATAAAGCATAAGCAACGTGGTCGTTTAGCAAAATCGTACCTGTGACCACATCAGGTGAGTCCTCAGCTTGTCCTCGGGTGATGGCATACACCATTCCTTGAGCTAGTGGCCTATTCAAACCACCCTATGGCGCATTCGGTGGAGCAATTCCTCAGTTCTGACCCATTGGTGGCGGCGGCGGTAACTGCTGTCCCACTTGTCTTATGTGACATTTCCTGGCTATGTGAACTTGCTAGCCACATACAAAACAAGCACCCGTCCTAGCTGGACACAGGGCTGATCCATGTTGTTCTCCACAGGAACGACACACTCTAAACTGGCTCGATGCTGACTTCCCTATCCCACCCTTCCTGTTGGGCGAAACAGGATACCTTCCTCCAGTCATTGGTCTCTTCCCAAACCGATTCCTATCCTTGTTAGAACCAAACCGCGACCCAGATGCGGCGGCTCGTTCGTTCTGGTCTCTCTCTATCATCTGGACTCGTTCATATAGGTCATTGTAGTTCCTCAAGTTGAGTAGTATCAGCGGACTCCTCTGTTCTGGTCTGAGTCCATCTCTAAATCTCCTAACTCGGTCTACCGGATCCTCAACCAATCTAGGGGCGTACTGCGACAGTTCAGCGAACTTCGCTTCGTACTGATCAACTATCATCATACCTTGGCGAATGCGCTGGAATTCTGCCATTTTCAGCTCTCTGGCAGTCTCAGAAAAGTATTTGCTGTTGAAGACCTTGACAAAGGCGTTCCACTCCGGAACCACACCTTCAGGGAATACCATTATTCTGGTGGTCATCCACCAAGTGCTTGCAATTCCCTATAGCTGATAGGCTGCAAGGACAACCTTCTTTGTCTCGGTGCACATCAGCAGTGCAAAGGTCTTCTCCAAACCCTGAATCCATAGGGCTACAGCTTCAAGATCTCTTGCACTAGTGAACTTTGGCGGGTTCAACTTCAAAAACCGTTCCACCAACTTATGCATCGGCCTCACAGCGACCACGCTCCCAGGTGGAACCTCAGTAGGTACGGTAGTAGGTGTGGCAGCGGCTACGGCATCAGCAACAACAGTAACAGCAGCATTGGCGGCGGCAGTAGCAGCAGTGGTAATGGCAGTGGCTTGATTCTGGGCCTGTTGCCCAATCAGATCTCTCATTGCCTCTAGCACTTACATGATCCCGACAATTCTTAGATCACCAGATGCTGCTACACCAGCACCGACTGGAGGTGGTGCTACTCCACTAGCGTTAGCCTGAGCCGGCGCTCTACCTTGACCACCTTGGGTACCGACCCTTGTCGGCGTTCTACCCCGAGTTACCGGTCCAATGGTTCTCTTTCTAGGAGTCCTTTGCTCCTGATCACTCATGCTGTAGACTTTCTACAAAACATGTTCCTAATTCCATACAGAATTAGAAACTGAGTGATCCCCACAAACAATTTACCAAACAGCTATCAATCACATGCATCAGCATAAAATAGAAGTCATTCCAACTAACTATCCCATAACCCATCGCACATTATCACTCCAAATACAAACCTTGCTCTGATACCACTTCAACGGGGATGTCATGCCTCGATCCTCGAGCGCGTGCCCATCCCTTGATAGTCGATCATAAAAACACCCGGTGAAAATAGTCGTGTGTGGGTACACGGTCAGATCGAATAGAAAAATTGATATACTTCCTTTTAAAATCCTACTATTTTATATAGTATACAAAACCATTTTCGGTGTCAAAATCCGACACTCGGGATTTTCTGAATAAATATAGAAATTCACAAATTTTGGAATAAATGACCAAAATTCCAATCAGCACTCAATTTTCACAAATTAACACTCTATTGCAGAAACTGAACACACCATTGCAATCAACACAAAATTCCAGTCATCGACTATCCCGGTCTAATTTCCGAAAAATATTTAATAATTAAATAATTACCACAATTCATTAAATAAATCAATTTAAATAGCAAAAAGGCTAACTTAAGCCGAAAATGCCTAATTAAATACCGAAACAGGCTCAGAAAATTCCCAAACCAATCTAGATAAATAATACGATCTATCTAGTCTCTAATTTAGCCATTCTAACCACCTTACATGCAATAACAAATAATTAAATCACTAATCTAATCTAACTAACCACCCAATCCCTAATTAACCTAAACTAAACACCCATTAAACGTCATTAGCCTATTAAGTAGAGTTTAGTGCATAAACTCACCCGTTTAGCGCGAAAACCAGTTCACCGCAACGACGGCGCGACGGCGGCCGAAACTCGGGTCTACGGCAATGCCGAGGGGAGCTTGGACCAAACCGAAAATGCCTTGCAAGCCCACAGCGAACTGCTGGGCTTGATTCTAGACTTGCATAGGCTGAAGCTCACGGGTTGGACTGAGCTTGACGAGGCTGAAGTTTGCGGCTTCAAGTGGGCTGGGCCATTTATGGCTGAGGGGAGCTGGGTTGCGGACGTGGAGAGGGAAGATCGCGGGCTTGGCTGCTTCGAAGAAATTCAGTGGAGAACTTGCAGTCAAATGACCGCTGAAATGGGCGGTTGAAGGAGCAGGCGCTGGGGTGAGCTGGCACGGCAGCGAGAGAGAAATCGTGGGGTTGCTTCGGTCGCTGATGGGGGAGTTGATCCACTGAAGTTGACTGAAGGGGGAACAAAAAATGGTGGAGAGGGGCAAGCTGGCAGCTGCTTCGGTGGGGGGTTTTGGGGGTCAACACTGGGCTTTGCTGGTTGACTCGCTAGAGGACGCGCGTTGGACGAGTGGCTTCGGTGGAGATGAGCTGATGGTGGGAGAGAGATGTGAGGAAAATGAAAGAAAGAAAAGGCGGAGACAGCTATTTCTCGGTGGAGCTGCAGAGAAGGGAGGGATGAGAGAGAGATGGAGAGACGAGCTCTTCTTCCGTCGAAGGTGAGGCGCACGAAGAAAGGGAGCAACTGGCCAATGTGCTTGAGAAGATTAGAAAAAGGGGTAGAAAGTCAACAAACTTATCTATTCCATTAAAGCCTTGTCCCCTAATTCTTTCTAGCAAGAATAAATCCACAAATAATCAATTTTTGATGCTAAAGTTACAGCCCTATGCCTAGCTCCGAATTTACTCAATTTGGACTTCAATTTCTTCACCAAATTCTCCAATTCGGTGTCCAATTTTGGTGAGGAAGCCCCCCACCATTTCCGTAAGTTCCCATCACCAAATAATTCACTAAGAATGCCAAAAATCCCTTCGATTTGGCCCATCCGAGTTTCCGTTATTTTCCGAATCGTCCGAATTGATTTTACGAAAAAATCCCGAACTTGCTGAAAATTCTTCGAAGGATGAGTCGACGTTCCTAAAATAAATCGTGACATAACAGAACTTTCAATTTCTGAAATCGGGTTCAAATTCGCGGTTAATTTCAATTTGGCGCGAATTTAGCGGTATCTAACCTACCGAGTAGATTTCAGGAATTTTTGGTGCAATTGACCCATGGTCAATTGTTTTCGAGCCACAACGTACATCTTCGATACATTAGTGACTCTCAGTTATCGTGAAAATCTCGAGTTTTCAAATACGGACATAAGGTACATAAATGACAGAAAAATCGATCTAGTGCTGTTCAATAGAAATTTTGCAATTAGGTGGAATCACCCACACACTAATCACATATCTCTATCGAATCGACCTATCTCTGATCCCTGATCGATTTTGATGGTGTCGTAATGACCCTTGCAGATTAGCACGGTCGAGTAGTCGATTCCTAGTCAAATTCTCAAGTCTATTAGGTTCAGATTCCTTAACGGCTTCACCTGATAGGCTAGTTATCCCGTGAGTGATCAGCTCAGGGAAAAGAACTATAGGCGCATCGATGAAAAGCCCAACTTATTAAATTGAAAACAGAGCCTGAAATTCAGGATGTCACACGCGGCAGGGCAAAGAAGAATCGGTGGAGATGGGGCTTTGAAGGAAAGGAAACAAAAAGCAAAGCAGAAAACTCAAGGGGTCAGGGGCAGCCGGCCAGCGTGCTTGCGAAGAGAGGGAGGAGAGAGATTAGGGTGAGTGCAAAAGTCAAAGGAAAGAAAATAAGGGAAGAAGATGGCAGGGGATTGTTAGATGGGGGGAAATGTGCGAGAGAGAGAGACCGAAGGAGGGGGACAGCTGAGGCGTGCGAGAGAAGCATCGAATGGGGGGGGAAGTCAAACAAACTTATCCCTTCATCAAAGCTTAGTCCCCTATTACTATCTTGCTTGATAATTCCCCAAATAATCCACTTTGATGCCAAATGTTGCAGCCCCCATACCAGCCTCCAAATTTCACAAATTGGACTTCCATTCAATCCAATTTGGTCCCCAAAAATCTCCATACTAATATACTTGGTCCCCACTTACTTTCTTGCATGCAAACTCCCACAAATAACAAGTCTTGGATAGCAAAAATGGCCACTCTGACTCCTATCCGAATTTACTTTCATTTCCCGATATATCCTAAATTCAATTTCTTAACAAATCTCTCCAATTTGATGGCCAAATTGTTGAGGAGGGTGCCCACGCCAATTTCCACACTTGTCTTCACAAACTAGTCCTTTTTGGAAGGCCAAAAATCCACTTGAAAATGGCCAACCGAATTTCCTTTCTTTTCCAAATCGTCCGAATTGATTTTTTCCGTAAAAATCCCGAGTTCGCCGAAAATTCTTCGAAGGATGAGTCAACGTTCCTAAAATAAATCGTTACATAACAGAACTTTCAATTTTTAAAATCAAGTTCAAATTTGTGATTAATTTCAATCTGACGTGATTTTAGCGTGACCTAACCTACCGGGTAGCTTTTAGGAATCTTTAGCGCAATTAACCCGTGGTCGATTATTTTCAAGCCACATTGTACATCTTCGACACATTGGCGACTCTCAGTTGTCGTGAAAATCTCGAGATTTCAAATACGGACACAGGGTACCAAAACAATAGAATAATCGGTCTAGTACCATTCGATAGAAATTTTGCAATCAGGTGGAATCACCCGCACACTAATCACATACATCTATCGAATCGACCTATCTCCGGTCTCTGATCGATTTTGACAATGCCGTAATGACCCTTGCAGACTAGCACGGTCGAGCAGTCAATTCCTGGTCGAATTCTCAAGTCTATTGCATATATATTCCTTAACGGCTTCACCCGATAGGCTAGTTATCTCATGAGTGGCCAACTCAGAGAAAAGAACTATAGGCGCGTCGATGAAAAGCCCAACTTATTCAATCAAAAAACAGAGCCTGAAAATCAAGATGTCACACTAACTCCCTCTTCTGAATAGTTGGTTATTGCTGACAATGTTCCCTACTCCAATTGGGCAGAAAGATTTGAAGAATTCCACATGTGGCTAAGTGCCCAAGCTCTCACAAATCAAGAGAAGTATGATGTCCTTTTTGGGTTTGTCACAAGGTTTACTGATAGCCTCAAACATTGGTGGCAATCGGTGATAGAACAAGACCAACTTCAATTTCTGCTTTCACCAGATTTTGGCCAAGCCATTGCTCTCATCTACCATTTTTTCATTGGTAAACCTTCTAACCTTCATGAGCTCAAGAGAAGAGAATTTTTTGAAAGAAAATATTGTTCTCTCCAAAAAAGACATCTTGACAAATATTATCGAGAAATTTTCAAACTCTTTTATGGCATTAGAGCTAATCCAAACCTAAAACAAGTCTTTCTAACCTCAATTCCCAAAGAGTCATCTCAACAAGTTGAGAGATCCTTTCTCAATAGACAAAGGAGAATCGTGGATATTCCTCTGGGAGAAATACAACAAGAGATCCATTTGTGCCTTGATGTTTTGTGCTTAAAATGCCAAATGGTGAAAACCTACCTCACAAACAATAGAGAACTTAATGGAGCCTGTGCACGCCAAAAGCTGAAGATCAAGTATTCCAAAAAAGACTGTGACGGTTCTTATGGGAAGCCTTCCAGAAAAAACAAGCATTTCAAGAAATTTTAGGTAAAAAAATCCAAGCATGGATCTAAGCACTTCTGAAGAAATAAAAAATGGTGATTCCTATGCAAAAAGAAAGATCACTCAAACGGCAAGAAATCAACTCGATACTTCATCTGCAACCACAAGGGTCATCTCGTCAAAAATTGCCCCTAGACAAGAAAAGGTCATAACCACTTAATACATCATATAGAGATTGAAACTGGTGTTTCACTCGAAAACGATGACATTGAATCATTGTTTTCTACGGATGAAGAACCATCCGAACAAACTCTTTATGTCATTTCTTTTTTATATATCTCTCACTTCTTCAAAACAAGACCCTAGTATATACTTAAGCCAAATTCATTGTCCTCATTCTCTTGTAAAAATCTTTACCTCGAAGTTTGCCAAACCCATCACGATCATTGCTCTTATCAATACTAGTGCAAGTTCTTCAATTCTAGACATTAAAGTTCTTCCTAAAGAATATTGGACTTCCAATGTTCAATATTTCAATTCTTCCTCAAGAGATACTTTTTCTACGAATGTTCGAACTATGCTAGTAACTGTTTAGTTTTTCCCTTAATGCTCCATAACCACTAAAATTTTCGGATCTAGTCTCCCCAATCAAGATTTAATCATTGGCTGGGACATCATGACTCAAATCTCTCAACTCCGCATCATTCCTAAAAAAGGTCTTAAGTATAAGGACCAATTCTCTGAATTCGTCAATATTCAAAGGCTTTTTTCCATCCAGATGAGTCTGTTAGATCCGATCATGCAAAAGTTGTTAGAATCATGTTCGAAATCCCATTCTGAATTCTCTCAGAAATATTCTCATCATTTGTGGAAAAATTAAAAATTCTTTGTTCGCCTCCATTTCAAAAAATAATAATAATAAAGATATAAATCCGACCAAGGCGAGTCACATGGGTATGAATCTTGAACATCTTGCTTTTGCTCAGAAGGAATGCTCAGAATTGCTGCAATAAGGCCTTATTGAAATTTCATATTCTCATTGGGCTTGCGAAGCTTTTTATGTCAACAAACGAGCTGAGCAAAACAGAAGGAAAATGTTGTTGGTAATAAACTATCAGCCTCTCAACCTTTTCCTCAAATATGACAAATTCCCTCTACCTTCAAGAAACTCCATTTTTGCTAGATTATCCAAAGCTCACATCTATTCCAAATTCGACCTTAAAGCCGGATTTTGGCAATTGGGCATTCATCCCAAAGATAGACCTTAAGTCAGGGTACTGTATCACAAACCAGCATTTCCAATGGAAAGTCCTCCCTTTTGGCCTCCAAATAGCCACATCCTTATTCAAAAAAGCCATGTGTCGAATTTTCCAGCCAATCTTGTTAAGTGCTGCAGTATACATTGATGATTTCCTACTCTACAACCCTAATGAGGAATCCCACTGTCAACTTCTTGGGCAGTTTGCAGACATTATGAAGAAGTATGGGATTATGCTTTCTCAAATAAAGATGAATATTGCCCAAACAGAAATCGAATTTCTTGGTATGTACCTTAACAAAGGAACATACTATTTAAGGCCACACATTGCTCAGGAACTACTAAAGTTTCCAGAAGAAAACTTCACAACAAAGCAAGTTCAATAATTTCTTGTAATAATTAATCATCTTGAAGACTTTATTCCCAACATTGCAAAATTGCTAACTCCACTACAATCAATGCTAAAGAAATATCCTCCACCTTGAGGAAAATCCCAAACTAAAGCAGTCGTCGAACTTAAGGAGATCATGCAGACTCTTCCCTCGTTGCAAATTCTGTCCACGGGAAGAAGAATCCTCTAGACATATGCTAGTGACGAATACTGGGTGGCCATTTTGTTCAAAGAAACTGACGGTAAGCGACACCTTTGTGCTTACAAAAGTGAAAAATTTCCCCATGTCGAAATTTATTATCATTCCACTTTTAAATAAATCTTGGTAGTAAAAAATGGAATAAAAACGTTCGAATTCCACCTTATTGGCCATCACTTCCTAGTGAAACTAGACATGGCATCTTTCCCCCAAATGACCAAGTTCAAACATAAGCAAATTCTGAATTCTCATCTACTTTGATGGGCTGAATGGTTTTCAAAATATTCTTTTGAGACCAAACACATTGCTAGGAAACGAAATGTGCTTGCAGATTTTCTGTCCAGACCAAAAGCATCTGCAAAAGTCAACATGTACATCATGAGGCATGTATTACATACTTTTCATCACAATGAAAAGTATAAGATTGAGAGGATATGAGACTAGCCAAGCTTGGAATACCCCCAGGAGATTATTAAACAAATCCAGAATGATAGTCTCGTTGAAAATCTGGAAAACCTCGTGTGGCAATGCCACATAGATCTCTTTAGACTCCATGGAGGCTCAATCCTTTACCCCACTAAATTAAACTCCAACTATCCATTCATACATCCTTTAATCTGGAAGGAATATGATTTTCCTGATAAACTCCGATGGTTGTTATGGTACTTGACTAATAAGTACTTAATAGCTATTGAGATTCTAACCAAAAGGTTCATTGCCAACCTAACAAGGATATTTGGGCTCGGCCAAAACATTGAAAAAGAAAGTGACAGGAACCTCTAGCCATTCTCAATTGGTTCTATCCTCCCACTTATTGGAAGTACCTCTTACAATAAGAGTTGAGAATTGTTCGACCAAACCCAAAATTCCACAGTGTTGTATAGGCACCATTATCAATGCAACACAAAGTATAGGAACCACATCCTATAAATCTCAACCACATCTTACAAAAGCCCGTATTTACAAGTCATTCCCCGGCTGTGTTGGTTGTTGCAAGCATCAGTACCGAGAACTTCAAAGAGTCTTATGCCAAGAAAACAAAACCATCTCTGAAGACGTATGGAATTTACACTATACCGACCGCATGGGATCATTATAGCCTTGCCCTAGAGGCCAAGGAAGCACTCAAAGAATTTGAGCAAGAAAGGATACCTCCATCATGAGAACAAGAAATGGCAGAAGCTGATGATCCTACACAATCATCTCAAGACCCCTATGCCCAATGGGGGGGCCCTCTCTCTCAAGACCCCTATGATCAAGGACTTTTGTCCTTAACCCTTAGAATAGACACATCTTACTGTGCTCAACCATCAAATTGGCCTCAGCCAAACCTACCTGCTGACACTCTAGGACCCTCCAAAACTCATGAAAAAACATCCTCATCAAGTGACGTAAATACGTGGAATACCTTGACAACACAAGTCATCCGAAGCCTTTTCAATATCAGACTTGTAGAGCTTGAATAGAAATATGAAGAACATCTTCTTGCAGAGACATATAGCTCTAATGATTTGAACTATGACTACAATGCCCGTGACGAAGGAGATTATTGACTCTCATGAGTCAGAAGACAATGCCCATGACAAGAGATGGGCCTGTAGCTACGTCACTGTAGCAAAGTCACTATAGGAAGTTACTATAGCAAAAGGTTAGGGAAATCACTATTCATAGTCACTGTTCATATCACCTAGAATAATTCCCGATCAGATTTTATGGAGCCTCTATTTGCTTTCAGACCCGTGAGCTTGGTCCTTGCTTGTTTGTAACCTCTTAATACCTATAAAAGGCAAAGAGGATGTAATCAAAGTCCCCTGAAGTAAAGTGAGTGTTTGTGAAAAATTCTCAAATGTCTCCCTAAACACCTTTTCTTCTTCTTCGGCTTGGTAGGATCTTTTGAGAAATGCAGCTCAGATAGTTAGAAATGTTACCATCTCGGCACTCCTGAGTGTCTTTATGCTCTAAACTAAAGTTCTAAGTAGTTTGCTGCTAAAAGGCTGTCCTCGAAGGGCTTGAACAAGAAGTTCACATATTGTGGGAAGGCAAACCTATAGATTTTTGTGTTTTTGGAAAGATTTTTCAATGAGTAAAACTTGAGAATAGTGCAAATTATTGGTCCGGCGTCCTCTAAGAGCGATTCTTCATTCCATTCGGTAGAAATTTCTGAGGTCAATCATATTTAAACTAATAAATTACAAGAAAATAGAGTGAATAGACCTTTACATCGCCATACTTATTTTCACATCTTTTCAAATATGTTAAATTTCGTGATGTAGTAACTCATTCGTCCGGCCCCCTTTCCGACTGATCTTTTTTTATTATTATGCCAAATTTTTCGTGGGAAACCAATTCAAAACAAATAAACTATGAGAAAACCGCAACAAATCAGCCATAACAACACATCTCCCGTTTTTGCGCTTTTTGAAAGATTTTTCGATGAGTACAACTTGATGATGGCGCGAATTATAAGTCTGGCATCCGTCAGGTGTGATTCTTCGTTCCAATGGGCAAAAATTTCCGAAGTCAATCTTATTGAATCTAATAAATAGCAAGAAAATAGAGTGAAAATGCCTTTACATCACCATACTTATTTTCATTTCTTTTCAAATATGTTAAATTTCGAGATGTAGTAACTCAAGTGTCTGCTCCCCTTTTCGGCTAATTTTTTTTTTTTGATTATGCCAAATTTTCCATGGGGGATGATTCAGGAGAAATAAATTACGAGAAAACCACAGCGAATTGGCCATAACAACACATCTCCCGTTTTTGCGCTTTTTGAAGGACTTTTCAATGAGTAAAACTTAAGGATAATTCAAATTATTGGTTTGGCGTCCGTCAGGAGTGATTTTCCGTTTCATACAGCAGAAATTTACGATGTCAATCTTACTGAAGCTAAGCAAATACAAGAAAATAGAGTGAAAAGGCCTGTGGATTGCCGTACTTATTTTCGCATCTTTTCAAATATGTTAAATTTCGAGATGTAGAAACTCGTTTGTCCAGTCCCCTTTCCGGCTGATTTCTTTCTTGATTATTCCAAGTTTTCCATGGGAAACCAATTCAAAACATTGGCAATACTTGTGTTCGTGATTGGCACATGCCCTGGTAATAAGTGACCCATCGACGCTTCACTTACTTAGTTGATTATTTAGGAAAAAAGGTCTGAAAGTCCTGCTTGTATGTTTAATTCATGCTATTGCCCGTGATTTTTAGATGCATGTTAGGTGCGGTGCATGATATCGAGGAAAGTCATGGGGAATCACCTAAAACATCTCTTTAGGGACTTATGGGCATTATTGGTCATGCCGAACACAAGTGGTTAATAATGGCTATAAGTCATAAAATGAATTGGGTAGGTGTCTGGAGGAACCCATGCATAAATTGTTAAAGGCCGACCCCGAGGCCCAAATTTGGTTGATCTTGAATTCCGTTTCAATTGATTAATCGTTCTTGATTTCATGTTGTGCTTTTGATTATTTTGATGTTCATGATTGTCTCTTTCCTTTGTATGTACCTAGCTTAGATTTAGGTTAGAAATAGATTAGGTTCCAAAGGTGGCAAATCATCGAGACTTGAAGATGGTGGAAGGTCAATGTCCGTTCCGACCATGCTGTTGTACCATTCATCCCCGACATATGTCTGAGGTTTCCTTTGTCTATATAAAAACCCGATGAGTTGCGGGTTCCTTTCTTTCTTGTCCTTTCATTTCATTTCTCTTTTTATATTTCTTAGGATTTCATGGTAGATTTACTGTTTTCCTTGGTTGTTTACTTATTGTTTCTTACTTCCAATTCAATTGAGTGTTTTCTTTTTTTCTTTTCTTATAAATACAATATCCCGAAAATGACCAACCACGCATGATTGCATAATTTAGGTTAAACGACGCCAAAAAAAAAAGTTAAATTAGACATGCATGATCACCCTAGGTAACACAACATATTGTTAGGTACCGGAAGGACGCTAATAGAATTGTTGGCATAACCCAAGTCCTCGAACCTAGATATTTGGTTGCGTAAAAATCAATGGACAACTCCCGATAGTGCAAATTATTAGTTTGGCGTCCGTCATGAGTGATTCTTCATTTCATTCGGCAGAAATTTCCGAGGTCAATTTTATTGAAACTATTAAATTACAATAAAATATAGTGAGAATACCTTTACATCACCATACTTATTTTCGCATCTTTTCAGATATGTTGAATTTCGGGATGGCGTAACTCACTCGTCCGGTCCCCTTTCTAGTAGATTTCTTTATTGATTGTGGCTGATTTTCCGTGGGAAATCAATTCATAGCAAATTGATAATTAGAAAACCAAAGCGAATCCGCCATAACGACACATCTCCAGTTTTTGCCCTTTTTCAAAGATTTGTCAAAGTCTCTCTCTGTCCATATTCTTCTCATTCAAAGTCTCTCTATCAATATTCTCCTTTCCAGGGTCGTGCGGCGGTCGTGCGGCGATCATTCGGCGCTCGTGCGGCGATCATGCGGCGGTTGTGCAGCCGTCGTGCGGCGGTCGTAGTTATACAACGGTTGTGCGGCGATGGGCGGCGATCCGTGAGTAAGAAGAAAAAACAAATAAATACAAAAATTTATAATTTTTTACCAAACGTATTTCTATTCTTTTTTTTATTCCAAGAATAGAAATTTTGTATAATTACCAAACACCTTATTTTACTTAAAAATTGTTCCTGGAGTAGAAATAGAAAAAAACTATTTCTGAAAAAAAAAATAGTTCCCCGGAATAGAAACATTGCTATGCGCACTCTAAGTATCGAAAAAAGTACTAATATTACCAAGCTTTTCCATCTCTTTTTTTTTTTATTTTCTCGGCAGATGATACGGAAGAACTAGAGGGGGAAAGAGAGAGTGTGCTAGTGGTGATTCTTTCTTCCTTTCCGGAGAACTACAAAATGCTTCAAAAACTTATCCAAGACCATCTCCACTTCAAAAGTGCATCATTTTACCACATTAGTATACTTTTTTTATTTTTCTTTTCGATTCTTTATTTAAGCAAAACTAGCTTTCTCTCACTTTTTTCTGGGAATGTCACCGTAGTAATAGACACTAGGGCATTCTTTGAGGTGAATGATATTGCAAATGAAAGGGAAAAATAATTGAAATTACAATTAAACCCTAGAAAAAATGGGAGAAAAACCCTCAAGAAAGCTATAAATAGAAATAGAAAATGACAACTAAAGATTTCTAACTTGTACGAGAGCCCAAAATTCAACTATAACATAATTTTATTGGGAAAAATTTAAGTTCGACAGAAGGTGGCATGATAAAGTTGAAGTCAAAAAATTATCGTGATTTGATACAACATCAATTATTCTTAATAAAATCTTTTTATGATCGCGTTAAATACTCTAACTATCATACAAAATAATATGGAATGATGAGTGCCCCTACGGTGACATTCTATCCCTAGTCCCACGCCTCAAAAAGACTAGGAAGAATCCCAGCTCCCTATCTCTGTACTTAATAATTTTCATTCACCATCTCTTGCTTCAGCCGTGTTTACATTTTCTTTTATTATTATTTTCATTCACCATCTCTTGCTTCAACCATGTTTACATTTTCTTTTATATTATTATTATTATTAGTTTATTTTGCCTTTTTTTTTCTCATTGGAGTCTTTTCTACCCGATCCATTAAATGTTTGTTAAAATATGGATCATTGACCCATTTTGCAATCCCCACGGTAATTAAAAAAGTGCATGTTTACATTTTCTTTTATTATTATTATTATTATTATTATTATTATTATTATTATTATTATTATTATTATTATTATTATTATTATTATTATTATTATTATTATTATTATTATTATTATTATTATTATCATTATCATCATTATCATTATTAGTTTAATTTGCCTTTTTTTCTCACATGGGTCTTTTCTACCCAGTTCATTAAATGTTTGTTATAATATGGATCTTTGTCCCATTTTGCAATCCCTACAGTAATAACAAAAGTGCATGTAAAGATAGTATGGTGTCCATCCCATGCGAAAAGGACTGAGAGTCGTGGTCAAAGTCCAGTTATCACGTCTTGGCAAACTCCTCAGTGCTTTCGCCTTCTGTTAACATCCATTTAGTGAACCGTGATAATCTCTCGCTTAATCACTAGGGTTCGCCCCACGGCCACCCTTCCAACTTGGAAGGGGGAGATGGGGGGTTCAAATCCCCACCTTCTCAGGAGGGATTGGGGTGAGGACAATTTCATTTCAGGAGTGGGTTTCAACTCACATGCCCTACAAGGAGGTAGGGCAAAAATCTGAGAGTGAGTGTTAAAGTAGGATTAGAGTAGGACCAACAAAAAAAAAAAATCTCTGCTTAATTAATGATATTTACTTCCGCATCTCTCCCGTCGAACATTTTCCAACAGGGTTCATTCGTAAAACAAAAGAAACACAAAATATGGGTGGAGGAATAATCGTGCCATATCTATGTCTGTAGACCACTAGGATTGGATATAGTAAAGAATAATCATCTCCCCATTGCAATGAAAGATTATGGTACTACTCTCAATCATTTGAGAAAAATTGGCATGGAGTTATTAAAACTTTTATGAAGTTATTTAATTCAATTTAAGTTCTTTCTTAGAAGACTGTAGACTTAAATGGCATGGTTCGATGGTTGAATTTAAAGCAATTATCTGAATTATGAATAGATTTCTTTTTTGTGTTCAATTTAATTTTTTTTATTTAATTTAATATTCTCTTAGAATGTTAAATTTTTCATTTTAGCCAACTTCAAGGTCAAATGAAGGTTATCAACAAAATAGTTGTCATTAACATATGCATTTTCTTTGTACATGTAATGTCACGCCTCAAATCCCGAGCACGTGCCCATCTCTATCCGGGTCGATAATAATTTGCAACTTCCCGGGGACGAGTTGCTGACCTTTTCATTTTATTGCACATGCGGAAGCGAAAATAAATCTCCTGACAGTAACCATCTCGGGATAGAAAAGTAAGACAACAAATTTCACAAACAATCATGCCTTTATAAACATATAATGAGTCATGTACAAGAGTCTATGGTCAAAAGACTACAAAAGACCGTTCTCCAAAAGAAGCGGTCCTATCCGACCTATACTTCACATCATCTCCTCTCTGCTCCAGGTCCTCCATTCGACGAACCTGAACATGGTTATACAATAACCAGTGAGACAATGTCTCAGCAAGTCCACCCACTAAACTCCCATTAGGAGGGAAATACGCTTCAGGGCGCTCTAGCCACACAACCACACAATTGGAACAGGGAACTTACCTCGTCTCAATTCCTTCTTGCAGGTCAACACAGTTCATATCACAAATGCACGAAATTAATGCATACGACAATTGAAACACTTTACTTTTCTCAATCAACTACAAGGGTCTCAGCCCAATCCATCACAGGAGTCTCGATTATAAGACCAAACCGTGTCATAACGACCCGTACCATGCCACACAGTTTTGTCTCATAATCAGGTGCATCAAACTCAGATAATCATGCGTTCCAATTGTTAATTAAGCCACTCGAGGCACTATCGACATCCATGTTCGGCAGTTTACTGGCATAGCCAGGCATTGTCTCTTCCCCATAGAGCACGGCTACGTCACATTGACGGTTATCCCAAAGGAGCTTAGATCCAGAATCTACTGCAACCCGCTACCCTAATGCATGGGTAACTCGAAAGTGGGATTTAGTAACGTCCGGCATAAACGCTAGGACGGGTTCACTTTAACCAGCACACGACAACTCAATCTTGGCCCAGGACACTGTGCATTACATACAAATGCCTCGATTAAAATAACGATCCTGGCATATTTTCTTCGTATTAAAAATATATTGTAAATTAGTCGTGTGTGGTAGACACGGTCAACTCGACCCAAAAAAAGGTGATGTCTTTTAAAATCCCACTGTTTTATATAGTATATAAAATCATTTTCGATGTTAAAATCCGACACCCGGGATTTCTACATAAATATTGGAAATTCACAATTTTTGGAATTAAATACCAAAATCCAATTAGCACTCAATTTGCATAAATTAAAAATTCAATTGCAGAAATTAACCACACAATTGCAATCAGCACGAAATTCCGGTCACTGGCTATCCCGGCCTAATTTCCGAAAAAATAATTAATAAATAATTCATTTCGAAAATTAATTAATTAATTCAATTCAATTTCCAAAAATACTAACCTAGGCCAAATTTATTAAATTAAATACCAATACGAACCCGGAAAATTTCCGAACCCTTCTAGATAAATAATACAATTTATTTAGGCCTTAGCTAAACCTTGCTAACCACTTAACATGCTCAATTAAATAATTAAATTTCTAATTTAATCTAACTAATCACTTAATTCCTAATTAAATAAATCTAAACACCCCTTAGACGTCATTAGCCTACTAAGAAGAGTTTAGAGTATAAACTTACCGGTTAATTGCGGAAACCGGTTCACCGCAACAACGGCGCGATGTCGGCCGAAATATGATTTTTTGGCGGCGTCGGCGGATTCTCGAACCGGGCCTAAAACTTGGCCCAACAAATCTCAGCCCAAATCTGAGATTTGCTTTTGAATTGGGCCGGGCCCGAAGCGGGCTGACTTCGCGGGCTTGGGCTGCCTTCTTGGGCCAAATTGTGGGCTTGCCAGACTGAAGCAAAGAAGCAGCAAATTGTTGGACTGAACTTCAAATGGGCTAAAACCAACTGAACTTGGGCCTGAACTTGGGCTTCAAAATCTGCTGGAGATGGGCTGAAAATCACTGGGCTGAAGATGGGCTTGTGGATGAATTCGTGGGCTGTTGATGCGGGCTGGATACGGGCCCAACTGCTGGGCCGCCCGCGAGAGAAATCCAGCGAAGGAGTCGCTGGTTTTGGACTGCTGCAGGTTGAATCGTGGACGAAGCTGGCTGGATCCGCGTGAAGCTTCGGTTTGAGCTGCTGATGAAGGTCACGGATGAAGGTGGAGCGGTGTAAGGTCAACAAGATGGGGAGAAGTAGCTGGTTCGTTGACCAGCGTGGGGATAGCGAGAGAGAAGATCGGTGGGCTTCGGTCTTCGTGGGCAGAGGGACGTGGGCTCAAAATTTCGGAGGAAAGAGCTGCATCCGCTAGGCTGTCGAACGAGAAGCTGGCAGTTCGGTGAAGGAAACGGCGGAGATGAAGCTGGTGGAGGCTTCGGTCAACACTTGGGGTTCGCTTGCGGTGAAATTGACCGACCATGTGGCAGCTTCAATGAACGTTGGCCAAGTAAAGAAAAGAAAAGGGATGCTGGCCTCAACGTGGAGGAGATGGGCAGAAAACTTGAGATGGTGAGATGGCAGAGAGTTCAACGAGAGAGAGTAGAGAAGCGGACCGAGTGAATAAAATAAAAGAGCAAGGAGATCGGTCGAAGATGGAGGGCAGCAACAAACGTGCGAAGGAAGATTGAGCTAGGTGAAGAAAAGTCTAAAAAAATATCTATTCCATCGTAACCTAGTCCCCTAGAGTCCAAATACTTATCCTCTTGTATCCCCCAATTATTTTCTTGTCTTAATATCCACAAATAATCCAACTTAAAACCAAATATTGCACCCCCCCCCCTCCTTGAAGCTCCGAATTTCATTGGATTTTGAGCTTCGATTTCATCAGCAATTTTCCAACTTCGACAACCAATTTTCCTCGAAGAAAAGCCCATGCCATTTCTGCAGGTGCCCATCGCCAAATAGCTCGGCTCGAAAGTCCAAATTTCCTTCAAACGAGCCCATCCGAATTTCCGCTAATTTTCCGTGACATCCGATTCAATTTTCCGCAAAAATCTTGGAATCTCCGAAAATTTTTCGGAGGATGAGTCGACGGTCCTAAAATAGATCGTAACATGACAGAACTTTCGATTTCTGAAATCAGGTTCAAATTCGCAGTTAATTTCAATCTGATGTAATTTTAGTATGACCTATTCTACCGAGTAGTTTTTAGAAATTTTTTGTGCAATTGACCCGTGATCGATTTATCTCGAGTCACATAGTGCATCTTCGACACATTGGCGACTCTCGGTGGTCATGAAAATCTCAAAGTTTCAATTACGGGCACCGGGTACCAAAACGATAGAAAAATCGGTCTAGTGTCGATCGACGAGTATTTTGCAATCAGGTGGAATCACCACACTCTGATCACATATCTCAGTCAAATCGACCTATTTCCGGTCTCTGATCGATTTCTGACAGTGCCGTAATGACCCTTGCAGATCAACACGGTCGAGCAGTCGATTTCTGGTCGAATCCTCAAGTCCATTGCATTTAGATTCCTTAATTGCTTCCCCAGATAGACCAGTTATCTCGTAAGTGATCAGCTCAGAGAATAGCACTATCGACGCGTCGACAAAATGCCCGATTTATTTAATCGAAATTGAAATCTGAAAATTCAAGCTGTCACATGTAACAATAAGGAAATTTAAGGACAAATTCGTACTATCTCAAAATTCAGGAAATTACGGATAATCTCCTCTAATAAGTAGTAAGTATTGTATATCACCTTACAACAACATAGGCAGAAACAGAGAAGGAATGATGAGAAAATATTGGGTGTGTTTAATATGGCAGATAGGATGATACATTAAATCATAGCAAATCCGGGCCCACCTGTCAGTTGAAACGGCAAAATTTCTGCCCCTCTCTCCGTTAACGCTCCATCTCTCTCACCTTTACTCTCTCTCTCTCCTCCCCTCCGTTTCTGCCCTTGACTCTCTCTCTCCCCCTTCTCTCTCTACGTTTCTTTTCTTTCCCCTTGCGTAGCCATGGCTTGAGCTCGAGTCGGCTCATGGCCGCTTCAGGTCGAGGAGGGCTGGCATGCTGCCGGACGCGAAACTCGAGCGCTACCCAAAGCTCCGGGTTTGAGGTCGAGCTTCATGGCCAAAGCAGCCATGTATGAGTGTCGTCCATGGCTGGCCGCGAGCGTCGTCCATGGTGGATGGGAAAAAACGGTACCCAGAGATCAGTAGCATACCCCAATGAACGAACGAACACAACAGAGCAAGACGGACGAGGACGACCCAGGTGATGAAATCACATTAAATAAGCAAACCGAAGCCGACCCGATACGCCTACACGTCCGTTTACAAAACCCATCTGCCCATTTCCTCCTCCCAGCTCCGCATACGACCTCGCCTGCTGAGATTCTTCGAAAAAGTTTGCGTTTTATTTTTCTTTTCATCTCGCCTCATCCATCCGTCCGTTCGGTTGTCGTCCCGGAGACCTTTTGGGAGATGGGTTTCATCTTCACAAGCGAGTCTTTGCGTTCCGCGCCCCCCGTGCCGGCGGCGACGGCCATGGACGAGCGTCGGCATGCTTGTGAGCAGGTCGACCATGAGCCGACTCGAGCTCGAGCCATGGCAAACGCAAAGAGGAAAGAAAAAAGAAGTAGCGAGAGAAGAGAGAGAGAGAGAGACGGGCAGAAACGGAGGGGAGGAGAGAGAGTGAAGGGGAGAGAGACGGAGCGCTAACGGAAAGGGTGAGGGCAGAAATTTTGCTAGTTCAACTAACAAGTAGGCCCAGATTTGTCGCGTGTCGATCATTGTATGATTTAATGTATCATCCTACTTAGCATATTAAACACACCTAATATTTTCTCTTCTAGGATAGAGCGCCATGCACGCAACCGGGCGGCACCGTCCATGTCGATCAGTCATGTGGGAAACCGTACATCCGCAACGACGTGATTTCATCATTCTCAATAAAAAACCAAGGGGGAGCGCCTCGTTGGCTCTTCTTCGAAAGAGCAAAAGGGGAAGATCATTTCCAGCGACATCACAGGGAGCCAAAAGTGGAGGTGGTGGGACTGAAGCGAAGGACGTCTAAGGAGCAGACGGAGAACCATCTTCAGCGACGACAGGTCCAGGTATACACCCTATCTTTCTCTCATTTCACAGTTCCTCCTCTCCCTCTGATGCTTACCCAAGAACTGGGGTGGCGGCGGCTTTGATCTTGCTGTGTCAGCCCATGCGGGACTCGGAGGAGAAAGAGGAAGACAAGGAGTTGAGTCTGGGAGCTGAGCAGCCTGAGGCTCCACTCCCCCTCACCGTCACTTCCCTGGTAACTCTTCATCATTGCTCCGCAAAGGAGTTAAAACGACTTGAAGAAAACGCAGAAAAGCAAGCGAAGACTTACTTCTGCAGCAGTCATATCTGGAATATCCGAAAGGCAAGTGTTCTCATCACCTTGATTTTCCTCTATAAATGTGAGTGGTGTTACTTTGTCAGACCTAAAAGGACCACTGGACATGGTAGCATCAGGTGTTGGCAGAACTCCAGTTCCTACAGTACTTCCCTGTGAGCTCCGGTGCTGATCCCAAACTCCCTGGTACAGGGGCAAAGGTATCTCCTCCAATGCCTCTTGGTGGAAGTGAAAGAAAATCCAGGAAGTTGCTGCCAGTCTGGTCTCACGCTGAAAATGTTCAATTTCTATGTCTAAAGCAGTAGCATCGTCGGGAGATGGAGAAAACCCAAGACCAAGCAAAGCTTCAGTTGTTGTACCTGGAGTCTCTGAATCCACAGGCTCTGGAACAACATCATCTTGGCCAATAAGATGTGGGTTTATTGATACGTAATCCTCCCTGAATACATTCTGAAGATCGATGCACATGCCTGCAGCAACGCATATACATAAAACTCCCGTTGCCCCAAAAAGCTTCGGATCACTTTGATCATTCCTACATGATCTGTCATGGGAGAGTTTCCATCATCCACATGATCTGCTGAGATCCTGCATTCTATCCCTACGTAATTCTGGGTGACTACGATTAGGACCTTAGAATGCCAACTACTGTCAAGACACGCACAGCAATCACTTTATCGTTAAATGATAATAAAACTACAATATCTTTCCGTAAACTGCATAACATGGAGGGAAAAAATATCTTGTAAGGACACTTACTGCTCCTCCATTAAACTAACCACAGAAATAGGTACCAGCTTGTGTTGTGACCAATGCAGTATGACGCAAGCCATCCTTGTTAGGTATCAGAAAAACTGCTAGATATTACAGGACAAGCAACCACAAGTCGCCCGAACAAAAAGATGATCAAGTGAGAGATTATAACCTCATGAAAAGATATAGCAATATAAGGATCTTCTCCAGTTGGGATCTGATCTAAGAACCAAAGCAGAAAGTACACAAACTCATGTGTTAAGCATGTGAGCTTCAAGCCTAATGAGTTGTAAACATTGTGTTTGTTAAATTAAAAATCAGTCACCTATCAAAGTAATCTCCTTGCTACTTCGTAGATGATCATCCTGGATCCTGAAATAAAATCCACTATATATGACATTTCCAAAGGTGGAAACCATAGGAAGCCGGGAGACAAATCATAGTCATACCCCTCTTCATATGAGTTGTTCAAATCCATGGCATCAAGTTCAAAAGCGTTGGGCAAAGAGATAGATTGTACCGGTGCCTGTCTTGCATGCTCTGGCAAATTAAGCTCCAGTGGATAGAGACTTTGCTCGGTCTAGTGAGGATAATATTACACTCGTCGAAAAGATAATCCACTTTCTTCGAATATATCCAAACAGCATCCAAACGAAGATGGCCGGACATCCTCAAAGGAATTGGCACTTTGGGATACATGATATATTCTATAGAATACCAAAAAGAACTGTTCAGATTTGACGATGTTGGCGAGCTAGACATCCAAATAATTACACAAAACCAGCACAAAAAATGAAGATGAGCGGATAAAAAGACCAGTCTTCCTGCGCTCAAGCACAGAGAGGAAAAATCTTCCGCACTGATTCGCACGCCCCACTTGTAGTTCAGAGATAAACTAAATTCTGACTGCATCAAGCCTCGCCCTGTTGACTGATGAACCGAAACAATTACTTTGCCGTAGCTCTGGAAAATGGCAAAAGGGAAATCTTGAGAAACAAGCACCAGCAAGGAATGGGGATTACTAACCGACGGTTTTGAGGATATCGGTGGAGGTGTAATGGGATTTCTTGAGGCGCTGTTGCAAATGGGCGGTGCACCAGACTGTGCCGAGCGGACCTTTCCGACCCAGAAACGTCTGCGAGTAAAACATGTCCGCAGAGATTAAAAAAAAAAAAAAAAAGTGGAAGAAACGAAAGAATAAAAGAGAGAAAATCTCTACGATTACTGTAAGAGGAAAGGGTGATGATGGCTATGGGGTGGTGGCGCAGTTGGCTAGCGCGTAGGTCTCATAGCTTAAAGAGTTATTCTGAGGTCGAGAGTTCGAGCCTCTCTCACCCCATACTTGTTTTTATTTTTTCTCTCGCGTTTATTGGCTACTTTTTATAGGTAATCCTCTCCTGCTCACCTGCATCCAGACCCCTCGGAAAAGAAGGTTGGGAAGTAAAATGGTCTAATTCAAATTGACCAATTTCTACATAATATAAATTTAGTAATCCATAGTCAAACCTAATCTAAACCGAACTCATACTCAATTTAACTTATATTGTTAAAATACTTTCATATTTATTCCAATTTAAGGAAAGTCATACATAAATCGAGATGAGAGTGCAAAGTGAACGAGCTCCCAAATGTTTACTTCGATGTTGGAAAGGGAAGAAAGGTTTAGAGGTAATGCCCAAAGATGGGCTAATGGCCCTCAATCAAATGCAAGCTCTCCTAAAACCCTAATCTCATGCAACATGAGCATGGCGGAATTCGTGGAGGCCACACGGCCACCCCTTCTCTCCCTCTCTTTCCCAACGCTTAAAAGAAAATGGGAGCATAGATGGGAACCTAATTAACTTCGTATTAATGCTATTTTAGGAAATTTTGGAATATATATATATATATATATATATTTACTTTATTCATTTCTAACTTTCATTTCTTAATATTTTGTCCACATCCTTGCCAGGTATAAAAATCGAAATCCATATTTGAAATTAAATCGTCCTTATCCCCAATTTCCAAAACCCCTAAAAATGTGGAGATTCGAACCCCAACCTCCCCCTTTCATGTCGGAAGGATGGCAAACCTAATGGTTGGAAATTGATAATTTTGATGGAGTTTTTTTCTTTTAATTTTGTTAAAATTGTGAGATGAGGGAAAATCTTCTATTAAATATATAAAGTCAGTTTTTTGTACATATCCAATGTACCATTAATATAAAAATGTTCCCCTAATGAGTAAGGATTATGGTAATTTAAAATATCGAATAGAGGGAGTAAATTTTTTAAATAGGAATTTGTAATATGTTTTGATAATCTTTTAAGATGGACGTGTTTGAAAAAACTTTGTATTCAAAAATAGGATTCAATAAATCGGGCCATATATGTAGGTGTAGAATAATTAAAACTGGTGATTTCTACTTTAATCATTGAATGTAAATTAAAATCAAGATAATTTGTCAAAACAAGACTCTGATAATAGTTCTAATAATGCTAACTTCAAATGATAAGAGAATTGCCATATAAAGTGATTGAAGCAATAACCCTTTTTACTAATAAAAAAGAACGGATTCTTCCCCAAGATCAAGTGCGAAATTGATGGAATGCTATTTATTCTAACAAGTTGTTATGAATTAGGAAAATAATATACAATATCATCGAGGCTTTTCTATGGAAGCGTTGGAATCCCATTCATCAGACTCCATGAGACTTGCAAAATTTGAATAAAAGAAGTGGAGATTTTAGTATCGATCAAATCAAAAGTCGCTTAAAGGAAAAATGAAATTAGAGAAAATCACGAATGGCTACTTTACTTTACTTGATCCAAGGCGAGCCAAGTTGACCGTAGGAATTTCGTATGTAAATGAATGATTAATGAGTTCAAAAAAGACCAGTTTTACTGGGTGGGCCCCCCCTCACCGTTATTCTCTGCGCCAGCCTTACAGGCAGGCAGGCAGACAGAGAAAGGCTCTCGATCCATCATCGTCTCGCCATCCAACTTTCCTTCTCCGTTGCTCCTTCGATCGATCCATTCTGGAGGAAGCGACGTTGCCGATCGAAGCTGCTGGAGGAGGAGGAGGAGGAGGAGGAGCAATGGGGTGGGGCGTGAAGAGCCTGAGGTACTCGACGATAGTGCTGGGCGTGTCCAACACGGCGGTGGTGATCCTGGGCGGGTGCTTCCTGCTCCTGTCTTTCCCCTCCTGCGGCCCTCGCCGGACGCTTCCTTTCGCGGTGGTCACCTTGGCCGCCGCCGTCAGGATCGTCGCCATGGTTCATACGGGGATCGCCCAGCGAGCCACGGCCACGACCGTTGTTGAGTCTTCCGAGAGCGCCGTCGTCGACGCCGTTAGTCGCCATCAGAGACGGGTACTCCTTCGTTTCTTTCTCTCTCGTGTCTTTAACCTCAGCCCGCAATTTTATCGTTATCGGGTGCTCGAATACAGGTTCATTTGCTCGGAATTCTTTTCAATTTGTTTACCTCGTAGGCTTCTTTCTCTCTTTCCTTTTCTGGTTTTTTTTTTTTTTTTTTCCCTTTTGAAAATAGAAGAGCATTATGGAAGATTATTGGACGAATTGCGTTTTGGGTTGACGTTCTTCTTCAGTGGAGAGATATCTAGGATGACATGTGCTGACTTGTTTTTGGAGATCTTCCCTGGTCTCAGTTTAATAAATAGCAAGAAAATAGAGTGAAAATGCCTTTACATCACCATACTTATTTTCATTTCTTTTCAAATATGTTAAATTTCGAGATGTAGTAACTCAAGTGTCTGCTCCCCTTTTCGGCTAATTTTTTTTTTTTGATTATGCCAAATTTTCCATGGGGGATGATTCAGGAGAAATAAATTACGAGAAAACCACAGCGAATTGGCCATAACAACACATCTCCCGTTTTTGCGCTTTTTGAAGGACTTTTCAATGAGTAAAACTTAAGGATAATTCAAATTATTGGTTTGGCGTCCGTCAGGAGTGATTTTCCGTTTCATACAGCAGAAATTTACGATGTCAATCTTACTGAAGCTAAGCAAATACAAGAAAATAGAGTGAAAAGGCCTGTGGATTGCCGTACTTATTTTCGCATCTTTTCAAATATGTTAAATTTCGAGATGTAGAAACTCGTTTGTCCAGTCCCCTTTCCGGCTGATTTCTTTCTTGATTATTCCAAGTTTTCCATGGGAAACCAATTCAAAACATTGGCAATACTTGTGTTCGTGATTGGCACATGCCCTGGTAATAAGTGACCCATCGACGCTTCACTTACTTAGTTGATTATTTAGGAAAAAAGGTCTGAAAGTCCTGCTTGTATGTTTAATTCATGCTATTGCCCGTGATTTTTAGATGCATGTTAGGTGCGGTGCATGATATCGAGGGAAAGTCATGGGGAATCACCTAAAACATCTCTTTAGGGACTTATGGGCATTATTGGTCATGCCAGAACACAAGTGGTTAATAATGGCTATAAGTCATAAAATGAATTGGGTAGGTGTCTGGAGGAACCCATGCATAAATTGTTAAAGGCCGACCCCGAGGCCCAAATTTGGTTGATCTTGAATTCCGTTTCAATTGATTAATCGTTCTTGATTTCATGTTGTGCTTTTGATTATTTTGATGTTCATGATTGTCTCTTTCCTTTGTATGTACCTAGCTTAGATTTAGGTTAGAAATAGATTAGGTTCCAAAGGTGGCAAATCATCGAGACTTGAAGATGGTGGAAGGTCAATGTCCATTCCGGCCATATTTTTGTACCATTCATCCCCGACATATGCGAGGTTTCCTTTGTCTATATAAAAACCCGATGAGTTGCGGGTTCCTTTCTTTCTTGTCCTTTCATTTCATTTCTCTTTTTATATTTCTTAGGATTTCATGGTAGATTTACTGTTTTCCTTGGTTGTTTACTTATTGTTTCTTACTTCCAATTCAATTGAGTGTTTTCTTTTTTTTCTTTTCTTATAAATACAATATCCCGAAAATGACCAACCACGCATGATTGCATAATTTAGGTTAAACGACGCCAAAAAAAAGTTAAATTAGACATGCATGATCACCCTAGGTAACACAACATATTGTTAGGTACCGGAAGGACGCTAATAGAATTGTTGGCATAACCCAAGTCCTCGAACCTAGATATTTGGTTGCGTAAAAATCAATGGACAACTCCCGATAGTGCAAATTATTAGTTTGGCGTCCGTCATGAGTGATTCTTCATTTCATTCGGCAGAAATTTCCGAGGTCAATTTTATTGAAACTATTAAATTACAATAAAATATAGTGAGAATACCTTTACATCACCATACTTATTTTCGCATCTTTTCAGATATGTTGAATTTCGGGATGGCGTAACTCACTCGTCCGGTCCCCTTTCTAGTAGATTTCTTTATTGATTGTGGCTGATTTTCCGTGGGAAATCAATTCATAGCAAATTGATAATTAGAAAACCAAAGCGAATCCGCCATAACGACACATCTCCAGTTTTTGCCCTTTTTCAAAGATTTGTCAAAGTCTCTCTCTGTCCATATTCTTCTCATTCAAAGTCTCTCTATCAATATTCTCCTTTCCAGGGTCGTGCGGCGGTCGTGCGGCGATCATTCGGCGCTCGTGCGGCGATCATCGGCGGTTGTGCAGCCGTCGTCGGCGGTCGTAGTTATACAACGGTTGTGCGGCGATGGGCGGCGATCCGTGAGTAAGAAGAAAAAAACAAATAAATACAAAAATTTATAATTTTTTACCAAACGTATTTCTATTCTTTTTTTTATTCCAAGAATAGAAATTTTGTATAATTACCAAACACCTTATTTTACTTAAAAATTGTTCCTGGAGTAGAAATAGAAAAAAACTATTTCTGAAAAAAAAAATAGTTCCCCGGAATAGAAACATTGCTATGCGCACTCTAAGTATCGAAAAAAGTACTAATATTACCAAGCTTTTCCATCTCTTTTTTTTTATTTTCTCGGCAGATGATACGGAAGAACTAGAGGGGGAAAGAGAGAGTGTGCTAGTGGTGATTCTTTCTTCCTTTCCGGAGAACTACAAAATGCTTCAAAAACTTATCCAAGACCATCTCCACTTCAAAAGTGCATCATTTTACCACATTAGTATACTTTTTTTATTTTTCTTTTCGATTCTTTATTTAAGCAAAACTAGCTTTCTCTCACTTTTTTCTGGGAATGTCACCGTAGTAATAGACACTAGGGCATTCTTTGAGGTGAATGATATTGCAAATGAAAGGGAAAAATAATTGAAATTACAATTAAACCCTAGAAAAAATGGGAGAAAAACCCTCAAGAAAGCTATAAATAGAAATAGAAAATGACAACTAAAGATTTCTAACTTGTACGAGAGCCCAAAATTCAACTATAACATAATTTTATTGGGAAAAATTTAAGTTCGACAGAAGGTGGCATGATAAAGTTGAAGTCAAAAAATTATCGTGATTTGATACAACATCAATTATTCTTAATAAAATCTTTTTATGATCGCGTTAAATACTCTAACTATCATACAAAATAATATGGAATGATGAGTGCCCCTACGGTGACATTCTATCCCTAGTCCCACGCCTCAAAAAAGACTAGGAAGAATCCCAGCTCCCTATCTCTGTACTTAATAATTTTCATTCACCATCTCTTGCTTCAGCCGTGTTTACATTTTCTTTTATTATTATTTTCATTCACCATCTCTTGCTTCAACCATGTTTACATTTTCTTTTATATTATTATTATTATTAGTTTATTTTGCCTTTTTTTTCTCATTGGAGTCTTTTCTACCCGATCCATTAAATGTTTGTTAAAATATGGATCATTGACCCATTTTGCAATCCCCACGGTAATTAAAAAAGTGCATGTTTACATTTTCTTTTATTATTATTATTATTATTATTATTATTATTATTATTATTATTATTATTATTATTATTATTATTATTATTATTATTATTATTATTATTATTATTATTATTATTATTATCATTATCATCATTATCATTATTAGTTTAATTTGCCTTTTTTTCTCACATGGGTCTTTTCTACCCAGTTCATTAAATGTTTGTTATAATATGGATCTTTGTCCCATTTTGCAATCCCTACAGTAATAACAAAAGTGCATGTAAAGATAGTATGGTGTCCATCCCATGCGAAAAGGACTGAGAGTCGTGGTCAAAGTCCAGTTATCACGTCTTGGCAAACTCCTCAGTGCTTTCGCCTTCTGTTAACATCCATTTAGTGAACCGTGATAATCTCTGCTTAATCACTAGGGGTTCGCCCCAATGGCCACCCTTCCAACTTGGAAGGGGGAGATGGGGGGTTCAAATCCCCACCTTCTCAGGAGGGATTGGGGTGAGGACAATTTCATTTCAGGAGTGGGTTTCAACTCACATGCCCTACAAGGAGGTAGGGCAAAAATCGAGAGTGAGTGTTAAAGTAGGATTAGAGTAGGACCAACAAAAAAAAAAAAAAATCTCTGCTTAATTAATGATATTTACTTCCGCATCTCTCCCGTCGAACATTTTCCAACAGGGTTCATTCGTAAAACAAAAGAAACACAAAATATGGGTGGAGGAATAATCGTGCCATATCTATGTCTGTAGACCACTAGGATTGGATATAGTAAAGAATAATCATCTCCCCATTGCAATGAAAGATTATGGTACTACTCTCAATCATTTGAGAAAAATTGGCATGGAGTTATTAAAACTTTTATGAAGTTATTTAATTCAATTTAAGTTCTTTCTTAGAAGACTGTAGACTTAAATGGCATGGTTCGATGGTTGAATTTAAAGCAATTATCTGAATTATGAATAGATTTCTTTTTTGTGTTCAATTTAATTTTTTTTATTTAATTTAATATTCTCTTAGAATGTTAAATTTTTCATTTTAGCCAACTTCAAGGTCAAATGAAGGTTATCAACAAAATAGTTGTCATTAACATATGCATTTTCTTTGTACATGTAATGTCACGCCTCAAATCCCGAGCACGTGCCCATCTCTATCTGGTCGATAATAATTTGCAACTTCCCAGGACGAGTTGCTGACCTTTTCATTTTATTGCACATGCGGAAGCGAAAATAAATCTCCTGACAGTAACCATCTCGGGATAGAAAAGTAAGACAACAAATTTCACAAACAATCATGCCTTTATAAACATATAATGAGTCATGTACAAGAGTCTATGGTCAAAAGACTACAAAAGACCGTTCTCCAAAAGAAGCGGTCCTATCCGACCTATACTTCACATCATCTCCTCTCTGCTCCAGGTCCTCCATTCGACGAACCTGAACATGGTTATACAATAACCAGTGAGACAATGTCTCAGCAAGTCCACCCACTAAACTCCCATTAGGAGGGAAATACGCTTCAGGGCGCTCTAGCCACACAACCACACAATTGGAACAGGGAACTTACCTCGTCTCAATTCCTTCTTGCAGGTCAACACAGTTCATATCACAAATGCACGAAATTAATGCATACGACAATTGAAACACTTTACTTTTCTCAATCAACTACAAGGGTCTCAGCCCAATCCATCACAGGAGTCTCGATTATAAGACCAAACCGTGTCATAACGACCCGTACCATGCCACAGTTTTGTCTCATAATCAGTGCATCAAACTCGAGATAATCATGCGTTCCAATTGTTAATTAAGCCACTCGAGGCACTATCGACATCCATGTTCGGCGGTTATCGGCATAGCCAGGCATTGTCTCTTCCCCATAGAGCACGGCTACGTCACATTGACGGTTATCCCAAAGGAGCTTAGATCCAGAATCTACTGCAACCCGCTACCCTAATGCATGGGTAACTCGAAAGTGGGATTTAGTAACGTCCGGCATAAACGCTAGGACGGGTTCACTTTAACCAGCACACGACAACTCAATCTTGGCCCAGGACACTGTGCATTACATACAAATGCCTCGATTAAAATAACGATCCTGGCATATTTTCTTCGTATTAAAAATATATTGTAAATTAGTCGTGTGTGGGTACACGGTCAACTCGACCCAAAAAAAGGTGATGTCTTTTAAAATCCCACTGTTTTATATAGTATATAAAATCATTTTCGATGTTAAAATCCGACACCGGGATTTCTACATAAATATTGGAAATTCACAATTTTTGGAATTAAATACCAAAATCCAATTAGCACTCAATTTGCATAAATTAAAAATTCAATTGCAGAAATTAACCACACAATTGCAATCGCACGAAATTCCGGTCCTTTTTTATCCCGCCTAATTTCCGAAAAAAATAATTAATAAATAATTCATTTCGAAAATTAATTAATTAATTCAATTCAATTTCCAAAAATACTAACCTAGGCCAAATTTATTAAATTAAATACCAATACGAACCCGGAAAATTTCCGAACCCTTCTAGATAAATAATACAATTTATTTAGGCCTTAGCTAAACCTTGCTAACCACTTAACATGCTCAATTAAATAATTAAATTTCTAATTTAATCTAACTAATCACTTAATTCCTAATTAAATAAATCTAAACACCCCTTAGACGTCATTAGCCTACTAAGAAGAGTTTAGAGTATAAACTTACCGGTTAATTGCGGAAACCGGTTCACCGCAACAACGGCGCGATGTCGGCCGAAATATGATTTTTGGCGGCGTCGGCGGATTCTCGAACCGGGCCTAAAACTTGGCCCAACAAATCTCAGCCCAAATCTGAGATTTGCTTTTGAATTGGGCCGGGCCCGAAGCGGGCTGACTTCGCGGGCTTGGGCTGCCTTCTTGGGCCAAATTGTGGGCTTGCCAGACTGAAGCAAAGAAGCAGCAAATTGTTGGACTGAACTTCAAATGGGCTAAAACCAACTGAACTTGGGCCTGAACTTGGGCTTCAAAATCTGCTGGAGATGGGCTGAAAATCACTGGGCTGAAGATGGGCTTGTGGATGAATTCGTGGGCTGTTGATGCGGGCTGGATACGGGCCCAACTGCTGGGCCGCCCGCGAGAGAAATCCAGCGAAGGAGTCGCTGGTTTTGGACTGCTGCAGGTTGAATCGTGGACGAAGCTGGCTGGATCCGCGTGAAGCTTCGGTTTGAGCTGCTGATGAAGGTCACGGATGAAGGTGGAGCGGTGTAAGGTCAACAAGATGGGGAGAAGTAGCTGGTTCGTTGACCAGCGTGGGGATAGCGAGAGAGAAGATCGGTGGGCTTCGGTCTTCGTGGGCAGAGGGACGTGGGCTCAAAATTTCGGAGGAAAGAGCTGCATCCGCTAGGCTGTCGAACGAGAAGCTGGCAGTTCGGTGAAGGAAACGGCGGAGATGAAGCTGGTGGAGGCTTCGGTCAACACTTGGGGTTCGCTTGCGGTGAAATTGACCGACCATGTGGCAGCTTCAATGAACGTTGGCCAAGTAAAGAAAAGAAAAGGGATGCTGGCCTCAACGTGGAGGAGATGGGCAGAAAACTTGAGATGGTGAGATGGCAGAGAGTTCAACGAGAGAGAGTAGAGAAGCGGACCGAGTGAATAAAATAAAAGAGCAAGGAGATCGGTCGAAGATGGAGGGCAGCAACAAACGTGCGAAGGAAGATTGAGCTAGGTGAAGAAAAGTCTAAAAAAATATCTATTCCATCGTAACCTAGTCCCCTAGAGTCCAAATACTTATCCTCTTGTATCCCCCAATTATTTTCTTGTCTTAATATCCACAAATAATCCAACTTAAAACCAAATATTGCACCCCCCTCCTTGAAGCTCCGAATTTCATTGGATTTTGAGCTTCGATTTCATCAGCAATTTTCCAACTTCGACAACCAATTTTCCTCGAAGAAAAGCCCATGCCATTTCTGCAGGTGCCCATCGCCAAATATTTTCGAAAGTCCAAATTTCCTTCAAATTCATTCCCCATCCGAATTTCCGCTAATTTTCCGTGACATCCGATTCAATTTTCCATAAAAATCTTGGAATCTCCGAAAATTTTTCGGAGGATGAGTCGACACGGTGGCCCTAAAATAGATCGTAACATACGATGTAACTTTCGATTTAAATCGGTTCAAATTGCATGATTAATTTCAATCTGATGTAATTTTAGTATGACCTATTCTACCGAGTAGTTTTTAGAAATTTTTTGTGCAATTGACCCGTGATCGATTTATCTCGAGTCACATAGTGCATCTTCGACACATTGGCGACTCTCGGTGGTCATGAAAATCTCAAAGTTTCAATTACGATGCAGATGCACCAAAACGATAGAAAAATCGGTCTAGTGTCGATCGACGAGTATTTTGCAATCAGGTGGAATCACCACACTCGATCACATATCTCGAGTCAAATCGACCTATTTCCGATCTACGATCGATTTTCGACAGATCTTAGTAATGACCCTTCAGATCAACACTCGAAAGATCGATTTGATCGAATCCTCAAGTCCATTGCATTTAGATTCCTTAATTGCTTCCCCAGATAGACCAGTTATCTCGTAAGTGATCAGCTCAGAGAATAGCACTATCGACGCGTCGACAAAATGCCCGATTTATTTAATCGAAATTGAAATCTGAAAATTCAAGCTGTCACATGTAACAATAAGGAAATTTAAGGACAAATTCGTACTATCTCAAAATTCAGGAAATTACGGATAATCTCCTCTAATAAGTAGTAAGTATTGTATATCACCTTACAACAACATAGGCAGAAACAGAGAAGGAATGATGAGAAAATATTGGGTGTGTTTAATATGGCAGATAGGATGATACATTAAATCATAGCAAATCCGGGCCCACCTGTCAGTTGAAACGGCAAAATTTCTGCCCCCTCTCTCCGTTAACGCTCCATCTCTCTCACCTTTACTCTCTCTCTCTCCTCCCCTCCGTTTCTGCCCTTGACTCTCTCTCTCTCCCCCTTCTCTCTCTACGTTTCTTTTCTTTCCCCTTGCGTAGCCATGGCTTGAGCTCGAGTCGGCTCATGGCCGCTTCAGGTCGAGGAGGGCTGGCATGCTGCCGGACGCGAAACTCGAGCGCTACCCAAAGCTCCGGGTTTGAGGTCGAGCTTCATGGCCAAAGCAGCCATGTATGAGTGTCGTCCATGGCTGGCCGCGAGCGTCGTCCATGGTGGATGGGAAAAAACGGTACCCAGAGATCAGTAGCATACCCCAATGAACGAACGAACACAACAGAGCAAGACGGACGAGGACGACCCAGGTGATGAAATCACATTAAATAAGCAAACCGAAGCCGACCCGATACGCCTACACGTCCGTTTACAAAACCCATCTGCCCATTTCCTCCTCCCAGCTCCGCATACGACCTCGCCTGCTGAGATTCTTCGAAAAAGTTTGCGTTTTATTTTTCTTTTCATCTCGCCTCATCCATCCGTCCGTTCGGTTGTCGTCCCGGAGACCTTTTGGGAGATGGGTTTCATCTTCACAAGCGAGTCTTTGCGTTCCGCGCCCCCGTGCCGGCGGCGACGGCCATGGACGAGCGTCGGCATGCTTGTGAGCAGGTCGACCATGAGCCGACTCGAGCTCGAGCCATGGCAAACGCAAAGAGGAAAGAAAAAGAAGTAGCGAGAGAGAGAGAGAGAGAGACGGGCAGAAACGGAGGGGAGGAGAGAGAGTGAAGGGGAGAGAGACGGAGCGCTAACGGAAAGGGTGAGGGCAGAAATTTTGCTAGTTCAACTAACAAGTAGGCCCAGATTTGTCGCGTGTCGATCATTGTATGATTTAATGTATCATCCTACTTAGCATATTAAACACACCTAATATTTTCTCTTCTAGGATAGAGCGCCATGCACGCAACCGGGCGGCACCGTCCATGTCGATCAGTCATGTGGGAAACCGTACATCCGCAACGACGTGATTTCATCATTCTCAATAAAAAACCAAGGGGGAGCGCCTCGTTGGCTCTTCTTCGAAAGAGCAAAAGGGGAAGATCATTTCCAGCGACATCACAGGGAGCCAAAAGTGGAGGTGGTGGGACTGAAGCGAAGGACGTCTAAGGAGCAGACGGAGAACCATCTTCAGCGACGACAGGTCCAGGTATACACCCTATCTTTCTCTCATTTCACAGTTCCTCCTCTCCCTCTGATGCTTACCCAAGAACTGGGGTGGCGGCGGCTTTGATCTTGCTGTGTCAGCCCATGCGGGACTCGGAGGAGAAAGAGGAAGACAAGGAGTTGAGTCTGGGAGCTGAGCAGCCTGAGGCTCCACTCCCCCTCACCGTCACTTCCCTGGTAACTCTTCATCATTGCTCCGCAAAGGAGTTAAAACGACTTGAAGAAAACGCAGAAAAGCAAGCGAAGACTTACTTCTGCAGCAGTCATATCTGGAATATCCGAAAGGCAAGTGTTCTCATCACCTTGATTTTCCTCTATAAATGTGAGTGGTGTTACTTTGTCAGACCTAAAAGGACCACTGGACATGGTAGCATCAGGTGTTGGCAGAACTCCAGTTCCTACAGTACTTCCCTGTGAGCTCCGGTGCTGATCCCAAACTCCCTGGTACAGGGGCAAAGGTATCTCCTCCAATGCCTCTTGGTGGAAGTGAAAGAAAATCCAGGAAGTTGCTGCCAGTCTGGTCTCACGCTGAAAATGTTCAATTTCTATGTCTAAAGCAGTAGCATCGTCGGGAGATGGAGAAAACCCAAGACCAAGCAAAGCTTCAGTTGTTGTACCTGGAGTCTCTGAATCCACAGGCTCTGGAACAACATCATCTTGGCCAATAAGATGTGGGTTTATTGATACGTAATCCTCCCTGAATACATTCTGAAGATCGATGCACATGCCTGCAGCAACGCATATACATAAAACTCCCGTTGCCCCAAAAAGCTTCGGATCACTTTGATCATTCCTACATGATCTGTCATGGGAGAGTTTCCATCATCCACATGATCTGCTGAGATCCTGCATTCTATCCCTACGTAATTCTGGGTGACTACGATTAGGACCTTAGAATGCCAACTACTGTCAAGACACGCACAGCAATCACTTTATCGTTAAATGATAATAAAACTACAATATCTTTCCGTAAACTGCATAACATGGAGGGAAAAAATATCTTGTAAGGACACTTACTGCTCCTCCATTAAACTAACCACAGAAATAGGTACCAGCTTGTGTTGTGACCAATGCAGTATGACGCAAGCCATCCTTGTTAGGTATCAGAAAAACTGCTAGATATTACAGGACAAGCAACCACAAGTCGCCCGAACAAAAAGATGATCAAGTGAGAGATTATAACCTCATGAAAAGATATAGCAATATAAGGATCTTCTCCAGTTGGGATCTGATCTAAGAACCAAAGCAGAAAGTACACAAACTCATGTGTTAAGCATGTGAGCTTCAAGCCTAATGAGTTGTAAACATTGTGTTTGTTAAATTAAAAATCAGTCACCTATCAAAGTAATCTCCTTGCTACTTCGTAGATGATCATCCTGGATCCTGAAATAAAATCCACTATATATGACATTTCCAAAGGTGGAAACCATAGGAAGCCGGGAGACAAATCATAGTCATACCCCTCTTCATATGAGTTGTTCAAATCCATGGCATCAAGTTCAAAAGCGTTGGGCAAAGAGATAGATTGTACCGGTGCCTGTCTTGCATGCTCTGGCAAATTAAGCTCCAGTGGATAGAGACTTTGCTCGGTCTAGTGAGGATAATATTACACTCGTCGAAAAGATAATCCACTTTCTTCGAATATATCCAAACAGCATCCAAACGAAGATGGCCGGACATCCTCAAAGGAATTGGCACTTTGGGATACATGATATATTCTATAGAATACCAAAAAGAACTGTTCAGATTTGACGATGTTGGCGAGCTAGACATCCAAATAATTACACAAAACCAGCACAAAAAATGAAGATGAGCGGATAAAAAGACCAGTCTTCCTGCGCTCAAGCACAGAGAGGAAAAATCTTCCGCACTGATTCGCACGCCCCACTTGTAGTTCAGAGATAAACTAAATTCTGACTGCATCAAGCCTCGCCCTGTTGACTGATGAACCGAAACAATTACTTTGCCGTAGCTCTGGAAAATGGCAAAAGGGAAATCTTGAGAAACAAGCACCAGCAAGGAATGGGGATTACTAACCGACGGTTTTGAGGATATCGGTGGAGGTGTAATGGGATTTCTTGAGGCGCTGTTGCAAATGGGCGGTGCACCAGACTGTGCCGAGCGGACCTTTCCGACCCAGAAACGTCTGCGAGTAAAACATGTCCGCAGAGATTAAAAAAAAAAAAAAAAGTGGAAGAAACGAAAGAATAAAAGAGAGAAAATCTCTACGATTACTGTAAGAGGAAAGGGTGATGATGGCTATGGGGTGGTGGCGCAGTTGGCTAGCGCGTAGGTCTCATAGCTTAAAGAGTTATTCTGAGGTCGAGAGTTCGAGCCTCTCTCACCCCATACTTGTTTTTATTTTTTCTCTCGCGTTTATTGGCTACTTTTTATAGGTAATCCTCTCCTGCTCACCTGCATCCAGACCCCTCGGAAAAGAAGGTTGGGAAGTAAAATGGTCTAATTCAAATTGACCAATTTCTACATAATATAAATTTAGTAATCCATAGTCAAACCTAATCTAAACCGAACTCATACTCAATTTAACTTATATTGTTAAAATACTTTCATATTTATTCCAATTTAAGGAAAGTCATACATAAATCGAGATGAGAGTGCAAAGTGAACGAGCTCCCAAATGTTTACTTCGATGTTGGAAAGGGAAGAAAGGTTTAGAGGTAATGCCCAAAGATGGGCTAATGGCCCTCAATCAAATGCAAGCTCTCCTAAAACCCTAATCTCATGCAACATGAGCATGGCGGAATTCGTGGAGGCCACACGGCCACCCCTTCTCTCCCTCTCTTTCCCAACGCTTAAAAGAAAATGGGAGCATAGATGGGAACCTAATTAACTTCGTATTAATGCTATTTTAGGAAATTTTGGAATATATATATATATATATATTTACTTTATTAAACGCTTTCTAACTTTCATTTCTTAATATTTTGTCCACATCCTTGCAGGGGTATAAAAATCGAAATCCATATTTGAAATTAAATCGTCCTTATCCCCAATTTCCAAAACCCCTAAAAATGTGGAGATTGAACCCCAACCTCCCCTTTCATGTCGGAAGGATGGCAAACCTAATGGTTGGAAATTGATAATTTTGATGGAGTTTTTTCTTTTAATTTTGTTAAAATTGTGAGATGAGGGAAAATCTTCTATTAAATATATAAAGTCAGTTTTTTGTACATATCCAATGTACCATTAATATAAAAATGTTCCCCTAATGAGTAAGGATTATGGTAATTTAAAATATCGAATAGAGGGAGTAAATTTTTTAAATAGGAATTTGTAATATGTTTTGATAATCTTTTAAGATGGACGTGTTTGAAAAAACTTTGTATTCAAAAATAGGATTCAATAAATCGGGCCATATATGTAGGTGTAGAATAATTAAAACTGGTGATTTCTACTTTAATCATTGAATGTAAATTAAAATCAAGATAATTTGTCAAAACAAGACTCTGATAATAGTTCTAATAATGCTAACTTCAAATGATAAGAGAATTGCCATATAAAGTGATTGAAGCAATAACCCTTTTTACTAATAAAAAAGAACGGATTCTTCCCCAAGATCAAGTGCGAAATTGATGGAATGCTATTTATTCTAACAAGTTGTTATGAATTAGGAAAATAATATACAATATCATCGAGGCTTTTCTATGGAAGCGTTGGAATCCCATTCATCAGACTCCATGAGACTTGCAAAATTTGAATAAAAGAAGTGGAGATTTTAGTATCGATCAAATCAAAAGTCGCTTAAAGGAAAAATGAAATTAGAGAAAATCACGAATGGCTACTTTACTTTACTTGATCCAAGGCGAGCCAAGTTGACCGTAGGAATTTCGTATGTAAATGAATGATTAATGAGTTCAAAAAAGACCAGTTTTACTGGGTGGGCCCCCCCTCACCGTTATTCTCTGCGCCAGCCTTACAGGCAGGCAGGCAGACAGAGAAAGGCTCTCGATCCATCATCGTCTCGCCATCCAACTTTCCTTCTCCGTTGCTCCTTCGATCGATCCATTCTGGAGGAAGCGACGTTGCCGATCGAAGCTGCTGGAGGAGGAGGAGGAGGAGGAGGAGCAATGGGGTGGGGCGTGAAGAGCCTGAGGTACTCGACGATAGTGCTGGGCGTGTCCAACACGGCGGTGGTGATCCTGGGCGGGTGCTTCCTGCTCCTGTCTTTACCCTCCTGCGGCCCTCGCCGGACGCTTCCTTTCGCGGTGGTCACCTTGGCCGCCGCCGTCAGGATCGTCGCCATGGTTCATACGGGGATCGCCCAGCGAGCCACGGCCACGACCGTTGTTGAGTCTTCCGAGAGCGCCGTCGTCGACGCCGTTAGTCGCCATCAGAGACGGGTACTCCTTCGTTTCTTTCTCTCTCGTGTCTTTAACCTCAGCCCGCAATTTTATCGTTATCGGGTGCTCGAATACAGGTTCATTTGCTCGGAATTCTTTTCAATTTGTTTACCTCGTAGGCTTCTTTCTCTCTTTCCTTTTCTGTTTTTTTTTTTTTCCCTTTTGAAAATAGAAGAGCATTATGGAAGATTATTGGACGAATTGCGTTTTGGGTTGACGTTCTTCTTCAGTGGAGAGATATCTAGGATGACATGTGCTGACTTGTTTTTGGAGATCTTCCCTGGTCTCAGTTTAATTACGTAGATAGAATTCCAAGGAATGCTGTCAAATTCCGTTTAACATGCTTGAATCTCGTTGACTTGCTTCCTGGAGCCTGTTGTAAAGCAAGGGAAATTAAACTTGATTTACAGGAGTGTGCCAGACCCTTTTATAAGCAAGGACCACTGTACTTTAATCTTCAGTAGAGACACGAAATAAATTTTGGTCTCTAAAGAACTTCTTTCTTTTGGAATGGCTTGTGAGATGCAATATGAGTACGTGGAAACTTGTTGAAATGAGTTCTTTAAGACTATAGGTCCAGATGTTCTTGCAGATTTCTTCCAACTGTCCTGGTTGCGTATATTCGGAACTCCATTATGAAGATGATTTATTTGAAGATATCCAGTATCCCATTCAACGAGTGTCTGACTTTGTGTCTTTCGCAATTCAAGTTAGAACCCACCTGTGTTGCCTTCATGTTTGGGCATGCCAATCTTGATAAGAAACTAAAGTATGCTATAATTTTCTTTTTTCTTTTTTCTTTTTTTCTTTTTTTTTTTTACATTATCCAGCCAGCGTGACAAAGATTTTAAGCAGCCTGCAATTTGGAGAGATCAACTTCACCCGATTGTGGGCACATTCCATGCAATTCTAAATCTTTCCTTTCTCTTCTGCATGGACAGATGAGGTATAAAAAATGGATTTGGTGGACCCGGTTTGCAACAGTTGTCATGGTGGTGCAATTTGTGGGTGCAACTTATCTTGTGCTCAAGATAATTAGGTCAAGTTCCCACGACGAAACTACGGGCGACTGTGTCTTAGGTGAGGGAATATCTTGCTTAAATCTTCGACGATTGAGTTTTCTTTTTTCACAATTCGATTTTTTAAAGTGTCTTTGAGTGCTGTTGCTCGCTAGACTGACGAAATATTGTTTGGTTGAAGATAAAATGCTTATTTCCTTTGTTTGACCTGTTGGTATTAGTTTTTGTCTATGAATCAACTTGTGCAGTATAATTGCATATTGCTTTTTGCCATTATGATCATGAGGAAAAAGAAGTAAAATCTAAATGGAACCTTTCTGTGTTTGATTCTTGATTGAAGTACGACCTAGAAAGGGTATCTAGGGCATCCTTTTGTTTGTGTTCATCTGACTATTTTCTACTAATAGTTATTTAAAGATTTCTGCTTTGCATATCCACGAATCTACACTCAATTTTTAAGGCTATTAAAATGTAGGGATTGTCTCCAAAGCAAGCACGTGGAAGCGGAATATGCTGGTTTTATTCATTGTCATGGTGTGTTTTGTTGCACTACTTCAGTGTTTTACGGGCTCCGATGTTCTAAGATGGAGATCATTTTATGCAACTGAGGACAATGCATGGAAGGCCCATTATAGGGAGGTATTTGATCATGGCATGCGCGAGGCTTTATGCTGTCTTGGACGTGTAAAATACTTGTAGGCTTTTCTCCAATTTATTTGCCATTCCCCTAGTTCATGCATGATTGGTTTCTTATTTCACTACGCTTCTCTCTCCAGGAGTGTTATGGAGGAGGATGAAGTTTATTCGGTAGCACGACTACTCGGGGATCTTGTTGCCTATCGTGCATCAGGCACTGGCCACCTGGAACTTTTGGCAGGTTTGCAGATTAGTTTATTCAAATTTCTTGGTCAATGGAACGAATGAGCGAACCCTGATGTTCATGAAAAAGTTGACTTGCTTTGGGCAATCCTTTTCAGATGATGTCAATGTTGGTTTTCTGGAGCTCTAGTATGTGCTTTGGTGCTGATTCTGGAACATATATGACACTGTGCTTATAGAATACTTAGGTTAGGAAATTTGCTCCTGCAATCCTTGACCATTGCCAACAGAGCTGAAAGCTTAAACTGTGATGTCCACAGTTTCATTTACTTATGATAGAAGTCCCGGCAACCGAGCAAAGGGCGGAAGTAGCATAATAGGGAACTGGCACAATCAGATGGAGACTGAAGATGACCTGAATTTTGAGATTAGCTCTTCCAAAATTGTAAAAAATAACTCCTTTAATGGTTTAGCTCTTGTCTACGATTACTTCAAATATGTTGAGGACTTCAAAGGGTTTATATATAGAGAATTTAAGATTATAGGCAACGCCTACAGTTGCTTTGGAGCATGCAATTGTGAACTTGCATACTTCTACTCGTTGATGATTATATGAGGGTTCATTTACTGTCCCAACCCATATTTCGTCAATTCTGGTTTTAAAGTAATTTAAGAGATCTTTGGGCATTTCATATTATAGCTCTTGTCAGTAACATTTTGTGCATATACTTATATGCTTATTCCACTGGTGGGAAATTTTCTCATTTTAGTTATGAACTTGCATACTTCTACTCTTTGATGATTATATGTGGGTTCATCCACTGTCCCAACCCGTCTTTCGTCAATTCTGGTTTTTAAGTAATTTAAGAGGTCTTTGGGCATTGCATATTGTAGCTCTTGTCAGTACCTTTTTTGCGCATATACTTATTTGCTTATTCCACTAGTGAGAAACTTTCTTGTTTTAGTTATGCTGCATTTTCTATAATCTTGTATGGAGAATAAAAGATGCTTGATATACTTCATCCCCACTCTGCATTTCTGATGGTCATTTCTTTCACGCATATTTTTCTGATTGTCATTTTTTTTTTTTTACAATTTTTCTGATTGTCAGTTTTTTTTACTTATACTTTTGTGATTGTCTTTGCGTTTCTCTTTTAGTTTACATTTGCATTGTATGAATGATATCATTTTGCATGACAATATTCAGGCCTAGCTTTGTTTCAGAGGAACAGTCTTCCATCAAAACGTCATGAACAGCTAATGGATGCACCTAGAGGACAAATCGAGGAGGCCACCATTCTTCATAAGTTTGCTGAAGCTGCCTACACAGTATTTGATCTTCTGGTTTATTGAATCATCTTTCTATCAATATTACTATGTCCACTTCAATTCTAATCACCATACTATGCAGGGTCCTTTGCTTGATTTTGGAAGAAATCCCTTCATCTTTCCATGTGCATGGCTCTACAGGCAGGGGATCTTGACTCCCTGGTCCTGCAACAGGTTCTTATTTCATTTGTCTTTTAATGCCTAAGGATATAGTGCCTCTTACCTCCAAGGCTAATGTCGTCTTGTTTCACCTGTTCATCTCTTTCTTAATTCTTGCCAGGAGGCCAAAACTTCATGGCGATAATTGGTGGCGTGGTCATGCAGCTGCCTTCTTGAAGTATGTTGGTATGCCTCCTGACGCACTTCGCCAAGGCCGTGTCTGTCAGGTATGTGTAATTTGTCTGAATGATGTAGTATTCCTCTCCATGGGTTCTATTTGGTCTAAAAGAAGATCAACATGGTATGGGCACAAGTCACAACCCCGACAAAACACAAAATCTTGGCTGCTTCCACACATTTCCAGTTAAAGGTGGCTACATTAAGTATGGACATGAAAGCAAGAACAATGGAAACACCAAAAAGTGAAGTTAGTTTGACAGGCCTCTGATTTTTTTGCACCAAATATGTTCATAAAAACTTTCTTTTGTTATCTACTACCTTTTATGGACGTACATTGTCATGCATTTTGACATCCAGAGATTACAAGACATGGTCAAATTATTTGGGCCAAAGATTACAAGATCCCACCTGGTGTCTTCACCAAGATAGCCAGGAACTATGAAGCAATCTAACCCAAGACACTTACCAGCCTTTACCTTTTGCTTTGATGAAACCTGAAAGATGAGATTTAATGCCTAATGCCAAGTGAATTCTATCTATCAATTGTTTCCTATGCTTTAAAATTCAGTGAACCAAGTAGTGATCTAGATAACTTTGGCAAGATGCTAGTGAAAAGAAAGCAGCATATATCCCCATTATTGGAATTGTACATTTGTGATTGCCCAACTACCATTGAATGTCTAGATATATGTGACCATATTTTGGTTCTACAAATTCACTTGATAGGTGACTCTGGGTTATAGGCGAGTTGAAGTTAGGATTTTCTCTAGACACTTGTCGATATGCAACACAGCATTTTGCTTCAGTTATGGCAGATTTGGATGGCAACTGATCCTTACCTGCTGCCATTTATAGTAGGATAATGCTTTATTTCACCAACTTCAATTTATTGGGCTTGGCAAAATTGAGCTGGGTTGCCAAGGTAAAATAATTGGTTTAAACTGCTTAGCTACTTTGGAATTGTCAGGTCTGCAGCAACAAGGAAGATGTATTTCAATTTGAAATCTGTACTTAATGAGGTTAATAATTTATGGACAATTAGCACCTGCATGGTATGTCTTAGAGGGAGCAGGGTTTTTATTGTGGTATGCATGTTATTGAAAATCACTCGGGTAACATGGTGATCATGTGGATCTGCCAGTTTTCCCAGGGAATTGCTTATTGAACGGAGGATGGAATGTTCTCTTGGAAGGAGGAAAGAATCCCTGTAATTCATAAGTCAAATAACTGTAATTGAGCAGTCTAATCTCATTATTACTTAAAACAAAGTTTAGCTACTATTCATGTTAAAGTGGAATCTTCAAATACAATGGTAAGTTTAACTGATAAACATTTAGCAACTGGGAAGTTCGAGTTTTCTGAAAGGAATTCCCTAATATGTATTTGTGATGAGTTCAAAAGTTATTTCTTGTCCTTGAAAATAATTTACTACTATACCATTTCACTCATGCAAATCTATTGCATCTTTGATACCTCATTTGCTTAGGATAAATCTCTCAATTTTGTAACTAGGGGAAGAAGACCACACAGTTCCCTGTGTTATTTTTACGTCTACTGTTCCAGTGATCGATGAGTTCTGTCACCATTTGATAATGAGGAAGTACACGAAGGACAAACTCAAGTCTTATTTGTCAACACCAAGTCTATTATACTTAGTGAGACAGTTACATTCTGAGGATTTGTACCAATTACGAATTAAAATGCTTGAATAAGGAACTTGGATATGTTGCATGATGTCGTCACATAGCTGAATTATTCTCTACAGTATTAAATTTTCTTGCTTCTACAGCCGGGTCTGCCTTTTCTTTTAAGATTTTGGTTTCCACCACCAGCTAAAGTCCATATAGAGGCTCATTATCATGCTTATGAAGTAATACAAGTGAAGATTTCCTCCAAAACTTGACAGTGAGGGATGGGCATGGCCCAGGCTGGGACTGCAACTGGAGTCCTCGCCTTATGGAGAAAATCATGCCACATCACTGTCCCATAGGGCGGGGAATCACTCTCCATCTCTGTGGGCATTGCTTCCCAAGCTTAAAGTTGAGTTTCCGAATCAAAGGCAGAGGGAGAGCTCAATACCAATTCGAGGCACTACGGGATAGTGGCACTGTGTTGATGAGTGGCCTTGAGAGAGAGAGAGAGAGAGAGAGAGAGCTCAATACCAATTCGCTGCCCCATGGGGATGGTGGTGATGAGTGGACTTACACAACTGGTGGTGATGGAGATAATTGAATATTAAAAAAGTTACAAGCAATTCTGAGGATGTAATCCAGTTGCAAATTAAAACGTGTGAGAAAGGAACTTGGATGACGGCAAAGGAGAGAGAATGAGGGGGCAGCGCATGCAGATTTAAATTTAGGCATTCTTGTAGAAGTGAGGGTGAGGCAGCTACTAGCGTAGAATTTGCCTAAACCCAACGTAGGGTGTAGAGAGAGAGAGAGAGAGAGAGAGAGAGAGAGAGAGAGAGAGGAGTCAAAGAGATGGCTATGAGCAGAGCTGGGCGCAGCTTGCCCATGGATTTTACTTTCTTGTCCCGCAGGGCACAGGGCGGGTTTGGGCATTCCCTGTGCTCATACCTAGACAGTATTTCCCTTGATGATCTCAGTAATGGTGGTGCCAACTCTAGTCAAGATGTTGGTGGCAGAGGTTGCTGGGACAGGAAGGGGTGCGGTTGGCCAGCCAATGATTTTGGTGGACCCAATTGTTCTTTTGCTATGTGTGGTAGTGGCCAAAATTGTTGGGATTGTTTGGTTGACCTCAGTGGGAAGGGGGACCTGACCGACTGGTTAAGTGCTCACTGGTGCCAATGGTTATAATATCCACTCTTGGAATAACAGAGGTGATGGCAGCCAGTGGGAGCACTTGGATAAATGATTAGGGTTTTGGTAACCTACGATGAGGGGAAACACAGGTTGATAAATAATAAAGCTGGTGTGACAATCTTGGCTGGACCTAATTCTGGCAGCATTTGGTCAATTGTTCTTGTGAAAGCTGATTAAGCTGGTTGTGGTGGTTATAGTGATTAGTTGATAGTTGAGAGTACCAAATGCCAGCAGCCAGACCACATTGTGTGGAGACAATGACATGAAGGCGAAAGTCGTGGTGCAGTCACCTACCAATCGTGGGAGCAACAAGTGTCATCTGGTGTTGGACTGACATCGGGCTATTTAACAGCTGAGTTGCTTCCATTCGTTATAGTCCCTATTCATTCTCACCCCCTGCAAAGTATTTTATTTCCACAATAACATTAAAATGAACACCGTCTGCTCCATATATGGGAAGCAGCATATGTTTTTCATGTCTCATAGTAAAATTAACAGGATGGGGTCTGGTTATGCTAATGCTAGTGCAACAAGAACATCTAAGCCTGTGGTCAATAAGTAGGGCTCGTTTGATGGATTCTTATATTCTGTTCTAGCTGTCTGATTTGATATTCTCTGAAAGACGAACATCGTCAACTTCTAGTGCGTAGTGTGTTTATGGATTCTTATATTCTCTGAAAGACGAACATCGTCAACTTCTAGTGTGTAGTGGTTATGCTAATGCTAGTGCAACAAGAACATCTAAGCCTGTGGTCAATAAGTAGGGCTTGTTTGATGGATTCTTATATTCTGTTCTAGCTGTCTGATTTGATATTCTCTGAAAGACGAACATCGTCAACTTCTAGTGCGTAGTGTGTTTATGCTAGACAAGATAAATGTGCTTAGTCCATTGGTTATATGACTTCACCTAGCCTCCTTCTAGTTTTATCAGCTCATTACCATCTTAAAGAAACTTTGGCTGCTTGCTCTGCGGGCAATACTCAAAAGAACAATTTATGAGCACGGAAAAGGGTATGGGTTGCCTTCCATTAATCCCCTTCACATATGGTGTGCTGTGCTCTTGACTTCTGGCACTTTTAGTACTTGGATACTCAAAGTCTAACCAAGGAAATCACATTATTGTGGTATTTTAACATAACTAGGTGCCTTTGATTTATTTGGCGTGTTATGTTAGTGTTGGCATTTTGATTGCATGTTTAAAGAAAAAATTCCAGTCTTTGGAGAAAAGTGGTGTTCCTCTTTTTTCTTATGCTTGGTGTTTAGCTTGTTTTGCCTAACTGTTGCATATCATGTTCACGGTGTCCTACCATCAAGTGATTTATTCTTCTTTTCTTAAATCTTCCAGGGAAAATGTGAGGCTGCATATTTCATTGTTGTTCTCCATCATGCAAGGACGGTTGTAATTGCTGTTCGTGGAACTGAGACACCTGAAGACCTCATAACTGATGGTTTATGCAGAGAATGCACCCTCTCTGCAGAAGATTTGGATGGATTGATGAGGCAAGCACAACCACCCCCACCCCTCCTCCCAATGCATGTGACTGAATAACTTGCATTTCTCATGTGAGGGGTGTAATTACCATCATAAAAAGAATGGAAAAGATTGGGGGCGATGAAGAAGAATGTCCATTATCTCTTGTGAAGATTTTAGGGTCACAATAGGAGGCGAGGAAAATACCCAAAACAACTATGTTACTACTCAAACAGCTTGCATTGTGATGCAGCAAATTGCTTACTTCAGAATTGCATGAGAGAGCTCTAATTATGGAGCATACAGAGACACCCACAAAACCTTAATTACTTTAACCAATAACCACTTGACAGCTAATTCCTAAATTGCTAGGGTCTGTTTATCTGATGAAGATTCTCTAAAATTCTGTTTTCCTTTTCTTTTGGACGAAACACGAGGGATATACTTTTGAGATTCAAAATTGAAAACATGGGTTTTGGAATTTAGGCTTACAGACTGATCACTTTTTTCAGTGTATTCAATTCACTTGAAAACACGGGGCCTCCAATTTGTCATTGCAATTATTAATTTACTGCACATCTTTAGTTCTGCACAGGTCTACTTTTGTCAGTCACCATTCTCCTTTGCATTTGTTCACTCGGTCTTCACCTTCAGCTGGGTGCTCTGTCTCTGTAAAAAGTTGGAGCTTAAAATATGCTGCTCTGAAACCTAAAGATTAATTAGTCCTTTTTGGTGACTGAAGCACAAAACCATCTGATCATGGTGTCCACATGGGCACACAAATAAAAGGGGAGTTATTGGCCTTAGGAGTATGCTTTGAAGCTTTTGCTTCCTTCATCATGAGGGTGAAATGGTTTTAGCTCTCTGGAATGTTGGAGAAAGTTTCCTCGTTAAAATCTTTATGTTTGTTTTTGGTTTTTACTATATAAAATTAATTTTTACACTTCCCTTTTTTTATCATCTGAATCATTAGTGTGGGAATAATAAGTTAACACTTCTCAGGATTAATAATTTGCGGGTGTTGCTTTAAAAATTTATTTTTGTTGGTGAAAAAATTTGTTTAATGCGTGTATGATGAATATATTAGTGTATGAAGAATTAACATTAGTTAATTAGTACATCATATCGATATCGGGATGATTAAAAAATTTACCAAACACGTTTTAATAATGTTACCTTTTAGAATATAATGCTTTTCCTATATCAAATACGTTTAGATAACACAAAATAGAAATGAAAATTGTTGTCGTTCTCACTTTCTGTGCTGACGAAAATGGAAATTGTTTTCACGAACCAAATATGCCCAAAATATACTAAAAGTAATGAATAATATCTAGTAGTGTTGGATAAATTTAGTAGTATAACAATATTGCCAAAACTATTAAGTTCTACTACTGAACTTATTTAGCAGCGTTGGATGTATTTAGCGGTCTACCCAATCCTACTAATGCTACTACTACTATTTGGTTTTTAGTAGTAAAGTACTACTACTATGTATATCCAATTCTACTAATACTTGTCAAAACATGAAATTGATTTAGTAATTCGGGAATTAGTTGGTAGTGGATGTCAATAAGGTGGTTAGGAGTTGGGGAGTCACTCCACGATCTATACATAAAGCTCTCTTATGTAATTTCGAATTAAGCCATTTATGTGATGTGGTAACCTTCTAAGCCCTGTAGAATGCCTCATCTGATGAAAATCCATGCATCTGAACAAAAACCCCAAACCTCATCACGTCTCCACGTGACCTGTCACTTGGCTATCTGTCGCCATGCCCTGAGTTCCCGTGATCTACTCTGCTAAATTTGATATCACATTACTTTATGGACAAGGTGGGAAGGATACACCATTCCTTTGAGAATTTGGACACAATGAGCTTGACTTGGTGATGGTTTGCATAACTGGAGAGATAACTGTGGAATTACCCTCATGATATTACCCATGCGGACACATTATCCTGTGACAATAAAGCATATCCCTATGTCATGCATTTTTCTTTTCTTCCAATTGATTTAGTGTTCATGTCTACCCTCCCTCCTCACCAAACCCCCCCCCCCCCCAATAACACAAAATGAAACGTGGTTTTTCGTTATTCAGACTAACAGCATACTCCTGGTTGTCCTTGGCCCCATAGTAATATTTCTAAATCTATTAGGGTCCAAAATCTCTGCCTGTAATGGAAAATGTTGATTGCTCTAAACCTATCTTGGTTTCTTTCTCTCATTCTTGTGAAACAAGCTGACACTGAACTGAAACTGCAGTCATCCTTGCTCTGACATAAGGCGAAACATCGAGACCTCTTTCCCCCATTATGGGCACTCTGGGATCGCTGTGGCTGCACGAGAACTTTTTCTGCAAATTGAAGGAAATCGTGGGAACAATGGTTAGTTTACTTTCTTTTTCTGCTAATATTCTGCACTGGATGGTTAGCTGTCATGGCTATCTGATATGCAGCAACAGAACAATATTAGTTTCATAATTGTACCGTATCATCCAAAGTGACTGTATTTTTATAGTGACAAACTGTTGTGTTTCATGAGCTATGTCCTGACATAGACTCAATGAGGAGTTTCTTAAAAATCTGAGCAAATGCTCTGAAAGTAAGCCAAGTCTTTTTCCTTGTTTTATGTATTAAGATTCTAATCTACTTGGTCATCTGCAACTCCTACCACAAGAAAACTCTTTTGCCTATAATTCTGTGACAGATTTCCGAAGTTTCCTACAAAGGATTAGGTTGAGATTATCAGTCAACTTTTTTATTCGAGACAGGAAAAAAATTTTATGTTTTCTGAGTACTCATTATGTATAAGGTCATTGAAGATGGATGGATTTCATGGAAAACAAGATGTTGGCCATAGATTAGCCAAGGGGTTTTCCTGCAATTCATTTCTCATAAAGAAGTGTGACGGTATTTCATACTTGCATGTGCTGAATAATAATTTCTTCTATCCTAAAGATGACTCAAAATTTTGTCTGGTTCTTTCATTCCAAGAGCTGCTTTTTCCATTGAAGAATCATATGAAAATAAATTTAACTTGTCCTTTCTTTCATGTATTATTTGTGAACCAGGAGACGAGGAGCCTGCATTGAGGAGCTATCTGTCCTCATTGATGGGTCCAGGATGCGAGTGTGATGGTTACAAATTACGGATAGTGGGGCACTCACTTGGAGGTGCCATCGCTGCAATGTTAGGCCTTCGAGTAAGACATTCCACTAAGTTATTTGTTTGGCTCTCATACTGCTTTACCCATTCTGTTTCCAATCATGCTGAAGAGATTGCACACGAAAGTAGATGGCTCATACATATTATATTGATTGAGTATAGAATTACGAAGGATTAAGCATGTGTACTATGTTAGAATATTTAAATAATAAACCACGCCTTCATCTAACAACTCAAGTTTTTAGAATAGTTAGCAATGGTCCCACAAAATCTCACATAGTATCATAGCTAGGTCTTGAGTTCAAATCTTTTTAGGCCCCATTTTGTCTTCCTGATTAAATTTCCACACTTAGTACTAGGCAGAAGACCAGATTAAGCACGAGGGGGAGTGCTAGAATATTTAAATAATGAATCACGCATTCATCTAATAGCTTAAGCTTTTAGAATAGTTAGCAATGGACCCACAAAATCTTTTATACTACATTATATTTACACATTGCAATTATAGAATATTACATAATCTGTATATATCATATTCATGAGTTACCTTCAAGCTATGTCCTATTTCTCATACTACCCCTTGAGCTGTAGGGCACAGATTTCATTTATGCCAGCTTGTTAAATACTTGCTCTACTCAGGGACCATTAAGCACATTAGTGAACATTTCTGCTAATTGACCACCAGACCTAACTAATGTTATTATAACTTCCCAAGATTGTAACTTTTCAAACAAAGTGGTTACCTCTTTTTCTTGGTCCTTCTATGTAAAACAGGATTTGAAGCAATGTACATAGCTGTCTAAGTAGTAATTATCACAGAATAGCTTCATCGGTTGAGGTTGTGTCATGCCCAACTATTTCGAAAAACGTTTCGACCAATTGAATTCACAAGTGGTTATAGTCATAGCTCTAAACTCAGCATCTTCATTGAAATGAGTTACAACATTCTGTTTCTTGCTCTTCCAAGAGATCAAATTTTCTCTGGATAACACACAATAACTGATAGTAGATCAATGATCAGACATTGAACCAACCCTGTCAGCATCAATGTGACCAATCACTTGAGCATGGCCTATATCTTAATATAACAATTCTCTGGCAGCCTCTCTCAATTGCACATTTAACATACAACAATTCAGCTCTCTACATTCCAAAGAGTTTTACTTGGTGAATCCAAGACTTGACTCAAAACTAACAACAAAAGATATGTCTGATCTTGTAACTCTGATATATTTCAGCTAATCGACCAGCCTGTGGTACTACCCAGATTAGAGAAAGGCTTCCCCTCTCCTGGTAATAACCTAACATTTGGAGCCATTGGAGCAGCAACAGGCTTCAATTTAAGTAGTCCAGTCTCCCATAAAATATCTAGCACATGTATTTTCTGAGATATATAGATACCACATTCAGATTCATCGATCTCAACATATACTTAAGAGGCACCAAATCTTTGATTTGGAATTTTGAATCTAGATGGCTTTAAGCTGAGTGATTCCAACTATATCATGTGATGGAAATTTCACTAAAACATGCTACTAGAGGCATGTGTTGCATGTCATAATGTTAGAAGAATAGAGAATGGTTAGAATGACTGCAATTAGACAAAATCCCGAACAACTTCCCATAACCCGCAGGTTGTGGGATCAGAACCTCGTTTTGATACCATGTGACAATAGAGAGTAGGAATTAGACATAAAATTATGTGTGTCGACATGAGTGCACATATCATATATATTACAAACAAGGAAACACACATTTATAGAAGTTACATGATCGGTATATACCACATTGACAAATGTCCCCTTATGCTATGTCTTATTGCTAAAACGCATGAATCAACTTATGTAAAGAGGGCTAAATTAAATGATGACCTATATACTTACCTCTAGATAAATCAGATCAACATACATGAGCCATATTTTATAAATGCATGGCCTACATCACTTTTGCTTTTAATGGTACTTGAAAATGAAAGTTTGTGTCAATTAGTGTATTATTTTGGAGTGATGTGATGCCTCTTGACAAAGCATAGACTATTTATTGAATAGGGTTAATACCCTGAAAAATCACAAACCGATACTATTATGACAAATTTACCCCATACTAATTTTTTGACCATAAAAAACTTTAAACTGGTACATCTTTGACAAATTTACTCCAAATTGGTACACTTATAACAAATTTACCCTATGTTAGTTTCAACAATCGCGTAATCATTCTCGCCTCTTATTGTCGGGTTGAAATCTTTTTTTCTTTTAACAGGTTCGATCCCCGTACCAAAGGTGAAAATAAAATAAAATTTTACTGTCAAATTACTAAGTGGAATGACACATGACAGTTGACCAGTGTACCAATTTGCGATTTTACTCTCTGTTTGTCACAGTTATACAATTTTTGTAATTTTTTGTGGTATTAATTCAATTTAATGGAGGATATATTTGTCACAAATGTACTAATTTAGAGTTTTTGGCGATTGAATAAATTAGTTTAGGGTAAATTTGTCACAAGTATATTAATTTGGAGTTTTTCATGATCAAAAAGTTAGTTTGAGGTAAATTTGTCACACGTGTACCAGTTTGGAGTTTTTCAGGGTATTAATCCTATTGAATAATGAGTTGCCTGGCTCAGTTTTGTGGAATTTAACACATGTGGATGTTTTGATATAGTTGATTACTTATACGAGGCATTGATGAAATGAAATTAAAAATTAGGAAATCCTAGGACTTAAAAAAGCATTCATAGTATTTGGTGATTTGTTTGGTGCATTTTCCTTGACTAATGAGTGGGGAGGACATACTGTTTTATGGGGCAAAGTGCAAGTATTTAATGTGTTATGGGGGTGTCCTTCCCATGAGAAGTTGATACTTGTTTTTTTCACATATTTGTGATGGGTCCTCACTATCACCTGATTTGTCTCCCCTTTTATTTAGGTTTGGAGCCAAAGAAAATATAAATATGGGTTGGTTAGAATACATATTGTGTAGTGTTTTAAAAAGAGACGAGAGTCATCAGATTTTGCTGATAACTCCTGTTCATACTGCAGCTGTATCATCGCTATCCAAATCTCCATGTGTATGCATATGGAAGCCTTCCATGTGTTGATTCAGTGGTGGCAGAAGCCTGTTCAGATTTTGTGACAAGGTAATCTCATAATCTGCAAAACATGTTTCTTTGTTTTCCTTTGACTTTCTGTTTTGAGGGTTTGAGCTTTTTACAGCATTGTATACGACAATGAATTTTCTGCGCGCCTTTCAGTGGGATCGATCCTCCGACTTCGTGCAGCTGCCATTATGACACTTTCTCAAGATTCAAAAACTGATACAGCATTGATCTATAGACTTGCCCGTCGATTTTTATTTCTTGGCCAGTATCAATCATGGGGAATTAAAAAACTGGCTCCTGGCTCGGTATTTAACTCTGATCCAGTCTCATCTGGAGAATATGGTCAAAATGTTGGTGGGGACCAATATTCTAATAAGGATAAAGGTATGGTTCTTTCATCCTTCAAAACTATGTGGTGTCAACATGAATAGGACATGGCACTGTTGCTGTATCTCTCCCATCTTATTACCCTTAATTTGGTTTTAAAATCCATGAATTTATAGTTCTGGGAGAGATCCTTAAGGTAAATGGTTTATTTCTTTGAGAAGGAGTGAGAAATATGTATTGAGAGGGTCTAAGGGGAGACTGTTCTATAGAGGATTGTCTTAGGACTCCGCTAAATTCAACATGAGGAGCATGAAGATTTGATGCTATGGTGCAAAAAAGAAAATGAACTGTAATTGTCTCTTAGAACTGTCTTTACTTCCCCTTTCTCGAAATCCTGAAGTTCCTACTAGTAAGAAATTGTTGGAGGATAGGAATAAAGCAAAAGCTGTTCTTTTGTTTCTGTGAACTCTAATAGTAGCCCAGCTGAACTATTCGTCCTTAACCCCGACGCTTGTAATATGCCATATGCATTCAAGAATTGCTGATTCAAAGGAAACAAATGAGCAGCAAACATGAATACTCAAGATTAGCATATGTTGTTCGCCAAAAAATGTGATAATTGACAGAAAAATAATTGAAACTGATTGTTAAAGTTTTACTACAATGCAGAGTCACATGTGTGAACTCCGATCTAAACCAGATGTTCTTAGTTCATGGTATATCCTTTGTGCATTCCTTGTTGAGCTTGAAGTGGAGCACTGATTACTTATTTTAGACATAAATCCGAAAACTGAGGTGGTTCCTGTTAACAATAACATAACTTATCAGTGCAGTTTGAATTCAGTATAAATATCAATTTTTTTTTTTTGTTTTATTTTTTTCAATCATACATGATCAGTTTGTTGCAGGAAAGGAGGAACGTTTCAGTGATTTGTTCCTCTTAGGCAGGCCAGTTGTGGAGGAAATGGTTGTTGATGTTGAGCAGGACAATCTCACCAGCCCTTTTAAAGATGAGATTTCAATTGCAAATTCATTGGATGATCCTGTGACCGAATTCATGGAGACCGTCCCAAATTCTAACCATGTTTCAGCTGATGATCCAAAAGAGATGTTTCTACCAGGTCTTATTGTCCATATAGTGCCTGACAAGAGGAGATTGCTCTCTCCCATTTGGAAAGCTTTGACAATCAACGAGATGCCACAGAAATTTAAAGCATATATAGCAGACAGAGAGACTTTCAAAGATTTTGTGGTCTCCCCTTCAATGTTTCTTGACCATCTTCCTTGGAGGTACTTGCATGCGTTTTTTCCTTCTCAATGAGATTGTGGTATGTTGCTATCATTTTGACTGAGTATATGTATACCAGATGCCACAATGCTCTGCAAAACATATTGGCTGCCCAAGACTCTAATTTATGAATTGGCATGTCTTATGGGGAACGTTTGTTGGACCAACGAAGACATGGGTTATTATGTCCATAGGCTGCAGTGTTTGCTTTCAAGACCTCTGGACGAAGCCATGTTATTACTCCTGGTAAGTACACAAGTTGACCTAGAGGATTTCTGGAAGTAAGCTTCACACACTTCAAAAGAATTATCCGTGTAGATTCCAGTTATCTGATTTCTTGTATATAGAACTAAGAAAATTGCCTCTCCTCGATGAATTACTTGAATTAGGAAACTTGCTATCTGGTGTCTGTGCTAGTGAAGTGTCAGTTGCCAGTTGCTTTCATAGAAGAAAAACAATGACCTGAAGTATGATGTATGCTGCTAAAATTCCTTTGCTCTCAACTTCAATTGCTATCAGCAGTTTACGAGTTATGAGTTATGGATATCACTAATATGTAAACTTGACAAAATATAAATATGGGTGATGTCGATGTTTATGATCTGCTAATCAAAAGATTAGTTGGAGGAAGTTTCCACAAGGGTAGTTACTTGACCCTCAACAAATAGGTTGTAGGCTAATGCCTCATACTGTGGCATTAAGAAAATTATAATCAAATTGAATAATTAAAGCATATATTATATGCGAGGCGTGTAGGTCGTATTAACTAACTATGGTAAATTATATAGCATGATTTCAAAACATACGAAAGAGGTGACTTTTTTTCTGTTAGAGTGCAATGATATAGGATGGTCCATACCAAACGGGCGCAATAAAAAAAAGAACTCGTTTTTTTTATTAGTTCATTTATTCATAATCATTAACTAATTCATGATAGAATTGATAATAATCCATTCGAATAAAATATATATATTTTTTTCTTTGTAGAAAACGCTAGAATATCTTACACTTTTCTTTCAATAGGAAGAAATAGAATTAAAAGAAAAGACGAAATTACTAAAATATCTTTTAGAAAATCATGTATTCTTTGATTAACTACTAGTTTAATTCAAATTTTAAAGCATACTTTTTTTCTTTTATTTTAGATATTAAAAAAAAACAAAGATTGTTTTTGAAATAACTATTTATGAGTAAAGCATTTTGAATTTAATGTGTGAAGTTTCATCTTTTTTAAAGACAACAAAAGTAAAGTATTTCATTACCGTTTCACTTAAGTTGAACTTACGCGGTGAGTTATTCCTTGTGTAAATCAGAATTGATCATATTATAAAAGTGACAGTTTCCATTTATCATTAAAATGACAAATAAGTGAATAAATTGACGTTTGATTGACATATGCATAATAAAAGGAATATATAACAAAAATAGTTGAAAAAGCTAAGAAGAATGGCCTCGCCTTAACATGTAATTATGGGGGGTTTGGTCGTATTTCCAACCATAAATAATTTAAAATAAGTGGTCCTTTCGGCCTCTATAATAAGTTTTAGGGGCTCCACAAGGGGTGACAATCTGTGCTTGTCAATTGTTTAGGGCCTTTCCTTTTTATAAGCAATTGTTAGAAGTTGAAGTCAAGTTTAACAATCGAAGTTTTTTTTTTTGGACGGGATTTTGCCATTTGGAAAGCTATTGAAGGTGCAAGTGTATCAACAAGAAGTATCTTGTCGGCGATCACGATAGGAAGTATGAAGTGGATGGTGAACATTGTGGATCCCATGACCAGAAGATCGCCGGCTATGAATGTTAGGGTCATGTGGAGCATATGGAAATTGTTAGATCATTCTGTTATTGTCATTCTTTTTGTCATCGTATAAACGTTATTTTCATGTTCTTCCAATAAGAAAGCATATTCCCTTCAAGTTCATTATGCTAAATTCTTAATATAATGGACAAAAATGTGAAATGAGTACTGTTACAAACTGATAAAAGATAGAACATTGGTGGTATAAATAAAGGCCGTCCTATACGTAAGATTCCCATCTCTCTCTTCCTGCCTCTTCCTCTTCTTGTCTACTTCTTTGACTGTTTTTTCCCCTCTTCATTGCACGCTCAAGCTGAAAAGATACGAACAAAGAACCATGGTATTGAGTTTTTATAAGTCAACCTATTCACTCCCTCTAAATTGCATGGTGAGCCACAACAGTCATTTGGTGGGTTCGGCCGACGAACCAGGCCCATTTTCATAACCCAGGTGAATTGGATTGTGCATACTCATATCATCCAAGAGATTTCTTTGACTTTTGAGGGCACTTGGCCAAACCGTTTTGCCTTTTTTGGATGGGGTCTTTTATCTCCCAGGGTTTCTCATGAGGTTGAGACAGTCTCAAACTTATGTGAACGAGACAGTCTCAAACTTATGTGAACAATCCCTTAGAATAAAAATTAACAACTTTACCTTTATTTTTATCTTTGTTTCTAACGGTGTTTTCCTCCTTCAAAATATGTATCTCTTGCTAAGAAGGATCATTCAAATCTTTACGGACGTTTGCTTGAGGCAGCACTGATGATGGGGACCCTAGTGCAACTATATCTCCTCATTCTTTTCGATTATCAGTTGGCATTTCTTTCACTTATTGTCTTCGGCCCCTTCGAGTTTGTGCACAACCATCCACAGGCCAAACTTATCTTGGGGCTCCTTTTGAACTTTGTTGTTTTGCTATTATTAATTCAAATGAAATGCACGTTCTTCTAAAATGAAATGCTCGTTCTTCTGTTTGATCTTTCAGGTATATTAGTAGTCATGGTTTGATTGCGTCCTTCAAGCCCTTGATATCCTCCTTCAGTTCGGCAATTTCATACATGCTTTCCTCTACATCGATTCTTCTCGAAGGCCCCCCCTTGAACCATTGCCGCCTCAGCTCTTTTCTTCCTCCTCCTTTTTCTTCTTATCAGCAGTTGATATAGGCACAGGTGCCTTCCTTTTCTTGCCTATACTCATCTCTTGCGACTTTTCTCTCAAAATCAATTGAAATTTTCATTGTCTGCGTCTCCAATCTTTACAACCTAATAGATGCATTTTGTGCGTAGTAGCTCTTTAATTTTTAGGCTGATCATCTTCTCCTCGATGTCATCAGGAATATGAATGCCTTTGTTCTTGAAGATTTGTGTGATCAGTGCACCATAAATCAATTTTCGAAAGCGTCTTTTAGAAGTGCAATTCATGTGTAGGACAATCTAATTTTCTAAAAAAGTTAGTATAAGACATTGATAAGTACCATAAGTAAACGTTAGTGAAATATTAAAATAGTCGATAATTTCAAACAATCTAGTAATCATTTGTATTTGCCAACAAGTTAAGAACTAAACAAGTTATAAAACCTTAATAAAATTATCTAATCTTAGTGTCCATTTGATAATGCTTCTATTCTGGAAAATAATTTCTTTTCAGAAATAATATTTTTCTATTTATATTCCCAAGAACAAATCTTAGTAAAAGAACGCGTTTGGTAACTATACAAAATTTATATTCTAGGAATGAAAAAAGAATAGGAATGTAGTTGATACGATTCACAAAATTTTTTGAAATGTATAATTTTCTTTTTTTTTTCTTATACTTCCTTATCGTTGCCGTTGACTGTCGACCACCACAACTTGTCACCTCCCGCCGCCGATGACCACCAATGCCGCCACCTGCTGCCGCCATCCATGGCGGTGGGCGATGGTAGTCGAAGATGGGTGGCAGGCAACGATGGTGGCGGTGGTTGGCAAGCGACAGCAACGGCGGACAGCCAGCTAGTGGTTGGCGAATGGTCAGGGACAATGGCAGCAGTTGGCATTTGTCGACGGTCATCAGTTGGCCAACAGTGGTCATCAGCTGACACCAATGATTGGCCAGTCGGCGAGCAGCAACGAGGCGTGGCGGCCAACAAAGAAGAAGAAAAGAAGAAAAAAAAAGAGAAGAGAAGAGAAAATTAACTTATTTCTAGAAATTTTCTCGAAAACAAGAAACTACTTTTTTCTACTTCTAATTTTTGTTCCAAATCTATTCCCTGGCCATTTTCTATTCCAGGAAATAGAAAAATTAATTGATGTTACCAAATAAATTTCTGATCTTTTTTTTTGTTTCTGAACAAAAGAACATAAATTAGAAGAAACAGAAACGTTACCAAACAGGGCCTTAATCTCATTCTCTCCTCACTCACCCCTTTGTGGTTCCCCTTTTTCCTACCACTCTTAGCTCCCTTGACTAAAAAATAACTCTTAGTCGAGGGAGGCTCCATCTTCTCAACTTGAGTTGAGATTTCTCCCTTAATCTGATCTGGGAGCATTTTGTTGTTTTTGTTTTTTTTTTTTTTTTTTTTTTTTTTTGGTTTTCTTTGCTCATTGGTAAATGCTCTTCTTCGCTTGCTAGGAGTATTTTCTACTCCTATCATTAGGAATCAACTTGCTGCTTCAAATTCTCCAAACCAAAAAGTTCAACAGAATCGACAAGAAATACAATGAGTTCATGCTGCACTGGAAGCGTTTCTACAACTTCTCCAAGTTTGGAAACTGTCATCTCCCAAGCTAGATCTAGATTTGGAAGCTCTTTTATTTTAATCTAGGTTTAGATTTGGAAGTCACTTAGAGATGTTTCTATGCTCGTCCAGCCTCATCCGATCTAGATCTAGATTTGTAACCCTATTTAACATATTTTTTGGTGTTTCTGTGTGGTGATGGTATTGGGATACTAAATGTAGGCATACATGGCCCATTGGGTAAGTTGTAGCTATTGGAGAATGAGATGGCAATATATGCTTATCATTGATAATGGAGCAAAATTCGGTGATCAGCTATCATTTGTTCTCTTTTGATACTGGGACAAATATGTTCTTATAAGATGAAATAATCCTTATCACGGCAATTTGTGCTTTGTTGTACTACTTTGTTGTTCAGGATATAATTTATTTTGACTTCTCATGCATAATAAGATATAAATGAGATATTTATTTTCAAACAAAAAAAAAGGAATAAGTGCATAGGAAATTTTAAAACTTGTCAAAAAAGTGCAATTAAGTCTTAAATTTTTTTTTTTAAAAAAAAAAGTACAATCAAATACTAAAACTTGTTAAATTAGTGCGATTAAATCATTCTTTTGACTTTATCCAATTTAGCTAATGGAAACATTACCTTTTTTTATTATTTTATCTTTTCTACATGACATTGATGTGGTTGAGTTATGAAAGATAAGTTTAAAAAGTTTTGATCCAAATATAATTTTTAATCTAAAAATTATTTAAACTAGACTAATAAAATAAACTAAAAAAAAAAGGAAGGAAGAAGGCAAAACGACAAAGGCTAGTTGGGCCCTTGCCATCACCACCCTACCTCTAGAAAGGGTTGGTATGGTAGGAGATGGCCAGCTAGTGATCGATGAGGCCAACAACTCTCAATAATCACAAGCAAGCCCTCCCCAAATTGGGCAAGGGTCACCAGCCATCCCCCACCTCGCCGGCCCTTCTCGACAATGGTGTGGCATAGCCCTTGCTGCCTGGTTATCACCCCTCTCTTTTATTTCATATTTTAAATTTAGCTTATTTTTAAAATTATTTTAATTAAAATTTGTATTAAAAATCAGATTAAAAAAAATGACACCATTTTAGATACGTCATCATCATATAGGAGAGAGAAAATATTTAAAAAAATCTACATTAGTATTTTCCGTTAATCAAGTTTGATAAAGTTAACGGAATGACTCTATTGCATGAATTTGACGGGTTTTAGGATTTAATTGCATTTTTTATAGGTTTTATAATTCAGTTACATTTTCATAGTAAATTTTAGGACTTTAATGGACTTATCCTAACAAAAATAACTAAATAAGTTGTTAATCAAAATGTTGGTGACAATAGGTTTTGACAGTTATCGTGGATTCACACACATATATATTAAGATCAGTGTTCTTATTTTTGCCTTGCGAAGTATCAGAATCGTCCATCCTAGACAATAAATCTTTTTCCTAGAAACTCGACTCGGAACTCTTTGACATAAAAGTGGGTCAATCCTGTCGGCTCTCAAAAGAGGGTACCTATAATATTTATTATTGTAGTGCCTACTCTCGTAAAGGACACTTGGAGTATAAAAACTTGACACGAATGAACACGTAAGTGTTAAAAGTTAATAAAATAATAATTAAATGCCAAAATTAGAGCAAAATGGATCAGTTAAGTGCCAACGGCGAGAAAATCTAATCAAACACTGACGTGGCCAAACACTGACTTGGCTTTTTTCGACGAGCCAAGTGCAAAATAATGTCATTTTGCACACTGACATGGCTAGTGCCAAAACGACGTCATTTTGTTACTAAATTAAGTAAATAATTAATATAAAAATTAATTTAATTAAATTTAAAACCAAATTTATAATTTAAAAAGAGAAATAGAAGATGAAAATGGGGCTCAGCCCTCGATGCCGCCCCACCGTCGTCAGGAAGGTGGGGGGAGGGTCGGCCAGGCCCCAACCGACGATGGCCCTTGGCTCAACTGGCGAGGGCCTCGCCGGATCTAGGGGAGGGCCGCGACCCTCACCCCAGATCTAGACGAAGGCTCGCAGGCCCTCGTCGCCAGTTGACTGGGTTCGCTGGCTCCTAGCCAGGGCTCAGTGACCTCGATCAACCCTCCCCCCACCTTCCTGGCGGCGGGGCAGCAATGGCGAGGGCTAAGCCCTCAGCCACCGACTACTATTCATCTTCCTCCTCCATTTAAAAATTAATTAATTAATTAATTAATTTTTATATTAAAATTCGAATTGTGCCAAAACAACTTCGTTTTTGTGTTTTTTTACTAAGTCAGCCTTCCGGTGAGCCACGTAAACGAACAAAATTAATAAAAAAGTTGCCACGTAGAATTTCAATCGGAGTTCGTCGAATGTGTCATTCAAGTGTCTCATATATATAAAGTGGCAATTAAGTATCACTTTCCTAATTTTTTGTACTTAAGTGCGCCCCATTGTGCCAAGTTTTGACACTTTGGGTGTTCTTTTACCAAACAATTTCAGTCCCTTTTTTAATTGTTCGATCAAGTTCCTCCTTGGAAATGGACAAGGGACGTGGGAAGAATCTTCATAAGCTTGTGGCATATGCCGTGGACGGAGGAGGAAAATGAAATGGATTTCTTTATGTACATGAGGGACATGTATGCAATAATCACAGCACAACTTTAGCAACATGTGTGCAAAATCACTACTTTATTAATGAGAGATCTCCTCCGGCCTAGGGCTAAGACTCTAGGTTCCCCCTCCCCCACAATCGACTATATATAATTTCTCTGTTTTGGATAAAACGAGATGGTGAGCCGGCTATTAATGGATTTGGGTTAAAAAAAAAATATTGTATTTTCTCGTCTTAAGAAGTTAATCTAATATTTATCTTCATTGCATAGCAAGCGAAATGATAAAATATATTCTTATGTTTTATCTAGATTAAAAAAAAGTGTTATTGAAATAAACTTCTTTAAGTGGAGCATATAAATTTAATTGTGGAGTTTCATCTTTCCAAAGACATCAAAGCTTAATTACATCATTACTATTTCACATAAGATAAGAACTTAATTTAACAAGAGGTGGTGAGTTTTTACTTTGTGGAAATCAGAATCGGTCATGTTAAGAACCAAATAGTTCCTATTTATTATTAAAATCACAAAAGAGCGAGCAAAATGATGTTTGATTTAGATGTATATCATAAAAGGAATAAATAATAAACATGGTTAAAGTATAGAAAGGTAGGCACGCTAGAAGCCTACATTGGAACTGAAGCTAGCTAGCATGTATGATGATGCACAAAAACATATTGAGACAGAGCCATCCAAATTGAATGTGTTTGGAATGTCCAACCGCCTTACATGTTTGGTAAACATGCAAGATTCCACTCAACTACTTTTCTTAGAAAAAAACCCTAAGTGCGTTCACAACGTTAAGCACACAAACATATCGAGACAAAGAGCCATCCAAATTGAATGTGTTTAGAATGTCCAACTGCCTTAATGAGCGGAGAAAGTAACAAAACTCTACTCTAAAAAGACCATTCTATAGGTCAAGTGGTATGAATATAAAAGATTTTAAGCAATAAGGAACTGAAAACTACGTACCGTTTTATTAGTTACATATTCTCCACCACGAACAAGAATGCTTTTGTCAATTCCCTCCGCTACGTCTGCATCCTCATGCGCATATAGACTATAGATTGCACAACCAAAGAGAATGCCTATGCTGTCCACTGCCTGGGAGGCAACAGACATTTCAAAAGTATCCTCGTGGCGTTCTTTTCAGCATCATGTCTTCGCCTAAACACTCAGAAGGGGCCCGCAAGAATTGTCCTTACCCAACCGACCACATAAAATAACCCCTTCCAACTTTGAAAGCTCCGTCAATTCCTCGCCGAACTTGTCCAACATAAGATTTTTCTGGAGGGTGTATGTAATATTAGCATCGTACTTGTCCCTCATACTTCTAGATTGTAATGCAGTTTTCATTCTCTCTTCTTGATCAGTTCTTCATAGATCCAAGAAGACATTGATAAAGTAAGACAATTGCTTGGTCTCATGAAAGAACACAGAATCCACACTCTGATTCAATCATCTGGCGCTGATCCCGTAAGTTTGCTCCCGGGTTTGATACCTTCTTCAATCGTGGGGTCACTTTGCTAACATTTTGTGCCTCAAATAATTAACTAATTCAGTCCATTTCCAGCTCCAGTGAAGGGCTGTAGTCTCAGTACATAATATCTTTTCTTTTCTCTTCTTTTTGACAAGGCTTCGATTGATTTTTATAATCAAGAAACTTCCACCGAGAGGCAGCGTTACTTTTGCCTCGAGTCCATTTGCTATTGGTCTAACCAAAATCCTCAACTTCTTATTTAAAGGCTTCATATATAAAAGCATGCATGCATGATCTGGATCTATCCAACAGATCTCTCTCTCTCTCTCTCTCTCTCTCTCTCTCTCTCTCTCTCTCTCCTCTCTCTCTCTCAAGTCTCAACCCAGGTATGGATCTTGGTGCATTCTCATGGGACATTATAATGGCCAGATGTCAGTCATTGGGCGATAAATCTCCAATCATGAAACTTTCTCGGGCTCCTCCTACGCCATATTCTCCTATAGCTTCTGCTTTTTCACCTAAATCGAATGTAGTTGCAGACCCCTTGATCTTATCCCAACATGCATGCACCTGGAGAGATTTGCAAGGCTCCACCTACTGGGAGAACCTCCTGAATCCCTTACACCCTCTTCTCCGTCACGAGATCCTCCCCTACGCCGCTTTTGTCAACGCCTGTTACATGGCTTTTGATCTCGACCCCACCTCCAAACGCCACTTGAACTGCAAATATGGGAAGGCGAACATGCTTGGACAGGTTGGCTTGGAGGATTCTGGCTACCAAGTCACCAAGTACATCTACGCCACCCCAGACATAAACTTCCCCATCCAAAATGGGGTTCCTCGTGGCCGTTGGGTTGGATACGTCGCGATATCATCCGACGATGAAGTGGTCAAGAAGCTTGGAAGGAGAGATTTGCTGATAGCCTTTCGTGGAACCGTGACGAACTATGAGTGGATTGCAAACTTGATGAGCTCGCTTACACCAGCACGACTCGACCCTCGTAACTTTCGGCCAGAAGTGAAGGTGGAGTCCGGGTTCCTCAGTATGTACACATCGAAAGAGCGAAGTGGTAAGTTCGGATTGGGGAGTTGTCGTGAACAGCTCCTATCCGAGGTATCCCGACTTGTTAACAAGCACAAAGAGGACGAGATAAGCATATCAGTGGCCGGTCACAGCTTGGGGAGTGCACTTGCTCTTCTTCTCGCATACGATATCGCCGAGCTTGGAATTGTGGGTACACGGGATCATCGAGATATACCACTGACGGTCTTCTCGTTTGGAGGCCCAAGAGTTGGCAACTTGGGCTTCAAGAAACGTTGTGAAGAGTTGGGGCTCAAAGTGCTGAGGATTGCGAATGGTAATGACCCGGTGACAAAACTACCTGGCGTATTGTTGAATGAGAATTTCAGGCTTTTGGGCAAGACATGTGCGGAATCTCCATGGAGCTGCTCATTTTATGCTCATGTGGGTGTTGAGTTAGCTCTTGAACACAGGCAGCGCTCGTTCTTGGACATGCGAAACCCTTCCTGGGTTCATGACATGGAGACCTACATCAGCTTGCTCGCGTATCCTGACGCAACACAACATGAAGAGGATATCGAATTAGCTGCCCTCATTAATAGATTCAGAAACTTTGCAAGTAACTTGATGAAGGGACTAAGATTGGGGCGGAGTCCCCTTAGTCCCAAACAACATGACTCTTGAATCCTAGACCTTGAAATGTGCTGTCATATGGAGATCCTAAGTTAAAAATTTGGTACTAGCGCGTATTCAAGTCACTTACGCGTCTCTGTATTAAGTGCAAGGACCTAACAAGACTATGTGGTAGCATGCCATAAGGTCCTGCTGTTACATTAGTGTTCTCTTAGAGCTGTTCTATATCTTCCAACGTAATACATATGTTGGATTTTAGGTCCATTCCCCATAAATGTGGTGTAGAAATTTCCCTTTCTTTTTTATTATTTTTCTTTCTTTGTTGATCATCCATTTGCGTCATCAAAAGTAGGATTTTGCGTCACCTTGCATCCTCTCTTGTGGAGGTCTGAGCTTTCTCACTCAAGTGAAATTCTTCACATTTGTGAGCTCACGCTCGGTCCTTTTTGGGTTTTGAATGTGGCCGGGCCAGCCGTTTGGGCCAAGAGACCTCCCGGATTACCGGCCCGGGCCCTTTTTTCAAAAAGGCCCGTCTCTCGGCCCAAATTTTCTAAGGCTGTGTTTGATTGCGATCTCCAAATGTGGTGAATGGACCCGATTGTGAGGCCTACTCTTGGTCCAAGGACTGGAGTTGTTGCCGGCAATGCGTTGTCGCTTTCCGAACAGCAATCTCAGAGGTCCTAATCCTACCCATGAGTGATAAGGATTCAGTCCATTAGTTCCTTGCAGAATATTACTTAATTGACTCTTTTTTCTATGCCAAATGATATAACAGTTGAAAATCACGGCGGACGTAGGATCAAATGGTTCAACCTAATACCAAGTCAAAAAAGAAAATGAAATGCCAAGTGATATTAACCATTCTTTCCCAGTGAATAGACTACTTTGGATGAACACCCTTCTAAAAGGGATCTTTCGATGTATAGCAATAATTGGTACGTGGTCACGCAAGTGCATATACTTACACATATTCATGGACGAAACCCTTTGGCACTTCAATTGACTTCAATTTTATCAAGTTCAGGAAAAAAGCATGCACACAGACCTTTAATTAATTACACAATTCCTTAGGATAGTAGTAATTTCAATATTAAAGTGATGGCTGATGTCTTTTTACCTAAAGTGACTTACTGCATATTTCAAATTGACTCGATTCATTTTTGAGATGAAACTTTCCATGAAGTATTGTCCTTGTCATTGCAAATATGGAATGAAGATATATCAATCAAAGCAATTAGCCAATGAATGGTAGGACAAGAAATGGATAGAGAAATGACCTACTCGATGCATCTCAAATTTTATTTTTTCAATTTTGATAGATTTTACGCAAGATACGTATGATCAACGCAAGAGATATAAGATGGATGAGCTGAAGAAGAATACCACGCAGATAAAGTAATTAAAGAAACTAGTACTGGAGACAGAGAGAGTCTCATGGGTGTGGGTGGGTCACTCTTCCCGGTGGGTCAATGACATTATTAAAGCAGATCACATCCCACAATGTTCCCAACCCAATACATTGAACCTTTTGCGACAAACCTTTTGGCCAAGGCAAAATTCAGCTAACCTCGAACCCTACAATATATAATATACATATAACAAATATTATAATGCTAACCCATCACTCTTATTGGTTGGAGACAGTGACGGATCAGAAAGATTCACGGGAATGACTATTATATTACTTTTCTTTTTGGGCATACACTTGAATGATTGGTGTGTCACCAGTTGGGAAGCTGACAGACCAATCAGATCTCTTCATCCTTTGTCCCTCACTTTCCAATCAGAACCGAGGGACATGTCCACGAGACGAGCGAGGTCATTGGCTCGGTTCTAGTAAACGGTGGGTCCTCGGGTAATCCATCGCTTGATTTTAGATGGTGGCCGTGGATATTGATGGAGAGCAAGAGTGCCGCGCTGCGCTTCTGAATCTGAGTTGAGGTGGAGTCACTTGGAGTTGCTGACCAATCAAGGAGGGGGAAGACACATTTGCTCCTCCTCTCTCCTCTCCAATGACGACAGCAGATCACACTGTGGAGCCACATGTCTGAGTGTTCTTCTCGGATTCGTGGGTTACACATTCCCCTAAGAGTACTATTCTCTAACTAAAACCCTCTTGAGGGACGAGACCAATCCCCCATATAGTTCACCTTTACATACATAGCAGAACGGCCAAGGAGAGGAAGGCTTAAGGAAGAAAAGCAATGAGAATGTTAAATCTCACCTTATGAACACTAAGGTCACGAATCGAATCAGAGAGGTCCCATAATTGAATCATAATAAAACCTCCACTCCAAAATGGTAATCATATTGTGTAGTTTGTCAATGTTAATCTAGATTCACAATATATAGATAATAAATACTTAAATCTCAAACATGATTACCTGTGATACAATATCACACGTATATTTTTAAGTCATGACCCGAGGATATTAGAATAAAAGGAAATTTTTTTTAAGTTTATTGTAAAATAAAAAATAATTTAATTTGTTTAAAACAATAATGCTAAACCTCCTTATTGTCGATTGATTAATTTCTTACTATCTCAACAACAGAAAGCTTTAAACCGCATATTTTTACATCTTTGTATCATTGCGGAATAAAGTGAATAGGAAAAGCCACATTCATCTCAAGCCACGGAGAGAGGTAACCGATAAAAGTCAAAATTATCATGCTTTGCCCACTAAAAGATGGAATATTGTATTCAACACAAAATTATTTCGAGAATCTCAGAGCACGATTAATAAACTATTTCACCGACTAGTGGTTGGCTTGGCTTGTCATGTCCCTTTCTCGAGCACACGACCCCCACAAGCTGAAATTAAAAAGATGATTTTCTGACAAGCACATCCCAAACCCTAATTTTTCATTCTCACAGGCACCAACAAGACTCGCTCGGGTGGCCCTCCCTGGCTCAAGCGAGGCCATCGCTGGCTGGGTAAGGGTCAGCGAGGCTCGCCTAGATCTAGGTGACACCGTACCCTCTCTTGGGCCTAGCGAGGGTCGCCGGCCCTTGCCTAGTGCTAGGGAGGCTTGTTGACCACATGCGAGAATTAGTGTCACACAAATATGGGCGATGCCTTGGCTCCAAGGTGAGCCTCTCCTGGCGACCTCAACTGGGCCAGTAAGGGCCACAGATGACCTTGCTGGCCCCTTCCGATGGTGGTAGTGGTAGCGGCAGCAACAGCAGCGTGCTAAGCCACCACCACAACCCAGCCTTTATTTTTTCTTTTGTTTTTTCCCAATTTTTTATAGAATTATTTTAGCTTTTTCTAGTTTTGTTTCTTTAAGTCTTATTTAAAGAAAAAAGTAATAAAAATTCCACATAGGATAAATAAATAAATTTAAAAATACCACAATATTTGCGGTGCACATATCCCTAAGTTTAATAGCGAAATGTGGATTTTTTTTTCCTCCAAGTTTTATAGATTATTGCAAATGAATGTAGTTGAATTCGTCAAATGAATGTTGGATTAATATTTTTAGTGTAAATTAATTTTAGGTTCTTTTGCACTTTTATATAAAAATATATTTAATATATAATGTGTCGGAACATGTCTAAATTTTTTATTTTTTGAGAAATGATGTATCGATATATTGTGTCGAGTCATGTCACGTGTCGGCGTCGGTGCCACATAGATTATTGGCATCAGTATCCCGATTTTGTAGGGTTTACGAGATTCAAATGATGAATTGGGCTCCCGAGTCTATACACCCAAATAAATGTTGGACAGTTGATTATATGGCTTCTTTATACAAGGTCCACATGATCGACGGTCGCAAATGAATTCAGATCCTTTTGCGCTTGGAGTCCATGCCAATTGCCAAGTACAGGAGGAGGGCCGTGGGGGTGACGTAGTAAAAGTCACCAAAGGGTGAGGCTATAACCACTCCTAAGACTTTTTCCGCATTCAAGCATCTGTGTATCTCTATCTATCTTCACGACAAAACAACAAAGTAAGGAAAGAGAGAGGCCAAGGACAGTGAACTTTCCTCTGTTTGTTATCCTCTCTCTCTCTCTAACATCAGCCACCACAAGAACGACAACGTCCGTTTTCAGAGATCTTGCTCTTAGCAAGTTGCTGCTGTTTCCTGCTTCAGCTGCAGCCGCCGGTATTCTTTTCTTCTTTATTGATTGGAGCAGAGAGAGAGAGAGAGAGAAGGGAGAAGAAACAGAGATTGGTTGGTTGGTTGGTTCAAAGTATGTATCATCATCACCCATCGACCTCGTCTTCCTCCTCCCACTCCCAGAAATCTATGGGTTCGAGCGGCGGCGGCGGCGGCAGTAGTGGTGGGGGTGGTGGTCTAACCCGCTACAGCTCAGCTCCAGGGTCTCTCTTGGCCAACGCCGTCGATTCCGTTATTGGCAACCCCAACGGCGGCCACGGCGACTTCTCCGCCCTCGGATCCTCCTCCTCCTCCGTCCAGCCGCCGCGCCGCCACCACCCACATCCACCTCCCCCGCCTTCCTTCTTGGGCCACTACTTCTCCGCGGACTCTTCTTCTCTGACCTCCGAGTCAACCTGCAAAGTCAACCCCTCCAACGGCGACCACCAGCACCCTCCAAAGGACAACAAATCCACAGGGTTGCAGAGGGCCTTCGGGTTGAACGACTTTGGGGTTGGGGTTGGGTCTTCCTCCGCGTCTCCTCGTCCTTCCTCTTCCTCTCTGCTGAGGCAGAGAAGCTCCCCTGCTGGCTTCCTGTCCCACCACACTCCTGATACAGGTCCCTACTCTTTCTTGCTTCTCAATCTCTCTCACTTTCAAGGGGTCCGATGTTTGGTACTTTTAGCGGGCTGCTCCTACTTTTTTGAGGTTTACTCTCTCTTTTCCTGATACTGGTAATTTGTTCTGTCAGATGTTGCTGCGTGGGTTTCTTTAGTAACATGACACTTGTTATGCTTCTTGTTTCGCTATTTATGGTTTCCACCTTTGACCCATTTCATTATGGCGTCGATGGATCGTGGTCAGGTTTTCTTATAGCATTTGGATTTTACGTGTTGGATAGACTAGCTCCAGCCATCCAGCGAATCTCTTGTAAAGACAAGAGATGGTAAATTGGCTCCCTCCATTCCCCTGTTCTCTCAACTTGTTCGCATCTTCTCAACCCACGGGTTTCTTCTACTTCTCGGCAAAACCACTGTGGAGGTTTTCAGTTTTCAAAGTTAACAAGGAAAAGTTTTATCTTTGGGCTAGCTGGAATCTCTGCAACTTGTGGCTGAGTCACATGTACAAATATGGAGGCATAGCTAATCTATTCTATGAACATGGGATGGGATCGTCTTTTAATTAATTTATAATTCCTTTTGTTTTTCTCTTTTATTAGTAAAGTAGTGTTTAATAAATGATGCAACCAGTGGTGGCCAGAACAAGTCCTGAGCTTGCTGTCCTGTTCTGTGAATGCTGGATGGATTGTGTTCTGGGGTGTTAAATGTCGTTCCTTCTTTTGTTACTTGTTGCCTACCCAGTCTTTTCCATTTTCCCTCCTTTCTCTGCAATCCTGGGGAGAGAGCTTATGGAATAGAGTCCAGTTTATAATGAAATGAAAAATCAAAGGACTCATAAGGGTAAACTTGCAGCTGGATATTGTTGAAGTTGATCATTACAATTACTTATGTGATAAAGGGTGATATGACTGAACAGTCGGCCAACGTGTATCTTCATTGTCTCGTCAATAAACCTTAGTTCACTCCATGTTCTGGTCCTGGATTACCTTACACTGATTTATCTGTTTAGTTTTCTAGAGCATCACCTCATTTCTCGAGCTTACATATTTCTCAATATGCTTCCAAGGGATTATATTTAATTTTAGGGCAGTCCAAGATACTTATCTGTGATTTGGTACTAGATGACTTTCACGATTACCCCGGTCCTCTAGGACCAGAATAATTTGGTGTGCTTCTTATGTGTCTTCATGCTCTTTTCGATTTTTTATCCTTACTTTGCCGTGTTAAGAGTATATTTCGCTCTTGTAAAAGTTGGGCTGAATCATGTGTTCATCCGAGAACTTCTCTTCCCACTATTCTGATGATAGGTATTTATGACTTGGCTATGCTATTGCTGATTTTGATATTATACTAAATAACTTTATGATATTGAACAGCAGGATTTTCACTTACCCAAGGGGCCGGAAGCTCTAATGGTGGTCATGGATTTTCCAGGTTGAAGCCTCAATTGAGCTTCACTAGACAAGAGTCGCTTTCTCATATTTCTGAAGTAAGTGAAAATGCCGTCGAAGGTGTAAGCCCAGACAATGGCCACCAAGGCACTACACATTCCTATGCCACTACAAGCTTTGGCATAGACTGGGAGAACAGTAACTCCATCGTTTTTTCTCCGCCCTCAGGAAAACGTGCCAAGAATGTCGATGGAGATATGTACAGCTTTAACCCCTTAGAAACTCAGGTACTCATTTTTCATTACTTTCTGTTTCTTCGTTTATATCCTGTTCCACCTTTACGTATGCATCCATATCCAGTGATTCACTGAATGAGAATGAAGTCTTAAGCAAAATTTCTCATTAAAAAAAAAAAAAATGATGTCAAGTCTTCACACTTTCTTGTGGCAACATTTATCATTTTGGTTTGCATTTTGATTCCTTTATCTCCCTTCCTAACTTGTTTTGTTCATGACCTAGTATATCTTTTGGGGGGCTTAAAGCCTTATGAGGGTTTGGCAAACACTTCCAGATGCAGCACCTTAGATCAACCCAACTGCTTCACCCAGTTTCAGAGGCTTTTAGCTTCAGAAAATGAGTTTTCAAACACACGTTTAGTTGCTTTAATCATGACATACATGCAAATCTGCATCAGAAATATTGACCTATTAGCTCATCTGATTTTCTTTCCCTGATTTGATGTTTATTCAGTTTAGCTTGCCCCAGACAACTCTTGAGATGGCCACTGTAGAGAATCTCCTCCATATTCCTGAAGATTCAGTTCCCTGCAAAATTCGTGCAAAGCGTGGCTGTGCAACTCACCCCCGAAGTATCGCTGAACGGGTGAGTAGCCTTACTAAAATTAGCGAGGCCTTTTATCACCACATCATTGTAAGGACTGCATTAGGCATTTTTTGCATTCTAAGGTCTTCCATTAGTCTGAAATAGCATCTGAGATGTGGCTTGGAATAATGGTAGTTAATTCTCCAATAATATGAGATATTATCCTCTCCTAAGTAGACTGTAAGAGACATCCTTCCCTTTGACAAATATGTAATATACTAAGTACTTAGTATGTACTAAAATTCAGCTTTGTTTATGTTATATCTGTAGGCCCTTCTCTATTATTGAAAGATCTACTTTATTTGATCAAGCCACAAAACTTGTTGAAATTACTCCCAAGGTTGGACATATTGTTGCAACCGCTTAGTATAATTCTCATTTAAGCTATGAAGGAGGAGTTTTTTCCCCCCCATTTGATGATTAGTAGCACGGTGATTTAGGGCTTATTTGGTAATTGACCAATTCTTTGCTATTTCTGTCCTTTTGTTCCCAAAACAAAAAAAGAACAAAAATCCATTTGGTAACATTAGCTAATTTTCTATTCCTGAGAATAGATTTGGAACATAATCAAGCAATAGAGAAAAGTTACTTCTTTGTTCCTAGGAACAATCTAGAATCAAGTTTTTTTCTTTTTCCTTTTTTTTTTTCCTTTCGTTTTCTTCTTCCTCCTCCTCTAGTCGGTCACCATGCTCGACAATGGTCGGCGACCTCACCGGAGCCTCACCAACCCTCAGTGAGGCTCGACCTCGCCTAGATTTGGGATTTCAAGCCTCGCCTAGCCACAACGAGGTCGCCAGCATTCATCTCTGGCCAGTCGCCTACCATTGCCAAGGCTCAAGAGGAAGAAGAAAAGAAGGAAGAAAGAAAAGAAAAGAAAAAATCTTAGAAAATTTTTAAAAATTAAAAGATTCTCTTCATCACAAAAAAAATTTAAGAGTCGTACCAAATGCATCCCTATTCTTTTTTTATTTCGGAAATAGAACTTTTGTACAGTTACCAAACGCATACAGATGCTCAGAAACTCATCTAGGGAATAAAATCGGAAAAAATTGTTTCTAAGCAAAAATTGTTCCTGAGAACAGAATGATTACCAAACATGCCTTTAAAAAACTAACACCGAAGAACATACAAACCACATATGCAACCAACAAAAGCTTTTCACTTGAAGTGGAGTCAGCTAACCCCAATACTGCAAAATTATATCATCTCTGGTCTTCCTGAATCAGTATTGGTAGCAGCCTGGAAGTGGTTATTTGGATTAGTCACCCTAAATCCCTATGAAACTGATTTTGGTTTGAGATGAATGAGTGAAACCATCTTTATTTCTTCAAATCTTCAATCGTTTTAAGTAAAGTTCCATGTTCATGGATGGCAAGACTGTGCTATCGAGATTTGGCATTATGTTGTAGCCCCTATTAACCAGACCAAGTAGCATAAAATGGATTATAGTCCAGCTGTTAGGATCTCAATCGTTTTGTAACATAGGCCTAGTTAATGGGCAAAACCGAGCACTTTGCTCTAGTGTCTTTATATTTCCAATCTTCTGCATCTTTTAGGAAGTGTTTGCTAGTGTGAGTTAACCTGGCCAGAATTGTTGGCCTACAAGAATCAAGAGGAAGAACCTGACATGCACCCATAGAACAAGTTTGGTAGAAGTAGGGGAACAGGTTGCAACGGATTGGGAGAAGAAATGGAATACAAAGAGGAATATTGGTTGTTGAGATCATTGTGACTTTTGACATCTCTTCTTTCTAACTCGTTTATCATCTACATATTAGCCTACTTTTGCAACTAGAATATTCAATTGTTTTTAGATTTGCAATATATCTATTTATTTTATAGCTAGATTTAGTGTCCACTACAAGGCACCAAGCTCGTGTCATTCCATATTATTTGTGTCAGAATTAAGGGTTATACTTGATGGATTTGCATTTTGAGGATGAAAAGATGAGGCTTTAGTTGTTAGAATAAAAAGTCAGTTTTAAGATAATGACTGTCATTGAAATGATTCCTTCCACACAATGGAGAAAACTGATGTTACGGTGTTATAATCTTCTCACACTTCTACGATTTCAATGGAATGCCATAGGTTAGAGTAGTTTGACAACATGCAAACCAATAGTTTTGCCATATTGCTGCAGATGTAGTGAATATTATCTTTGCTACATCATTTCTTTGTGCTGATTGTATTTCTTATGCCAATTTATGGCTCTGCATGTGACAGGAAAGAAGAACAAGAATAAGTGGGAGGCTGAAGAAACTGCAGGACCTTGTCCCAAACATGGATAAGGTGATCATCAGTTTATTTCTGTTGCAGTCATGCATTAAATTTAAGCACCCATGTACTTCAGTGTGGTACACATGAATTGCTGAAAGAGTTGCTTGGCATAACTACATTAGGCAAACGCATGCAATCTGGATTCCTGCCCGGAATATGTTGGCTAACGTCTTGATGTTTGGAGTTGTACTTGATTTATCATCTCTTTTAGTCCTAATACCGCATGATGCTGCTATTTGTTATTTGGCTCATCAAAGTTCACAAAGCATAATTGTGTTTGCATTTGAACCCCTCTGCAGCAAACGAGCTATTCAGACATGCTTGATTTGGCTGTTCAGCATATCAAAACCCTTCAGAATCAGGTTCAGGTGTGTGAATCTCATCCATTCTTTGTTGACTGGTGAATATGCCCAGGAATGACCGTTAAAGGTCATTCAAAGTTTAAGTGAAAGTGGATGCATCATACCTGCCTGCTTACATGGAAAATCTCCACCAGATGAAATAAATATCCACTTCTCATAAATATGACTTAACAGTCCAGATGAAATTAATTTTTTTTATCATAAAGATAAAATGAATTAAGGACACGTGTTTCTTGTCAAGAAATTTGCCCCCATGTAATCTAAGTCGAGATACTGTCATACTACAAAGTTAAATGTCTTCTTAATTGTTAGAGCGAGAGGAACTGTTTACTTCTAACTATGATCAGACAAGGGTTGTTTGATGGTCTTCATAATCAACAAAGCCCAGCAGTCTGCCTGCCGGTTTACTACTTAGACCAAAAAGGCTACCTTTTACTTTTGCATCACCAGTTATTAAATTGCGCATAGTGAACTCTATTGTAATGGATTTCTCCTATGTTGTGCAAATAAATTGCGTAGAATTTAGATTTAAGTGACGTACTAGGACAGGCTTGCCTAAGAGACAAGGAAGAGGATAATAATTAGAAAAAAGTTAAGTTGGTCTCCAATTACAAGTTGTAACTCGTGAGTAAATCAGAAGTGTTATATTCAGTTTCGCATGCCTACTAGAAGTTATGAGGTAGGTGGCTGTAGCCTACTCTTACCCAGTGGTAATCAACCATAAACCTCGTCTTATGGTTATTCCAAGTCTTCTGTGTTTCTGATATTCCTCTAATTTGGCGTGGTGTTTGCATCTTCAGAAGCTTCACCATGATCTTGATAACTGCACATGCGGGTGCAAGCCAAGCTCATAGCATTTGCAGATGGAAGATGATGATGCGAGGTTTCAAAGCAAAAAGCAGCGGTGTTGCTGGAACCTAGCAGAACTAATTTTTGTCATGCTGTCGAGTTAGGCAGAATAATGCAGATTTTAGTGAGCTCAGACATGTACATAAATTACAGCTTGAGTGTTTAAAGGTAGTCGATTGGGAAACTAAGTTGATCTATTTTAATTTCCTTCTCCTAGCGGATCATGTAAAATGGAGTTTATTTGATCTTCGGCCTTCTGTGAAAGCATCCTTTTCCTTAAATAAAATTCGGTGAAGTTTTGTCGCAGGGTATATATAGATGTCACAATGTATTTCTGTGTTGAAATCACATTGACTTTCCTTGCCTGATTGTTAGAATTTGACGTAGGATGACGATGTTACAGGGATGTATGGGAGAACCAACGAGCTGAGAAGCGCAAAATTCTTATTGCTTTACAAGACCAAGCTAGAAGTAGACAAGAAATCGAATGCATTTCAGTGTAATGTGAGTCATAAATCTACAAGGAATAACCCAGTAGGTTGCTCTAGTGATGAAGGGGTCTTCTCGCAAGTCAGGGTTGGAATCATTGCACTAACCCTTCCCAGCTGAATGCTAATTCCACACGCATGAATCCATGTGCTTCAGTTCATGCCTGCTTGAGATTGGCTAGACGCTTGAAGATTTCATATTATTCTATTGTGAACCCAAAAACCCGAGGAGTAGAAGTAGAAGTTAAGCACTAATCTGGATTTTCATCCTCCAGCAAAAATCGAAAGGAGCTGAAGAAACTCTTAGCCTCAATGCAAGCAAAAATTCGTCCGCTCTGAACTGCAAGCATGTCCATTGATCCGGCACACCAAATTTTGAATACAAACACCTAAAGAGTTTTCTAAACCATCCTCTCCCTTTCCAGTCTATAGGAAGATTTCGGTTTTGAGAAGGCATATGATGAATAGAAAGCAAGTCGCAATTTGCATTTAGCTGCAAATTGAAAGATTCTGAGTACTTGACGTTCAATAACAGTTTAGGGTAGAATGTCCATGATCTGAGAAACATTAAAGTGCCCCATTCACACTCTCAATGATGGTCAAAGAGACTCGTGAAGTACGACAATTGTTTTTGGAGGCAATATGCTAAAACAAGCTTGTCATTATATTAAGTAGGTGCAACACACACAGCGAAAATTGGTCTAGGACCGGATGAAAATATCCCGAAGCGCAGCATAGCACCATCGTAAAATAAGGATCGGTCTCGACCGATGGTAAACTTGCTGTGATTGGAAGGATTCTCAGTTTGACCGTCAACTTTATTAACGTAGAAGATATCATATATCTAAAATAGATGGTGCTGCTGTGCAACATAAATTACCAGTCAAAACAATAGAAGGCAAGAATACACTTGTATTTTTATTATAAATAAGGAGAAAACCAAACCAGTTTACAATTAAAATAAAGGTGCAAAAATCCGGTAGTATAGCACATGTAAATTGGCCATCCCAATGCCTGACCTAAGTAAATACTCTTCTCTGCCTTGACGCCATCCTCCACAAATATAATGAAGTCAGCTCAGCTCTTTTCAGGGGAAAAAGAAAATCCAACCAAGCAAAGTGCTGGATAAAATACCGGACTCTGCGGACCATCAAGTTCAACTTTTCACTCCGTAGTAGCCCGTGATGATTTCCATGTGCTCTAAAGATGTTAAAAGACTTAGCTCATGCTTCACACATCTTTGGTCATTGCCCAGGTATCTCCAGAAGCAGCACGTAGGGGCTACCACCACAAATGTGCTCTTCAAAGGTACAAAGAATGCTATCTTATAACATTCAGGGTGCTGGGTTCCTCTACTACCTCCGCTTGTACCTGGAGAAGGGGCGGAGTGAGAATTCTACTAAAAGAGATGATCAACTTTTCGTCCATTGAAAACTCAAGATTGAATCTTAAACATGGTTCTAATTTACTGTTAAAGGCACAAAACGGGAATCATTCTAAAATATCAGATGCAAGCTCCACAGATAGCAATTATTCACACAACAGTTCCTCCCTATCTTATTGAACGTGACAGTCCATACACTCCACCAATACTAGCATTTAGTTTTCCTCCTCTTAAATCTGAACTCCAGTAATTCCCAAGCAGTAGAGCACCAGAGAGTTTGTAAAGGTTATAAGTGACAGTATGCAAGCACATGTAAGGAATTAAGCATATAAATGAAATATGGCAAACAAATCATCCACACTTCAGGAGTTTTAGGAAAGTCAAAAAACATGAAAGTACTAGCATATGAGGTGATAACACAAATTTTAAGCATTCAAGCCCACTCTAACCACCAAAAGGCAAAAGAAGATTCTTGGTTTGTCAACAAATTTAAACAGTTGCACAACCAAACCAAGTCCAGATAAAACAATATAAAGCATAATCATTATTGCAAAAAAAGAAAAAAAAAAAAAAGCAGGAGGAGAATTTTCATGCCATTTAACAAGTAAAACAGAAACGTAGAGAATGAACTACCGGATATCTACAAAATCAAATGGGACCCGTGCATATGTTGCTACATCACCTAAACCATAAGTAGCTAAACCCCATTTGTTAGAGATTCAGTCTTATGCCACACAGGAAACATTTGCGATTGCATAAAGGAAAGTAATAAAGGATATCGAGTACAATGAGTGATGAAAAGGAATACACTCATCCCGGGGAAAAATAAGATTAAATTATTTCAGTGCTTTACTGCAGCTAAGACCATATCCTCAACATCCACTAACATAGCTTGATAACAGAAGGGACAGGCATTCCAATTTGGTGACTACATGTATGTGCAGCAAACTTCAAGGACGTGTGAGCCAGCCATGTTGAAGCCAAGAAAAATCATGTATAACGACATTAACTTGTCACATGCTTTCCAAGGAGACAACTCCCAAAATAAGATTGCCAATGAAAATGAATATGTAGGAGAAAGACCGTAAAAAAATAACAAGGCCAGCCTATCATGAATTTGGTTATGCTAGTATGCTTTTATACTGAATCTCAACTTCTCTCCATAGGTAAAAAATAAATGACTATAGGGCACTGAGGTGGTGCAAAGCTTCCAAAAAGAGCTCAAAACCAAGTGAAAGCATACACAACATCAACCAAAGCATTAACATCCACAAGAAAGTTTCCACTAAACTAGACTTATCAAAAACTTTATCACAATGTCCTTCCGAAGTCCTACAAAAAATCTTAGCTTCCTATTCAATTAGATTATACATCAAGGTGGGTAAACTATGGAGTTATCATACCTTGACTTGCTTTTAAATTTGGACTTCTTCTTTCCAGCTACAGCACCTCTCTTTTTGAGTTTTCGCTCACTCATATCACTCTGAAAAAGGTCCTTCATCTCTTCTGCTCTTGATGGAGTTCTTTCAGAAATTCGTTTTGCACTTTTGCTGGGTTTTCTGACAATCTTACCAGCATCCAGAGCCTTCTTCACTGACTTTGCTGCTTTTGCCCGACGGTATGCCGCATCGACAAGCGATAATCCAGATTTCTCCTTTTTACCAGTTCCATCACCCTATAGAGAAGTCAGTGTTTTAAAGAACACTTGCATTTATGGTAGCGCATAAGAATATAAAATTGATATAAATGAACAACATTGCAGTGTGGGTCCCCATATGCAAACATCTTTCACAAGCATGTGACAGTTACAACAGATATTCATACAGGACTACCCAAACAGGAGACTCATACTCAATGAAAAACATAAACAGAGGCTATTCATTCTGGTTCTCTTCTGCATGTTTAGACTGTATTGACCGGCAGAATACAACATTGCACCAAATGAAATTTCATGTCATGATCATTTGATAAATTCAAGCACAAGCTGGTCGGGAGCCCAAACAACTGAGCCTTTGTGAGCTCTATTAAATTCCAACTGGAACCTAAACTTTGCAAACAGGGAAGAGATAACAAGAGATGTACCTCCACCTTGTCAGTCTGATTCTCGTCCTCCAACATCTCTCTAGCTGCCTCCAATCTTCGACGCTTTTTACGAGGTAGATTTTTCTGTCCAAAGATTAGAAAAAAGGCTCACACAAAGCACAAATCAGCAAACTTATCCTAACATGAAATGAGGAAAAAATTAGCACGTACCTCACGTTCTCGCTTTCTTTTCTCTTTCATTTTAAGGTCTTCAGCTTGTTGGGCACTGATTACCACATCTGCAGAACTCTTTCCTTTCTCCGAAGAGGCCTACCATATCAGTTTCAACATGCCAGAAGATCAACTTTAAGGTGAATTAAAAGTATAAAATCCATTATAAGAATCTCAACACTGTAAATCAATGACAGACCAAAAGAAATTCAAGTATCGAAAACTTAACATGAATCAAATAGGAGAATACGAGCGTAGATAATAAATAGCGCCAGTATTCAATCTGACAGAAAACCTTCTAACATTTGGGTAAAAGAATAATTGCTCCCTGGTTAGTACAGCTGGCTGGATACCAATCAACAGAAATAATACTTCTGACATAAGATGTCAGTAAAGGCGATCTGTGAGGAAAACTGTATATAGCTACCCCAGACGAACTTGAATATTCAAATAGTCTAAGGAGAAGTGGCATATAATTGTCGGAGAGCAGGTAATGAAGATAGTTCTCAGTCACCTCTGCGAGGCATCAGAGGGATGTGATACCTGTCTAAAGTAATACAGATTGTCCAAAAAACGTCATGCTGATACTTGCTCACTATGCAAGGGATGAGAGGAAATGAACCAATCTAAAATACAGAAATTGTTTAATACAGACAAAACACTTCATAGACAAAGGAGCAAGTGGCTAAATCACTTACTCACATCTCACCAAGAAACATATAGGTTATCTCTCTTCATTAAATAGTATTATTGCTGCCAAAAGGACAAACAATAGCACCAACTTTTAAAATGACCATTACACTGCCTCCTCTGCCACTCTTAATCAATACATCCTATATGCCATGAAGTTGACCGGTCAATCACCATCAAGAGAAGCATTACAACATGCTTCACTAAATTCCAAGAAGGTTGACCAAGAGGTGAGAATTCAGTTAAAAATAAAAGAACAAAGTGATGAACTTTTAACTTCAGATCAATCTGGGAAACTATTTTGACCTTTCCAAGTTAATTTTGTCAAATACCACAAGAAACTTGTCTATGTGCACAACAGCATCGATTTTGTTCATATGGCAATAGATTAAGTCAGCAATTTCTCTCATCCCATCTCCTTAAGTAATCAGCTCATCAATTTCGCAGTACAATTGCATCCAGTCATTTAATAGTAATTAACTGAAAAAATGAATTCACTTATTGGATGCTAACATGTTCATGGACAACATGTACAAATGAGAAAAACTTAACAAGCAGGTCAGATAAATAGATAACCTTGGCTGCCTTTGCTGCAAGTTTCTTCTCCTTTTCCGTCACAAACCATGTTCTTTTAGGACGTGAGAATATATCATCTTTATGAGCAATCAAATTCTCTGCCTGCATAGAATAATAAAAAGCTATATAACATTACCAACCAGATGTGTAGCCCCAGCAAAATGTGATTCCATTTTAAGTTCACATGAAAACATGGTTCAGCAACAACGCAGAACCCCCCATTAAACTGATTCGTTCATGGAAGATCCAACATATAGAAGTTCAAAATGATCCACAAACAGAAGGCATAGTTGCTAGGATATCCCAACATCCCTTGATCCATTTTTTTTGGGCAATCACAGTTGAATAATTCAGAAAAAAGAGGTACCAGACACATGCGGAGAGTGATTATTTACCTTGGTGGCCTGCATTTCAGCTTTTCTCAAGGCCCTTTCTTCCCTGCAGATACGTTATATCAGCAATTCCACTAGAGACACTAATATGTCAGAGTTGACATACAGTTCATACCTCTCTTCTCTTAAAATGGCAGCTACCTGACGTTCCATCCCCTCAATGAGCTTACACCATTTAATTATTGATTGCTCCGCAACTATTCGGCTCTTCAGCTTGGAGCCAGCTCTCTTAGCCTATTAAAATAGAAAGATGAACTTGAGATTAGTCAATTCTCCAAACGACCAGTATGTTTTCACAATTTCATCGACCATTTTTATTTAGGTTTTGCAGTTCTGCACTTGACAAATTCACATGCGATAAATCATAACCGGAAAATACTAGCTTGCAGACAAACAAGAGGAAAAAAATCACAATAAAAACAAAACAAAATGAGACCACTACCCATTGAGCAACAGATCAGTAGATAAACTCGTTTTTCTTTCATTAAAGGGCAAAAATATGTCATCAAGGACTATATTCAGCAAATGAGAAATTGCATTTGTTACGATGACATCACTGCTCTTTTAACAACTCTAATCCAATTTTCCAAGTACTATTAGGGCAGAAGACTCATTAAAAAGGCTGAAATCAAATCTTGTTAAATCCTATAATAAGTCAAAGTACTAGAATTGATGACTCTAATGTGGGCCGTGGGCTTTGAGCACAAAAAAGGGCATGGACAAATCTTTTCACCCATCTTGATAATAATATAATACCTTGGGCATTTCCAGCTTATTTGATTAGTAGACTACATTGGTAACATCCCATGCAATCAATGGACCAGGGTGTAAAAGTTTCTTTGCTCTGTCAAGGTCAAAATTCATACTTACAGAACAAAGAATATTTATCAAGTATTAAAAATATCCACAGTCAATGCAATCTGAATGGACCATTCATTAGTTCTTTAGAACTTTTTATTTCTTTCTTTGCCCCGTTCAAGATCATCGATAAATCTCAAGCAATTAATCGCCAACTCTACAGGTGACAAAATGGCTGGTTACCAATGACAACCAATCTGTAAAGCTCATGAAACCACCATCAAGAAGGAAGTATGATGCTCACAATTGCTTTCAGTAAGGACCGGTCATTGTCAGTAACGAAAGTGACAGCACATCCTTCCCTACCCGCTCTGGCTGTTCGACCGACCCGATGAACATAACTGAGAATATAAAGGATATAGTCTTAAGAGCAGTTTCATCAAGGAAGAATGCAGCAGAGATAGAAGAGAGAGATATTTGTACACATGCAAATTTACAGACTTGGTCATTACCTGGTAAGATCACGGGGACAAGCATAGTTTATAACCGTCTGGACACCAATTATATCAAGTCCCTGCATGATTGCCCAGTACATAACATCATACCAAATAATTACTCCTAGTTTAGGAGAACATGTTGTAGAGGTCAGATGAAGGGACCTCAAAACTAAAACCTCATTAAAATATATGATTGATGAATTCTAAGAATAAATTTATTCTAATTATTAGGCTAGAGAGGAATGATTTACATGAATGCATGCACATGACTTTTTTAAGGAGACCCTCGTAAGGCAACCCTGTAGGAATACTTACACGGGCAGCTACATCCGTTGCAATCAGAAAATCAACTTCTTGCCTCCTGAATAGCTCTAATGCCTACATATGAGAGAGAGAGAGAGAGAGAGAGAGAGAGAGAGAGAGAGAGAGAGCAAGTCAGTTGAGACATCCTGTTAATGAACGGACAAAATTCAGTACAGCAATCTATATGCGATACTTTGCTCTAACAAATGAGGTTCATGGAAACGTAAGGATTGATGACATTAAAGGACAAGCTTTTCTGACTAAACAATATCAAAGAGCTTTCCACAGAATATGCATGAAAATTTTAGGGTAATAACCAACTCACATCAAGGCGTTGCACTTGAGTCAGATTTCCATGAAGTTCCGCAGCTTTATAACCAGCTAAACCAAATATGATCTTCAACCTATGTGCAGCGTCCTTTGTTCCACTGAAATTGAAATACAATAATTATATTGAAATAGTGACTGTGACCTATAGAAAAATGAGGAAACACACCCAAGAAAATTAATAACAAAGTGCAGAGAAGCTACCTTACAAGTTCAGTAATAGACTGCGTAACATTTGATGTTTTGCACCCAATTTTGTACACAGAATTAGACGCTGATCAAACATTCAATCACCTCTAACAGTATCAAGACCGATTTGCCAACTCAATCTCCTTGTACATCCTTACCCCCACTCAAGCATGTGCCCGCACAATAGAGAGAGAATCACTTTTCGAGTTCCAGGTTACTAGAACATATCCTAAACTCCTATGAATGATACTAGAACATATCTCTATACCAATCCTCTATGAAAGATATTGTGATGTGACTATCACAAACCGTTAGGATCTGCAGCCTTAAATACATACAAGCATCAACATAAAACCACTGAAATGTAGGAAAAGTACAGAACAGAAAAGGCCATTGTTATCTAAGTACAATCTCTGAGTGTAACCTGAAGATTATGACTTTGGAGGTGAAAGTTTTCGAACACAAGGCCAGCAGAACCGCTTCCTGATTCGATTCGCGCATCCGGCGTATCCTGACCACCCTATATAAGATAAAAGCACCAAGACTAAGTACAAAACACGAAATCAAGCTATAACCATGAGAGAGCAAAGGATTGATGGGGATGATCAGAATGTCCTTGCTTTATAATCAAAGATAACATTTATATTTCCATGTAATGAAACCCCTGCTGTCCATATAATCTTAGGCACGCTTAGAGAAGCATCAAAGGTTATGGAGAGAGAAACACATATCATGGTTTACAGGCCAATTCAACAAGAACTGGAGAGCTGCAAATATTAAAAAAGTCGAGAAAGAGCGGATTAAAACTCATTCAATTAAGAGGGGGCATTCAGAACAGTACCATCGACTGAAGATCATGTGTCACAAAATGGAAGGGTAAGAAGACCAATTGAGCATTGGCCAAAAAAATGCTATAGGTCCCACAGTTCAAGAGCCTAGTGAATAATTTTAACATATCCTATCATTCAAGTTCCATGGCTATCTAGACCTTCCTTCATGAAGAGACCAAGATTCTTTGAGAAGCAATTTGATTTTATGCATGGTCTACTAGTTAGCACAAGGACAAATGTAAGAAAGGACTTCCATGTGATTTCATCGATATGGAGAAAGCTTACAACAGTTACCTAGAGAAGTGCTTTGGAGGTTTTTAGAGAAGAAAGGAGTTTGTATTACATATAAGCAAGTAAAAACAACATGTTTGATGGGGGTGGCGACTTTTTTAAGGACCCGTGGAAGCATAACAAAGCATCTTTCAACAGCAACAGAGATACGTCAAGGTTGGGCTTTATGCCCTTGTCTTTTTTTGCCCTAGGTATGCCCGAGGTTACCAGAAAATCCATTTTGCTCACAACATTATGCCAGAAACTCAAACTGACACAAAAGTAAAATAAGGGGAAATATTGTGATATATAAGCTTATAACAGCAAATGAGTACATTCAGCAAAAAAATGGCATGGCGCCAATTTAAGATCGAAAAAAATTGTACTAAGGTGGTCTGAAAACATGAAAAGGCAAACTTCAGATGGTCCTGTAAGAGTTCTCACCTAAAACGAAAATAAAGGGGAAAAAGAAGGGAAAGACCGCCAGCAAATAATAATAATGGACAGCTAAAAAACCTTGGATACGTGGATATCATGTCGGATCTAGTGTAGTCAACATTGCTTGCAGGAGAAAATGTTTGGTTGGGGTTTTTCAATAAAATCTTAGTGTAATATGACTGATAAATTGCAATCACTATTGGCAAGTTTCCATTCATCAGTCTCTATTCACTTTGTCAACATCAGCCCATGAATGGCAATAAACCTAGTAACAAAAGAAGTTAAAACCTAGTCCTCTTATGGGATAGATCATAACATGCAGCACAGTTTCAAAATTCTTGAAGCCATCACTGTAAGTGATAATTAAGATTCTAAATAAAGTACTTAGGAAGAAGCTAAACAAAGTAAGCAAGTCGATGCATTTAAAGAAGCTTAAGCCCTGTGCCCCAATCCATCAGTAATCCAGCAAAGATAAAAAAAACTGGAGGAAAAAGAAACATAATATAGCACAATTCATGTGTGGTCCAAATAATTTTATTCAGAACAAGAAGCTGCTATCGTGCAAGGGAAATACAATGGTACTAGCTAATCTATATTAGCCGAACTAACCAACAGATAACTGATGTACCACTTACTCCTCAGTTAATGTGGCAGGACGTTTTGCTGATGGGTCAGCTGAAAGGCGCAAAGGTTTGATCAGAGAAAGCTGGATAAGCTCATCCACTTCTTCAGTCATTGTAGCTGAAAATAACATAGTCTGCCTCCTTTTAGGACATAGACGGACCTGAAAAATCAACAGACATGAGTCAGTCTAAAGTCATTGAATGGATGGCCATAATAACATAAAAAGTGAGCCGATACAATAATCATATGCCTTTATGTGTTCCGTTTCCTGCAGCAAAAGCTAACCATTCCAATGAGATCTCATGGGAAAGAGTAATTGTAAAAGATTATACCAGCTCATGAATTTCAGCACTAAAGCCAAGCTCCAGCAGACGATCTGCCTCATCAAGAATAAGAACTGCAAGATCTTCAAAGTCCACTGACATAGAATTGCGCAAGTGATCTATCATGCGCCCTGGAGTTGCTACAACAATATCTGGCATTGATCTCAAGGCCACTTCTTGAACCTATATGGAAGAAGCATTACTGTTAAAAGTTTTCCCAGACAGAAATTCCATACTACGACCACAAATTCATCAGCATTTTTACAAGCAATAGCAGAAGAAGAACTACTTTCAACTGAAAAAAAAATGTAGATGCACTACACACATCAATCTATACATGCTGTCTACCTATGAGGAGTTTTACTCCATTCTTGGTTTTAATTAACATTTCAACTTCCAGATTGAGAATCACAGTCCCAAGACATGATTTGACTCCGAGTGCCACGAAACTCACAACGTCATATCCATTCTATGCATGAAAAGATGCTACTTTTTAACCCAAAATCTTCTTTGACATGTCAGAGCTTGCATGTCAAGATGTGCTTCAATGTTTTGCAGAAAAGGAAAAACAAAAACTTCAAAGCATAAATAGTAAGGACAGAAAATGAAATCAACCTTTGTAGATAGCCCACCAACAATAAGGCAACATCTGATATCGGTAAATTGAGCAATTTTTTCTATCATGCTATGAACCCTGCAAAAATGTAAGTAAACGAATTGAACCAGACACATCAGATGTTAGCGGCCTAGCATCACTGGAATAAAATTTTAGGTAATAGAGAAACGAGGGCAAGTAATCAGTTTTAACATCAATCACCAAACAAAAGAACCATTCAGGAGAAATTAACAGCTTCATTTTGAGACCGACTTCTTGGACCAAAATAATTTAAAATAAAAAGCTTCTTACCGATTCTCTTATCCAAAATTCTACTAAGAAGCATAGATAAAAAATTCTCAATGCTTCTCTTACAAAAGATTAAAAAAAAAAAAAAAAAAAAAATGACACTACTAGGTTGGGCCCATGAACAAATTCCGTCAGTAAGACACATGCCAACAGACTTTCCTGTAAGTTTTCCAATAGAACATGTAATCATGCACAATGGGAATTTCTGGTTTGTAAAATCTGTCTCAACAGGAGGTAATGGCTCCAATATAAATATAACTTATATAGACTATAAATTTCTTAAAATTCCCCTGTTCAATTCTGTAACTAGCTCTGAAGATTGTGGGAGGGAAGTTTGCTAGGGCAGCTTCAGGAGTATTTGACAGGAATGAGATGCATGGCAACTTCTCCGCATTTAGTGGTAATATTAGCGTTCCATATGATATTAACCTTACGTTATTCTGTTTAACTCACTTTCCTTTCTGAAAAGAGGAACTACAGAGGTCGACCATTGAAATACAAAGTGAGCAGAAGAAATTGATTTCCCAAGCCGTGATAAGATGAAGTTCCGATAAGTTTTCTATGAACCGTTACGGGCACATAAGTTATAGGTGGACATGAGAAAAAGGTATCAGGAACTTACTGAACTGCCAACTCCCTGGTAGGAGTAAGTATAAGAACCCTTACGGCTTTCACTCTCTTGGGTCGGAACAGCAACCTCTCCAAAGCAGGCAAAGCGAATGCAGCCGTCTGCACAAACCAACATTGAAATCGAAATACTAAATACTAACCCCCACCGCACAAAAGTAGTCGTGTTCCAAGTATTAAAAACTCGTGTACACAAACACTAAAGAGGTTTGTCAATACCTTCCCAGAACCAGTGATGGCGCTCGCACAAATATCACGGCCAGTCAATGCTAAGGGAATGCATGCGGCCTGCAAATTGAAGGGGCCCCAACATTCAGACGTGAAAAGATGTCGCATTTGCCAACTAGTGCAATCTAAACATGGCGACAATCATGGGCGCGCAAACGAAAAGTAAGTTTATGGAAGGGACCTGAATAGGAGTGGGCTTGGTGTACCCTAAAGCCTCGCAAGCCCTGAGAAGGGGGCGAGATAGATTGAGCTCCATGAAGGAATTGGCGTGAAAGGAGGTTCCTTCAGCCTTGTCGAAGAAGGGCTTGGTTTCGACAGCATTGCTGCCGACGTCGCCGTCATCGTCCGGCCTGTAATCTTCCTACCAACGGATGACGGAACAGGGCCATAAGTGATGGGGACAGACAGAGAGAGACGATGATTAGAAACGTTTGGAACATATACGAGAGGGGCAAACCTGGACGTCGGGTTCGGAATCAGAGCTGAGGTCGTCGGGGAGGGCCGGGAGGGAGCGAGTGGCGAGGACCTTGGCGATCTTGTGGTCGACGGAGGTGGTGCTGTGATGGGCGTGCTCCTCGGCGACGGACTCCGAATAGGCGGCGAAGTCCCAGGGGGACTGCCTCTTCTCACCTCCACCTCCGCCGCCTTCCTCCTCTTCATCCTCCTCCGGGTCCTCCGGACGATCTTCGTCGCTGGGGGGTTCGAACAGGAAGCTCGGCGACATGGGGGACCGGCCGGGGACGATCGGACGAGGGGCGGCGACGAGATGGGAGGTTGGGAAGTTACTAGGGTTTTAGGCGTCGTCTCGGCGGGGTTTTTGGGTATTTGCTGAGCTGCTGCGAGAGATAAAAAGCAGAGAAGTGGCGCTAACCGTAACTACAGGGGGACGGTGGCCCGATTAGCCCGTCCGACCCGACCCCGGTCCTTACTTGGTGGGCCGGACCCAACTTCCACTTGCGAAGTACATAAATATAGGAACAATTTTCTCTTTTTTTTATAAGATACAAGCTATAATTGGTGAACATGATATTTGGTCGCGTAGCTTTGAATTTAGATGAATAAAGGAGAGGGCATGCATTATTGAAATCCTAATCCTAATACGAGGGATGTGGGGAAGTAAAACGCTTTCAATATCTTACTTTTTACGACCTCAGTACCTTTCAAATTCCTTGTGCTGGTACAATAAATGTAGTCAATAGTTTCTTCCTAACACCCATTGATGTATTTTTCTAGTTATGAACACTAATTCCAACACATCGAAGGCAATACCCATGTGTCCGCATTGAATTGACAAGTGAGGGTTATTCGAGTAATGCACATATAGTTAGATTTTGGGGATTGATCATTGTTTCTTTTTATTCTTTTTTGCACATCGCTAACAACATGTTTCGTGGTTTAAATGAATGACATAAATTAGGAAAAATAAAATATTAATATTATGAAAAATCTCAAATTAATATACACGTGATACATTTATCCTACACTAATTTTTTAACCATAAAAAACATATAATTGATACATCGGTGATAAGTTTACATAAAACAAATTTTTAAACAAAAAAAAATCCTAAACTAATACACAGGTGATAAATTTTTGTTCGTTGATTTCCGTTAAATTAGATTATTATCTTGAAAAACCAAAAAACTGGTCAACGAGGATAAATCTCCAAATTAGTCGATCTATTAACTGTTACGTGTCATAAAGGGTAAATTCATGATAGATTTAACTTTCGGGGGTTCGGCTTTTCTGGTTACTAATTCAAACAGAAAGGGGACAAGAGACAAATGATGGGAGGAAGAGGAGAGACCGCGGTCAATTAGGCAAAAGGCAAAGATGCTTCTGTCCATATGTAATGAGTCGTGCGTCATGGCAGCCCTGTCTTTTGACCGGACCATAAAAAAGTAAAAGTAAAACCAAATAAAGAGAACATTACGTTACCCCCCCCAAGTAAAACGTGCATTTCGTTTCATCCAAGGACTGGGCACGGGCATCGGGGACCGCCCTAAAAGTGGTGGGGGGCCAAGTTTTCTCCATGAAAATTGCTCGGCAGGTCATTCGACAAAGACACGGGGCAGGGCGGGTCGGTATTATCCTCGACCCCGTTTAGGGAGGTCACTAGTCACGTAACATCCATTTTAGGTAGTGTCTGTCTACTTTGGCAATGTACGATGGTACTTGGTAAAGTGAGATTCTATTACAGTATAAAAGCACTTTTTGGGGGGAGAGCAAATTTCGCAAAATTTCATGGATCTCGGGGGGGGGGGTATTTCGTATTTATGGTATCCAAGGGGGTAGGAGTAGTGGGACGTGGATGGCGATGGGGAAGGCATGATTTGCCAGCTAAGGTCTGTACCATGCCCCATGCCCCATGCCATGCCATCCCAGCAACTAGTAGTAGTAGCCGCACACCATCTCTCTCTCTTTCTGGCTTTTCTTTCTTTCTTTCTCGCACGAGCACAGTCGGTGGTCAGACCACTTTCCCACGTCTTTTCTCTTTCCTCCTCCTCCTCTTCTCCTTCAATCTCCTCCGCATTCCAAGCATCCGCTGCATTTGCATCGACCCCTCTGAAGGAACCTGCAGACGCGAGAGACAGAAGAGAGAGAAAGCAGAGGAAGATGTCGTCGTCGGACGAGGAGGGAGGGGAGGAGTACCTGTTCAAGATCGTCATCATAGGGGACTCGGCGGTGGGGAAGTCGAACCTGCTTTCCCGGTACGCCCGGAACGAGTTCAACCCCCACTCCAAGGCCACCATCGGGGTGGAGTTCCAGACCCAGTCCATGGACATCGACGGCAAGGAGGTGAAGGCCCAGATTTGGGACACCGCCGGCCAGGAACGCTTCCGCGCCGTCACCTCCGCCTACTACCGCGGCGCCGTCGGTGCCCTCGTCGTCTACGACATCACCCGCCGCTCCACCTTCGACAGCGTCTCCCGCTGGCTCGACGAGCTCAAGAGTCAGTACTCTTCTTCTTCATTTCTTTGCTTCCCCCGTTCCCCCAATGCCGTCCTCGCTTCGTAATTTGCGCTTTCCATGTTTGCGGCGGTGGATATTTAGTGTAGATCTGTGGGTTTTCGCCTTGAGAGATCCGGCAAATCTAATCCTGCCTGCCTTGAGCTCACTCTTTTGGCACCCGAATGAGAATTGACTATATGCTTTTGGGGAATTAGCACGCCCGCCGCTTAGGTACATGCCCCTCACACCAATCCAACATTGCCTATGAGCAAACGAGAAGCTAATTGAGTCCCTGAATCACCGCTATTTTCGCAAATTTCCCCTGCTCGCTCTGTTTTTATATGGACACTTTAGCTAATGGTGTCCTAGGAAGCCAAAGGAATCTGCCTGAACGGATGTCTAGTTACCAATTCGAGAAGCACATAGTATATGTTCAGCTAAGGCAGAAGGAAAATGCCATTTAGCAGCTGTTATGGGTCACATCGATTAGACTCGGAGAAAAGTCCAGAGAAGTCAATGATTGAACTAAATGAAGGGTGATTGCAGTTGATGTCGAGGCAGGTAGGGCAGTATCATCATTGTGAAAGAAACTGTGAAGCAATTGAACAGAGAAAGACGGATAGGGAGAGATCTGTTTTGATCTGGCAGGCAGTTTCATGCTAAAGTGTAGCGCATGCAATGTAGAAAGTAGTTAACAAGCCCAAAGGAGTGATTCGAAGTTCCCACACACGAATGTCGCAGATGTCTTTTTTTCCATGATGTTTGTCGACCGTTTTAGGCCTCCCTTGTTGCTAAACCACTTGAATTCTAGGACAGCAAAACCTATACATCACTCCAAATTTGCATCGGCCAGAACTGTGTTGTTTCTGCTTCTCCCTTATTATGAAAATTGGCAATGAATGATAGAATAGATATACCAGTCACCCCCTCTTTCAAAGTTACCGAATAAAGTCTACTTTGAGTTGGTTATTTACTAATCTTCTTAGTGCATCTCTTTGAATAAAAAGTAAACCGAAAAATTGGGCAAGTGGGGTTCAGGCCACCCGGGGGGACAGGGGTGTGGTTTGCGAAATGCTTTGGGTAAGCAAAAATTTGATTAGCAGATTAACGACAACTTTGGTAGTCCTATGATCATCTTTGTTTGAAATGGTAGCTAGAACTTTTTCTTTTTTTTTGGGGGGGGGGCCTGAATTGTTGGTTTTATCTGTTGCCATATCTTGAAATTCTTGTATTTGCTTGTAAGTCTCCCCTGGGTATTAACTGGAGTGAAACCATTTGCAGCTCACTCAGACACAACAGTCGCAAGGATGCTTGTTGGGAACAAATGTGACCTGGAGAGTATTAGGGATGTGACAGTCGAGGAGGGGAAGAGTTTAGCGGAATCAGAAGGGTTGTTCTTTATGGAGACTTCCGCTTTGGATGCCACAAATGTGAAGACAGCCTTCGAGATCGTGATAAAAGAAATATATAACAATGTGAGCAGGAAGGTTCTAAATTCAGATGCATATAAAGCAGAGCTCTCTGTTAACAGGGTAACCTTGGCTGGTAATGGGGCCGATGGATCGAAGCGGAGTCAGAGCTATTCTTGCTGTTCCAGGTGATTCTGTAGAGGCGTAATTCTTTCAAGTCCGATGATGAAAACTTCATTGTCGATTCTATTGGTTGAGCTGTCTGTTTGTTTGGTTTTTGCTTGTTTTTTCTTATCAGGGGTTTTTAAAATGCTGTTATAGCAAATTTTATTCAAGAATATTAACCTATCGATTTCTTTTAGTTCTAGATATATGTAATAGCAGAGAATAATGTGGACCTGGGTTCTGTTTGTGCGATTGGGAATTATGTCTACATATTTTGGCTGAGAGGTTTGCATATTTTGTTCATGGCAGAGGCAAGATAAATGTAAGTTAAATTTTTATGTCCGGTTCCTTCTTTCATTTTTCGTTTACGCAAATATTGGAATCACAGGACTAGTAATTTGCCGATGGCACGAATTGGCACGTGATTTGTTACGGGAAACTACCGCATGGCATTTTTATGGGGGTATAGTTTGTGTTTGGTGGATTGTTGGGAAACTTGTTGAAAGGAGATAGTACACCCGACCCGATCCATTGGCTGTCCGTATTGAATTTCCTCTCAAAATGACAGACCCCACTACACATCAACATTAACCAGAATTATGAGCGTAAATTTGTTGATACCCGAGCCGATGTTAACATCAGTTCTTGCCAAGTCATTCGAACAACTTTTTTTCCTTATTTATAGTGGTTCAAGCAATTTAGTTTTTGGTGGAGGGTCAACTGTGGTTGTGGGATTGATATGAGTATTGATGATTACTAACCCAATCTCACTAGAAGAGGAAAACCAACCCTACCAACAACAATTTTCTCAACCATCAACACTAAAGAGGGGGAAAAGCAAAGAAAAGTAGTATATGCGTAGCCGCAAGGAGAGGCAAAAAGAAAACATTGTCAAAGCACTAGTCACTGCAAATTGACCACCAAAAGGATCAGGTGTCGTGCAGAGAGAGAGAAGAGAGAGAGAAATATCTTGGTGGTAGGAAGCAATAGAAGTAATTTAACCAAAATGAGCTTCGATCATCATGACTCAAATGATCACTAGATTTGCTGTATCACCTGCACTTCAAATCTTCTAGAAGCCTTTTGCTCCAATCAGCAACACATCTTTCTTTTCAAGTCCCGCTCTTTGTGGGCACAGACAGTGACACTTTCAGAGAAGAGGGGGAGAGAGAGAGAGAGAGTGCTGTTTTTATTTCCTCCTTATTTTTTTTTTTTTGCCTAGCGTGATTTTGGGACCTTTTCAACCCACTGATCGAGACCTCCAGTACCTTGCCATTTCAAACCCGTTCTTGCCATATTGATAGTCTTCAATGGCTTGATCAATTTGAGCGGGCGTGTTCATCACAAAAGGCCCGTGTTGCGCCACCGGCTCATTCAGCGGCTGCCCGCCTATCAGCACAAACCTCAACGGCTTCGAAGACTCGTTCCACACGCTCACCCCATCCCCTGGACCTAGAACCAGTAAGTTGTGCGCTGGGACAGGAGACGAATCCCCGGAGCCAAAAACACCTTCTCCTTCTATGACGTACACAAAAGCTGTCCATGACTCGTGAATGCTTTGGTTCAATCTTGCTCCTGCCTTGAGAGTAAAATCAAGGTACATAGTTGGAGTTCTTGTGTAGACCGGAGACCTCACTCCCATCGCTTCTCCTGCGATCACCCGGACTTCGATCCCATCATCCTCTGCTGTGCCTATGTCCTCACTAAGCAACTCCTGATACCGTGGCTCAATCCTGCAGTTGAACAAAAATATAGAAAACAAGAAAAAGGTTTAATGCCAAAGTCATCATCCAACTTGTATATTTTCACTAACCAGCCAACAAAAGACAAGAGAGAAGTCGCTGTTTTTCAGTGTAGCAGAGACTAAACGTGAACATCTACAGGAGCGGGCAACAGCAGCCACCATAGGATATACTGGAATCCAACCTACCAACACATGAACTAGTCACTCCTTCCCACTGTCATCATATGTTCAAGAACTAAACCCCAAATTCCAAATTAAAAGAGGAGATAATTTCACTCTTTTTCTTTTCTTCTTTCTTCTCTTTTTCAGAGCAAGAAATAAGGTTTTCTAAAGTTGTTCGTCCGAAGATATATGCCCCAACTTTACAGCATCACCATGTAAATTTGGGCGATAAGTGGTTTGGAAAGTTCAATGAGCAATCTATACGGTGAGTCCCTCTTCAAAGTTTAAAGGACGATATAGGCACACATAAACACACGTTTTGGTAGTTGTCATTGGGAGCGAAGAGAAGTTGGAGAAGAGTGATGAATGCTCATACATTTTGTCTCTGGAGGAGAGATTTATCCAGAGCTGGAGCCCCTTGTTCACTCCTTCTCCCGCTGGCATCTCCGAGTGGATGATTCCTCTTCCTGCCGTCATCCACTGCAGGAAGGTGGAAGAGAAAAAAAATCAGATTCTCGATCCCCTTCATTTCATGGGACCATCTTGGTAGGATTAACAAAGGAAACGATGACAAAAGCAAAAGAACAAGAGAGAGAGAGACACAGAGAAGTTCGTTGACCTGCACATCGCCGGTTCGTATGGTTCCCCTGTTCCCAGCGAAATCTTGATGGGTGAAGGCACCCTGAACACCCAAAAGAGAGAGAAAAAAAGATTCAGCACTCTTCGCGTCATGAAATTCGACCCATCTCGTCAGATAATCTGGACTCAATTAGACGGACTCACCTGGAGCATGTAAGTGACAGTTTCAAACCCTGTAGAGATGGGACAACAGCAAGAACCGGGTCAACATCATTGAACATTCTCGTATCAATCCAAGAGAGTAGTAACAAATCGAACGGATAGGTGCGAACCTCTGTGCGGATGGTCAGGAAATCCAGCCGGAGGAGACACTGCAAAATTCGACAAGCCAACCGGAATTAATTGGAGAACACTAGCGATCACCAATAAATAAATAATAAAAAAAGGGCGTCTTTGGGTAACAAACCTGAGAACTCATCGAGCATGAGAAAGGGATCCAAGCTCCTCAATTCATTCCTGAAAATCCAAACCACCCAACAGAGTTTACAACAGTTGGGATCTGGCGAACGAAAGAGAAGGACAAGGGGAAGAAAAGAAAACCGGATCAAATGCGGGAAGGAGGAGGAACAGAGGAAAAGTGAAAGACCTGCCAATGCTTCTGCGGACGACGGCGCCCTGGCCCTCGTGCTGCTGCTTGGCCAGGACCCGCTTGACCACGGTGCGGGGGGTGCCGAAATCGGGCTGCGACATGGCGCTCCTGATGGGGGCAGGGCCGGGGTTGGGGAGGCGACGATGGAACAGTAGAAGAAGCGTGTGGGTGACCCCGAGAAACAGGACCATTAGCAGTAGCCGCCCATCACACCTCGCTCTCATAAAACAAATGAAAAAAAAAACAATTCCACTTGGCCAAATTCCTCGGTGTCGGGCAGGCGTGACTCGTGAGACGCTTTGAAACTTCGGAAGCCTTAATTTATAAGGGGGCCATGTGGAAGGAAAGCAAAGGGGAAGAAGAAGAAGAAGAAGAATGCGGTGGGCGGATGGAGAAAAGAAAGGAGAGCGCGCAAGTAATGGGAAAACGGCCGAAGATGAGATGGAAAAGAGAGAGAGAGAGAATGCTTTGGCTGAAGCGGGTCGGTTGGTCCGACGCACAAGGAAGTTCGTGGGCGGGGCCCGGTGCATTCTCGTCCGGTGCGTCACCCGCTCGTCACCGTGACGTCACGCTCCCGTTGTCCTTGGCAGGCCTTTTGTTGCCCTCTGCCCCATGATGGGCGATCCAACCCCATTTGGTTTTTCTTTTTTTTTGGCTCGGTGGGTATTAATAATAATTGCCCCTTTTTCAGAAAGTCAATATATGCATGTGGTGGAATTTGGGTGTTCTTCATTCGTGGATTATATCTTTGTATCCGATCTCAAATGTGGAGATTTGATTTCGTACGCATGGATTAAAAATCTTTTGGGCTACCAATTAGCTCAGCTTAGTTTTAGTTTTGAGTGAACAAACGATGATTAAGTTTCAATTGAGACTTTAGAAGTGCTTGTTGAGTGCTAGGAAGCTAGAGAGAGAGAGAGAGAGAGAGAGAGAGAGGTCTCGAGCCGTGGTCCTCACTGCCGGTGTGAGATTTGGCGATGGGTTGTTAATTTTGATTCGAAGTGGTCATGGATATGCTCCCATGAATGTGTGTCGCCCACCCGATCAAACTCCAATGGTTTTTCTTCATCTCTAGAACACGTTTTGTTTTGTTTCTTACTAGGCTTTGTGATGATTTGCGATTTTTTCAAAGAAAAAAATTTCAAGCAAAAGCTTGAAGTGCCCCCATTTTTTTAAATAAGGGTTTGAAATAGACATTATTTAAAAAAATATATGAAGTAGCCAAATCATATCAAATGAGGAATTGAAAATGTCAAATCGTCTCAAATAAAGGTCTTTGGACGGCCAGTGACTATTTTGACCATCGAAAAATGGATATTTTAGTAAAAAGAATATGTAACGGCATTTTTAATTCTTTCTTCTTTTTTCTTTTATCCTTTTTCCCCTCCTAACCATCGCTAGATCTTGTCGATAGCTGACGAAAGTTGCCGACCTTGGGCGAGGGCCACCTTCGCCAAAATCAAATGCCTGATACTAGCGGGGGTGACCCTCACCAAATCCGATGAGGGCAACTCGAGCTTAAGTCTGGTGACCTTCGCCTTGGCGAGCCAAGGGAAAAACAAAAAAGAAAAAGGAAATAAATTAAAAAATAAAATTAAAAGATGAAAATGCCCTTTGGCCAAGCATGTTATGCTTTTTTTTTTTTTTTTTAAACAGAGATAATCACTTCAAGTTCTTATTTGAAATAAGTTCTACTTGAAATCCTTATTAGAGATAATTTGGCCACTTCATACCCATATTTGAAACAATATTTATTTTAGTTATTTATTTGAGAAAATGAAAATAATTCAGGTTCTTATTCCTAATAATAATATATTTTTCGGAGATTGCGTCGTATCTCTTCGGGCATCATTTTGGAAAATGAGTGAAATCTTCTCTTTCCCAAATTGGATGTGAAGTGAGGATGGGGGGATGAGGAGTTGATGACAAGTAGGTGATGCTCTCCCATGGTCATGAACGACTCCTGCGTTCACATCCATTGGGTTTTATCATCAAGACAAGAAGAGAACAAGGAAGAGGAAAGAAGAGGAGAATGAAATGAATGGATCCTTTTTTGGCGTCGAATCCAAAACGGTGTGGAGACGTTGACCCTTCTGGAGATGCACGGCGTTGCGTGTCGAATCTTTACTATTCCGATCGTAGCTGTCCCCCGAATCTGACGGTTGCCTTCGCTGTAACTCGTTAGTACATCATCGTTGACCATTTACAGGGTCTTCTCAACGATACCCCAAAAAAATGGGGCAGAAGGCTATATCCGCTATATATAAATTTGTATGTGTGTGTATGTATGTATGACACGTTATATAAGTAAAATATTATAAGAAAATGACTGTTTTTGCACCATGGGCCGCCTTTCTTTTTCCTCTTTCGATAGCAGAAAATGGGGATAGCCATCACGAAATATATTTCTTTGGCCGGTTCCGCTTCCTTAATTATATTTTCCTTGACCAAGTTATGACAGTAAACGCCACAAAACAATCCATTTTTAAGGGGCTCCATTCATTCATATTCTCCTTCTTTTTAAATAAAAAAAAAAAAAGCAGCATTGATCCCTGGCGATCCACGTGTTTACAGATGCGTTCCATGTTTCCATAATAGTCACATTCTAAACACGAATTGCATACGCCAAAAACAAAAAAACAAAAAAACAAAAAAAAATTGAAAATAAACTTTTATCAATCAATGTATAAAGAAGACGACTGGGCCGCAAATAAATGTCGTGGTCCAGCTGAGGCGTGCATGCTAGCCAGTTGCCAACTGTTTCTTTTTCCAAGCGATTTCCCTAAAAATTTCCAGAAAGAAGATGACATCAAGTCTTATCTAAGCATGGCGTTTGGGCTTTTTAATTCCCCCCACAAGACTTTCTGGTAAAACCCCCTCCCTTGCATTTCACACCAGTTTTATTAAAAACAAAAAACTCGTTTTTGAGATAGTCAATAACTTTGGGAAGATCAAGATGTTGATTCTTAGTTGTCCCCCTTCCTAAACAAGGATAAGGATAAAGATGAATTGAAAAGAAGAAGAAGAAGGTAATGATGAGGTATGAAATCTCATCTTAGAATGCAATCATCAATTCGTGTGCTCACTTATCAACTTTTATCAATTTAACTCGATAACCTTAATTAGAACGACTAACCAACTTTTGTGGAATTAGGTTACAAAATAGTTATGGGATAAAATAAAATAAAAATTAGGAAAAAAAATAAAAAAAATCCATGCTTCCATTGCGTAAGCGGATCACCAACGGAGTAATTAGCATGCATCAAACTATCGTATCCAATCTCGATGCTCGTAGATCAACCCTTTGCAAGGTGACGGGCCCAAAAACTATATCGGCCATGGTTAAGCCCCAAAAACAAGTCAAATAAAATTTAGTTCGTGTACCCTTTTCAATTTCAATTTTAGTTTTTATAACTTGTGATCATCTCCCCATAATCCAAAAAAGATGATGGTTCTAATAATATTCTTCTCAATAATAATAATCCATATACTATGTTGAATTCCCCTCGTTCGACAATGAAACCTTTTCTCCTCTCTTCTTTTATTTTCCCCCCTCCCTTGAACCGAGAACAAATAGCCTTGAATTATATGTACAAGCAACTTCAAGATGACTCAAAGTCTGGCAAAATCAGATAAACCCCAGACTCCATCTGTGCAATAAAAAACAACCATTAATATCCTTTTATCCACTGACAAAGTACTTCAATTAAGAGAGGAAGATGTCGTTTACGTCTATAAAGATCCTTTTCTAGTGTTTTCATGGATGTAAAGGAATCGTGCCCGTTTTTACATTAGATTTTATGATGGCAGCTCGATCTCATTCTGAGTCAGGCAGCAATTTAGATTGCTGAATCAGTGGCCTGGGGGGGAAGTCGATCGTAGATATTCCATCTTGACCGCGTTTTTGTCAAGCAAGAATGTTGTTTACACACCGTGTTTGTATTTGCAGTAACAGCTGCAAACCATTTCCTGTCTTTTTACTATCAATTAAGCGTTCTTTGAGATGCCATCCACGTTGAATCTGCAAGGCTAATTTTTGGTAACTTGGTATTGCTACATGCTATGACCTGCTTGATTGCGAATGAAATTGCTCTTTGGTCAAAAGTTTTTTGAATAGGGGCACTAGGTGAAGTATTGTGCGACATCTGACCCGTGTTGGATTTGGTTTTCTAGGTGTCCCTTGGACAGAGGAGGAACACCGACTTCTTTTGATTGGTCTGCAGAAACTAGGAAAAGGTGACTGGCGTGGGATAGCGCGCAATTATGTTACGTCGAGAACTCCTACTCAAGTGACTAGCCATGCCCAGAAGTACTTCATTCCGCAGACTGTCATAAGAAGCTAAATTCTTATCATTTGAAATTGTTGACGCGGTGGTTCAACCATCTCTTTAAGCCATGTGATCCACACCGCACATATTGTTGGTACGTCCTAGGACCCATGCCACCCCTACTCTCTTTTTATTTGTTTCACCAAAAATAAATGTTTTGGAAAACATTTATCCAAAAAATAATCTGTTGTATCACTTGATATAATTAGTCAATGGAAATTGCTTTCATCATCAACAAAAATTTATATCTAAACATTTTTATAAATGATGTAAAAAAATTTCATTCATTCATGTTTTTATATGTGATACAAATCATCATTTTTAATTTTTGATCTTAATGACAAAGCCAATCACATTGCGAGAAATGGCGAGACTCCCACCGAATAATGCAAATTTCTACGCAGTTTCCCAATTTAGATGGACCATCTTAGCACTTCGTGCCGGCCCGGGCCCACCTGATATTTTCTCCACTCAGCCGCAACAGCGGTAATAGCACGACAAAGGTATGGCCGCGCGTATGTTCATGTCTTCCCGTTCTAAGCATGTCCAGGAGTGACCTCCCTTTCGACCGCATCCATAGCAAAATTCAGTTCGACATCTGCATTAAAAACCGACACTTGAGGGTCCTTTTCCAGGTTGTTTTTGTAGTACTGAGATCTAACGTATATTAGCTGAGTTAGCCAGCCACATTTTACGTGCTCTTGCGTATTCATGCATGCACAATTACATCCAGGTCTAATATATATTCATGAATGAATGTAAGGTCAATCAAAACTCCAAAGATTACCTTCAATTGTCGGAAAAAAAAAAAAGAAAAGAAAAAGAAGAAGATAAAACTTGAATTCAAATAATACAAAGCTTTTTTTAAAAAAAAAAAAAAAAGTGGTAGAAGTGGAAGGTGCTAAAGTAGTATCTTGCATTATCTCTGATTAAATGATTTGACTGAGCTATATATACGGTTTTCCTTAAACATTTGGGTTGGGTTTCAAGTACTCACATATTATGGAGTTATATAAAGAGAGGTAAACATGCGATGAGTAGAGCCTAGATTTGAAGTGAGAAAGACTAATGTACCGCTTGATTGTTTCCACTTGGTTTTCCTTTGTTTGGTTCTTCTTGTCTATTTTTTGGGGTCCTTTGTATGAAAAGGCAAATAAAACTAGTGGACTGGAAAGTTATCCTAACCTCCATGGGGTTAAAACTTCTCAAAGGATTGTACTCATCTTCATCACTGAACGATGAGGATTTTAGGTTTCCTAAAGGGCAAATCAAAACGCACGAATTCTTTCATGGAGGAAGGGAAAAGAGGTTCACCTACCTGCACATCATCTTCGTGCAACCTCCCCGGCGCTCCACATAAATCTTAAAGTTCGCAGACCGCTTCCACCACTGCCTCTCCGCGAGACGTTTCAGCGGACGATTATTATCGTCCTGGAAATGGCCACTTCGATTGCAACTGCCCCCTCCACACTCGTTGATAATCATCTCCCTGCAGCTCAAGTTCGGACAGTAACCCTTCGCGAACCCTAGAACGGCCGATTAGCACAGAAGGTCCCACCATCGGGTGAACCATACACTCGGGACAAGTGGTTTGCAGGTAGAGGATCTAGCATCACCTCGCAGTTCAACCCGGGACATCGCAAGTTCACCACTCCATTGTCGATTTTCTCCACAATGTATGAGGACATGCAATGACTGCAGAAGGAGTGATCGCACCGCTCCGAGGTCTTGAAGATTGAGATCGATGGAACATCTTCCATGCATATTCCGCAATGTACGGTTGTCGTGGGAGGTGGTGCTTTCAAAGTGAAACTCAACCCTAGATCACTCATGGTGGTGACTTTCAACTTCTTCATGCTGTGCATAGTATAAGTTGCGTGCATGCATGCGTGTGTGTACTGTAAATTTACATCCGACTTCTACAAGGATTCTGTTACTAATAGTATTCAACGAAGAAGAAGCCCTTCGGCCCAGCAAATCCATACCATGTTTATTACATGAGTGTGCTTACTACTAATAACCTTTTGGAAGACACAAAATATCATTCCAAGTCTTCTTAATGAGCTCCGTAACTATAATAGCTAAAGAAAAGTCACGAAAAGATATTTCGCAGGTAAATTACTATTAATGAGGTCAATTACGTAGGCCAAAGAAAAGTTGCGACCGATTTGGTAATCTGCTAAAAACATGACAGCAGAAATTTACTATTAACCTAAGCGAATTACTTACTTTTATGAACAGAATGAAGTTATAACGACAAAAGGGAACTTACATCCTGTATAGAATAGTTACAGAGAGACATGTTACAGTTAAATTACTAAAGATGAGGAAAATTACAAAGGTCATAGGAAAGTTACAATTGATTCTGTTATTTACTCATAGCATGAGAAAGAAATTTACTATTAACTTAAGTAGATTACTGGTTTTTATGGCGTATTACAAACCCAAAGAAATTGTGACGATAAAAGGGGAAATTACGTGCCGCAAAAAAAAAAAAAAAAAATCAAAGATGTGCGAACATTAATATTAGTGAGGACAACCGTGTAAAGACAAGGAAAGTCACTTTCAATTAGGTAGTTTACTCGCAATAAAAGAAAAGAAATTTACTATTAACTTAGGTAGACTACTATTTTTTGTGGAATATAACGAACCATGGGACGGATCAATTTATGAAAACAAAAGAGGAACTTGCCATCTTAAAATTTAAAAGAGTTACGAAAGGACATGTATAATAGGTAAATTACTACTACTGAAGACAACTATGTGAGCAAAAGGAAAGTCACGATCATTTAGGTAATTACTAACAATAGAAGAAAATAAGCTTACTGTTAACCTAGATAGACTAACAGTTTTAAAGAAAATTTATGAACCAAAGAACCACAAACACGTCCACTTAGGAAAAGTTACAAAATGATATGTAACAGGATAGAGGTACAAACATCACAGATTAAAAAAGCAAAAGTTGTATAATAAAACTTGAAAAAGTTCATGAGCTTTGTCTTTATCCATAATTTTGAAATAGTAAATCAAATCCATATATTCAGTTCCTTTGAGCAGCAAAATCAAACAATTCAAACCTTTTCATGCAATTACCTGTTTCATGGCATGAACTACTACATCGGTTCGAGGATTTTTCTCCTGAAATCTTTCAGCAACAACATGAAAGGGAAGGTCTAGAACCTACCTCCCAACATGTGGATAAATGTGGAAAATATTATTATTCCAGTCCTAGACTTATAAAGTTATTATTTAGATTCAAAATCTATTGTGCGGATTTCAATGTAATGCTAATACTCTCAATGGTTTCAATGTAATTTTTAACATTTGCCTTATATTTCAATTTAGTTTTTTCAACTAATTATTACTTGGAATTATTAACGTGATGTTTCAATTATCGTTTGCTGTCCTCTATAAAGGCAATTTGACATGAAAATTTACTCAAAACTTATCTTTTTAAGTAATTTTATGAATTCTATGAATTTTCTCATCTTTAATCCTTTGTTCTTTTCTTTTGATTTTCCCTTTTCTTTCCCTCTTTTCTGCGCAACTGATGAATTTGACTGAAATCCACAAAAATTTAAAGGATAACTTTGATGATAGATGTTATACTCCCCATTTACAAGTCTGGTAAATTATCCTCATTGCTATAATACAAAGGAAAGCTGAAAAAGAAACTCGACGATACTTTTTATGATGAAGTAGGGTAAATCGAAGGTTGCAACGTACACTTTGTTTTGATTGCCTAAAAAGAGCCTAGAGACACTCACGAATAAAAATTTTCTTTCTTTATAGGAAAGAACTCTTAAAATCCCTTGAAAGGGAGTAGATGATAATGGCAGCCAGCCACCACTAGCAAAGGGTGGCCTGTGTTGGCAAACGCTGCCACGATTGGCCGAGTCGAGACTTGAGGTCCCATCACGACGCTCATTCTAGTGCTTGAGCGGTGCTCATTCTAGTGCTTGAGCTCACCACTCAAGCAAAGGGTTCAACTACGTAATCTAGCAGCACGAAATAGGCAAGGACTGAGTTTTGACTTGAGAGCTCAACCCGGCCTCTTTGCGAGCTCCGCGACAACTCGGGCTGGGGGTCCTTCCATTTATAGCACCCAAGATTTCATAGAGAAGAGCTGTTTATGGCTTCCAGAGATTGGACTTCAACTCCCCCTCGTATCTGCTGACAAGGTTTCATGCTACTAGGATCTCATGCAAGGTAGACCCAAATGTTATCGTACTCGGGAAAGAGGACCATACCAGAAGGGAGCATTCACAAACTGAACTTAAAAAAATTTAAATAGCAAAGAAATGGTATACGATGTTTACACTTTGCTGCTTTACAAGTAGCTGCCTATTCATCATGGACTCTACTTTTACCCTTTATTTCATTCTTGATATTTATCGGACCAAAGAGGCAGATTCGCAGATTTCCTTCAACTACCCGTTCATGAAAGTAGTTCTTATACAAATCCCAGAATTCATCTCTGCAACACAAAATCCATATGAATGAGAACTACACTCAAGAATGCATGAGAATGGAGGTTCAAGGGCACGCAATCAAGCAAAACATGTACCTGATTTGTGGAAGTGTTAAAAGGGAATAGCCCTTCACATCAGTGTGCATGTCAAGCAATATTACTGATAAGCGAGAAAGCCCCAATGCTTCAATGTCAATTAGTTTCTTTATTCTGCAATCAGATCAGTGTCATCATCAAGAAAGCGGGTCGTAAATCATAAATAAGGAATGATAATGCTTTGTCAGAGGATCCCAGAAACTTTGAACTAATGTATCTATCTGAGGTAACAAATTATTTACTCAAGAACATCAACTGGAGAACTATATTTTGATGGGCTTCAGACTGATTGAGGTTATTGGTTGCATAAATGAGCTAGGTTTGACATTCCATTTCATAACCTAACTCAAGTCTTGGCATTGTTGGGGGTTGACTGTACAACTTCAGCCAAACCAAAATCTGCCTCACTGACGTTAATTAGCATTTCTTTCAACCTAATACTAGAAGAGAGAAATTATTGGCCTTGCCACTCCATCATTCAGATTAGTCAATTAGGAGCCAAAAGCAGACAGAGCCACCGATCATCTTCAAAAGTACCTGAAAAATTACTATAAACAGACTAGTGTTGGAACCTTCGTATTTGGTTAAACTTCAATCTACTATATTCAATATCTAATAGTATCAAACAGTACCTTCAAAGATGAGGAAAAAACTCAGCTGTTCAGGGTGGGGCACGCTCCTTTGAGCATGAGGCATGCTTGTTGGCATCACAGGCATGTGCTCTTCAGGGCCACAGGTGACCCCCTTACGGACATGCCCCTCAAGATCACGGGCATGCTCCCTAAGGTCATAAGCATGCTCTTCACGATGAGAGGCAAGCTCCCTAAGGTCATGAGCATGCTCTTCACAATGAGAGGCATGCTCCTAATGTTCAGGGGTGCACTCTTCACAACAGTTCTGATTTCAGGACTCATGTGGGTCCAGTGGCAATCAATTACCAGGTTTGAGGCATGGACAATACTAATGCCAGAGGTGCACCATCAAGCCTTATCGAACTAAAGGCATTGAACTAATTTTGACTTCGCAATGGGAGTTCAACCGTATTCAATGTAATTTCATGCATGTCCTAATGCATTCAGAGAAGGACCTAGATTGCTAAATTGAGCAAGCAATTCTTCATGGAATCAATGGACAAACCTGTGCTCCCACTTCTAGCCTCTGTCAAAATCTTTTAGACTTTTTGATTACTCATTGACAAGGAATAGGACCAACTTTGCTTTTAAGATGAGAACTTTTTCCAGTATTTTCACACTCCCATTGGAATTTCCAGTTATACGAATATTCAATTTAAAGAAACACAAACCTGTTTGGAGTACCACATGCAATATTGACACGGTTCTTTAACATGGCAACCTGCAGGGACCAAATATCCAAAATATGCTTAGATAATCCCAGAGTTAAAGCTAAACGGGTAGAATTTACAGATACAATTCCACTCTAGAAGCAATGAGATAGGATAAAGAAAGACAACTCGATAGTTCTCACTAATAAAGAACCACCCAAATGAAGTAAATATATTTATGTTGTACATATGCAAAAAGAAACTGCTCCTCATATTAAAGGAACTAGGGAAGACACGTGGAGGAAATAAATCATCCCATTCTCTTTGACTAGGAGTCAATATAACAGAACAAACTGAGCATCCCATGTTGTGCCAATGATCAAGATGTGCAGAGTGACATCCCAAAAGTATTGAAGTAAAAAAGCACATACAATTTGCGCTCAGTGCATCTGAAACTAATAAGCATCTGATTGAAGAAACGATGATGATAAGCAAAAAGAGAAGAATGAATATTTTATCCCAAGTACAACTTATCCAACTCTGATTGAGAGCAAACAAGAACAATTACAATACTTAACAAAAAAACAAATCGTGTGCGCATGTTGTGTCTATTGCAGTTGCTTTTCAGTAGCAAGGAGTTATAGCCATTACAGAGAGAGATGAATTTTGAGGTCCAGTTTGAGGTTTAAAATTTGCTCCTTGGGCAAGCAGAGGGACAAATCTAATTATAGCCAAAGCAATAACCTGCCGCTAATGTCAGCAACTAGGCTGATGATGGTTAGGCATAGTTCAACATTTAGAACTGTATATAGGTCATATGAGCATAATAAAAGCAAATCTGTCCTCATGGTTATCGCCAGCATCTAAATGATGGGTTTATCATGGAAGTATTTTGATATATCCTGACTTTAATAGAGCTATGACGTGCAACTATTGGACTTCTATTCACGCACTTATTCCATCTTTGGAATTCAAAACAATGAAGCCCAACTCGAAATAGAATCTGATACAATAAGTAAACCCATAGCATCGACAAGCCGGTGATGATGAGGAATTATTGATCCCAAGAATGGATGGGCATGAGGAACATAAATAGACAACAAAGAAGCATCAGGAAGTTGGGATCAGACTGACGTGCAAAAAATTTACTCAGCAATGCTGCTGCCTTAGATAATTACATTGTGATGGCATCATATCCCAAACTTTAAACTGGCACCAACCAAGAAAAACAGAAAAAACCAGAGGGATGATAATGTGGGTGATCAAAAAAATATTTCGGAATAACGGAAACAACTTAAGATCAGGTAGATCAAAAGAAGTTCACAAGCATATCCCAAGAACAGGAAGAAAGAAGAAAAATGGATGGGCATGAGGAGAATAAATGGTAAACAAAGAAGCACCAGGAAGTTGCGATCAGACTGACGTGCAAAAAATGTACTCAGCAATGCTGCTGCCTTAGATAATTACATTATGGTGACATCATATCCCAAAGTTTAAACTGGCACAAAATAAGAAAACCACAAAAACCAGAGGGAAGATAATGCGGGTGCTCGAAAAAATATTTCGGAATAAAAGAAACAACTTAAGATCAGGTAGATCAAAAGAATCACAGGCATATCCCAGGAATGGGGAGAAAGAAGAAAAATGAATGGGCATGAGGAGCGTAAATAGAAAACTAAAAAGTACCAGGAAGTTGCGATCAGACTGACGTGCAAAAAATGTACTCAGCAACGCTGCTGCCTTAGATAATTACATTGTGGTGGCATCATATCCCAGACTTTGAACTGGTACAAAACAAGAAAGCCAGAAAAATCCAGAGGGAAGATAATGTGGGTGCTCAAAAAGATATTTTGGAGTAACAGAAACAACTTAAGATCAGGTAGATCAAAAGAAGTTCACAAGCATATCCCAAGAATGTTGAGAAAGAAGAAAAATGGATGGGCATGAGGAACATAAATAGAAAACAAAGAAGCACCAGGAAGTTGGGATCAGACTGACGTGCAAAAAATGTATTCAGCAACGCTGCTGCCTTAGATAATTACATTGTGGTGACATCATATCCCAAACTTTAAACTGGCACAAAACAAGAAAACCAGAAAAAACCCAGAGGGATAATAATGTGGGTGCTCAAAAAACATTTCCGAATAATGGAAACAACTTAAGATCAGGTAGATCAAAAGAAGTTCACTAGCATATCCCAAGAATGGGGAGAAAGAAAAAAAACAGATGGGCATGAGGAACATAAATAGAAAACAAAGCACTGGGAAGTTGGGATCAGACTGACGTGCAAAAAAATGTACTCAGCAATGCTGCTGCCTTAGATTATAATATTGTGGTGGCATCATATCCCAAACTTTGAACTGGCACAAAACAAGAAAACCAGGAAAAACCAGAGGGAAGATAATGTGGGTGCTCAAAAAGATATTTTGGAATAACAAAAACAACTTAAGATCAGGTAGATCAAAAGAAGTTCACAAGCATATCCCAAGAATGTTGAGAAAGAAGAAAAATGGATGGGCATGAGGAACATAAATAGAAAACAAAGAAGCACCAGGAAGTTGGGATCAGACTGACGTGCAAAAAATGTACTCAGCAACGCTGCTGCCTTAGATAATTACATTGTGGTGACATCATATCCCAAACTTTAAACTGGCACAAAACAAGAAAACCAGAAAAAAACCCAGAGGGATAATAATGTGGGTGCTCAAAAAAATATTTCCGAATAACGGAAACAACTTAAGATCAGGTAGATCAAAAAAAGTTCACAAGCATATCCCAAGAATGGGGAGAAAGAAAAAAAACAGATGGGCATGAGGAACATAAATAGAAAACAAAGCACTGGGAAGTTGGGATCAGACTGACGTGCAAAAAATGTACTCAGCAATGCTGCTGCCTTAGATTATAATATTGTGGTGGCATCATATCCCAAACTTTGAACTGGCACAAAACAAGAAAACCAGGAAAAACCAGAGGGAAGATAATGTGGGTGCTCAAAAGATATTTTGGAATAACAGAAACAACTTAAGATCAGGTAGATCAAAAGAAGTTCACATGCATATCCAAGTACTTCGGATATGGCCAGATTTAGAAAATGACGAAATTTTATAGGTATTTAACCTCAACTTCAAAGCATGTTGTACAATTGTAACATGTCCCACAACAATAGCATTGCAAAGTACGATGATAAAACTCCCTCAAATTTCATAAGTATGAAGAATCTTGCATGCGTTCATCCATTCTAGCAATTCTAATTAGTAGGAGGGGAGCCACCTATTTTAGATATTTAGTATAAGAACTAACTCAAAAAATAGAAGAGTTAGATTGTAAAGGGCAGAACATATTCTAATAAGCACTATTAAGAGCTTCCTGAGCTACATAAAGCAAGAGAATGGGCACATCCCATGAGGGCTCTGCATTGAAGTCCTCGACATATAAAGGTACATCTCCCTCAATGTACTAAACCTATCTGGAAAAGAAAAAAGAGAATGTGGAGAACAGGGCTAGCTTTTTATGATCGTTAAGGTGCATTACATGGGACAAATGGCTGAACTTGGAAGTACAATATATGAGAATAGATCACATCAAAATCATAATTGCACCAATGACCCCCAATGTATCCACGCTATGGAAAGAATGGAAACAGAGAACTCAAATCAAATGCAGAAACAATTACTTTTCCATATGGTTTCTTAGGAAATCTGCAGGATGTTCCACTCACAAACTTGAAGGCAATAATCATGAACACTCAAAAACCCACATGATACTATCAATAACCAAGTAATGCATGAACATTCACATGCATTCAGGGCAGCTGAACAAACCTAACTATGGATAACATACCTGTTCCTCTATTTTTATATGCTTTGAGAACAATTTGGCTGCATGGCATTCCCTAGTTAGTGACCTAAAGCCCCTAAAGAAACAAAATGAAAGTGTTAGCGTCCAATAAAAGCATTAGATAGTCATGCTATATTATTGGTAGAGGTTGGAAGTTGGAAGTTCATTGTCAGCTTAAAAATCGCATCATGCCAAATTCTATGTATAACACAGATTGCCCAACAATGATGCAAAAAAGAAAAAAAGAAATACAGAGCACACACGTGCAACATGTTTAAGAAATGACTTTGCATAAAAAACACGTAAAAATATGCTTAATGCGGATAGTCGTGTATCCAACACGATTAACCACTCGGATAAATGGTTCATATCGCAAATTGAGGGACCTAATACTGCTCCAATTCCATCTCAGTTTAGAAGCCATGAAGTTCTCAAGTCTCGGAGAAGGTATTAGTTCCTTGTAAGAAGGGGAAAGGAGAGAAGTAACCAGACCTTAGAAGCTCTATCGTTCTGATGGTGGATGCCGCGATGGCAATGACAGCTGGACTTCCCGGATCAATTTTCCCTCGATCAAGAGTTCCCTCATAGAGCACTCCCTTCCATGATGGGCCAAAAGCCGCCTTTATCTGTTTCCCCAAAGTATTAACATCTGGTTCGGGGCCCTGAGATAACTCCAGAATGCATGTGTCTGCGTATTCGTATAATGAAGCACGTCCTCATCAGATAAATCTTAAAGAGTCAAAAAGGAAATGAGCATTTAGCACGATTCAATCATTAGCACGGGGTGTGCGACCCGAATAACCCCTCCGACACGACAGTACAGGCAACGAATTCCCTCTTTCCTAAAATCTAAAATGTTATCTGATTCGGTCTCCATCTCATTGCAGTCTTGACATTCAGCAAAGCAACATGAGAAACGAACAGCATCATAAATCTTCCCAAATGCGCGGAAGGGAAATGTACTGGCAGACCGCGATCGATTCGCGAAGCTGCCAAGGCCGCGAGCGAGAGAGACCGGTAGAAACGACGACGAGACGACGCGGGAGCAAAAGGCACGGACCTCTGATGGAATCGAGCTCGAGAGATGAGAGGTGGATGCCTTTGGCCGACTGGTACTGAGCGAGGAAGAAGCCGAGCTGCTCCGAAGCCGACGCCGGCGGACGCCCCGACGTGTCCTCGCTGCCCGGCGTCGGTTCTTCGCGGCCGGCCTTCTTCTTCTTCTTCGGCTGCTTCTGCTTCTTGAAGGGAGGGTTTTCGGGAGAGAGTCTCGAGGATTTGCGACCTCCTCCTCTTGCGGCTGTGCTCCTGCTACTTCCCATGGCGGACGCCAAGTACTTCGGCTGGGCGCTAGGGTTTTAGGACCATCCCTTCGCTCGCTTCGCTTTTAAAACCCTGGCGCCAACTCCCACGGCCAATTAGGACCGGGCATCGGGCCGGGTCAGGACCCGGTTGGCCCGGGTTTTCTTCCTCTTTTTTTCCCCCCCTTTTTTTAACTAATCAAGAAAATTATCTGGCACAAAAAAACAAAACTAATCATTTTTTTTATGAAAGATATTCAAAAGTAATTTAAAAAAATAACAGGAGTAATTCATTGAGGAAAATTAAGTGGCCTCGATTAATTAACCTCGGGTTTTCTTTTTAGGCTTTTATTTCACGAATAATAATTGATTTGGAAAATATTTTCTTAAAAATAATCGTTTGTTTCATTTTGAAATAATCAATCAATAAAAGAATGTTCATTTTTGACATTGATTTATATCTAAATAAGTTGGTTAATGGTGAAAATATTTTTTTAATTATTTTTATAAATAAAGGAAAATATTTTCTAAATCACTTATTTTTGCAAAACAAACGCACTCTTAAATTAGGGTTCAAAGGGTGGCCATTGCCATAGTATAGTACTCACAATTGTGCACGTATGCTATTAGCGACATAAACAACTTAAGAGCCCCATAGTATAGCTCAAAAAGCCCTTAGAAAATTAGAAAAAGGTATAACTCAATTAACAACCACATGTAAAAATCCTAATCCACCATCATCTACAGACGCGCACACAGAGATAGAGATAACGACATTGCATAATCACAACACGATCTAGAAGAACCTAGATCGAAAAACTGACGTCGGAGGTCGACCACATCCATATAGATCACTAGGTTCCATCTTGCGGATGGCTAGGAAGTGAGGGTCAAACCATATGCGACCTGGGGGTGTGCAACCGGACCGAGTCTACACAATAACCAAATTGGCCCACCCAAAAACATGTTCGAGAATCGATTCCCATTGAAACCGATTCCCAAAATTTAGAACCGGTCCGGTTCCCAATTCCAAGTGAATACCCACTCGGGAACCGGATTGATCGAGTCGGTTTTGTAACCCAAAAATCTAAAACCCTATCTTTTTTCTCATGACTTCTAATCTTAGAACTGTGCTTTTCCTCTCACATGGCGATCCTCCTTCTTTGTTACTCTTTCTCGCTCGCTTCCCTCCCTCGTCACCTTACGATCGCATCGTCCATCGCATAGAATTTTTGCTTTGCCTTATGATATTTGTTTATTATAATTAGCCTTGTGAATTTTTTATTTTTCGTTTAATCAAAAAGTTCATGCATTTATTGATTACATGTGCTTAATGTTTCAAAACAAATTATGAGGTTTACATTGTTTTTTCGCATATTAATATAAAATTTGAAATCGTATAGGATATCGAACGATTGCAAAATAGGTTCTAGTGAAAATCAGGTTGACCCTGAAACCAAACTGGAAAACAATGAGATTCAAAAAATAGGGTACAATGCAAACAAGATCGGATACAAGGTTAAAGAAAAAGGAAATCAGTTATAACCGGGTCGGGTACAAGGCTCGGGTTTGGAACTTATCTATCCTAGATCCAATCACCCCTAATACAACCTAGGAAACCAAGATGGCAAAGGTAGAGATTGGGTGTCGAATGTCAAAGGGCTAGAAGTGAAACCCCAGAGTATGTGTTTGAATTGAGACAACAAGTTAAAGTGACATGTTTGGGGTCAAATAATATCAAGAGCCTAATCTTACCCAAAACAAGTACTTACCTTTTTTTTTTAATTGTTTACTGGAATAATAATAAGACCTGATCCTAAAAAACCAAATTTTTCGGGTTGGGGTTGGGCTTTTTTGACAGCCCTAATTGCTTGGACCTGTGTCCTCTCTCTACTGCTTCACTGGCCTTGCGCCTTTTCGTCCGTGTTGTCGTTGTTGCTCCCCTTTCAGGAGCGAAGAACGGTGCGTGCGAGTGTCTGTTTGTCTGCGTGTGCGCATGAGAGAAGAAGAAAGGGGTCGGGTTGAAGATGGGGGGCGGCCATGCTCTGCTTTTCATGATGAAGACAGTCTTTCATGAGTCATGGTCTGATGGGCCTTCGGTTAATTAGTGAGCCACATTGGATCACTTGTTGAATTATTTTCACTTCTGGACAATAATGTCATTAATCAACTTACATATCAAATGAAATCCATTTAAAATAATTCAAGTATTATTAGAAAGCTTGAAATGTGAACTTCAAATGTCATGAAGACCATTTTGAGTGACTTGGGCCCTATTGACCCAAAATTGAATGAAATAACCTGACGGTCCAGAATTGGACATGGTTTTTACCCAAATTTAATAAAATTGGGGGGGGGGTTAAATATCAAACGAACTCGGAATTGTATGAAATTTTACAGGTAGATAGATTAGCAAATCCTTAACAACTTTCGTGCAACATTTTGCTAAAAAACCCTTGATTTCAACCAGTAAATAGATTTAGTCCCAGGAGTCAGTGAAAAACTGTTTTGAATGCCAAAGTTTTTTTTTTTTTTTTGGTCATAAAAGGAAAACTTTCATTCAGGAAAAGGAAGTATTGCATCCTGTAGCCATAGCATCCGAAACAAGAAGATCAAACAGTTTTGAATGCCAAATTGACTTATTGCACATAAAGGCCAGTCTTGCTATTTAACCCTCAAATTATGTGGTTTTCCAAATAAGGGCCCGTTTGGTTTGGCTTTTGGGGAATGTATTTGTCAAAATGCAAATACCTTTGGGTGAAATGAGTTTTCCGAAATGCAAATATCATTTGGTAAAGTTTGCATTGAAATACAACTTTGGCCAAAATACCGTTTGGTAAAATTTGCTTTTGTAAATGATTTTTATTAAATTAAAAAACAAAAAAAAAATTTCTATTTTCTCCATTGGAGAGATGAACAGTGATGAAAAGTGGAAGTTGCATTCCAAAAATGCAACTTCACAATGGACCTCTACCCCTCCATTCCCCCAAAGGCCTTTCAACCCCTTTGGAGATGCAATTGCATCTCCCTAAAGTGCTCAAAAAATTGAACCAAACACCACAGCATTTTACCAAACCCCTTTAGAGCCTAAACGAGCATTCGAAATGCTGAACCAAACAGGGCCTAAGACTTCAATGAACAATTTTGTAGCTTTGAATTTTCGCAAAAGAACAAGCCCAGTCAAAGTCTAACCATGCTAAGTCAAGCCCAAAAAGCCTCACTAGAGTTAAGCCCAAACTCATATATACTAAGTCATAATCCAAACTTTCAAAAAGAAGTGAGCCACAAACTAGAACCTAATATTAAATAAAACAATTCAAGCCCAACAATCTAAATAGACCCTAATACAACTAACTTAATCTAAGCTCCCACTTGCCATCTCTTCTTCCACACACTGCCCGCCATTGTCTTTTCACGACGCAAATCGAGGGCACACAAAGCTGAAACACCAGAACATGAACCCCTTATATCACCATAAATCTACATATGTCTGTCACCGGACCTTCAGTGCCGACCACTTCTGATAATCGGACCACCATCCACCGACCTCCATTGTTGACCACCCCCACCCCGACATTAATGGCTGCCATCGGCCACAAATCCCAACGTCGATCACTCAACGTTCAAGACCGTGATATTACAACAACACACAGGAACTAAGCAAGAGAGCTTGCGAGATTGAGGGAGCTATCCATGAACATAAACTTATAGAAACTAAGCATGGCATTCCACACAAATAAACGCTGAGCCAATATCACAGCCAATACATCAACAAACGAGAAGCATATATAAAAGGGAATGCACGTGTTCGATTTCATTAACCCATTAGTTCTAAAGGGAGACATGTTTTGCTAATCAACTAAAGGTCTCTTTTCATGAAAAGATAAAAAGTTTTATGAGATTTCAGAGTAGCTCAGAGTCGGAAGGCTACACTAGCTTGGTTTAGACATTTTGATGAACATGTAGTATGTAGCAAGTTGAAAAAGAAACATTAAAGGCATACTTGATAACCATTCTACTCGTGCTGCTCATTGACTCTCACTTCACATGGCCCTCATCGACCCTCCTCCTCCTCGTACTGTCCTCTTCAGCCTTCGAGAAACAAGCCTACCTCATCTCCTCTTGGTTGACAACGATGAATTTCTTTAATTGCTCTCTCTTTCTCATCATTGTTTTGCAATTGTCCAAAGGCCTGAAGTTCAATTTTGCGTTTGTGTTGTAGGTTCCGCATTGGAATCTCCTTGACACTTCCGTCCTCGCCTCAAGCCCTTTGCGCTTTTTTGCAGCGATCCTCTGTCGTTGATGCCTCCAGGTAACTGATTGTTACAAATGCGAGAGTCGCTAATGGTTCAGTGGTTGATTGTAGTCTATGCCATTTAATCTGGTTTTTTACCATCTATGTGAAGTTCTTTACCAAAGCAGGTTTAATTTGGTTTATAGATTGTGCCCTTTTCTTTGTCTTTTCCTTTTTCCAATCTTCTTCTGTGCTATTTCTTTTGAATTGTCCAACTCCTAGTTACAATCACCAAAACATCTTAAAAACAATTGTGGAAAGAGAAATCAGAGATGGCTTTTATACGCTTTATCAAAAACTAGAGAAACATCTGTTGGTTCCAGAAGTTTCAAGATAACCGGAATTAATATAGTAGTGCTGCTCATATGTGTACTTCATAGTTCTACTACAACATTGCCTTTTTCATTCCATTCCTCGTAAATTCTCAATGATGGTTTTATTTATGATGGGCTTAAGACCCGTCCGCCCATGTTGGGCCTAAGAACCCGGCCCGCAAGGTAAGGGCCCATGGAGGAACGGCTGTGATGTGAAAGGTTGTGTTGTTTAGATATGAGGAGTTATGTCTTTTGGGGGAACATTACGTTGAAGAGTTACGTCTCTTGGAGGAGACGTAGTTAAGGGAGAAAAGAAAAAAGAGCAACATACCTTTTCAACGTACGTTAGTCTCTCCCTCTCCAAGAAGCGTAAGACACTCTCTCTCCCCCCTTTAGACAACGTAAAAAGACAGAAAAGAAAAGATACGTTCTTTTCTCCCTCTAATAGCAACAGCACGCTCCTCGGTAGAATGGGATCAGAATTTCTTCCTCGATCTTCATCATTGGTGTTTAATCTGTGGACAATAAGGTACGCTCGATTATGTAGTGTAACTTTTGATTGACGATACATATTCTTCCTGGGCTCGTCTTCCGCATTCGTTTTAGGGGTTCGATTTAGTGTCGAATCCGGTTTTAGGGAATCAGTAATTCCCAACATTGGTATCAGAGCCCCAGTTCATGTTTCCCGACCCCTTTTAATGTTTATGAATTAATTTTTTGATTGAAAATTTCGAGAAAAGCGCTGCCGGTCGATCGGGGATAAAAAAATCCTGACACCCGACTTTGTTCGCCCCGTTTTTTGGTCTTCTGTAAGTCGAAATTTGTTTCTGAAAGCGTAGAATTGAAGCCCTCGTCAATATGAGAAAAATGAGTGGCGGATCGCCGCCGGGGGCCGCCGGATGCGTCGATGACCCCCGTTCGTTTCGGCCGTGCCACACGCCTGCGCACGAGCCGGCTGATGTCATCGTGACGTCAGCCATGCACGCGCGTGGCACGTGCCGGTCAGTTCGTTCGACCTGGCCCGACCGGTCCAACCGCCCGACTCGGCCCGACCGGCCCGACCCGACCGGTTGACCTCGACCTATCTTGCCGTTGACCGTTGACCATCCATTGACCGTTGACAAAAAAAAAAGAAAAAAAAAAGAGGAAAGGGAGGAGGAAAAGAATGTGTTTCTTTTGCCAAGTAATTCTATGTGAATTATATGTAATCCCTTATTTATTCTGCATTTGTTGCAGGAACAATGCCTCCCCTTAAGTTACGCACACCTATTCGCCCAATTATCGATGATCAAAAGGAAATGCTTTCTAACTTGATAGCTAAGCTGACTGATTATCGATGGGAGGGTGGCGACTTAATTGATCACGTTCTTTAAGTCAACAGAAAAATTCAAAAGGTCATATAGAATGGTCGTCCCATGCCACAGTCTAAGATGGTGCGATTTTTCATGAACACTCTTCCACAAGAATGGCAAGGAGTGTTGAATCGCTTATGGGAAGTCAACAGAGATGCTTCGTATAGAAAAATTGTGATGGCTTTTATAGATGATTATTACTGGATTGTTACAAGGGAAAAGATCAAGAAATTGAACAAAAAATGATCTTTCCCAGTTCATATATTGACTTGGTGTTAGATGTTTTTGACTGGTCTTTATTTAGTATGCTTGATGGACATATTATGTAAATGTTTTCTATCTAGTTGTTGTTGGTGTAGCAGCTGATATGTTAGTTGTATTATGTGAAAGCATTATTATTATATCATTGTTTGATATCAAATATTATTTGCTTCTGTTAATTGTTAGCTGTTGTGGATAGTTCATAGAAATTTTTTGTAATTTCAAAGAATTTATTTTGTATAAAATATTATATTAATAATAATTCCAAGTTAGGATTTTGGATGATGATTGGAAACATAGTGACTTTTTGATTCTAAAACCTCACTTGAAATTACTCATTAATATGATGGTTTTGTGCAAAATGGATGCATAAATGATAGGCATTAATAATTCGTGCATATATGTCTGATATGTTTAGATCAATGGCTTTAGCCACAAAGAGCATAGTCGCTGAGCTAAACAAAGGTGAGAAGCTCAATGGCGATAACTATGAAATATGGCGCATGAAAATTCAATATGTGCTGGAAGAGCAAGAGGTACTGGAAGCTCTTAACTTGACCATGGTAGAACCTGAAGAAGGAAACACTGTGCAACATAAGAGAGATAAGGATGCTTTTGCTGCATGGAAAATAAAGAACTCTCTTGCTCGCATTACGTTGTTGAGTAGCATGGAAAATGACGTCATGCGAGAGTTTAGGCGTTTTGAGAATGCCAAGGAAATGTGGAAAGCGTTGGTAGCAAGATTTGGTCATACTTCGGTGACTAGACTGAGGCAGCTCACTATTAGGTTTGATTCTTATAAGAAGCCTCATGGTCAGACCATGAAGCAACACCTTAGAAAGATGTCAAACATGATTAATGAGTTGAAAGATGCTGGCCATGTCCTGACTGATGAGCAGCAAGTGCAAGCAATGATTCATTCCTTGCCTCAGAGTTGGGAGCATATGAAGGTGCTTCTGACCCATAATGAGAATATCAAAACCTTTGAGGATGCAGTGCGCCATCTTGAGTTAGAAGAGGACCGCCTCTTGGCGGCTAAGCTAGAAGCTGAAATTTATCATGCTGGTTTTAGCTCACATGGAGCTTTGAGCTCCAAGCGCAAACATCCTAACTGGTTCGATAAGAGAAAAGGCAAGGGAGCAAGTTCTTCAGGGAAGAAACCGAAGCTTGACCAACATGAAAGAGGAAAGCGTCCTCGAATGAAGAAGATGACAAGGGTGAAATGTTACAATTGTGACAAGAAGAGTCACTATGCTCGCGATTATCGCGAGCCAAAGAAGGTATACACCCCTTGTGCTTTTAAGAACTTTGCCTATGTATCAAGTTCTGTATTCTTGACTGAGTCTAATCCTTTGTGGACTATAGATTCAGGAGCGACAAACCATGTAGCGAATGATAGAGGATCCTTCGTGCAATTCCGATGAGTACCAATTGGAACTAAGTGGATCTATGTGGGAAACAACTCCAGAGCAGAAGTAAAAGGAATTGGCATCTGTCAATTGAACATGCGTGGTGGACACACTTTGTTCCTACATGACGTGTTGTATGCTCTGGAGATTCATCGGAATTTAGTGTCTGTTTTAGTGTTGGTTAAACTTGGTTTTAATATGAACTTTCATAATAGAGGTGTGGATTTGTATTTAGATACAAATTACTATGGTTGTGGTTATTTACTAGATAGTTTCATTGTATTAAATGTTGACTTTGGTAATACCAATGTTTGTTATTCCCTCTTCACGTCTCCTAATTCATATGATAATAATGTGAGTGTGTGTCATGCTAGACTTGGTCATATTGGCCAACAACGTATGAATAGACTAGCCAAAAAGGGCTTGTTGGGCAACATTGAAAAAGTCGATTTGCCCATATGTGAGTATTGCCTAGTAAGGAAAACGACAAGGAAATCATTTGGAAAAGGCACAAGAGCTGAATTTCCTTTGCAATTAATCTATTCTAACGTCTGTGGTCCGATGAATGTGAGAGGAATGCCTGAGGTTGTTTATTTCATCACATTTATAGATGATTATACTCGATTTGGATATGTCTATTTGATTTCTCATAAATCTGAAGCATTGAGTTGTTTCAAAAGGTTTATGAACTTGGTAGAAAATCAATTAGACAAGAAAATAAAAGTATTGAGATCCGATCGAGGTCGAGAATATTTGTCTGATGAGTTCAGAAAATTATGTGATGAAAAAGGAATAGAAAGACAGTTGTCTATTATATATACTCCTCAACAAAATGGTGTTGCAGAGAGAAGGAACAGAACCCTACTGGAAATGGTTAGGTCTATGATGACGCATGCTAACTTACCTATCACTTTTTGGAGTGATGCGTTATTGACTGCTGCCTATATACTTAACCGAGTGCCTTCCAAATCAGTTACTTCCACTCCATATGAGTTATGGACAGGTAGAAAATCGGACATAAGTTTTCTTAAGCCATGGGGCTGTGCTGCCTATACTCATGAGCCCTCTCACAAGTTTAGGAAATTGGGTCCCAGAGGAAAGAAGAATATTTTCATAAGATACTTTGAACACTCGAAAGGGTATGTGTTCATAGGTGAGTAGGAAAGTTGGAGTATAACTGAATTCAAATCGCGGGATGCCATATTCTTAGAGAATGAATTTCCTAAGAAGGGCGAAATAGGTGAGGATTGCTCCTTATTTGAAACTTTGGATAAAGATAATGAACTTAGTGGAGTTCGTCCAAGTGGGAGTAGCATGATAAGTGATGAATTTAATTCAACTCACTCTCAATTACAACCACATGATGAGATGATATCGTTATTATCTAATCCGAGTGGGAGCATGATGGGGAATGATGTGCAAAGTGTACAATCTCCCATACGGCGAACAAGTCGCAAAAGTATTTCCTGTCGACGTTTTGACATTGAAGGGGAAACTTTTATGGTTGCTCCACAAGATGAAGATGAGCCAAGAAATGTTAATGAGGCTCTAAATTGCCCTAGTAAGGAAAAATGGATGCATGCAATGAAAGATGAGATGGAGTCAATGAAGTCAAACCATGTTTGGGAACTAGTTGACCTTCCAAAAGGACGCAAAGCTATTGGGAATAAGTGGGTTCTCAAAATAAAGCGTAAAGCTGATGGCTCGATAGAAAGGCATAAGGCTCGCATTGTGGCGAATGGGTATAATCAACAGGAAGTAATTGATTATGAAGAAACATTTTCTCCTGTAGTAAGATTTACCTCAATTGGCATTATTCTAGCAATAGTGGCAAGTATGGATCTTGAATTACATCAAATGGATGTAAAGACTGCTTTTCTCAATGGAGAATTAGATGAAGAAATATATATGGAACAACCTGCTGGTTTCATAATGAAATACCAAGAAGGAAAGGTATGTTGATTTTTGAGATCGATGTATGGTCTGAAACAGTCATCAAGACAATGGTGTATACGTTTTCATAATGCCATAATGGCATATGATTTTACGATGATTGATGATGATCATTGTGTATATATCAAAAGATCCAAAGATCATTTTGTGATCATATCATTATATGTTGATGATATACTAATTGCCGAAAGCAATATGGAGTTAGTTGACACTGTCAAGAGTTGGTTATCTTCCAACTTTGAGATGAAAGATATGGGTGAGGCTGCATACATCCTTGGAGTTAAGATTTCAAGAGATCGTTCGAAGATATCATTATCTCTTTCGCAAGAAACATATATAAATAAGGTTCTTGAACGATTTCGTATGCAAGATTGTAAACCCATTGATACTCCTATTGCAAAAGGTGAAGGATTGAGCCATAGACTGTGTCCAAGGACTCTATAAGAGAAGGAACAAATGAAACATGTTCCTTATACTAGTGCTGTTGGGAGCTTGATGTACGCTATGATGCGTACAAGACCTGACATATGCTTTGCAGTTGGAATGTTGAGTAGATACCAATCCAATCCAGGTCAAGCACATTGGAAAGCCGTTAAAAGAATACTGAGGTATTTGAGGGGAACTGCTAATTATAAGCTGAATTACCAAGGAAAGGATCTGCGACTTAAAGGCTATTCAGATGCTGATTGGTGAGGAGATTTAGATGAAAGGAAATCTACCTCTGGTTTTGCTTTCTTACTGAACAATGGCGCCATATCTTGGAGCAGTAAGAAGCAAACGTGTATAGCCTTGTTCACGTTGGAAGCTGAGTTTGTGGTATTATCAGCAGCAGTACAAGAAGGTGTTTGGCTTAAGAGATTTTTGGATCATTTAGGTGTTATTGGGTATGCTGCAAATCCATTATTGGTTAACTGTGATAACCAAGCAGCTATAGCGTACACCAAAGATCCAAAATATCATGGCAAGACCAAACATATAGATACCAAGTATAATTTTGTCAAGGATATGGTTGCACGAAAAGATGTGAACTTACAGTACATATCTACGCATAGAATAATAGCAGATCCTATGACAAAGCCAATACCTAAAGATGTGTTTTGTGGACATGTAAAATCTCTAGGACTGCGTAGAGGCTGATGTACTGAATATTGTAATTTCCCTTAAGTGTTCACATTTAATGAATTTGTGTTTTCATCATTAATGCCTATGAATCTTTGTTTGACGTTTATGCATCTTAATGCTCGGTGCATTATATTAAGTTGAGAAAGTATGTCGGACAGATAAAAGATTAGCCTACTCACACTGGTAATCGCCTCTATTTACTGTGTGACAAATAGAGATGAGACTGTTTTTAAGCTTATTATCTAGCTGATAATCGAGAGCTCAAGCTTAAAATATATATGTCACCTTAACTGAGTGTTAAGATGAGGACATGATATTGACTATGTTCAAAAGTAAAATAACCCACATATTTTACTTTATCTGTCTATGATGCCAGATGTGAGTTCTGATGAATTTTGTGAATGAGTAGCTATGTGAACTCAAGTTAGACATTGGGTATGTCTGAATTATCATCTGTACGGTATTGATGGTGTAGACATACGCTCCATGGGAAAGGAGTTAGTACCGTAATACATATTTCATACTACGTATGCATGAGACGACCAATTAGAGTGGCAAAAGTTTGATCTCAACTTTTATGCCATGTGAGACTCTTGAGGAAAAGAGTTCCTCAATTTAGTGCCCTCATGACTCTTACTTATTCTTAAGATTTCTATTTAGTGTTTGCTATCTTAGTATGTTGCCAATGGTCATGAGTTGATTCGATCTAATGGGACATTTCTAGAAAAGCAAGCTGAACTGAAATTGAGAGTTTGAAGGAAAGAGGAAGATCGAATTTGGAGAATCACATATTAATTTTGTGTTCACTGGTCGACCAATTATGACATCTTTGGGATAATCATAATTGTGAATACAATATATATATCATTGTTTAAAAGAGATCAAGAGAGAGATATAGATGTGATCGATCGATCTAGGGTACTGCATATTAAATCTACTCAAAGTGTGATGCCTATTATGAGCTGCTATATATTCCTAACAGATGTATGGCAACGAGCTCTCAAAGTATGCTGGTCGCACAGATTATTCACCAGTATGAATGTTGCAGAGAGGTAAAGAAGATTATGTTCAGCCCACCATGTGCGAGTGGGAGATGATGGTTTTATTTATGATGGGCTTAAGGCCCGTCTGCCCATGTTGGGCCTAAGAACCTGGCCCGCAAGGTAAGGGCCCATGGAGGAACGGCTGTGATGTGAAAGGTTGCGTTGGTTAGATATGATGAGTTATGTCTTTTGGGGGAACATTACGTTGAAGAGTTACATCTCTTGGAGGAGACGTATTTAAGGGAGAAAAGAAAAAAGAGCAACATACATTTTCAACGTACGTTAGTCTCTCCCTCTCCAAGAAGTGTAAGACGCTCTCTCCCCCCCTTCAGACAACGTAAAAAGACAGAAAAGAAAAGATACGTTCTTTTCTCCCCCTAATAGCAACATCACGCTCCTCGGTAGAACATGATCAGAATTTCTTCCTTGATCTTCAGCATTGGTGTTTAATCTGTGGACAATAAGGTACACTCGATTATGTAGTGTAACTTTTGATTAGTGATACATGTTCTTCCTGGGCTCGTTTTCCGCATTCGTTTTAGGGGTTCGATTTAGTGTCGAATCCGGTTTTAGGGGTTCGATTTAGTCTCGAATCCGGTTTTAGGGAATCAGTAATTCCCAACACTCAACATGCTAATTCTTAAGCTCTCTCCAAATGTATCGTTGAAGAGAAGTGCTCAGGAGGCACATTTGCCTATGAGCCATCTTCTTGAAAGTCAACAAAATTGGATTTCTTTTTGTTCCAAGAGAGGGAGATGGAGTCGCACGTTTGCTTTTGTTGGGCCTTTAGGGGTTTTTGTTTACATCAAGTGCCAAAATTTAGCACGAAGAGATACTTAAGTGTTAAAAGTTAGGATAGTGATATTTAAGTGTCACTTTTTTTGAAAAGTGGGACACTTAAGTGCCACCTCCGTCAAATTCAGTCAAAAATCCTACATGACCATTTTTTTTTATTATTTTTCTTGCTTACGTAGCTTGCTGGAGAGCTGACTCAGCAAATAAACGCAAAAACAATATCGTTTTAGCGTGGATTTGAATTTTAATATAAAAATTGATTAAATTAAATTATAAAATAAATATTAACTTTTTTTTAAAAAAAAGGAGGGAGGAAGAAGGCGGTTGAGGGTTGAGCCCTTGCGCCGCCGCCTCCCTGCCGTTACCGGGCCCTGGCTAGGGGCTGGCAACCCCTAGCTAGGGCCTAGCGACTTGGACTGACCCTCCTCCCACCATCACTAGCCCTTTCGGGCGACGGTAGGGAGGCGGTGACGGCGAGGGCTCAGCCCTCAGCAGCTTTCTTCCTCTTTTTTTTTTTTTTTTTTTTTAATAATAAATTTTTAAATATTTTAAATAAATTTAATTTTAAATTAAATTAAATTAATTTTTATATTAATTATTTACCACGTTAGCAGCAAAACGATGTTATTTTTGCATTTTTCTAGTCATGTTAGCATGCAAAATGACGTCGTTTTGCACTTACCTTGCCGAAAAATCATCACATCATCATTTTGCTCGGATTTTCTCGTTATTGGCACTAAGTGATCCATTTTGCTCCGATTTTGACACTTAAGTGTCGCTTTTCTAACTTTTGACACTTAACTGTCCTTCCATGCCAAGTTTTGGCATTCTAAGAGTTCGACACTCGTTTTTGTTCTATTGATATTTATATCTAGAAAAACTCCTTGTGCTGTTGAGGACGAGTTGTCCCTATGATTTATGCTCGTTAAGCTCTAGCTTCAATGGGATGTATTCGTGTAACTTCATTACATATTAGTTGATTAGATGAGTTCTTTTTACGGCCTTGATTAGCAATCAATCAATCAATTAGTGAGCCACATTAGATCAGTTATTCAATTATTGTTAGTTCTGGGCAATTATGTCTTTAATCAATTAACATATCAAATGAATTCCATTTCAGATTATTCAACTGTCACTAGAAAGCTTGAAATGTGAACTTTAAACATCATGAAGACCATTTTAAGTGATTCGGACCCTGTTGACCTGAAATTGAGTGAAATAATCTGACTGTCCAGAATAGGACCTGGTTTGGACCCAAGTTTAATAAAATGTGCGCAAAATATCAAACGAACTCGAAATTGCATGAAATTTTACAGAAAGATCAGCAAATCCTTAACAACTTTCGTGTTTTAACATTTTGCCAGAAAGCCATTGATTTGGACCAGTAAATTGACTTAGGACCAGGAGTTAGTGAAAAACAGTTTAGAAAGCCAAAATGACCTTTTCTGGTTTGTTGAACATAAAGGTCTTTAACCGACCAAAAAAAAAAAAACATAAAGGTCTTTAAATCTCGCTATTTAATCCTTAAACTTTGTGAATAGACGCGCGCGTAGAGATAGAGATAATGACATCTCATAACCACAACACAAAATCTAGACGAGCCTAGATTGGAAAACTGACCTTGGAGCTCAACCACGCCCGTATATATCGCTCGAATCTGTCTTGCAGATGGGCTAGGGAGTGAGGGTCAATCCATATACAACCTAGAAAACCAAGATGGCGGAGTTGCGAGGGCACAACGATGACACTTGATTGAGGCAAAGACTAGGCGTCGAATGTTGAAGGGTTGAGAAGTGAGACCCGAAAGTATGTGTTTGAACTGAGATGACAAGTTAAAGTGACGTGTTTGGGGTTAAACAATATTAAGACCATAACCCAATCGCACTTTTTAAAAGTTTTAAGATTCAATTATACTTTTTCGACAAGCTGTATGATTTCTACTGCACATATCCCTTCTCAGTATTAAATTTAGATTCCATTAGTAGTTAAAAGTTCAAATTTTATGAACCTATTTTATTGCTGCTCAACTTTATTATGTCGTCCATCAGTCAAGGTTAGCGGCATTTTCCACCGTTACTTTTCTTTTTCTTTAAGATGACCATCTTTTCATTCTAACGCCGTTCTTTTTTTCCTTTGCCAAAGTTTCAAAATAAATGATGTTCCGGGCTAATAGAATGTTCTGGGTAAGCATACATATAAGAGAAACAAATGACATTGAATATGTACAAGATGGAGTGGAATAATGGAAAAGACTACAGGTCTTGGTCATTCTTATATTCTTCTTTTTGATATTAAATATGATTTTATTTCCAAGCAGCGAGAGATCGCGTACAAATGACAGCAAAAGAATGAGACTTGGCCACAAAGGGCAGTCAATATTGACCGTGAACATCACCTCATTCATTGGGATTTTGCTCAGTGGCCTATTTTGCCGGCAGGCTCTTCCGATCAGCAAAGGATGATCAAGCAGGGATCGCATGCGACTAGGCTCAAGACTTCACTTGTGGTAGTGATGGTTATTCTTGCAGCTGCTTTGCACGAGAAGCCTTAATGCCAAATTTGTTGCTGTTTTCTTTCTGTTTTGTTCTCAGTTAATTTATACAGAATTGGCCGCTAAAATATATAGAAAATGCTCCGTTTGGCTAAATAAGCACAAAATATTAACCTACAAATTATCTGTATCACTCATGATTTATCCGTTTAACATATATAGATATAAATATATTTTGTTATTTATATTGTGAGTAGTTGATGTTAAATCTAAACAATTGCAAGTTTTTTTTTTTTTTATCACACTGAAGTTGGTGGTGGTGGGGCCTTTGTGGGGTGAATTTCTATTCAAAAGGGATTTTTTTATCACACTGAAGTCGCATGTTGACGTAACAAAGCCCAAAGACTTTTTTTTTTTTTTGGGGGGGGGGGGTGTGGAGGGGGACAAGGTCCCTAAAAAAGAATCAATTGGCAAATAATGGAGAACAATGTCAACTTTGGATTCATTGGTATTTTCCCAATGAAATGATATCGAAAGAGAACTGATTCTTTTTTGGGTCTTTTTGTCAATTCAATCATTTGATTTAATCACATATACAGACAAAAAAAGAAAAGAAAATAGCCAATGAAAGAGTATGGTATTGTGTTGGTTATTGTAGACACATCAAAAGGTTCCTCATGTTTTTCTTTTCAAATTATAGTTTTCACATAATGGATGCAGAGTAAGTAATCTAGGCCAGTTTTGGGTTATGTGCAGGCAAAACGTTGACTTTCTAAACCGGTACCTAGCGCACATTTGGATGGGGTATATTGGATATATATATATAGCGCACGTTATATTTGACTTTACATGGCGGTGGCAAAAGATATTTACATCAATCGGATAAAAAATGCCTAGACCACTTTCACGACAACAGCATTACATTCCTGGGAGAATATAAATTCGATGTTGCAATAATGTGCCTTGAAAATGTCTAAATAACCCCCATTTTCCAAGAATAGCCGGATCTTGATTTGGTTATATAATTGCAATCTTAGGACACTTAATAATAATAAAAAAATTTAAACCTGATTTTGATCCGTGTGATGCGGTGCGCTGATGACGGATGACGGGACATTGCAACAGACATATGAGTATGATCCAATCAAGAGGAGGAAAGATCAGCTCCTTGCCACTGCATTTCTAAGAGGACTTAGAAATGTTTTAATAATCACCCATAAGGCTTACTTGCAGCCTTTTTGATTTATTAATTCATGTCATAAATTCTTATTCATAAATTCACTTGTTATTTGAAATATTATTACGCATATCTATTTGAGATAATATCTTGAAAAGCCTCAAACTAAGTACGCCTGTGATAAATTTAGCACAAACTAATTTTTTTAACTACCAAAAATCTCAAATTGATATATAAATAACAAATTTACCTTCATTTAATTTCCGAATTAATCCATAAAATAATATACATGTGACAAACAGAAGGCAAAATCTTAAACTGGTACACTCGTTAATAACAGATCCCACTTAGCAATTTGATGATAAAATTTAACATAAACTAATAGTAGGTAAATTTGTCACAGATATATTAGTTTGAGATTTTTGGTGGTAGAAAATTAGTTTGGAGTAAATTTGTCATAAGTATATTGATTTGAAATTTTTTGTGATAATAACCCTATCCATTTTACTCATAATATTGAGTCCAAAATGATGAATCAAAATGATAAAAGAGCATTAGTATCAAGTCTTTTCTTTTAAAATTTGAAACAAGTTGGTTGAAATTTCATTTTTGCTTAAGGAATGTAGTTGCTATAGCATGTAATTTTACTTTGTATCGTGGATTTCTCTCCAATTTATATTGTTAGAATATTTAAAAATTAACCCACGCTTTCATCTCATAATTTAAATTTTTGCTGTCTATCCCACTAGCATCTTTTCTATCATAGCAGCCACAACCGCTACACCACCACCCCCTGCCTCCCCATCTCAAGGTTAGGGATTTTGTTGTGTTGTAATGAGATTGACCGGAGGTCACGACCTTCTCAATGTCGTCGAAGCGACACATGCACGTGTAGAGGCACCTCCCCAGGAAACGAAGGGGAGGCAGTGTCTAAGGATGGCACTCCCCATGGAGGAGGAGACAGATCATGGTTTGTGTAAACGATCGGGGAAATAGGGTGTTCTTTATTTTATTTTATTTTGAGTGGAGGGTAGCATAAGACTCTCTCCTTATGACATTTTATCCCTAAGGATATGAGAAGTCATTATTCGAGAAATAGAGGAGGCAAACGGGATCATATCTGCAAGTCGCGAGGGCTTTTCGGACTTCCCATAGAGATCAATTCAGAAAATAAATCAAGGAGATACATCAAGAGTGCTTGTGCTTCTCATATCATATTTTTGGTAAACTTCAGTAGGTGGAAGTGAACGGTCCTGGAAGAACAGAATAACGTGCCGCTTCATCTAAGTCCCTCAAGACTGTTCTAATTCTGCGCAGTCATTTGCTGTCATGACAGACATGATTATTAAACCTTAGTGTATGTTTGACTTCGGTGCAGGCCTTCTGGGCATGCCTCTGCGAAATCGTTAGAATCATTCCGACTTCGATTAAGATAACGGCTCTCTTTAACCTACCGAATGTTAATGTCGCATTCAAATAAAATGAGTTCAATCTTCCACATGGCCAATTCGATTACCGGTCTCTTCTCATTTTTCATCCCAACTGTCTCCCCATGTGCATGTCCGTCTTAATAGCAAATGATGCTCCAGCTTAAGATAAGAAAAGATGCTATGATATAGGTTAAGGGGTTTTATAAGATATAGAGACATAAATCAACACTGCATAGAGAAATTTGTAATCCTTAGGGTTTTGTTCTGTTATGCAATCGTATTGGGGGAGGCATGAAAATTTGTTGTTTTTTTTTTTTGGTGAAAACTACACTTTTGTAGTTGAAAATTTGTTGTTTGTTTGTACTAGATACCAATTTTGAGAAATTGGCCAAATCTCACTTATTAGATAAAACAAAAGATAGGAAATTTAATGGGATGATTTTTTTTTTTTCCATTTCAGTAAATCTTCGATGGAGTTGGTAAGTGGTAAAAAAAATATTGGTAAAATAAAAGTTATTAATCGCCTAATTTCTCGGTAACTTATAGCTCACTTACATTTTAGTGCAATTACTAACTCTTTTTCACTGTATGCAAATTGCAAACATTTTTTATATTTCAACAACTTTAATGGTTTTGTTATCAATATCTTAAATTTACCAATTGATAACTTAATTTTAGAAAGTTGACGAGCCAATTTAATTACAATTAGTAATTTCATGTGTTATTGAATTTAAGGCCAGTTTAAGAATGGTAAATAGAAGTTGGTATAAGATAAGAAAGTTAGTAACAGAAATAAACTTGATGAATAACTCAAATGAGAGTTGATAATTCACAATTAATTGGTAACTTCATCGAAGAAAATTTGATCGGTCCTTTGATTATGGTTGATAAGTATAAAAAAGACTTGGTACATTTAAGGAATTGCTGAGAAATATAAATAAGAACTTTGTGAACGATAAGAGTAGTTGACAAATTACAAGTAAATAAATAAATATTGATATATTATTTAAGTGAGAGTCGGTAACCCAATACTAAGCGATAATTCGAAGGGAGAAAAAGTTGTTGAGTCACACTAATTTTAATTGGTGATCTCTACAAAGAGCTAGTAAATATAACGGGTTGCTCATAAAGGTAAACAAAAGTTGAGAAGTCCATAGAAAGGCTGGTAAAAACAATCAACCATTAATAAGTAATTTAAATGAGAATTGACAACCAGAAAAAAGAAGAAGCTAGTAAATCTAATCCGTACAAAGTTGGTGAATCACCCTAATTTAGGTCAGTAATTATTTGGTAAAAACAAAATGTAACTAAGTTATGGAAGTAAAAGTTGGCAAATTAGTTTATTATTAGCTAGTCACGGAACTACGAAGAAATGTAGGTAATTTCAGAAAATCGATGGTAAGTTACCAATGAGTTATCTCCAAAAATCATCGGTCAATTTTTTATCAATAATTTCATGACACCTACTGATACTTAATGATATTTCTTAATACGGAAAAAAGGAAATACGTATTTTGAGTGCGGGTTAATAGAATTCTGCATGTTCAGCTTCAAAACCAGCCAGTGATTATAGTCTCCCAAAACGCAAATTCAGCTGAAAATAGATGGGTTCTCTCTCTCCCTCTCTCCCTCTCTCGTTTACTTTCTTATAAAATGGAATACTATGGAGAGGTTGAGGGAGAGGCCAATCATGGATGCCACATGCACCTCTCGCGACTGGGAACAAGTAAGATTGACAGAAGCACATGAATTGCAGAACGCACAAAAGCGAAGTGCAGGTTAGTGATGAACGTGCATCGTTTCTATATGCTGACAACGTGCATTAAGATAATAGCGATCGAACCCAAGTGCCGTGCAGGCCATGAACTCTCTGATTCCTTCAATGGCTTCTTGACTTGGGAAGCTTCGATTCCTCTCCTATTTTTGTATGATGTCAAGGCCATGGTCGACTCGTTCCACACGCTGAACCGGAACTACTTACATCATCCGATCGGTGGCTTTAAAAAAGGATTTTGAGGCCAGCTAGAGAAGCCAATTTACTTGGTTAATTTTTGTCAAGGCCATTGAATTATTCCTCTTCTTGACAGCTATTTCCCACCCGCTGCTTCCCACTATAAATACTCTCTGCCGTCCCATATCTTCCCCAACCGGAAAGCCACTTCTCCTCTTTCCGAGTTTCTCTTATCCATATTCTTGAAAGATAAACCCGGTTTCAAGCTACTCCCGTGAAGACAACTGGGCTTTTCGGCCATGACCGATTTGGGTGGCGGCCCCAGCCGGGGTCGTCTTTGGCAGGCGCTAGCTTTGGCACTGGCCATATTGGTAGTTTCGAGCAATGTAGGGTCTGCTTTTGCTGATGATTACTACACTTACTCTTCTCCCCCTCCACCTTCTCCTTCACCGCCGCCACCTTATGTTTACAAGTCACCGCCCCCACCCTCGCCATCTCCCCCACCACCCTACGTGTACAAGTCTCCACCCCCACCTTCCCCTTCTCCGCCACCTCCTTATGTTTACAAGTCACCGCCTCCACCCTCACCGTCTCCCCCCCCACCCTACATGTACAAGTCTCCCCCTCCACCATCACCTTCTCCCCCACCACCCTACATGTATAAGTCTCCACCCCCGCCTTCCCCTACTCCGCCACCTCCTTATGTTTACAAGTCACCACCTCCGCCATCACCATCTCCACCTCCTCCATACATCTACAAGTCCCCGCCTCCACCCTCACCGTCTCCTCCCCCATCCTACATGTACAAATCTCCCCCTCCACCATCACCTTCTCCCCCACCACCCTACATGTATAAGTCTCCACCTCCGCCTTCCCCTACTCCGCCACCTCCTTATGTTTACAAGTCACCACCTCCGCCATCGCCATCTCCACCTCCTCCATACATCTACAAGTCCCCGCCTCCACCCTCACCGTCTCCCCCTCCACCCTACATGTACAAGTCTCCCCCTCCACCATCACCTTCTCCCCCACCACCCTACATGTATAAGTCTCCACCCCCGCCTTCCCCTACTCCGCCACCTCCTTATGTTTACAAGTCACCACCTCCGCCATCGCCATCTCCACCTCCTCCATACATCTACAAGTCCCCGCCTCCACCTTCACCATCCCCGCCGCCACCATACTATTATAAGTCTCCCCCTCCGCCTTCACCATCACCTCCACCTCCTTACTATTACACATCTCCACCGCCGCCTAAGAAGTCTCCACCACCGCCATACTACTACAAGTCTCCTCCTCCGCCTTCACCATCACCTCCACCACCATATTACTACACTTCTCCTCCTCCCCCTAAGAAGTCTCCTCCCCCGCCTTACTACTACACTTCCCCACCACCACCTAAGAAATCGCCTCCACCACCATACTACTACACATCTCCACCACCACCCAAGAAGTCGCCCCCGCCACCTTACTACTACACCTCTCCACCACCACCAAAGAAGTCTCCTCCACCGCCTTACTACTACAAGTCCCCTCCTCCTCCTAAACATGTTCCTGCACCTTATTACTACACATCTCCTCCTCCGCCGGTCCACCATCATCACCCTCACTTGGTCGTTAAGGTTGTCGGGAAAGTTTATTGCTACAAGTGCTATGATTGGGGACACCCTATCAAATCCCATGACAAGAAACACCTCAAAGGTTGGTAGACATGTGTAAATTCTATCATCGCTAATTTTGTTTGAGTAAATTAAGGTGCTATTACAATAAGGTATAAATATAAAATATATCATCCCTTGGCTGACTTTTGAATTAGGATTATGTATATTTTTTATGATTATTTTTTAATAAATGGAGCAGGTGCCGTAGTGGAGGTGACATGCAAGGCTAGCAAAAAGCTGATCAAGGCCTATGGAACCACCAAGATCAACGGCAAATACAGCGTCACCATCCCGGGCTTCGACTACACTAAGTATGGCTCCAAGGCATGCACCGCCAAGCTCCACGCGGCACCTGAGCATTCTCTCTGCTCCATCCCCACCGACTTGCACAATGGCATTAAGGGTGCCAAGCTCTCTGTCAAGTCCAAGACTTACCATGAAGTCGTGCTCTCCGCTGACTACTTTGCTTTTGCTCCCAAGACCCCTTACCCTGAGTGCAAGAAGCTCAAGCCAACTCCTGCCCCTTATGTCTACAAGTCCCCGCCTCCACCTCCATCCACCTATGTGTACAAGTCGCCTCCTCCGCCACCATACGTCTACAAGTCTCCCCCACCTCCACCACCCAAGTACATTTATAAGTCTCCTCCCCCGCCGCCTTATGTCTACAAGTCTCCACCACCCCCGCCTCCCACTTATGTCTACAAGTCACCTCCTCCGCCTCCTTACATCTACAAGTCTCCGCCCCCACCACCATCCCCGTATGTTTATAAGTCCCCTCCGCCACCACCTTATGTCTACAAGTCTCCTCCTCCTCCGCCCTACATTTACAAATCTCCTCCCCCACCCCCACCATCCCCATATGTCTACAAGTCTCCTCCGCCACCACCTTACCTCTACAAATCTCCACCGCCTCCTCCCTATGTGTACAAGTCTCCCCCACCTCCGCCTTACATCTACAAGTCTCCACCACCACCTCCGCCCTCACCTTATGTCTACATGTCTCCTCCCCCACCACCTTACATTTACAAGTCTCCCCCACCGCCACCTTATGTCTACCAGTCTCCACCGCCGCCCCCATATGTCTACAAATCACCGCCTCCACCACCTTACATTTACAAATCACCTCCACCACCATCTCCATCACCACCGCCTCCTTACATCTACAAATCACCCCCACCACCATCTCCATCACCGCCTCCTCCCTATGTATACAAATCACCTCCACCACCATCTCCATCGCCGCCACCTCCTTACATCTACAAATCACCCCCACCACCATCTCCGTCGCCGCCTCCTCCCTATGTATACAAATCACCCCCACCACCATCTCCATCGTCGCCTCCTCCTTATGTATACAAATCACCTCCACCACCATCTCCATCGCCACCACCTCCTTACATCTACAAATCACCCCCACCACCATCTCCATCGCCGCCTCCTCCTTATGTATACAAATCACCTCCACCGCCATCTCCATCACCGCCTCCTCCCTATGTATACAAATCTCCACCACCCCCTTCACCCTCACCTCCTCCTCCCTACCAATACACCTCGCCTCCACCACCCGTGAAATCACCTCCTCCCCCAGCCTACATCTACTCGTCGCCTCCGCCACCAACATACTACTAAGCTCAAGAAGCCTAGTCATGAGCCAATCCCAATTAAGTAAGTAGTGTCTAAACATTCTAATATTTGCTCACAAATGTATCCAAAAAGCCATATTTCAAGCATTCCTTTACTGAAATGTAAAACTTAATCTCACTGATCGCATTCGAATGCAGGTTCTAGTTTCAAGAGTGTAATAAGGAGAGTGATAAGGGTGCAAGAATCAATCATCAATTTCATCAAGTTTCATCGAATAAGGGTCTCAAAGATCCATCGTCCAAGAGCCATCGAGGGGAAATGGGTCGCCAGATTGCTTCTGCCTCTTTGATTGTCGTCTTCCAACTTCTGCTCACATTACTTTTAGATGGGACCGGCTCAAAATGCTTATCTCAACAGAGAAAATGGTCGGAGCATGCCTTGATAAAATAAGGGTGCAGGATTTGCCCATCTAGCTTTGCTTGTATTTTTCCTTTCCCTTACTAATACTCATCACCTTCTTAGGATGTAATCTCATTTATTTTTCCATGTCCTTGTACTACTTCATGTTGATTTGGACTCCTCCCTTCGTTTGTTTGTTGGATCCTCTTGTCATTGAATAAAATTCCATCTAACAATAAGCATAAATTGATTAATATAATGAGTGCTTTCTGTTTTACTGCTTCTTCTCTATCACATTTGACCAGTACTTATGATTTATCAATTAAATTCACAAATAATTTATTGAGATTTGGTTTCCAAGCCTGAATTATAAGATGGGGGGCGATTAAATTGTTCTGTTTTGAAAAAAAGATTTTGATTTCGTGCCGGTAGATTTCTAAAACCGGATATCTTAAAAGGAAAGATTATTAATCACTCATTTTTGACAATTTGTGAAAATTAATAATCTTCTTTGCAGTTTGCAAGTTACCAAACTTCATTTGTCCTTTTTTCTTTTCTTTTATCAACGCCTTAAAATCACCAACCTTTATATGGATTTATCAATATTTTTTATTGAGTGACTCACCAACCCTTTTTAGATTAAATTACTAACGAATTATGGATTATAAACTTCCATTTGAATTACTTACCGACATTTAGTTAAGTGCTTCTTTCAAATATATCTAAACAATAAAAAAGGAATCGTAGGGCATATGCTGTATCGACTTTTATTTTTTCTTTTATTTTTTACTTAATCTAAATTTTGCTGCTCCGCTTTGACTTTATTTTGCATCTGAAACTTCTCAAAATTTGAACACTCAATTATTGAGACGTACATTCTTTAGTTTTGGTAATTTAATATTTTTGATTGCTCAAGTATCAACTGAGGACATCCTAGATAGATTCAGGAGCCAATAGGCTCAGCCCAAACCCAATGCAACTATACCCAGCAGACCCAAAACCCAACGCAGAAGCTAACCCAATGCCCCTCGATTCCTCTACATCTATGAACTAGAGTATTACGAAAATTATCGCAGCCTAAAGTCATGGAACTATACGCCACCCTTACAACTGGAAATTCATCATCAACCTATCAATTGAGGTTCCATTACAAACTCAGAAGTACGAATTTTAACATCTAATTCTCCAAATTGCTACATACAGCCTTGGTATCTGCGGGTACTCGAATCCTTCTACCATATATCATGCTTTCAAAAATAGTTCAAACATAGAGAAGGGTATCTCATCCATAACTTTGCCAATTTGGGGATCGCATTGATCATAAACTACCCTATTTCTTTCCTTCCCAATGTAATAGACGGAGAAACTCCAAGCTAGATTCATTGGCCTCACCTTCAAACTCTTTTTCTTTAAAGGAAGTGAGGGGCCAAGATAATTCCCGATTCCTAGCCAAAGCTTTTCTAAGGTACACAAAGCAGAAATGTTGCTCTCTCCCGAATCTGCTTCGCAAAAGAACATTGAAAGAACAGACGCTATCTTGTTTTAGGTCCCTGCTCGCATAATAAGCACTCATCCTCAAGGGATCATCACCTCCTCATTCTATCTCTGGTCTGCAATCGGTTTAGGATAGCAAGCCAAGCATTAAACCCATGAGTTGGGACATCTGGCCTAAACTAGATGAGCTTGTGACGTTCGACCTTAACATGTTGAGGGCTAAGTAACTTTCATGCTTCTTTTTGGTTGAACTTCCCAGTCGATCTAAGAATATATAGCTCCACGTCCAACTGTTTGAATAATTAGCAAATCCTCAAATCTAGAAGAAGGCGGGCTCCAATCATTACCATCAATCACTGCAGCCACCTTAGCATTCTTTTGAATATTTGAGTCATAATAGAATCCAAAAGGGAAGTCCGTCCAAAAAAATTTCCAAAGTGTGGCAGTCATCGAACCATAATGATATAGCTTTCCCATTCCCCACAATCTATCGCACACAAGGTTTCAAAATATGCCTCAGCTTTAGTAATTTTTGTTGTGAAAATATATGGCTACGAATTTGGTAGAACAATGAAGACGGATATTTAGAGTACTCAAATCGGATTTTGAGGCGTGATATCACTTTTTTTAAGGATTTATTTGCCCACAACGTTGCTAATGGTTACCGGCAAAAATCCTCCAGGATACAATAAAGTCTCAAATGAGAATACTAGATAGCAATTCTAGTATTTCTCCAGGATCTCTTTAGGAAACAATTGAAAGAATGGCCGTAGTTTTCTTTAGAAAGAAATCTCGAAAAAATGAAAAAGATCACACACCTTTTTTTTTTTTTTCCGAAAATTGACAAGTATATATATAAAACAGTCTTAAAACACATGCAACTCTTCGTGAAAATTGCAAAACATGAACAATTGTGTCTTTTCGAAAGTTGTTCGGATAAACAAATGCGTCCCTTCGGAAGAAGTCGAAAAAACCGAACAATTGCAACCATTCGGGAAAAGTTGCAAACTGAATAAGAAATTTTTTCCAAAGTTTGTCTTGAAAAGACACAAACAAAATTCGGAATAATAATAATATTTTTTTAAATAAATAAAATTTCGAATTTTCATTTTTATATTTTATTTCCGAAAAGTGCCAAGTGCGCCAAGTAATCGGGCCAAAATCGCGCAATTATTCGCGCACACGCACGCGGGTATGGTGAAATTTAGCCCCATCCAATTATTCATTTAATTACACAAAGGAAATCCCATACTTTTAAGCTGGCCCACTTCCTCCCACTTTACTTATGTGGGATAAGAAAAAAACACTCAGTTTGTTTTTACAAACAAACCTCCTAACAATTTTCGCCAAGCCCAAATGCAATCCTGTTTAGCCTCAACCTGCTAGGTACTACGGTCCTTCAGCAGATGGCAATGAATCCAGGGCATCAATAGGGAGCCAGATAGAAGCAGCAAGTTCCAGAGCTTCTTCGGAACGCCTAATCATTTCCACAATTGCACATTTCTCAATCCCAAGCTGCCCTAACAATCAGGTGAGCACCCATTTTCCCAACCTTGAGCCGTGATTCAAATATAGCTTTTTCGTAGCTGAACAATGTTTAGATTTTTGACAGAAAAGTAAGATGTACTTATACTTCGTTTATTTTGTGAAAAATGAATAATATGAAAAATATTTTGTTGCAAATGAATAGCTTATATCACTTGAAATAATTAGTCAGTGAAAAATATTTTCATTATTAACAATAATATATATTTAAATATTTTTTCATGGGCGATAAAAATATTTTTTTGTTTATTCACTTTTATAGACAATACAAGTGACAATTTTTAGGAAAATATTTTTAAAATCGTTTATTTTTTGTGAAACAAATGTACCCTTAATTGTAGTCAAATTCAAAGTTGCTAGCTGAATTTTTTTTCTATCTCAAAACAGCAATGTATTACACTTCCCCACGCTTGCTGTAGAAGGAATGGAGCCACATGCTTACCTCGTATTTCACCATCTTCGATTATTACTAAGAATTACTTGCACTAGTTAATATGTATAATGAGGTTAATCATATTAATTGAATTTAATTAAATAGTTGACAACCTAAAAATAAATTGATAAATTAATTTATGAAGAGTTAACAAGTCATTCTAATTTATTATAAGAGTTAAAATATTCAAAATGTTAGTAATAATGTAGATAAAAGTTGACCAATTAGTATGGTAAGATATCAATAAGTTAATGGAAAAAAGTCACCGGCCAGTTTTCTATCAATATTTTCTTGATAGCTACCAACACTTATTGAAATTTTACAGTTTGGAGAAAGAATAAGTACTTTTAAGTGCTAAATAACAGAATTCTGGAAGAAAAATTACTCAATCAATCCTAAACCTATTGTTTGGGTGCCAATTTAATTCTATTTTTTTTTTAATTTTGCTAATTTAATCCTAAAAATTTACACAAAATTCTAATATAGTTTTTTCGACTAATTTTCGTTCGAAATTGCTAGCGTGTCAATGTGCAATGTTAGAGGATCAGCGATAACGAAACCGCCACGTAATCGATTTCTGACTAAAAATTGGGTAGAAGGATTATATTGGAATTTCTCATAAATATTTAGGATCGAATTAGTAAAATTGAAAAGTTTGGGATTAAATTTACATATGTACAAGTTTAGGATTAACTGAGCAACTATCCATGTTCACCTTCAAATCCAGCACATTATGATGGCCTCACAAAACGCAAATTCAGCTCAGAAGAGATGTGATCTCTGCCTCTATCCCTCCCTCTCTCTCGTGTACCTTCCCATCAAACTAAATTTTTATTTCCTGGAGAGCTCGTAGGCCAATCATGGATGCCACATGCACCTCTCGCGACCGAGAACTATTCCGATTGACAAAAGCACGTGAATTGCAGAATGCACAAAATTGAATTACAGCGTAGTGGCTCGACCCAGAAAGTGATGAACGTGCATCGTTTTATCTGCCCACCCCGTGCATTAAGATAATAGCAATCGAACCCAAGCGCCGTACAACTCCAGAGATCTCTGATTGCTTCAACGGTTTCTCTTCTTGACTTGGAAATGGTCGACTCCGCTCCTCTTTCTGTATGACGTCAAGGCCACGGTCGACTCGTTCTATAAGCTGAACAGGAACTACTTTTGAGTCTTGACCCTCCCACCATTGGCTTTTAGAAAAGGATTTTGAGGCCAGCTAGAGAAGCTATCTTACTTGATTAATCTATGATGCTTATTGAATTATTCCTCTTCTTGACAGCTATTGCCCCCTGTCGTCACCATGCCGTCCTCAACCGAAAAGCCACTTCTCCCTCTTCTCCGAGTTTCTCTTACCCAAATTCTTAAATATTAACCTAGTTTCAAGATATTTTTAAGGATCCAATTGGGCTTTTCAGTGATGACGAATCTGGACGGCAGCCCAGGCAGAGGTTGTCCTTTGTTGTACTCAAACTAAAATGAGCAACAATATAATTAAGTTATATATGTTTTACTATATATATATATATATATTGGTCCAACCTAAGGACCTTAAACAAATGTTGAGGTTATCGAAGCCAACCCTTCTCGTCACAAAAGGGTAATGGTAAACCACTGGGGGTCCTAACGGATTTGTCCAATCCACCTCCAGGCCGGACATGGCTCTTTCGCGCTAACCTCTCGACGATTGTCAGCCCGATATCCTAGAATGATGACAGCTGGTTAGGACAAATCCGTTAAGCAAAAAGAATGCTCAGGTGCAGCTTGGAGCTCGGCAGTGCACGCCTTGGAGTTGTACTTGGCATAGTTGAAGCCCAGTACAGTGACGCTGTATTTGCCAATGATCTTGGTGGCTCCATAGGCCTTGATCTACTTCGCACCGGCATTGCATGTCACCTCCACAATGGCACCTCCCTGATATGTCTACAAATCTCCCCCACCGCTGCCTTATGTCTACTGTCTCTGCCACCGCCGCCCCCATATGTCTACAAATCACCACCTCCACCACCTTACATTTACAAATCACCTCCACCACCATCTCCACTGCCGCCACCTCCTTACATTTACAAATCGCCTACCCCACCTGAGAAATCGCCTCCTCCCCCGGCTTACATCTACGCGTCGCATCCACCACCAACACGCTACTAAGCTCAAGAAGCTTAGCCACGAGCCAGTCTTAATTAAGTAGCATCTAAACCGTCTAATATGCGCTCGTAATTGTATCCAGAAAGCAATATTTCAAGCATTCATTTACTGAATCCTAAAACTTAGTTCCACTAATCACATTCGAATACGGATTCTAGTTTCAAGAGTGCAATAGACGAGGGTGATAAGGGTGCAAGAATCAGTCATCGATTTCATCAAGTTTTGTCGAATAAGGGTCTCAAGGATCCATCATCCAAGAACCACCGAGTGGAAATGGCTCGCCAGATTGCTTCTGCCTCTTTGAGTGTCATCTTCCAACTTCTGCTCACAATCCGGACAAGACTGGCACCGAATGCTTATCTCAACGAACAGAATGGTCGGAGCATGCCGGCATAAGATAGGGTGCAGGATTTGCGGACTCCGCGTTGCTTGTGTTTTTCATTGTCCAGACTAACATTCGTGACCTTGTAAGGATGTAATCTCAAATTCTCAATCATTTGCCATGTGCTTGTACGACCACATTTTGATTTGGACTCCACTTGTTCTTTGTGCAACAAAATTTGGTGTTGCAATAAACTTAACTTGGATCGACTTGCCTACTACTTTCTTTTCATTGCTTCCTCTCTACTGTCAGGCTGGGCTAGTACTTAGATCTGTCATTATATACGCAGCGGTTACCGAGATCTTATTTCTGAGTCTAAATTATATGATGGGGAATGATTTAAATATTCTATTCTTAAAAATAAACAATTCTATTTTCGTGCTGGTAAATTTCTAAAAAAGTATATATTAAAAAAACTTTCAGTAAATTATTAATCACTTGATGTTCCGGTAATTTTTCGGTAACTCACTGACAATTTTAGGAAATTAGTGATCTTGTAGACAGGTTGCAAGTTACCAAAATTTCTCATCTTTTACCAACTTTCATTTGTATATCTTACAACAACCTTAAAATTACCTACTCTTATATGAATTTACCAATATTTATTTGAGTGACTTATCAATCATTTTAGGATTATATTATCAATACTCTCCTTTACTTACCAATATCTAGTTGACTTTTTTTAAAAAAAAATTTATCCAAACAAAAGAAAAGGAATCATTGGGCATGTGTACATCGACTTTTAAATTCTTTTTCTTTTTTTGCTTAATCAAAATTTTGCGGCTCAAACACTTTAATATTTACTAAATCTGAAACTCCTCAAATTTTGAGCACTTAATATGTTAACACGTAAACCACTAAGGGTTCGCCCCAGTGGCCACCCTTCCAGCTTGGAAGGGGGAGGTGGGGGGTTCAAATCCCCACTTTCTCATGAGGGATTGGGGTGGGAACGATTTCATTTCGGGAGTGGGTTTCGACTCCCACGCCCTGCAAGGAGGCAGGGCAAAAAGTCTGAGAGTGAGTGATAGAGTATGATAAGAGTATGACCGACCAAAAAAATGTTAACACGTAGATTTTTTGCTTTTGGTAAGTAAATAGTTTTATTTGCATAATACCAAAAGATGGGAGGGCCACTTCCCATACTAGTATCAACTTTACACATCCTAGAGAGACCCAAAGAGCCAATAGGCTTAGCCCAAAACCTAATGCAACCATACCCAGCAGCCCAAAACCCAATACCTTATCAATTAGACAGAGAACAACGAAATTTATCGCAGGAAGAAGTCAAGAAACTATTCACCAGCCTTTACACCTGGAAATTCATCCTCAGCCCATTGATCGAGAGGTTCCATTACAAACCCAAAAGTACAACTTTTAACCTCTAATCCTCCAATTGCTGCATATTGCCATGATATCTGCAGGTAGCAGCACCACCGTCAAAATTTTTCTTTTAAAGGGAGTGAAGGGCCAAGAGAATCGAGGATTCCAAGCCCGAGCTTGTCTAGGTAAGCAAAGCAGAAACATCATTCTCTCCTAGATCTGCTTTAAAAAAGTGCATCGAAAGAACATATGCTTTCTTCTTTGGGAAAATGTCACAAATAGTCTATGAACTTTCATCTAATGTTCAATTTCATTCCTGAGCTTTCGATTTGCTCAATTTGGTCCATGAATTTTCATATAATGTTCAATTTCATCCCTGAGCTTTTGATTTGCTCAATTTAGTCCCTGAACTATTAACAAATGTTCCACTAGTCATTCCGTTTGTTCAAACCATTAAGTGATGACATGGAGCATTAATTGATGACGCGAAACTAAGTTGGATTACTAAAATTATGAGTCAATATATATCTTAAAAAATGGAAACAAATTAGGGGTCAGCCAGAGATGAGAGCACCGATCACAAAAACAGAGAGAATAAGTGGTTTTGTATCTCTTTTTTGGATGGTGGCCACAATTTGACATGTTTTAAATGTAATTTCCATGTGGATATTCCACATGTCCTTTTTTATTTTATATTTAAGAGACTAAAAGCCATGTAAGCCAATTCCGTTAATTTTAACTAATGGAAGAACGGAATTGGTCAATTTTCAAATACTCAGGGATGTAATTGAACATTATATGAAAGTTTAGGGACCAAATTGAGCAAATCGAAAGCTCATGGATAAAATTGAATATTAGATGAAAATTCAGGGATCAAATTGAGCAAATCGAAAGCTCATGAATGAAATTGAATATTAGATAAAAGTTCAGAGACCATTTTTGATATTTTCCCTTCTTCTTTGAGCTTCCTGCTTGCATAATGAGCACTTATCCTCCAGGGAACACCACATCCTCATTCTATCTTTGGAACATTTGGCCTAAACCAATAAACCGGATAAGCTTGTGCCATTGGACCTGAACACGCTGAGGGCTAAGTTCTATGCCTCTTTTTTATTGAACTTCCCATGTTAAGCCCCCAGAGAAATCACCTTATCCTCAGTATCAGATCTGGGGGAATAGAACTCCACGTACATCCACTTGAATAGCTAGCAAATCCTCAATTCTAGGAGAAGGCCAGCACCAATCATTACCATCCATCACAGCAGCCACCTGCATTCTTTTGAACAATTGAGTTATAAAGAATGCTTGAGGGAAACCTGTCTAAAAGAATTTCCGAAGGGGTACTAGTTATGAAACCACAAAGATATAGCTATCACATTCCCCACAATGTATTGCACCCTAGGTTTCAAGATATGACTCAGCTTTAGCAATTTCCTGCCAGCAGACTGCAATTCTGTCTAGTTCAACCTGCAAGGTTTTGCAGTCCTTCGGCAGATAGCAATGAGTCTATGCTACCCATGGAGAGCCAACCTCGACATGCGATTCAAATATCATAGCTTTTTGAAATTTAAATGATATTTATGTTTCATTTATTTCTTGAAAAATAAATAATTTAGAAAATACATATTTTAAAATGATTGCTTGTACCTTTTAAAATAATTAGCTAATGGATATCTTATTATCATCAAGAAAAATTTATATTTGAATATTTTCGTGAACAATGAAAATATATTTTGTTTGTTCATTTTTACAAGCGATACAAACTATTATTTTCAAGAAAATATTTTTTAAATAATTTATTTTTCACGAAAAAATGATCATTGATTTTGACAGAAAAATAGAATTTTGTGCTTTCACTTAATGGTAAACGAATAGGCCTTACTCTAATAAAATCGGGAGAATAAATCTCTTGTAGATCTCAAAATAGCTATGTGCTTACTTTCTATTTTACAATCTTCAATAATTACTTAGAAATGCTTATACTAAGAAACACGTACGATATGACAATAATTAACTGAATTAACTAGTCGGGTGTCTATTGACATATCGACTCACTAATCATATAATTTCCGTGTTCTTTTTATTTTTAATTATCGCGAGGAAATTCCAAGTTTTCTTTTGGACAAAAAAATAGGGAAAACATACGTGTTGCCTCTTTCTTCCTTTCTTGTCTAGAGCAAGAAAAGGACCATAAAGCCCTTGGGAGTTCCATTTCGTTCGCCCTCTCTATTTTGAGGAGTCTCAACTCCACGCCGTAATCTTGTCTCTCTCTGTGAAAGGCCGGTCCGGACGGCGCAGAATTTGTCGGTTCAAGCGAGCCCCTGATTCATCCCGGCGAGAGGAGTGGCTTCCTCGCCCCGTTGTTGCGGCGATCATGGTACGTATCGCGTCGATCGGCTTCTTCGGTGGTTCTGGCGGTTGTTCTCCCCTGTAATTGCATCTTATGCTCATGGGGGGAGCTGCAATATCCCCTCAAGTTCGCATTTTTCGTTTTGCCCGACCCGCTTCGTGCCCTTGCATTCGCCCACTGGCATTGGCCCTGCCAGAATTCATGCGCTCCTTGCGTGGTTAGGGTTACGCGATGTGTTTGTAAGGATTGTGCCCCGTGTGTTTTAATCGGAGTTGGGGTGGATTTGGAGATTTGTCGATTATCCGAGTGTGAATTATTAAGGGTGCGTTTGGTTTTTATGACCTACCCGATTGGGTGGGACGTGAACCGGCGACGAACGAGACTTGCAGAGTTTTACTGGGTTTCGAGGGAGGATATTGCCGGGCGGGTTTGCGCTCGTGTTATTTCTATGTTGTACTCTCGGTGGTAATTTATGTTTTGTGGGTTATATGACGACGAATTATTTTTCTAATGGATGCTTGGTTAATGCATCCATTTTTAAGTTGGATCCAAGAGGAAAACCTTTGTTTGCCAGCTTTTCTTTGAGGAGAAATTAGCTGCATACAATTTGCTTTTCTTTCAAAAAGATGAAGCATGGCGACTGGCTGGTCAGTTGGCAATGTTTGAGAGAACTGATAATTTGGCGGTATGGAGCCAAATAGGCAAGTGGTTTGGCTGTTGTATGAGTAGATGCTAGCTGTAGTAAATTGTCCTTCGGCACAGAAGAGCATGCACACGAATGAGGGAGAGAGAGCAGGGAACACGCAGAAGGTGGGGAATGCTGAGTACTTAAAGGCTCATGTGAATGGGCAATTGACGTTTGGCTGATTGCTTGCTCTTTAAATGGACATAACTTCTACATACCCTTTGCTATTATTGATCCGTAGTTGTTTCTGCAGGCAGCGAAGATTCTTGCCAACTTGGTTGTGATGGGCGGTGGTATTTTAGCCAGGGCTTTTGTGCAGGCATATCGTCAGGCACTCACTAGTAAGTCTTTCCATCTTTTCTATGGGCATATTTTTGCTATTTATTTTTATTTGTCTGTATCATTAATATCTTGGTCCTCTTGAACGCTTATTAAAAGTTAAAAATCAAGAAAATATGGTTAAGATTTTGAAAGCATTAAGTTGCTGCCAATTTTTGCTAAGAATATAATTTGAGTAAAATGTTCTTGTTGAAGATATGGTTGAAAGTGAAGCTATATATAGTAAAAGGACTGGTTTGCCCTTCCCACCTTAGTGAGGAATGGTCCATGCAATCTGTAGTAATCTTCTAATGCTCAACTAGAAAGCTGAAATGTAACTGTTCACGGACCGATCAACTACCTTTCCCATCAGACACTGGAGTTTCTTTTCATGCTGAATGTACCCTGTGACAAAAAGGAGTCATTTTGAACATTATTCAAGTCGGCAATGACAGAATTTCGGTCTGGCATCAGTCAGCCTATATTTCTAGGTTGGATGCTGCTGTTTACAAACTTTTGTTAGAAATCTCCAACTTCTATAGTTCAGAACGACGAAAAATTAAATATGACAAATTTTTTTTTCCCGAGCTAAAACTGTGGTGAAGTACAACAATTGTGGGGAGCAGGTGATGGAGGATAGTTTATTGGTATCGTGCCAAATGGTGCCTGATTTTATCTATTTGTTCTTCGAACAAAAAAAGAACAGAAATCCATTTGGTAAAGTTTTTGTTCTCGGGAATAGATTAGGAATAGGATCAAGAAGTAAAAGAAAGTTGCTTCTTTGCTCACCGGAAAAACTCTTGAATCAAGCCCAAATTATTTCTTTTTTTTTCTTTTTTTTTTTCTTTCTTTTTCTCTTCCTCTTCTTCTTCCTCTAGCTGGTCGCTTGCCATGGCGAGAGCTGATGACCGGCCAAAAGATGTCCGGTCACAAAAAAAAGAAGATGCGAAGGAAAAAAAAGAAAAAAAAAAAAGAAAAGATAAAAAAAGAGAAACATGTAATAAAATTATTAAAAAAATTAAAAAGAATTCTAAGTCACAAAAAAAATTTGAGGGTCGTATTAAACATATTTTTATTCTGGGAATAGAAATTTTGTGCAGTTGCTAAACACTTTCGAATGTTCAAAAACTTGTTCAAAGAACAAAATTAAAGGAAAAAAAAAGCCATTTGAGAGCAGAAATTGTTCCCGGGAGCAGAATGGTTCCCAAATGCACTCTTACTTGTCATCTTCTCTTCCTTATATGTGTGGCTTTTTTCAAATAAAGAAAAAAGATTCCTTGGTTGAGTCTATTCTGACTGGGGTTAGTTGCTATATGGTGTGAGAAAGACAATGGTGTGCTGCCTTTCTGTCTCAGTGGTTATAGTTCTTGTCCTTGAATCCTTTTAAGCATCCATATATTCTATAGTTGAGACCACTTGGGATTGGGGCCTCTCTGCGAATATGAGTCCTTCACTGTCTTTGTCCCTGTCTCTCACCCTTGCATCTCAACCGTTTTTCTTTGTAATTATCAAATGCCCTATTAGCTTCTGTCCTAGACCCCCAAAAGAAAAAAAACACATGTTTACTTTTCTTCTTCTTTTTTTGGATGGATCCTTTTGAGGATTGTTTGATCAAAATCATTTATCATAAATGAATCGCGGCAATTTAAGCAATTTTTCTAACGAATTTTGTTTAGTCTCCGATACAGTCTTAGTACATATTACTCTTGATATATTTGGTGTGCGAAAAGGAAATACAGACTGTATTAGTCAAAGAAAAGGTGTAGCATCAATAATTCTCTTATGAAGTTACCTGTGCTGTGTAAATGGAAGGCAGCCCCTGGCACCACTTTGTGAAATTGAGAATGAATAAGTGGAGCAGAGAATAGGAAAGTGTGAATGGTGGAGCAGGAGCTTTCTCTCCAAATGAAACAGATTTGGTGACATTAGACTTTTCTCTGATGCTGAAAAAGGGTGTATCTTCCATCGCAGATGCTTCAAAAACCGGTGTTGCCCAGGAAACGGTACAGAATGCTGTCCGTAGAGCAAGTAAGGCCATGACGGAACAAGAGGCGAGACAGATTCTTGGTGTCTCTGAAGAAACCGCATGGGAAGAGATATTGAAGGTCTCCAATAATTTTATTTGTTTCTTGTGCTTTGATTCTTTGCTGTTGCTTGCTTCTCAATAGCTTAAGCCTGTTCCGTTTGTGCAGAAATATGACGTATTATTTGAGCAGAATGCCAAGAATGGTAGCTTTTACATTCAGTCAAAGGTTCACCGAGCTAAGGAGTGTTTGGAGACTGTACATCGCGGCAAAGCAGATGCTTCTCCAAGTTGATGAAGTAGCCTTTTCTTCTTTTACCTTCTTCTCCAAGTGAGTGATGTTCTCTGATGACACTTATATCATTCAGCTGGTTGTCAGTGCAACAACTGCCTTGTTGACATAAGATTAGCTCATTTTGTATACGTAAGAATATAGTCGTAGTGTTAGCACTTCACCATCACTAATGAATTAGTGAGGTCGCAATTTTGGAAAAAGAAACGTTTATGAAGGGATTTGCGGTTACTTCTTATGAACTTATCCCCTTGTTTTGCCTTTCACCAGGACCTTTCCACATCCCGTTCCATGTTTTTGGATGGATACGACTTACCTCTTCGTTTTGTTTCAGGATATCTTTAAGGGAGGGCTAGATAATAGACTTTTTAAGTGATGTGGCGTTATATTTGGGGATTGTTCTTCAGACGTTCGAGTCTTATTTGGAAGCTTATAAACTCTGGATAAAACCAAAGCCGGATGATTCCATGATCAAAATTAACTCGAGGCCCAGAGCACAGAATGAACAAAGATTTTTTGCAATATCAACGACAAAAGTTTCTTGAAATAAAAGAGAACAAACAACCATCTAGAAAAGCCTAGCTAGTTTCTTGTTTTCAACAACTCCACAAGTTCAATTTCTTCCAATAAGAACTAGCGACGATAAAAGTCAGAGATCCAACCTGGTTGTTATCCAATTAGAGGTCACCAATCTCATCTTATAATGTCCTAGCTGGCAAGAAGCTAATATTTGAAGGGAGCAAAAGGATCAAAGCCCGCCAAATTGGCCTGTGAAGGGGAATTAGCCGAGGAAGAACCGCTCCCTGCTGATGGCCCAACCCCGTAATAAGTGCCCATGGCCGCAGCGGCCGCTGGATCCATATAACCCATTGCTTGGTGGTGAGGCGGCCCATAAGGAGGAAGCATCCCCGACGTCGGCGGTGGTGGCGGTCCATAATAATAATCCATCCCACCAGTATTACTAGTGGTACCACGCTTGTTCAGATAGAAAGCCTCGCCGCGTAAACTATTGCTAGGGCGGTCCCCCTCGATCTCACGGTAGCGGTTCAGATATATAGTGAGCGGCTCGATGTAGTTGTCGAACCCTAGCTTCCCCATGGCCCAGAGAACGTCCTCGGCGGTGATGGTCTTGCGCTGCTCCTGCTGGCACCGGTCGTTGGCCTCCCCTGTGATGAAGCTTATGTACTCTGACACGCACTCCTGGATGGTCTCCTTGGCGTCGTCGGAGATCTTGGCGTGCGGGGGGAGGATGCGGCGCATGATCCGTATGACGTTGGCTATCGGCATGTACCGATCCTGCTCCCTGACCCCACCGCCACCGTGGCCACCACCGGGGCGCTCCGTGGTTTTGCGGTCGTTATTGTCGATTGGTTCATCCGCCGGTGGCAACGAGATATCTGTTCGAGGGAGGGGACCATTAATTCAGTCACTGCAATCACTCATATCGTTATCCAATGCTATTGCGAGTATTAGTCAACGGAGAACCAGAATGACTCATTAATAGGCAGGCGCTCATAATTAAAAGACGAAGATTCGTGTCCACCAATCCTGAATTATTCTTTTGACATGCAAAAAGATGATCCTACTCTCCAGAAGCAGAAGGGCATCTTCTTACCTCGTCCCATTTCAAAACCAAGGCGTACCAAGAAGAGGGAATGGGGAAGATTACTGCATGAATGATAAGCCCAGCGATATGACAGAACTCAAACTGAAGAGCCAATGTATCGACCGGAAAACACGCTGGCAAAGGAGTGGAAAGTGAAGGAGGCGATACCTAACGGGCCGAGAAATGTCATTTGTCCATGCAAAAATGAAAAAGAAAGCAATAAAACGAAAGAGAGAGAGAAACCGAAGAGGAAAAGATGCCATTGAATATCGAGATCAGGAGCATGGGTCAAAAAGAATAGGCTTCTTTATTTCGTTCTTTCATTGTTTTCTTGGTCTGTAACAGTCCAATTGGGCATTTACTGGTCCAAACAAAGGCAGGTAGTAAAGTAAAAGCGGGCAAACATCCCACCACAGAAGAAGAAGAAGAATAAAGAGAAGAGGGGGGGCTCTCTACCGTTCAGATTTTCTTTTTCGTTTCGTTTTTTTGTTTTTGAGTGGGGGAGTTAATGAGGAGGGGTCAAAGGGACGGGGGGAGGGAGTCTCTTTTCCATTTCTCAAGGCATTTCTCATGTGTCCGAGTTGTTGGCATTTATGCTCCTGTCTGGCTCTCCCGCATGCAAGGCTTCTCTCTGTTTCTCCTCACCAAACACCCCCAGGAGAAGCCCCAGATGGAATCGAAATGGATCTTGCTATCCCATTTCGTATGTGCGGGCGCGTGCGAGAGAGAGAGAGAGAGAGAGAGATTCACAGAGGAAATTTTAAGGAAAAGGATGGCTTCGGTTTGGGCGTTGAGATTACCTATAGGGTTTAACGTATTTTGAGAGACTTCATTGCTCGCATGCAAGCCACGCCATAGAAAACAGGACCCCCCACACCCCCAAAACCGTCAATCCCAGCTACCATGGACTGTCATACATACCAACCTTGGTTGAATGCGGTAATGCTGCGTACGACCCATTTTTCACAAGAACTTAAAACTATCTGTCACTCGAAGTGGAGATACATCGTTCCTACGTAAACAAGACATACAGATGGACGTCGACCAAACGTCACCACAGCCGCTAAAGGTCCTGCAGAAGAATACGACCATGACAAAAAGAACAGACAACTCCGAAGCTCATGACGGTCACGACATTACGCTCGCTTAACAACTGGAAGTGTTTTTGCAGATCATGAGGAAAAGGGGGGAAATTTCATATAAAGAAATGATACGAATAAAAGAACCTCAAGCAGGGGAATCTAAGAGGGATCCTTTTCGATGTTTCCTAAAGCAAAAGCAAGACGCATGCAAGTGATGGAGGAAAATGAGAAGGGACAAATATACGTCGATATGGGGAGAGCGAAATGGGTATTACCCGGGCCAGATTTTGCATGTCCGCGATACCCATGGACGCTGCTTCTGTCTTCACCTTCCATCTCTCTCTCTCTCTCTCTCTCTCTCTCTCAGAGACAGACCAACACACTTGTACAGAAACATGCCCGGAGGACGACTTATATATACGGAGAATTATTAGATAAACTTGGTCTACAAAAGCTACCATCATTCTAGTCATCGAATATATAAACCTTATAATGGGGCCTGCATAACCAATGATTATGATGATATTGGTTTATAGAAAGAAATCGCCCTCAAGGTCTCGAGTATATAACGTCGTACAGGTGTCATGTCAGTATGCTTCACTGGCAAAATCAAACCATTCGACTTTTGACAAGTCATGAAATAGGTTGACAAAATATAGAATATGCAACTGCTATTAAGACTTGTCTACTAAATTCGTGTACAGAGAAACGCTTCTAGCGCCGGTTGAGCTCACTTCCCCTTTCCTTGGATTGGGACGTGGTACATCCGTACGGGAAGCTTCAATAGCCTACCAATGGAGCACTTCTCGTGCGGATGTGCTTGAAATTCGGCTGCGTGCAATTGTGGTTTTGCTGTGAAGCGGTGCAAGTCATGTATTTGCTAGTATATGTTTTAATTTTGCAATCCCTCAAAGTTGGGCTTGGCAAGCTTTCAAAAATCTATACTAATTTGATGTAAATTCTGAAGTGCCGCAGCTGTTAAGGTATTTTCCAAGTATATTTCAAAGTTGTAGCACTGGTTAACACGATCAAAGTGTTAAAATATTCACGAATCCATCTCTGTCTAATAACATGCTTTACAAAATACACGTTTGACATATATTACCCAAAAAGGAAAAAAATTGTATGTACTTTAGAAATAAAATCAATTTAGTTATCTCCTGGAGGAGTAATTAAGCTCTAATAATGATGAAAGGGAATTTACGTAAATCTAACCTGATTTGTGAAAATCAAGTTTAGTGTCATTGTTGTTTTTGGAGTTTTTTTTTTGGTCGGCTTGTTTTTGGAGTTGAAGAGCCAACGATGTTTTAAATTTCAAATCCCAGAATATCAACCTGATGAAAAGGATACAATCTGGACATTAATGCATTCGCAAATGTTTTAGATGGTAATGAATGCTACTTGATTAACTAAAGGAGACTCAGAAGCCAGGTATTAATCAATAGGGTTAAGTCAATTCAGAATTTGAATTGTGATTTGTAATTAAGTGCAAAATGTACATTTAATCTAAATATCAAACAGCTTATTTAATGGCCACGCTGACTCTTTTTTTTTGTTTGTTTGTTTGCGCGTCTATTTTTCTCTTTTTACTGTATACATTTTAATCTATTTATAAAAGTCAGTGAAAAATTATTTTATCTACTTTTACAGGATTAGTGGCTTGATATACACATATGGTTTATTTATTCCTAGAGTCATATGGTGTCCACAAAGTAAGAACATTTTTTTTTTTTTGGTGACCCAGGATCCGCTGGGCCCGACTTTTGCTTACGCTAATCGTTAACTCACGGCCCGTATAGTGCGCCGGTGCACCTTGGACCAAGCGTTAATACCTGGGGAAGTAAGAACATTTGATCTCTCATTGAAACCCAACTCTTTGTTCTAAACGAAATTAATAAGTTGTTTTAGGTATCTTAAAGAAAAAGAGAAAACTCAAATAAGAATAAATCTAATCCACTAACTAAATTTATCTTAACAATAGTCTTGAGTATTTCTAATTCAACAAAAAAATCATTTAATTCTTTTGATGTGGGGCTGTCTACTATTGACACAACCCAAAAGTATGGCATGATTTTGCTCCGCAATATAAACGGAATTTGATATAAGCGTCGGGCTAAAACTGACACGATTTAAGATCCATTGGTTCGTTTTCTAACAGTAGAATAACTTGTCATCATATTAAAAGACTTTGCTTTTTATAGGAAATAACATGATTAGTTGACATATCTATAGTGGCATAACACGAATTGATAGTCCTATATTTATAAGTCTATGTTGATATCAGTTTGTTGGAATTGTTCCCATTTCACACACACATATTTATAGCAAAAGCTGATAAAATATTAAGTGAAGTATGTTAAAATTTTTGGCTTCCTCAAATTATTTTCTCTATACTTTATCGCGTATTCAAATTTGAGAATTTGAGCTCAAGCTTGAGTTTAGACTAAAAATGGGAAAATGATACCATGAATGCTATGTTTCATCGGGTTTCTAACACTTGGGTGAATTTTTTATTTTTATTTTTAAAAAAAAGTTATGACACTAGAGTGATCGATTGAAAGTTGTGACACTTAGATAAACATTTTTAGAAGTCATGGTACTAAATTGAACAAAAAAAAAGTGATGGCATTCAGGTGAACGCTATATGAAAATTATGGCACTTTTAGCATTCTTATCCCAACTAAGAATTTACTTGCACAACCAAGTCAAGCTCGACCCCTTGAAAATCTAAGCGAATCAAGCTCCATTGAGCCCAAATTTAGTACTGGGTCATGAACGACCTTGATTTAGTCGGGGTCCAAGCTCAAGCATTAGAAGGTGTTGACTTGACTTGGTTATACGATGACCATGAGAGAGTGAAGGGAAATAAAGGACCAAAATGAGGGAGTACATAATAGGAACAAGTGTGATTTCCCCTCTATCTTGTTTTTGAGACTAATATCGCTGCATTGCTACTACCTTTATTGTACCACATTTTCTTGTGCCACAAAAGTAATTAACCTAATTGATTATTAGCTCGTGTAAGCCCAAAATGGATATCTTGGGATAGTGACGCTAGCAAAAAGAGTAGTGTCACACTTTACCACATTGATAGAAGGAACAAGCATCTTTTTTTTTTTTTTATATTTATAAAAAGGGGTTGGGGATCCTAGGAACTTTCCCTTTTTAGATGCCAATGCTCTTTGGTGTGTCTCCAAATTATATATAATTAGAAATGATTTGATTAGCGTGACAGCATACATCTAATTTAAATTCTAATACATGAAATTTGATTGCTTGACCAAGTCTTGACTTCAAGATTAGTGAGAGTGTCCTTATGAGAGTAGGAAAAATTATAACCCATAGATTCCCAAAGGCTCACCTCACTGGAGAAACCCCAAAAGACCAATCATCAACCCTAATTAATGCACCCTATTAATATATAATCTAATCAAATGTCTAATATGCACATAAAGTTAGAACCTGCTAATTGATGCACCCTATTTATAATCAACAACTTTACTTGATTACATTTCTTTGGAAGTCTGACAGCTAATTGCAATCAATGCGATTCTATTCACATTGACTAAGCGGGTCCACCAAGATCTCTTAGTCATACTAGCACTATAGAGTATTTCATGGGCAATCTCCAATAATGTTATTTTCTTCAACTCAGCAATTTGTTGTGGTTCACTGGAACTAGTGCGATGTTTCACTATACTTTCCTTTATGCATAATTCGTTTAATAACTCCAAACAGAACTCCATGCTACTGTAAGTCTACATATGCTCGATCATTTTACTTGTCTCCATTTCGGTCAAAGCTCTCAATTGCTTGACAATAGCATCAAATTTGTGTGAGTTAACACATACACAAAAGTCTTCCTGGAGTAGTGTTCATAAAATTCTAAACGCAAGTGAACGTGTCGAACAAATAATATAATGATGAGATAAAGTATCGTTCCACGGAGATCGATGATTAATAAATTAATTAAATACTAAAATAGATTAATTCTAAAATTTATCTAACAAATCAAAATATAATTGAGAATAAATTCAAAAAAAAAATTTGGAGACTAAATGCAGTAAATCAATTAGATAAATATGTTAGAACATCCGATTTCACCATAACTACTAGATATGAATTTCAGATTGTTGTGGGTACAAGAACGATATCAAACATGTGATAGTGGAATTTCCTAATCTATTTACTATCCTATCTCTAGGTATAGCAAACCTACTCTATTTATTGATTCACTATATCTCTATGTGAATTAAAATAAACATAATGCATTTAAAACTATGAATATTCCCGGTTTACAATGAATCTTTTGGATCACCTTATTACTGAAAGCTACACAAATAACGCGGTATATCTCTATCCACGTTTAATTCATGGTTATATATTATAATGAGTAATTGCATATTATCACTTCTCAGTCTCAAACATGCACATCAAATCATTCAAGTGGTAGCCAGTCACTCAAAAGCATTATGCACAATAATATATAACTCACATGAATGAAATCAATTGTAAAACATAAAAATCATGAAATTCACATTATCATTATTAGGCTACATCGTAGCCCTAACAAAAGAAAATTAGAACATAGTAGAATAAAAAATAAAAATACAAATCAAATCCAGCATCTTGAATCAAAGAACAAGGATTCTGTCATCATTTTTGTCTTCTCTTCAAAATACTTGAAAAACTCTCAGAATAATGAAAAACGATCTAACAAAAACTTAACTGCTCTCTCAGGCTCTCAATGTTCTCCTATTTATAGGATGTATCCAAGATATCTATCTCCCAATGCTTGCAGATAACATTAGGAAACAAAATCAAGGATTCTCTGATTTGATATCCATCTTCCACTGTTTTTTTTATTTGAATTCCTGATTTTTGCCATTCTTTTCCTTATCTTCTCCATATTTCATTATTCTGCATAAACAAGGAAAATTCAAATAATCAGAAGGAAATCCAAATATTTTCTCATAGATATTGCATTAATTATTGCATAAAATAGGTAAAATAACTCTATTTTTATAGAGTTATCAAGTAGTCATCCACAATTGTTAACATATTTATAACACTCTTTCTTGAAGGAAACCACGATAACTTGCGAACATCTAAGTGAATTAACTTTACAGTTTCCATTGTTTTTCCAACATCCATAGTGAAATGCACTTTCTGTCATTAATTTAATTCACAACACTTTTATATATTCAATTTGTTGGCAACATGACCACACAAGAGATCCCTTTCACTAAGAAACTTTAGGCTTCTCTCGCTGACATGTCACAAACACATATTCTACAATTCACACTCTCAATTAGATGTATCCAATGTTCACAGAAAAATCTGTCATTAACTCACCTTAAAGCTTATATAGATCATTGTGTTTGATTCCTCTCATTATCTCCAAGGCACCTCAAAGGACCTTCAAAATTCCACATTTTGAGTTATATTGACGCCTAGTTGAATCAAGATAACTCGAGAAAATCAGGTTCTTCTTCAACTCTAGAACAAACCTTATTCCAACATTATCCTTACAATGCAATTATGCATCCTAATTCTAACATCACTAACACCTACAATAACACACCCATCATTATTTCTTAACCACACTTCACTTTTATCTATACACTGATAAGTTGTAATTGATTCTTAGTTGGTGTGACGTGAAATGAATAGTTAGAATCCATAATTCATCCATTAGACAATGAATCCTCAATGACAAACATGACATAATCAACACTATCCGAATTATCATCAATTACAATTGTAGCATCATCTGCGGACTAAATACTAATTCCACTACTCTTCTCGTTCTTCAGCTTAAGGCAACTCCTTCTAAAATATCCCCTATTGCCACAACTCTAATAGACAACACCACCAATCCTATACTCACCATGCCCATCCATATTTGAGTTACTTTTGCTAACACAAGTACTAGTTCTTTCTTTATTTCACCTATTAAAGCATTAGACACAGGTTCATCAGATTCTTTTCTACGGATATCCTCATTTATAATCAAATCTCGAACCCATCAAATGGCGAACTTATTGACCCGGAGGAATCAGTAACAACAGTAACAATTGTATTCCAACTAAACTCAATTAACTAAACAACCACTGATGCGCCATTTTTTAAATCATACATCGAATGGTCATGCTCGGCCAACAAAACAAGTTTTGCTCCATCGGTGGCCTCTTTTGATCTCAACTATTCGAGCCCCTTTTCAGTCACTTGTACTTTCCCTGGCAAGTGTGGCATTTTTTGCTAACTGCATCTTTTGGCAGCACCATTTTTCCCTACTAAGCATCTTGACTCTAGCAGACCAATAGAGGTTCTTTCCTTGTCGAAAACATGGCAGTAGACCTTTTCATTGAATTTACTGATCGATCCAAGAATGTTATCCCCATTGAGTGAGGAATCGCTTCTTCTCCAACTCAACTCACTCGGTGAGGAATAAGTTCTTCACCATGCCCCCATTGTCATCCTAAAAGCTAGTCGAAAGCCGCGCTTTGTTCGAGCACTTTTTGCCCTAGCGATTCACTCTACGCCCTCGTAGGACTGGGTAGACCACATGTACTTTCTAGTTCAACCTATAGTGGAGCGAGGAATCGGATCTTTCTCCGACTCACCCACTTACTGGAGGGATCTTGCTTTGATACCAAATTGTCATAGGCTGGCAATTCCTTGGCTGTGGAGCAACCCGTGAGGCACCTGGTGAGCGGGATTCACTAGGTCAGCTTTCGTTCCATAGTTGTTCTAGAGAACAAACCGTGAATAGCTTCCTTATATGAGATCGTACCATGCTTAACTTAGTTCAGATGTTTAGTCCATCGAGCGGGACAACAAATCTTTTTAAGCTCAACAACTGGTTTGACCTACCATAACTTCATTAGGAGATCGGCATAAGCTCCTGACCAGTTTATGTAGAGAGGCCAATCCCGTCTTCATAGCTCCTAAGTAATATAATCTTTTAATCTTAGAACTCCTAGCACCAACCGTCCCAATACCACTCCCACGGTCCAGTTGTATTTATCCTCTTTGCATTCCCACTCTTTACTCGATAACCCCAAGCACCACTCACAAGTGTCACGAGTAGAGGAGGATTCACAGACCGTGACACTTGACTATCCAACAATTCCCATTCAACTTCCTTCATTGAGTTAAGCTTCTTCCCAGTAGGGGCAAGTGCAGATTCCTCTTATACAAAAAAACCTTAATTTGCATCTTCTAGACACCAAAATCCTTCTCATCAAATCTGTTGATATTCACTTTCCTTCTTTTGTCACCATTGATTCACTTCAAATCAACCAAGTCTAACTTTGATATCAATTGTCACATAAACAATCAATCAAACAATAAAATAGATTGAATAAGAAAATAAATTGATCACTAAATTTACATGCTTTTGTTGAGTGACCAACATCTATGGAAAAAGCAGCAAATAATTCCACTATATATCAAGTGATGTAACGGATATTACAACTATACTTGAGTTATTCTAACACTCGGTGTTTCTTATCCCTTAGTTATACCTGATATCTCACACAGTGTTTAACCTTATATTTACACCCAATAGCTCATACTTGAGTCATTCTAACACTCTCAGTGTTTCCCACCCCTTAATTACACCCAATAGCTCACACAGTGTTTATAGCCCCATATTTTCTCATGAAATAATCTTTCAATCTCATGAAGGAATTACACAACAAGATTTGTGTAAGTTTGTTTTTCATATTCCCCACAACGAAGACATTTCTTATATATAAACAACAGTTGGATCCAAAATAAGAAAACTTCTCCAATTAGGAAACCTATTCAAAATAATAAATTTACTTGAATTAGGAAAGTTTCTTCTTCATGCTCAAATTCAAGACATATTTTCAACAGCCTCACTAAAAGTCGGGATTTTTCAAGATGAAGTTGGATTAGATCGAACTTGTGTAACCTACTTGTAGTGAACACTAAAAAAGAGAAAGTTGGAGTAGAACAATTATTCTTCAAGAAACACATAACCATCTGCAATCACATGGAGACATAGGACAACAGATTATAGGTTTATTGTGTTATTCTTTCTTATGTTTATGCAGAAGAGATCTAATTAAGTCTTGGAATAATTGTGTAAACCCCATTTCTTCCATTGTCTCAAAAGTCTGCAATTGTCTACAATTTTTTTTTGCAAATGACATGTATTGGTTTACGTCACTAGGTTTTGATCAGGGGTGATCGATTCCTCATTTCATCGGTTCAAAGAACTATTAATTCTGCTTTAAAAACATAAAGACTTTAGCACTCAATATTTGATACTCAAATTTTTAGCACTCGGTTTTGCAGTATTAATAAATAAGCCCTAAAGAGTGTCAACACGTGTGGCCATTTTTGAAATTATTTAGATTTGCCCATCCAATATGAGAGATTAGGTAAATTATATACGTATATCTTAGCTAAAAGATTGAACAATGTCTAATTCTGAATATTGCATAATTCTAACTATAATGTCAGCACAAAAAGAAAAGTCCAGGCTAAGGAGGGTTAAAAAAGGTTGAACCGACCCAACCCAAAAATTCTGAGCACGAGACAGGCTGACCCGGTTATTTAAAAAATTGAAGAAAGGTCCATCCGTACCCCATTTCGCAAAACGGGTTTGAGCGGGTTATCGGGTCCAAATTCCTTTTTGCCAGCTACATGCAAACGTAATCTCAAAGAATTTTGGAGGGGTTCTAAGAGGGTTTGATCTCCTCTTTTTGGTACTCCAGCTACTTGGATAAAATGAATTTCTACCCTTCACTCGACGGCAGATGCTTGCAGGTGGTAGAACCACAACAAGAATCATCGTATTCTCTCTCTAATTGTTCTTGTCTTGCCACTTTTTGTTAGCTTGCTTGCTTCTTTTTTGCATGTTAAACGATAAGCTTCAAACGTGAAACACCGAAAGAGAAGAGAATATCAATCATATTGTTGTCTTTATTCCATTCTCGCTTTACCTCTTTCACGAGCAATGCTTGCAAAGCTGGCTAAGCATAATTTCTTCATCTCTATAAAAACCCTCCGTCCGTGATTGGTAATTAAGAATACCAGACAAAGAAATTGTGGCAGATCGAGGGAGCAAAATGCCATGTCAAGCATCCAAGGACAAGGGAAAGATCTATGTCGAGTTGGTCCCTTTTCTCTCTTTTATAGTGAACAGAACTAATCACTGTATGAAAATTTTTTATTATCCAATATAAGTTTCGTTTTTATCTTTCCATGATTTGATATGAGATTCTACATTTTGTTCTTTAAAATAACGGTACTTTTGTTGTTGTTGTTGCTGCTGCTGCTGCTGTTATTTTGGTGGTGGTTTGTCACGTTTGCATCTCTAGCCGAACAAAGCTGAATGAGGTAGTGAAGGTCCATCAAAAAGCACTGGACGATCTGGTGAGCGTGAACTCGCTCTTCACCGTTGCGGTCTTTGTGGGCCTGGCGTTCGCGAGCGATGAACAACAGAACATAGAGGGCAAAAAGGAGTGTAAAGCTCATGTGGCGAGGAGGCTTGTCGAGAACGAAGTGATTTCGTTCGCCTTTTATCTCTTTTCCAGCCTCGTGGCCAAATCCCTCAAGACCCACCTCTTCAGCTATCTCCTCTCCCCGGTCACTTGGTACGAAATCAATAACACATCGAGCAAGGTGCTGAGAGGGTCCTTGTTCGTTCTCTCCGCATCGACCTCCATCATTGGCAGTGTGTTCCTCTTGTGCTCCATGATCGACACCATTCAGCTCCAGCTCGGGAAGGTCTCTTGCAAAGGTATCCAGACATTAAATGCTGTGGCTGTCCTGATCGGGGTCAACATCGTCGCGTTGCTCATCTACATACCATATGTTGCACATGCCATCGTCAAATCCACAATGATCTTCGATATCCTACTTCCAGACAGATGTCCCGCATGCGATCGTCAACTCCACAAATCTACTTGCTGTCAAAAATGATCTTCGAGAACCTCCTTCCCAGAACCCTTTGTCCTACATGCCATCGTCACATCCGCAATGATCTTCGATAACCTACTTCCAGGAAACAAAGATCGCCCTTCTGAAGCATCGGGCAAAAGATCCATCTTCCTTACGATCTTCAGGTGCAAAGATCTAAGTATGATGCTGTTTCAGTACTCATTTAAGTTCTTACATAGAACTGGGAGATGAGTGTCGGCTTCTCTTTGCTTTCTGGGATGTGAATCAGTATATGTATTTGTGTTTATTAGTCAGCTTCTCTGCGTCTACAGTTTCTGCAATAATAAGAAGGAGATGCAGAGCCACTCTTGTCAGCACTATGCATATTCTTATCCACCTATCAATGGTTGCTTGCTACGATTAACAATCTGGCATTAACACCCTGAAATCGCATCAGGAAAAAATTACGAGTCAACCATCAAATGACGACTTAGTAGAAGGAAGATTCTGTGAATATTGAAGAGGCAAACGAAATAAACAAAATTCTCCCACATTTACAATTGAGTAGCACTTGCGATGGACATGAGCCGAGAGTCGTTATTGAGGCCAAACTCCTGGGAATACTTAACAGAGAAAAGACCGGTCACACCTCCCCTCATATCTTTACCTGCCACTAGGCAATTTCGGTATTGCACCGAATCTTTCCACCTGAGTTGCTGCCACTAGTAATTTCGTTCTTTCTTATGACCTCTGTTTTTGTGCCGCAATTTCAATCCTGCCTGACTGAGCAGGCCTCCTCATAAAATCTCTTGCTCCTCTTGACATTCTCATCAGCAACATTGGCCCGTTTTTTGTGGGCTTCTTTGTCTTCTCCACACAAAAGCCAGACTTGCTATAATCAGTTTTACACAATAAACCATTTATGGACACATTTATGGACCACTCGTCACTACACTTGAAGATATCGTCTTTTATCAGAATAAAATTAGATATACTCTATTTTTAATAGCAGGCACCACAGAACCTAAAAGTCCTGGAAAGACGCCAAATTGCCCAACATCTTGAAAATAAGGTTTAAAAGAGTTTAGAAACCTGCCAAAAGTACCCAGGAAACTCAGAGAGAAGAATGGGACATTCCTTAAAGTTATAAAGCAATCTCTACCAGTCTAATTGATTTCCAAGGGAGACGAGACAGATTTACTTTACTTTTGTGAGGCGAGGTTATCAAGTGATGTGATTCCTGAAGTTGAACTGCTTGAACAAGCTACTGGAGGCAGACTGACTAAAGTGGGCCTTTCAAAGAGCAAATGTGAGTGAAACCAACTAATAGATCTGAAAATCCATTAGCTGCTCACCCTCAATAAATGACCAGACCGACTGCAACAGCAGCAAAGGCCCCCAAAGTACATCCAATTAACCTGTAAATGGATTAACATCGACACAAAGCGGCGTAGATGAGGTCTAAATCCCATTCATGCCAAATATCCTGCGAATAAACCTTCTCATGGTAAGCAAAGACGCAAATAAAGACGGCCCACATGTCTGAGGTCAATAGAGACAGGTCGAGCATTGTAGACCCATTTATCTGCAAACGAAAATTTTGATGGATCTCATGTTGCAAACAAGCGAACAACTGCACAGCCAGAAAATCTAATGTCTTGAAATCAAACCTTCAGCAAAATCGGGACAAATGAGTAGAACAGGAGCATAGCCAGTGCAAATCCCTAGAAAGGTAGTGCCTGCACCAGTTAAAATAAAGATTCCTTCAAAAAGAGGGTACTTTTTCAGGGTCTAGTCAGCAAACGGCATATATAAGCATATCAGTGAGTCTTAAGCACGTTCATCTTAGTTAAATCCCATCAACAAAATAACTCTGATGATAATAGGCTTAATACAGAGGCAACTCCAGAAAACTGATGAAGTAAATATAATTTTCACATTTTGCAGTTATGAGTTGACTTAGGTTTGTTGATTATCTGATAATAAGTAGCGCAAATAAAGCTGAAATGAGAAACTCCCCTAGAATCTTTCCATAAGCATCCTTTCCAAATTTCCAAGCTCTTACTCTCGTTCTTTGATTGGGATAAACGAAAAACATTTGCAATGAGATTTGCATACGTGAAAACCATACATCTGAACAAAATATAACGGACATTTGGCACTTAAATGCTTGATTCTTAATGAAGGGCAACAACCATCGTCTCAAGTCTTTTCTGTCTCCAAATTTCTGTAAACAGCGCAAGAATAAAATTAAGTGGTTATTGAGAAGCCCACTGATTTACATTCACGTGATTCATCATTTCCCGCTTCTTGCATTGAGCGGTTCTGTAGATCTCTTAGTCAATCAAGTGTATTGAAGGATGATATAGTTCGAAGCTAGTTACATTTCAGATAGGCAGCTTCTAAACTTGTTTACAAGTACGGATAAATTTAAAAGGCCAGAAGAGAGTGCATGCGCAGATGGCAACTCTGTACAGGTGTTTGTGCTTGTGCACATAGAAACCCTTTCGCATTCATTAGAAGCGTAGTGGACGCCTTTGTCTGATACATATGTTTATAGGTACACATGGGGGGAGGGAGGGAGAGAGAGAGAGAGAGAGACTTGCTGCTCCAGCTGACCAATGAATAGATTTGAGCTCATTGTGCTCAAGAAAGCTTTTGTATGAACATTAAGGACAATTTCAGGAACAGGTCGACTCCAAAAACATTGTCTACCACACACGGAGATGAAACTACTTTGAATGATTGCAAAAGCAAAGGTAACATTAGTGCAAGTCCCATCAGGAATGAGAACGATCGGAACAGAAGGCTAAATTCAACCAAATGCGAGACATTTGCCCGTGAAACAACACATGAAATAAGACCATTGAAAATGATGGATCTTTTGACGCCATAATATCAGCCTCGTATCCGTACATTAGTTAATCAAGACCTAAAAGGATAAATTTGTATAGCGCTAATAGTTGCACCAAAAAAGTCTAAGTATCGACATTAGTTCCATTCCGTTAGCATTCCTCACTAGATATTCCTGTCCACAGAGAGAAAATCAACTTATAAGATATCAACCATCTACATTTGAGAAAGGCAAAAAAAATCTCTTGCAACAAACACCTCAGACTCCCAGTACAGCCAACTTGATTAGTTGGGGAAACCTATCACTGACGGAGCTTCTCTACACTGACGTGACCTTTCTTCTGACTAACAGTACCATTAAGTATGGTATTCGATAAGATGAAATAAATGATGTCATGTGTTTTGTAGTCCTAGACTCAATGGAAACTTGAAAATACTTGCTCAACATAGAGAGAAGGCGAGTGGTAATGACATAAAATCCCACCAAGTATTTTCCTTCAGCATTATGTTTGTCCTTCCTCTACTGAAGGTAAAATAAGGTTTTACCATTCTGTTTCTTTCGAATTTTACACCTAGTTTAACAACATAAAAGTATGCAACAAATGGGCTCTACAGCACGTAGCACCTGATAGCACGAGCTTGCTTCATGCACAAGACAATTCAAAAAGGAAGACAGGCAAAACTTTCAAGAACAGAAACCAAAAGAACATATGACTTTGCGTACCTCACTCACATTACTGACAGCATGGAGTGTTGCCCCAGCAAGAACCAGTGCTTCCCTTTTGCTAGGGTTACAAAGATATGCATAACCTAATAGATTCGCTCAATTGGAGGGCATAAATTTGAATTATGACCCTCTTATAGAAGGAATTCGAGTACAGGATAAAGAGAACAGTGCAAAATAATTTGTATTTGCTATCATAGCCATAACTCTTACAGAAGATAACGTGAACAGTCGACATAATTATAGTGGCATAACATCAATAGGTAGTCCTATCGATTTCACACTTATTTATAGCAAGAACTAATAAAATATTAAGTGAAGTATGTTAAAAATTTCGCTTCCCTAAATGAATCTCTTTCTCCTTTATTGCATTTTCAAATTTGAGAACTTGAGCTTGGGCTCGGAGTTTCGACTAAAAATGAGAAAATAACACCACAAACGTTATGCCACGTTGGGTTTATGGCACTTGGGTGAATTTTTTTAAAAAGTTATATTATTCAAATGATCGATTGAAAGTTATAGCACTTAACTAATTTTTTTTTTTTTAAAGTTATAGTATTGAAGTAATAAAAAAAGAAGTTATAATATTCAAGTAAGCACTATATGAAATTTATGGCACTTTCAGCATCCTTATCCCTACTAAAATTTTCCCGCCCAACCAAGTCGAACTCAACCCCTTGAAAATTTAAGTGAGTTAGGCTCAATTGAGCCCAAATTGAGTACGCGGTCATGAATGACCTTGATTGTGTCAGGTGCGAGCCCAAGCATTAGACTCTGACTCAGTTATACGACGACCGTGAGTCCGGTCCACCTCCCCCTTTTCGGGGGAGACCCATCACGTCCTTGTACCACGCCCCCGTGTTTCAGGGGGGAAGGCATCGCGAGGATCAGGGTGCCAGCCCTTACCCCCCGAAGGGGGTGTGGACCGGGTCTTGCAGTGGGGCCGGTATCTTTATCGAGGCCCGGTTTCCCGGCCTCTATCCAGTCTATTCCTGGATGCCAAAGCCTTTTAAGGTCTTGCTTAGGACCTAGGGACTACATAATAGGGGCCAATGTGATTTCCTCTCTATCCTGTTCTTTAAGGAGACGACTTTCCTTACATCCCTATGACCGTCATTGTACCACATTTTCTCTAACGGCATAAGGATAACCTAATTGATTAGAAGCTTGTCTAAGCCCAAAACAGATACCCTAGGACTGTGACGCTATCAAAAAGAGTTGGGACACTCTATTACATTGATAGAAGGAACGAGTATTTCTCTTTATAAAAAGGGTTGGGGATCTTAGCAACTTTCCCTTTATATATATGCCAATTCTCTCCGTCATCCCTAAATTATATATAATCAGAAACAATTTGATAACTTGAGTGTGTACATATAATCTAGTCTCAATACAAGAAATTTCATCGGTCAACCAAGTCTTGACCTCGAGATTAGAGGGAGTGTTCTTGGGTGAGTTGGTGAAATTGTAAATTTGTAACCCATAGTTGGGGTAGTTAAGTATAAGATCATGACCTTTGAATTCCCCCAAGGCACACCTTATTGGAGAAAGAAAATTTCTTAAAGAAAAATCTCTGCCTAATACAATCTAGTATATAATCTAATCTCAATACTTATCAAATCTAATATATTGTGCTAAAATTGACATCCGCACATCAGTGCATTACTTAATGGAATGTTTCCTTTTTTTTTCCATGTAAAAATTGAAGAGTTTTGGGAAGAGAAAAGTGAATGTATAGTAGGAAAATCTCTTGATGATATACTTTTAATAAATGTGAATTGGCAAAATTGATTTTTCTCACATTTAACACATTCAACTTAATGAAGTGATTCTTTTTATTTTCCAAAATATCTTTGTCAAGAGAAGAGTAAAGGGAAACCTCTTGATAATATATTATAGTAAAGTGGATCCCATTGCATAAATATATATATATATATATATATATATATATATATATATATATATATATATATATATATATATATATATATGCGATATTTCCTTTTCTTTTACAAAGTTATGATTATTGTCACTGTTATAACTTGAAATGTATTATACTATTGAAAGTACAAGAGTAGATGAAGAATTTTCATTTTTTAAATTCATTATATAATATTTACCTATCTGTTCTGCATATAGTGTATGTCTAGTGATGCAAATGAATTAATCGAATTAACACTTTTTTCATTCAAAGAAAAAGACGGAAACTGTGGAAGCAATATCACCATATGAAACTTGAAGGTCACATTTGCCAATCCTCAATTTTCTATATGTTAAATACTTTGGACCCCTTAGTAAATAAGACGCATTGCTTCTTTCCGCATATCAGATGAGCTTTCCGCTTTTTGCTTTCTACTTTCCACTTTGCTTAAATAAGCGAATTAACACTAAAAAGATTGAGGACATGATTGTTAGCGAAGAGACTTTTGTGGAATCAATCACTTTTTTTTCCATCTTCATGAAAACTCCCCCATGACGTTATAGGATTGCTCTTATTGACAGTTGATTATCCTAGGAATTATGGGAAATTGCCAAAGCATCTCTCCACATTTGTAAGACCTTGCCTCACTACGAGTCGGGATTTCTCAAGATGAAGCAGGATAAGATCGAACTCGTGTAACATACTTGTAATGAACAGTACAAAAGAGAAAGTGGGAGCAGAATAGCTATTCTTCAAGAAACATAGAACCCATATGCAGCCACATGGAGTCATACGACAATGGATTAGAGGTTTATTGTCCTATTCTTTCTTATTTTTATGCAGAAAAGATCTGATTATCGTATGCGATGTTATTTTGCGAAAGAGATGTATAGGTTTTTCGTTACTAGGTTTGGACAATTTTATGATCGGATCGGTTTCTGTTGGCAAGTTAATACAAAAAAAAAAAAGTAGAAGGCTGTTAATTACACTTGGTTATTGAAGGAAGAATCTGGTCACCCCATGTGGTTCACGAAAATGCAGCCAAAGCAGCTGAACAGGGTTCCGTCGCATCCTCTTTTCTTTTTTTCCTTAACCTATTGATGTTTTCTATCCTTTTTCCCCCTTTTTCTCATAATCTCGCTTGTAACCTCTGGCAAGGAATATCTCACAGTGGCACCAACTACATAACAAGTTCAAACCCCTCCTACCTCCTCCATTCCATCCCTTGATCCCATTGAAATCGTTGAATCATGGCGCCTACTAATCAAGGAGATGCTGCTGCTCAAGCGAAGTCCTCTCTCTCTCTCTCTCCCCATTCCCATGCAATATTACTAACGTATGATTATCTGCATGCGTGCGTCTCTGACATTTGATTTATTATCCGTCACGAATCTGTTGCAATAGGAACGAGCAACAGAAGCGTCAGAAGATAGAGCATCTCCAACGGGTGCTAGACGATCTGGTGAGCGTGAACTCCCTCTTCACCTTCGCGATGTTCGTCGGGATATCCATTGCGGGCGCCGACCCCAAGATTCTCCAGCCGCGGCCAGAGTGCCGAGCCAGCCACCAGACGCAAATGGTGCTCCTGTTCGATGAGGTGGTTTCCTTCGTGTGCTTCCTGCTCTCGAGCCTCGTCGCCACAGCCCTCAAGATGAACCTCTCCACATACCTCATGTCCGATTCCAAAAACCCGAAGCGCTCCGCGCGGGACGTGAACGACGGGGTGAGGAACTTGATGATCATGCTGTCGATGACAGGTTCGATCCTCGGGTGCGTCTACTTGACCATGTCGATGGCCAACGTGGTCCGCGTGCTCCTCGGGAACATCACTTGTGGAGAGAGCGACACACTTCAGGCCACAGGGACCTTGATTGCCGTCAACGTCCTGGCACTCCTCATCTATGCGCCCTCCATGATGCGTGCCGTCCATCTATCTCACGCCAAGCTTGAGCTCAATTAATACTCGAGCAACCGCACACAGTCTTAGCAAAACATCCCTAGAATCTAGTAATTCTAATTCGCCGCCAGTATCATCGCGTGTGGATGCGATGGTATTGATCATAGCCATCTTCTTCTCTTTCGTTCATTACTTTGCCCCCGTTGCAATCATACTCATGTATCATCGGCCTATATAAAAATGGTTCTAATAATATGTTGAGTGGATTTGATTTGGCACAAAGAAATGCATTTAACGTCCCCCAATCGTTTAAGTGCAAAAGGTTAAATTGATTGATCACTTGGAATGATGCCGGTCCACACCATTTATAGACCACGTAACATATAACCTGTCCGTTCACAAGGTCTGATATGGAAGCGATGCGTGCCAAACCATTAAGTAGAAAATCGCCATACTAATCTAATTGCTAATTTGTGATATCTTCTAAATAAATGCAAAAGTCTTTTGCTCAACTCCTTAGAATAACAAATAACTCAGTAGAAATTTGACAACTTTCACAATCTCTATAATCATTGGAGCTAGCAACATCAGACAAATGAATGTCTAGGGACCATGAGAAAGCTGGTCTCGTTAAAGAGTACCATCGAAAGAAAACATTGTACCGATTTCATTAGTCTTTAACCAACAAAGATAATAGAAATAAAATAGGAAAATTGTCTACTAAACCTATTGTACTTTTGTTAATTCAGTCATAAACTTTTCAGTTTTGCTGATTAAGTTATAAACTTTTTTACTTTCCGTCAATTGAAAACATCCTATCAATTTTGGCAAAAAATTGCTGACATGGACGCTGACTGTCCCATGTGGCATGGCGGAGCTAATATGAACAAATTTTTTTTTTTAATTTTCATTTATTCTTTATTCTTTTTTATTTTTTCTCTTTTCCTTCATTTTATTTTCTTTCCTTTTCTCTTATTTTCTTTTTCCCTTTTCCCATCGCTAGCCACCATTGGCGAAGGTTGCTAGCCTGTTGCCCTCACCGGAGTGGAGGGCAACCCTTGCTCAATTTGGCGAGGGCGATGCCTAGGCGAGCATCAGCCGCCTTCACATGGGTGAGCATCAGATGCCCAGGCCTCGCCAGCCCAGGTCCAAGCATCCCTCACCTAAGGCTGGCAAGGGCGGCCCTTGCTTGAGGCTGGCCAGCGGAGGGAAGAAGAAAAGAAAAGAAGGAAAAAGAAAAGAAGGAAAAAGAAAAAAATGAATATAAATTTGAAAAAATATTTAACATATTATTAAGTATATCCACGTTAACACAAGTCATCTTATGTGGCATGCCCATTGTCCACGTCAGCAACTTCCAGCCAAAGTTAGTCGGATGGATTCAACTAGCAAAAAGTAAAAAGGTTTATGACTCAATTTGCAAAATTGAAAGGTTTATGACTAAATTAGTAAAATGCAATATGTTTAGAACTTTTTGAATAATTTTTCCATATAAAAACACTCAAGAAATAAAACTCTAAACATTTAATATGAAGCCATCTAACCTCATTGTCTAGCAAAAATAGGGACAAGTCCAAGAAATCATATGAATTTTACATTTATTTAAGATATTACGCATATGTTGGCTGACAAGCCTGAATATTTTGTAACTTTGACGGTTCTAAATTTTAAACTACAGTTCAAATAAAAGAAGAAAAGATTCCTCTCATTTCACGGGTTAAACATGGTCGACCTAACCTATTTGGCAAATTATTTAAGCAATGTTAGAGACCCTATATTGGCTTATTACTTAGTGATGTACTAATCCCAATAGTTATTTAAACTATTAGGCAATTTAAGGACCCAACAAAAATCTATCACAACACTTAATAAGTAGATTCAGCATCTGCTTGATAACCACATTAAGTCCTGAAAATTAAGCTTTTAACCAATCAATGTTATTAAATGCGTTTGATAATTTCCAATTACACACAAAACTTATTGAGTATTTTATGTCAAAAGCCATTGGATGTAGTAAGTAACGAATGACTTAGTTGATTGACTTATCAAATATCCGATGGAAGTTAATAACCTTACAAATATATTGTCAAAACCTTCCAACAATTTTCACTCTCCCATGTCTTTTAATAAGATAATTAAATTTATTATCCAATTTCATCGGTTCAAACAACTATTTATTTTGGTTTTCAAACGTAAAGAATTCAGTACTCAATATTAGGGATTCAAATTTTCAGCACTCGTTTTTCAGTATTAATAAATGAGCCCTAAAAAGTGTTAATATGCAGGAGAAAGACATAAGAGTGCCAAAACTTGCGTATCATGCTCATTTTAGTACCAAAACATTTTACTGGCTCATTTAAGTGCCAAATCAGAGATAAAACGATCACTTAAGTGCCAATGGCGAGAAATTTTAATCAAATTGATTACGTGTCAACTGTAAATAAGAATTTTAAGTGACATAAATTATATTTCTAAAAACCCAATCCACATAGACATGCAAAAAGATATAGTTCAGTCTAATGTGGCTGGGTAATTAACAAAACAACATCACACACCATTCGAGGCAAAAGCGACGTCATATGAACTTGAGTAAAAAGGCCAGCCTTGTCGCATCTCTCCCTATCGCTTGCTCGCCGTCGCTTGCTTGACGTCGCACGCCCGCCCTCTCTCACCATCCGCTTTCTATCGCTTGCTCGTTGCCCATGGTAAAGATGTGTTTCTCTCTCTATGTCATTCGATTAGAGGGAAAAACAAGGGCTTGTTAGGGAATATTAGGGTTTGTGAGAGAAAATTAGGGCTTGTGAGGAGAGAAATATGGGTTGCGAGTAGCTACTGAAGCTCCTGCTCTCTATTTGCAAGATTGAGCTGTTAATTTTGGGGGCAAATCAAAATAGGGAGTGAATTTAGATTCAATGGCCAATTAGGGTTTGAAATTGTAGAGTTCTATTTCAATTTGGGGATTTTAGGTTCTTATTTGGCGGAAAGGTACTAGATGGCATCGTTTTAAGATTTACATGCGGACTAGACTCTTTGGCGAGTCACATCGACTTAAGCAATTAATAGAAAATGGCTATGTCGGATTTCCGTACATACATATTGGAGTTGGCATTGAAAAAATTGTTTTTAAAAAAACTTTTGATATTAAAATGAGCACTGTACACAAGTCTTAGCATGTCTAGTGTCCTTCTCCCCTTAATATGTATAGCCATTTTCCAAACTATTTAGATTTGCCCATTCAATACAAGAGATTAAATATATCATATACGTATTTAGTATGTGTAACACATAAATCTTAGCTAACAAGATTGAACATTGTCTAATTCTGAATATTGCATAATTCTAACTTTAATTCAAGTACAAAAAGAAAATTCCAAGCTAAGTAGGGTTAAACAAGGTTGACCCGACCCGACCCGACCCAAAAATTATGGGCACGAGAGAGGTTGACCCGGTTATTTAAAGACTTGAAGAAAGGTCCATCGGTCCCCTATTTCTCAAAATGGGTTTGAACGGGTTATCGGGTCCAAATTCCTTTTTGCCAGCTACATTCAAAGAATTTTAGAGGGGTTGTAAGAGGGTTTGATTTCCTCTTTTCGGTACTCCATCTACGTGGATAAAATGAATTTCTACCCTTCCCTCAGACAGCAACGTTGCAACCTCCCTTTTAAGGCACCCTTATGCGCGTAGACTTGCGGAGGTTAATGGCTCACTAACTATTAGGCTAAATCGAACTCTCCCAAAATAGAAATCGCCACTAATTGATTTGTGGTGGATCCATTAGAAATTCAAGTAAAATATCGGGAGAAACATTTCACTCCCGCATAATTAATACCCTCTCGATACTTAATCTTGTTTAAACATCAAGTTTGATATATATATTTTTTGGTGCATTAAAAAATACTCAAAGAAAACATTTTTAGACCTTTTCCTAAAAAAAGATTTTTCATGCATTTTTAAGAGAAAAAAACTTTCAAAATCAATTTTAGGCCTTTCCCTTAAAAATATATATATTTAATTTTTTTCGTTTTTTAAATTAAAAATATCTAAAAATTATAATAATAAAAGGTAACGTTTCGTTCAAAAAGCATTAGGGAACGAAATGAAAAAACTATTTCTGTTCCGGGAACAATTTTTGACGAGAAAAGACGCGTTTGGTAAACTTGTTCGGGAATAAAAAATGAATAGAAACACGTTTGGTAAATTTATATTCTTTTTTTGTTTCTTTTAATTTTTTAATATTTTTATTTTATTTTTCCTTTTTTCCTTTCTTTTTTTTTTTTTTTTTTTTTTTTTTTTCTTTTGGCCGGTCGCCGACGGGGGGGCGGCCTCGCCCGGCCACGGCGAGGCTCGCCGGCCCCTGGCGAGGTTCGGCCTCGCCGGATCTAGGCGAGGCGAGGCCGAGCGTCGCCGGCGCGGGCGAGGCGAGGCCTCGCCTTGGCTGGGCGAGCTTGGCCTTGCCCAGATCCGGCGAGGCCGAGCGTCGCCGGATCTGGGCGAGCTCGAGCTCGCCCAACCATGGCAAGGCGAGGCCGAGCGTCGCCGGCGCGGGCGAGGCTCGGCCTCGCCGGGGGCCGGCGACGCTCCGGCGAGGTCGCCGACCCTCAACGGCGTCACCGGCCCTCGCCGGCCGGTCGCCGGCCATGGCCGAGGCCGGCGACCGGCCAAAAAAAGAAGAAGAAAAGAAGAAGAAAAGAGAAGAGAGAAGTCTTCTTCAAAAGTGTTTCTAGAGCAAGAAACAAATTTTTTTTTTCTCATTTCTGTTCTTTTTCTGTTTCAGGAACAAAAAATCTGATTTTGAACAAAAACGCAAACAAACGCGTTTCTGTTCTTTTTTTTTGTCCCTGGGAACAAAAAAACAAAATTTCTGTTCTTAAATAGATTCCACAAACAAAAACATGCACGCCCAAAGAAACTGACCCGGGTCTTGCGCACGCCCCACCTTTGTTTTAAACGTTTCTCCCTCTCTCCCGATCTCCCTCTCTTTTGTCTTTTGTCTTTTTTTTTTTTTTATATTTGTCCTTTTCACTTTGGTTTTATCTTCTCTCTCTTGTCTAGTCCCACGGTCCCCTCTGCACACGCAAGAATAGCAGAAGAGAGAGGGAGACCCATTCTTCCCTCTCTTTTTTTCTTTTCCTTTTCCCCTCCACACGATCGTCTCCTTCACGCGTGGTCTTTGCCGAAGACCGTTCCGGAACAAATTCCAAGGCCGGAATCCCCCCTCGCCGCGGTCGCACGCATTCACGGACCTCCACCAGTTGTCGGACTGACGCCACCGCCGCCACACTTCATTATCGCATGTCAAGAATCGGTCACTACCGAAGCACGTCACGTACAAGAAAACATTGAAACAAGATCATACGAAGCGGAGGGGTGATGGTATGGTCTTGTCAAAATTCACTCAACAAGCAACGGCGACAGAAAAATTAATAGCAGCCGTGCGAGTCCCGCTCGGGCATTTCGTCGAACAAGTATGGTGCATCGGCGGCGGATGGGGGTTAGAATCGAGAACAGCAAGCTCGCATTCAAGCAGGGATCCGAGGCCATCAACACATTAAACCCCAAAAATGCAGCGCACACATAAATGAGGTCGGAGCTCACTCGAACCGGGCAGTGGCAGCTCGGTCCGGCGAGCCCGAAACAGAGAACAAAAGGAAAGAAAAGGAGGGGGGGGTGGGGCGGTCGACGGCGTTCCCTACCTAGCTCGAAGACGTCGGACGGCTCATTCCTGAGCTGGGATCCTCGGGAAACCGACCCCATCTCAACAAAAGCGGGACCCACCACAGCTTCGACGGGAACAAGGCGTGCCGGCGACCGATGGCTTCACCTCACCACTCACTTTCAGTCTCTGCTCGAGCTCCCTCTCTCTCAGATCTCTCGGGCTTCTTGGATGTCTCTCCGAAGAAGCCCCTCAGATCTCTCTCTTCGTGTGTCCTTCGGCCTCCGCCCGAAGCCCCATTTATAGGCCGAGGGGGCCGCCGGTCCTCGGCGTGCCGACCGGCCTTGGTGCGGCCGAACCGGCGTCCCCTTAGCCGCCCACCTGCTCTGCTTGGCTCCTTAGCTCAGCGGCATTGAATGCGCGTCCCGTCCATCGTTGGTCCTGCGCGCGTGAGTTGCAGGGAAGAGGAAGGAAGGAGGAAGGAGGGGAAGAGAGAGGCCGGGCCGGGCCTGCTAAGATATAGGTGATGCGAAAATCATTTTTGTTAGGGCTAAATTAGTCATTAACTTTTTATGCAATTTTTATTATAAATACTTAATTAAAATTTAGATATCAACACTTGCAGGTGTAGAATCTCAAAGAGAATCATCGTATTTTTTTTTCTCTAATTATTCTTGACTTGCCACTTTTCCATAGCTTGCTTGCTTTCTTTTTAGCATGTCGAGTAATAAGCTTCAAACGCGAAACACCAAAAGAGAAGAGAATATCAATCATATTGTTGTCTTTATTCTATTCGCGCTTTACCTCTTTCACGAGAGATGCTTGCAAAGCTGGCTAAACATAATTCCTTCGTCTCTATAAAAACCCTCCATCTGTAAGATTGGTAATCAAGAATACAAGACAGAAGAAATTATGACAGATCAAGGTGATAGCGAAACGCCATCTCCACCGTCCAAGGATGACGAGGGAATCAAGCGAGATCAAGGGGGCAAAGCACCGGTGGACGAGAGGAAGATCGAGTCAGTCCCTTTCTCTCTCTTTTATATTGAACGGAATTAATCGTACGAATAATTTTATCATCCGATATACGATTCGTTTTTATCTTTCCTTGATTTGATATAAGATTCTACATTTTGCTCTTTAAAATAATCGTACTTGTGTTGTTGTTGTTGTTGTTGTTTTTTGGCGGTGGTTTTTCATGTTTGCATCACTAGGTATGCTAAGCTGCAGGAGGCAGTGGATATCTATCAGAAAGCACTGGACGATCTGGTGAGCGTGAACTCGCTCTTCACCGTTGCGGTCTTCGTGGGCCTGGCGTTCGCGAGCGCTGAACAAGGGAAGATAGCGGGCGACAGCAAGTGTAAAGCTGGAGTTCCCGTGGGGAGGAGGCTTGTCAAGAATGAAGTCATTTCGTTCGCCTTTTATCTCTTTTCCAGCCTCGTGGCCAAATCCCTCAAGACCCACCTCTTCACCTACCTCATCACCGACCCCAGTTGCGACGAAATCACGCACTGGTCGAGCAAGGTCCTGAGGGGGTCCTTGTTCTTTCTCTCCACGGCCACCTCCATCATTGGCGGCGTGTTGCTCTTGTACTCCATGGTCGACATGATTCAGCTGCGGCTCGGCAAGGTCACTTGCAAAGGTATCGAGACTTTAAATGCTGTCGGTGTTCTGATCGCGGTCAACATCTTCGCATTGCTCATCTACATACCCTTTGTCGGACATGCCATCGTCAAATCCACAACGATCTTTGATAGCCTATGTCCCCATTGTCCCGAATGCCATAATCTAATCCACGACGGTCCAGTCTTTTGTCCCACATGCCAACGTCCACTACAAATGCCATGATCTTCTTCCCAGAACCCTTAGTCGCACATGCTGTCGTCAAATCCACAATGTTCTTCGACAAACTTTAGTACACACCCAAAAAATCCCTATTCGGAAACATCAGCCGGATCATTGGCCCGTGCAAAGTAATAATTTTGATGCTGTGTGATTTCTTTTATATAACTACCTACATAGAATTGAGAGATGGGTGTCGAATAAATGGGGCTTTCTTTGCTGTCCGGAATATGAATCAATACATGTATTTGTGTTTATTAGTGTGCTTCTCTGCGTTTACAGTTTATGCATGCATATTGTTATCTACCTATCAATGGTTGTTCGCCAAAATTAACAATCTGGCATTAACACCTGAAATCTCATGCTGAAAGAAATCCCGATTCAACTATCAAATGACGACTTATCAGAAGGTAGCTTCTGTGAATATTGAAGAGGCAAATGAAATGATCAGCATTTCTCCCACAATTTACAATTGAGTAGCGCTTGCAATGGACATTAGCCGAGAGTTGTTATTGAGGCCAAACTCCTGGGGATACTTGACAGAGAAAAGACCAATCACGCCTCCCTTCAGAACTTTACCAGCTGTAAGGCAATTTCTGTGATGCACTCATTCTTCCCAGCTGAGTTGCTGCCACTAGTAATTGCATTCTTTATCATGACTTCTGTTTTTGTGCTGGAATTTCGTTCTCGGCTGACGGAGCAGGCCTCCTCATCAAGTCTCTTGCTCCTCTCGACATTCTCATCCGCAACATCGGCCCGTTTTTTATGGTCATCTTTATGGCCTCTGCACAAAAGCCAGACACGCATGCCATGTTCAATTTAACACAATAAACCAATTCTATGAAGGGATATCAAAACACATCGACGGACCACTCTCCCTACACTTGAAAATATTTTCTTTTATCGAAATTAAAGTAGATCCAATCTATTTTTAATAGCAGATAGCACAGAACCAAAAAAGTCCCCGGAAAAACGCCGTATTGCCCAACATCTTGAAAATTAGGTTTAAAAGATTTTAGAAACTTGCCAAAAGTACCCAGAAAAAACGGAGGGAATAACGGGACATTACTTAAAGTTGTAAAGCAATCTCTAACGCTCTAACTGATTTCCAATGGTGAGGAAACAGATTTACTTTACTTTTGTGAGGTGAGGTTATCAAGAGATGTGATTCCTCAAGTTGAACTGCTTGAACGAGCTACTGAAGGCAGACCGACTAAAGTGGGTCTTTTAAAAAGCAAATGTGAGTGAAACCAATAGATAGCTATGAAAATCCATTAGTTGCTCACCCTGAATATGTAACCAGACCAATTGCAACAGCAGCCAAGGCCACCAAAGTACATCCAATCAACCTGTAAAGGGTCTAAAATCAAACAAAAATCAACACAAAGAGGCGTGGACAAGGTCTAAATTCCATGGTAAGAAAAATGCGAATGAAGACAACCCATTTGTCTAAGGTCAATAGTGATAGGTTGAGCATTGTAGATCCATTTATCTGCAAACAAATAAAATTTTTATTGTATACGTTGTTTTTCATTTATTATGAAAATTATTATAATTACTTTTACAGGATTAGTGGCTTGATTATAGAAACGGTTTATTTATACCTAGAGTCAATAGATGATGACCCCAAAGTAAGAACATTTGATCTCTCATTGAAACCAAACTCTTCATTTCAAATAAAAGTAATAAATTGTTTTAGGTGTCCTTATGAAAATGGTTAATATCACCAAAAACTCCAAATTAGCATATTATTACATTTATCTTAGACTAATTTTTGTATTGCAAAGGCTCCCAAATTGGTACAACCCTACCACGTATCTCAAACTGGTGTAATGATGCCAGTGAGGTGTCAAAATGGGTCATGGACCCAATTTTAGACTCATATTTTATTTATATGAGTTATATATGGGTCAGAGGCTTTTAAAAACCCAACTAAAAATAGGTAAAAAAAGTGAGTCCGATTTAAATGGGTCCAATCCAAGCCCCACACAATCTTTCCCTATTTAACTTTATAAAAATGTTTTTTTTATATACAAAATCAAAATTGTAATTATCTTTCATATTTCAATTTTCTTTTCTTTTCTTTTTCTTTCTTTTTCCTCTTTCCTAGCCAGTGGTCAGCACAACGACGATTGGCGACAAGCTAGGCGAGGCTCGAGCCTCGAGCTCGCTGGCCTTGGGCGAGCTCAAGCTCACCTGTGGCTGGTCGCCGGTCGTCGTCGTGGCTAGTAGCCGGCTGAAGAAGAAGAAAAAAGAAAAGAGAAAAAGAAAAAATAATAATTAAAAATTATATTTTTAAAAAATAAAATAATTAAAAATTATATATATATAATAAAAAATAATAATAAATTCGATTTTTTAATTTTTTTTAAAAAAGAATTATAAAAATTTTCCATTAAATTCGTATTGCATAAAAGTGTTTTAGCAATACTTTTTTTAATAAAAAATATAATAAAAATGAGCTTTCTTAGGTTTAGTTAAAGATTTTTCATGTTACGGTTTTCGGTTTCTCAATAGTATGTTCACTTCAAACAAGAGAATCATATGCATGGTCTAATTCTTTATAAATATTTCAATTTATAGGTTTTTTAATTTTTTTAATTTTATTTACTATTTTTAATTTAATTTGAAGTTTTAAACCAATTAGCATATCATAAGTATGGGTTTTCCTAAAATATTAATAGGTTTTAGCAATACGGGTTAGGTCGGGTATGGGTCGGGTTGGGTATGGGTTACTAAATTTACACTACATGAATATGGGTTAAAACGGGTTAAATAGGTCAAATATGGGTCAACCCATTTTCGACCCGACCCAAACCCGACCCGACCAAACCATTTGACAGGTCTAAATGTCACATTTATCCCAATTTTTTTTTTTTTGGCCATAAAAATGTCAAAACGGTACACCCGTACTACATCTACTCCAAGTTAGTGCATCCATGCCACATTTATCCTAAAACTAAAATTTACCACAATTTAGGGTAAAAAAGCCATGGATGTATTAGTTTAAGGTAAATGCAAAACTAATATAACAGTTTAGGGTAAATATGATACAGAATTAGTTTGGTAGAATGTGGTACTCGTGTATCAATTTAAGAGTTTTTGTGACACAAAAACTAGTTTGGCTAAATGGGGCACAGATGTATCAATTTATGAATTTTTTTTTATGATATTAGTCATAATGAAAAAAAAAAACTTCACAAAAATAGATCTAATCCACTAACTGAAATTATCTCTATAATAGTCTTGAGTATTTCCAATTCAACAAAAATAATATTCTATTCTTTTGATTTAGGGATGTCTCTTCCTTTACGCCATGCAAAAATACAACATAAATTGCGCCCCCCCCCCCCCCCCGCCCAAAAAAAACCGAATTTAATATGCCATATGAGCATGCGGCCAAAACTGACACGAGTTGAAATGCATGATTGGTACAGTGGCATAACACGAATTGATAGTCCTATTTCTGGAAGTCTATTTTCATACTAGTTTGTTTTCAATTTCACACACATATATGTGGCAAAAGCTAATAAAATATTAAATGAAGTATGTTAAAAATTTCGCTTCCCTAAATGAATCTCTCCAACTTTATTGCATTTTCAAATTTGAGAACTCGAGCTCGGACTTGAGTTTAGACTTAAAAATAGGAAAAAAATACCACAAGTGTTGTAACTTATATACGACTCTCATTGGAATGCCATAATTTTTTTTTTTTTATCACTTGAGGATTACACGAATTTTCAATCAATCACTAGGGTGTCTTATTTTTTTAAAAATTATTCATTGTAGCTACTATGGCACATTGGATTTTTGTCACTTGAATGAATGTTTTTAAAAAGTTACAGCACTTAAGTGATCTATTGAAAGTTATGGTATTTAAATGAATGCTTTTTCGAAGTCATTATACTAAAGTGGTTAAGAAAAAGAGCTATAACATTCAAGTAAGTGTTGTATGAAAATTATATCATTTATTCTATTCAAATTTTAACGGCACGACCAAGTCGAGCCTGACCCCTTAAAAATTGGGAAAAGTGTCTAAAAAGTCCTAAATTTATTATATTTGTACAAATTTAGTCCTAAACTTGTAGACGTAATGCTAATTCAATCCTTTTTGCTAATTTTGGCCCAATATTGCTAATGTGAATGTCAATTGGCTTATATGACACGACCGATATTGACGTTGACAACTCTTAATAATATTTTTTCAATTTTTTATTTTTATTTATTTTTTTCCTTTTTCCTTTTTTTTTTCCTTTCGCTTTCCCTTTTATTCCTTCTAGCTAGTCATCGAACCTTAACGATCAGCCAGTGGCGAGTATTGCCAGAGGCCAGTGAGGTCTTGCCGACCTTGCCTTTGGCCGGTCGCCGAGGTCCAATGATCAGTTGGAGGAAGAAGGAATGGAAGGAAAACAAAAAACAAGGAAAGAGAAAGAAAAAAGGCACAAAAAAAAAAAAGGAATAAATAATTAATTAAAAAAAATAAAAAATATTATAAAAAATTTCCCACGTCAGCAATATCCGATTAAAATTAGCTAGGAAGACTTAATTGATAATAGATCAAAAGGTTTAGGACCGAATTAGCATTTGATCAAAAATTTTAGGATTAAATTTGTGCCATTAAAAGATTTAGGTCTAAATTAATATCAATACAATAGGATTACGACCTTTCCGACATTTTCCCCTTGAAAATCTAAGTGAGTCAAGATGATCGAGCCCAAATTGAGTATCGAATCATGGATGACCTCCATTAAGTCGTGTCCAAGCTCAAGCATTAGAGGGTGCTGAGTCTGACTTGTTTCTACGGCAACCATGAGAGAGAGAAGGACCAAACGAAAAGGAGCAACTGGGGTATACAAAATAGGGGCCAATGTGATTTCCTCTCTATCCTATTTTTCCAAAGAGACCAATTTCCTTGCATTCCTATTACCATTATTGTATCACATTTTCTTGTACCGTATGAAGAATTAACCTAATTGATTATTAACTTGTCTAAGAAATTCTTGGCTTTTGCTATGTAGAATGTGAATTTCCAAAGAGACCAATTTCCTTGCATTTCTACTACCATTATTGTACCACATTTTCTCGCACCGTATAGGGAATTAACCTAATTGTTTATTAGCTTGTCTAAGGAATTCTTGGCTTCTGCTGTGTACAATGTGAATTTCGATTTGCATCCTCTCTGTGCCCAAAGACCAAGTCTTGTCTGGAAAAGGCTAGCTGTGTGCAGTGCATTGTATCGTCCACTTCTCCCATTGTCCCGAGGGCAACTTTAACCTTGATCGTGATTGCTTTCACTAACCACAAACTATAAAAAGTAAGCATGGCATTGATCTATTAAATCTCTATAAGGCCTCCGGTGAAAATGATTCGGGCAAATACTACTGCGTCATTTATGAACTGAAACGAAACCGGGACAGGTGGGTGTACTATTGTGGTGAATGCCAGTTAGTTTCTTACTTCAAATGTGTTGTATCTCCTGTAAGCCACCATCATATAGCTACTTTCTTTCTAAGACAACCTCGAATGAGCTTTAAACATGAAGTTTGGATAAATGAGTTATAGAGAGATTAGGTTCTTCGTATGAACAAGAATTCAGATTCAAGGGTAATGCGAATTTTAAGAAAATCAATTTGTTCAGTGCACCAATGATCATAACTGATGTAGCAGACATTGTAAATGTCATCTTCAACACAAAGGTCAAAAGGTCCTTTCATGAGGAACCTTTAGACTTCTCTCGTTGATATGCCTCAAACGCATATGCTATAATTCAGACTCTCAAACAGACACATCCGACGTTTTCACGGAGTAATCCGTTATTGTTTCACCTTAAAACTTGTACAGGTCACTGTGCTTGATTCTTTTCATTGTCTCCAAAGCACCTCAAAGAACCTTCGAAACTCCATATTCTAAGTTATACTAACACCCAGTCGAATTCACAGCCCTAAGGAAAATGAGTTCTTCTTCAACTTTGGGGCATACCTCAATCCAATCAATGTGTTCACAATATTATTATGCATTCCAATTCTAATATCACCAATACCTATAACATCTCACACAATGTTGTTCCCCAATTGCACTTCACTACTATTCATGTATTGATAAGTAGTAAACCGATTTCTATTTGGTGTAGTGTGAAACAAACAATCAGAATACATCATTCATTTGTTAAACGACAAATCCTCACTGACAAACATGATATAATCAGCACTATTCGAATTATCGTCGGTTATAATTGCAACATCATTTGTGGACTCAACACTAATCCACCTATTTTTTTTCGTTCTTTATCTTAAGGCAATCCCTTTTATGATATCTCCTCTTGCCACAACTCTAATAGACAACACCATCAATCCTTGACTCACCACACCTGTTTAGATTTACACTGCTCCTGCTAATACAAGTAGTAGTTCTTTTTCTATTTTCACCTATTAAAGCAGTAAACATAAGTTCACTAGATTTTCTCTTTTGCTAACATCCTTACTTAGAATGAACACGTGGCTTGATGATAGCCGTTGGACCCATTCAAGCTGATGGGTGATCTGTAGCCGTCCATTGCATCCCGTTGATATGAGCCATCCAGCAGCCCGCCTAAATCTAAGCCGTTGGATCACCTGCACGAATCCCAGCCGTCCATTCGAAAGGAGGTAGGGTTTCCATCGGGCTTCCTTCTTGCTGCAGCCGCATTACCCATTTTTGGGTATCCTGTGCGTGCGGCTGTTCTGCTGCCTTTGGCCACCGCCTCTTGTGAGCCCACGCCGGACGGAAAAACTGCAAGACTCATGCCTTCTCCCACTCGGGCATGTTCAGCTGCGGCGAGATGTTGACTTTGTTCCTGGACGGCAAGTTGATAAATGCGTTCGAGCGGCGGAGATGGCTCCATGGCAAGGATCTGAGATCGGAAGGCTGGGTAGGAGTCGTTGAGGATGAGTAAGAATTGCATGCTCTTTTCTCTTTCCCGCATGTCATTGTACTGTCTTAGCGTAGCCTCGGGTCCTTGGAGACGTTCCTCAACTGACTCCAGTTCATTCCACAGGGAGGAGAGACGGTTGAAGCAAGCAGTAACTAAGAGGTTCCCTTGCTTCAACTCCATCAAGCTTTGCGTGATGCTGAAGAGCTGTGCTCGGTTGAGTCGGCCATATATCTCTCTGATGCTGTCCCAGATCTGCTTGGAGTCCTTAGTAGGTGGCAGCCCAGCCGCGACATCGGGGGCGAGCGTGTTGCCGATCTAGGTGCGAACCAACTAGTTGCACTTCCGCTAGAGACGCTGGAGGCATTCGTCGATTGGAAATGGGACGGCTCCATCGAGGAAGCCGTCCTTGTCTTTCGTCACTAGAGCCCGCTGGAGATCTCAAGCCCAAGAGAAATAGGTTTCCAGTTCAGTAAGTTGATTGCTGATGAGGCGTAATTCGGGGCCGTCTGCTGGCGATGTGTAAAGGGGGTCACCAGGTTCAGGCCGGCCGCCGCTACCAACCGGAAAAACCAACGGCACGTATCCGGGTTGAAATGCCTCCCATGACCCGGCATAGATTCGGGTTCCTGACCTGGCAGCGTGTATTCGGGTTGAAATCCCGAGTAGGGATTCATCCTTTGACCCGAGATAGATCCGGGTCCCTAACCTGGCACAAATCCGGATCCCTGACCCAAGTTTGTCTGGCCCGATGCTTTGGTTGGGCCCATTACAGATGGCGTAGGTCCAGATGGGTATTGGATCCACATCTGTCCTAGCCTAGTAGCCCACTGATACCAATTAACTGGGGGAAAAATCGGGGGCCACTGGGCTGGGCCGGAGGTCTGACCCAACGCCGGAACCATTCTTGCGGAATGAGTTTCTTTTGATTGTTGAACAGAAGATCGATCTTCGCCAGGGAGAATAGCCGAATCTGAGGTGGGTGTCTCCTCTGTTGAGGAGCTCTCAATGTTCTTTGTCATGGTACCAAAAAATTGTTGAATTCCTAACCGATTTGCTGGTTTGCTTCGCAGGTGAAGATTGTGCAACAATAGCCCCAAAAAAAAAAAAAAAAACGGTGGCAATTCCAAATATGTGGCTCCTAGGCTAGGAGCATCTGCTCTGATACCATGACAGGAAATACGAGAAAAGAGGAGAAAATTGTTTGTATATTCATTGATTTGTCCACAAGCACATTAATATATTTATAGTGTAGGAATGGAAGAGAATAAAAGGAAATAATATACAAAGAATTATAAATTTCCTATTTACTAAACCTATCACATATTCACTAAATCAATCAGTCCATAATTAGAATTGATCCACGATCACAATCTTCAATTGTATCTCCAACATCCAGAAAAATCAGAGAGAAGAATGGGACATTACTTACAGTTATAAAGCAATCTCTACCGCTTTAATTGATTTTCAAGGGAGACGAAACAGATTTACTTTTCTTTTGTGAGGTGAGGTTAGCAAGAGATGTGATTCCTAAAATCGAACTGGTTGAACAAACTACTGAAAGCAAACTGACTAAAGTGGGTCTTTCAAAGAGAAAATGTGAGTGAAACCAACCAATAGCTATGAAAATCCATTAGCGGATCACCCTGAATAAATAACCACACTAACTGCAACAGCAGCAAAAGCTACAAAGTACATCCAATCAACCTGTAAATGGATTAAAATCAACACAGAGGTGTAGACAAGGTCTAAATCCCAATCATGCCAAATATCCTGCGTATAAACCTTCTCAAGGTAAGCAAAGACACAAATGAAGACAACCCATGTGTCTGAGGTCAATAGAGACAGGTCGAGCATTGTAGAACCATTTATCTGCAGATGAAAATTTTGACGGATCTCATGTTTCAAACAAGCGAACAACTGCACAAGCAGAAAATCTACTGTCGTGAAATCAAACCTTCAGCAAAATCAGAACAAATGACTAGATCAGAAACGTAGCCAGTGCAAATCCCACGAAAGGTAGTGCCTCACCAATTAAACTAAAGATTCCTTCAAAAAGAGAGTATCTTTTCAAGGTTGAGTCAGCAAATAGCATATATAAGCGTATCGGTGAAGTCTCAAGCATGTTCATCTTAGTCAAATCCCATCAACAAAATAACTCTGATACTTAATACAAAGGCAACTCCAGAAAACTGATGAAGTGAATATAATTTCCACTTTTTACAGAGCTAAAGTACATCGTAAGTGCCAAAACTTGGCACAGATGGACATTTAAGTGCTAAAAGTTCTAAAATTAGGAAGCTACACTCATGGAAACCTAGATTGTGTTTGTATGGGTGGCCACAAGATTTGTTTGAATCATTCTATCCAATGGGTAGATTGGAAGAAAATCCTCCGATGATTGGCTATCGACTAGTGCAAAATGGAAGAGTATTTAAGGAGATTAACTGGTCAAGAAGAGAAGGACATGAATCTAAAATTCCAAAATCTGAAGCTGATCTCAATTTTACTTGTCTTTTTCTGTGAGTTTTACAAGTTGTGATCGAGAGAGAAAAATACAAAAAGAATGGCTTAGTGAGTTAGTGTGATCGATTACTAAGTATTTGCACTTATAGTTATAATCTCTTATTGATCTTTTAATGTAATCCAGCTAGTAGGCTGCCAACATAGGAGAGTTGACATAGGCATAATCTAAGCCGAACTATAATAAATTTTGTGTGTAATATTCTTTTCCCTTAATTCATTTTTCTTAAGTTTATTGCATACTTACAGGTTGTCTCAACAGTCTGATGACTTGCATAGCAAACTTTGATCTTTATTTAGATTTTGCTAGCAACTTATTTTATTATGCATTTATTTATCAAGATTTTATTTAAACACCGATTCACCCCCTTTAGGTGTTCGTATTGGCTTTATCAATTGGTATCAGAGCTTAGTGCTCATTTTATTGAAGTGTTTTTACTTTTGAGTTAAAGATCTTTTATGGCTAATATCTTGGCACTAGGAGTTGTCAAAGGACAAAGCAACACCGGACTACCCTATTTCGATGAAAAAGAATACAATGTTCAGAAGAACAAAATGAAGACATCCCTAAGATTTTGAGATCCTCTAGAATGGGATGTAGTGAAAAAAGGGTTTAATCCAAAAGTTGCGTCTGCTTCAGACAAGAAGAAGGATGTCATAGACAAAGATGTTGAAGCATCTGATCTAGCATAAATAACCAAGAGAGAAGCTCATATTGTACTTTGTCTCCTACTAAGTATAGATGAAGATGGACATATTGCTCGGCCAATATGAGTCTTTTAAGATGAAGTTTGGAGAATCCATTGGAGACATGTTTAGCCGATTTACAGAAATTGTAAATGGTTTGACATATTAAGGATAATCAATTTCTGCTCCTATGATGTTATACCACGAATTTTCTAACCTTGAAAACCATTAGGTGAATAAATAGAAAGTTCGAAAAGTAGAAATGGGTCGAATTAGGCCATGGTTTGAGCCGACTTATAAATTGGGCCTTGAGATTTTATTAGTGGGCCACTTGGTGAAAGAAAGACAAGCTAGGCTCACGAGTCAAGTTTGGGCCACGAGAACGAGCCAATTAATGTTAGGGGCTTGAATTGAGTTCAGTGAGCCGTGAAAGTCCAGTTTTGTTAACAAGAGATCAGGGCCGCTTGAGACGACGTGGGCTTTATTTTAGCGGCATTTAGGCCCACCTGAGGTCATAGGGGACTTTAATTAATTGATTCGTTTAAAAGAAACCCATTTTTAGCCTTACGAATACCGTTAGATACGGGATTTTAGACCGTGAGAGGTCTCGTGTATTACGAATGTACTAAGTGTCTTGTGTCTATTAGGAGTTGTAGTAATATATCGATGTAAATGTTTGCGTAACTACTTTGAAGACTTTGGGAACATGCATGGGAGGGCACGTGCACGTTGGTCTTATCCCCTTTAAAGCTAGTTCTAATGAACCTTTTATTTAATTAGTATAATTTATTAAGTTTGAGAGGGGAAAGAAGCCCACCTTGTTCTCTCTGCAACTCTCCTCGATCACAGCCACCATGGGATTAAGAAAACCCATCATTTGCGTGGAAATTCCTCCCAAAGACCCCAAGGACCCATTTTCCCTTCATCTTCTTCATTCTCCTCGTATTTTCTCTCCCGAACCCACTCTTCTTCTCTCTCTCTCTCTCTCTCTCTCTCTCTCTCTCTCTCTCTCATTTTCCCTCGGCAGCAAGCACACTTCATCTCCTTGCCATTTACCATTCGTGTAAAGCCAAAAGAGCCCAGAAAATTTTGGTGAGGCCGAGCTAAGGAGGGAGGGCATTCCCCGCCCTCAAGGTAGGGGAAATTGTCACGTTTTAGGGTGCTCGAAATCTTTTGGAGCTCGGGACGTCTGGTCGGCTTAGGCATAGCGTAGGAGGGGTTGTGGTGGATGGATGGTGCTTGAAACGCTTGTGCATGTTGTGACTAGTGGCTGAGCTAGGTTCGAGGGGATGAGAGGGGTGGTTTAAGTTAAGTTTTAGGGTCGTAAGTTGCTGGAATGTCACTTTTGCTATTCTGTGTTGCTGGTTGTTCGCGTGTAATGTGGTTATGGACGGTTTCAAGTGTGATTGACAAGCTACGAATGGGTGACCTGCTATGTTAGGCGAACGCAAGGCCTGGTAGTTGCTACTTGAGTGTATATTGGTGCAATGCTATCTTTTTTGGCTTGAGGATTAATTCACTCGACCAAAAGGCTTGTAGACAAGCCACTTCATGTAAGAGAAACAGTGTGTCTCTTGGCTAGCTAACATGTTAATATATGTACAGATTGGTTAAGCCACGGCAAGGGGAGAATTCGTGGGTTTGAGCGAGGCAATGTATAGTGTATGGTTCGAGAAGGTTCTAAATTAAGGAAAATTATCATTGGTGGATAGTAATGACTATTGTAAATTGGCAAGTGCAAAGACAAAGATATCACTGAAGTCATGGGTTAAAAAGCAAGGGGTCATCAAGGGATGTTCGTAATTTGGAAGCGAAGGTATACGGTCTAATAGTTAATGAAATAGCTGTAAAATTTCCTTATATATGTATACACATATATGTAGTAATTAGTCAATACTTATAGGAAGGATATATATGATATGTCGGGTTTCGAGTACTTGTGAATGAATTCTCCTTGCTGATTTTATATGATCGTTAAGTGCTATTTCTACTGAATGGGTGCTGGAAGGTACATGTGCAATAATGATCATATTAGTGTCGTGATGAAATTCAGGTGGTGGACAAATGAGCTATGAATGAATCGATTGCGCTTCTTATGTTTGAATTGTGTTACTATTTGAGCATGTATCTTGTGCCAAGTGATTCTGTAAGTTGTTCTGAATTGTAGCTAAAGTTGCGATTGTAATATATAGGAATCAAGAAAGAGTTATGAGAGAATGAATGGGAAAAGACTATCCTAAAGAGATTTCATTGTCCAACGGTAAACAATACCTCGAGGAGTGGGGATGGCCCCATTGTATGTTTGGGATGCCTCGATTTAAAATATCAAGGGCAGCGACCGTTGGATTCAGGATGCCTTGGAGTGAAATGCCCCCGGCCAGCGTCCCATGGAAGACCGGCTAGCATCTCGGTGTTATCTTACGAGCTTGCGAATGGAACTGAAAACCTGAAAATAGGTGAGTTGAACTTTGGCCATGAAGGTGGTGCCCGATGAAACAAAGATGAATTTTCATTTATGCATTGAAATGCTTGTTGGTTCCTTGATGGGTTGCTACAAATATGTTGTACCATATCATTCATCTATTGAGATTAGTGTAGTAAGTTCATACATGCTCATCTTATGAAATGATAGGCCCCATGAATTAAATTGAATGTGTCTTTGGTTATGGATTGGGTAGCCTTTTGAGTAATTAACAAATTTTGCATTCTAATATGCGATTTATATCCTCTATTAGGCACAACTCACTCCTTATTATCTTTTCAAATTATTGGCAATGGATGTACCCCCCAGTAGCTACTTATGGTGCTCTAGAATATGTGGAGATCTCCTTCCATGATGTATATGCTGTCGACCAAGGCTGCACTTTCACTCGTTATGAAGCCACACTATGGATTGACGATGGCTACCCTGCATGGATTACCAGGTGGTTTGTGTCCTACTTTCTAAACCATGAACCAAGATGGGGACCTGAGAAGCCCGCTTTGTGTAGAACTGGACGGGCCTGGGGCTTGGACGGCTGGGGCTTATGTACTTAGGCTAGTGAAGGGTGGCTTTTGTATCAACTTTGGGACGACCTTGAGTAGAGGAGCTAGGATACTTTTTGAACCCTCTCTCCCAGACATTTCACAGCATTTTTTTTTTTGTTTTTTTGTTTTGTTTTTTTTGTTTTGTTTTTTTTGTTTTGTGTTTTGATGGAATGTAGACGTTGTACATGTGCGTGCAAGTGAAAGCAAAGCTTGTAAGTAATATGTAACCCAAATAGATATCTCATCGAAAAATATAGAAGCACCCTTTTGTCTATCTTGTAGTCTATACGTTATGTGATAGTAAGTGGATTTTGAGATCATTATTCTACAGGTGTGCATACTTAAAGCATATGAAAGAATGGAATCAAATGGATTTTGTGAGAATGGCCATGGCCGCTAGTTTTGAGTAGGCCATGCGTGGCTTGTGTCTTATCCATTCTTGGGGCTCATCAATTAGTTAAAGTTTGTATCATGTTTCATTTGAACGTAGAAAGTGGCGCTACTAGGACGCCATAGCTCTTATGGTATCAGAGCATAGGATTACATGGAGTGATAAGGTGCACTAGCAGTTTATAGGAATAGGATAGATGCAAATGAATATGCATGTACTACTTGTTTGATGCTGTTGTTGTGAAACTAAGTAGCTTTGGTTACTCATAAGATGTCAAGTAACGTTTGTTATTCATTAGTTCTATAGGCATGTTCGGTTAACTAATGGTTACTGATCAATGTGCAGAAACTTAGACAGGCAAGGATGAGGGGATCATGGAGGAGAATGGCCACGGGTGAATATTCTTCAGGAGTGAATCCTTGCCTGGAAGGGATCTTGTAGGCTCTTGCAAAATGTGGGAGCCTTATTGGAAAGGCAAGCCCAACAACAAGCCAGCAGTGAGCGACGGATACAAGGGTTGATGGGGCAATTCCTTAAACTGAAGCCATCTAGGTTTACAGAACTCGAGGACCCTTCAAAGGCAGAATCTTGGATAAATGAGATGGAGAAGATATTCGCTCTGTTGAACTGCACAGATGTAGAGAAAGTATCACTAGCGGAAATCAACTTCAGGGAAACGTCAAGTATTGGTGGAGGGCGACGAAAGGAACAATATTTCCGAAAGGAACTAAAGTTACTTGGATCGAATTTATTAGAGCCTTCTTTGGGAAACATTTCTCTAATTGCGCGCGGGATAAGAAGGTGATAGAATTCATATAGCTAAACTAGAATCACCTAACAATAGACTAGTATAAGGCTAAATTCTATGAGCTTTCCAGATTTGCACCAAGATTGGTCGAGGATCGGGAAGATAAAGCGAAGAGGTTCTTTAATGATTTAAGGCTTGATATCAGGGGACAATTGGTGCCTTGAATCTAAAAGATTGTAATGAGATATATAACGGGCCTAGCTGGTGGAGCAAGACTTGATAACTAAGGGAATGACATAGGTATGAATCCCTATGCTGCTTCGAAAATGACAAAGACAATCAAAGCTACTATTGTGCATATTGGTTGAGTAGTACCAAGTGATATATGCACAGGTCGAAATGTTGATGTTATCATAAACAACACCGGAAGATTCTAATATGAGGAGTGCTCTATCACTATCTTGAGTGTTTTGCCAATATTTTAGGTGAACATTATTTTAGGTGATTAAAAATGTCCACAAGCTAGAAGGATCTTCAGATAAGGTGAACATATGGAAGGACCTTGACTAAGGGTAAACAACCCGAGAAGAACAAAGATGTTCATGATGGCTTGGAGGTACAAAGATCAAGTAAATAGTTGGATGGACTTGGTGAGATGAACAAACCTAGAACAAGGATATTCAGTAAAGTTTGGAAGGACCATGAAGATGAAAAGCTTGGTAAAGTCAAAATTGACCAGAAAGATCAGGTGTAGCACATTGTTGGCATAGGAATAGCTACCGACATCGGATACGTGGAAGACTGTGACAATACCAGTGATCCTTGTAAGTTCAATGAAGATGAGGAACTATCATGTGCATGTGGTATCCTTGAAGATCTTTGGAAGCTGATTTAGTCAAATCAGTGAAGATGAGGAATCGGATGGGATGCTGATGTCCTTGGAGATATTTGGAAACTGATATGATTAATCACCGAGGATGCTGATGTCCTTGGAAGTCTTTGTATGTTGAAGAAGTCAAGAGGATCATTGGATGATTGATCGCAAGTTGCGCACGTGGTTTGTCGATGGACAGCATCAATAGATTAGTAAAGATCTACATGTCGTCCTAATTAAGGGTAAGGGATCGTGAAAGATGTTTAGTCCTGAAAGGTGCTGGTCACTTGACCACTTGCCTAGAAAATTGAAAAGAAGAGGATAGCCATAACAAAGGCTTGAGATTCACAAAAAGATCACCAGAGTTGATTAGGAGCAGTTTTGGCATTAATGAGCAAGTCTAACAAAAGTACACCAACATTATTTGGAAATAGCTACTATCAGAGAGTTGTTTTGACAATCTTAGCAATAGTCTGCTATTGGCAATGGCTAGAACCAACGACTACTTAAGGATTTTGATGGGCAACAGTCATTTGAGAATAAATGACTATATATTGTGTCCAAGAGATATAGTTGGGTTAAAGAAACCGAACAGGATGAGTTATGTGCTTTGAGTCTTGTTATTTGCTTTATTTTTATTGTTAGTTGTTGTCTATATCTGGGTGATGTTACCATTCACAATCAGTGATAAAAGCAAGTGTACAAGAGTGATAGCAGTACATGAGTCTTAGCAGTGTGATCTACCGGAAAGGTGGTACTTGTTGATTGTAACTTGTCCTGAAGATTTCTAGTAAATTCCAGCCTTGTTGTGGCTGTTATTGGGAGTTAACATAGGTTGGGGGATAAAGCCGAACCACTATATATTTTTACTTGCAAATCTTTTATCTCTTCATTACTTGCATTACCTGATATTTACTATCACATTTTGTTAAACAATAGCAACCGCACCTGATTTCTACACTCTATTTCTACAAATGTTTGAAGTTGAACTTGTTATCTTCCGTAAATATTTTTCATAGTTCTCAAAACAACCTATTTGCCCCTCCAAGTTGTATTGTTAGCCCCAATAATTGGCATTAGAGCCTCATTGCTTATTAATTGAAGCGTTGTGTTTTAGAGCATAAAGATCTTTTATGGCTAAATTTACAAGAGGTGATTTTGTTATTGCAAAATTCTATTTGTTGATGATCTATTCTTTCAACTCAAGATTTTTGGAGTCACTTCATTACTCTTAAAATTTTCTTTGTTTTGAATCAACGACTTCTAGATTTGCTTTTTACCAAGAAATCGTCAACATTTTCAAAATTTTACAAATTCTCCTTCTTGGCTTTGAAAATTTTTTATTGATTACTTTGATTAAGTTCTTTGGACAAAAGATTATCCTAATCCAAATAAGTAGTCTTACTTTATAGTATTGCTTCTTATATGGATTCTTCTGAACAAATAAATTTATTTAATCTCAAAATCTAAAGATTGTCTTGTTTGTTTCTTACCCCACACAATCTCACTATAAGCATGAGGAAAGACAACCGAATTCGAGCTCGTCATTGTGTTCATCCAGAACAATCAGCACATCTTCTAGTGGAATGTAAAGGTGCAACGAAAGCAAATGATTGACGGTGAGAATCTCCAATCCGGTCAAAATCCTTTTGTATACGGTGAGACTCTCTCTCATCTCGGTCGATGACCATCTTTACAATGCAAGGCCATTCTTTCTAGCTTGCTAGCCATTGGATTCCGGAGATAAAATTTAGGTATCTCATCTTTGAAAAGAATCTCTTCGACGTCCCATTCAAAGAGAGGCGGCTATTGATAAATTTTGCATGCTCATTTAGGTGTCCGAAATGCTTTTTTTGGATCCCTTTCAGTCGACGTCCATCTCGCGCTCGATAAAACGACCTTGACGCGCGTTTGTGATTTCAAAGCTAGTTTAGCCAAGTCCAAAGGTGTACTTGTGTGCCAGCACGTTATTAATCGACTCGCTAGCCCTGGAGTGTGGTTTTCTCGAGTTTACCGCCATAGTTTTCCTTTTCTAGTCCGTCTTTTTGCTTGTTGTCACCAATGGGCGGTCCGAGATGTTAGCTTGAAGCAGTTGATGGAGTTGGCCTAGTGATGGTGATTGGGGGTTGTTGATGACGCAATTATCATCCTCGGTGTGTACACAATTTGTTGTTGAAAGTTGGGGTGTTTTTAGTTGAATTGTTCTATGAACTGGGAAAAGGTTGCAAGCATTGCAAAGAAAGAGAGAGCTGTTGGGTAGAGAAAAAAGGAAAAATAATAAGAAAAGAGAATGGAAAAAGAATTGAAGAAAAAAGGAAAAAAAAAAAGAAGAAGAGAGAAAACAGGTTGGGTTTTCTTCACGTGGGCTTCAGACTATTGTGGACTAATTGAGTAAATGAGGCAATTGTGAGTTGGCCTTAGGGTAGCCCTTTTCTCTTTATTCAACCCGAATCGATATGGTCTAGGTCGGTTTAGTTGGACCAGATCACTTAACTCGATCCAAATTTCTTTTTTATAGAATAACAAAATTAAAATATATATTAAAAATATTTAAAAATATTAAAAAGTCTAAAAAAAGGGAAAATGTATTAAAAATCGGAATTTTTAAAAAACAAAAAATTCAAAAATTCATAAAATTTTGAAAATACCTAAAAAAAAACTCCAAAAATTCTAAAAAAAATTAGAAATCCTTGAAAAATTTAAAAATAGTTTTTGGATAATTTTCTCTTAAAAAGGGGGAAACCTTGCAATCTAGAATTGTGCTCAATTTGGACAAACCCCTTAGGGCTTCACCTTAGGATTTTAATTTTCCTTAAAGATGAATACCCTTTGCCATGCATTTTCATTGTGTTGACTTTGGCCTCTCTTTAGTTTAGCTAGAGATGGCATGCTCCCTAGTTGGTAATGTTAAACCTATACTCTCCTATGTAATTAATTTAACACTTTCCTTAATTGCTGATTGTTATTTTAACAATTTCGCACATGCATGGTCACTTCATATGTTAGTAGATAGTCCAAAATCAATCCAAACTGATTGACAAAAATCTTTATAAAATGAACAAGATTAGATACCGAAATGGTACTAATTATTTTATTAGTGTAATCAAGTTCTCGATCCTAAATTTTATGATTGCGTAGGAAGTAAAGTATGCTCCCACACTTCACTTGGTTTCTAGCAGACCCTAATAGGCTAGTAGTGGCTTCTCCTTCAAAAAATTTTCATACTATCAATATGAATACCCAACGTCAAAAGAGCCCGTATCTAAATAATAAGCCTTAAGCCTGTCCTTTAAGCAATGCCTCTAAACTTATGCTCTTTTATCTATCGAGGCATAGGTCGTGACACTATTGGACGCTTCTCTGTTCATTTAATCAAATTAACTTTAAGACAACACATTTTTTCACAAGGTGAATTCGATATGGGTCACTTCCATGTGTTTGTTTGGCTAGTACCGATTTTGTAACATCCTTGATTTCAACCCTCATTTTAGCCTAGCCAGTAGGCCAAAAGCTCAATATGCCAATGGTGAGACTTGGGTTTCGAAATGGGTTCTTTTTTGCGGACATTGGATCTGCCAGATGGACAGGTTTTTAGGGAATTTTTTTATTTTCTATTTTTTCTACGACACGAATTTGAGTTAGATTCCTTCATGAAAAATGTTAACTAAGGTCTTCTCTACAACATACTAAAATTTCATAATTTTTCGATTTCATTTGGCAAGGCAATGATGTTAATTTCGGAAACCGATCAAAACTATTTTTCTTACTCATAAGGTGTGAATCACGCCCAGCTTGGCCTCTAGTCCTTAATTGCCCTCTTGAGGTGTCCTCATCTACCTAGCTATAGTCTTACCCTATCTTAAGGCTTGATGACCAAGTAATACCTCTCATAAATGCCTCTTGACCGATTTGTTTGAGGACAATAATGCAAACCTATTGGGAGACCTATAACATCTATTAGGGGAGGATAGACAAGTGTGACGATTTATTAATTACGAAACTAGGCGGACCAATCGGAGAGCAACCACATCAATCCCTCACTTTCCAACTAAATCACCTTTATTTATGATTGTTTGGACCGTTCTTGAGGAAGATTCCTATAATAGGGGTAGAACCCATTCACCCCACCACACACCTCACCAAAGCCATTCTCCTCTCTTTCCTCTACACTACCAATCATCCCTTTCTTTTTCTCTCATAGTTTGGCCCTCTCTTCTTGCTACCGTCCTTGCCACCTTTCTTGTCGTCATCAATTCAAAGCTGCCAGCTTAGATAGTAGTAAGTATACTTATTAACATTTGATTAGGACATTGTAGTCCAAGCTTGTGACAAATCCATGTTTGATTTATTGTTTTTGATTATGGCTTATGTGTGCTTGCTTAAGTTGGTTTTGGATTGGTGTTGGGCTTTAGTTTGGCATTTAGCCTTTGAAGTTGAAGTGGCCTAGTTTGGATGCTTGATTGTTGTGCTTCAGCTTGAACTTTGAAATGGTTAGGTTCCATGCCTATTTAACTATGCTCTCATTTTACTTTGATTCCAAAAGTTTTGAAAAGATGTTTTAAAGAAGGCTTGATGTTGTTCTATGAACTATTTTAAACCATTTTTGAAAGTGTCTATTCATGTCTCGAGTTCCAAGTAGAGGCTTCATCGGCCTTGGACAGACATAAAATCACGACAGATTGGTCCTTTCTTGGTTTTGGGGCGATGTTGAGGTGTATCACTCTTTCGAGCCAAGTTTGGTATTAAATCGATGTATCGTATGGATTGGACCAAGCCATAAACCTCCATTTGAGCTCAGCATGTTCAATGATTCAAAACCAGTAAGGCATTACACACACTTACGTGTGGCATGCCTTTGGGCTTTGAACTAAAAGCGAAGATAAAACCTGACTTGTGATGCTTGATGCTTGGACATACGAGGGACTAAATTGTGCCATTGACCGATGGATTTTGGCGACGATGCCTGATGGATTTTGGAAGGACTAATGGATTTCGGTTATACCGTCGACCAATGGATTTCAGCGACGATACCTGATGAATTTCAAATGCTCGGTGGATTCCAAAAGGGTCGATGGATTTCGATCATTAATAAATGAACGCCATGTGTATGAGTTCCTCATCTGTGTGATGAATCCTTGATGTATGCTTGTATTTAGTCGCTTTGAGGATCTCTCCTATTTTTACTAAGTCATGGCTTTTATTTTTGCTATTAATCTGCCATTAACAACTGTTTGGATAAAGTTATTTGCTTATTGAAGGGCTAGGCATCATCCGACCTAGATTTTAGTAGATTTTGCTTACTGGATTATACTCACTCGTTGTTTTCTTCAGACTTGTAGGATGACTGTACCTCCCGAAAGGTTCGGCGTTCCTATGGATATGACGGTGTCAAAAACTACTGTTTATTTTGTGAGTATTAATAAGACCACTACAATCATCTGGGTAGATGAAGGAGTGGACGAACTCGTCCCTCACAAATTACCGCACCTGGTATGAGTAGGTCGAAGGCGGTTTTGTTGGTCCCCTTCAAGGCTTTGATGGTCCACCAAAGCCTGACAGTGATACTGCACCCGATAGCGCTGTAGAAGACTAATTTGCTAATTTGGTAATCGGTTCTTAGGGGTACTAATTTTGGTAGAATCTCATTAGAGGAGATCAGGATATCTGGAGATGGCATGTATGTATTAGTTAATGTGAAACATGGCTTGAGCAAATGGGCTTGTGAGATAAATAAGGCAAGTACATAAAATTACCAGCAGTTGCCATGTTTGTGTAAATATATGATTGTGAGTGTGCTTTTTCTACTGACTTGTTGTGATGTTTTGTGATCAGGTGTTGATTGCTTCCGCGTGTATATAACTCGAATATCAATGAAAAAAAGAAAAGAAATACAGGTTAGCAACACCCCTGGGATGTTGCGAAAAATAACAATCACTGCTCATGACCCTAGAGATGGAGTTAGGGCTGTTATAGATTTCCTCCAATTAACCCATTGAATTTGTTCCTCGAATCCTAATGCTTCTTGTCAAATAAGGAAATTATGTCAAAAGCGAAGTTAGAGACGGGATATTGGAAAGATACCATATTACTCTTCCCTAGAGTTTGTATTCAATAACTTCTCAGAATATCTCGAATGTTGGTGATAACCACTTTGCCTTGTCATGGTTCAGCATCCCATTTTAGTTCGTCCTTTTATAGAACCTTTTCTTTTTTCACCGTTGATCACAGGGACCCTCGCTGTATCTAGGGGAAGGCCACGACCCTCGCCCCAAACTTGGGGCGAGGGCTTGCAAGCCCCCACCATTAGTCGGCCAGGGTTGCCGACCCCTAGCTAGGGCCCGACGACCCTAGCTGACCCTCTCTCCATCGTTGTTGACCCTTCTTGACAAGGGTGAGGTGGCGAGGGCTTGCACAACCCTAGCCAATCAAGTGCTGCTACTTTTTTTTTATATATATATAAATTTAGTTTTAAATTTAATTTAATTAATATTTATATTAAAATTCAAATAAGAAGCAAAACAATGTCATTTTAGCTCTTCTTTGCTGACTTAACTTTTGGACTAGCCACGTAAGCGACTTTTATTATTAAAAATAAGCCACATTGGATTTTCGACACTCTTCAATGGAGTTGGCACTTAAATATCTTTTTAAAAAAAAAAGTGACGCTTAATTGTACCTTTTGGAACTTTTAGTACTTAAGTGTCTTTTTGTGCCAAATTTTGGCACTTGCTCTGTATTTTTGCCGACATTTTACTAATAAATCTTGGCACATATTATGAAACTTAAAATAAATATGAAACGCATAATTTTACGTCAACTTTTGTTCCCTACATGTGTTTAATATTGTGCTAAATGATGAGATTCTGATTTTTATTATTCTTTTAAACGGTGCTTTTGTGATTTTGCAGCATGATGGCCATTTTTTTCAATATATTTTGGAAATTTTGTACTCTGATTGCCCAAGTGAGTCGAATCAATGTAAATTTTGTGGCTATAAAAGTACCGTTACAAATTCAATGTAGCCATACTGTTAGCCTACCTGGACCCATCCATATATAATTTAATCTCATACTTAACATGCATATAAAGTTGGCTCCTCCTAATTAATGCACCCTACTTATCATGGGGAAAGAAAAAATTTCAATAGAAAAATTTCTATCTAATGTAATCTACCATATAATCTTATAACTATACTAATCTAATCTAATATATTGTACTGAAATTGACTTTTTCACATTAATGCATTATTTAATGGAATGCTTCTTTTCTTTTCCATGTAAAATTTGATGACTTTTGTGAGAAGTGAAAGTATAGTAGGTACATCACTTGATAATATACTTACAATTAATATGAACTGACAAATTTGATTTTTCACTCTGAACGTATTCAACTTAATGAAGCGATTCTTTCCTTTTTCAAAAGAGCTTTGTCAAGAGAAGAGTAAAGGGAAATCTCTAGATAATATATTATAGTAATAATGAATTTTGCACATTAAATGCATTCGAATTTAATGAGTTTAAAGGAAAGGCGGGTGTATACATGGCGCGCACACACACACACACATATATATATATATATATATATATATATATATATATATATATATATATATATATATATATATATATTTGTGATATTTCCTTCCATTTATAGATTTTATTATTATTATCACTGTTATAACTTGAAATGTATTATACAATTGAATATGCAAGAGTAGAAGAAGAATTTTCACTTTTGAAATCCATCATATTATTATTCGAGTTTCTGTTTTCCAAATATGCATATGAATTAATTGAATTAACACATTTTCCATTCAACAAAAAGGAGAAAGAAAGAAGAAGAAGCAAACTACGGAAGGAGGAGTTTCACCATCTGAAACTTTTGAAGGTCACAGATAACAGTCCGTCATTTTCTATCTATTAAACACTCTGGACCTCTAAGTAAATAAGATACGTTGCTTTCTGCTTTCTGCTTTCTGCTCTGCTTAGATAGCATAGCAAATTAACTCTAAAAAGATTGTGGACAGGATTGCCTGCGAAGAGACTTTTGTGGTCATGAAGCTCCCTCATAGTTTCATAGGGTTGCTTTTATTGAAAGTTGATTATCTTAGAACTATGCGTGCTTTAAAAGCATTCGGCTGCTAAAGCATCTCTCCTTATTATTATAATATTAATGCGAAAAGGCACTAACGGATCCTACAATTAAATTGATGCCAGATCACCATAAAAATAAGTGAGGAATAATTAATAGTGTTTTCTATATCTAGAGTAAGCTCAAGTAAAATCTACTAAAATTATCTCATAACCTCTCATGGGAAAATCATTTAGAAAATCCACATGGAGAAGATAACACGATACTTTTCTTGTTTGCCCTACGTACCGCTGAACCAAGAACTTTTTCTTTGGGGCTTCGTACGGCGGATCTTTTGTCCCTGTGCAGCTGTTCAGGAAGGGAGACCCACAAGGTCTTCTTTTTCCCTGGCATGCATGCGGCTACTCAGTCAGAAAACAAATGATAAACGAAACCCTTCGCCCATTGTTTCTTCCTCTTATAATGACCTTTTTGCCCTCACAAGCGAAATAGATATCATAAAAAGTATAATTGTGCCCCTGTTTGGCCTTTTTTTCACGATCAGAATTGATGACTTAATCAAGAATCGGGTGTAAACGCCTCAAACTTGAAACGCTAATGTAACAGTTTGCGAGACACCAGTTGAATTAATGTCTTCTTCACCAAGATTCGGGATTCTTAAGATAAAGCTGTGATGAGCTTTTATTCTACTATACATCGAGTTCGATCAAACTTGTTTAACCCACTTATATACTGCACGATATAGAAGAGAAAGGGAGAGTAGAACAGCTCTTCTTCATGAAACGTGGAACCCATATGCATAATGGATTATAGGTTTGTTGCCTTATTCTTTCTTATGTTTGTGTATAACAGATTTGAATAAGTATTAGAGTAATTTTATATTCCCTATATCTTTCATCGTCTCGAAGGTATCAAATTCAGACCGCAAATGTATACAACATTATTTTGCGAATGACATGTATGAATTTTGGTTACTAAGTTTGTATAATCTTATGATCAGTTCGGTTTCTGTTCATGAGTTAATATATAAAAGGTAGAAGGTTCTTAATTACACTCGGCGATGCATGATTATTAAAGGAAGAACAAAGAATGTGGTCACTCAACGTGCTTCACGAAAATGCAGCCAAAGCAGCAGAATAGGATTCAGTCGCATCCTCTCTGTTTTTCGTTTTTTTTTTTTTAACCTATATATCTTTTCTATCTTTTTTCCCCTTTTTCCTCATTAATCTCGCTTGTCACCTCAGGCAAGGAATATCTCACAGTGGCACCTGCAATATAACAAGTTCGAAACCCTCCTGCCTCCTCCATCCATCCTTTAATCCCATTGAAATCGTTGAATAATGCGGCCTTCTCCTAATCAAGGAACTGCTTATGCACTAACTAAATTTATCTTAACAATAGTCTTGAGTATTTCTAATTCAACAAAAAATAATTTAATTCTTTTGATGTAGGGCTGTCTACTATTGACACAACGCAAAGGTATGTCATGATTTTGCTCCCAAAAAAAACAAATTTTGATATAACATATAAGCATGCGGTTAAACCTGACACAATTTAAGATGCATCAGTTCGTTTTTTAACAATAAAATAATTTGTCATCATATCAAAACACTTTGCTTTTATAGGAAATAAGACGAATAGTCGACATATATACCGTGGCATAACACAAATTGATAGTCCTATTTTTATAAGTCTACGTTGATATTAGTTTGTTGGAATTGTTTCCAGTCAAACACATTTACAGCAAAAGCTAATAAAATATTAAGTGGAGTATGTTAAAAATTTTGCTTCCATAATTTTTTTTTTTTTTATACTTTATCGCATTTTCAAATTTGAGAACTTGAGCTCAAGCTTGAGTTTAGACTAGAAATGGGGAAAAGACACCATGAGTGCTATGTCACATCGGGTTTCTCACAATTGGGTGAATTTTGCAAAAAAAATTATGGCACTACGTGATCGGTTGAAAGTGATAGCACTTAAGTAAATGTTTTTTAGAAGTTATGGTACTAAAGTGGACCAAAAAAAAAAGTGATAGCACTCGGGTAAGTGGTGTATGAAAGTTATGATACTTTTGGCATTCTTGTCCTAACTAAAAATTTATCTATACAGCCAAGTCAAGCTCAACCTCTTGAAATTCTGAGAGAGTCAAGCTTGATCGAGCCCAAATTGAGGACCGGGCCATGAACGACCTTGATTTAGTCGGAGTCCGAGCTCAAGCATTAGAAGGTACTGACTCGACTTGGTTATACGATGACCATGAGAGAGTGAAGGGAAACAAAGGAGCAATTGAGGGAATAAATAATAAGGGACAGTGTGATTTCCTTTCTATCTTGTTTTTTAGAGACACTAATTTCGTTGCATTCCTACTACCATTATTGAACCACATTTTCTCTTACTGCAAAAGGAATCAACCTGATTGATTGTTAGCTCGTCTAAGCCCAAAACAGATACCTTGGGATAGTGATGCTAGCAAAAAGGGTAGTGTCACACTTTACTACATTGATAGAAGGAACGAGCATCTTTCTTTGTAAAAAGGGATTGGGGATCCTAGGAACTTTCCTTTTTTAAATGCCAATGCTCTTTGTTGTCTCCAAATTATATATAATTAGAAATAAATTGATTGGCGCAAGAGCATACATCTAATCCAAATTCTAATACATGAAATTTGATTGGTTGACCAAGTCTTGACCTCAAGATTAGTGGGAGTGCCCTTGTGAGAGCAGGTAAAATTATAACCTATAGATTCCCCAAGGCTCACCTCACTGGAGAAACCCAAAAGACCAAATCCCCAACCTAATTAATGCACCCTATTAATATGTAATCTAATCAAATATCTAATATGCATAAAAAAGTTTGAACCTCCTAATTGACACACCCAATTTATAATCAGCATTGTTACTTGACTACATTTTTTCGAGAGTCAGACATCCAATCGCAATTGACAAGAATCTATTCACATCGACTAAGTGGATCTGCCAAACTCTTAGTCATACTAACACTATAGAGTATTTCATGGGTAGTCTCTAATAATGTTCTGCTCTTCAACTCTGCAACTTGTTATGGTTCTGGCACTAGTGCAGTGTTTCATTATGCATTTCTTTATGCAGAATTCATTTAATAGCTCCAAGCAAAACTCCATTATACTATAAGTCCACATATGCTTGACCATTTTACCAATCTCCTTTTTTTTTTTATCAAAGCTCTCAACTGCTTAACAATGGCATCAAACTTATGCGAGTTAACACCAACACCAAAGTCTTCCTCGAGTAGTCGTCCACAACTGTTAGCATATTTCTAGCAATTTTTCTTGAAGGAAACCGCGATAACCTGCAAAATCTAAGTGAATTGACTCTGTAGTTTCCACTGTTTTTCTGACATCCATAGTGAAATGCATTTTCCATTGTTAATCTAGTTCATAACACCTTTATACATTCAATTCATCGGCAACATGACCATACAGAGATCCCTTTCACTAAGAACCCTCAGGCTTCTCTTGCCGACATGCCATAAATGTATATTCTACAATTCACACTCTCAAATAGATGTATTAAACGTCTTCACGGAAAATCCTATCATTATTTTATCTTGAAGCTCATATAGACCATTGTGCTTGATTCTTTTCATTATCTCCAGGACCACTTGAAGGACCTTCAAAATTCCACATTCTAAGCTATAATGACACCCAGTTGAATCTAGAGAACTCAATGAAGTTAGGTTCTTCTTCAACTTTGGAATATGCCTCACTCTAACATTATCCTCACAATACAATTATGCATTCTAACTCTAACATCACTAACATCTACAATATTGCACCCAACATTATTCCTAACCACATTTCACTATTATTTATAAATTGATAAGTAGTAATTGATTCATAGTTGGTGGGACATGAAACGAACAACCAAAATTCATAATTCATCTATTAGACGAATAATCCTCAATAAAAAAACATGACATAATCAACACTATCCTAATTATTGTCAATCACAGTTGTGGCATTCACTGCGGAATCAATACTAATTCCATTACCCTTCTCTTTCTTTAGCTTATGGCAATTCCTTATAAGATGTCCCATCTTACCACAACTCTAATAAACAAAACTATCAATCCTAGACTCACTACGCCTGTTCATATTTATGTTACTTCTGTTAACACAAGTACTAGTTCTTTCTTTTTTTCACCTACTAAAGCAGTAGACATGGGTTAACTAGATTCTCTTCTATGGCTATCCTTACTTAGAATCAAATCTCAAACCCATCAAATGTCAAACTTGTTGACACTAAGGAATTACTAACAATAGGAACAATAGTATTCCAACTATAAGATAATGAGGATAATAGAATCAAAGCACATACCTCATCTTTATGTCAATCTCAACTAAACTCAATTGACTAACGACCATCTTAAATTCATTGATATGATCAGTAACTAATGCACCTTCACCCATCTTCAAGTTAAACAAATGTTGTATCAAATAAACATTGTTGATCACAAATGGCTTCTCGTACATGTCCATGAGGCTTTTATCAAACCCACAGTGGTCTTTTCTTTCACGATGCTACAACGTCAGCCAAATAACACCTTACGCTTGCCTATCTAGCAATTCCTATTCAACTTACTTCATTGAGTCAGGCTTCTTCCCATATAGGGGCAAGTGCAAATTCCTCTTATACAAATAAACCTTAATTTTCATCTTCCAGAAACCAAAATCCTTCTTATCAAATCTGTTGATATTCACTTTTCCTTTTTTTGTCGCCATCAATTCTCTTCAAATCAGTCGCCTAGCTTTGATATCAATTGCCATAGAAACAATCAATTGAACAATAAAATAGATTTTGACCAAAAACATAAATTAGATTAAATAAGAAAATAAATCAAGTGCTAGATTTACTTGGTCATATTGAGTGACCAACATCTACAGGGAAAGTAGCAAAGAATTCCACTATAGATTAAGCGATACAACGTAGATTACAAACACACTAGAATCATTATAACGCTTTCAATGTTTCCCACCCCTCCCCCCTAATTATACCCAATATTGCTCACATAGTGTTTAGCGCCATGTTTTCTCATGAAATAATCTTTCAATCTCACAAAGGAATTACGCAACAAGATTTGTGTAATTCACAAACTAGAGTTCCTCTTTTATATTCCCCGCAGTGAAGACACTTCTTATATATAAACAACAATTGGATCCAGAATAGGAAAACTTCTCCAAGTAAGAAACCTATTCAAAATAAGAAACTTACTTAAATTAGAAAAGTTACTTCTTCATACTCAAACTTGAGCCATATTTTCAATAGCCTCACGAAGAGTTGGGCTTTTTCAAGATGAAGCTCGATCAGATCGAACTCATGTAATCTACTTATAGTGAACACTATAAAAGAGAAAGGTGGAGTAGAACATATATTCTTCAAGAAACACAAAACCCATCTTCAATCAGATAAGAGTCATAGGACAATAGATTAGAGGTTTATTGTCTTATTCTTTCTTATGTTTATGCCAAAGAGATTTGATTAAATCTTGGTGAAAGTCTGCAACTGTCTACAAAGTTTTTTTGAAAATGACATGTATAGGTTTCCATTACTAGGTTTTGATTCGGGATGATCCATTCCCCATTTCACCGGTTCAAAGAATTTTGGTCTTCAAACATAAAGACTTCAGCACTCAATATTCGATACTCAAATTTTCAGGACTCAGTTTTTCAGTATTAATAAACGAGCCCTACAAAGTGTTAACATGTGTGGCCATTTTTTGAAATTATTTAGATTTGCCCATTCAATATGAGAGTTTAGATCAATAATATACGTATTTAGTACATGTAATACGTATATTTTAGCTAACAAGATTGAACATTGTCTATTACTGAATATTGCATAATTCTAACTATGATTTAAGCACAAAAGGAAAACTCTAAGCTAAGCAGGGCTGAAAAAGATTGGCCTGACCCGACCCCAAATTTTGAGCACGAGTAAGGTGGACCCGGTTATTTAAAGAATTGGAGAAAGGTCCACCCGTGCCCTATTTCTCAAAACAGGTTTGAGAGGATTAACTCGGAGAATTTGGGAGGGGTTCCAAGAGGATTTGATTTCCTCCTTTTGGTATTGCAGCATGGATAAAATGAATTTCTACCCTTCCCTCGACGGCAGATGCTTGCAGTGGTTGAACCACGACGAGGATCATCGTATTTTCTTTCTAATTGTTCGACTTGCTACTTTTTGGATAGCTTGCTTGCTTCTCTTTTGCATGTTAAGTAATAAGCTTCAAACGGGAAACAACAAAAAAGAAGAGAATATCAATCATATTATTGTCTTTATTCCATTCTCGCTTCACCTCTTTCACGAGCGATGCTTGCAAAGCTGGCTAAGCATAATTTCTTCATATCTATAAAAACCCTCCATCCGTAAGATTGGTAATTAAGAATACAAGACAGAAATCATGCGAGGTCAAGGGAGTAAAGCGCGATCTCAACAGAAGACGCCTATAGAGTCACTCTCTCTCTCTCTCTCTCTCTCTCTCTCTCTCTCTCTCTCTCTCTCTCTCTCTCTCTCTCTCTGAACAGAATTAATCACGTTACAGAACGAGTCTCAAGAACGTTTACTCGGTATTAGACACGTTCTCTTTGAAATAACGCTACTTTCTTTAGTTGTTGTTGTTTTGGTGGCGGTTTGTCATGTTTGCATCACTAGCCCCGCACTGCTGCGGGAGGCAGTGTATGACTATCAGAAAGCACTGGACGATCTGGTGAGCGTGAACTCGCTCTTCACCGTTGCAGTCTTTGTGGGCCTGGTGTTCGAGAGCGGTGAACAACAGAACATAGCGGGCGACAAGAAGTGTGAAGCTGGAGTTCATGTGGCGAGGAGGCTTGTCAGGAACGAAGTGATTTCATTTGCCTTTTATCTCTTTTCCAGCCTCGTGGCCAAATCCCTCAAGACCCACCTCTTCACCTACCTCATCGGCCAGCCTGATATCGAAAAAATCAATAACTTGCCGAGCCAGGTGCTATGAGGGTCCTTGTTTGCTCTCTCCACGTCCACCTCCATCATGGGCTGCGTGTTGCTCTTGTACTCCATGATCGACATGATTCAGCTGCAGCTCGGCAAGGTCTCTTGCAAAGGTATTGAGACGTTAAATGCCGTCGGGGCCCTGATCGGGGTCAACACCTTCGCGTTGCTCATCTACATACCCTTTGTCGGACATGCCATTGTGAAATCCACAAAGATCAAAGTAGAAGGTTCCTCTTCCAAAAAATAGATTGATGCTGGGTCATTACTTATATAAATACCTACATAGAATTGAGAGATGAGTGTCGAGTAACACGCTGGGCCCGCGCGGGGGGGGGGGCGTTGTGGTGGTGGGGTGTGGGCGTTGCTTTCTTTGCTTTCCTGGATATGAATCAATAAATGTATTTGTGTTTATTGGCGAGCTCCTCTGCGTTTACAGTTTCTGCAATAGTAAGAGGGAGATGAAGAAACACTCGTCACTACACTTGAAGATATCGTCTTTTATCAAAATTAAGTAGATCTAATCTTTTTTAGCAGATATCACAGAACTAAAAAGTCCAGGAAAAACGCCATATTGCCCAACATCTTGAAAATAAGGTTTAAAAGAGTTTAGAAACCTGCCGCAAGTACCCAGAAAAATCAGAGCGAATAATGGGACATTATTTACAGTTATAACACAATCCCTACCGCTCTAATTGATTTCCAAGGTGGACAAAACAGATTTACTTTTCTTTTGTGAGGTGAGGTTTGCAAGAGATGTGATTCCTAAAACTGAACTGGCTGAACAAGCTACTGAAGGCAGAGCAACTGAAGTGGGTCTTTCAAAGAGAAAATGTGAGTGAAATCAACTAATAGCTATGAAAATCCATTAGCTGCTCACCCTGAATAAATAACCAGACCGATTGTACCAGCAGCAAAGGCCACAAGGTACATCCAATCAACCTGTAAATGGATTAAGATCAACACAAAGAGGCAGCGACAAGGTCTAAATCCCAATCATGCCAAATATCCTGCGAATAAACCTTCTCATGGTAAGCAAAGACACGAATGAAGACAGCCCACATGTCTGAGGTCAATAGAGACCAGTTGAGCATTGTAGACCCATTTATCTGCAAACGAAAATTTTGATGGATCTCATGTTGCAAACAAGCGAACAACTGCACAACCAGAAAATCTAATGTCTTAAAACCAAACCTTCAGCAAAATCGGGACGAATGAGTAGAACAGGAACGTAGCCAGTGCAAATCCCACGAGCAAATCCCACGAAAGGTAGTGTCTGCACCCATTAAAATAAAGATTCCTTCAAAAAGAAAGTACCTTTTCAGGGTCTAGTCAGCAAACGGCATATATAACATATCGGTGAAGTCCTAAGCATGTTCATCTCGGCGAAATCCGATTAACAAAATAACTCTGATACTCAGTAATAGGCTTAACCCAGAGGCAACTCCAGAAAACTGATGAAGTGAATATAATTTCCACATTTTACAGTTACGAGTTGACTTAGGTTTTTTGATTATTTGATAGAAGAATAGCACAAATAAAGCTGAAATAAGAAATTCTCTTGAGAATCTTTCCATAAGCATTCTTTCCAAATTTCCAAGCTCTTACTCTCGTTCTTTGATTGGGATAAACGAGAAAAATTTGCAATGAGATTTGCATACGTGAAAACCATACTTCCGAACAAAATTTAATAGACATTTGGCACTTAAATGCTTGATTCTTAACGAAGGGCGACAACTATCATCTCAAGTCTTTTCCGTCTCCAAATTTATCTAAACAGTACAAGGATAAAATTAAGTGGCTATCGAGAAGCCCATTGATTGACATTCATGTGACTCGTCATTCCCTGCTTCTTGCACCGAGCTGTTCTAAAGATTTAAGAGTCAATTAAGGGTAGAATTGGAACTAAACCTAAAGTTAACGGTTTTTTATGGGACAAAAAAAAAAAGTTAAAGGGTAGAATAAAGACTAGACCTAAAGTTAGGGTTTTTTTTTTTTATGGATAAAAAAAGGTTTAGAGTAGAATTGGACTGAACCTAAAGTTGGGGTTTTTTAGGGTGTTAGGCGCTTCTATAACTGATGTGGTTGAAATTCAACTGTGAGCATTGTGGTGTGCTATGGGGTGATGCAAGTCACGTATTTGCTAATACATATTTTAAAGTTACTGGGTGAGTTTGGTTTAACTTTGCAATTGGACTTTGGGTGTAATGCAAATGTTGAAAGCTAAAGCCCTTTGAGGAAAATGCAAATTACTTTAGGTAAAAATTCTTTATGAAATGACTTTGGGTTCAAGTAGTGTTTGGCAAAAAATCCTTGTGCAATGCATATTTTTATATTTATTAATTAAAAAAAAAACTCAAACTCTTCATAGAGCCTGCGAAGGGCTTAGGTTGGTTGCCCCTCGAGCAACCCAGGCAGTGCGCAACCAAGGCAACTGCTGCCTGAGATCGCATGAGCCTCGCCAGCTAGATCTAGCCTCGTCGACCCTCACGCAAAGAAGATGAACAATAACAAAAAGGGGAAAAACTGGAAATAAAGAATTGGTTAGGGTGGCTTTGGAAGGAAAAAAATTATAATTTTAGTTTCAACATTCTGCAAATGCTACTTCAGAAGGCTAAGAGAGAGTAACATAGGGTTTTCAGCATTCCCAAGGCTGAGATTTGGCCAGAAACTACTTTAAAATACTTGCAAAATATCTCAGCATTTCCTGAAAGGGTCTTGGAGGTTAAAAGCCTTTTGGGAAAGTTGAATCAAACATACTCACAGCCCCTCAAAGCTGGGCGAGGCAAGCTTCGAAAATCTATTCTAATCTGATGCAATTTCTGAAGTGCTGCAGCTCTTAAGGTATTGCCAAGTATCTTCATAAGTTGTATCATTGCTTGGCATAGTTTATGGGAAAACTGTACCAAACAGCCTCTAAATAACCATTCACATGGTGTCAAAATATTGACGAATCCATCTCCGTCTATCAACATCCCTTAGAAATCCATTTTACAAATATTATCCAAGGAAAATAATTGTATTAACTCTAGAAATAGAATCGATTTAGCTCCTAAAGTACCGAGTAGTTAAGCTCATGCTGTAGTAATGATGAAAGGGGATTTATGTGAATCTACCCTAATTTAGAAAAATCAAGTTTATTGTTATAGATGTTTTTGGAGTTAAAGAACCAACAAGGTTGTAAATTTCAAATCTAAAATATCAACCTAATCAAGGGATACATTCTAGTCATTAATACATTCACAAATGCTTTGGATAATAATAAATGCTGCTTTTTATTAACTAAATGAGACCCCGAAGCTAGGTATTAAACAACAGGGTTATGCCAATTCAGAACTTAAATCGTGATTTGTAATTAAGTACAAAATCTACATTTAATTTAAATAGCAAATCGCTTCTTTAATGGACACACGCTAACTCATTTTCTTTTGTCTATTTTTCTATTTTTAAATATATATTGTTTTTCATTTGTTGTAAAAATTATTATAATTACTTTTACAAGATAGTGGCTTGATTATAGAAACGGATTGTTTATACCTAGAATCAATAGATGATGTCTCCAACGTCAGAACACTTGATCCCTCATTGAAACCAAACTCTTGGCTTTAAACAATAGCAATAAATTGTTTTAGGTGTCTTAAATAAAATGGTTAATATCACTGAAAGCCCCAAACACTTGATCCGTGTTATGATTACCCAAAACGGGTGTAGTGGCACCATATTTACCCCAAGCTAATTTTTATGTCTCAAAAAATCTCAAAAAGTTACACTCATGTTACCTTTACCACAAGTTAGTGCATCCATGTTACATCTACCCAAAAACTCAACAATTTGAGGTAAATATGGTATGAGTATATATATTTGAGGTAAATCCAGTGCGAATATACCAATTTAGGCTAAATCTGGGATAAAAATTAATTTGGGTAAATATGGTACAAGTGTACTAATTTAAGGTTTTCTTATAATATTAGCCCTAATGAAAAAGAGAAAACTTCATAAAAATAGATCTAATCCACTAACTAAACTGATCTCAATAATAATCTTGATTTTTTAATTCAACAAGAAAAATTATTCTTTTGATATAGGGATGTTCGTTATTGATGTGACGTAAAAATACGGCATGAATTTGCCCCCCAAAAATACCGAATTTGATATGACATATGAGTACATGGCCAAAACTAACACGATTTGAGATACATGATTCATATAGTGGCATAACACAAATTGATAGTCCTATTTCTCTAAGTTTATGTTGATACTAGTTCGTTTTCAATTTCACACATATTTATTGCAAAAGCTAATAAAATATTAAGTGAAGTAAGTTAAAAATTTCGCTTCACTAAATGAATCTCTTTCTACTTTATTGCATTTTAAAATTTGAGAACTCAAGCTTGGACTTAAGTTTAGACTAAAAATAGGAAAAAAAAATACCACAAGTGTCATAATTTATGTATGACACTCATTTGAGTATATAACTTTTTTTTTATCACTTAAGTGTTGTACAACTTTTCAATCGTTCACTTGAGTGTCGTAATTTTTTTTAAGTTGTTCATTATAATTGCTATGCCACATAAATTTCTAGCACTTGAGTGAACGTTTTTGAAAACTTATGAACCTTAAGTGATCTATTGAAAATTATGACATTTAAATGAATTTTTTTTCAAAGTCGTGACACTAAAGTGGTTTAAAAAAAGAGTTATGATACTCGAGTGAGTTTTGTATGAAAATTATCTTGTGATATCATTTTCCCTACTCAAAATTTACCCGCATGACCAAGTCGAGCTCAACCCCTTGAAAATCTATGTCAGTCAAGCTCAATCAAGCCCAAATTGAGTATCAGGTCATGGATGACCTTGATTAAGTCATGTCCGAGTTCAAGCATCAGAAGGTTATACGACAACCATAAGAGAGAAAATCACAAAAATAAATGGAGCAATTGAGGGAATACAAAATAATGGCCAGTGTGATTTCCTGTCTATCCTGTTTTTCCAGAGAGACCAATTTCCTTGCTTTCTTACTATCATTGTTGTACAACATTTTCTCGCACCGAATAAGAAATTAACCTAATTGATTATTAGCTTTATCCAAGCCCAAAATAGATACCTTGGGACTTTAACGCTATCGAAAAGAGTTGTGCCCCACCTTGCTACATTGATACAAGGAGCGAATATCTCTCTTTACAAAAAGTGATTGAGGATCCCAGGAATTTCCCCTTATAATTTCCCTTTACACATGCCAATGCTCTTTGTCGTCCCCATATTATATATAATTAGGAACGGTTTGATTAACCTGAGAGCATACATCTAATCTAATCTAATCTTAATACATGAAATTTGTATGGTTGACCAAGTCTTGACCTCAAGATTAGAGGGAGTGTCCTTGTGTGAGTAGGTGAAATTGTAACCCATAGTTGAAGTAGTTAACTACAAGATCTTGACCTTTGAATTCTAGGCTCAGTTTGTTGAAGAAAGAGCTTTGTTGGTATAATGATTTTTGGGTTACTATGAGAATAACAACTTATTACAAGTCACAAATTCTTGAAGGAGTGGATCCCGCAATAATTTATAATTATTTGCTATTTTATTTTTTATGATCCAAAATAAATTGGTATTCTTACTATAGATTAAAAACCATCACTCAATTATTTCTCTGGCATAAACCCCAAAAAACCAAATCCCTAGCCCCAATTAATGCACCCCATTCATAGAGGAAGATGATTCACTAACGGTGCTGTTATTTTAGGGAGAATGACAGTAATTCTTGACCACAAAAGCTTTTCCTCGGAATCGAATGACATTCCATCGAAGTAATAACACGTGAAGGATTATTTACCCAAGATTATGCAAAATTGAATCAAAAGAAAGAAAAATTACTATAATATAGCCAATCCTCATGTTAGTTAAAGAAATCTTATTTTACTTGATAATTGTAAGATTATAATTCCTAAGGTTTACATCATTGTTGCTAAATCATTATAATGTACTAAAACAAAATAATCGTATAAATTACTTCTATAGCACACTATGTAAAATCCTCATTCAAACCTATCACTCGCACAAATATTATTTGCTCTAGTCATGATCACCTCATTTATGCAGTTTCAAAACATGTGTTGCTAGTTTGAAGTTTTGGTGAGACTAGTCAGTCTACAAAAGTAACAACTCAAACATGAGAAATATTGAATCAATGACATGATATGGAATCAAAGATGAATCTGACTCATTATATTATGCAATTTTACTTGAATATTTATTATCTTTTACAAAGTTTCTATGAATTTTCTCATATTTTACCTGAGAAATATAAAGTTTACAAAATATTTTGTCTCGTTCTTTTGTCTATGATTTTTCATTTGTCACTGTGAAGTGCACCATCACTATATATTTTGTCTCACTCTAGTCTATCACATAGTTAGCAATATAATTATATAACTTTTATTTCTTGAATTTAATTAAAATTTTTATTTCTCATTTCTAAATTATGTGTGGCATTTTACTACTAAATCTTGGCACAAAGCATGAAACTTAAAATAAATACGAAAGGCATAATTTTACGTTAACTTTTGTTCCCCACATGTGTTTAATATTGTGCTAAATGATAAGCTTCTCTAAGGACCTTAAACAAAGGCCGTCTACTCGGAGTCAACCCCAGACGTAAAACGGGGTAATGACAAACCGCCGGGGGAATTGTAACCAAATTGGAAACTCCCCCCGGGCCTGAGCAGGTGCTCTGCCACGCCGGCCTCTCAACGACTGTCAGTCCGGTATCGCCGCAATGATAAGCTTCTGATTTTTATTATTCTTTTAAACGGCGCCTTTGTGATTTTGCAGCATAAGGGCCATTTTTTTCAATATATTTTGGAAATTACGTACTCTGATTGCCCAGATGAGTCGAACCAGCATAATGTGAATTTTGTGGCTGTAAAAGTACCGTTACAAATTCAGTGTAACGGTACTGTTAGCCTGGTTGGACCCATCCATATATAATTTAATCTAATACTTAATATGCACATAAAGTTGGCTCCTCCCAATTAATGCGCCCTACTTATCTTGGGGAAAGAAAAAATTTCGATAGAAAAGTTTCTGTCTCATGTAATCTACTATATAATCTTATACCTATGCTAATCTAAGCTAATATATTGTACTGAAATTGACTTTTTTTTGCATCAGTGCATTATTTAATGGTTTTTTTCTTTTCCATGTAAAATTGATGAGTTTTGTGAAAAGTGGAAGTATAGTAGGTAAATCACTTGATAATATACTTACAATTAATGTGAATTGGTAAATTTGACTTTTCACTTTGAACGCATTCAACTTAATGAAGTGATTCTTTCCTTTTTCAAAAGAGATTTGTCAAGAGAAGAGTAAAGGAAAATCTCTAGATAATATAATATAGTAATAATGATTTTTGTACATTAAATGCATTCGAATGTAATGAGTTTGAAGTAAAGGGAACAAACACATATACATATATGTGATATTTCCTTTCATTTATAAATTTTATGATTATTATCACTGTTATATCTTGAAATATATTATACAATTGAATGTGCAAGAGTAGAGGAAGAATTTTCACTTTTGAGATCCTTCATATTATTATTCAAGTTTCTGTTTTCCAAATATGCATATGAATTAACCGAATTAACACATTTTCCATTCAACCAAAGGGAGGATAAAAGGAGAAGAAGCAAACTATAGAAGGAGGAGTTTCACCATACGAAACTTTTGAAGGTCGCATATGCCAATCCGCCATTTTCTATCCATTAAACACTCTGGACCCCAGAGTAAATAAGATACTTTGCTTTCTACTTTCTGCTCTGTCTAGATAGCATAGCGAATTAACTCTAAAAAGATTGAGGACAAGATTGTCTACGAAGAGACTTTTCGGGATCCATCACTTATTCTCCATCTTCGTGAAGCTCTCTCATAGTGTCATAGGATTGCTTTTATTGACAGTTGATTATCCTAGGAACTACACGTGTTTTAAAAGCATTCAGTCACCAAAGCATCTCTCTTCATTATTGTAATATTAACAAGAAAAAAAGCTAACAGATTTTATAATTAAATCGATATGAGATCACCATAAAAATAAAAATAAGCAAGGAATAATCAATAGTGTTTTTCGCATCTAGATTAAGCTCAAGCAAGATTCACTAATATTATCTCGTAATCTCTCACGGGAAAACTCATTTAGAAAACCCGTATGGAGAAAATAATACGGTGCTTTTCTTGTTTGTCCTACGTACGGCTGAACCAAGAACTTTCTCTTTGGGGCTTCGTACGGCGGATCTTTTCTCCCTGTGCAAGCTGTTCAGGAAGGGAGACCCACAAAAGTCTTCCTTTTCCCTTGCATGCATGCGGCTACTCAGCCAGAAAAGAAATAATAAAGAAAACCCCCTTGCCTTTTGTTTCTTCCTCTCATAGTGACCTTTTTGCCCCCACAAGCGAAACAGATATCACAATAAGTAGAATTGTGCCCCTGTGACTTTGCTCTTCACGGTCAAAATTGATGATTTATCAAGAATTGGGTATAAACGCCTCAAACTTGAAACACTAATGTAACAGTTTGCGAGACACCAGTCGAATTCATGTCTTCTTCACCAAGATTCAGGATTTCTTAAGATAAAACTGTAATGAGCTTCTATTTTACTATATATTGAGTTTGATCAAACTCGTTTAACCTACTTATATACAACACGATCTAGAAGAGAAAGGGGGAGCAGAACAACTCTTCTTCATGAAACACGAAACCCATATGCATAATGGATTATAGGTTTGTTGCCTTATTCTTTCTTATGTTTGTGTATAACAAATTTGGATAAGTCTTGCACTAATTTTTTATTCTCCAGATCTTTCATCATCTCGAAGGTATCAAATTCAGTTTGCAAATGTATACAACGTTATTTTGCAAATGACATGTATGAATTTTATGATCAGTTCAGTTTCTGTTGGTAAGTTAATATATAAAAGGTGGAAGATTATTAATTACACTCAGCGTTGCATAATAATTAAAGGAAGAAGGAAGCATGTGGCCACTCAACGTTCTCTTTGGGGCTTCATGCGGTGGATCTTTTCTCCCCGTGCGGCTGTTCAGGAAAGGGACCACAAAAGTCTTCTTTTTCCCTTGCATGCAAGCGGCTACTCAGAAAAGAAATAATAAAGAGAACCCCCTTGCCTTCTGTTTCTTCCTCTCATAATGACCTTTTTGCCCCCACAAGCGAAACGGATACCATAAAAAGTAGAATTGTGCCCCTGTTTAGCCTATTTAGTGATTTTGCTCTTCCCAATCAAAATTGATGCCTTATCAAGAATCGGGTGTAAACGCCTCAAACTCAACTAATGTAATAGTTTGCGAGATACCAATCAAATTCATGTCTTCTTCATCAAGATTCAGGATTTCTCAAGATAAAGTTGTAATGAGCTTTTATTCTACTATACATTAAATTCGATCAAACTCATTTAACTTATATATATATAAAAGAGAAAGGGGGAGCAAAATAGCTCTTCTTCACAAAACACGGAACCCATATGCACAAATCTGGTTTAGTCTTGGAGTAATTTTGTATTCCCCATATCTTTCATTGTCTCGAAGGTATCGAATTCAGTCCGCAAATGTATACTACGTTATTTTGCGAATGACATGTATGGATTTGGGTTATTAGGTTTGGATAATCTTATGATCGGTACACAAAAAGTTGAAGGCCATTAATTACACTCGGCTTTGCATGATAATTAAAGGAAGAAGGAAGAATCTGGTCACAAAAAAGGCTCTGAGAGGGACCCTCTTCACTCTCTCCGCATTGACCTCCATCATCGGCGGCATGTTCCTCCTGTACTCCATGGTCGACATGATCCAGCTCCGGCTCGGCAAGGTTGCCTGCAAAGGTACCAAGACGATTCACGCTGTCGGCACACTGATTGCTGTCAACAGCCTTGCGCTGGTCATCTACGTACCCTTTGTCCTGCACGCCATCTACAACTCCACCAAGATCTTCGACGACCTGAACTAATATAAGATTGCTCCCTTCCATGCCATCGGCAGGTGCAAAATTCTAAGATTGATGCGGTGCCTTTACTCGGCTTCGCTACATAGAATTGCGAGATGAGTTTTGAATAAAGGGGAGCTTTCTTTGCTTTCCGGGGCGAGTCAAATATATATGTATTTGTGTTTATTTGTCACATTCCCTGCGTTTACAGTTTTGCAATAATAAGAGGGAGGTGCAGAACCACTCTTGTCTTGTCAGCACTAATGCATATTCTTATCTCTGCCTTTCAATGGTTGCTCGCCATGATTAACAACAATCTGGCATTAACATCCTGAAATCGCATCCGGAACGAAATCCTAAGTTGACCATATCAAATGACGACTTATCCGAAGGTAGCTTCTGCGAATACTGAAGAGGCAAACGAAATAAACAGCATTTCTCCCACATTTACAATTGAATAGCGCTTGCCATGGACATGAATCAAGAGTCGTTCTTGAGGCCGAGCTCCTGGGGTATACTTTGACAGAGAAAAGACCAATCACGCCCTCCCTTCAGATCTTTACCAGCTATGAGGCAATTTCAGTGTTGCCCTGATTCTTCCCAGCTGAGTTGCTGCCACTAGTAACTTCGTTCTTTCTTGTGACCTCTGTTTTGACCGAGCAAGCCTCCTCATCAAATCTCTTGCTCCTCTCAACATTCTCATCAGCAACATCGGCCCGCTTTTGATCGTCTTCTCTGTCTCCTCTGCACAAAAGCCAGACACGCATATGCCAAAATAAGTTTCACACAATAAACCACTTCTACAAGCATACAAAAACACATTGTCTAGAAGTCAGATGAACTGGTAAGAGCTGTTGCGGTAGGGACCCGAAGAAGAAAATACGGCATCTCCAAACGGTGCTGGACGATCTGGTGAGCGTGAACTCCCTCTTCACCTTTGCCATGTTCATCGGGATATCCTTGGCGAGTGCCAACCCCCACAGCCTCGTGTCGCGGAAAGAGTGCCAAACTAGCCAGCAGACGAGAATGTTGCTTCTGTTCGACGAGGTGGTTTCGTTCGTGTGCTTCCTGCTCTCGAGCATCGTCGCCACGGCCCTCAGGGTGCACCTCTCCACATACCTCTCCGACTCCAAGCCCAACGACCGCCGCAAAGATAAAAACCCCGGGCTGCTGATGAACGGGTTGAGGAGCTTCATGATCACGGTGTCGGTGGCTAGTTCGGTCCTCGGGTGTGTCTACCTGACACTGTCAATGTTCAACGTGGTCCGCGTGCTCCTCGGGAATGTCACTTGCGGAGAGAGCGACACAGTTCAGGCCGCAGGAACCTTGATTGCCATCAACGTCCTGGCACTGCTCGTCTATGCGCCCTCCATGGGGCACGCCGTCTTTCAATCCCACTCCATGCTCGGAGACTCGAATCCCACATCAACAGCAAACCGTTGATAATCCCCCACCTTTGTATTCTAATTCTCCGCCAATATCATAATGTGTGGATGCGATGGTATTAATCATGGCGATGTTCTTTTCCTTCGTTCATTACTTGCCCCGTCGCAATCGGATACTCGTGTATCGTCGGCCTATATAAAAATGGTTTTTATTAATGTAATGTTTTGAGTGGATTTTGGGCACAAAGCATTGCTTTGAAAGCGAGGCACTTAACACACCAATCCCAATCGTTAAGCACGAAAGTCAAATCCAGTGTCATATGGAATGGAATGATCGTATCCATGTCCTAAATTTTGACCAGCACGGAAGCCCAATCCCGATGGGAAGCGTGCAGTGGCCTTGAAAGCGTAACATATGAATTACTTTATACAAATCAAAGTTATTTGGATCATTGATGACAAGGTCGCACTCCACGACGAGAGCCACGTAATTGATAGTGCAGATGATGTCGGTTCGCGTCAATCATAGGCCATGTAACGAATAAACTCTTCATTTACAAGGTCCGACATAGAAATAGGATTTAAGCGACAGTATCGCCGGTGGCCATACGATGTCGGCCACCCTCTTCGAGGCCCTAGCTGAGAGGGTGGGAGGGGTCCATTCGGGTCATTTGGCTTCTCATCAACACAGGTTCAGAACATAAAACGAGTCATTTTAAATGGGTCAAGATTTGATCCACTCATACTCAACCTTATTAAAAAAAATAGAATGACCGTTTTTTACCAGATTTTCGTTCTCTTTTTTTTTTCTCCCTTTTAAAAAGAGCCGCATCTTTATATGCAAATTTCACATGCTATAGTGATGCGTGCCTAACCAATGAGTAGAAAATCGTCATATTAATCGATAATTTGTTGTATCTTCCAAACAACTGCAGAAGTAGCTTGCTCCATGCGTTAGAATAACGAATAACAAATAACAAAACGGAAATTTGAAAACCCTCGCAATCTCTATAATCAAATGAGTTAGCAATATCCGACAAATGAATGTCTAGGGACCGTGGTGAAGCTGATCTCGTTAAAGAGTATCATCGAAAATGAACATTGCACCGAGTACATAGTCGTTAACCAATAAAGATGACAAGATAAAAACACTAATAAAATAGAACTCCAACTTTAAATATGAAGCCATTTAACCATATCCTCTAACAAAAATATTGACAGCTCCAAGAAATCGTATGAATTATACATTTATTTAGGATATTACACATATGTTGGCTGACAAGCCTGAATATTTTGTCATTTTGACTGTTCTAAATTTCCAACTACAGCTCAAACAAGAAAAGAAAAGATTCTTCTCATTTCACCCATTTGGCAAACTATTTGAGTAACGCTATAGACCCTAAAATTGTCTTATTACCATGTAATGTACTAATCATAAATAGTTATTTAAACTATTGGGCAATTTAAGCACCCAACATAAATTTAGAGAATATTATCCGAAGTCTTAAAACTATTATACTTTTACTAATTCAGTCATAAACCTTTTAATATTGCCAATTGAGTTCTCAATATTTTCATGTTTTGTTGATTGAATCCATTCTATCAATTTTAATAGGTAGTGCCATGTGGAATGGTTGACGCTGACATATATAATTTTTTAATTTTTTTAAATTTGGAATTTTTTATAGTTTTTTTTTCTTTTCTTTTTTCTTTTCTCCTCTTGTGCTTCCTTATTTTCCTTTCTCCCCCCACTGTGGCCGACGAGGGTCGCTGAAACTCACCAGCCATTGGGTGAGGCAATCGCTAGGGACAATTGGTTCCCAATCCAATTCCCACCAAGGATTCGAGAACCGAACCAAAAGGACCGGTTCCTAATTTTTGGAACTGCGGACGGACTGGACCAGTCCTACCTGGTTCGAGGGTGGTCCAATGGAGCCGGTGGATTCATAATAAATCGCCTACGCTCGTTGGATTTAAATGAAACTAGCTCGGAACTATGGAAGTCGCTCGAAAAGTTGCAGGGAAGTCACTGATCACCAAAGCAAGGAGTTTGGAGGTACTGTAATGTTGATGGTGCAGGACAGGCGCGTGGTGAGGCGCTGGTCTCGACTAAAGCGGTGTCGGGACTTGCTGGCTGCTGCTCGAGACTGGAAGACCACCGGCGTCGCAGTTCCCAGCTGGTAGCTTGAAATTGGATATGGAGGTGCTGGTCAAGAAATCATCGGCGTTGGGCAATAGGGCCTGATGGAGGACGACTGGATCGTCGGAGCGGAGCAACGAAGCTTGTCGGTTTGCTGCGTCTGTCCTGGAAAAGGAACAGCGAGAGTTGGAACTGGCGGCGAAGGCTTGAGGACATCTGGGAGTTGCAGAGGTTCGTCGAGAATTGATTGCACGCAGTGTGATCTCGTCGGCCCCGACGATTGAGCGACGAAAGCATTGTAGCCGGTGGGAGTACACCGCACTACGGTGGGAAGAGTTGTGAAGCCGAGGCATGAGAGGTGAGAGGGAAAGAGGAGGCGTGGTTGAGTGAGTCTTGAGAGGCGGGTCTCGGGCGATTCATTTTCATTATAGTTTACATATCACCAATTTTCTTTAACAAATAAAAAAATTTTAAAAAAATAAAGTAAATCGGTTTGGCTCTCACCCTGAAACCAAAAATTGGACCACTCGTGATCGGTTCCAATTTTATGAGACCGGGAACCAGACTAGCGCCTTCGAGAACTGCACAAAATCGACTAGTCCAGTCCGGTTTGGGTGATTCCTAATTTGATTAGTTACCACTGCACACTCCTATCGGTCATGGCCACAGCAAGGCCATGGCTGCCATCACCAGCAATTCGACAAGGCTGTAACGAGGTAGCCTAGCTTGCGGCTGTGCCTCGCAATGGTTTGGGCAAGCACGGCCGCAAGCAAGACCACCTTCACCCCCCACGATCGCCTTGCCCAATGGTTGGCGGGCTCCAATGATCCTCATTAGCCATAGTGGGAAAAGAAAAGGAAAGAAAAAGAAGAAAGGAAAAAAGGAGGAAAAAAAAAGAAAGAAAAAAAATCATAAAAAATTTGTTCACATGCCCGTTATCCCATATAGCACTACTAGCGTTTACGTCAGCAATTTCTGATTAAAATTGGCTAAGTGGACTCAATTGGTAAAACGTGAAAATATATAAGATCAACTTATAAAATTAAAAGATTTATAACTGAATTGTCAAAAGTACAACAGATTTAGGATTTTTTTGGCCAATTTTCCCTAGAAATCTATCATGTCACTTAACAAGTAGATTCAACCTATTTTTGGTAACCACATTAAGTCCGAAAAATTAAGCTTTTAACTAGTTAATATTATTAAGTGTGTCGGATAATCTCATATACACAACTTATGGAGTATTTTAAGACTTGATGTAGTAAGTAAGGAATGACTTACTTAGTCGATTAACTTATAAAATAGCCAATGGAAGCTAAAACCTTATTAAATATGTTGTCAAAACTTTCCAATAATCTTCACTCTCCCACCCTTTCAAAAATCTAATCAAACTTATTATCCAATCTCATCAGTTCAAATAACTATTTATTTTGGTTTTCAAACATAAAGACTTCAGCACTCAATATTCGGTACTCAAATTTTCAAAACTTGTTTTTCAATGTTAACAAACGAGCCATAAAGAGTGTTAATATGTGTAGTCATTTTTGAAATTATTTAGACCCATTCAATAGTAGATATTAGATAGATAAGATACTTCTTCAGTACGTGAAACACGCTTATCTTAGCTAACAAGCTTGAACATTGTCTAAATCTGAATATTGCGTAATTCTAATTTCTAGCTATGATTTAAACACAGAGAGAAAACTCTAAGCTGAGTCGGGTTAAAAAAGATTTACCCAACCCAACCCAAAAATTGTGAGTACGAGACAGGTTGACACGGTTAATTAGAGGATTCAAGAAAGGTGCGTCCATAACCTTTTTTCTCAAAACGGGTTTGATCGGGTTATCGGGTCCAACTCTTCTTTCGCCAGCTACAAGCAAACATAATTTCAAAAAATTTGGAGGGATTTGATTTCCACATTTTTGGAGGGTAAAAATGCATTTCTACCCTTCCCTTGACGACAGATGCCTGCAGGTGGTTGAACCACGAGAATCATCGTATAATTGTTCTTGACTTGTCACTTTTGAATAAGCTTGATTGCTTCTGTTTTGCATGTAAGTATTAAGCTTCAAATATTAAACACCAAATTATTGTATTTATTCCAGTCTCGATTTATCTCTTTCCCAAGCGATGCTTGCAAATCTGGCTGAGCATATCTTCTTCATCTCTATAAAAACCAAGTCGATCTGTAGGATTGGTATTTAAGAATACAAGACGAAGAAACCATGTCCGACAGTCAGCACGAGCTCGAGTCAGTCCCTTTTCTCTCTCTTTTATAGTGACTGGAGCTAATCACAGTGTCAGATCAATTAAATTGATGTGATATAGGAGAATGAGTCTCGAGAACGTTTACTTGGTATTATACACTTTGATCTTTGAAATGACGCCACCTTTTTCTTTTCTTTTCTTTTCTTCTTTTTTTTTTTGCTTTAAATTTTTTGGTGGTGGTTTGTCATGTTTGCATCACTTGCCCCGCAAAGCTGGAGGCGGCAGTGAAGGTCCATCAGAAAGCACTGGACGATCTGGTGAACGTGAACTCGCTCTTCACCGCCGCCGTCTTCGTGGGCCTGGCGTTCGCGAACGACGGACAGCAGAACATCGAGGGCAACAAGCAGTATGAAGCTGGAGTTGGGGTGGCGAGGAGGCTGGTCAAGAACGAAGTGATTTCGTTCGCCTTCTATCTGTTTTCCAGCCTCGTGGCCAAATCCCTCAAGACCCACCTCTTTGTAAGAACCAAAAGGATTTTGGAGGGAGAGAGTGCAAACACACAAAGAAAATATATTACTCAAAATGCCTTGCAAAGACTTAATGGAGTACACAAGCTTTGCTAAGCTTAAAACTTTCTCTAAAATCTCACTCTCTCTAACACACACAAAATAAACTAACGAAACCCTATATTAAAAGTATCTTCACTGTCTGGACTTCACCGTCTGAACTCCACCGCCATTGTCTCACGTGCAAGAGTTGAAGTTGAATTTTACTTCTTGGTTAAGGAGTCAAAAATAGTGGCTGCGAATTTTCTTCTTAGTGAAGTCTTCAGTGTGAATAAAATATTCCCAGCCGCAAGTTCAATTTCCTTCGAACTCTTGAAGTCTCCGGCAGCCATTATAGTATTATTTTATTGTGTGCCCCTTCTCTTGATGCTTGAAATTTCTTTTTTGGCGGTTTAGAGAAGCGTGGCACTATGTGCCCCTTCTCTTGATGCTTGAAATTTCTTCTTTGGCGGTTTAGAGAAGCGTGGCATTGCAGCACACGTTTCTTTGGCGGTTTACAAACCGACTAACTCTTGCTTTCACACACTTAGCCAAAAAACAATTAGAAGACAAATAAGCTAATCAAAACACAAAACCAATTTTACTATTTTCTAACAGCCTCCCTTAAAATTGATTTTGAAAAACAACGACACCAAGCATTGTCTTCAATTTCTTGAACAAATCCGCCTTCAATGGTTTTGTCAAAATATCTGCAATCTGGTCTTCGGATTTACAGAAATCAATCTCACCTTCTTTAATCAGCTCACGAATATAATGATACTTGATGTCGATATGTTTGCTCCTGCCATGAAATACAGGATTCTTGGCCAATGCAATTGCTGACTTGTTATCACACATCAATTTTGTAGGACCTTTTTGTTCATACATAAGCTCAAAAAGCATCCTTCGAAGCCACATCGCCTAACATGCTGCTGAAGATACTGCAATGTATTCTGCTTCAGCTGTTGAGAGTGCAATAACTTGTTGTTTCTTTGATGACCAAGAAATTATTCTTGATCCAAGAAAGAATGCATATCCGGAAGTGCTCTTCCATGTTTCAGTATCACCTGCCCAATCACTGTCTGTATACCCCACTAAACTGAAATTGTCAGTGTAAGAATATAAAATTCCATGATCACGAGTTCCACTGACATACCTTAAAATTCTTTTTGCTGCTTGCAAATGTGATTGGTATGGTTTCTCCATAAACCGACTAATAATTCCCACGCCATAAGTTATATCTGGCCTAGTGGTAGCCAAATATCTTAAACTGCCAACAATACTTTTAAAATAAGCGGGATTTACCAGTTCACCGGTTCCTTCTTTCTTCAACTCCAACCGTTCTGCTACAGGAGTTCGAATTGATTTGAGCGTTTCCATATTGAATCGCTTCAAAATATCATTAGCATACTTCTGCTGTGAAACAAATATGCCTTCATTTGTCTGCTTCACTTCAAGGCCCAGAAAATAGGACATTAATCCCAAATCTGTCATCTCAAATTGACTTGTCATGGCCTCCCTGAATTCAGCAAACATCTTCTCACAGCTTCCTGTAAATATCAAATCATCAACATAAAGGCAAACAATTATAATATCGCCATTAGTATTTGACTTGATATACAGTGTATGCTCATAAGGGCACTTTTGAAAGCCATGCTCCAACAGGTAAGTATCAATCTTCGTGTACCAAGCTCGAGATGCCTGTTTTAGCACATACAATGCTTTCTTTAGTTTATAAACTTGATTTTCACGCCCTTTCTTCACATAACCTTGTGGTTGCTCCACATATACTTCCTCATCGAGAAAACCATTAAGGAATGCCGATTTCACATCCATTTGATGGATTTTCCAACGGTTCTGAGCTGCAAGTGCCAAGATCATTCGAATGGTATCCATTCGAGCCACTGGTGCAAATACTTCAAAATAATCAATACCCGGCTTTTGCTTGTAGCCTTTCACCACCAGTCTAGCTTTGTAACGGTCCACCTGACCGTTGGGTTTGTACTTCGTTTTGTACACCCACTTGACACCTATAGGCTTCTTACCAGTTGGTAAAGAAGTTAACACCCATGTGTCATTCTTTTCAATGGAGTGGATTTCTTCATCCATTGCTTGGATCCACTTCTCATCTGCTGCTGCATCATCATAGGATATGGGGTCACATTCTGTAAATAAACAAAAGTTTACCATTGTTTCATCAGTGATTTCGTCACTGTCATTATGATCAACTCTTGTGACCACATAATCCTTGAATTTTACTGGCGTCTTCTATGATCGTTGTGAATGACGAATCAACGGTTCTGCAGTCGTTGCTGGTGAGGAGGATGAACTACCAGGTGAAAGTGATGGATCTTCAATTGAAGATTCTTCGGTCTCCCTCACCAATGGTTCATCTTCCATAGGGATATCTTTCTGGTCAGCCTTTTGGTTCCATCCCAGGCTTCATCTTCAAAAAATTGGACATCTCTACTAATAATTACCTTCTCCGTGACAGGATTATATAGCTTATAACCCTTAGTCACATTACTATATCCAATGAAAATGCACTTCTCGCTTTTATCATCCAACTTTTTTCTTCGTTCGTCCGGTATATGGGGATATGCTACGCACCCAAATATCCGTAGGAACGAAACATCTGGCTTGTTGCCGCTCCAAGCCTCTTCTGGGGTTCTTCCAAGAACACTCCTTGTTGGACACCTGTTCAACACAAATACAGCACAAGCAACGGCTTCTGCCCAAAACTTCTTCGGTAATGCTTTAGCCTTTAGCATACTTCTTGCCATTTCAAAAATTGTTCTATTCTTTCTTTCTGCTATACCGTTTTGTTGAGGAGTATAGCTAGTAGTCAACTCACGTTTCACTCCATGAATTTTACAATAATTGTCAAATTCATTGGAAGTAAATTCTCCACCTCTATCCGATCTCAATGTCTTTAAATTAAAGCCACTCTGTTTCTCAACGTAGACTTTGAATTCTTTAAATTTGCCAAAAGCTTCGGATTTTTCTCTCAAAAAATAAGCCCATGTTTTTCTAGTAAAATCATCGACAAAAATTAGCGTGTACCTTTTTTGTCCAAATGATTCCACCTCAACAGGGCCACAGATATCTGTATGTACCAACTCCAGAGGTTGCTTGGCTCTTCTAGCTCTCCCAATTGGAAAAGATTTTCGATGTTGCTTTCCAACGAGACATCCTTCACATGAGCGGTCTGGAGCGTCGATCAAGGGCATGCCAATCACCATCTTTTTCTGGACTAGTAATTTAAGTCCACGAAAATTTAGATGACCGAACTGAAGATGCCACAGCCACTTGCTGTCTTTTGTCATTGCTTGGAAACTCAATAGAGTCTTCGTCTGAAGGGATAGAGGAAACATCCGGTTCTTCGTCATCTGTGTCGTCGTAATCAACTTATTGTTTGCGCCTCTAATGGTGCTCACACCATTTTCAATGTTAACTTTGTGGCCTTTTTCGGATAGTTGCCCAATACTCAGCAAATTCCAAAAAAGTCCCGGCACAAAGTAAACGTCTGCAATAGTAACATTAGTACCATCTTTTGAGTTGATATCAATGTTACCTTTGCCCATCACGGGAATTTTGGATTTATTCCCGAAGTTGATTTCACCACAAACCGTCTCATCTAACTTCGAAAATAGCTCCTTTTGACCACACATGTGATTGCTGCACCCGGTATCAAGGTACCAAATTTTTGTGTCCATGGTACTTGAGTCATCCATTTGGCATGCTAACACCACGTCTTCATTTGCATCGACGACGTGCACATATTCTGGCTGCTCTTGCCCCAAGTTTGCTCGACATTCGGATTTGTAATGTCTGAATTTGTTACAATTAAAACACTTGACTTTTGATTTGTCACGTGTTTTATATCTTTTAGTGGAATTCAGATTTCCACCTCTACCTCGGGCACCTCCACGACCTCGGCCACCATGATGACCTCCTCGATTTGATTGAGTGACCCGACTCTGCAGTGCTTGCTCAGAATTCGAACTGATAGACTTCTGGTTCATTATTTGCTCATGTGAGCATAATGAACCCATCAACCGCTCCAACGTCATGGTTGATATATCTTGGCCTTCTTCGATCGCCGCAACCACGTAGTCAAACCTTTCAGTCAAAGACCTCAAGATTTTTTCTACGACTCGTACATCTTGGAGCTCTTCACCATTAACCCTCAGTTGGTTAACAATGGTTTGTACACGATCAAAGTAAGTCGAGATAGATTCAGAGTCATTCATGCGTAAAGACTCAAAATCTCCTCGAAGTGTTTGGAGCTGCACCCGCCTGACACGATCATCGCCTTTGTAGGATTTTTGCAATATATCCCACACTTCTTTCGCTGTCTCAGCACTCGATATTTTTTCAAATATCGATTCCTCTACGGCTTGAAAGATCGCATATAATGCTTTCTAATCTTTCTTTCGAGATTCCACCAACGCTTCTTTCTCCTCCTTCCTCAAAGCATTGAATTCTTCAGCATCAGCTACTTCGGTGTAGCCGTTCTCCACCAGGTTCCACAAATCTTGGGACTTGAATAGAACCTTCATCTGGATGGACCAGTTGTTGAAATTCTTTCCGTTCAACTTTGGAAGTTGCATCTGAACGGAACTAGTGGATGCCATTGCTAGCTCTGATACCAATTGTAGGAACCAAAAGGATTTTGGAGGGAGAGAGTGCAAATACACAAAGAAAATATATTACTCAAAATGCCTTGCAAAGGATTAATGGAGTGCACAAGCTTTGCTAAGCTTAAAACTTTCTCAAAAATCTCACTCTCTCTAACACACACAAAATAAACTAACGAAACCCTATATTAAAAGCATCTTCACTGTTTGGACTTCACCGTCTGAACTCCACCGCCATTGTCTTACGTGCAAGAGTTGAAGTTGAATTTTACTTCTTGGTTAAGGAGTCAAAAATAGTTGCTGCGAATTTTCTTCTTAGTGAAGTCTTCAGTGTGAATAAAATATTCCCAGCCGCAAGTTCAATTTCCTTCGAACTCTTGAAGTCTCCAGCAGCCATTATAGTATTATTTTATTGTGTGCCCCTTCTCTTGATGCTTGAAATTTCTTCTTTGGCGGTTTAGAGAAGCGTGGCACTGCAGCACACATTTCTTTGGCGGTTTACAAACCGACTAACTCTTGCTTTCACACACTTAGCCAAAAAACAATTAAAAGACAAATAAGCTAATCAAAACACAAAACCAATTTTACTATTTTCTAACACTCTTCACCTACCTCATCTCCACGCACACTTTCGAAGAAATCAATGACATGTCGAGCAAGGCGCTGAGAGGCACCTTGTTCGCTCTCTCCACGTCGACCTCCGTCATGGGCGGCGTGTTGCTCTTGTACTCCATGGTTGACATGATTCAGCTCCGGCTCGGCACGATTGCTTGCAAAGGTACCGAGACATTAAATGCTGTCGGTGCCCTGATGGGGGTCAACATCTTCGCATGGGTCATCTACATACCCTTTGTCTCCCATGTCTATAAATCCACGAAGATCTTCGATGAGTGTAAGAAAGAAAAGCCACTAAGTTGGTTGAAACCACCATGTTGAACTCCACAAAGATCTCCGACAACATAAAGAAAAATAAAAGATGGCTCTTCCGCACCATCGGCAGGTGCAACATTCTATGTTCGATGCTGTGTCTCTTCTCTACTTATATAACTAGCTGGGTAGAATTGCGAGACGAGAGTGGAATAAAGGGGAGCTTTCTTTGCTTTCCCCGGGTGTGAGTCAAATATATATATATATACCTGCGTTTACACTTTCTTCGCTCGCGCGCGCGCGCGCGTTTGTGTTTATTTGTCAGCTTCCCTGCGTTTACAGTTTCTGCAATAATAAGAGGGAGATCCAGAAACACTCGTGTTAGTCAGCAATAATGCATATTCTTATCTACATATCAATGGTTGCTCGCCATGATTAAAAATCTGGCATTAACACCCCGAAATCGCATCCGGAAAGAAATCCCCAGTCAACCATCAAACGACGACTTATCCGAAGGTAGCTTCTGTGAATACTGAAGAGGCAAACGAAATGAATAGCATTTCTCCCCCCATTTACAATTGAATAGCGCTTGTCATGGACATGAATCGAGAGTCATTATTGACGCCGAACTCCTATACTTTGACGGTGAAAAGACTAATCATGCCCTCCCTTCAGATCTTTACTAGCTATGAGACAATTTCGGGGTTGCTACTGCCACTAGTAATTTCGTTCTTTCTTATTATGACCTCTGTTTTTGTGCTGGAATTTTGTTCCTGACTGACCGAGCAAGCCTCCTCATCAAATCTCTTGCTCCTCTCGACATTCTCATCCGCAACATCGGCCCGTTTTTTGTCGTCTTCTTCATCTCCTCTGCACAAAAGCCAGACGCTTGCCATAATCAATTTTACACAAAAAACAATTCTATGAAGGCATATCAAAACACATTGATGGACCACTCGTGCTACACTTGAAGATATTTTCTTTTATCGAAATTATAGTAGACCTAATCTATTTTTAATAGCAGATAGCACAGCACCAAAAAAGTCCAGGAAAAAACGCCGTATTGCCCAACATCTTGAAAATTAGGTTTAAAAGATTTTAGAAACCTCGCAAAAGTACCCATAAAAAACAGAGGGAATAACGAGACATTACTTAAAGTTGTAAAGCAATCTCTACCGCTCAATGGAGAGGAAACAGATTTACTTTACTTTTGTGAGGTGAGGTTATCAAGAGATGTGATTCCTAAAGTTGAACTGCTTGAACAAGCTACTGAAGGCAGACTGACTGAAGTGGGTCTTTAAAAAGCACATGTGAGTGAAACCAATAGATAGATATGAAAATCCATTAGTTTCTCACCCTAAATAAATAATCAGGCCGATTGCAACAGTAGCCAAGGCCACCAAAGTACATCCAATCAACCTGTAAATGTTCTAAAATCAAACAAAAATCAACACAAAGAGGCGTGGACAAGGTCAAGATCCCATGGTAAGAAAAGATGCGAATGAAGACAGCCCATTTGTCTGAGGTCAATAGAGAGGTTGAGCATTGTAGACCCATCTATCTGCAAGCAAATAAAAATTTTTATTGTATACATTGTTTTTCATTTATTATGAAAATTATTATAATTACTTTTACAGGATTAGTGGCTTGATTGTAGAAACGGTTTGTTTATACCTCGAGTCAATAGATGATGTTCCCAAAGTAAGAACACTTGATCTCTCATTGAAACCAAACTCTTCATTCGCAAGTTAATACATAAAAAGTAGATGGCTACTAATTACACTTGGCGTTGCATGATAATTAAAGGAAGAATCCGGTCACCCAACGGGGTTCACGAAGGTGCAGCCAAACTAGCAGAGTAGGGTACAGTCGCATCCTCTTTCTTCTTTTTCTTTTTTTAAACCTATTGATCTTCTCTATCATTTTACCCCTTTTTTCTCGTTGACGTCGCTTGTGACCTCAGGCAAGGAATATCTTACGGTCGCACCGGCTATATTACCAGTTCGAACCCCTCCTGCCTCCTCCAATCCGTCCCTTAATCCCATTGAAATTGTTGAATCATGACGAGCACACCTGAGTTCCCAAAGTCCGATCAGGATCAACGGTCCCCTCCTGCAGCTCCTACAACACAGGCCTCTCAGAATCAAACTCAAGACAAGTCCTCTCTCTCTCTCCCTCTCTATCTCTCTATCTCTCTCTCTCTCTCTCAATTCACATGCAATAATAATTACGTATGATTGTCTGCATGCATGCGATCCTGTGAAGAAGTTGTTTTGGTACCTGGTTAATTGTTCGATTAATATCTGAGTTGTTATATATTTGTTGTGGTAGGAACGAGATACGGAAGAAGACAATAAAGCACCACCTAAAGGTGCTTGATGATCTGGTGAGCGTGAACTCCCTCTTCACCTTTGCCGTGTTCATCGGGATATCCTTTGCGAGCTCCAACCCGCATACCCTCGAGTTGCGGAAAGGGTGCCAAGCCGACCGCCAGACGACGATGACGCTCCTGGTCAACGAGGTGGTGTCCTTCGTGTGCTTCCTCCTCTCGAGCCTCCTCGCCACGGCCCTCAAGATGCACCTCTCCATGTACGTCGTGCTCGAACGCGAATGGCACACTAGCTTCGATTGCTTTGAACCAATTCGGAACATGATGATCCTGGGGTCGACATTGGGATCGATCCTTGGGTGCGTCTACTTGACGTTGTCAATGGTCGACGTAGTCCGCGTGCTCCTCGGGAAAATCGCTTGCGGGGCGAGCGACACGATTGAGGCTGCAGGGAGCTTGGTTGGCATCGACTCCCTGGCCCTCATCATCTATGTGCCCTGCATGATGCTTGCCGTCTATCAATCTTACGTCCAGCTCCATGGCAGTAACTAGTATTCTTACTTCATTGCCAATATTATATCATATGCGGATGCGATGTGATCAATCAGTTATCAATTACGGCGATGCTTTTTCTTTCTTTCTTTCTTTCAGTACTTGCCATCGTTATGTACCGGGGGCCTATATATAAAATTTTCTCTAATGTGTGACTGGATTTGGGACAAAGCATGCATTTCACTCCTTACAACCGTTTTAAGCACAAAAATTATTACCAGAGGAATATCTCTTGGGTTGGGGGAAGCATTTTGGCCAGACACATCCGTTAATCAAAATGATCATCGCTTGGAACGATTGTTTCGACATCCTGAATTCACAATGAAACCCACAATCCCAATTGGTACGTGGCAGTCAGTCTTCCAAGCGTAAAAGAGCGCACCGTCATCTTTTAGGATTATTGCTTTCGCACCCGTTTGTGGAAGTAAAAACATAAGAATTGCCGGATACAGATCAAAGTTCATTTGAATCGTTGATCACGTGGGTCCATTCCGTAGTGAGCACCACATAATTATTAGCATAAATAATGTTTGTTCACGTAGGAAAATGACTTCAAGGGCTGAATTGGTTTTATTGTAAAGCACGAGAATCAAATATTGACAAGGGGTCGTGTGACCCCAATTAGCGTAAGCGAAAGGGGGCTCCGATGGATCCTCGGTCATCAAAAAAAAAAAAATCGACAAGGGGTTAGATGGCTGAGTTTAAGGACTAAATTTGATCCACTCTTACTCGTCCCCAGTAAAACTAAGTTCGCCTTTTCTCACGCTATAAACATCTGTGCCTAAATATATAAGGAAAAAAATCAGCATATTAGTCGTAAATTTTGTGATAAGCAACCGCAAAATTAATTTGCTCAACCGCATCAGAATAACAAATGACGAAATATGAATTTGAAGACTTTTTGCAATACCTATAATCAATCAAATTAACAATACCATACAAATGAATGTCTAGAAGCCATGATAAAGTTGGTCTCGTTAAAGAGTATCATCGAAATTAAACATTGTACCAAGTACATTATTTATTTGCCAATAATGGTAACAAGATACAAACACTAATGAAATAGAACTCCAACTTTTATTATGAAGTCATCCAACTTCATCGTTTAACAAAAAAGTGACACCCCTAAGAAAGTATATAATTAAAACGTTTCTTTACTATATGACAAATATTTTGGCTGGCCTATTACCCTAAAAAACCTCCAACTTTAACTTTTGTCCCAATTTTACCTTTCGTCTCATAACAAACCTCCAATTTTAGGATCAATTCTAATTCTACCATAAATTTTTTTTATCTCATAAAAAACCCTCAACTTTATGTTATGTCTCAATTCAACCATAATTTTTTTTTTTTTTGACCTGTGAAAAACCCCTCAAATTTAGGTGTTATCTCAACTTAACCGTCTATTCCCAATTTTACCCTAAAATTTTTACAGTATTATAAAAAATTACAAATTGTTTGAGTGTGCTGAGCACAAGATCTCCAATCATGAAACATGGAACATTCTTAAGCATTAGAGATCGACAAACACAAAATCACTAAGGGCGATATTGATGGAGGGTTAATGGAGAGCAGATTTGGGAGTCAAGTAAAAACTAGCGATCTTTTATGAGACAAAAAAAAAAGTAAAGTGAAATTGAAACTAGACCTAAAATTGGGATTTTTATGAGATAATAAAAAGTTGGGTTTATATCCTGAAAAATCTCAAATTAATATACTTATGACAAATTTACCCAAGCTAATTTACCACAAAAAAATCCCAAACCGATATACTTTTGACAAATTAACTCTAAACTGATACACTTGTGACAAATTTACTCTCTATTTATTAAATTTTACTGTTAAATTGCTGTGTTGGATAACACGTAACAATTGACTAGTGTACTAGTTTGGGAATTTACTCTTTATTTATCATAGTTATACCATTTTTGTAGTTTTTTTTTTGTGGTATTAATCTAATTTAATGGATGGCATATTTAAGTTTTAGGGTTTTTGGTAGTCGAATAAATTAGTTTGGAGTAAATTTATCGCAAGTGTATTAGTTTGGGATTTTTTGTAGTCATTTAGGATAAATTTGTCACAAGTGTACCAATTTAGGATTTTTCATGGTCAAAAAATTAGTTCAAGGTAAATTTCTCATAGGCGTTTCAGTTTGGGTTTTTTCAAGATCTTAACCCTATTTAGGGTGGAATTGGAACTTGATCTAAAGTTGAGGGTATTTAATGTTACAAAAAAAAGTTTAGGGTAGAATTGAAACTGGACCTAAAATTGGGCACACAAAAAAAAAAAAAAGATTAGGGTAGAATTTGGACATGACCTAGAGTTAGGATTTCTTTATAAGACAAAAGGTAAAATTGAGACGAGCTAAAGTTGGAGTTTTTTAGGGTATTAGGCCCATTTTGGCTAATAAGCTTGAATATTTTGTAATTTGACTATTCTAAATTTCCAACTATAATTCAAACAAAAAAAGAAAAAATTATTCTCTTTACAAGTCAAGTCGAATCAAATCAGGTGTAAATTATTTGAGCAACTTGGAGACCCTAAAATTCATCTGGGGAATGCGCTTATTACAAAGTGATGTAGTAAAATGTAAATAGTCAGTTAGACTAATAGGCCATTTAAACACCCAACAGAAATCTATCATATCCCTTAACAAGTAAATTTAGAGTATGTTTGATAACCAAATTAAGTGCTGAAAATTAAGCTTCTAAGTATTAAATGTTATTCCGACCAAAAAAAAAGTATTTAAATGTTAAGTGCAATTAAAAATCTCCAACTACACACGACTTTTTGGTTATATTAAGTCAAAAATCACATAATGTGATAAGTAATGGATGACTTACCTAAAATGTTTAACTTATAAAATATTTAAAACTTACCCAATACATTGTGAAAGCCTCTCAATAATATTCACTTTTCCATGTTGGTAAGAAAATAATAAATTTTAGTATTCAATTATCATCAATATACTATCAAACATTCTTTTTATCTTTGTAGCACCTAATATTCGGTACTCAAATTTTAGCGCTTAATAAAGTATTTTGATTCACCCATTCAATTAGATAAATTTTATATTTCTTCAGTGCGTGTAGAACATATATCTCAGCAAACAAGATTGAACATTTTGCCATGTTGCCCATCGCAAAATTCTGACTATGGTTTAAGCACAAAAGAAATCTACACATGCCGAATTATAAGTCGGGTTAAAGAAAGTTGACCCGACCCAATTGAGCACAAGATGGGTTCACTCATGTCCTATTTCTCATCACGAGTTTGAGCGAGTCACCGGATCCAGGTTATTTTCTCCCAGGTCAAAGCATATACATAACCTCAAAAAAAAAAAAAAAAAAAATGGAGGGCTTCTAAGAGAGTTTGATTGCCTTCTTTGGGAATTCCAACTTGGATAAAACGATCTTCTATAGAGTTACCAAAAAAATCATAAATTTATTGCACTTATTCCAATTCAGTCCTAAACATATTAATTATGCCAATTAAAATTCATATTTTTTCAATTGAATTCATTCAATCAATTTTGACCAGAAATTTCTAACGTGAATGCCGGCTGTCTTATGTACAGACACTAACGTGGACAATTTTTACAAATTTAATATAAAATATCAAAATTTTTAATAATTTTGTATTATATATTTCTATTTTTTCTTTTTCCTTTTTCTTCTTCCTCTACCAGTCGCCATAGCTGGCAACCGGCCAAAAGTGAGGGCTGAGGAGCATCACCCTCGCTGACTTCAAGTGAGGCTTGCCCGGTGAGCTCAAGCCTCGCCGGCCTTAAGCGTTTAACCTCGTCAAATCTAGCAACGTGCAGCCTCGCCAACTTACGCTCGAGCCATTGGCCCTCACCTCTCGCTAGTTGCTGGCCATGGCAACCAACGGAGGAAAAAGGAAAAAAGAGAAGGAAATCAAATGAAAGGAAAGAAAAGAAAAACTATAAAATTTAAAAAATTCAAATCTTTTGAATAAAATTTGCAAAAATTAACCATATTAGCGCTAGTCATGCCACGTAAGATGGCTGGCATCCATGTCAACAAGTTTCAACCAATTAGATGGATTCAATTGACAAAATGTGAAAATGTTTAGAATTCAATTAGCACAATAAAAGATTTAGAATTGAATTGACACAAAAACAATATGTTTGGGACCTTCTTTTTGGCAATTTTCCCGAATTTCCACTCTGTCCCTAGCCGACAAATGCTTGCAAGTGGTTCAACCAAGAGAATCATCATATTTTCTTTAATTTTCTTGACTTCCACTTTTTTTGTTTCGTTGTTCCATGTAAATAATAAACCTCGAGCGTGAAACACGAAAAAGAGAAGAGAACATCCTATTATTTGTCTTTATTCCATTTGCGCTTTATCTCTTTCACGAACCAACGTTGCTTGCAAAGCTGGCCAAGCATATAACTTTTTTTTTTCGTCTCTATAAAAACCCTCAATCCGTAAGGTTGGTAATTAAGAATACGAGACAGAAGAAGAAATCATGTCTAGTCGCCGCGGCAGCAATGGTGGCGGCGGCGGCAATGATCTAGTGAAGTTAGTCTCTTTTTCTCTCTTTTTTGTATTCGCAGTAAACGGAACTAATCACAATACGAAAAATATTATTCTTTGATAAAGGTTTCGTTTTTTAATCTTTCCAGATAGATTGATTTGATATAGCCAAAAAAGTCTCGAGAACGTTTGCTCGGTATTCTACACTTTGCTCTTTGATATAACTCAATTTCTTTGTTGTTGTTGTTGTTTTGGGTTATGGTTTTGTCATGTGGCATCACTATAGATATGAAAAGTTGGAGGAGGCAGTGGAGATGCATCAGAAAGCGCTGGACGATCTGGTGAGCGTGAACTCGCTCTTCACCGCGGCGGTCTTCGTCGGCCTGGCGTTTGCAAGCGGCGGACAGCAGAACATAGAGGGCAACAAGTTCTGCGAAGCCGGAGGTCACGTGGCGAGGAGGCTGGTCAAGAACGAGGTGATATCGTTCGCCTGCTATCTCTTGTCCAGCCTCGTGGCCAAAGCCCTCAAGACCCACCTCTTCACCTACCTCAAAATCGACAGGAAAGAAGAGTTGGACAAACTCAAAAATAACTTCAAAAGCTGGCCCAAAAAGGCTCTGAGAGGGACCCTCTTCACTCTCTCCGCGTTGACCTCCATCATCGGCGGCGTGTTCCTCATGTACTCCATGGTCGACATGATCCAGCTCCGGCTTGGCAAGATAGCTTGCAAAGGTACCCAGACAATACACGCCGTCGGCGCACTGATCGCGGTCAACGGCCTTGCGCTGGTCATCTATGTACCCTTTGTCCTACACGCCATCTTTAACTCCACCAAGATCTTCGACAACCTGAACGAAGAAAAGATTGATCCTCCCCAACCACAGGCAGGTGCAAAATCCTAAGCTTGATGCGGTGCCTTTGCTCGACTTCGCTACATAGAATTGCGAGATGAGTCTTGAATAAAGGGGAGCTTTCTTTGCTCTCTGGGGCGAGAGTCAAATATATATATATATGTATTTGTGTTTATTCATCACCCTGCGTTTACAGCTTTGTAATATAATAAGATGGAGGTGCAGGACCACTCGTCTTATCAGCACTAATGCATTTTCTTATCTCTACTCTCTACCTTTCAATGGTTGCTCGCCATGATTAAAAACAATCTGGCATTAACACCCTGAAATCGCATCTGGAACGAAATCCTGAGTCGACCATATCAAATTATGACTTATCCGACGGTAGCTTCTGCGAATACTGAAGAGGCAAACGAAATAAACAGCATTTCTCCCACATTTACAATTGAATAGCGCTTGCCATGGACATGAATCAAGAGTCGTTCTTGAGGCCGAGCTCCTGGGGTATACTTTGACAGAGAAAAGACCAATCACGCCCTCCCTTCAGATCTTTACCAGCTATGAGGCAATTTCGGTGTTGCCCTGATTCTTCCCAGCTGAGTTGCTGCCACTAGTAACTTCGTTCTTTCTTGTGACCTCTGTTTTGACCGAGCAAGCCTCCTCATCAAATCTCTTGCTCCTCTCAACATTCTCATCAGCAACATCAGCCCGCTTTTGATCGTCTTCTCTGTCTCCTCTGCACAAAAGCCAGACACGCATATGCTAAAATAAGTTTCACACAATAAACCACTTCTACAAGCATACAAAAACACATTGTCTAGAAGTCAGATGGAACACTCGCTACTACACTAGAAAGATATCTTTCTTTTATTCAAATTACAGTCGATCTAAACGAAATCAACATATGTATTTTTTTTTATAGCAGATAGCACAGAACCAAAAAGTCCCGGAAAAACACCATATTGCCCAACGTCTTATGGATAAGGCTTAGCAGATTATGAGAAACCTGCCAAAAGTACCCAGGGAAAACACACAGAAGAATGGGACATTACTTGAAATTCTAGAGCAATTTCTACCACTCTAATTAATTTTCAGCATGGAGACAAAGCAATTTAATTTCTCTTTTGCGCACTGAGATTACCAAGAGATGTGAATCCTAAAGTTCAACTGCTTGAACAAGATATTGAAAGCAGACTGACTAAAGTGGGTCTTTTAACGAGCAAATTTGAGAGAAACTAACAAAGAGCTATGAAAATCCATTAGTTGCTCACCCTGAATAAATAACCAGACCAACCGCAACAGCACCAAAGGCCACAAAATACATCCAGTCGACCTGTAAACAGATCAAATGAAAATGAAAATCAACACAAAGAGGCGTAGACAAAGTCCAAATCCCAATCATGCCAATTATCCCGCAAATTAACCTTCTCATGGTAAGCAAAGATGCGGATTAAGACAGCCCACATGTCTGAGGTCAATAGAGATAGGTTGAGCATTGTAGACCCATTTCTCTGCAAAGGAAGAAAAAACCTATGAATCTCACGTTTCAAGCAAGTGAAAAACTGCACTACCAGAAAAGGCAGTTTCTTGAATTCAAACCTTCAGCAAAATTGGGACAAATGAGTAAAAAAGGAACATAGCCAGTGAAAATCCCACGAAAGGTAGTGTCTGCACCAATTAAAATAGTCATAAAAGAGAGGGAGTACAGGTTCTAGTCAGCAAACAGCATATATAAGCATATCAGTGAAGTTTTAAGCATGCTAATCTTTGCTGAATCCCACCAATAAAATAACTCCGATACTTAATAATAGGTTTTATACAGAGGCAACTCCAAAAAACTGATGAAGTGAATATAACTTTTACATTTTAGACTTACAAGTTGACTGAAGTTTGTTGATTATCTGATGAAAGATTAGCACAAACAAAGCTGAAATGAGAAAATCCCCTGAAAATTTTTCCATGAGCATATTTTCTAAATTTCCCAGCTCTTACTCTCTTTCTTTGATTGGCATAATTGAAAAAAAAATTGCAATGAGACTTGCTTAAGTGAAAAACATATATCTGAACAAAATATAACGGACATTTGACAATTAAATGCTTGATTCTTAATTAAGAGCAACAACAGTCGTCTCAAGTTTTTCTGTATCCAAAGTTATGCAAACAGTGCAAGAATAAAAATTATGTGGTCATGGAAAAGCCCACTGATTCACATTCAAGTGATTTATCATTTCCTGCTTCTTGTGTCGAGCTATTCAGAAGATCTCTGAGTCATTGAATTGTATTAAAGATGAAATAGTTCGAAGCTAGTTACATTTCAGCTAGGCAGCTTCTAAACTTGTTTACAAGTACAAGTCAATTTAAAGTCCTGAAGAGAGTGCACGTGCAGATGGCAACTCTGTACTGGTGTTTGTGCTCGTGCACGTACATACACATTGATATTCATTAGATACATAGTGGATATACATGTATGATACAAATGTTTAGATATATACATGGTGTGTGTTGGGGGGGGTGGGGGTTGGGTTTTTTTTTTTTTTTTTTTTGGGGGGGGGGGTGGGGTTGGTTGGGGGAAGAGAGCCTTACTACTCCAGCTGTCCAATGAATAGATTTGAGTGCATTGCGCTCAAAAATGCTTCTATATGAAGATTAAGGAAAAGTTGGAGAATAGGTCAACGCCAAAAGCATTTTCCATTACACATGGAGATGAGACCACTTTGAGTGATTGCAAAAGCAAAGGTAACACTAGTGCAAGTCCTATCTGGAATAAGTACGTATAGAACAGGCTAAATTCAATCAAATGCACGACATTTGCCTGTGAAACAACAAATGAAATCAGACCAATGAAAATGATTGATCTCATGAAAATATAGGCATTTATTCTGTATATCATATAAAGAAGACCTAAAAGAAGGATACACTTGTATAGCACTAATAATGGCACCAAAAAGTCCAAGCATTGACATTAGTTCCACTCTGTTAGCATTCTTCACAAGATATTCCTGTCCACAGAGAGAAAATCAACTCATCAATACCAAAATAATATATCAATTATCCACAGTAAGAGAAAAAGAAGCAAAAAAATCTCTTGCGACAAACACCTCAAGCTCCCAGTACAGCCAACTTAATAAGTTGGGGGAAAACTATCAGTGACAGAACTTCTCTACACTGACCTGACCTTTCTTCTGACTAACAACACCATTAAGTATGGTCTGATTCAACTTTTAGCGATGTCTCTTTGGTACTTCAATTATGATGAGATAAATGATGCATGTGTTTTCTAGTCCTGGACTCAATAAAAACTTGAAAATACCTGCTAGGCATAAAGAAAACACGCACGGTAATGACATAAATCCTACCTTCAAAATTTCCTTCACCTATAAAGTTGTGCTACTATACTGAAGGTAAAATAAGGTTTTACAATTCTGTTTCTTTCCAATGTTACATCTAGATAAATTATAAATAAGTATGCAAGAAACGGGCTCTACATCACCTAAGACATGATACTACAAGCTTGCTTCATGCATAAGACCATTCAAAAAGGCGAACCGGAAATATTTTCAAGAACAGAAACCAAAAGAAGATATGACTTTGCATACCTCACTGACATTACTGACAGCATAGAGTGTTGCTCCAGCAATAATTAGTGCATCACCTTTCCGAGGGTTGCTTCCAGCTAAGAAAGATAACAGATGCGTATAACGTGATAATTTCACTCAATTAGATGTAATAAATTTGAATTATGACACTTGAATAGAAGAATTTCTAGTATGCAATAAAGAGACTAGTGCAAAATCATTTACTTTTGCTACCATATCCACGATTCTTTATATTTGCAACTATTACAAATCAGCAGCTTTAGATGCGTATTCTTTCCCCTCTAAACAATCTTTCTTGGACAAAGTTACCATACTTTCATTGCTAAGAAACTCCAATAATGGAATCTATATATGTGAATAGAAACATGAAGATCACATGCCATAGAAATATATTAACATAAGAAGCATCACAAAAATGGCTGTTCAACAAAGACCATACATTTGACAAATCGATTTGTAGTAGCATGAGAATTTCTAAGAACGGCAATCAACAGAAGACAAATAAAGGAGAAAGCAAATAATAGTTGTGGGACACAGAGTAGAGTCTCAACAGGTAGTGCACTTGATTACATTGAAGCAGACATATGTCAAGTACCTGATCTATCGCCAGCATGAACATCTGAAAAGACAACCATAACAAGGCCAGCAACGCAAACAAGAACACCAGCTATTTTCTTGAATCTGTACTTTGTGCTCAAGAAAAGCCAAGTAAGAAGCATGACTGATGGGATTGACCAACAATCCAGGAGCATGACACTTGTTATGGATGTGTACTGATAGGCCTTCACCACTGTGAGTATAGTGAGCATTAGACAAATAAATAAGGTACAATATAAAGATCAAATGTCAGCAGCAGAGACATGATTAGACTTGGTAGCACAGCTTGTTCAAGCCCCGTTTAGTGGTAGGTTTTACGTGAGGTTTTCTGTTTATCTATTTTAACAAAGGAACTTGGCTGGTTTTTTTGTTCTTTTGTTAATACGTTATTTATTAAAAAAAAATTACCCAATAATTAACAAAAGCAGTCATAGAGACATGATCTCTAAAACATCTAGCTATTAATAGATTATTCAGAAGGAAATGCTAAGAGGAGTACCTGACTTGTTTACATCACTGCTCAGATCTTATTTATTCTCAGGGCAGTTTATAAGAAACAATTAATCGTATTGTGAATGTAGGAGCTCATGCTAGTAAAAAGAGCAGCCTAATTGAATGGCGCATCCACAGTTTCAGGATTTTGATTGGTCATTCAATTATAACCTGGAGCTCAGGTCAACTAAAGAAAGATATGGACATTGAATCAAACTTTTTCCAATACTGTAAGAAAGTAATCACCAACAAAGCATTCTGGCATTTTATTATGAACAAGGAAGCAACAATATAGAGGGCAAAAGGATGTGATTTGATCCAAAGAAGCAGCAACCATACTAATGGTATAAGACTTGCTTCAGTTGTTGGAAAAGTCTCAATCACCAGAAAGCTTGAAGAAGGCCCTTTGCTGACAATGGATTTTAATGGATTGAGAATCAGATGCTATGAGTATAAAACACCTCAGCCGTCTGTTGACCATGGATTTTAACGGACAAAAAGTTTATATGACCAGTCAACAATACAAACAAAAGAAATAGGAGCGAAAACGTAGATTTTGTGCTATTATCATGGGACCTTCTACAAACTGAAAGACACTCACCAAGAAAATTGGCCTCCACATCCACCACTCCAAGAATAACATAGTAGTACCACTTCGCCTGCACCAGTTTTAAGAATTAAGTTGAACTCGCATGAACGGAGTGATTGAAAAAGATCCACAGGAAGAAAGCAAAATCAGCCGAAACAGAAGTGCACAAAATCAATCAAAATATCTGGAACTTATCTCTTCTTAATTCTAGCTTCCACCAGTAAACAATTGATTACTAGAGATACCTTAAAATATTATCTAAATAGATACTCCAATATAATACTATGAAGGTTCAGAGAACATCTTCAATATCTTGTTCAAGAGATCTGCCTCTTTAGAACATCCCCCACCTCTCAACAGCCTTCACATTGCTGCTCTCATGAAAACCCAATTTAGAACTGTTGCATGTTCATATTGAGTACACTAGAAGTACAACTTTTGCTACATAACCAAGAAAAACATATGATGCAAAACACCAGACAATCATAGGCCTTTTCTCAACTGTGAACTTTTGTGGGACCAATACCAAGTGTTCTAAAAGCTTAAACTATCAAAAAAAGACATGATTTATTGTTTAAATATTCTAACACTCCACCCCCTCCCCCCTTCTTCTCCCCTCCCAACACTCCCACTCGTAGGTTGGCCTTTGACCTAAGACTAAATTATGGAAATATATAATTAAGAAGACAAATGGGATGTAGACTAATTTTAACTTGGGACCTCCTGCTCCAATACTATAAAAAGTTTTGTAGAACCACTGCCAACCATTCAAAAAATTTAATTTTTTAATAGAGGTGGTGTTTAACAAATAAATATTCGAACATCAACACCTTTGACGTCATGAAAGATTTTGTTTGAGTCTGTCTTGATCGCCCTATAAAGATGTCTTTCTTTTCTAAGGCTGGCTTCTTTTCCTCTAAAATCAGCATTAGACTCATCTAGCTGCCATTTTTAGGTTCTCTTGGCAATGTTAAAAAATGAAATACAGGAAAAATAGCAATAAGCATCCCTGTGAACAAGAATATCGGACCATACATAACACTTTACTGCTCCTCCTATAGAAGTCTTAATCATATTCTTTCTATTTTATGACAAAAAATCACTAGTCACCTAACGTTTTGGTGAAAAGTCTTCAAGAGGTTAATTAGTCAATTCTATAGGTTGTAAGAGCCAATCCAATTAGCGCATCTTTCACTTGTATGTTGAACATACAGAGATAAAACCTCAATTAGCAATTTACTTCGTTACTTCCAATTAGATGTCGAAGAAGGAGGCCAGTATATACAAATAATCAATCAGCAAGGAATTGATGAAAACTAAACAAGCAAGTTCGACTTTATTTGAAGATATTCAAAACCAAGAGTCCCTGGATTTTACATATAGGAGGCATTTTCGGACAATAGCATGACTTGTTTGTATCAGGCGTTTTAGAAAAAAATCCTGGCACATGGACATTCTAACAGACCCAATGTCATCAATGGCTCTGATATTTTCCTGTCATCAGAAGAGCAAATGTCCAGAAACAGCTTCCCAGCCTAATTTTAGTTATAAATGAAGAAATCATTTCATACACGTATGTACACACACATATTCACAGCGTGATCCATGGGTGATCGACAACCGATCAGCAGAAAGCAACAACTAGCTAGAACAAGATGACAAATCAAGAAAAATAACCTTGAGAGGTTGCCTGCGATAAAGCATCAGACTTCCATAGACAATTGCCAACAACACATAGTTTAGAGCAGACTGCGAAGTCGGCGCATTGATTCCTGATGCTCGCAAGCACAGAAGAACGGTGGTGAGAATCGGAGAGAGAGTGAGGGCAGCAGAACAATAATTTCCAACTCGGTAGAGATGATGAACTAAAACATCCCGACAATATGTACACCCATATCCATTTAATCATTAACATACCAAGCCAATACAAACATTATCGTAATTACAAACTACCCATTGATAAATGAATTGGACATACTCAATTGATTGTATTTATTCGAGGCCACTACATCCTCACTGAAGGTAGAAAAAGGAGAAAAAATCGGTGATATAAAAAGAAATTTCACTGTTAACTAGACTGGAAAGAAGAAGGCGATGGGGAATTATGCCGCAACCAAAGAGTCAATATCAGAAACAAGAGAACTCACAGCTGCACTACAACAAAATCGGGAAAACTACGACAAGGCATGGGAACAAATCGAAATTCAAAATAAAGGGTGATGAGAAGAACGGGATGATCGATGACAAAAGGAGGGAAAAAGGGAAGGACCTTTCTTGGAGAGCTCGGAGGAAGAAAAGCCGGTGGAAGTAATGAGAAGAGAGAGAAACTGGCCAAGAACAAGCCCCACCAATGTCTGCTTCGTACAAAGCTCCTTCCAGCTGAACCCCATCCTCCCCGTCTCCTCTCTCTCTCTCTCCTCTCTTTCTCTACGTGTGTGTGTGTGTGTGTGTGTGTGTGTGTGTGTGTGTGTGAGTGATGATGAGCTAACTCATTCAAATGGGGCGTTTCCAAAAGGAGGACCAGTTAAAAATAATAAGGAATTGGAGGAGTCACAGGCCACAGCTAGACCAGACCTGACCAGACCCGACCAGACGAGGACGACGAATGATGGAATCCGATCGAAAACAAGCAACGATGGTTGAATTCCGAATACCCACTTGGAGTTTCGACGGGGGAAGCGATTCCCACACGGGGCGAAGTCGGATTTCGCGGGAACCCGAGATCGAAAAGTGAAAACGACGGGCAGAGGGAGCAGAGGACGGGAAAAAGGAGCGATTTTTAAGTCAGAATCGAAAAGTCAGCCACAGCGGCTGGCTATGCGGAGTTGCCAATATTCTCCTCAACCTACCCACTGAGATTGAGAGAGAGAGAGAGAGGGAATGGGGGTCGTGTCAGAGCGTCTGAAGCCGTCGAATATGGGGCGGCAGAGCTTGAAGAAGAAGACGCTTTTCCGCCACTCCTCCCACCGCGACCCCAGATTATTATAAGTTGCGGCTTCGCTTTCAGATTCTCTCCTTCACTCTTCTTCCTTCCTGGGTTTTCCAAGAGGGCGATGATGATGGTGATTGAATGTGTCGATGGCGATTTTGACGGCGCTTTCCCAGAGGGTGACCTGGAGTATCGTCTTCTATGACATATGCAGCGTATATAGGCCCTGCTCATCGCCACCCATCATAACAAGTCAAAGGTTCCTTCTTTATGTGTATTTCACTATTTTATTCTCTGTCCATGGTGATAAGTACAGGGCCTACCATCTAAAAAGGTTTGGAAGCACCCTAATAAACTCACCCTTGGACCCTCTTGTCTCTCTCTCTCAATAGTAGCCCCTCACCTTTAGAACCTTTGACCTGGCCATTCCAAAGCTTTATCAATATTTAAATACATTAAAAAATGACTCACCGTATTTAGGCCGGCTCCTGATATTTCATATTCACATTGCATTGGCTATATCAACCCTTGTCAGTCTCACTCTTCATTTAAGATTATCTATTACATTTTTTATTGGCTATTAACATTAATTTGACTACATTAATCCTTACAGATCTCACTTTAAATTTAGCCTCTCATTATTGGCTCCTAGTATTCTCTATTACATTGAATTAATTATATTATCCCTTACAGTCCTACTTTTTATTTAAGATTATATCTTACATTTATTTCTTCTTCTTCTTTTCAATTTTGTTAAAAGAAAAGACCTACCCACGTCACTTTCAAACGATTTTTTTTTTCACCCAAGCCGATTCATCCACACTCGTTATATCTCAATGTTTTCTTCATCTTTGTCTTCTTCAAAACTTATTCTTCACTATTATAACCTGAGCAGGCATTAATCATATATTTGAGTAAATAAATGTTAATTTTATTTGCAAATTTTTTACTTTTTTTCCATAGATTATCTTCATGATTGTGAATTTTTCGACTTTGAATTTTAGTACAAAGTTACTCAAAGATTGAATATTATGGTTGATGTATACATTATACACAATTTACTCAAAGATTATCCTCCTACTTGTGCTTAAATTACTTTTTGAATAATTGCTTCCTAATATAAAAAAAGAAATATAAAAATCATTAACAAATTTTTTTTTGCCAAAAAAATAAAAATTAGGTAGCTATCTATAAAATAACTTTTTTCTTAAAAAGAGGTGCACCAATTTTGTTCCAAAACGAGAAAGAAAAGGAAAAAACCAAAAAAGAAGAAATAAAAGCAAGCGTCGGTGTGGGTTCAAATCCCACGGCTGTCACAAATTCATGTCTTATAGTAGGATTGATGCTGCTTCTTGCCCTTTTTGCAACGAGGTGCCCGACTTTATCAATCACCTCTTTTTTGGATGCCGCATTACTTCGAGTATTGCTTTCTTTTGGGCTACCAGATGCAATCTTCCCTGGACCAACAGGACCTGGGAGGAGACTCTTAATTGGGCTATTACCTTGCTCTCCGGCAAGGAATTTTACAAATGTGTTGCCCGTTTTTCCTTTGGGGTGCTTTGTCACATCATTAATCTTGAAAAACAGGAACAATATTCTTTTCAGGGAGGAGCTGCTGTCTATTTCGGCCATGAAGAAGCATCTCCTCAAGGTCGTCAAAGATAAGGCTCTTACCTTCAAGAATGTTGAGGACTCTGCCAGGAACAGGAAGATGCAACACTCGGGGATGTGGACCCCATTATCTTCTCTTCCACTAATCGTAGTCCGACTGGGTAGGCATCTCGTTGGTTGCTAGGTTGCTTTTGCCGGGCGTTGTTTGCCGTTGGCCTTCTGTTGGTTGTTTTGTTGTTGCCGCTTGGCTTTTTTCGCGGCTTCCTTCCACTCATAATGAGCATGTTTATATTGAGTGCAAGTTTTTAGAACCGTGTTGCTTGTACAGTTTGACCTACCCAATATATTGCTTACTTTTACTATAAAAAAAAAAAAAGCTTAAATCAAGAGTGGGCCCCACATTTAATATTAATAAATATTATTGGATAGGGGCATGGGTAGTTTTTTTTTTTTTTTGGTGACCCGGGAACCATCGTACAGCTGGTAGCCGACGACGTAAACTCGAGGTGAACCGAGCCCACCCACTTGACCCGGCCGTGAGTGAGTTGCGCAATGCGCACGCCGGGATTCAAACCTCCCCCCTACCGCAATTAGAGGAGGAAAGGCCCAAGCCAGCGCCCCCACAGCGGGGTAGGTGGGGCATGGGTAGTTTGTCTCAAGTAAAATCGAAACAAATGAAAAATAAATAAATAGATAAAGTAAGAAATCATCTTAAATCCATAATGGAGCCCGCAAGGGTTAGCGTAATTAGTTCAATGTAAAAGGGGTATCCAAAAAAATTTATGGTCTTTCTCACGTTATACGCTATCAATATTTTGAAAATGAGGATATTTCTTTATTAAGCATCAAAAGAAAAGTTTTTTGAGCCTCTTCCCATTTTGAACTCTTCAATGATAGCAAACACCCGTGATGCTCTCGTGTACATAAATTGGGACAGCGACGTGCCAATCCATACACCAAAACCCCATCAAAGTCAGACCTGAGTAGCTTTTAGATGGCAAAGGCAAGGGATGATTACGATTGTTTTGGCTCTCGGGTAATTGCTTTTTTTATTTGGCTACAGAACTGCAGAAATCTGATGGGGTCAATCCGAATATAATCCTAGCAAAGTCCCCTCGTTCAACAGTCAATATGCAGGCCTGCACTGTCCTTCCCTTCCAATCTACTTCCCGCCGCTGCCTCTTTTTCATGCATAAACTGCTCTGTATCCGTATGAATCTACTCGCTTGATAAATTTATCCTTCTTTTATCGAAACACATCCCGCTCCATCCTCCTGAGCGAAAAGTGTTTAACTCGAAAGGCGAAAGCAGAGCTCTGCTCCCACCCGTCAAAACGAGTCAAAGGTTCCTGTGTATTTGTTTTATTCCTGTCCATGTTTGATATATACAAGGCCTACCAGCCAAAAAGGCTTTGGAAGCAACCTAAAAAACTCACCTTTGGACCCCCCCCCCTTCTCACAAAAGTAGCCCCTTACCTTTCATAATCTTTGACCCGGCCATTCCAAAGCTTCGTGAATATTTAAATACATAAAAAGATTCTCGTATTTGTCGTGTTATACGAGATCGGTGTTTTGAAAATGAAGATAGCTTAAAAAGATAAGTTTATTGAGCCTCTGCGTGAGATGCTGGCGTGCGCACGGTGTCTACATTAGTTCTCTCAATGAAGATAATTGGATATAATAGGCAGGCGGATAATGAAAAATCGAGACAGCGATGCGCCAATCCATACGTCAAAACCCTATCCAAATCAACCCAAGAAGCTTTTAGATGACAAAGGCAAGGGATGATGACGATGGCTTTGGCTCTCGGGATAATTGTTTTTCATTTGGCTGCAAAACTGCAAAAATCTAATGGGGTCAATGCGAATATAATACTAATGAATTCCCTCGTTCGATCATCGATATGAAGACCTTCACTGTCCTTCCCTTCCAATCTGCTTCCAGCTGCTACTTCTTTTTTATGCATAAACTGCTCTGTATCCTTATAAATCTACTCACTTGATAAATTTATCCTACTTCTTCTATTGAAACACACCCAACTCCATCTCTCGAGTGAAAAGTTTTCGACTCAAAAGGCAAAAGCAGAGCCCTTTTCCAAAATCATGGAGTCCGACCATCTAGGAGCAAGTTAACCATGAGTTGATATGTTGAATATTTCAATAGTTTTCAAAATTTCGAAAGCTATTAGTCTTGTAACAATTTTCTACCATCATCAAACGTTTTTGTAAAGTTTTATAATGGCCGGCTTTCTAATGGTAACATTTGATTTATTTCTTTTTCAAACTCCATTATTTGGAATGGTCGTGTATCAATTATCAACAGATTTATAATGATTTGCAAACAGCTCTCTTTCCATTATCTACACGCAATTGAAAACTGATATTGGTATATAAAAATCAGAAAATCCCTATTTCTCTTGTTCTATCTCATTATGTATTTTTCATTTCTTTGCTAGGTTATACAAATAACGTTGTTCTATTTCCTTCTGTTATTCAATGTGGAATAAAAAAGAAAGTCTGTTGTATCTTGAGAGAATAGCTACTAAAAACTTACGCACCGAGTTCGTACTTCGAGGGACAAAACTATCCTTAAGAACAATACGTGCACGCCTCAAACACTTATTTTTATCTTCTAATATTTTTCAACATATTTACAACAATTATTATTATTATCATGTTATTTAATATTTTTCCAACAAACAATCTTAAGGATAATCGACATATGGATTCTCAAAGTGGAACTGCAGTTGCTACCACCAATGTTTGAATTGGACAGGGACTCAAAGATGGTGAAGGATAGGTATTGCATACTCCTGGCGGTTTGTCATGGGACATTACCAAGTATCAACACAAGAGTTTTTGGTCGTTTCAGTAAGGTTATTGAGTTTAAGGTAAAATCGTTTTTTGGAAACTTTGAATTAAAGCCTAAAGGGTGTAATTGTCATATTGGTGTGCTTTTTCAGTCTCTTGATGAATCATCACCATTATCTCTCATTTTGTTGATGATCTTTATTGAGTTTGAAAATTAAGTGATTTGAACTACTGCCAAGGCTTGCTTTACGCGATTCTTAGCCTAAAATAGGCCAGTGGTTCCTTTTGTTGGCTTGACTAATTGATAACAGCAGCTTAAAAGCTGTTCGGTTAAATTTGGTGCCCAATTATGTAACAAGTTTAGGTGAATGCAAGACTCCTTGCCATGTTTATGGCTCGATGAACATGCACAGAGGTCGTGATCCTTTCATTCCGATTTTTGAAATTTGACGTCACGTGTGCGAACTTGTGTGTTTTCTTCAAATTTGATATGATTAAGTCAGAAAGACTCCATGAATTTGTGCTTTTATACTTTTTTATGGAGGATGCTTACAAATTACAAATTTATATTTAGAAAATCTTTAAAGCAGCATTGTGATCCTGTTTGGCTACTTAAAAGGAAAAAGACAAAGAAAAGGAAAATCAGAAATGAAACGGAAAGGAATCGGGCTTATTTATATATTTATTTCTCTGTCTGTGTATTTTATTCTATGATAAATAAAAGGCTTGGAAACACCCTGAAAAACTCACCTTTGGACTCTCTCTCTCTCAAAAGTGGCCTCTTACCTGTTATAATCTTTGACCTGGCCATTTCAAAGCCGCGTGGAATATTTAAGTACATATAAAGATTTATCGCCTTTGTCGTGTTATACAAAATCGGTATTTTGAAAATGAAGATATTTCTTAATTGAAAATCAAAAGATAAGTATTTTGAGCCAGGCTCCTCAACCGAGGGCCTCCTTCTTCCCAGGCTAGTTGAGAGCCTGTGGCAGGGAGGGAGGGGTGGGGTCTCAGTCTCACCACCCACAGGGCCGTCCCCGGTAGTCTCCTAACGGAGCGCCCGATAAGATTGCGTTCATTATTTTAATGTGCCGATGCCTGCACGTCCTTGCACCTTCTAATTGTATATGTATCTTTTTCTTTCCCACCATACATGGAATACCAATGATTTCACGCTAAAGAAGGGCTTTGCGTTGGCAACCCATCACTTCAAATCATTTCAACACCAGATTTTCTCTGGAGGTTTTTTGAATGTGTAGCCTCATTGCCCACAAGGGCCGTCCCGGTAGTCTCCTAATGGAGCGTCCGGTAAGATTGCATTCATTATTTTAACATGCCGATGCCTGCACGCCCCTGCATCTTCTAATTATATATGTATCTTTTTCTTCCCCACCATACATGGAATACCAATGATTTCATGCTAAAGAAGGGCTTTACGTTGGCAACCCATCACTTCAAATCATTTCCACACCAGATTCTCTCTGGAGGTTTATTGAATGTGTAGCCTCTTCCCATTCGAACTCTTCGGTGCCAATAAGCATGCAAGATGCTGGCGTGTGCATGGTGTCTACATTAGCTCTTTATAAAAGATAATCGGATATCATAGGCTGAAAATGAAAAACTGGGACAGCGACGCGCCAGTACCTACGCCAAAACCCTATCGAAGTCGACCCGAGAAGCTTTCGGATGGCAAAGGTAAGCGATGACGATGATCGTTTTGGCTCTCGGGATAATTGCTTTTTAATTTCGCTACAAAACTGCAAGATTCTGATGGGGCCAATGCGAATATAATACTAATGAACTTTCTCGTTCGATCATCGAAACGAAGGACTTCCCTTACAATCTGCTTCCTACAGCTACTTCTTTTTTACGTATAAACTGCTCTATATCCGTATAGATCTACTGACTTGATAAATTTATCCTACCTCTTTTATCGAAACACATCCAACTCCATCCCTCCCGAGTGAAAAGTTCTCGACTCGAAAGGCAAAAGCAGAACCCTTTTCCAAAATCATGGAGTCCGAGCATCTGGAAGCAAGTTAAACCATGAGCCGAGGTGGGACAGCCTCTCCGTCTTATACATAGATTAAGCACACCCAAAAGTTCCGACCAGAGGAAAAAAAGAGAAAGTACACGCGAAAGTCCGTTGACTTGTACCGTTTAGATAGAAATAAAATGGGGGAAGTCAACACGCTTAAGCTCTAAACCAAAGGAACGATTGCTGTGCTTACACACTAGGCTACCCTTCTCCGAAAGCTCCGCGGGACCACCTATCACTAGTCTTCGAGTAGGAGAGGTTCATTGCACAGCCTCAATGATGCATTCGTTGATTAAGACCCAAAACTTATGCGAGGAAAATGAAGACACTTGAGTCGCCTCTGGGATCGGCAGCACCCTTTCATCTTCCTGAAGCCATAAAGTCAAATCCTATCAATTATATATGCGCCTCGGTTTAAAGGCTCTTTCTCCATGATTTTCTCTGAAGACGTGTAAAAAAGAAAAAATTATAAATCATGAGATGATGAAGTTTACTAGCTAAACCCTAGAGAAATTACTCATGGCATGGAGGCATGCACTTACTTTTCTAATTCGGTTTCTAATACGGGAAGATAAAGTTTTGATTATTGCTTTTCAGTTCCCTAAAATTGGCACTGTGGGATTGGCCTTATTGGTTTTTGTAAGCCCTTGGCCCATTCTATATTCGCTTGTAGAGGCCCGACCTCGCCCCTGTTTTAAATATCCATTATTAAGCTTTGAGAGAGCGTGAATGATTATATTCGTAGGGTATAGTTTAATGAAACCGGACATCACGTACATACAGATGAATTAAGTTGCTTACGACTTAATTCCAAGATTTCTGAAATTGACCCTTTTGAATTGGTGCAGTGCATACTTTAAAGTGTTTGGTTCATTAGGTGTTGGTCATGTGGGCTGTCGCAATCAACCGCTTATGCCTATTTTTACTAACCATCCATTTAATAACCATCCATTCAGCAGTAGCTTCTCCCAACACCCCCCAAAAGAAAAAACTTAAATTAGATATACTGATATTCATTAATTTTCCTGTGTATAAGTAAGAGTTCCCTGGGATTGGTGATTTTATATATGAAAAGATAATTATAAATTAGACTTGTCAAAATGGGTAATTAACCTATTTTTTAACTTGTATTTGATGGGCTGAATTGTTATATGAATTAGTTATATTCTATTAATAGGTCAAAAATGGATTTAGAATAGTAAAATCCAATATATAGGCATTAAATAGATTCATAACTTACTTAAACTAAACCTACCTCTATCTATAACTCTCTCTTCACTTTTTCTCGTCATTTGGTTATGCCATTTTGGGCTTTGCGCTCACCGCACTCCGTAGTCTTACCTCAAATTTAGATATGAATTTTTTTACATTTGGTAAAATACAAAAGTTTTTTAGAAATATAGTTGGCAATGGATCACTAGATTTTTATTATATAAAAATTGTTAAAAAAATTTAATAGATCATTTTCGACTGACCCGACCCCACCCAACCCATCCATTTCGTAATGTTACTACAAATGCATGAACAACTATAATTGGACAAGCAAGGGGGCCTAATACTTGCCTGGGCCTGCAAAACCGGTCATGTCAGCTAGGTGGGCCTAGCTTGGTTGGGCTACAAGAGATTACTGTTGATCCATATTTGAGAAATGAACACCAACGGGCAACGGCTACTAGCCTTCTCTTGCGGTTGGTAATTTGGCATAAGAAAAGGCAAATTTCATTCCATCGTGAATTTACTAATATTCTTGCTCCTTTTATGAAGAATGGCAAGCTATCCATGACAATTATCGACCCGTCTATTCCACAAATTTACCAATTAGGGAGCTTACAGTTATGGCCATGGATTAGAGACCTCACTTCATCAAGTTCAGACCATGAAGAGTTAGCAAGTGAATCCGAGTATGTCCTAAAACTATTTCATCTAAACTCTAAGACGTAAAATATTGGGATATTCCCTTCTGAGTGAGGAAGAAAAAAATTACACTCGAAAATTAAAGGACCCTTCAGGTGGACCGCACCTCGTAAGAGATATTTGAGGAACTAGTAAGCCGGTATAATAGTCGCCTGCATGAAATTGGAGGAGTGGGTACTATAAGGTTAACCTATATTTTGCCCAGTGTCTCTCAATCGACTTATCGGCTTTGTATCTCCGATTTGAGAGACACTGTGATTGATTCCCGTGTTTCCATAATTTGCTTAAGGTTAATACCTTGAAAAACCCAAAACCGATACACTTGTGATAAATTTACTCTAAATTATTTTTTTGATCATGAAAAATCCAAAATTTGTACACCCATAACAAATTTACCCCAACCGACCATAAAAAACCCTAAATTTGTACATTTATGATAAATTTACCTCAAACTAATTTATCCAACTACAAAAAACCACAAACTGGTAAATTTTTTATAAATATACATTCCGCTAAATTGGATTAATACCACAAAAAAATTACAAAAATTGTAAACTGTGACAAACAAAGCGTGAAATCCTAAATTGATGTATCGGTCAATGTCATCGCGTGTTATTTAACTTATTAATTTGACGATAAAATTTAACGAAAACTAATAGGAGGTAAATTTGTCACGAGTGTATCAGTTTGAGGTTTTTGATAGTCAAAAAAATAATTTTAGGTAAATTTGTCATTAAGTGTATCAGTTTGAAATTTTTTAAGGTATCAACCCATTTGCTTATCAAGTAAACTCATGAGGTAAGATTGCAATCTCAAGGAACGAAATTTTCCCATAATTTGTATGAGCGACTTCGTACGGCGCCAGTTCGCATGGGGATCTGTGCCGTTCTTCGGATCTGGATCTTCTGTTGACCTGCGTCGTCTCCAGGAAGCAGAAGTGAGTGATAGAAAAGGTTAAGAGAGAAGCGCACGCCAATCCCGATCACTTTCCCACACCACTACCGGCTGCAGAGCAGCTTAGCAACCAGCAGCAGCATCACACATGGCAGCTCCTCCTGCTCCAACCCACCAATCCTTCCTCCTCCCTCTACCTCCCTCCCCAACCCCGTTGATGAAGCTGCTCGCCGTCTCTCTCCTCTGCTCCCTTTCCTTCATCCTCGGCTCCTACACCAAGTACTCCGCCACCGTATCATCTCCTCCGCTTCGAGCTCCCCACTTGTCGCCCTCCCGCTGCCTTCCTCTCCCGCTCAACTACTCCGCCGCCAAGCCCCTCGACTTCGAGCCTCACCACACCATCCCTCTTCCTCTCCCTCGCGAGCAGGCCGCCCGTCTCTTGGCCCCCTGCCCCAAGAACTACACCAACTACTGCCCCTGCCAGGACCCATCGAGGCAAAAGAGATTCGCCGTCGAGAGGTTCTTCCACCGGGAGAGGCATTGCCCCGAGACCCACGAGCGGCTCCGGTGTCTGGTGCCCAGGCCGGTGGGATACAAGAGCCCCTTCCCCTGGCCCAAGAGCAGAGACTATGCCTGGTTCAAGAACGTGCCGTTCCCCAGGCTCATCCTCTACAAGAAGAGCCAGAACTGGGTCAAGCTGGAGAAGGACCGCTTCTTCTTCCCTGGGGGAGGGACTTCGTTCCCGATGGGTGCCAAAGGCTACGTGGATTTGATCAAGCGGGTCGTACCTTTGAAGTCCGGGGCTATAAGGACTGTTCTTGATGTTGGTTGTGGGGTAGGTGTTGCGAAATTCTTATGCTTTCTAGTTGGGTTTCTCTCTATTGTGTTTGTGTTTTCCATTGATTAAATTATACTTTTCGCTTTCCTTAGATTAGCAAGTTGATTAGGATCGAGTGATGCTTCATTTTAGGGGGGAGACGCTGTCTCTACCATCCATTTTCAGTATAAGCCCTGTTCTGACTGGTTTTGTTGTCTAGCTCTTACGTTCATTTAAATGCTCTCTATGATAGAAATCAAGGGTAAAACTTATAAGCATGTATCAACTTGAACTGAGAATGGGACGTAGTTATATTCATTTGCATTGATACCCAGTTCTTTTTGTTCTTAGTATCAATGTTTCACAATAACAGAAAAGCTAATCTCGTGTTTTCTTGCAACTAAAAATGAGTTAATTGTGGTTCCTTCCTTTGGTTTTTTCATTCACCACACATGCGGTCCTTTAGTATATTGTTTCAATGAATCATGTTGCATTGAAGTGTAACATGCTTGTCTACTGTGGAAATGGCTCTAAGTAAAATAACACCTTTCTAAATTGGTAACTTGCCTACACATTACTGGTGGAATCAATTGCTTCTTAACTTTTTTGTACTTGTCTGCTCTTCAAATCCCATTAAATGCTGTAAGTTCCCCAGGTTGCAAGCTTTGGAGCTTCTCTGTTGGATTTCAACATCATCACTATGTCAATTGCTCCAGTAGACATACACGAAGCCCAAGTACAATTTGCCTTGGAGAGAGGACTTCCAGCGATGCTCGGCATACTAAGCACCTACAGATTACCGTACCCATCAAGATCTTTTGATATGGCTCATTGTTCTCGCTGTCTTGTTCCCTGGACTAATTATGGTACTCATCCTCGCATCCTCTGCTTACATTGGAACTGAACTCCTTTATTCCTTATTTTGGACTTTGGAGTTGAGGCAATTGGATTTTTGCATTAATATCAGAAGACATTGTAGAACCGGCGTGAAATGTTGCCCTTCCTGTTTTTCAAATTTTTGCATCTTCTCTAAAAGTGCTTTCTAATTTCAATTCTGTTGAATTCTTCTACGGAAATCACAATCTTATCAGGGAGAACTTGACTGGATTCTTACTAGTAACATCGACTATCAGTGATGAATCGTAGCACTCTGCGAATCTATAGTTCTGTACTTCCTTAACTCAAATAAACTATTCTTTAACCTTTGTTCTCTGTTTTCTATACGTCACTCTTATCTAAGAGACTTCTACGTTAAACAGTTTCAATGGCACGATATGACCATATTTTCCATGTAAAGCAGTAGCAGGATGGAGTAGTCTTCATTCCATTTGATTCTGAGATTCTCTGTTGTATCTGGGGCTTCAAAATAATCCTCTTGCATGCCATTTATTCATACAATTCTACTCTCCAATTGTTCATTCTTTGTTGTTGCCTGCAATGTGACAATCTCTAGATGGACAATATCTGATGGAAATCGACAGGGTGCTGCGCCCCGGTGGTTATTGGGTGTTATCTGGACCGCCTATAAGTTGGAGGACCAGCTACAAGGGTTGGCAAAGAAAGGCCAAGGAGTTGGAAAACGAGCAGAATATTCTGGAAGATCTTGCCAGGAGGCTGTGCTGGAAGAAGATTGCTGAAAGGGGACCCATCGCCGTTTGGAGAAAGCCTACCAACCACATGCATTGCATCCAAAAGTTGAAGGCTTGGAAGTCACCCAAGTTATGTGCTCAGGGTAATCCAGATGCTGGTTGGTGAGTTTCTTCAGCTCATACCTTATGTTCTACACTTCCAGCCTAAACTTGAAAAACCTCATTCGTTGCTTTTGATCAGCACTATAGAACAATGCCCATTGTCATTTGGTGAATTAATGTGATATCTACTGCCCCTTGTGGGCAGCAAGCTTCTAATAATAAACTAATTGATATCCCATTTGACCATGCATAAAGGAAAAATGCAAAATGTTAAATGTTCAACCGATGGACATCTCACAAGTTGCAGATTATCTATTCATTCATGCAAAAGCAAATTACGTTTTTTGAAGATACACAGAACCATTTCTGAGGTCGACTGGTGTCCTGAATGTGAGTTTAGTACTTATATGTATGGTACAAGTGGATGGACGAAAATGGCAAGTTCATAGGTCTGTCTGCTGTATCTAACAATTTTCTGGTCCATGCTCATTCTATATTTCTTCAAAGGTACACAAAGCTAGAATCATGCATCACCCCTCTGCCGAATGTCAAAGACATCCATGATACATCAGGCGGTACCCTTGAGAAATGGCCGAAAAGATTAATTACTGCTCCTCCAAGGACTAGAAGTGAGATGGCAGAACGAATTACAACTAAGGCCTTCAATGAAGACAATCAGTCATGGAGAAAGAGAGTTTCTTATTATGAGATAATTCTCAAATCCCTTGCCCGAAGAAAATATAGAAATATTATGGACATGAATGCTGGCCTTGGAGGATTTGCTGCTGCACTGGCTAAGTATCCAGTTTGGGTGATGAATGTTGTCCCATACGATGTGAAGAATAATACGCTCGGCCTTATCTATGAGCGCGGCCTTATTGGAACATACATGAATTGGTAAGACCTGTTGAGACTTGCATAGTCTCTCTCCCTCTCTTTCTCTCCCTCTGCACGTGTGCACATAGATATATGATTGTAGATGTATTTTCCATCTTTTCTCTAATAGACCTGGAAATTTTCGTTATCTATTCAAGATCTTGCCTTTTCTGATCTTTGAGTAGAGATCACAGAACTTGATGTGTTTTGACCTAAGATATGCTCTTGGGATGTATTAGAGAATTATATATCTGCTGCTCATAATTTGGTGACTAAAGTGCCGTAGAAAATATATGCTTGCAGGTGCGAGGCCTTCTCTACATATCCTCGGACTTATGATTTGATTCATGCCAATGGTCTGTTCAGCATGTACATACACAAGTAAGCAGTACAGCTCTGTCTCTGCTCTTTATGAGGCATTTGGAGTGTTACTTATGAACTGAAAGTACGAAAAACTAGGAAACAAAGCAGGATGACTGTGACTTGTCGTACCAAATCTAGCTGCCATGACATGCTAGTCTCTGGTTCATTATCTCTGCCTGTTTTTTAGATGCACACGATTTCATCATCCATTTTCATTCCCACGGAAGCCATACATTGTGCACGGTGTACGGGTGGTTGCTTTTATTCTGTCCAGTTTGGGGGTGATAAAATGGACTGGTATGGAATAGGTTAGGGACATCATCTCTTTCTGGTGCGACGAAATGCATATAGGACACGAGAAAGACCCATTATAGTACTTCTAATTTTACCATGCTATATGCAGGTGTGACATTCTTGACATCCTCCTTGAGATTCATCGGATTCTCCGCCCTGAAGGTGCTGTGATTATAAGGGATCATGTCGACATAATTGTCAAAGTGAAAGATTCGGTGGATCGAATGAGGTGGAACGGCAAGGTATTTCACAGCGAGAATGGGCCGTACCATCCTTTAAAGGTTCTTCTCATCGACAATTCCGAGCCGATAAGTTCGTGAGTCATTTTTGTACAGCATATTCGACGAAGCAGAGCATCTGTCTCATCATAGGCCTAGACGTTTCCTCGATTCGGTGCATCCATTTGGAGCTCTCGAGAGGAAGCTACTGGCAAGGTGTCTTGGAAGAGGCACTGATCCATTGAGAAATCATCGATATTGGCTGGCAAATGCAAAGTAACATCCTGACTATATCGACATACTTATTCATTCTTGGTTTACCCGGATGATTAAATGCTATATGAATGTGTCACGGGCTGATACTTTACATCACGAGCCGGGCGGCGCTCAGACCTCAATTTACAATCATTGGTCTATGTTTGTTGCATTTCTAGCGTAGGAATGCACTCAGCCTCGCTGTCGTTCTGCTGTCTTGACAGGGTTTGGCAATTATGCAAGAATTTCCTGCAACGAACCAAAGCACATTGTTAATCCTCGAAGCAACTTTAGGAAGTTCTTTGTGACAAAGCCGATCTCGCCCCGGACTAGTTTGGTGCATGAAAAGCATCAGATCCCTGTGCAGCCAACATTTCGACATGTATCGATGAACCGTTGATTTTCGGAGAACCTAAAGGAACATAATCGGTTTCAATGTTGAAAACCAGATTGCAGCTGATGAAAATGGCATTACGTGCAGAAGAAAAGTCAAAAAAAATATGCCATTATCTGTAGGTTTCATATAGGAGGAAATGATAGTTTGACGGTTGGGTTAAAATTGAAACAAAGTTTACTTGTGAGGTCTTTTTTAAGATTAAATTAAAATATGAGGCTGCTTTGAAAAATGAAAAAAGTGGTATAGCCTTTGCAAAAAAGTACCCGGGTTATCCGGTTTCGGACCTTTCGGTTGGGTTATAATTGTAACAAAGTTTAATTGTGGGGCCTTTTTTAAGATTAAATTAAGAGATCGGGCCACTTTGGAAAATGTAAAAAGTGGTATATCCTTTGCAAAAAGGTACGCGAGTTATCCGGTTTCGGTTGGGTTATAATTGAAACAAAGTTTACTTTTGGGGTCTTTTTTAAGATTAAATTAAAAGGTGGGGCTACTTTTGTAAGATGAAAAAAAAAATGGTATATCCATATCCATATCCATATCTATTTCCCTCCCTCTGCAATAAAGACGAGGCAAAAACCCATCCAAAACCTCCCGCTCCGTCGATCGCCATGACCGCCGCGGCCCTCCTCCGCCCTCCTCCGCCGCTCGCCGCCGCCGCCGCCGCCGCCAAACTCCCCTCCCTCGCCGTCCCCACCTCCGTTGCAACCACGGCCTCTCCGTTCCTCTCCCTCCGGAGCCTCACCCCGCCCCTCATTCACAGGAAGCGCGCGAGGCGGAGCCCCTTCCTCGTGCGCGTCGACGACGGCGACGGCGACGGAGGCGGCCCCGACGACTACGACATGGACGAGGACGAGGTCGAGGAGGTCGACAACAAGAAGGATTTCGAGGTCGAGTACGACCCCCTCACCATGGCCGCCTCCCTCGCCGCCGCTTCCGGCTCCGCCGACGGCGACGACGACATTGCCATGGTCCACAGCAAGAGCTTCGTCTCCATCAAGGGTTGGGGCTCCGAGATGGTCGTCGATTACAGGATCAACGAGGACGAGTTCCACAAGATCAGCTTGCTCGACTGTGATTTCTTCATCCGCAAGCCTCCCGATCCAGATAACGATGTCTATGATTTCAGAGAGGTTTGTTAACTCTCTCTCTCTCTCTATCACCCTGGTTCAATTGAGCTTGTTCAAGAACTGAGGAGATTTTTCTCATTTCCACAGATGTACGTAACTCCTCCGGACACCGATGTTTATGCGATTCCTAAAGTGCTCGCGCCGATGCCTCAAAAGGTAATTTATGCAGTGTGGATGCGACATTGTGACGCTTTATCACTTGTCACTTGAATGGCTGTGCTGTAATGTTCGTAATTCAATTGCTGGACTGTAATTCCTTGATTGGCAAAGTTTGGTTCTTGAGATGGAAGGCATCGCAATCTTTGGATTTGGGTCCTCTTATGCTGATTTTATGGATATGGTTTTTGTTCTATGTCCAATTCACAGTACATTCGATGTGCAATGAGCGATTATGGATGCTACAATGTCACCGAGCCACCCATCGATGCATACCGAGATCCTATGTATAAGTCTGAGAGGGAGATCACTAAGGTAACAGGCTGGAAGGAAACCATGTTTTAGTTGCTTTTGATTGTATCACCATATATTTCACTATTTACTATCCTAGATGTTGTCGATGAAATTGTTGAATAATTCCACTCTTTACCTCTATTCATTAGATCAGAAAATATTCATTAAGTACATTGCAGTACAGAAGAAAATGCTAGATTGTAAAAGAGTGCATGTCAATATTGGAATAAATGACAACTGAGGTTTCTTGATTTCTGAAAAATCTCATTGTCTAAATACTTCATCCCCATAGAATCTCAGTATTATATGGTTTTCCAAATACTGATATATTCAGACCTTTTTCATCTTTATTTATTTGTTATTGGTTGGAGAACAGTGACATATTCAGCTTGATCATGGTAACCTGTCACATTAGACATCTGGGCTGATCCACCTCCCTTCCAATTCGAATCTGAAACTTTTTTTAATACCATCAGTTGTCTTTGCCTCCTCGTAGCGAGATGAATAACTAGATGATGGTCTGATTAAGGAGGGTTAAAGTACGACAGATACTTGGCGATACATCTCATGCTTTGCGCTAGGAACTGAATCCTCGGCACTTGAATATCTTGTATAAAGAAATACTTGTTGATACTTTCTGTTCTCTGCGAAATTCAGACAAAAGTATATCCTGATTATCCTCCCTGGTTTGGCCTTCTTGTTTGTGTGCTGGCCTTCTTGTTGTAGATATAGCATTCCCTTTCTGTTCTTACCTCTTTATACTACAAAAATTTGCTGGAAGTAGTTCTTGATGATATTTTATTGAATTCTTTTTTTTCTCTATAATTATTCTAGTGAGCGACCATCACTTTTAACAAATGGCGTGACTTGGGTCTCCTGCTGCAGGTTTTCCTTACAAAGCACTACAGGAATCGGAGGCTGGGTGACCCAGAATTTGTTCTTGACTTTGAGGAGATATACGTGATTGATTCGAAAACAAAATCAATAAGCAGGGCAAAAGTGATTGTAAGATTTTCTTCTTTTCCTCAGATTACTCTAGATTTGTTATTTCAGAGATCAAAGTGGTTGAGCATACACTGCAAACAAAAACCAAAATGGTCTCTGCAAAATTGAGTAAATAAAGGTGTATAGGGGGGTGCTTTCTTCCTTCCTTTTCTGTTTGTGGGTCCCAGTTGGGTGGAGGGTTTGGCCGGAGGTGGTTTGGGTTAGCAGAAGCCAGTACACAAATTGAGTGGCGGAAAGGGGCATCTCATTAGTTCGTCTTTGGTGTGGATCTATTTGCACCCACTTCTTCTGGGTCTTTTGCATGATCTTTAATGCCACTATTTTCAAATCACGTTTTTGTTAGATACCATTGTTCACTACAAATGGCAATCCAAGTACTTTGACAAATTTTGGGCAAATAGAAAACTACTGTGACAAGTGGAAAGGAATTCCCAAGTGTGTAATAGACACCTTCAATGGTGGAGCTGTTTAACGGTATAGTTCTGGCAACTATCTCCGAAGGCATAGATGTTGATGATTGATTTTGTTAAAAATTGTGTGATCATGAGTGGTGTCCTGCATTTACGCATGAATGTTTATTTTTCCCTGATGGACCTTAACTGTAGTACTTTATTTTAATCATTCACATGCCTTCAGCTGGGATATTTACCTCTTTCTTCATTCTGCAGGTCACGGTTCCAGGAGGAAGAGATAGGGATAGGAAGGATGACTTGCTTGTGATACGTGATAATGGGACCTCCTTCAAGATAACTCATGCTGTGAGTATCTCAGATTAGTCTTTTCCCTTTAATTTGTGCATTGGAAAAAGCATAGTATCGTCCTTTCGAACATGCATCGAGTAATTCATTATCCTTCCTTCATTTTTTCAGAGTGAGAAAGATGATCCCACCACAGTTATAGAGAGGGAAGAGTGGGTCAAGACAAGGCAAGACATGGAGAAACATCTGAGGAAGCTAAGAGACTTCAGCATTTCAAATTGGTTCTAGATTCACATAATCTGGAGAGCTCTCATTGTAAATTTGGTAGTCGGATGGCGAATTTTTGTATTTCAACCATGCCATGGGATGATGACTTGAATCACATTGGAGGTTCCTCAGTATGGTAATTTCAATTATTTGTTCCACAATTGTATTGTGACTATGGGGATGCCTTCTGTGTTCAAATGATATCTATCCTGTCATGTTTGAAGTGTTTGTCACATAATCTGGAGAGCGCTCATTGTAAATTTGGTAGTCGGATGGCGAATTTTTGTATTTCAACCATGCCATGGGATGATGACTTGAATCACATTGGAGGTTCCTCAGTATGGTAATTTCAATTATTTGTTCCGCAATTGTATTGTGACTATGGGGATGCCCTCTTTGTTCAAATGATATCTATCTTGTCATGTTTGAAGTGTTTGTCTATATGATAATAGCTTGGTTGGTATGGTGTTATCCAAATGTGTTTTGCATTTTGACATATGCTCACCCTCCCTCAATACTTTCTTCCTCGCTCACCCCATCCTCAATACTTTTCGCCTCAAGCTATGAAATATCGGAGGTACTTCTTACCTGGATTATTTCGAGTAAAAGGATTGTCTAAGTTTTAATTGCAATATAGCAACTATAGGGATAGTATTATTCCTTAAGTGAAATAACGGGAGTGCAGTTACGGTTGTTGACACGACTGTGAGACCTGCAAGACTTGAAGAGAGTCCGTGTATGAATTTTGGACAACTTATTCCACCGAGTACATGAAGAAAGGGGGATGGTTATAAAAAAAAGAAAATCCTAATATTATTACATTTGTGCCAATGCAGTCATAAATCTTTCAATATGACTAATTGAGTCCTAAAACTTTTGACGATTGGGCAATATAGTTCTTCCGATCAATTTTGGCCAAAAATTGCTGAGATGAACATCAGTTGTTTTACATAGTATAGTTGACATTGATATTGATAATTTTTGTGGAGAAAAAAAAAGCCGCTGCCTCACTTAAACTAAGGGTAAACATAAAAGGCAGAGGGCTTCGTCCATTAAAAAGAAAGGGGATGGAGTTAATTTATAAATTCGAACCTACGTAAGTTTTGAACTAGGGTCGATTTATCAGTTATTAAGTTGTGAAATTATATGGAAATGATAATTGCAAGGTGTTGTGAAGCCATGAGTTTTGACAAAAAAATTCGAAGTTATGTTAAATTTGAATTGGAGGGTCCGATTTAGGAATTACTAAACTGTGGAATTATATGAAAATGATAATTTAGGGTGCTTCAGAGCCGTGAGATTTGGCAGAAACTAATTTCGAATTATGGTTTAATCAAAACGAATTTTTTAAAGTTTTGCACACAAAGTCTGCATTACAAACGCCTTTGAATATCTAATGGTTTTGTTAGCGCACGTAGGAGCCGTTTTTGTCAACTAATAAGCGTCCATAATTGCAGTAGCGTTTAACTCAATTTTGATATTGTTTTCCACTAAACCGATGGGATTTAGAGTTCATTGCCAAGTGAGTGGTGCTTCAAACAATTTTAAAAAATCAGAAAATTTAAATAAAAAATTACAAAAATTGTCCACGTCACTTTGGCCGAAGTCTACATCGGTAATTTCTGGCCAAAATTGACCAAAATAACTACATTAACAAATCATCAAAAGGTTTAGAACTTAATTGACCAAATTGAAATATTTAAAACTAAATTAGCATGAGTGTAATGTATTTAGGACTATTTTAATAATTTTCCCGATACAAAGATGGCGAATTTATAGGAATCAAGAATTTCTTGCTTCTTAACTTCATGCATTGTTTACGACCAAAAAAAAAAAAACCTTTCTGCTTTTTTACTGGCTAGCAGCAAAGCTATGCGCTTCGTCGCTATGATCACTTGCGTTAGCATCAATACATGTTGTGATCAATCCCTAAACATTCTGCAGCAAGTAAATATCAACGTTTGTTCCCCCCGGAAACTGAAGTTGCTGCCTCTTGTAATTTGTTCATAAACTTTACATGGCAACGAAAATTGCCTGAAAACAAGTCAAAACACCTGTACTTTTACACCAAAGAACAGTTAAATACGTGATTTTCAATAAGACTTCCGTATCACCGGATACTTGCAGACCCCTGGGAAATACTCGTTCTTGTGCTGAATACATTGATTTTTTCAACTTTCATTGAAATCATCAAACGGGCGCAGAAGTTTTCATATCTTGAGCACGATTCGCAGGTATGTTGTACATCCCATTCTTAGCCTTTAGCAACAACGATGATAAGATCAACGTGAAAAAATACATTTCGCTAACAATGAACATATTCTAATTTATTGATGATTCAATTCTTGATCTTTGAAATTCCCGTATGTTTTCTATTTCAGCATGCAAAATATGCACAATTTTCCCTTGGAATTGCTAGAAGTTAGGGAAGCGGCATGAAGAAAAATTCTCTAATTTCTTGTTCGACATCTTAATTTTGGACACATTGGGTTCTATAGACACTCCAAATCGGGTTAGATTACAATGAGTAAACTGTCTTATTCTCACTTTCATTGTGCACTTGCTTTGCTCTATGTTGCTACAAGGGGGGACACCAGCTTTCCTTGAACGTAATTTTATAACTCGAAAAAAAAGGACAAGGGGCCTCTTGGCATGTATATATATAGACATCGCGTGTCCACAAACTTCACAACATTTGCCATTTTAGCTCATCAGTCTCGAAATGGAACTAGAGCGCGGGAAGAAGATGATGGGGAGATACATCATGGGAAATCTTGAAGAATTCATTGGATATGAAATGGAAGAGAAATGAATTGGCTTTGTGGGCGAGGCATGATGCCTCAATACTGGAAGCATTTGAGGGAGCAACGTCATGAATTTGGACAAACGTGGTTCAAAAGATTGACATTTGCAAGTGTGCTTTTTTTAGTTGAGCTTATATGTTTGGGTGCTTCCCTCCCGAGCAGGAGGTTAAAAGGCTCCCCCCACATGGATTCCCTCCCGGGATTAATGGGAGGTATTATCCCACAGGGCCACCGCCACAACCCCCTTTGGGGGGGAAAGGGACCCACCGGAGAGCTCCGCGACGCCTTCCCCGACCGCTCCGAGGATGTCGGGCGTGGTACAGTGCTATGAACCTCCCGGGGTTAATGGGAGGTATTATCCCACAGGGCCACCCGCCACAACCCCTTTGGGGGGGAAAGGGACCCACCAGAGAGCGCCGCGACGCCTTCCCCGACCGCTCCGAGGATGTCGGGCGTGGTACAGTACTATGACCCGGGCTGGGGAGGAAACTCCCCGGTATGGCGGCGTCATGAATTTGGACAAACGTGGTTCAAAAGATTGACATTTGCAAGTGTGCTTTTTTTAGTTGAGCTTATATGTTTGGGTGCTTTTTGTTTTGTGTAATGTTTTTCTATGCCACAAGCTAATTGTCTTTTTCATTTTTTTTTTTGTGGGTTTGGTTTTATGAGTAAATGTAAAAGGCAGGATCCATTGTGGGCTTAATGTTTTATAGTTAATTTTATTATTGACATGGTCTCTTGCATCTCGAACGAATTGTGTCATTGTGTTAGTATTGATCTTTTCAAATCTTCGAAATTATATCCAGCAATCCATGTGTGTCCAGCGGCTGTTCTTGTGAAAGTATAAAGTTTATGAGAGCAGATGCTTCAAAAACAAAACTTGAAATGTGTGGATGTAACTACATCAAATATACATATTAAGAGGAACTCAATGATAATAAAAGAAATCAGATAGCATAACAAGAACAGAGATTAGGATTCAACCTGTTGATTTATGCTCTAATACTGCACGCTAGAAAATCGATTTGTAGCCATGAGTTTAAGGAAATGTGATCATTATACATGGTCAAGCACATATCTTAGGTTCCATTTGTTTCGCAGAAACATTTTTCGAGAAAATATTTTTCTCATTTTCCAACATTTGGATCACCTAAGAAATGAGTCAACAGAGAACTTATCTTAAATTCAAGAAAATTAATTTCCCTATAAAAAATGAGAAATTATTTTCCCATATATAACCAGATATCAATGCTAAGATGAGAAACTCTACTCTTGGGTATAAAAACCCTAACACTCATTTCTCGGTCCCTAGCATTAAGGACCACGTCCCAAGTGCCCAAGCAGTTGTCATCGAAGTCGTGCTAGCAACCTAGTGCCCACACTTAGACCCAACAAGGCCAGGCCTAGGACCCTAGTTTTTGTGCTTGGGTCCCCTACGCTTGGGCTAGAGACCTTAGTGCCAATACCTAAATTTCCTATGCTCGAGCCTAGGTCCGTCAAGGTCAAATCCTGGGATCCTAGTGCCCATGCCCAGGGTGATGGTCGTTGAGTAGGCTCAACCTCAATTGATCTGAGTCCATATGCCAAGAACCCGACCCTAGGTGCCAAGGATCCAAGCACGAGCACTATGGTCCCAAGCTTGGATGCTAGGGACCTAGAAATGCCACCAAGGTCCTAGGCTAGCCTCAATGGAACCAAGCCCAAGCGTTAGGGTCCCCGGCCCAACCTTGATGGACTTAGACATGGGCAACGAGTTCCCAAGCCTCGTCCTCAATGGATCCAGGCACAAACACCAAGGTTCCAGGCCGGGACCTTGATGGACTTGGTCACAAGTGCTAGGGTCTCGAGACCCTAGTTGATGGACCCAAGCTTAGGCGCAGGGGATCTAAGCTTGACACTAGGGTTTTGAGCCTGGGCATCAAGGACCCAAGAACAGCACCAACGTCATTGGCCCAACCTTTGTGGACTCTAGTTTAGGTGCTGAGGACTTGGGCCTAGTCGCTAGGGACCCAAGCACGTGCATTTGCGTCTAAGGCCCAACCTCGATCGACCAACACTCAAGTGTCAAGGATTTGGGTCACCGAAGTCCTCGGCTTGACCTCTATGGACCTAGACCCAGGCACCAAGATCCTACTCTCGACCTCAATGGACTCGACCATGGGCACTAAGACCTTTGCGAACTCAGGCCAAGGCTCCAGGAAGCTGTGCACGAGCATCAGGTCCTCAAGTTTGACTTCTGTGGACCTAGGACCAGTGTTTATGCTCTTTCTCAGGATCCAAGTGCCCCTGCTCCGACGCCCATGTCAAGGTTCATCAAGCTAGACCCAGGATCTTGATGCTCATACACAAATCACTAGCACCCAAAAAGTTTGTGTATTTAGGAAAATTAAATGAAATTTTCCTTTGCAAATGATGGAAAATATTTTCCTCTTATGTTTCAAATTTCAACTAAAAATTGAAAATTAGTCATTTTCCTTGAAAATCACTTTTTGAAAAACACTTTCCATGAAACAAAGAGAGCTTAAGAGTGAGCAGAATCTTATACATGTAAATCACATGTGATATCATAATCAGGTAAAGATACTTCAATTTTCGACTTATCCATTTAGTTAATTAATTACTAATGTAACACGTCACCAATTATCTGTATATAAAAAAATATGACTATTTTTCACAGAAAGAAAATATAATATTCTTGCTGATTTAGTCTTGGCTTCCATGGATAAAGTAGCAGACAACCTGTGTCCACACTGTTTGTGATTGCTCCCAGTAAATTACTCAGGACTAAATACATCCCTCCTCAGCCAATACAGAGAATGGAGAACTATGGAAGCATAGAAGCGCTCAGTGAAATTATATTTCAATTACCCAGGATAGGAAGAATCTCATGCATCTCCCATTGATCCCATTCATACAACTAAAAGACTAGGATTAAAACAAGAAGAAAGCAGGGACAGTACTTTCAAGGTGCATTTCTTCCTACACCTACGACAGAAGCTCTTGGCGTTGGCGCCACAGGAACATCCTCTCCCCCCTTGGCAATGGTTCCTTCCTTAGCAGCATAATGGCCCTAACACCAGAAACATCTTCAACCGAATGGCTGTCTAGAAAGTTTCCTACTAATTATTAATCTCCGTTCCCTGTGGCAGCGACTGGACAATGCTCCCTCTCATGGGATTGAAAAAACTCCCCAAAAGTAAGCGCTGTATCCAAGGGCTCTTCACACCATGCTACAAATGCACCTCTCAGTAGAGGGAGTAGATCTGAGCCAGCCCAGTCTCTGATCTGAGCACTTCCTGCACCACATCCCACCCCGTGGTCTATTACTTACTTGCAAACTTTGGCAACTCACCAATTTCACTTCAGTGATGAGTCACCTAAACCAAACCTAAAAAGGAGATAACAAATCAAACAATAAAAGCAGTCTTTAAAAGGGGAATGGTCCAACAGGCAGATTGCAGAATGCAGAATGCTGTATAAGCAAGCAATCTTCCAGATTCTAAAAGTAACACAAAGTGAGTTACGATATACCTGCACATTGTCATGTTTGGATGCTCCGGCAGTCCAAAGGCCGTAGATACAGCTGCATAAGCAAGCTGCATAGAAATAGTATCTACGATCCCAGATATGCAACAGGAAAAGAAAACAAAGAGGTCAACATAGGACGGTAAATGAGCATTACGCATGGGATCATTTGTTTCTATCAACAAACTGGAGAAAGCATCATGTAGTCTGATTCTGTCAGAATGTTGAATTCACTCCATCAGCAAATCACTATTCACTCCAAGCACAGATATGCCCTATCCAGACACTGAAACTGGAAGAATTAAACAAACTCAAAGATATAAAAGCCAACCATAAGAATTAGAATAAATTAAGCAGACTACGTACACACAGCAATCTGGATAAAAGTGCCAATCTGACTGTATATACCTTTGTTTTCCATCAAGTTGCTTTGTTATTTGCACCTATGGCCCTTTTCCTGGTAATAATATCATCAGCAGTCCAAAACCAGGGAATTCTGGGGTTTCCGTACAAGGCTGATTGCCAGTAGGTTCAACAGAAAGCCGTAGAAAAGCAGGTGATTTCAACCTTTTACAGCTGTTCCTTCATCTTTGACCAACACAATATTCTGTTTTTGAAAGATCAAAGATGATCAATTTTGGGTGACAATGGAAGACACAATACAAGAACAAATTTTTTAAATGGTAGGAACAGAAGCTTCGAACAATTAAAATGCTGTAACGTATCTGGAGTTCAGCATTAACAGGTTTCAACGAAAATCTTTCATTGAAATAGCAAATCCTATAAGGAGAAAGAATGAAAAGTCCAAGAAATTAAATCTTGATCATTGCATCAATTATGTGCATGGGAATGACATAATCACAATAAACCAAATATTCTGACATTTTAACCACACTATATGTTTACACATACGAAACTCATTTTCTCAAGAAATTCCCACAAATTAACAATCCTGAACGAAGTTATAACTGTTCCAAAATATACATGTGTGGAACAAATGCCAAATTTGTAAGAACCACCACCTACATTTACTATAAAATTTGACACGTTTGAACAATTAACAGAACAAATTGTATGTTCCAATCACCAAGGTCTTCAGTACTCTAAAAGTTCAGTAAAGCTGCTCTTTCTTTTTCTAAAACTATCAAATTTTTCAAACAAACTAATTAGTCCAGTAACATCAACAAGGTAGTTTCATTACCATAAGATAATAGGATTTCATATAAGCAACAGATAGATATCTAAGCTCACTTCACTACCTATCTGAACCATGCATATAGAGCAAACAGAACTGTGCATGTCCTACAATTTAAGCGAGTCATGATGAGAGAGAGACAAACCATCTGGCATAAACTGTCTGACAGCTGCAGAACTTCATCCCATTTATGAACTTTGACAAGGCCTCTTATGAGGTCTACAAATGTGCTTAACTTTGGAACGCCACCCTGCTTTATCAAGTCTGCATATAGCTCAAAGGCCTTATCAACCTTACCAGCAAGAGAGAGACTTTCGATAAGTGAAGCATAGACTGTTTTGTAGCCAGCTAAACTAACTAAAGATGATCTAATCTCTTCATGTAGATCCAAAGCTACCTCCAGTCGTCCAGCCTTGACAAAATTATCTATCAAAACATTGTAGACGGAAACAAGAGGCACCGAATTACTGGCACCCATGTCATCTAAAAGCCCAAGAGAAATTATAAAGTCACGATTAAAACCTTCAATGACTTTACGGTACCCAGCTACATGCCTAGGCCAATATGTGAGTTTCATCTCATCCAGAAGTTTATAAGCATCATCAAGAAGGCCAGCTGCACAACAATGGTTTATTAAAACCCCATAAGTCACAAAATTTGGAGCACAACCCTTAGAACGCATCTGTTCAAAAAGCTCCAAGCATTTGTTGATTCTGCCCGCTTTACCAAGGCCATCTATAATTGCAGTATATGTAACAACATTAGGATGACAACCCTTTTCCTCCATCATCACCAGAAGTCTATATGCCTCATCATTCTTTCCCACTTTACATAGGCCATCAATCATCTCTGTGTAGGTGACAACATTAGGAACACAAGAGTTCTCTAGCATTTTGGTTAAAACTTTTAAAGCAAGATCAAGCCTTTTATCCTTAAACAGTCTGTCAAGCAAAGAACTGTATGTATACACATTGGGACTATACCCAGACTCTGACATCTTAGCAAAAACCTCTTGCGCTTCATCAAGTTTCCCAACCTTACAGAATCCATCTATGAGAGCATCATAGACAATTTGGTTTGGTTCACAGCCTGCCACTGACATGGCATCTAATAATTCACGAGCTTCTCTGACCTTGTGAGCTTTGCATAAACCATCAATTAAAGCCCCATAAGTGAAAACATTCGGTTCTGTTAAGTCATTTTCACCGACTCTAAAATACATATTTATATCAGCGAGACTTGCATTTCCCCTCATTTTCGAATATATTTGGCATGCCTTTTCAATTTCTCCGGCTTTACAATGACCATCAATCAAAGCAGTATATGTAACCACATTAGGAGAGCAACCTTCAGATAACATAGACTCAAAGAGTTGATTTGCACGAGAGAGCTTCTTTGCCTTGAGATGAGCGTGGATGAGAGCAGTGTAAGTCACCACATTAGGTGCACAGCCATCTCTCACCATCTCATCGAACCAGCGACATGCCTGCTCAATCAGTCCAGCCTTACAGAAACTATCAATCAGAATTGTGTACGTATAAACATCAGGAACAACACCATTACTCTTCATCTCTTCGAACAGTGTAAATGCTTTATCTACCTTGGATGCATCGCACAGAAAACTGATCACTTTGGAGTATGTGCTACAATCAGGTATGAATCCTTTACTCATCATCTCGCGAATGATGCAATGTGCTTTCTCAAATTTTCCAGCCCCGCACAGACATCGAGCAAAGTTAGCCACATTTACTTTATTCAATACGACCCCAGCATCCACCATTTCACTATAAGTATTCTCAGCTAATTCAAGTACATCTGGGCCAGGCAATTCCTCATTACCACATAATCCACCAAGTAATACATTGTAGACCACATAACCAGGACGATACCCACATTTAACAATTTTTTTCAGTAACTTATATGCATAAGAGTAGTCCCTCAAATTACAAAAAGCATGAACAAGAGAAACAAATATTTGGTGACCTGGATAACAACCCTCAGGAATCATCATATTGATGATCCTCTTACACCGGCCTAACTGTCTTTTCCTCAAACACCCGGAAAGCAAAACATTGTAGGTCACAACATTAGGAATGCAAGAATTAGAACGCATCCTATCCAAGAACTCCATAGCTTCATCAAAAAGCGAAGCCTCACATAAACCGGCTATCATTTTTGTGTAAAGTACAGTGTCAGGAAGGAATTCTTCACTCTCAATCAAGGCGAGAGCTTCCCTCCACTTCCCTGACTTGCAGAGGGAATATGCAAAACAACCTAAGGTATGGCCATCCATATGAAACCCCGAGTCCGACATTTCCCTGTGAACTAAATAAGCTGTATCTAACCTATCAGCTTTAAGAAAAACTTGAACCAAAGCATTATACGTCGATTGAGTCGGTCTGTACCCGAAATCCTTAAGCCTTCCTAATTCTTCCAGCGCTAAGTTCCACAATCCATTTCGACAACATCTTCGAATTAAAACATTAAGCAACTTGCCAAGGACTTCCGCATCTTCGACCCTTATCTCTCTCCAAAACGATTCAGGTATTCTCTCACTATCATCACAACCGAGTCTTTCCAGCAGTGCATTATACACAGCCCCCGTGTGAGTATACCCAATTTGTCTACCTGCCCACAAGAAGAACTTAACAGCCAATTCCGGGTTTTTCACAATCTTCAAAACCCCGATCACCAGATACGGATTCAATTTCTCCCTAAACCGCCTGAGAAGCTTCTGGGTTCCGTCCCCAAACCCATCCTCACAATTCTCAATGGCATTCGCGACTAAAACAGCCTCCTCGTCGCCCATACCCCGACCAACATCACCTGCTGAGCACTCTCCCCCGTGCCCCGAAGCCGACAACGATTCGCGCAGGAACTCGAACTCGGCAGCCGAAAAGGCCTCGACCCGAGAATCCCCAGCCAAAACCGGGTCGTCCGGATGAATCAGGCCCTCGAGATCGTCGTCGGGCGAAGAGGTGGAGAAGAACCGGGGATCGCCGGGCCCAAACAGGGACTGCACGGGGGGGACTTCAGGAGCGGCAAAGGGGCGAAAGCGGGACGACGGGGGCGCACGGGAAGGAGGGAAAGCGACCAGCTTCTGAGGCTTGGAGGTCGGAAGAAGAGCAATGGGAGGTGAGCGACGAAGGAGGTGGTGGAGCCCTCTTCTGCGCATATCTGGTTGGACGCTCCAATGGGGACTGCGCAGAGAAGTCCTTAAAACCCCGGGAAGCGCTTCCCCTTATTAGGGTTTAACGTTGGGAGAAGAAGACAGCATCAAAGTTTTCTCCTTTTTTAACGTTGGGGAAAACGGTGCCAAGATGTTCTGTCTTGCTGCTGTTTGAATGTGGTGAATTGATTATTGAAGGGGAAATGACATGGAGGGAAATTAATAGGTGAGAAATTTTTTACTTGAAATGGTCTTTTCGGGTCTTGCTAGATTTGAGCCAAAAAGGAAAACTGAGGGGTATTAAAATATAAATGTAGAGCAAAACGTTTATTTCCCTGCAACTCTTTCTAATTTTGAAGGGAAAATAAAAATTGTGGATGAAATAATTCCTTTTCATTTATATTTATTTCCTTTTTGAGATAATAACATAAATGGTTCTTCAATTTTAGTTCAATATGTAATACATTCCCCAAACTTTTAATTCATGCAATATAATTCATACACTCCGGTTCAATATACAATATTATCCCTAAACTTTTACTTTGTTCGATAAGTGTTTAATATAGTCATTACACTACATAAAATAGTTTAAAGTCAAGAAATCACACGGAACATTAGATCAAAATTTAAAAATCACGTTGGATAAATTAAAAACCATGAGACAACATTACAAATTAAATCAAATTCAAGGACCACTTATATCATTTCCTCTTTCCTTCTTTCATCTCTCTTTTTTTCGACTGAAAAAAGAAAACTCTTTGCTAAGTTTTTGGGTCCTTTCACTTCCCTCCTAGCCATAGCATAGTCTCCGTGGCTGCAACTTTGTGACTCTTAATAGAGTACAGAAATGCGGTGACGGGTTTGTCAACTTCGAATGAATTGTCATATCTAATCATTTCGTGTAGGGTATAAGACCTTTATAACATATCGATCTCAAGAGGATGGTTCACACTAATTGCCTTCAGCCAATCCTTTCCATAATTAAAAGAAAAACAATTTCCTTTCAATTAGGTATATGAAGACATAGACCATAGCATCTACCATTTGTCGTGTGAAAAAAAAATTACATTTGTAATCGAAGGAGTGATGGAGAAAGAGAAATCTTGGTAAATAACATGATATAAAGAAACGACTGAAGTTAATATGAAAAAAATTTGGTAACACATATCGGTCCTTGCGGCAACTCAAACTCCGGGTGAAGCTAGAAAGAGGTGGTTCCAGGGGACTGCTGATGCTCTTTGGTGATGGATTTGTGGAGGTATAATTTTTTTCTGATTTATTATTTTGGATTCCTGATGACTTAACTCAAGAAACAACTGAAGTTAATATGAAAAAAATTTGGTAACACATATAGGTCCTTGCGGCAACTCAAACTCCGGGTGAAGCTGGAAAGAGGTGGTTCCAGGGGACTGCTGATGCTGTTAGGCAATTCATATGGGTCTTTGAGGCGAGTGCTTAGGCTTTTGGCAATTACTTGTGTAAAGTTTTTTGGAGTTTCTCTTGAAGTTGAATGTTGGTTTCAAATTATTTCCGCAGGATGCCAAGAACAAGAATGTGGAGAATATCTTGATTTTGTCTGGTGACCACCTGTACCGGATGAATTACATGAATTTTGTGCAGGTACTTTGAAGATTTCATCGTAAACTCCTTCATCTAATATGTTTGTGAGTTTAAACTGACCGGTTGTGGCTTGATTGCAGAAGCATATTGATACAAATGCCGATATCACAGTTTCATGTGTCCCAATGGATGACAGGTTTTTATTATGGTTAAATATATTGCCTTAAAAGATTTAAGAGCATATAAAGCTCAGTTCTCCTTGACATTCCACTTATGGTTGGGAAGAACCAAATTTTTGTGATTATATTGTTTCCTACGTCCGTTTTCAGTTGCACTAAATTTATAGCTACCGATGAGTTTTGCCACTAACCCTTTCTGGTTTTTGTTGCTGCAGTCATGCTTCGGGTTATGGACTGATGAAGATTGACAGAACTGGATGGATTATCCAATTTGCCGAAAAACCGAAGGGCAATGAGCTGAAAGCAATGGTATCATTAATGCGATAAACACTTCCTATCATTTGACATGACTGCTTTGGCTGTTTCCTTAGCAGACATCATCTCTGCACATCATGTAATGCATCAACTAGTTACTAATCTTATTTGGATTCTCGTCTCCTGCACAAACCTCTGCCTGCAGCAAGTCGACAGTACTCTTCTTGGGCTATCAAAGCAAGATGCAGTGAACTTGTCATACATTGCCTCAATGGGCGTCTATGTATTTAAAACCAAAGTGTTACTAAAGCTTCTGAGATGGAGCTACCCCTCATGCAATGATTTTGGCTCTGAAATAATTCCGTCAGCTGTTGCAGAGCATAATGTTCAGGTCAGGACCTTTTCTTTAACATAGACTAAGCTGCGGGCTTTCTCTTTGTCTCTCTCTGTCTCTCTCTCCCCTTCATTAGAGATGTGTGTTTATACGTAACTTGTACTTGCAAGCTACCTTAACAGAAATGCTGACTTATCTGGATGCATTGATTTGTCAGGCATATCTGTTTAATGACTACTGGGAGGACATTGGAACAATCAAGTCATTCTTTGACACTAATTTGGCCCTAACAGAGCAGGTGTGTGTGTGATATTGCATCTTCTGCTCGATAACTCAAAATTCGAGATGTCAATGTCATCTGCTAATTCAGTCATCACCTTCTATAGTCGTTAATCACTTGATATGCTGGCTTAACCTTAGGGCTGGAAAAATACTTACTCTTTAGATATTTTTGGCTACAATTTCTATGTCAATCTTGGGCCTCATCTCAATCACTTTCTCAGAAAAATCATAGAAGCTTCAAGTTCAAACTTTGGCTGTCATAAAGCGATACTGGTTGTCCTTTGAGGAGACAGTGGCTTTTCTGATAGTGGGTTAATTTCCTGTAATGCAGCCTCCAAAGTTCGAATTTTATGATCCGCAAACACCTTTCTACACGTCTCCAAGATTCTTACCCCCCAGTAAAGTTGATAAATGCAGGGTAAGCTTGTCTACACAATAAGTCTCTGTTTTTGTGATGGTCTAAACTCTGTCTTTTATTTGAACTGTTTCTGCAGATTGTAGATGCAATAATCTCTCACGGTTGCTTCTTGCAAGAATGTAGCATTGAACACTCCATTGTTGGTGTGCACTCGCATCTAGACTATGGTGTTGAGTTTAAGGTGTGCTGCTTTTGTATACATTCTTTGACCTTTTGAAGATCGTAATGGTGATTGCTTGAGAAAATTAATTTTCAGATTCTTGGATGAGTTGGTTGGAATGTTGACATTTTCAGCTTTCAACTTTTTGGGTTAATAGATCCCATCAGAACATTTTGAGGTGGTGGACCAGATTTAACAGGGGCAAATGATGCCATTCAATTTGCTTATATAACTCTGGTGTACAGTGATATTTTTGAATTGCTGTATCTTCATCTATTGGTTGTATTTCCTCAAGTTGAAGGTATAGTGGACTTAGAACAAGTCAGGATGCTTCTAATACAAGTCTTTTGATTACTTGATGGTCGTTTTATGTGTCGTTTTTTATAGACACTAATTTCCTTTGTCAAGCTAATGTACTAAGCAAGTCATCAGTATAGACATTCCAAATTTGCTAAAAGTTCACAATACTGGGGTTAGTTCGTGTGCCAATTTTTGTAACAATGGCAACATACTTTAATGGGTGCTGGTTTTTGGGACACGTTTGAATTTGCAGGATACCGTGATGATGGGTGCAGATTACTATCAGACTGAAGCTGAAATCACATCTCTTCTGGCACAAGGGAAGGTTCCTATTGGGGTCGGACAAAATACTAAAATCAGGTAATTATTCTTTCTTTGAATAGGCATGTCTACAGGAAATTCTGAATCGACGACTTGTTTATAGAATAGTTCACAATCCTTCCACTGACAAATTCCCTTGCTTTTCCTTTCTCAAGAAACTGCATAATTGACAACAATGCCCGGATAGGGAAAAATGTGGTTATTCACAACACCGATGTAAGTATTGCCTTTTGCAATCCTGATACTTCAGTTCCATCCGGATTTAGGACTGCATGTGATCCTTCCATTTACAGGGTGTTCAAGAAGCAGATAGACCAGAAGAAGGATTCTACATCAGGTCAGGGATAACAGTCATACTGAAAAACGCAACAATCAAAGATGGAACTGTCGTTTGAGAAGAAAACAAGAAAAAAGAAGGCCGGTGGAGTCTCGGACGTCATAGCACGTGTGATTCAGAAGAAAGCTGGCTAAATCCATACACAACCTTGCTGTTTTCATGGCTTTTCTGTGTCCAGAGAAACTAGATGCTGTGCTGCTCGGTTGTGAAGTGGGTCTCAGTTATGTGACTAAGCTAGTGAGAGGCATATAACCTGAGTTAGCTAGTGGGATGCATATTCTGTATAAGAGAAGATACTATACGCTTGAGGGGTGTGCCATCCTGTGGGAGGATGTACTGAGCTGATACATATTAAGTGTAGAGAGAATTGGACCACATGAATATGAGACAATTATAGTACCTAGTATAAATGCTACTCCCTCTCTCTCCCCTAGTCCTTATTTTTCTCATGCCTAACATGCTGGTGCTCGTCGCGCCATTTACGCTACCAGAGTGAATTTCACCGGGTAAATCTACCTATGACCAACTTTGTTGTTTGATTCTGGTGATCGATCTTAGAATCCATCTTTAATTCATTTGATACTTTTCTGCTTTTCAGGTTGATCGGGTTTTGGGCTGTCGTGTTAGAGGTAATGATGCAAGTTCATTGTTTTATGTTTCTATATGTATTGTAGGCATCCTTAATTCTGTTAGTTTACTTGTTCCAGAGAAGCAGGACAGACATCGACATAGTACTTCCTGGCGAAATCAACTTAGATGCAGGAGACGGGTGGACTTGCTGATGACAGACAAGCTGATATAAGCATTGACAATGATATCAAACTGCACAATCTGAATGTTTTTCAGTGGTTATTCTCTCATCAACTTTTGAGTGTGTGTAGATATACAAACAAAATTGACATTAGTTAACTTTCAATTAGTTTTGGAAATCAGTAAAATCTTGAATTTTTAATTCTTGTTATAAATAATATGGTGGTTCTTAATTCTCACTCTTTGTATTGTTGGAATATATCTTGAAAACTTTGTTATTCAAACATTGAAATGCTATGTTCAAGTTCTTTTTGGCCCTCGACTACAGAATACCAGTGTCATACAAAATACCCTGCTTCGATTTCACATGATAATGTGGGTGAGAAGATGCAGCATTGTTCAACTCTAACGAGATGTTGGTTTAATAAGTTATAAGTCCGTTCACTTTGGTCCTTTAAGCTCTCAATTCAGCTGGTTAAATCTCATTAGTAGTCTCCATACCCGTTCCTTCCTTTGATTAGTCATCATAGTAAAACTCAATTTCACCAAGTATGTTTCTATGCCTGAAGAGATAAAACTCTACACTCTGCAGTCTCATAGTCCCGATTTCGATTAATATGAATCTATAAGAAATGATGCACAAATCAGGTAAATTATATGCGCGTTTCCCCTTCGTCCTCCTAAAAGCTTGGCAGAGTTTTAACAATGGCTTTTCATGGTTGCTAATGCTGCTCATTATGCAAAAAATTCATCACACAACTTGAAAATGAACCCTTATTGAAATAGAAAATTTGTGATATTTTGACGATACAATATATATGATACAAGCTTTTAGTCTCATACAGAAGAACCTTCTAAAAGCTTGGGGAGATAGAACAAGGCAAGTGAAGAAAAGAAAGGTAAATGCACCGGTTAGACTTGATCTAAGGGTGATGTATTGGATAGAGCCACTCAGCAATCTTACTCTAGTTAAACGCCTGCACTAACTCATCTTTATGCTAATCTAGCACTTGCAACATTTGAGTAAGACGAATGTACATCGACTAACACTATAATCTCATTTTCTATAACAAAAGCTTTACACAAGGTTGTCCTAATTTGGCTAATCATCCCTATCTTTGTGATTTCATTGCTCACTGTCACTGCTCAAAGTCTACAAGAAAAGAATTTATGCCACCATCTGCAAAGCACCCTAACGCTTCCAGTCCCATGAAAGAATTGTGATTTCCATAGATTGTCACTCCCCTAACGCTTCCAGTCCCACAAAAGAATTGTGATTTCCATACATTGTCACTCCCCTGCCTTGAATTTACGGATTAGTGTCACTCTCGGGATGACCTGAAACAGTCTCCTCAGACGAGACTTCCTCTGCATCAAGATGATCAGTCCGAGAAAGAACCGACCAAGTCTTACTGGAAGAATTCCCACTTTCAGGCTGGTCTAACTTCTGGGGATCTGCAAGCCCATCGACGGGATGTGATTGCTCCTTGCCTCCAGCATGATTTGGTTCAGAATTGCGTGTAGGGTCAAGACTGTGTTTCATTGAGGATACATCACTTCCAGGGAGATCTAAGCTTTTCGCAGGCAGAAAAAGGGCAAGCTGTTGACCCGGACCAATGCTCGACGCAACCAACTGAAGTACTTCAGATGATGGGGACCGTTCTGCATTCATTTTCTCCCAAGAAGGTTGACGCATCGCTGAAGTTGATGTGTTAAGTGGAGCCTCCTTCTGAGCAGGACCTGGCATTGTTGCCACCGATGGTGGAAATGCATTAAGCTTAGGGACCAGAGGGATAGAACTTGAAGCAGCATCATCACCTAAGAAGTAGAAGCAACGATGCAAAGATATTTATTGAAGGTTAAAAGCAAACAGGAAATTTTTACAATCAAAGGCATGCACAACAAAAAACTGACCCTGGTTTTATTTCTCAATCCGGATTTTTTCATGCTCACTACGACATACGGATCTGCTTTGCCCATCAGATCTGAGGGAGGTAAATCTTCGGCGGTTATCACAGTGACAGAAAGTACTCTGACAATTACATCCCTCTTTTTCGGCATATTTCCATTTCCATTTTCAGTAACTTCAAGACCATTCACTCCACCTTTTAGAACCCTCTCCAAAGAGGTCATTGAAAAATCACGCTTGAACGGATTGGTAAAACCACTCTCCATCCCGTTGGGACAGTACAGCAACTCCAAATGCACCTAGGTTTTGAGCATAACAGAGGGGATAAATAATTCATTTCTGCAAGAAATATGTTTAACCCATGATACAGAAAAGAGAAGAGTGAAGTCATGATGGCAATACATAGAAATTAGTACTAATGACATGGATAGCACTTCCCACAAATAGCATCACATTGATTTTTTAGCCAGTGGAATTTGCTATTTCTTCAACATTCAGAAAATTGCTCGAGAGATGGGCATTTATACAAGTTTTCCAGCACTACGAAATTCAGAAAACAGCCAGGCCAATTTGAGAAACGGCAATGAAGAAACCAATAAGTGTGCCAGGCAGCCAAAATGTATGCAATTCTACTAGGGGTCTGGAGATCCAGAGGAAGTTCCTTTATTTGCACTATACCATTTTCTCCTTATATTATGGTTTGGATGGTAGAAACGGCGGAAGGAACAAAAAATAGACAGGGTTCTACAAAGGTCGAAGAGCAGATTAAAGAAAAAAGAAAGGACTATGAAACATTTAACAAAAAAACCCGTATTCTCACCTCCCCCCTGTATTTATTATCTCTTTGGATTTCCAAGTCTTTGACCAGCTTCAACCACACATCCTTCACTTTACCTGGTTCAAGGTCCTTTAGCTGTACTTGAGCACACCCAATCAACTCAGCCGCCTGGAATCCCTCATCATTTCATATTTTAACCACCAAGTGCTGAGTAGATGCATCCTCGATAATAAATTCGAAGTGTTCATTCCAGACTGGATTCAAGTCATTGTTCTGAAAAAATAGTTCTTCCACTGATAGTTTCAAAAATTAAAGAGTTCAAGGACCAAGCAACTGCTAAGGAACTCACAATTGTTTTGCTCTTTTTCATTCTATCACGAAGAGGCCTGACATACAACACAGCGTAAGGATCTGATCTCCCAACAAGGTCCTTGTTTGTTAACTCCTTTGCTTGGACAAGTTTCGCTTCCAACATTCCAACAGGCTTTAACTCTAGGTCACTGAACAAGAAAAGGTATTAACCCTCCTAGCATAAGGACAAAACATTGAGATTTTGCAACCTCGTTTCCATAGAACCAATATACTATTAACATGAGGCTAAAATTACAATAACAGCTATACTACACAAGTTGTAATCCAGCATTCCTCTCGATCAAATTACTTTCAAGCACTATCTTCTCCAAGATCGCATGTGCAAGCTCCATACAAGAAGATACTAGTTGAAGAACTAGAAATGGTTCGATCCACATCTGCGATATCATAGTTAGGACTTTCCCACATTAGGCCTAAATATTTTGATGTTGATCCTAGAATATATTCTTCATTTTTCCATCTTTTTCCATCTTTCATTGAAGCTAAAGAAGAACGAGGCAGCTCAGATCCAATCACCAATAGCTTGTAAGGGATGTCCCAACTGCTATTCTAACCATTCCTCTCATAAGGAGATTATTCTGTTACCTGCTATTTGAATGCATTTCTACCTACACTAAATCCACTTCATATCTTGACAAGTCCTCATGAGGTTCATCATTCTAACGAAGAAAAATGAGTCAATGAACCAAACTTGTAGTTCAGTAAATTTCTTCTACATCTCAATTTGCTTCACATTTACTGGGATTTCCCATATTCACTTCTTTCTTAATCTGACAAGTCACAACCGAGTTACTAACATAGAACTTATCTCATCACAATGAAATGCTGCTGATAGCAGGAGAGTTGAGTAAAGGTTCACCAATATCTTCGCAGAACAATGACCATAACCAAACCTACAGACTTGCACTGGAAATGATAAACTGATAACTGAGGCTGTGAAGGAGGGAAAACAATTCATGCATATATTTCTACATCTAAGTGAAGTCACATCCTAATTAAACCAAAAAGGAGGGAAAACAATTCATGGCAGGAGAAGGAGATGGAAAGACTAGCTTCCAAATGACTTGGCTGCACTATGCCTTGTTAAATCAGAAACTAAGCGACCACCTCAAACACAGACAGGGCGTACAGATCATGACATAAGAATGAAAAGGCAATCAATGCACTTAACGGATACAAATTGTCTAATGCGTTCCCATTATATGTTATTGCAGCAGAACCATGTGTACCAAATTGAGGTACATACGAATGCCCCCATGCAGTTTTGTGAATGTTGAGATGGCATCTGCAAGCCCATGGACACATACACCAATGAGAAACCACGGGCACACAAGCATATGCTCCTACTTAAAGGCACACGTGCAGACACCAACATCTCTGTACTTCAACAAAACTTTGGAGCCATATCAATTGTCTCCCATCATATACAAACTAAAATTACATCCTTTTTCCAGTAATATTTGGTGGTTTATTTCACACAAATAGGACCATCATCAAAACTTTCCAGGAGCAACTATAACCATAAAAAGCATGTTTCAAGAGTTCAAAGAGGGAAATTCCAAGAATCCAAGATCCATAAAAGAACGGCAAAGCATATGATCAACTTAGTGGTGAAACAGATGATAAAGCACAGGCTGAAAAGCATTAAGTTTCAAATAAGACGAACTTGCAAAGACTTAATAGTTGAATCTTGCTGCTGTATCTGCAGCTTCTGAGCCTGCTCCAACTGTGCCAGTTGAGCAAGTTGATTTCTGAGCTGCGCATTCTGCTCCTTTTCAATCTTATGCTTATCTGCCAGCATTATGTTCTCAGACTGCATCAGAAAAAGTTATGATTTCAGTAAATAATCCTAATGAAAACCACAGATGGAAATCATTTCGAAATTAAAACACAACATTTTCCTGGATTAATATTGAACTGCTTATGCACTTACTACAGACAAGGAAGAAGTTAATTATGGGTGTTAACATCATTAAATATTTCCCAGAAACTTCGTTATAACTACAAATTTGATAAAAATTTCACACTACAACACTTATTAAAAACCAAATGCAACACTGCATGGGAATCCATCATCAAAAATGTATTTCACAGAGGATAAAAGATGTAGATAGAGAGCAATATGTCTATCAACCATTAGCATCCATTGAACTAACGTTACAAGAAAAAGTTTTCTTTGGAGAATAGTATCTACTTCCCTTGGGAAAAGGCGGTCATTTGGAGGACAACTACATGGAAATCTTGCCCTAAAGAAAGACATTTGTTCAAAGAGGCTGCTCAAATAAATCTGGGACACATTTTTCCCCAGAGAAGCCAGCATTAAATCAGGAGTGCAAATGACATAACCTTCAACCGAAGTAATTGATCATCATACAAGTTTCACGCAAAACTTTGAGAAATGCCACTATGAAGTTGCACACCTTCCATGCCTTCTGAACTTCATTGAAAATGAGGACACATTCCATGCGGGATAAGTACATTGAATTTGAACTATCTTACCTTGAGAAAAATGCCCACTGCCCTGTCCAATGCAGAGTTAGCCAACTCTCTTCCTCCTTTGGTTTCCATGAAATGCACATAACGCATCTAAAATTCAGGATAGTTTGCAGCAGGAATCAGACACCTCTCATAAAGTTTAACAACCTACGGATTATCAATCTATGCCAACATAAGAAATAATGGGGACCAAAAGTTCACATTTGGCACAGGAAGAAAGCACTCGAATGCCAGTATTACCCAATCAAAATCCTCTTGCTTCTCGACAAAATCCAAATATTTATGCCAATTTTCCACTTGATTGTCATCAAGTGGCTTCATATGGAAATAAGATCTCCGAATGCATGACTCAAAGCCACGAATCTTTTCATCCATTTGGTGTGACTCCTTGTAAAGCTTTTCTCCTATTTTCATGTACTTGTGAAGTGCCCTTGACCTATCCAGGCCACTGGATGAACCCAACAAGTTTCCAACCACATTGGCAATTTCCTCATCTTTATAAAATATTTGCACTTCACTCTGGATCTCACTTTCATGGTTGAATTCCAAGTCAGGCTCACTTGTGCTTACCATCTCCTTTTTCCAAATGGTAACTAACTTCTTAAAGCTGAAAAGGCGAAAGAAGAAAGACAGATAAAGGATGTTAACAACATAGAACAAAATATATATCCAAAAGCATAGCAGGTACATGTGAAAAGTATTCTGTTTTCTTTTCTATTTTTCCTGAGATCAACATAGAGACAATGCCATAACACAGTAAATGGAACATAAAATCGACTATGAATTGCCACCTCCAAAAAGGAGGTGACTTGGTGAGGCAACTTATGAGAGAGCATCCATCAGAATTGGGGTGTCTTGTTCATCTTTAAGGAACAGGCATAGCCGTACAATATTAAAAGACAGAACATGCAGATCCTTATTTAGATGTAGCCATCAAGATAATTGAAGTACAAGTCATAACTTTCCATTGCATCATGTCATGATCTTACCAAACACAGAATTGACAGTATCGTACATGAATATGCAGATCAAATTTTTCAATATTTTGCAGTCACTCAATTATCCTTCAGTTATTATTAATGAACATAATAAGGCTGGCAAATAATGATTCAGTGTCCTCTTATAATTCATCCAAAAGAGGTGCTATTTTTCTCCTTGAGAAAAGGTCAATGATCATTTTAGAGTTCTCAATCACGTGTTAATGGTTTATATGAAGGTTTGTTAGGTGCTAAGAAAAATGGCAGGAAATTCACATGCTCAGACATGGCTCTTATGTACTATAGCTTTGTGCTCGTATCAATTACATTTATCGTCTCGACTTGAGTTCCTCAAGTTGCAGCAGGGATGTGACTTCCACTAAGCAAAGCATTAGCTAGGATCCAAACCTCCTGTTGAACCATATATTGCAATCTGAAAGAAGTTGCGACAACTTGCTATCTATGGCCAAATCTACAAATTATGGTCATAAATACAACTTATCTATGCTCTGACTTGGCTGTTATGTAATCAAACTAGTGTTCATATCAATTACATTCCTTATGGCGAAGTGTGTCCCCAAAAGATGCAGCACGTCATTTGCACTAAGCAAAGCATGAAGAGCTAGGATTCAAACCTCCTGTTCAATCATCTATATAGGAATCTGAATGAAATTGCTGCAAATTGCAATCTATGGCCAAATATATGAATATTGGCCATATAAACAACACAAAGGGTTCCAGCTAAGCATTATCACTTATTACAACTTTGACACTTTCCCATTACTATGCAGAATAGGTGCATTACCTAGACTTCACAGTTCAAACTCTCACAAAATAGGCTTCTTTCACCAAAAATTAAGAAATAAGGTACCAATATGCTGTGTTTGCTGTCAGACCATGGAGTAGAATGAATAGTGCATTACTAGCAAACGTTTCTCCAACAAAGACTTCAAATCAAGAAGGTTTAGAGACAATACAACTTGACATGAAATGGAAAAGATAATAGGTCAACAGAAAAAGGCCTAAAATTAACATCATATCACTCCTTTTGTATAAAATCTATTTGCAAGGCTGAAGCCCAGAGAAATACCTGTCATAATAATGTTGTAACTTTTTGGTAGGAAATCTCAGAGTCTACACATAAATCTGAGTGAGATAGCTCCACTGTTGCTGGGATAGTTCAAATTCAATGTACTTATCCCACGCAGAATGGCACAAGAAGCTCTAGATCCTTGAAGGCTTGCAGCCGAGATAGGGAGAAACAAGAGTTTCTATATAGATGGCAGATCCGCCATATGCCCTGGTGGGATAATAATGCTCGACATTACCCCATTCACGTTTCGGATTGAACAGAATCATTTCCGATGAACCGAGCTCGAAAACAATTTTTCTGCTTCTTGTGTACGCGATGGGGATCTGCTCCTGAGGTAGGATATAAATGCCTCCAGTCGAAACTTTGTACAATTTTTTCCATGATCCTCCTCTCGCATTCTCTTTCATTATCCATGCCATGAAGATGGTGGGAGTCCCAACGTACATTAAGAGATTGGCCCCGTGAATCCCGAGTCCCACTATGGAGATAGTGGTAGTGGGACTCGGGATTTGTGTGAATTTAGGAACCGGAAGCTCCTCGTGAAATTTCTCTTCCGACAAATGGAATGACACAATCACAGGCCCGCTATCGTAGAATCCTCTATTGTTTAACTCCTTATACTCCAAGCACCAGTGTAAGGCCCCGTTCCAACAAATTCCTCGGCGAGATTTGTGCCATTCGAATATTAAGCCAGAATTATACCCATAAAATCCTCTGGGGTGGATGTCTAGTTGGACTTCCATCCTTCTCCAAGAACCGGACTTGAGCGAAAATATCGCCACCCGCCACATTCCAGGATCCTCCACATCATAATAATAAGCATGTACTATTTTATAGTCATCAAATGCAGGGTCGTATCCGAATCCATTGAAGAACTCGCCCTCACCTGTAAGATTAAGATCGGAAATGGGAACATTCCTGGAGTCCCCAGTGGTCGGGTTGTACAGGAGAAATCCGCCCCACACCTCGAAACACACCAACCCATCGCAGGACTCCACGACTACGGGCATCGATCCAGGATCGTCGTTTCCTAAATCATGAGACCAAGCCGCCATGCGACCGTTGGCGCCGCCGCCGTCGACCGCTTCGTAGTCTATGGTCTCAATGGGGCTGCTCTTGACGATTCTCTGGCTAGAAACCATATCCCCCGCCGTCAACCTCTGCAGATGCGACCTGGCGAAGCCCTGGTCAGAAACCAGAGATCGCCACCGTTTGCAGACGCATCTGAATCGGATCAGGGACTTGGCCGGCAGTCTCGACAGTATCTCGACAATTATTTCGTCCGGCAGACTCTCGGCCACTGCAGAGGCCGCTGCCTCCGCCGCCGCCTCCGCCGCCCGGCTTGTTCCGGCGGCGGTTTGGCTTGCTCCGGCGGCGGCCGACGATGATCCGCGCCTCCACATCGCTTGGGCTGTTCCGGCGGCCGGCCGAGCGGGGCTTCGGTAGCTGTTAGGGTTTGCGGGTTAATCGGGTTGTGGGAGAGAGTTTTCTCCGAAGGAAGAGAGAGGCAGAAGCGGGAAGAAATAGCGCGCGCTCTGTTGAAAAAAAGAGAGAGAAAATGCAGCAGGCCTCTCCTTCTTCGCCGCGCCGTCGTCGACCCCGCCCAAGTCCGCCGAGATCTCCCTCGCGTCAGGGACAGCACCCGGTTAGCGGCGGGGAGCCTGGTGCTGCTCGGGAACGAGACCGAGATGCCAGAGGCAGGTGGGATGCGCGGAGAAGGAAACAGAGGAAGGCTCTACGCGTTCAAGTGAGGAGAGAGAACCCGCCAATTTAAGTGAGGAGAGAGAGACAAATTTTGAGCGGGAGGAACGCTCATATTTTTTTTAATCAATTTCGTCATTTTTCTTTCCATATGAAAAGAGAAATATCTTATTTTTAGCTAAAAATATCAAGAAAACACATGGGGATTTATAAGATGGGCTATTTCTAGAGGGGAAAATTATCCGAAAAAAATATTTAATCTTAGCGTAAGGAGGTCAATGTAATTGTAAAATTCTCAATTGTACCAATTTATGGTTGAACATTTTGGTGATTTGTCAATTTAGTGTTAAATCTTTCGATTGTCCAGTTCAATTCAAAATATTTTGATGATTTATTAGCATTGTCATGTTCGCAAAATAACTAAAATAATAGATTTATGATTATTTTGACGAATATTATTTATGATTAATTGACAAAATTGAAAGGCTCGTGACTTAATTGAAAAATCGTTAAAAAATTTAGAACTAAATTGAGTAAAGGGCTAAATTGATTGTTGTATTGTGACTTTTATATATATATTCTCATTTATTTATTCTCGCTATCTCATGTTAAATAAAAAAATCCTTAATCTTATTGTATGAAGCCAATTGAATTATAAAATTCCCAATTGTGCTAATTTATTGCTGAACATTTTGGCTATTTGTCAACTTAGTATTAAATCTTTCGATTGTTTTAGTTCAATTCTAAAGTTTTAGATTATTTGTCAATATAGTCATTTTAGCCAAATATTTGAAATAATATATTTATGATTAAATTGGCAAATATTTGTTTATGATTAAATTGACAAAATTAAAGGCTTATAACTAAATTAGAAAATGGTCAAAAAATTTAGATCTAAATTGGCACACATTGAAGTTGAAGGGCTAAATTGGCCATCGTATTATGACTTTTTTTTTTTTAAAATTTATTCTTGCTATTTCATGTTAAATTAAAAAAATATATTTACTCTCATTACATGGAAATCAATTTACTTATAAATTTCTCAATTGCGCCAATTTAACTCTAATATTTTGACAATTTGTCAATTTAATGTTAAGTCTTTCAATTGTGATAAACCAATTCTAGATATTTTGATAATTTGTTAATATAGTGTTAGATCTTTTAATGATTTGCTAATATAGTCCTTTTGGCCAAATATTCAAAATAATATATCTGTGATTAAATTGATAAAATTGAAAAGTTGATGATTATTAACTTAACATAATTAAAGGTGAATGGCTGAATTGGCCGTGGTATTATGACTCTTTTTATATTTATTCTTGCTATTTCATGTTTAAAAAAAAAAATCCCAGAATGCGAGAACAAAGACACACAAATGGTATGTTTGTCTGTGTTTCTGTTCAAAAAGTGTTCCAGGGAACAGAAATAGAAAAAACTATTTCTGTTCCGGGAAACAATTTTTGATTAAAAAAACGCATTTGGTAAACTTGTTCCCGGAATAAAAAAAAAGAATAGAAATATGTTTGGTAAATTTGTGTTCTTTTTTGTTTATTTTAATTTTTTAATATTTTCATTTTTTTTTTCATTTTTTTTTCTTCTTTTGGCCGGTTCTTGTCGACGACGGCCGACGAGGGCCGGTGGCCTCGCCTTGGCTAGGCGAGCTTGGGCTCGCCCAAATCCGGCGAGGCTGAGCTCGCCCAACCTAGGCGAGCCTGAGCTAGCCTAGCCACTAGTCACCTGGCGGTGGCTCGACGAGGCCGAGCCTCGCCGGTGGCTGGGTGAGCTCGGGCTCGCCCAGATCCAGCGAGGCCGAGCTTGCCCAGCCACTAGCGAGGCTCAACGTCGTCGGACCATCGTCACCCTCGCCAGAGGCCGGCGACGCTTCAGCAAGGTCGCCTGCCCTCAACAGCGTCGTCGGCCCTCACCGGCCGGTCGCCGATCATGGCCGAGGCCAGCGACCGGCCAAAGAAAAATGAAGAAGAAAAGAAGAAGAAAAAAAAGAGAGAAGAAAAGAAAGGAGAGAGAAAAGTTGTTCTTAAAAATTGTTCATGAAATAAGAAATAAGTTTTTTTTTTGTTTTTTGTTTCTATTCTAATTTTGAAACAAAAAAACAGATTTGGAACCAAAACGCTAACAAACAAGTTTCTGTTTTTTTTTTTTCCCGAGAAAAAAAACAGAATTTTTGTTCATAAACAGAAAAAAAGAACATAAACAAACACGCCCAAAGGGGCAGGCTTTCGACCGAAGGACGACGACGGCACCGACCCCCTTTCTCTCTCTACAGAGCACAGTTCTAGTCGCGTCTTCCCCCCGCCCTGACAGTTTCTCTCTCTAGACCATCGTCGCCGTCGCCGTCGAGAGGAAGAGGAGTAGACCTCGCCCCTGACCCGGCTTCCTCTCCGCCCCCTCCCTGCGCGTCGACCTCCGACTCTGCCGAATTCCGTTTGTCCCGCCGAGGTAATCCGATGCTGAATTCCGCTCTTCGGCGTTCGTTTCGATCGTCTTCAGGACCGGCGGAATCTTAGCCTGATTGGGTTCTTTCGCAGCCCGGAATCTTCCGCTTTGTGTCCTTCGATTCTTCTGATAAACTTCCATCGCTCAATTCGGGTTTTTTTTCCCCTTTTGTTCGATTTTTTCATTTTTAGGGTTTCTATTGATGGCGCTGAATTGGGTGTTGCTGTCACTTGTCCGGTCGAGTTTGTCAGTGATTCCGATAGGATAATTCGATGTCGTGTCCATGTGCCTGTGAATTTTACTTGTTGTTCCGTGAATGTTGCTTGTCTCGTTGTAGTCTGATTGGCAGTGTCTCGATTTGAATCATTGAGGAGACGCCCTTTTTAATTCTGTTGGTAAATTTCGGTTTTGATATCTTGCTTCCCATAAAAATGTAGTTTTTAGCCATTCAAGATATTCTTCTTTTTTTTTTTTTTTAAATTTCTTTACACATGCCTGCGAAGAGTATATTTAGAGTTTTAAGTATCTTTTTAATGCCCGACGACTTAACATTTATGTTTTCTTACCTGTTCTAAGTAGATGGAGCAGTCTCTGTTGTCTCTCACGCATAAAGGATCGATACTAGAAGCAATTTCTGAAGCCAAAATACAGAGGAAACTTTTCGTTGTCTACATTTCAGGTAATCGCTCTTTGATAATTAGGTTGTATTGCCTCGATCAGTACCGAAGAGTAAAACTGAGACAGGTGTTGAGACTCTTTTATTGCTGCTACTGCACATATGGAGCCCCTTTTGATTTCTTCGTCTTGTGTTCTCTGTCTCTTCTCTTTTAATATTTTCTGCTATATCCTTTATGTAGTGATGTAATGGTCTCTGTCGCTTTTAGCTGTTAGTCGTACCTAAGCTGCAAAAGTATCTGTGTAGAGGGAAGATTCTAGGACCTTTTTTGGCCACTAATTAGGCTATTCGATTGTTTGATTCTTATATAAGAAGGATAGAGTTGATTTACATTTAGGATGTCACTTAATGTTTTCCTGTTGCCGCATGTCGATATAATGCTAATTGCTTGTAATCCTAGGTTAGGGTGCATCCTGTGGATTTAAGTTTGAAAGCTTTTGGATACTGTTTATTTTTATCTAGGAGTTAAACCAGGAGGATCCATTGAACTTATGCTTTGAAGGAAAGGGAGCAGTTGATTGACTCTCGTGTACATTATATGTTTAAGTGCTGGCTCATGGATGTGCTCATGACTTGTAGTCCTGGACGCAGATTTCTTTTCTTCTCTTTCATTTGAAAATTTCCCTTGATTTTGTACACTGCATTATTTTATATTTATCCTTTTCCCTTTTTCTTACCCTGTAATCAGTACAGAGTAATTCTTTCTTGTCAATGCCATATTCTTTTTTCAGTATTCCTTCAAAAGCAATAGTTGGTCCGGGGGAGACCTTTTGTCAATCTAACGACAATTACCTTTTTAATTTCACTTAACATTAAGTTTACATGACCCCACCTTTTCATCCAATTGCAGGTGAAGATGCTGAATCAGCACGAATGGAAGAAACTACTTGGAGGGATTTCCATGTAAGTTTTATGATTTAGTGCTCAAAGGGTGTTATCTAAGTAGGCTGTACGACTTTCATGCCATTGGGCTACTTTTTCTTTCAAATTTTTGTGGCTAATCCACTGCACTGTTGGCGCTTTGATGCTTCAATCAGGTGTCAGAGTCACTGTCCAAGTACTGCATCTTTCTTCATGTCCTCGAAGGAAGTACAGATGCCACTAACTTCTCGAAAATATGTATCCTTTTACTGGAGTGCTTCTCATTGAAATCATTTTGTTGGTCTTTATTTATCTTTTTATAATCATGACTGCTGTATTCTTCATGTTTTTACAAATTCATGTCTCTGTCACTTTCTGCACTTTTTTCCTCTGCAAGATAATTTTAGCTTTTGTCCCAACAATGAGCATAGGAAATGTTTTTCTGCCATGTTTGAAGTTTTTTCTTCATGTGCATGAAATTGCTTTTGTTTTATCCATTTTCTGTAGAAGTGTGAATTCCTCCCTCTGCATAATGTTTCGCTGTGGTATCAATTTTTTTAAGTAAAGACCCTATCCTTACATCAAGCTGTACAGATCCCCAGGGATCTGTTCCTTGCATTACAGCTGTTGGGTATAATGGTGTGAAACTTTGGGAAAATGGTGTGTTATATCTGTTCTTTGTCCCAAGTATCAATTGCATTATTTGATGAAATTCTTTTGTTTAATACTTGTTTCTCTTGTATGTTTAGAGGGATTTATCAGTGCTGAAGATCTAGCATTAGGCCTTGAAAAGGCATGGTTGAGTCTACATATTCAGGTATGCCACCGCGGTCCTTCTTTCTATGCTGAAGACTTTCTTTGATGAGTTATTACTGGCACGGTTACCCTTTTAGTATAATCCTTCAAAAGTATGGTGCTCTTTAAAGAACTTATTGTCTAGTATTGTTTTCCATAGTTTATAAAAGAAGCTTGTTTAGGTCAAAAGGGAAATGAGGGTGGCATTTTCAGAGCTACATGATTTTACTCTCAGTCCCTTCAACATTTAAAATTGAGTTGGTTTGGCTAAGCAGTGGTCTTTTATGGTGCTCTTTGGTTTTAAGCCTTGCTAGTTTTTGCATAATCTTTCTTCATGGAATGTTTTGTTTTTTTCTCTTTCAAGTTTTCTAAAGTTGACTGGTCTTACTTCTCATTAGGACTTCACTTCCGCTATTTTGCACCTATACGATTTAGAATATATAGATTATCTCACACCTACCCTTATATCCTTATTTGTACTCACCAGAATTGAATTGTATGTTTTGAACATTAAGGCATACTTATAGGTTGGAAGGCCTCTCCATCATTTGGTTAAGTTGGGAAAAGTTTTCTGTCCATCCTACAACAAATTTCAATGGGCAATCTCTAGTTCTCCTCTTTGGGGCTAAGCTTGTCCTGATTCCCCTCGACCTGATTTATAGGAAAATTTACCATACATATTAATAATAAACTGTCTAGATACTCCTATCTTTCGAGTGTTGCATCTGGCGACCCTGTATACTTTAAAATTGATGATATTTGCCGTTGCACTGTGTGTATTGAAATAAGTAGTCCATTCATCCCACATTTATAAGTCTTTTTAACAGAATCTTCCTATGTGGCAGGCTCAAATGATGCCTCGTCACTTAAGCTTGTTGGAAATTCTAATGGAAGTTGGATGTATGGATTATGTTCTTAAATATGCGGTGTTCAAACACTAATAACCCCGATTTGAAAACAAAGGGTTCTTTGGATGAAAACTCCAATTTCTCCTATACATTTTAAAGTAATGAGCAGGCTCAAAGAATGCCCTTATGGTTAGTGTAGGGCCCACATTGGCCTGGGCCAATTTCTAGGCCTAATAATTTCCCAAAATAAGCCCTTGGTTGGGTCTTCATTTCTGCTGATCCACATGTGAGATATCAAAGACTTAAAAATCTTGACTTCATGATATTTTCGCTAAATTTGGAGGTGACTAGACTTATCTAAGCAGTTTTCTTATCACATTAGGTGCCTTCTTGATACAAAATATCTAGTTATTTTGCTGTTTAGATGATGCCCATGAACAAAGCTAGTTTTCAGCTCTTTTATATGTACCTGGAATGAGATTGTAACTTTTGCATGTCCAATTCAGTCATAGCAAGTTCATTCAGCAACTGTTTCAACTCTTTCCTTTTAAATCATGCAGGTTAAACCCATTTTTAATCATGATACAACAAACCCCAAGCACAATCATCAGGAGCTTTGGCTTTGATACCTACAATGAATTTTTAGCCATCTTTAAAATGTGTTTTGATGAAAACTATTAATGGGTTAGAAACAATAATGGACCTTTTTTTCAGCTGCACATTGTACTGTATCATTGAACTATTGGATAACGAACTAATGGGGGTGGAACGGGAAAAAGTCAATTTACTTGTTCATGTTCTTTATATTTTTCACTTGTCCTGAGTTATGGATACATCTAATTTGTATGTAGTCCTCCAGTACTTGGTCTATAAGAATCATATCTGATATTCACAATTAAAGACACAATCATAAAGGAAGGCATATATTAGTCAATGAAAGAAGCTGAAGGTGGCATTACACCACCTCTACATCATTATTAGCTCCATCCTGATTTCGTCTCTAGATTTTTATTCTCTTGAGGGGTACTAGTTTGCTACCGAGGTGGAAAAGGGATATCTTGATGTGCATATCAATAGCTCAATAATTCCTGGTATCCTTTAGCAGCAGTTTTTCAGATGGTAAATTTTAAATTTCCTGGTGATGACTTGTGCATGTGCAAATGCACTCATATATTCTCTAAACAACTGCTAGCTATTGTAGGAAACAACTGCTAGTGTTTTGACTGCAGCACTCGCTGCTAGAAATTCTGAGCCATCTGGTTCTCATGCTTCAAATACGGCTTCAATAGAGCAAGGTAGTTCTTCAAGAACAGCTGTTAATTCTTCATCTGACGAGCACAATCAAGGATCTGATACTGTACCTTTGGTGTCCACTGAGATACTCGAGGAAAAAAGATGCTGTGAAGACATTGCTGAGGTTTAATTTATATTCCACTGTTACCTATTGTGTACCTGTTTGGTTTATTTATTACAAGCCTCTTATTTACGTTATGCGCAATCTGTCATAATCTGGCAGAAAATTGATGATGACAAGCCATCTTTAAAGGCAGACTTTCAAGATGACTCAGGGAGTCTTGGGGATGAGAAATCCTCTTCTTCAGCTGAGGCGTCTAAAGGATCAGGAGATCCTAGTTCATCTGATCTTGGCAACAACTCAGATGATCACAAGTCTTCCCACATTGAAAAAAGAAATTATGTCTCAGAGGAAGCTGCGAAATGCTCATTGGAGATTTCAGAAATCCCAGAGTCAAACTCTAAAGAATCAAATGTAACTTCATCAGAGGAAAAGCCTCGTTCTGTGGAGGATGTAGATGTTGATTTGACTTGCAAACGTCCCAGTAGTAGTCAATCAATGGATGTCCATTTAAATATCCGCTTGCCCAACAGTATAAGTCTGCAACACAAGTTCTCTGTGACAAACTCTTTGAGAGCGGTCAAAGAGTATGTGAACGAAAATCGAGATAGTAACTTTCACTCCTACAATTTGGCCATTCCATATCCTCGAAAGGTATTTACTGATCAAGGTATGATTATGCAGATCTTTTCTGAACCCCTCTTTAATTAGAGTGACTAATTTATCAAATCAATCACTTTATTTTGTGGTTAAGCAATTCTTTTAGCTTATCTGTAAGCATCATTTCTTACATTCTTGTGATGAAGGAACTACTCTTAGTCCGTTCACTTTTCTAGATTTGGATTTTTTAGGCTTGTATGTTTTGGTTTGTCTATGGAGCATGAGTCTTGCTATGTCTTTGGGTTTACCTTTTAAGTGAAGTATTTTATTGGGCAACTTTAGTTTTCGCGGGAAAAATATTTGCATTTTTCTGTTTGGAATGGCTTGCAGTAAACAATAAGGATAGGGTGGCGGAAACATGTTAAACCCTATAGATATGACTCAGCATGTGGCCACAGATAATATCAACAAAACGCTATTATGGAGTTTCCTCAACCCAAGACCGAAACTGACTGAGGGAATTGAGACATGTATTACAAGGCCAGAAGGACTAGACTACCTGAGTTGATAATCTGAATATACTGTTAAGATGTGAGTTTGGTTCTGGCTAGAAAGATAGGTACCAACCTGAGCAGGAGACAGACTTCGAGAAACAACTTTACCTGAGAACTGAAGCAGTTAGGAAAGAAAGGATAGTTGAAATTTTTACTTCAGTCTGGCAAGGCTGTTTTGATCTCTCATGTGTGGGGTGATAAGAAGGGTAGTTGAATTTTCAGCTCAGTCTGGGCAGGCTGTGCTTGTTTCTCTTTTGTGGGTTAATTTCCTTACCCAGAGGGAACCACTTAACAGTACAGGCATGGTGATGAGCAATGTTAAATTTAAGAACATGGCCATGTTGGTGCTTTTGTATGCATAACAGCTTGGATGCTACTCTCTGGAAACAGTTGATAGCAAGATGATTGTAGCGCCATTATCCTCAGGTCAAGGGACGAATCTGTTGTTTCTGAAACACTTAAGGACAGCTAGACATACTTGATATAGTAGGATCATGGAACATGACATTCAGGATATCTAAATCTGACATATCTATGTTGAACGTCCATTGTTAGATCTGCTTCTTGAATTGATTAGTTACTCAACTTTGGGACAAGAATTTTTATTTTAACCCCTAGTCAGGTAAGTAGCATTCAAAAGAATGTGCTAATTTTCAGGGTCACTCAACTTTTGTAGACATTGTCAAATTTGTGAGTGTTGTTATTTAATATGGAGAGTGCAAGAGTTGATGGTAAAATAGTTGGTATAATCACACTCCGTTTTTTTGGATATCATACAGTGGTAACACCTGTGAAATATTGGATCGAATTCAAGTGTGATATAAGTGTCTCTATTCCCTGTGCCTTCCTGCAATGCTGTCTCTTATGCATGCCAATAATCCAGAAGTTTTAGTGTTATCATGTCATGTTTGGTTTGTCTGCCAATCTCTTAGGCAGTAATTTCATTTCATTCACATGGATCTTTATTTTCCCTTATAGCAGTGTGCTTGCCATAAAATGTTATCCTCTTCCAGCTAAAATGCTGTTTATAAGTTCACATTGCATCTTTTATGTTGTTTGTGTAGATTTGGACAGATCTTTGTTGGAGCTGGAACTGGTTGGTAGACAAGCATTGATAGTGGTTCCGCTAGAAAGAGGTACAAATCATAATAGAGGAGGTTCCCTGTCCCAGCACCAACCAAGTTCAACTGATGATTCTTCTGATGGAAATAATGGAGGATACTTTGGAATTGTGAGAAGGATCTTGTCCTACGTGAATCCACTTTCTTATCTTGGAGGTGCACTCCGCTCATCAGGTTTGACACGGGATTAAATAGCTCGTAGCAGTACCTCAGTCTCTCTAATTATGATAAGTATGATCTCATTGTGTTGACTTGGTTTGAATTTGATAACATCTTCCTAGTTTCCATTGCCCCCGCATAAGCATCAAATTAGGCATTGATGTGGTCTATCACATTCAAGATTCTTCTAATTTTTTGGGTAAAAAACCGGATGTTCATTCAAAAGGACTGGAAGCATTGTCCACGAGTACATCAGTGCCATGAGGAGGCATCATATTAAAATCAGAATGCAACAAAACAGCATTGTTGCTTACCAGATAGTTCATAGATAGATTACACTTGAAGCTTCTATATATGAGTAAATTATGGATATGGTTTTTGGATATGGATGTGAAGTTTCTCATGCAGTCATTTTATTTGTGGCTTTCTTGTTATTGGGTGGTGGAATTTTATTAACATAGGAAAAAGTTTTGAAGTGATGGATGAAGTTCATTAAACTCTTTCGGACTGACGCACTCCTTCTATAGTTCACTGGATGAATGTGATTGCTGCTTATGTTGAGTGAGTCACGCACATAGATTTTACTTGCGGGAGCTGTGGTGGTATCTATGAATGCCAATTGCTATGGTAATGATGGGTGCCATGCCTGGCAAGTTTTGTGCATTACGTCGTCCTTCTGGAGCAGAAATTTTTGCTTCAGTGCAGCTTCTGCCATTGCTTTCTAAGACTAGATTTTGCTTATATAGCTTAATTGATCTGGAAAAGAACCGTATTGACTCTGTATATATTGACGTTGATGCTTCAGATCCTAATCTTCCCCCTCAAAATAACTCGGCAAGAACAGAAGGACGGAATCTCCGTGACTCGACAAATCAGAACACTTCCACGGGAAGCAGAACTGAGGGCGGGAGCGGGAGAACAATGTCATCCCCTTTTGGTAGCAACATACATACTCTGAAGCATGACGAAGATGATAATCATTTCAGCGATAGAAATTCTTTCTGGAATGGGAACTCTACGCAGTATGGCGGCAATGGCGATGAAAGATAGGATGTGATTATATGAATATGTTAATGTTTTTGTTTTCCTCTTGTTTCTTTTTCAGGCCGGTGTTAATGGTAATAAAGATGTGAAATAATGGAGTCGGGATGGATGCTTGATCAGTGATGTTCAGATCTTGCTATAGTGAAATTGCAATATATAATCTAAATTTTGTGAAGTTGGTTGGTGCTTTATGTTTTGCATCCTATGATGGACTGGGTTCCGAGATTTTGGGCGCGTTTGGTAACGTTTACGTTCAAGCATTGTTGGGAACGAGAAATAGAAAAATGTGTTTGTTCGGGGAACAATTTTTGACCAAAAAGATGCGTTTGGTAAACTTGTTAGGGAATAAAAAATGAATAAACACGTTTGGTAAATTTATGTTGTTTTTTGTTTCTTTTAATTTTTTAATATTTTTATTTAATTTTTCATTTTTTCCTTTCTTTTTTTTTTTTTTTCTTCTTTCGGCCGGTCGCCTCGCCTTGGCCGGGCGAGGCTCGGCCTCGCCGGATCGGGCGAGCCCGAGCTCGCCCGGCCAAGGCGAGGCTCAGCGTCCCGGCGCGGCGAGGCCGAGCGTCGCCGGATCCGGGCGAGCTCGAGCTCGCCCAGCCATGGCGAGGCTCGGCCTCGCCGGATCTGGCGAGCCCGAGCTCGCGGCCAAGGCGAGGCCGAGGCCGTCGCCGAGCGTCGCCGGATCCGGGCGAGCCCGAGCTCGCCCGGCCAAGGCGAGGCGAGCGCGTCGCCGCGGCGCGGCGACGCCGAGCCTCGCCGGATCCGGGCGAGCTCGAGCTCGCCCGGCCATGGCGAGGCTAGGCCTCGCCGGATCCGGGCGAGCCCGAGCTCGCCCGGCCAAGGCGAGGCTCGGCCTCACCGCGCCGACGACGCCGAGCCTCGCCGGGGCGGCGACGCTCCGGCGAGGTCGCCGACCCTCGACGGCCCTCGACGGCCGGTCGCCGGCCATGGCCGAGGCCGGCGACCGGCCAAAGAAAAAGAAGAAGAGAAGAAGAAGAGAAGAAGAAGAATAGAAGAAGAAATTGTTTTTCAAAAGTGTGTTTCGGAGCGAGAAACAACTTTTTTTTTCTCATTTACATTCTTTTTTGTGTTTCGAAACAAAAAATTTGATTTTGAACAAAAACGCAAACAAATGCGTTTGTTCTTTTTGTTTTTAACAAAAAACAAAATTTCGTTTATAAACGAAAGAAAGAACAAAAACATGCACGCCCTTTGTGGCCGGGAAAAGGCAGTGATGCTCGTGGGGAGAGCACGGCCGAAATCTGGGCAGCAAGGATATAGGTGGCAGTTGGGTGCCGGGTTGTAAGTAGGCCGATCTAATTTTGTCTCCTAAAATTTTCAAGCAACAGAAACGGGTAAGGTAATTTGATTTTGTTCAAGTGATTTTGCACATACGAGGCAAGGAAGAACGGTTTCAAATTCCATATAGATTTCACTTAATATCTAGAACTTACCTATTAAAACAGGTTCCTTATTTTTCGGAACTTGAAACTTAGCTTACATATCCTGTAACCTCGAATCTATCTTGTCATAAGTCTTCATCATAAAATGGAAGCTCAAATTAGTGATTTCAGATTATACACTCGTCATCAAAGGTTATGAAATATCACAAGATTACGCAAAGATATAAACCAAGAAAAACATAAAAATTTATTTAAAATTCTAGATGGTAGGTCATCAAAATAGGTTTTTCAATTTTTGGAACATGGAATCTAACTTGCATATTTTGAAATCAGGGAGTCAGAAAGTTCCCATCAATTTAGTTTTAAGAATTTTTTTTTTTCGTCGAATGTTTAATTCTAAGATTGCATATTCTATTTCGGAATCATGCTCGCTCATATTATGACGGAGGAAATCTTCCTTCGAAAAGCCATGTGAAATTAAAAAAGTAAAAAAAAGTAGAAAAAAAAGAAAGAAAAGAAAATTGATGTTTTGAGCAAGGTTCCGGAGGATGATGAGCAAAAAGTCAAACTCAGGATATACGAAGGGCCACGTCGGCCTTGCACGGTAGGGAGTGGCGGGCGGGCTCCCCACCGCATTAAAGTTAAAACCCTTTCTCTCCTTCACTCACTGACTCCCCAAATCTCACTCTCCATTTTCGTCTCCTCCTCCGATGGATGCCACTTTGACTTTTGTACTCCATCTAGGCGGAGGAGGAGGAGACGAAAATGGAGAGTACAAAAGCATGTCATTGGGTTCTAGATGGAGTGCAAAAGTCAAGAAATCTATACCCATTCACGAACGCAAGAAACCATACATAACACCTAGAAGAAGGAAATAACCTGCCCCAACTACACCACTCTCCTACCCGTGGCCTGCCAATTGATCGCGAACTACCAACTAGACAGTGACAAATCAGACTCGACTACTACCAGGAACCAAATCAGATCATACAGACTAGGGGTGTGCAACCGGACTGGGTATACCCGGTTCCCGGACAGGCCCACCCGAAAAATAGGATCGGGAACCGGTTCCAGTTGAAACCGGTCCGGGAATCGGTTCCCAAAATTCGGAACCGACTTAAATCAGTCTGGGAACAAGTTCCGAGTGATTATCCATCCGGAAACTGGTTGCTGGACCGATTTTGGAACTGGTTTCCAAACCAGTTTTGTAAGTAAAGTTCCAAAACTTTTTTTTCACCCGATTTCTATTCTTACTCTCGCAATTACACGACGTTTTTCCTCTTAGCTTTCTCAAACACGCACAACACTCTTCCTTTGTCATTCCTCTTCCTCACTTGCTTCCCTCCCTCACTAGCTCCCTCTCACACCATCCGATGGACGGACGGTGTTCGTTGCCGCCAAATTCTTGTGTATCACATGGATTGGCTTGCCTAATTTCTTTTTTGTAGGAGGAGTTATGCTTGCATAAATGAGTAGCTTCATATAGTAATTGTGGGAATAAGACTAATATTAGACCCATGTTTGTTGCTAATTATTTGCCTTATGATCTTATTTATTATAATTAGCCTTATAGATCCTTAATTTTTTGTTTAGTCAAAAAGTTCATGTGTTTATTTGTTTCAATATAAATTAGGAGAATTACGTTATTTTCTCGTGTATTAATATAAAATACGAAGTCGTATAGGATATCGGAAGATTGCAAAACAAGTTCCAATGGAAACAGGGTTGACCCTGGAACCGGATTGGAAAAACAGGGTGGGTTGAGTACTGGATCCAATACAAATAGGGTCGGGTATATGGTCTAGAAAAGAGGAACCGCTTATAACAAGGTTGGGTACAAGGTCTAGGTCTAGACCCTACCCATCCTAGACCTAATCACCCCTATTACAGACCATGCACAGACAGGAACTTTGTAAAAAACTTGCCGGCATCCTTGGGGCTGAACTCGACATCGTCGCACCCCAAGCTTTGGGCGAAGGCCGCCATCCTCCTGGCAATGTCGATCACCTCCTGTTTGCTCTTCTTTCGCTTAGATTTCATGTGGATCCCGCTGGTGGCAATGAACGTGCGGATCCAGGGGCCCTTGGTGAACCAGATGGCGTCCGGGTAGCCCGAATGTCCTTCTTGTTGCACCGGGAGAGGCCACAGATGATGGTGACGTAGCCATGGGGCTCGACGGCATTGCCGACCTCGAGGGCAATGGCCTTGACGGAGTTGAAGTTGTCTTGGGAGGCAACAGGGAACCCGGGCTTGATGATGTCGACGCGGAGCTTGGCGAGCTGGCGGCGATGTCGAGCTTCTCCTCGGAGGTCATGGTGGCGCTGGGGGACTGCTCGCCGTTGCAGAGGGTACTTCTGATATCGGTTCAACAATTTTATAGGTAGAGGAGTACTCGGGCTTGCATGCACAACCTCATAAAGCTATTGTTGGAGCTAATGCCTTTGCTCATGAAAATGGCATCCATCAGGTCAGTGGCTATGAACTTTGAGTTTGTGGCTTCTTTTCACCTATTTGCTTGCTTTTCTTGAATAATTTCTTTAGTAATTTCTCTGGCAATTCATTTTAGATGCCTAAAACTCTTGGTGGGATAAATCTCCTTATTGGTTACTTATTATATGGTGCGAAAACTTTTGCCATCATTTTAATTATGGACTCTGCCGAAACTAAGGAGCTTAAACTGATATCTTATGGTCTTCTAACGTTGCCCAGTCAAATTTTCTTTTATTCTATTGCCTAGTTTACTGCTGGATGCTGAGTTTAACCATGACATTTTTACCTCAAGACATTGATTCTAGAAGCAATAAATACTACTCTTCCGGCTTTTGTTCTGTTCCAGATGATGTTTTCTTTAGCCGCTAAACTTGAAGGAGCTGATTTAAGCTTTGGTAGCAATTTTAGGAGATCTATCTTAGGTTTTGTAGAGACTGACGTTTGGTGGTTGTTGATGTGGTTGTGAATGGTGGATATGCTTGGAGGCGCAGGGCACAATCTAAACACGTAGAATAGATGACGGAGGATTCGTCAATCCTGGAAGGAATAGAACAAGAATACCACGGCCGTGAGGCTGTAAATGGTCCAATCAGAAATAGATGGTCTGTAGATTGACCCAAACATTTGCATAATGAACACCACTTTTGAAGAGATTAATTGAGCTATGGTAAGAATTTTAGAGACCGTAACCTCTTTAGATCTTTCAAGAACCAAACAGGTCTTTAGTTTTCTTCATATTCCTCTTTGAAAACATTGATAGTATCATTTTGTTTGAAGAAGACTCTTTTCAATTTTCAGAAAACTTTAAAGCAAAGAAAATTGCCACACGTATCCATTTTCTTGGTCGCTGCTGAAATTATAAGTATAAAACTTAAATATCTCAAGTAATCGCATTAATTTCTTGGGATTTTAGTTTGTGTTTTGATTTCTCATTCTAATTGACAACTAAATATATTTGAGAAAAAATTGATGACAACTATGATATTGCCTCTGACAGTGTTTTTTTTTACCTTCTCTATAGGACGGAATGCAGAAACACAAAGTTACATATGAAATTATATCTCCCAATGAAGCTTTGTAAAGGTATTGGTATGCATTAACTTATCAAATGTAAATACATAGCCTAAAACTTGTCAATATATTGCTTACTAGAAAGGGTCATGCTAATTCTGCCCCCAAATTAGCTCCATACAAATCCTAAAAAATTAGGTGACAAAAGTAGCCTCATGAGTCCTGCACCCATCTCTTTCCCTTAGCCTGCTCAAACTAGCCTCTGGACCACATGCCCCCACCATTGCTGGCCTTCACACACTGCCGCCATCATACAGTCAACACTTATCACTTACCTCTGCCGCTGCTCACATATTCACTGTCAAATCTTCTCTCTCTCTCTCTCTCTCTCATGTGACTCTGCCCTCGAGCACCAACCCTCGCCACTTCAAGCTTTAAGCGCATTCCGCCATGATCACTTGGATCGAGGCTGTTTGAGGTGGTCAACCTTAGATTGACCTGGGACTCTGGTTCTGAGGTCTTGGCAAACCGAGCACATGGAGGTGCAGGCGGAGAGAGGGAGAATGGAGGACGTTGAGAGATCAGGCATCGATACCAATCAACAAATTGAAATCAATGGAAACCCGAAGAGTGGCAACTAGCAACTCGCAGCTTGGTCTGGCAGCAATGGTGTTGGTCTGGCCGAGCTGGCTGGCGAAGTAGCGTGGACTAGCAGATGATCTGGGCTTGCAAAAGACAGTTCTTGAAGGGGGCCGTAAAGTTTTCTTGTGGATCTAAGATGAACGAAATAGATTTGATAAAAATCGATGACCTCCTGGACATAGATCTCCTTGAAATGGTTGGTGTGTGTTCTAAAACCATTCACGCACCAATCGGGCCATCATTAGTTTTGACTCTAGTCCGGATAGAAGAAATGGTAGAAAAGTATATGCCAGAAGCCATAACCAACGGATATTTATGGCACGTGTATACCCAAAAAGAAATTGATGAACTGGGGAGAAGCTAGAGGACACAGGCAGTAGATGAATGATATCAAAGTGCGGGTACTTTTGTGATTTTACTTTATTAGGGTGTGGATGGGGCGATGTAGGGGTGGAATTATCATGGCTCTATCAAAAGTGAATGGTCAATGGCAACATTTTCTGAAATTAGCTGCCCTGCGATATTGTACTTGATAAAGTCGATGCTTCGGGGAAGATCACAAAACTAGAAAAGATCAAATTTCCTCTTATATAGCAGGACTAGTGCGGGCATTCTATTTTGTGAATTATCAGTGAATAACTTGGATGAAGGGTGTTAAATTTTGATGTTTCTAATCCGTCACTTATTTTGTGAATTATTTGTGAATAAATTAGATAAAGGGTATTAATTGATAAGTATGTTTGATGAATTGGTTGCAGAGTCATGTCACTTATTTTAGACTTATTTAGTTGGTACATGCTCGTATCTCTACATTTGAATCTTTATTGTAGTTTTCATATTATTTGCAAATGTCGAGTTTACATTTTCTTTCGAGATTCCGTCCTTTAAAATTTTCTAGCAATGTAAAGAGTAATGTAATTTGATTTTTTTTTTCGAAGCGATTTTGTACATTCTTGGGAGAAATTTTTTCTCTTAAAGTCATGCGAAATCTTTAAAAAATAAAAAACATATATACAGATATTAAGAAAGGTTAATATAACGAAAAATCTCAAATTGATACACTAATAACAAATTTACCTTGAATTGATTTTTTGACTACAAAAAATTCGAAACTATTATACATGTGATAAATTTATTCCAAAGTAATTTTTTTTATTGTCAAAAAGCCTAAATTAATACATTTGTGATAAATATATCATCTCAAAATTGGATTAATACCATAGAAAATCACAAAAATGATACAATTGTGATAGATAGAGAGTAAAATTTCAATCTACTACACCGGTCAACTATTACGTATCATCTAACTCAATAATTTGTTAGTAAAATTTAACAGAAAGTGATATAAGGTAAATTCATCAGAAATGTATCAGTTTGGGATAACTTTATAAGAGATATATCAATTTATTTGAAATAAATTTATCATAAATATATTAGGTAGGGTTTTCGTAATATTAATCCTCTTAAGAATAATTGATGTTTTGCTAATCATTGGCTAACAAGATTCAAACTACAATTACGAATGGCGACGTCGGCTTCTGCTCAGTACGGGTGGCGGGAGATTACTCATTTGCATTAAAAACCCTTTCTTCTTCGCTCGCTCCCCAAATCTCAGTCTCCATTTTCGTCTCCTCCTCTTCCCCATGGCGATGGCTGCCACTTTCATCAACCCTAGTTTCTCCTCCTCCTCCTCCTCCTCTCGCTCGACCACGAAATGTCTCGCCGCCGTCTTCTTCCGCCGCATCGCCTACCGTCCTCCCCCCAACGGTCCTCCTCCGCCGCTCCTCCTCCTCCTCCTCCCCCGCCGGAGGCCCCACCACCGCTCCTCCTCCCTGCCCCGAGTACATCCCCAACCGCATCCCCGACCCCAACTACGTCCGCATCTTCGACACCATCCTCCGCGACGGCGAGCAGTCTCCCGACGCCACCATGACCTCCAAGGGAAGGACATCGCCCCCAGCTCGCCAAGCTCGGTGTCAACGTCATCGAGACCGGGTTCCCCGCCACCTCCCCGGACGACTTCGACGCCGGGCCATCACCCTCGAGGTCGGCAACGCCGCCGACCCCCATAGCTACGTCCCGATGATCTGTGGCTTCTCCCCGTGCGATGAGAAGGAGATCGGGCCGCCTGGACGCCATCCGCTTCGCCAGGCGGTCCAGGATCCACACGTTCATCGCCAGCAAGCAGGAAGTGAACGTGTGGATCCTGGACCGCCTGACGAAGCGGACGGCCTCCCAGCAGCCCAGATGTCCTTCTCGTCGCACTGGAGAGGCTGGAGATGACGGGGACGTAGTCGGCATTGCCGATCTGGAGGGCGATGGCCTTGACGGCGTGGGGGAGGTGGCGAAACCCGGCCTCGATGACGTCGACGCCGAGTTTGGCGAGCTGGCGGGCGATGTTGACCTTCTCCTTGGAGGTCATGGTGGCGTCGAGGGACTGCCGACCTTGGCGAGCTGGCCGACCTTGGCGAGCTGGCGGGCGATGTTGACCTTCTCCTTGGAGGTCATGGTGGCGTCGGGGGACTGCTTGCGCTTCCTATGGTGGATGAAAATGATTGATTAATGGGTCATATGAAGCTTCGGAATGTTACGAAATCCTATTTGTTCTTTGATTTTGATTTTTTTTAACCATGATTTCTAACTAGATTGGAGAGAGAGTTTCTCTATGAAATTCTGGGTGAAGTTATCAAGGCAGGTGCCACAACTAACGACTTGTAGCTTGGTCTGGCCGAGCTGGCCAGCGAAGCAGTGGCTCTGGATTTGCATGTGTGCTGGTGCGGTGCAGCTTTGGTGTCTGGGAAGATGAGGAATTGTTGGTGATGGATGATAGTGAAAGAAACTCGTTGGTGAAGTGATCATGATTGCCACGAGGATCTAGATGGTGATGAGAGGGTCTGTGTCCGTTGTTATGAGGATCTAGATGGTGATGAGAGGGTCTGTGTCCGTTGTTATTGGGATAAATGTAATCTGTTTGTGTGGAAAGTGGACTTGCAGATGATCTGGGTTTGCAAATGATAGTTCTTGAAGGGGACTGTAAAGTTTTGTCGTGGATCTAAGTTGAGTGAAACAGATTAGATAAAAATCGATGACCTCCTGTACATAGATCTCCTTGAAATGGTTCGAGTGTGTTATGAAACCATTCACACACCAATCCGGCCATCATTAGTTCAAACTCTAGTCCGTATAGAAAAAATGGTAAAAAAGTATATGCCAGAAGCCATAACCAACAGATATTTATGGCACGTGCATACCCAAAAAGAAATTGATGAACAGGGGAGAAGCTGGAGGGCACAGGAAGTAGATGGACGATATCAAAGTGTGGGTACTTTTGTGATTTTATCTTATTAGGGTATGGATGCAGCCAACATAGGTTTGGAATTATCCTGGCTCTATCAAAAGTGGATGGTAAATGGCAACATTTTCTAAAATTAGCAGCCCCTTGCGATATCGTACTTGATAAAGTTAATGCTTCAGGGAAGATCACAAAACTAGAAAAGTCCAGATTTCATCATATATAGCAAGACTAGTGAGGGCATTCTATTTTGTGAATCATTAGTGAATAACTTGGATAAAGGGTGTCAATTGAAATTTGATGTTTCTAATCTGTCCCTTTATCTGTGAATTAATTGGATAAAGGGCATTAATTGATAAGTATGTCAATGAATTGGTGGGAAAATGTGTCATTAACAATGTTGTTCATTTATGTGTAACTGTTCTTTTCCCCTCACAGAATCATGTCACTTACTTTGTGCATTTGGGTTGTTTGAAGTTTTGAAGTTTGCTCTTACATATTCAAATATGTCTTAAATTTATTCTCTTTCTTGGCAAATCTATCTGGTACAGCAGGCGCCATGCTTTGAAAATGAAACTTGTAGAGGTAGGTGGCATTTTTTTTTCCTACTTCATGTTTGCCCTAGTTGTGAGTTTCCTTATCGTGATCATTGTCTCATGTTCTCTCTGCCCTCTTCAGCTTGGTTATGATATCGATGGTGAACAACTGGACAACATCTTCTGGCGGTTTAAGGCAGTAGCTGAGCAGAAAAAGGTTGGTAAGATGCTGTATGTTTGACCTTCTGATTTTACTGGATTAGAATAGTTCCATAATTTGACTATTTGATAATTTGTTACTCGCATTTATGTTAGTTATACATATTCATGGTGTCACTCTTTTCAAACCTTGGTTGGAATAATACAAAACAGAACATCATAGAAAATATGGTTGCAACTTTTTTTCTTTGGGTAAGAGGAAAGTGGGCACTGCTGCTGCATATCCCTTCCATCACTGCACGGGTCTATTTTAAAGAGTTTTACAATTATCTTGTTTTTATAATCTTCTTTGTGTCCTTGCGAATCCATAAGGTGGTCAGAGCAAAATGGATAGCTTAAGTCTGTTTCTTGCCATGTTTAGTTCACTGGATGGTTGGTTCAGGTCTGCTGTATTTTACTGCGATGTGAACCATTTTGTACTCCATTTGTCTCAGCATACATGCGCATAGATATAATACGCACATCATTGGTAGCATGAATACCAAGTCAAAATGAACTTAGAGACCATCCCCCACCTTATACAAATGGCAGAACTCTTGAATCTGTGGAGACGTTTAAGCAGCAATTGAACAGTGGACATTGACAAGAAAGTACTACTGCACAGAGTTAGACTTGAACGGGCAACATCAACAAGAGAATCAAATGCTCATCTGGCATTCCATTTGAGTAGTTAACACCTAGTTGCAGGCATTTTATAATTGTGGCTGAACATATGTTGAGTAGTAAGACTTGTAAGCTGCAAAAGTGATGCAAAGTTTTCATATGGAAAGACAATAATAAGTTCATCCCCTTTGCGAGTTGTGGCATTGTATGCTTGCTTCATTTGGCTCTTAGGAAGGCGTGTTATGTGACTGCTTTCTTTGTTACGCTATGTGCCGGAGAGTTACTGATGCTGACATAAGAGCCCTGGTATCTAATGAAGTTTTCTAACCAACGGTTGTATGGAAGCTTCATGATTTACAGGTATATCTGCCTAGTTTTTCCAGCTTATACCGTGGTGATTCCAATGCCAATCCGTCTGGTTTGAAAATCATAGCAAATGCCATGCAGGTTACGTGTGGAACTCTTGCTCTGTGGACAGCAACTGTGAAACTTATCAGTGCTGATGGAAAAGAGCATATTGCTTGTGCTGTTGGTACACCTGTGGATTCAGCATACAAGGCTGTTTTCCTAATTGTTAAGGTTTGAATTTTCGATTTTGTCCTATTACACTCATATTGTATTAAGAAGTCAGTTAAAGAATACCTCTACCAAATGTTATTTTACTTTTGTAGTATCATTGTCTTAGAAGTAGGATATTTGTAGTGTTAATTTAATAAGGAATGAATAGGGAGAACACATTTGAATTTTGTCATCGTAACCAGTTATGGAAAGCTGCTTCCAGTAACCACTGAAAAGATATTTTTCATCTAGATACTTTCAAATTTGGGGTATAGTACAATCATTAGTTTATTATCAAATTAACATTGCAAAAGATTATAAGTACCAAATAAAGTTGACGATATTGGAATTAATTTTGTTGAGGGTTGACTTTCAGTTTCAGAACTGACAGATGTGCTCCTGCATTATGCTGAACAGGTACCTGCAACGCTTCTCGAGTACTCCATGACCGCCGTCACAGAGGGCATTGATGCAATAGCCATAACGCGAGTTTTGATCCATGGCGAAAACAATCACACGTCTACACTTGCTTTAACTGGGGAGACTATACACCGAACCTTCGGGTACAGGAGTGCTTAATATGTTTACAAACCATGTTGTTTTACTTCATGTAAACTTTGAGTTATTGCATTTATTGTTTGCATGCCAGTGGTATTGGGTCGAGCATGGATATAACAGTTTCAAGTGTGAGGGCCTATATTGGAGCATTGAACAAGATGTTGAGTTTCATGGAGCTGACTCCCTCAATGTGATGACAACATGAAGAGTCCTTAAGTGTTTTCCACACATTCCTGGGGAAATGTCTTCAGAAATCTATTTATCAAGGATTAACATTTTCAACCACTTTGCTCCCCCTAAAAGCAATGAAGAAGAATCATTCCGGTATTGGTGAGGTAACCTGAAATTCTTGAGCTTGTGTCTGAGGAGTGTCTTAGTTGTGTATTATAGACCAGACAGATGGTGTCTCCAATTAGTGAGCTGTTTAGATGTGCCAATACATCTTAGTTTCCTTGTTTCCCTTCTCTGAAGGATTGGATTTTTAACTTGTTTTTCAAGCTCTCCTAAATTTGTTGCAATTTTTGACGATTAGTGTTGCATTTGTTGCATATAAGAGAACCTATTGATCATTATTAGATGCGCAACTCTAAAGCTACTCTCTAAGGTCTGCCGGCTTCGTTTCCTTCTCCCTCCACCATTTCGAAACTCCAAAGCTTTGTCCAACCATCATATAGCAGGAGGTGGGACACAGATCAGGTTGGCTAAGTTTTGGCCATGAAGGTAAAGTATTCGCCTATGATTTCTACCATCATTTCTTCAGCATTACGATTCTCCTAAGGTGTGCTGTTAAGAAACATATTTGAAGATACTCCGCTTGTTATGACTAGTGGAGCTGGGGATGGAACTATTGTGCAATGGCGGGTGCCGTTTAGCACAAATTTCATGAATTCTTCATTGTATTTTTATGACAATTATAGTGAGACTTCTTAACCCCATCCCCTCGCGTCTAGATTTCATAAAATTTACTTAGATGCAAGTGACTCTGGCTTGAATCCGTGGCAATGCTTGGCTTTTGATTTCTGACTGATAATAAAAAAGTTGTGGTTTGGGACCGGATTCATAATGCTTTCGTGCGAGAAAAGAAGCCTCCGTAATGAATGGCATGGACATTAGTACGTGTTGATGGTCATGATATTCAGTGGGATGAGAGTTGATGAAGCCTTTGGGTGTTGCTTTCAACCTGGACATTGTGGTTCCTTAATGACTTTTGCGACTTTGAACCTAACCATCCTTTTGAAATTGAAAGCATGGTGATGGTATCGATTGCCTCTCCTCTTTTAAAGTCAAGGCTCAATAGAAAAAGAGAAGATACGTGAGCGACGAGAGTGGTGGTTGTAGTCTTGTAGAGCGCTCCATCAGTGCATATGTACTCATTTACAATTATAGATTGATGCGTTGATGCAGAATAAGAAAAATAAAAATTTCGTTCAAGACGACAGCATCGGCTGGTTGGCGTCACTGGCCGGTTGGTTAGGTCGGGCCATGTTCAAGCCCCCGATGTAGTTTTTCGGCCTCTTTCTTTGTTTTTTCTTTTGCAGTTTGAACTGGAAGTCCATGATCGTCGTAATCTTGAGCTCGCCATCAAGGTTCTTGGTTGGGTTGGCAGCTAGATCCACGGATGAGCTGGCTCAAAGCCATGGATGAGCAAGGCTTGCAGCCATGGGCGAGGACAGATCTGGAGGACCAATCTGGATGAGCAACTCAGGAGCAATGATGGAAAGCGTGGAGGTGGTTCGACGAGATGGTGCTGTCCAAGTTGAAGGGCTGGTGATCTTAAAGCTTATAAAGAGCTCAATGGCCAACCAAATTTGGCCGAGCAACGTTGACGATAGCCGTGGACAAGTGAGGCTCACTCACAAGTCTTGCTTGCGCATGGCAAGGGAAGAATAAATTTTTATTTAATATACCATCAGCAAACACACGTCGATCATGAGTGGATGTGAGTAAATAATACTCGCCACATTAATTACCGAGGTAGCGAATTACAATAATTGAATGTTTCCTTGCAATAAACGATCCTAAATTGGCCAATGTAAGTTGCTGCACATATCCATACATACATACATACATTTCAAGAAATTCATATTCCGTAGATAGTTTTTTGCCCAAAAATAGAAATTCCCAACATGCTATTATATATATAATAAACCATCATTTCAGTTCAAGCTAGAGAGAGAATAAGAAGCAAAAGCAGAAGCAGAAGCAGAAGTGCTCATCTCCTCTTTCTCTTCTTCTTCCTCCTCCCTTACCCGTCACTTTCTCATTGCAAAGTCTCTCTCTCTCTCTTTGGCTTTTGAAATCTCTCGATTCACATGCATTTCGCCCCTGATTCAGTTCTCATCCTCCCACGATCTCTTTCCTTTCTTCCCCCTCCCCCTTCTTCCATTTCTCTAGAGGTGTCAAAATGGGTCATGAACCCATTTTTGGACTCATATTTTATTTACATAGTCATGGGTAGACTTTTAAAAACCCAACTAAAAATGAATCAAAAAAGTGAATCTGATTTAAATGAGTCGAAAATGAATCAGAACTTGTGACCCATTTTCGACTCATTTAAAATATAAAGTGGGTTAGAATTTTAGAACCCATTTCTAAATTTCCAATCCAAGCCCCACACAATCTTTCCTTGTTTACCTTTATAAAAATGTTTTTTTTTTTAATTTTATAAAAAATCGAAATTATAATTATTTTTCATATTTCAATTTTCTTTTCTTTTCTTTTTTCTTTCTTTTCTCCCTCCTTAGCGGATGACCAACACGGCGACGGTCAACGACAGCCAAGCGAGGCTCGAGCCTCAGCAAATCTAGCGAGACTCGAGCTCGTCGATGTCGGATGGCACCTTAGCCTTGCTAGATTGACGAGATCGAGCCTCGCCGGATTTGGCGAGGCTCAATCTCACTAATTTGGCGAGGCCGAGTCCCCACCAGCGTCGAGTGAGGCTTGAGCTTTGAGCTCAAGCTCGCCTATGGCCAATCACTGACCGTCGTTGTGCCGGCGGCGGTCGAAGAAGAAGAAAAAAAAAAAAAAAAAAAATAATAATAATTAAAAATTATATTCTAAACAATAAAAAATTATATTTTTAAAAATAAAAATAAATAAAAATTATATTTTTAAAAAATAAAAATGATTAAAAATTCGATTTAAAAAAATTATAAAAATTTTCCATTAAATTTGTATTGCATAAAAGTGTTTTAGCAATATTTTTTTATAAAAAAAAATCATAAAAATGAACTTTCTTAAGTTTAGTTAAAGATTTTTTATATTACAATTTTCAGTTACTCAAAAGAGAAGCATGTGCATGATCTAATTTTTTATAAATATTTCAATATATAGTTTTTTTTAACTTTTTTTAATTTTATTTACTATTTTTAATTTAATTTGAAGTTTTAATCCAACTAGCATATAGTAGGTGTGGGTTTTCCTATAATATTAATAGGTTTTATTAATATGGGTGGTCGGTATGAGTTGGGTATGGGTCGGGTCGGGTCGAATATGGATCACTAAATTTACACTACATAAATATAAGTCAAAACAAGTTAAATGAGTCAAATATAGATTGATCTATTTTTTACCCGACCCAAACCCGACCCAATCCACCCATTTGACGGGTCTACATTTCTCTTTCCCGATCTATCCGCATCCCGTCACATCATGTCTGATCGTGCGTGTCTTCTTCCATGAAATGCGAATGTGAACCCCATCGCCGAGGTTTAGTCGTGAGTCTCTCTGTCTCTCTATTCTTGCGTTGGTTCCCACATGGTCCGTGTCCATCTGTTTTTGTCATTCGACGTATTTACGATGAATTCAGGGGATTTTCTTTCTTCTTTCTTTTTTTCTGAATAATCTTAGTACACATGCTTTTGAGCCAGACTTCTGAATAATCTTCTTCTTGGTGATTTGCATAGGGTCTTTTGCAATCCCCCCCGCAACGTAAAGAGCACGAACTGAAATGGGTTCCAATTCTGTTCCTCTATTTCTACTTGCTATGGTATGCTCGTCCCCTTGAATTGCCCGCTCGTCCCCTTGAATTGCCCACTCGCGGGGTTGGTTCTTCTCGTCCACGATGACGGCTCAACAACCCCTGGGGGGGCCCGTTAGTCGAGAATGCTAGAAGGTAATTGGCCGTCAAGCCTAGAAGAGGGCTCTAAGTTCGCCAAACCCCAGGCGCAACGACACGAAGGTCGCGTGAACTGGGAAAGCCTAGCGACGAACAGATCTGAAGCGACAATGGCAACCATTGCCGAGGGTCGACCAGGTGAGCAGCGACGGGTGTCCGGAGGTCACCAGGCAATCAGAGTCCTTATTTGCAATGGTTAATATCACCAAAAAAAAAAAAAAATCTAAATTGTCACAATAATGATAAATTTATCTCAAATTACTTTTCGAGTCATAAAAAACCTTGATATACCTATGATTATTTATCTTTTGTTAACCCACTTTAAATTTTAAAGTTGGATGATATATGGCATTATCTCGATACAACAAATTCACACAGAAATTCATATCGGTTTAAATTCATAGAATAGGAATAGGGAAACGTTGGTGAGGGCAAGAAAATGTCTCTTTGGAAGCAGGCCGAGAGCCTAAGACCTGCCCCTCTTTTTCACCAAATTCCATGTCACTCCTCTGCAGAAATCAAAGCAAACGCAGCCCTTTAAACTCTTTTTAGCCCTTCGACCAAAAAAAAAAAAAAACTCTTTCTAGCCTCATTTATTGGTACGCCAAGTGGGCCAGTATTTTTTTCGAGACCCGGATCCCGGCCTCTATCTAGTCTATTCCTAGATGCCAAAGCCTTTTAAGGTCTTGCTTAGGACCAGTTTGGTTGGGTCAATTGGAGTGCCTGTAAGTAGAGGAGATTATCTCAGATACATCTGTGCGACGCGCATCTTTTGCTTTTATGTTATTTGCCAATGTTCATTCCACATCACGTAAAGTCTTCTGTCCTCCTTCACCAAAAACATCCCTCTTTTCGTCTTCTAAAATTTTCTAGCAACGGAAACGGGTAAGGTAATTTGATTTTTTTCAAGTGATTCTATACATATGAGGTAAGGAAGAGCTTAATAATTAGAACATATCCGTTGGAACAAGTTCTTCATTTTCAAAAACACAGGCAGTAGGTGAACGATATCTTAGTGTGGGTACTTTTTTGATTTTACTTTATTAGGGTGTGGATGGGCCGATATAGGGGTGGAATTATCATGGCTCTATCAAAAGTGAATGGCCAACGGCAACAGTTTATGAAATTAGCTACCCCTTGCAATATGTACTTGATAAAGTTAATGCTTTAAGATCACAAAACTAGAAAATATCAAATTTCCTCTTATATAGCAAGACTAGTGAGGGCATTCTATTTTGTGAATTATCAGTGAATAACTTGGATGAAGGGTGTCAATTGAAATTTGATGTTTCTAACCCATCACTTATTTTGTGAATTATTTGTGAATAAATTATATAAAGGGCATAAATTGATAAGTATGTTTGATGAATTGATGGGAAAATGTGTCATTCATTATGTAACTGTTATTTTCCCCTCGCAGAATCATGTCACTTATTTTAGACTCATTTAATTGGTATGTGCTCATCAACAAAAAAAAAAAAAAATATTAGTATATGCTCGTATCTCTACATTCGAATCTTCATTGTAGTTTTCATATTATTTGCAAACGTCGAGTTCACATTTCCTTTCGAAATTCCGTCCTTTAAAATTTTCTAGCAACAGAAAGAGTAACGTAATTTGATTTTCTTTTCCCAAGCGATTTTGTACGTTCTTGGGAGAAAATTTTTCTCTGAAAATCATGGGAAATCTTTAAAAAAACATATATACAAATATTAAGAAATGTTAACATAACAAAAAATCTTAAATTGGTATACTAATTGATATATTTATAACAAATTTATCTCAAAAACTAATTTTTTTATCGCAAAAACTACGTATGATAAATTTATTCCAAAGTAATTCTTTTGATTGTCAAAAAGCCTAAGACAAATATATTATTTCTAAATTGGATTAATATCATAGAAAACCACAAGGCTGATACAATTGTGATAGATAGAAAGTAAAAAATCTCAATTTGGTACACTAATCAATCGTTACATGTTACCTAACTCAATAATTTGATAATAAAATTTAATAAAAACGAATATAGAGTAAATTTATAAAAAATATATCAGTTTGGATAACTTAATCAGAGGTATATCAATTTATTTGAAATAAATTTATCTTAAAAGTAATTGATGTTTTGCTGATCATTGACTAACAAAATTCAAACTTGGATTAGCGATGGCGACGTTGGCTTCTGCACAGTAGGGTTGGCGGGCGACGTCGGCTTCTGGACAGTAGGGTTGGCGGGCGATTAATTACTCAGTTACATTGAAACCCTTTCTTCTTCTTCTTCTTAACTCACTCCCAAAATCTCAGTCTCCATTTTCGTCTCCTCCTCCTCCCCATGGCCATGGCGGCCACTTTCATCATCCCTAGTTTCTCCTCCTCCGCCGCCTCCGCTCCCAAGCTCCGCCCCGCCTCCTCCTCTCGCCGGACCCCGAAGTGTCCCGCCTCCGTCTTCTTCCCCAGCATCACCTCCCGTCCTCCCCCGCAACGGGCCTCTTCCTCCGCGATCAGATGCTCCGCCGCTCCTCCTCCTCCCCCGCCGGAGAGCCCCACCACCGCTCCTCCTCCCCGCCCCGAGTACATCCCCAACCGCATCCCCGACCCCAACTACGTCCGCATCTTCGACACCACCCTCCGCGATGGCGAGCAGTCCCCCGGCGCCACCATGACCTCTAAGGAGAAGCTCGACATTGCCCGCCAGCTCGCCAAGCTCGGCGTCGACATCATCGAGGCCGGGTTCCCCGCCGCCTCCCCAGACGACTTCGGCGCGGTCAAGGCCATCGCCCTCGAGGTTGGCAACGCTGTCGACCCCCACGGCTATGTCCCCGTCATCTGCGGCCTCTCCCGGTGCAATGAGAAGGACATCCGGGCCGCCTGGGACGCCGTCCGCTTCGCCAGGCGGCCCAGGATCCACACGTTCATCGCCACCAGCGCGATCCACATGCAGTACAAGCTGAAGAAGAGCAAGCAGGAGGTGATCGACATTGCCAGGAGGATGGTGGCCTTCGCCCGAAGCTTGGGCTGCGACGATGTCGAGTTCAGCCCCGAGGATGCTGGCAGGTTGTTTCCAAAATTCCTGTCTTTGCATGGCCTTTATGATCTGACTTGCTTCCTGGTAGCAGTCAAGTTTGTTAATAATCTGATTTGTCGCTGTCCAGTTAGTAGTTTTCCGTCAATTTTGAAGGCCGGGCCAGCGGTGTAGTTCTGCTACAAATACTCACAGATAACGTGACTATCCAGTGAATTTGCAGTTGTGACCTACTATAGCAAAGATCGCTCAATGTTCAGAGCCCTTCACCAATCTTATAAGAATCGTCTGTTTCGTTCCCTCTTGCGGTCGTTTCGTACATTTCCCCGAGCATATTTGCAGCTGCATTTCAGTATTTACTGCTGTTGGTGTCCCTAGCTTTTAGTGACAAGAATGCTGCTGCATGCACCTCCTATGCTGGATGAATATGATTGATTAATGGGTCGTATGAAGCTTCGGAGTGTTACGAAATCCTATTTGTTCTTTGATTTTGATTTTTTTAACCTTGATTTCTAACTAGATCGGAGAGAGAGTTTCTCTATGAAATTCTGGGTGAAGTTATCAAGGCAGGTGCCACAACTCTCAACATACCCGACACTGTGGGTATTACTATGCCTCAAGAGTTTGGTAAACTGATAGCAGACATAAAGGCGAATACACCAGGAATAGAAAATGTTATCATTTCCACACACTGCCAAAATGATCTTGGTCTTTCGACAGCCAACACCATAGCGGTAAGTGGAAATTTTCCCTCCCTAGTTTAATGAAAAACTTTTAGTGAGCATTAACTTATATATTAGGACCTCTGAATTCAGGGTGCATGTGCTGGGGCAAGACAATTGGAAGTGACAATTAATGGCATCGGTGAAAGAGCTGGAAATGCTTCTTTGGAAGAGGTGAGTGTCGGCTCTAGCATGTATATAAGGCATGGATATGATTTTCAGTGAGTGATTGTGTATATGAGGCGAATAAATCTGTAGGAAGGTAGAATGGTCGTAATCAGGCAGATTTTCTTTGGATTGATGATTCTAGTGCAAATGACACCATGGACAACAAATCTATTTTTGTTATCAACCCAAAATTATTTGATATAATCAGTTTATATATAAGACTGTAATAATGTTTCCAGTTATTTTATGATGTTTCATTAATAGAAGAACTAACAGGCACTTTTTAATTTTTAGCGTCAATGAACTTATCACAAGTTCTGCTTTTTGATAAGCAATATTTACAGAGAAAATGAGCTGGGTATTGTATCAGTACATTTGAAGTATGCTGGCAAGGATTCCTAAAAAACAAAAGGGGAAAAAATATGGAAGATGTACGAGCTTGTGTGCTGTTAATTCTATTTTTCTTGTTCCTTTCTCTTTCTTAAGTTTTTGCGGTTCTGAATGGTTCATGTCATTTCAACTATACTTTTCTCTTAGCATGCTTTTTTCACTATTGAATGGGAACTGAATCTTGCCGGAATATGTAAAGTTTTAACTCATTCTGCTGCATCACTGCAAGTAATGATCAATTCTTAGACTGTAAGATAAGAAAAGCTTGTTTGATGTGATCTGGACACATAGAAGCAACGTTCTGAAGCTCTACCAAGAGACTGAGCTCAATGATTGGATTTAGCGTAAGCCATATGGACAGCCTTAATCTACAAAGGTGTGGTTAGATCTCTAAAGATAAGATTTGAGTATTTGTATCATAGTGAGGACCTATACTAGCTAGAGAGAACCAGCATAATAAGTTCTATGCATGTCATTGGTGCTTGTATTTATTATTATTTAGTTTCAATGTCTTCCTGTTTATCTCCTTTTGCTGTTTGGTTGAAAATTGTTTGGAGTCCTTTTCTGTTCTTGTTTTGCTAATCTTCCTTACCTTTTGACTTTTCTTACAAAAAAAATAAAACTTGCAGGTGGTAATGGCCTTAAAATGCAAAGGGGGGAGCATCTTGGGAGGTCTTTACACTGGAATCAATACTCGTCATATTGTCATGACTAGCAAAATGGTATATAATTTTGACTTAATACATTTGTTACCTTAATCAACTGTACTTCTGATATCTGTTCAACAATTTTATAGGTAGAAGAGTACTCGGGCTTGCACGTACAACCTCATAAAGCTATTGTTGGAGCTAATGCCTTTGCTCATGAAAGTGGCATCCATCAGGTCAGTGGCTATGAACTTTGAGTTCGTGGCGTCTTTTCACCTATTTGCTTACTTTTCTTGAATAATTTCTCTAGTAATTTCTCTGGCAATTCATTTTAGATGCCTGGCTGTTAATGCTCTTGGTGGGATAAATCTCCTTATTGGTTTACTTATTATATGGTGTGAAAACTTTTGCCATCATTTTTATTGTGGTCCCTGCCGAAACTAAGGAGCTTAAACTGATATCTTATGGTCTTCTAACGTTGCCCAGTCAAATTTTCTTTTTTTCTATTGCCTAGTTTACTGCTGGATGCGGAGTTTAACTTTGACATTTTTACCTCAAGACATTGATTCTAGAAGCAGTAAATACTATTCTTCTGGCTTTTGTTCTCTGTTCCAGATGATGTTTTCTTTAGCTGCTGAACTTGGAGGAGCTGATTTAAGCTTTGGTAGCATTTTTAGGAGGTCTAAGACTGACGTTTGGTGGTTGTTGATGTGGTTGTGAATGGTGGATATGCTTGGAGGCGCAGCGCACAATCTAAACATGTATAATAGATAACAGAGGATTTGTCAATCTAGGAAGGAATAGAACAAGAATACCAGGGCCGTGAGGCTGTAAATGGTCCAATCAGAAATAGATTGTCTGTAGATTGACCCAAACATTTGCATAATGAACACCACTTTTGAAGAAATTAATTGAGCCATGGTAAGGATCTTAGAAACTGCAACTTCTTTAGATCTTTCAAGAACCAAACAGGTCTTCAGTTTTTCTCTTATTCCTATTTGAAAACATTGAGAATATCATTTTGTCTGTCTCCTAGTTTGAAGAAGACTCTTTTCAATTGCTAAATGTGTCCATTTTCTCGGTCGCTGCTGAAAATATTAGTATAAAACTTAAATATCTCAAGTAATCACACTAATTTCTTAGAATTTTAGTTCGTGTTTTGATTTCTCATTCCAATTGACAACTGAATATATTTGGGAAAGAATTGATGACAACTATCATATTGCCTCTAACAGTGTTTTTTTTTTTTTCTCTATAGGACGGAATGCTGAAACACAAAGGTACATATGAAATTATATCTCCTGACGATATTGGACTTGAGCGAACTAATGAAGCGGGCATTGTCCTTGGAAAATTGAGGTGAGGTCTTCTTGTGGTGATTGTGTCAGTTCCTTTGTAAAGGTTTTGGTATGCTTTAACTTTATCAAATGTAAATACATAGCGTAAAATTTGTCAATATATTGCTTACAAGAAAGGGTCGCAGTAATTCCACTCCCAAATTAGGTCCATACAAACCCTAAAAAATTAGGTGACAAAAGTTGCCTCATGAGTCCTGCACCCATCAGTGTCCCTTAACCTGCTCAAACTAGCTTCTTGACCACATGCCAACACCATTGCTGGCCTTCATGCACAGACGCCATCATACAGTCGTCACTTACCTCTGCTGCCGCTCACATAGTCACTGTCAAATCTGTTCTCTCTCTCTCTCACCCGCGCTCGCAGGTGCGACTCTGCCCTCGGCCACGCCCTCGACCACCAATCCTTGCTGCTTCTAGCTTTAAGCACATTCCGCCATGATCACTTGGATTGAGGCTGTTTGAGGTGGTCAACCTTAGATTGACCTGGGACTGATGTTGTGAGGTCTTGGCAAACCGAGCACATGGAGGTGCAGGCAGAGAGAGGGAGAATGGAGGACAGTGAGAGATCAGGCATCAATAGCAATCTACAAATTGGAATCAATGAGAACAGCGGCAACTAATGACTTGTAGCTTGGTCTGGCAGCAATGGTGTTGGTCTGGCCGAGCTGGCCGGCGAAGCAGTGGCTCTGGATTTGCAGGTGCTGGTGTGGTGCAGCTTTGGTGTCTGGGAAGATGAGGAATTGTTGGCGATGGATGATAGTGAAAGAAACTCGTTGGTGAAGTGATCATGATTGCCACGAGGATCTAGATGGTGATGAGAGGGTCTGTGTCCGTTGTTATTGGCATAAATGTAATTTGTTTGTGTGGAAAGTGGACTTGCAGATGATCTGGGTTTGCAAAAGATAGTTCTTGAAAGGGACTGTAAAGTTTTGTCATGGATCTAAGATGAGCGAAACAGATTAGATAAAAATCAATGACCTCCTGCACATAGATCTCCTTGAAATGGTTCAAGTGTGTTGTAAAACCATTCACGCACCAATCTGGCCATCATTAGTTCAAACTCTAGTCCCAATAGAAAAAATGGTAGAAAAGTATATGCCAGAAGCCATAACCAACAGTTATTTATGGCACGTTCATACCCAAAAAGAAATTGATGAACAGGGGAGAAGCTGAAGGGCACAGGAAGTAGATGGACGATATCAAAGTGTGGCTACTTTTGTGATTTTACCTTATTAGGGTATGGATGGAGCCGACATAGGTTTGGAATTATCCTGGCTCTATCAAAAGTGGATGGTAAATGGCAACATTTTCTGAAATTAGCAGCCCCTTGCGATATTGTACTTGATAAAGTTAATGTTTCAGGGAAGATCACAAAACTAGAAAAGACCAGATTTCATCTTATATAGCAAGACTAGTGAGGACATTTTATTTTGTGAATTATCAGTGAATAACTTGGATAAAGGGTGTCAATTGAAATTTGATGTTTCTAATCTGTCACTTATTTTGTGAATTATCTGTGAATTAATTGGATAGTGGGCGTTAATTGATAAGTATGATGATTGGTGGGAAAATGTGTCATTAACAATGTAGTTTGTTTATGTGTAACTGTTATTTTCCCCTCACAGAATCATGTCACTTCCTTTGTGCATTTGGGTTGTTTGAAGTTTTGAAGTTTGCTTTTACATATTCAAATATGTCTTAAATGTATTCTCTTGGCAAATCTCTCTGGTACAGCGGGCGCCATGCTTTGAAAATGAAACTTGTAGAGGTAGGCAGCATTTTTTTACCTACTTCATGTTTGCCCTAGTTGTGAGTTTCCTTATCATTATCATTGTCTCGTGTACTATCTGCCCTCTTCAGCTTGGTTATGATATTGATGGTGAACAACTGGACAATATCTTCTGGCGGTTTAAGGCAGTAGCTGAGCAGAAAAAGGTGGGTAAGATGCTGTATGTTTGACCTTCTGATTTTACTGGATTAGAATAGTTCCATAATTTGACTATTTGATAATTTGTTACTTGCATATATATTAGCTATACATATTCATGGTGTCACTCTTTTCAAACCTTGGTTGGAATAATACAAAACAGAACATCATAGAAAATATGATTGCAACTTTTTTTCTCTGGGTAAGAGGAAAGTGGGCACTGCTGCTGCATATCCCTTCCATCACTGCTAGTGTCTATTTTAAAGAGTTTTGCAATTATCTTGTTTTTATAATCTTCTTTGTGTCCTCGTGAATCTATATGGTGGTCAGAGCAAAATGGATAGCTTAAGTCTGTTTCTTGCCATGTTTAGTTCACTGGATGGTTGGTTCAGGTCTGCTGTATGTTACTGTAATGTGAACCATTTTGTACTCCTTTTGTCTCAGCATACATGCACATAGATTTAATACGCACATCATTGGTAGCATGAATACCAAGTCAAAAAGAACTTAGAGACCATACCCCACCTTTTACAAATGGCAGAACTCTTGAACCTGTGGAGACGATTAAGCAGCAATTGAACAGTGGACATTGACAAGAAAGTACTAGTGCACAGAGTTAGACTTGAATGGGCAACATCAACAAGAGAATCAAATGTTCATCTGGCATTCCAGTTGAGTAGTTAACACCTAGTTGCAGGCATTTTATAATTGTGGCTGAACATATGTTGAGTAGTAAGACTTGTAAGCTGCAAAAGTGATGCAAAGTTTTCATATGGAAAGACAATAATAAGTTCATCCCCTTTGCGAGTTGTGGCTTTGTATGCTTGTTTCTTTTGGTTCTTAGGAAGGCGTGTTATGTGACTGCTTTCTTTCTTGCGCTATGTGCCAGAGAGTTACTGATGCTGACATAAGAGCCCTGGTATCTGATGAAGTTTTCCAACCAACGGTTGTATGGAAGCTTCATGATTTACAGGTATATCTGCCTAGTTTTTCCAGCTTATACTGTGGTGATTCCGATGCCAATCCGTCTGGTTTGAAAGTCATAGCAAATGCCATGCAGGTTACATGTGGAACTCTTGGTCTGTCGACGGCAACTGTGAAACTTATCAGTGCTGATGGAAAAGAGCATATTGCTTGTGCTGTTGGTACTGGACCTGTGGATTCAGCATACAAAGCTGTTGACCTAATTGTTAAGGTTTGAATTTTCGATTTTGTCCTATTACACTCATATTGTATTAAGAAGTCAGTTTAAAGAATACCTCTACCCAATGTTATTTTACTTTTGTAGTATCATTGTCTTAGAAGTAGGATATTTGTAGTGTTAATTTAATAAGGAATGGATAGGGAGAACACATTTGAATTTTGTCATCGTAACCAGGTATGGAAAGCTGCTTCCGGTAACCACTGAAAAGATATTTTTCATCTAGGTACTTTCAAATTTGGGGTATAGTATAATCATTAGTTTATTATCAAATTAACATTGCAAAAGATTATAAGTACCAAATAAAGTTGACAATATTGGAATTAATTTTGTTGAGGGTTGACTTTCAGTTTCAGAACTGACAGATGTGCTCCTGCATTATGCTGAACAGGTACCTGCAACGCTTCTCGAGTACTCCATGACCGCCGTCACAGAGGGCATTGACGCAATAGCCACAACCCGAGTTTTGATCCGTGGCGAAAACGATCACACTTCTACACTTGCTTTAACTGGGGAGACTATACACCGAACCTTCAGGTACAGGAGTGTTTAATATGTTTACAAACCATGTTGTTTTACTTCATATAAACTTGAAGTTATTGCATTTATTGTTTGCATGCCAGTGGTATTGGGTCGAGCATGGATATAACAGTTTCAAGTGTGAGGGCCTATATTGGAGCATTGAACAAGATGTTGGGTTTCATGGAGCTGACTCCCTCAATGTGATGACAACATGAAGAGTCCTTGAGTGTTTTCCACACATTCCTGGGGAAATGTCTTCAGAAATCTATTTATCAAGGATTAACATTTTCAGCCACTTTGCTCCCCCTAAAGGCTATGAAGAAAAATCATTCCCGTATTGGTGAGGTAGCCTGAAATTCTTGAGCTTGTGTCTGAGGAGTGTCGTAGTTGTGTATTATAGACCAGACAGTTGGTGTCTCCATTTAGTGAGCTGTTTAGATGTGCCAATACGTCTTAGTTTCTTGTTTTCCTTCTCTGAAGGATTGGATTTTTAATTTGTTTTTCAAGCTCTCCTAAATTTGTTGCAATTTTTGACGATTAGTGTTGCATTTGTTGCATATAAGAGAACCTATTGATCATTATTAGATGTGCAATTCTAAAGCTACTCTCTAAGGTCTGCCGGCTTCGTTTTCTTCTCCCTCCACCATTTCGAAACTCCAAAGCTTTGTTCAACCATCATATAGCAGGAGGTGGGAGACAGATCAGGTCGGCTAAGTTTTGGGCTTGAAGATAAAGTATTCGCCTATGATTTCTACCATCATTTCTTCAGCATTACGATTCTCCTAAGGTGTGCTGTTAAGAAACATATTTGAAGATACTCCGCTTGTTATGACTAGTGGAGCTGGGGATGGAACTAATGGGCAATGGCGGGTGCCGTTTAGCACAAATTTCATGAATTCTTCATTGTATTTTTATGACAATTTTAGTGAGATTTCTTAACCCCATCCCCTCGCGCCTTGATTTCATAAAATTTACTTAGATGCAAGTGACTCTGGCTTGAATCCGTGGCAATTCTTGGCTTTTGATTTCTGACTGAGAATAAAAAAGTTGTGGTTTGGGACCGGATTCATAATGCTTTCGTGCGAGAAAAGAAGCCTCTGTAATGAATGGCGTGGACATTAGTACGCGTCGATAGTCATGATATTCAGTGGGATCAGAGTAGATGAAGCCTCTGGGGATTGCTTTCAACCTGCGCATTGCGGTTCGTTAATGACTTTTGCGACTTTGAACCTGACCAACCTCATGAAATTGAAAGCATGGTGATGGTATCGGTTGCCTCTCCTCTTTTGAAAGTCAAAAGTTCAATAGAAAAAGAGAAGATACGTGAGCGCTACACCAGTGCATGTATACTCAATTTCAATTATAGATTGACGAGTTGATGCGGAATAAGAAAAAATTTCATTGAAGACGGCAGCATCAACTGGTTGGCATCACTGGGCGGCTGGTTTCAAGCTGCCGACGTAGTTTTTCGGCCTCTTTCTTTATTTTTTCTTTTGCAGTTCGAACTGGAAGTCCATGATCGTCGTAATCTTGAGCTCGCCATCAAGGTTCTTAGCTCGGTTGGCGGCTAGATCAATGGTAGAGGTGGCTTGGAGCCATGGATGAGCAAGGCTTGCAGTCATGGGCGAGGACAGATCTGGAGGACCAATCTGGATGAGTAACTCGGGAGCGACGACGGAAAGGGTGGAGGGCTAATCTGGATGAGGTGGTTTGACGAGATGGTGCTGTCCAAGTTGAAGGGCTAGTGATCTCAAAGCTTATGAAGAGCTCAATGGCCAGCCAAATTTGGCCGAACAATGCTGACGACGGCCATGGACAAGGGAGGCTCCCTTGTGAGTCTTGCTTGCGCTGGCTTGGCTCACCTAAGGGAAGAATAAATTTTTATTTAATATCGCATCACCAAACGCACGCGTCAATTATGAGTGAATATGAATAAATAATACTCAACACATCAGTTGAGGTAGCGATGTATAGTAACTGAATATTTCCTTGCATTCTATTTTGAAGTAATAAATCCTAAATTGGCCAATCTCAGTTGCCGCACATATCCATATACATGCCACAAATGCCATAATCTAACTCAAAACTTGGCCAATGTCAGCTGCTGCAAAATGCCATAATCTAATTAAAAACTTTCGAAGAAATTCATATTCTGTCGACAGTTTTCCCTAAAAATAGAAATTTCCTGCATGCTATTATAAAAATAAAGTAAACGATCATATCAGTTGGAGCTAGAGAGAGAGAGAGAGAATAAAAAGCAAAAGCAGAAGCGCCCATCTCCTCTTCCTCCTCTTCTTCCTCCTCCCTTACCTGTCACTTCCGTTCCAATCTCATTACAGAGTCTCTCTCTCTCTCTCTCTCTCTCTCTTCTCGCACCAGACAGGCAAAGGATTACAGAGGGATCCCAGGTAGACTCTTCCCTCAAATTCGGTACGTCTCTCTCTCTCGGTATCTTCTTCTGCTTTTGAAATCTCTCCGATTCGCATGCATTTCGCCCCCAATTCGGTTCTCGTCCTCAACCCCATTCTTCGATCTCTTTCTTTTCATCCCCCATTTTCCCATTTCTCTTCCCCGACCGATCCGCGTCGCATCCCGCGTCGCGTCGCGTCGCGTCTGATCGTGCGTGTCTTCTTTCATGGAACGCGAACGCGAACCCCATCGCCGAGGTTTAGTCGTGAGTCTCTCCCTCTTTGTTCTTGCGTCGCTTCCCACATGGTCCGCGTCGTCTTGTTTTTCTGGTTCGACATTTTGGGATGAATTCAGGGGAATTTCTTTTTTTTTTCTTTTTTTTGTTTTTCCCTTCCTCTGCGTCTCTTGTGCCGCAAGACCCACCGAATTATGCTTCTTCCCCCGATGGCTTGCTGCCGAAGCTACGTTAATGAATGGTTTTGTAGGACGACCTTTAAGGAATTCTTGAATTTCGGGATGATTAGGATGAGCGTTTCGAGTTCTACGTTGCTCGGTTTATGAATCCGGATGGCCTCTTGTTCCTAATTATTTTGCATTAGAAATTGGTTGGGGGGAAGTTAACTGGGTATATGGAGAGGATGGGAATTTAAATCTGTTCTGAATCCTCCTGATTCCTAATGGTGGAGATGGGTTTTTACATCCTTGATCAGTAGAACTCAAAGTTTTGTCCTTGATCAGATAGTATCTGAAAGGGGATAGCTTCGCTGGGTTTTATCTTTTCGATCCAGGATGTTCCCATCTTTTGCTTGGTACGATGAAAGATTTATCTGTCTTGCAGGCACATGCGCCTCCTCCAGGTTACTTTGTTCGCCTGGAATATCGGAGAACTCGAGAGAGCCTTCTCTTGAAGAAGAGTCCTAGCAAGAAAATGCGTCGGTGGCTTTGTTGTACCTGTCAAGTCGAAGAATCTTACGCTGCAAATGATGATGAGCTACTGAAAAGCCCAAGGAACCATGTACATGGTATATTTCTCAACATATTCTGTTCAGGAATTACCCCTAGTCAATGATTATGAAAGGGTAGCTCCTCTTAAAGCTGATTTTCCATAAAGTTTTCTGGGAAAAGTCAAAATTTTTGGTACTGATATGTAGGTTTCTTGACCCATCAACTTCATAAAGGTATAATACTGCCTTAGGTCTCTGTTTAAATTTTGACTACTTACGGTCACCATATAGGCATCTTGATTTAATGAACCTGCATCCCATACATCTAAAAATTGAGTACTTTTGGTTGCAATTATTGAAATATCTAGCATGTGAACTTAAATGATTTTGTGCATCTGGCACATGCTAATACGTCTTGTTCCTGCTAGTATTTATTTTGGCCTACTTAGCAGGGTTCTGTGGAAATTTTTTATTTTATTTTTAGCATCTGGAATTTATTTTTTGTCTTTGTTTTTAGAAGAGTAAGGTCTTGGCAATATAGGAAGTATTTAAGCAGAGAGACGTCATACTTTTTATTGAAATAATTGAATAAATTAAGCCCCAGGACTTCTGTATATTCATTTTCTAACTGTTTTACTATGCCTAATGACTGTCTATAGTACCTAAAGATCCAATGGAAGCTAACGGATATCTGGAATGTCTGATGTCTTACTTTGTTGTTTCCTCCGTATTGTAGACTGTAGTTATGCCACTAGTCCCAGAAAATAATTATTCTTCAAATATTAGAACAATTGAAGTAGTTGATACGCTATTTCAATCCCAATGAAGATAATTGTGTTGGAACTTTATGATTCTTGGTCTTCACATATTCTGACAAGTAGTCCTCTCAAAGGCAGTAGAGTGAATCCTTTCTGTCATTCTGTTCCCCTTATCTTTTTTTGTCCCAATTTTGGCACAGGGCCCCAAAAAAATTCAAAGTTGTCTGCTCCTGTTAAACCTGAAGTGCAAAAGTCAGCACCACCTATTGAGGTTCCTGCTCTGTCGTTGGATGAACTAAAAGAAAAGACTGATAATTTTGGATCAAAGTCATTGATTGGTGAAGGATCTTATGGAAGAGTATATTATGCTAACTTAGATAGTGGGAAGGCTGTGGCTGTCAAAAAGCTTGACAATTCATCTGAGGCTGAGTCAGATGTTGAGTTCCTGACCCAGGTATGTGCAGAATTTGAATTCTGGTTAACACCATCTCAGAAAATGAATAACTGTATTATTCTGTTATGTTATTCAGTTTATTTAATCAACGACAGTAGATCCTTGATTGTCATGGATTTATGCATTCAGGTTTCCATGGTATCAAGGTTGAAGCATGAAAATCTTGTTCAGTTGCTTGGTTACTGTGTTGAAGGGAATCTTCGTGTGCTTGCATATGAATTTGCGACCATGGGATCACTACATGATGTACTACATGGTAACTGAAGCCTACTTGTCTTTCGTGGGTTAACGCTTTCAGGATAAAACCTGTAGAGATAAAATATTCTAAGTGAAGGGATTATCACTTTACAGGAAGAAAAGGAGTTCAAGGTGCGCAACCAGGCCCTGTCCTCGACTGGACACAGCGAGTGAGAATTGCTGTCGATGCAGCGAGGGGATTGGAATATTTGCATGAGAAGGTTCAGCCTTCTACAATCCACAGGGATATTAGGTCTAGCAATGTGCTTCTTTTTGAAGACTTCAAAGCCAAAATTGCAGATTTTAATCTGTCAAATCAGGCACCTGACATGGCTGCCCGCCTTCATTCTACCAGAGTTTTGGGAACCTTTGGCTATCATGCTCCAGAGTAATGCATCTGGATCTCTCTTTTCTATTGTATGGAGGCTATTGATGAGTATATTGTTTGGCCGTAATTGTCTATCCAGCTGGATGCTGAAAAATTTTGTGTGAAAATTTAGAAAATATGATATAAGAACTCTCACTTTGTATTTGGGTTCAAAAGCAATTTTGCGGTTCACAAATCAATTAGATTGGCTCATCATTGGGCAATCACTTGTTACTGAAATTATCCTTCTCTCTAAACCCCGCAAATCCTTCAAAGTATTGCTTGTCTTGATAAGAATGGTCAATTTAAAGCTTGATTTTTTTGTTGTCTGTCACCTAAAAGCAAATTGCCATCATAGAGTATGCTTTGATCGGTTCAGTGATTGGTAGATTGAAATGTTTCAACTGTAAATGGGGATGATCTACCAATTGGCTGTGATCTAGCTTAGAATCACCCATCTTCAAATGATAATATCTAGGAATAAATTCTTCTGTTTCCCTGACAATGTAATAGGTTAATTGTTTTGAAGAGATATCCAAGGCCCTAAATGAAGATCAAGGTCTAGCTGAGCGACTTCTACCAAACTTTATATCACCCCTTGACATATGCTTGCTAGGTGCCTCGGCCCAATGCACCATACAGCATTTTAAAAAGTGCCTTAAAAGTGTATATGTTCTTATCCAGGGATCTTTTTCCTTTCTCTGGAATGCTGTAGCTGATTCTTAGTCATATACTTGTCAGGTACGCGATGACTGGACAATTGACACAGAAAAGTGATGTGTATAGCTTTGGAGTTGTTCTTCTAGAGCTTTTAACTGGGAGAAAACCTGTTGATCATACCATGCCGCGGGGACAGCAGAGTCTTGTTACCTGGGTGAGCATTTGGTTTCTCTTATAATCAGTACCATTGGCAAGCCTTCCCTTTCTGAGTTCATCGAAATTTGATTGCGTAAAATTTATGTGATTCAGGCAACTCCAAGATTGAGCGAAGACAAGGTTAAGCAATGCGTAGATCCAAGGCTTAATGGAGACTATCCTCCAAAGGGAGTTGCCAAGGTAATTTTTTCTTCTCTCTCTGTGTGTATGTTCGCTCATGTATCCTTGTATATTACATGATCTGCATGTGCACCTTGATGGGCATGTTTATGCATGGTTATATTAGTAGCTACTGAGAAATCTCATTGGTTCTCCACACTTCCTGGATGATGCAGTTGGCAGCTGTTGCTGCCTTGTGTGTGCAATATGAATCAGAGTTTCGGCCCAACATGAGCATCGTTGTCAAGGCTATGCAGCCTCTGCTGAAAGCTGCAGCACCAGCATCTGCTCCAGAGACTTGATTGAAAATGAATTCGAAGTCATTCGGCCTCGCAGTATCATCTTATGCATAGTTTGCTCCATATTCTCTGGTGCATACGATGATGATCTCTTCTTTTTTCCCTTTTCAGAGTAGAGATGATGGGTATACATTATTTGATGAGTTGTGTTCTCTGACGGGAGATTGTATTTAGAATGTGAGCGGCCCATGCCAAGCAGCTGCTAAGGCAGTCAGTGTCGGCATGACGCTCCGTTAGCTTGTCCCTTTCATCGGAAGCTGTCTTTTGTGGACATATATCTTCAATTCTTTCCAAGTAAATTTTACTGGCTGTCTCGTTCACTTCCGCATTGATTTTGCGCCTTCTATTCTAATCAAAAAACGAGGGAAAGGCAAAGTCCTGAAGAAGGAGAGCCTGCTTTACATTTAGCAGGTAAGGAGAGTAGTATGGCAATTGGTTTAGAACTGGAAACGGTGAATCAAGGCCCCCATTGACTTGAGGGCTTGAACAGCTTCATTGCCATATTATTCTTTGGTCTTTCGGGAATCACGTGATGCGACGACATGCATACGAAATCAATTGACTTCCAACTTGGATGATGAAAGTAGACAAGTGTGAGAAAGATTCGTTTGATAACTAAGCATACATGATTCAAAGTGCAAGGTTCGTGGGTTTAAATTGCTCGTTGATCACCTAAATATTCTCTCTTCTAAATGAGCGCTAGGGAATTTAAGGGAATTATTAACATGAGTGTTGAACGAAAGAAATATCACAACGCTATCAAAGCATCAAATCAAATCATAAAAATATTAGCCTTTTGAACTTTCAGTGGTTCTTGTATGGTAATTTTTGAATTTTCAATTTATTTAATGTGATCTCAGATTATTTTAATATATATCCAATTTAGTAATTGAATTATTGAACATTTTTATATAATTCAGAGACTAAATTGAACATATATTAACAGTGCAAAGATCACAATGAATAAATTAAGTGTTTGAGGATCACATTATATATTAAGTTCAAATTCATGAATCGCATTAAACAAGTTAAAAATTCAGAAATTATATTATATATTTGATCAAAGTTTAACAATTATTTATTGACGTCGAATCATCATTTTCATTTTTAACACACCTAAATGCTATAGAAGTTTCCTCTAGATTTCTATGGTTTTGAGATCTTTGAAAATCAACTAATATAAATACACAAAAGGAAATTACTCATTTGCCTCTCTTCCTAATAACTGCATCTGTTGAGAGGCTCCTTAAACCCCTTCTTCAACCCTCTCTCTCTCTCTCTCTCTAAAATCGACATGGCCGACTCCATGGATTCGCCTCCCATGGCTTCGCTTCCTCCGGTCGCTGCGTCCGGCGGTGAGGGCGCGGTCGCCACCTTGTGCCCGGCGCCGGAATCGTGCGGCCGTGCTTCGGATTCGCTGTCCGTGGAAGTTCCGGCGACCGGCGTGAACGGCATGGGCCCGTCCAGTTCTCCAAAGGCGCCGGAGTCTGCCCGTGTCGGGGAAGTCCTTGAGGAGAACTCTGCGGAGGAAGCCAAGAGGGGTTCTGCTTGCGTAGGTGTGGGTGATTCGTCTTCTTTGGATACGAATGGGGATGGGGAGTTTGTTGGTAAAGGCGAAGTGTCCGCGAATCTTTTGGAAATTAAAAAGCAGCAGTTGTTGAGTGATCTTGAAGGCGGGTCGATCTTCAGAGCGGTAGCCCAGTCGGAGTACGTCGCTGAGGAATCGCCGGATATTGGTGTGATGATAGGGGGTGCTACTGATGGAAACAAATTTTCCGGGGAGCTGGTGCATACTTGTGACGCGGTGGAAGGCGACGACGGAATTGACGGTTCTCTCAGACGTTCGTTGAAGATTCAAGTCATCGATGACATTGCGTTGATTGAACCCGTGGTGTTCGCTGGAATTGGCAATGGGGGTGACATGGAGAAGGGAACGGTTGCGAGTTTTTCAAGATGCACTGAAGTGAGTTCTAATAAATGTGTGAAAGAAGCTGCGGATGGAAAGAAGACTAAACGTCCTCGGAGGAAAGGGAAAGGTGCAAAGGGAGAAAATTCAGTGCATTTTGATGAACCTATAGATGCTTGTCGAACAAAGGGAGACGGAACCAAGAGAAGGTACTCGAGGGAAGAAATGGAGGCCCTGAGGTTTGTTAATATTTCGGAACAACGAAAGTTTTGGAGAGAGATTTATAATGGCCTAGGCCCCGTGGCAAGAGAGTATGCAAACCTTGCAAGCTCTAAGCATCAGGCGCAGTCTTCTTTGAGCTATCATTGCCAGCGTCAGTCCCTTGGGAGGGCACAGGATCCTGGTATTCTTGGTGAGTATTATCGCTGTACTAACTCAACGTGTGTTATTTCTTTAGCTGTATTATAATATTATATCTTTCGATGAAAAGGGAAGCTTGAAATTGAATTAACGAAGGTAGTCTTTGCATAAGTTGTTTTACATCATCTTGGACATAAGAATTTCTTACAATGGCCTACCTGTTCAATTTTCATTATGTGATTATCATCGATCATCACATGACAATGGAATCTGCATTTGTGAAAAAATTCATTTTTGCAAGGCATTATATTGTTTCTATTTTTGAGTATGCATCATGCACCTTGTTCTCTGCTAATCTCCTTCAGCTGTTTCATTGGGTTGAAATTGCAAGACACGTGATTTTGGGTTTGAGAATATTATGCTATAATGAGATGCTTAATTTTGGATTCTCATTAGAGGAATGCTCTAGGTTGGTGTTCCACTAGAGATAATGTTGTATGATCTTGCTTTTCATGGTGTTTGAGGACCTTTTAACTATTATTTACATAAAGCAGAGGAAACGCTCAAGGAAAAACATCCTTACGATGTGCATGAATTTGAGAACCTCAGGGCTTGGTCCAATTGTGTTTCTTAAATTTGAGAGATGCAACTGAATGAGCTTTTTTCTCTGACCATGCTGTTGTGGGGGGTGGTCTTTTGAGTATGCCGTAGATATTATTTTGACAACTAAATTTCTTCATGGTTGCTCTAGTCTACCAGTGACAAGGCGGACTGATGTTTCATTCACAATCTTCTTTTTCCTCCCTCTTCATCCTTAGCAAATTCTGGTTTTGTTTCATTTTGCTTTTCTTTTGTGGAGACTCATTGAATATGCTGAGATTCATGACACCATTTGCGGTTGCGCTGATGACATTTAATATTTATGAAGTTAATGTTTCCTTGATGATTTGCACCCTCAGTAAATATTCTTGTTTACATCCAGTAAAGGTCTATTATTGAGGGTGATCAGATTAAGCCTGATTTCTCAGGCTCTTTTTTGTCTGGTTATCTTTTTCTTGTCATAATCAGCAGAAAAAGCTCTTTTGTGTCGAGTCTCACCGTTCTTCCATCTCTGTTTGAATTAATACTTTCCTCTGTTTATTTTGACAATATTCAAACTCCAAAATCACTTTATAACCCATTCCTTAAACTTAAAAATCACTTTATAACCCATTCCTTAAAATAATCATTTACATAGTCATCTGCCCGATGTGTCAATTTGATGGTTCGAATTTCTGTTCTGAACAGGTGCAATTGCTGGAAGTTCAAGGGGGAATTTCTTTGTTCCCACACTAAAGACCCTATATGCAACGAATTGGTCATTTGTTTCTTGATTACTTCTCTGTTGTACATTCAAAGCTACTGTCTCCTGCCCTTGGTGTATGGGCAGACATCTTTGTTCATTCAAATTGTGGTGGAATTGTAAATAAATCACCACAAGCAATTCGTTTGTAAATAGAACTGGCTTTTGCAGCAGTGTATGGATTCATATTGTGACCTTTTCAATGACATGTGGGACACTATTACTCTTATTCTACGCAGCTTGCATTTGGATATATCCCTTGTTCTATGTTTATGTTCCTCTTGATGCAAAGCAATTTCTTTTAAGAAAACTTGGATTTTCTCATTACTTTCAGGTGAAGGGTGTAAAGAACAGGTTGGTATTGTACTTGAGAACACAGAGGACAGTGAAACAAACATTGTGAATCTGGATCCTGCTTGTCGTCAAAATACTAGTTGTGAAGATATTGATATAATAGAAGAAGGGGGCGAGGAAGATAGTGATGACAGTGATGAATACTTTGCTAACATCCAAAGACCAGCCTTTTATGTAGAGGGAGAACCCAACTTTGATGCTGGGCCTCCAGAAGATGGGTTAGAGTTTCTTAGGCGAGTCAGGTATATTTTTCTTATTCACCTTAGATATTGAATAAGTCCAATTCTCTCAACAATGTTTGCTAATTTGCCTTCCCACTCCCTTTCTGCTCCAATTTTTCAGTACTGTTTAGTTCTGTGAGGAGAGTGAATGACATAAACATTAGTACGGTTGAGAGGGAAGGCTTCATGGACTATCGCCGACCGATCATTTCACCCTTTTTAGTTATTTATTTATATATTTATTTTTGGGGGCGGGGGGAGAAAAGAGGGGGGGGGGGGGGGGGGGAAGAGAGAGAGTATAAATTTCAACGTAAGAGATATACAAATTTTCTTACAAATATCAGAACTGAGAGGCAGATGGTGTTGCTTCAAGACTAGATAAGTTAGACATTATCAGTAAGTTCTAGAGATGGGAGAAAGTGGTTTGTAGATGCCCAGCGAGCAGATGGGATTAGTAGAAGTGCCAATGTGCTCACGGTTAGAGGGCCTTTGAAGAGTGCATGCATAAGGGGTGACCTTTAAGAAGATTGATGTTATGAAATTTAGGACGATATGGTAGCAATGAAGTGCAAAGACGTGAAGAGATACTTTAAGGACTCCCATGTTGAGTGATGTTGTACACCTGGGTTTGTATTTACAATAGTGCACAGATTGCGAGATTGAGACATAGTTTACAGGATAATCATATGCTAAGATATCTGGTAAGGGAAGGAGTGGTGTTTCGCTCGTCGAGAAAGCAACAACAAAGGTGATATTGAGCTTGTTAATTTGGCGTGCAGTACCTTTAAACTATCTTCTTCTACAGTCATTATGGAAATTCAGTGGCTCTTTTAGCAGCTTTTAATCTATGTGAATTTAGTAACTTGAAGTAATGGTATGTATTGTATTTTTTTCTTATTTACTATGATTCCAAAAGCCTGAAGCCAGTCAAGACTGTATAGTAATTTTAAGCCTATCTACCTTCCACATTGAAAGTAAAGGAATATGCAATGATTTGTCTAAAACAAGCTGACCATTTTACCTGTATGTAGTGGGGTCAATTAAAGAATGATCCTAAAGTTAAGTTGGCAAAATTGGAATGACATATCTGGTTTACGGTTTGAAGGGGGGTATCGTGAGCCTTGTAAAGCTGGATTGATAATTGAGGACCCATCAAAGAGAGCTTCTTGTTAGATTTTTGCCTTCACACTCGCCTTAAATTGATCCTTCTGAGCCATGTATCTCATATCACAACTCTTGAATTATTCATTCAAATGATATATATTAGTTATGGGGAGCAAGAGATATGGTTGTGCAGTGTCTCTGGATTGGAGAGGCAGATATACTTTGTTGTGTAATGCTCCTCTTTAATGCATCAAGTTACCTCTCTGTTCACAGCACATTTTAGAATTTACTAATGAGGATGAGGAATCAATGTAAGTGAGAGCATGCTTATGGCGGTCATTGTTCAGGCTGATAATAACTAATGGATGGGTAACAGTATCCATTTTGTAGAGTGGATACTTCCTTTTAACGAGAAATGAAAGTGCAGTTCGTTTCATGTTTTTCTTTACTTTTGCCCACCTAACAAAATGCCCATTGGTATTTCATCTCGTTAAGATGCACCAGGCAAACATGAAACAAACTCCTTTAGACTTAGTGCACAAAATATATCCCTTAAGTATGCAGCATGTTGTCCAACCGCGCGGTCACTCTTCTAGGGACCTCTTTAGCAAATCATCAGCTCGGTTGTACCCACCACTTAGTTCTTTCTGGCGCTTAAATTTCCAGCTTTAAGGTTTAGTGGTAAAATTATTGTTGGGAGGAAGAAATTTAAAGCATTTGGGTGACCATCTACTTTCTTTTAGTGTGACCATATTTCCATGGTGGCCCTTTCTTGTTTCTCCCATAAGTAGCTAATATTTTGTAATGTAGAAAGAAGTGAAGAAAAGAAAGAAAAGCAAAGTGTCTTGGATAGTTGTCTTGTATGAATACTATCATAGGGGCAACATACGAATGTGATAGTTCCAACAACGTGCTTCAACTATAATATAGGTCTTCTCACCGGGTTATTCTTCTAGCATTGCCAAGAATTAGGGTCAGAGCAAAGAAATGGCTTGATATGACCACTGTATGGTGAAACCTGTTGACTCATACAGCCCCTGAATGTGCGTGCTGCATTCAAAAGACAAGACAGCATGACTACTTCTAGATGAAGGTTTACTCTCATTGATAATCAGGCTTCGTGCAAAGCTGATGTTTGCAACTCTGGAAACCAGTTTTATTAAATGATGGCAGCTCGTGCCGATGGTCTCCACACAATAGTCTAGCAAGGCATGGATGTATACATAATAATGACTATCTAATGACCTCTTACCCTCCTACCGAACACGACTCATAGTGACAGCTTCCTGTTCTTTTTGCTTTCTGATGTCGTCGATCCTTCATATGGTTTTCACTGCTTATATCTTGAAAGAAGAATTATTAAAGTGTTCTTGCACTAGTCTAAGACCTTTGACAAGGCTCTGGTTATATATGCATTGTCTTGTCATAGGTGGGAAGCTGCACAGATTCCGAATGTGAAGGTCGCTAAGCTTGATCAGAGTAAATTCCACAAAGAACAGAGCGCTTACATGCCTGTAATACCTGAGATTGCCAAGTGTCCAGACCATTTTATGCCACTGAAACAATGGGAGGATGCTTTTCTTGCGGATTTTTCAATGTTGAGGAGGGTATGCTCTTTATATCTTTGATATACGTGTGGTGCTCATCTTTGTATCTGGCTATATTCTCTATCATAGATAGCTATGTTCCTGGTGAAATGTCAGATGATATCTTGTGCATGCTGATAGGTGACAAGACAATATATGTTGCCATCCCACGCTCTGTTGTTCGTTACTCCTTACAACTGGAAAAAAGTGCTCATGGTTTCCTTATTTTACAGGCTTTGTCAAGTGTTGAGGGTACCGGTGCTGAAATTTCAGGGAAACTGCAATGTTTGATTGAGGTCACACAGGAGTGTTATGTTCAGCATCCCAAAAGTGATGCTTCTGAAAATTTCAACGACTGTCAAACTGCTGGGGAGGTAGATGAAGCAGTCATTAGCCCTAGCCAGAAATCTCTCGGCAGTGAAAAAAGTGAAGACCCTGCGTTGTCCACGATACTTGGGATGGACTCGGTGGCAAGGGTGTCCATGCTCAGAAAACGCATAAACTCGGTGGAAGATGCGAGCCTTCTTTCGAGAAACGATTGTCTGTGGCTCTTTGCTCTGTGTGCTGCCGTGGACACCCCATTGGATGCCAGCACTTGCGCATCTCTCCGTAGTCTGCTCCGGAAATGTGCGAGCTTGCGAGCTCAGAACGCTGAGCTGGACGACGAAGTTATAATGCTGAATATTCTGGCCACTATTTCCGGCAGGTATTTTGGGCAGTCAGACAATTGAAGCCTTCTGCTACTACTGTGGCTGTGCTCTATTTTTCACTTTAAACTCTTATAATATGTTTAAACTTATGTTTAATATTGACAAAATCCGGATTTCAGTTGAGTATTTAAGGAAAAACTGCAACCCACTTTCCCAGCAAATGGAGCATGAGTTCTGAACAATGCCAAACAAGCCATCGTTAAGCGGCCTAGGGTGATAAGATTACATAATATATGAACGGCTCCAGGGGAAAGGGCCCGTCAGTTAAAAATGCTAAAGCGGGTGGATCGATGAAACATGCGCAGAAGTGGAGGAAATCTTATATTTTTGTTCAAACCAAGCCCACATATACAGAAAGCACGAGAGAGAGAGAGAGAGAGAGAGAGAGAGAGAGAGAGAGTCGACCTGAAATGAAGGTTGACTGTTGGAAAGAGGGGGAAAACCGAGGAAAAGCTTTACTTTGGTATATGGACAGTGCTATGCAAAAGGCTAGGTTACATCTTTTTGCAACAAATCTAATGTTCGCTTTTATCTGGTAAAAGAAGCCCAAGGGATGCTGTCAATGATGATCGACCATCGCCACCAGACGAAGGAAAGAGACACTACAAATCCCGCCACATCACGTAACTTTTCCTTCTTTCCTCCTCTCATATTAGCAAAAGGCATATCACAAGAGTCACGACACATTTTTATCAATTGCCATTTCCAACGAGAGAGGCACAAAAAATTTGTCTCCACAAATCCATATGTTACATGGGGCTTAATGCGGACACAAAAACCAGAAGTATTGCCCGCTCTGCAAGTTCAGAACTATACGGGCACACGTTTCCCTCGGTAACGATCAAAGAACTGCAAAAACCAAACAGAACAGCATGTTAATGGGATGTTGTATGATGTCCCACATAAATCATATATTGGAATTTCTGAATGCTCATTAAGTGAAACAAAAGGCACTTCTCACTTAAATAGATAGATAAACTTAGCCCCCAAATTCAACTGGATAGACAAGAATATCTTTACCCTTTTGCCATCTGCTTTTGAAAATGCTTACCTGTGGTGTTTTCCGTTGAATCAAGGAGATCTGCCATTACAATTTCAAAAGTGTGTCCCCTTCCCATCCAGGTGTAAACAAAAAGAAGCCATGATGGTGGGGGGTGCCACTCATGAAACTTACTAAAGGAAAGCAACCTAATTTGGCAATGCAAACCACTTTGCCGATGCAGGAGGCTACATTAATTCTTCTATTCCTCACATATACTAAATGCTACAAAATAAATCACATCGCTTTTACCTAATTACCTTTTTCTATGTAAAAGATAAAGATTAGGTATCATTGTTCCATCAAATCTAACGATGTAGCTCTCATGTCATAGCTCAAACTATATTCTCAAGTTGGAGGGAAACATGTAAATGGTTAAGCTGTTCAAATAGAGAGAGTCCACATAGCTGCGCATCACTTACCATTATGAGACCCACCACCCACTCAACCAAGCTTTCTAAAGAGATTATCATGATCAATTATCCCTCATAGTAGACTAAGAGTAGTTTTATCATTACATTTCTGGATGAACAGAAGTTCATGATAGCATCATGCCAAGGCTACATTTGCTTCACATTTTAAACTTTCAGACCCTGTCCAGAATAACGTGAACTGAGTTGGACTACCACCAATGTCCAAATATAAATCCTAGCATTTCCGAAGGACATAACTGATGATAAATGGAGTTTAACACATAATTAAATTTTCATTTTCAAAAAATACACGACTGCATGTATGAGTTTGAAATGCCAACACGCAAACAACTTTTTAGCAAGCCATATGTTAAAGAATTTGAGGACTGATGAATGTCATTATAGTTCATCATCCTCTGTTCATTTTTCACAAACTAGTTCACCAAAGAACAACAAAGGCCATGCCCCTATCTTTATAACAACAAAAGTAAAACCACCAAAACTGCCGTTGCAATAAATCAACCAAAGGGCCTAAAAAACTGAGAAAACAGATACACATACCGATCTAATGTATGGCTGCTGAATTAACCAACCAAGGATAGGTATCCTTTGTAGAAAAACTGCTAGAGTTGGCCAGAAACCACTGCAGACAGAGAGCTAGCTTAGTTTAAGTTAAACAGACAATAATTTTGAGACTGCTGACAAATGAAAGGAGCAGACCTGAAAAGAACAATAAAACCATATGATTCCAGAATCATGCCGAGAATGGGCCATCCTATGATAACAAAGAAGAAGCCAACACCAAACGAGATTGTTCCCTGGCCATCAAGAAATATAGAAAATGTCAAACAGAAGATTAAAGTGCAGGAGCATGGCTTTATATGCCGAGAGTTTCTATGAAGTGTCAGGAAAGACTTGGAACCTTGAAGTTCTGCCTTTTCATAAAGAACTGCATGGTCGACTTCGGTCCTATAGTCAAAGAGACTCCTGAGAGGAAGAGAATCTGATTGAGAGGAAAAAAGGCCAGTTAAATGGAAACCCTATCAAAAGTAGGACAACAAGAACACAAGGAAAGATGTGCCACACAACAGAAGCCAGGTAAAGAAACTCACATTTCCCATAGCAAGCAGTCCCTTGTCGAAAAAGAAGATGATTCCCAGAAATGAGAAGAAGATACCAAATCCAGTCAAGCCTAGCCCGATTTCTGATTACAACGAAGAAGTTTTAATGACACTGGTGATCAAGGGCACAAATACTGACTGTAAAAGAGAGTTTGAGTCCCACGCAAAGAGAAATGCATGTCAAGAGTAACACCTATTAGGTACCAAAACAGCAACTTTGTCTAGTAACTTGACAGTTACAGTCAGAGTCTCACACATTTTGAAGGACTGATTTAAACGTTTATATGCAACATTCACCTACCAAATCTACTTTCTATAGTCGGTTAAAAGCTAAAAAAAGTTCCATAATTCGGTAAAGCGACAAAATTAGTAGAAAATTTTACCACTCAGATAGAAACAAAGACCATTTGAACTCTCCCTCCCTTTCTCTCAATCTTGTATTGCTAAATCTGCAGTAACAGCGGCGGGGTAGAGAGGAGGGGATTGGGCCATATCCCAGCACATCATCGACTGAATTTCCAGATGACACTCGTTCTCTTTATACTTTTTTGTGGACTGAAGAATTTTGAGATTAGACATAAATGGTTTGAATATGATTATCACTGTCTTCTTACTTGACTGGAAACCTACTGTGTCCCTCCCCACTCATAAATCATAAGCTGACATAGACTAGACATACATATCCATCAAAATAACATTGATAAGTCCTTCATGTCATAATTAAGTTCAAAACTGAAGCAAGGCCAAATGAATGGATTAGCTACATCACATTGCAGTACAGATACGAATACAGCATATAGCATAACTGATGGCTACATCTCACACACACTCAAAACAGATCTAGTCTAAGTGGAGAGTCCCACATGACTTCATTCGACATCTATTTAGAAAGTGAGAAAAACTAGGAGAGCACCCTCCGTTTCAAATGAAGTTGGAACCAACAATTACAGGCACTACTACGTATGTACCTAACAGAATCCTATTCCGCAGACATTTATCATACAAGAGTAATAAAAAACTTCAGAAGCGATTTTGCCAATATTTGTAGTTTGCAGACACGTACACCTACATCTTTGATCCGATTCACAAAATAGAGTCCCAATCCTCACTTTGCATGCCAAATACAACTCAACAAACATATTACAAGACAGATATAAATGGCTGAACAGAAGGAACAAGAGCGAAAGGAGAAGAGAGATCTCACGGACTTTTGCGGTCATTCATTTCGAACGAAACCATCGCGACTGCTACTAGCGGCGCTCCCCTGCCCAAACAGCAAGCTGGAACCGACAATAGAAAGAATCAACAAAAGGAGGAACCGCCGGATGAGAGCGACGGAAGTCAACTCGGAAGCGAGGCTCGAAATGAGGAGAGCGAGAGAACAGGTACCTCGAATCCAAAGCAGACGGAACCAATCGGGACGGAGATCGCGCGGCGGTGAACCTGCAACGGAAAGAGAGGATACGGAGTCGAGCAGAAATCAATCAGTCAATCAATCAATCAACCAACCAAAAAACGAAGCGGAAACGGATTGATCGAATCGAATCGAATCGGATCGAATCGAGTCGAGTCGAGCGAACGCGATGTTTCCGGCCGGAAAGCCCTAGCTTGAGCTCGGGGTTGGTGCTTCGCGGCATGCGAAGCGTGGAAATGAGGAACGGATCCGGGCAGAGAGGACGAAAGCGAGAGGAGCTCTCACCTTGCACTGACACGCAGCAGCAGAAGAAGACGAAGAAGACGAAGAAGAGGAGGAGGAGATCGGTGGAGAAGACGAAGGGTAATGGAGATTAGGAAGACGAGGGAGAGTTTCGTAACTAACGGTTTTTCATTTAACGTGTGTGCACACACACACACATATATATATGTGTGCGTGCGTATAGCTTTATGATATCACCGGACGAATGAGAGAAGGGACAATGACACAAACAAACAAATAGGACTTTGAGCTAATATCTAACATAATCTCTAAACTTTTAATTTATTCAACTGGATTTCTGAACTTTAATTCAATATACAAATCCAATCCCCGAACTGTATGAAAATGTTCAATGTCGCCCTTCTATAATTATTCAAGATCATATATTATATTGAATATTTTCATACAATTCAAGGATTGGATTGAATATGTATCAAAAATTCATGAAGTATATTAAATAAATTAAAACTTCATGGATTACATTACACATTAGGATAACGTTTGTGGACCACATTAAACAAATTAAAAATTTATGGACTAAATTACATATTGGGCCAAAATTCATAGACTATTTATGCCAATTTCCCATAAGAAAATTATGCAAAGTTCCATTTTTATTTTTCTTTTAAGTTTAGTTTTAATGAAGTTATTATTGAAAAAAGAATTTAATATTATCTAAAAATTTCATTTAGATACATTTTCATTTTTTTGTCCAACGAGTTGTGTTTTAAAAATAATTTAATTTCCTTTATTCACTGATCTCAGATTTTAACTCTTTTACGTTGTTAGTCTGTTTGATTTTTTCCGTGTACTTTACTTTCAAGTTCCCTGGATTTCCTTCTTTTTTTTTTTTTTTTTACTTCTATTAGTTACTATCTTCTTTTTCTTTTTCCTCAGTTTCTCCAATTACTGAAGCTACATAAATTGTAAATAAATCGTCTTCAAAAATATATATATTTTTATCGTTCAATAATATGTAACTCAAATAAATTTAGCATTTTCGCTCGATTGATTGGGGTCCACTAAACACTTTTTCCAACTGTCGCACTCGCAGCACATCTCTCTTTAAAAACTGCCAACTGATGATCATGTGGCAGCGGTATTTTCCAGGTCCAGGGATATTCTATGGACGATTCCCCACCTTTGAACATCAAGCAAAACCTACTTCTCAGTTCTCAGTGTTCTCTTCCTTCACGATTCAGTAAATGCTTCTGCTATGTCCAAACTACTGCAAACACCATCCCTACTTCGAAAAGGCTCAAACATCGATGATCCTCGGCCATCTGCTGGGATGTGCCCACCATACATCCAAGCATAGACCACCAAAAAAACCCCCCACCCCACAAGAACAAATGAATGACCGTGTCTGGCTTCCATGAACACAATTCAGAAGGCTAGATTGCGCTATCAAGAACACTCAGCCAAGTGCACTCGTCCGAAATGGGTGTACGGATCATCGTTGTTGCAGGAGTGAACATTGGGATATTACCAGAAAGAACCCGGGGCTCAGTTGACTTGAGATAAAAGGAATAACGTACATGTATTGCCACAGAGGTAAAGTGGGGCACAAGTAATTGAACAACTGGTGGGCCTATACCAACCACTTCACAGTGAATTCTATAGTTTAAAAAGATGCTTATTGAGGACTGATCGATACATTTGCCAGGATGCTTTTCCGACAAGAATGGTATGAAAAGAATACAACGTACAGTTGCTCTTGTACCTGTCTAAAGCAAACTTATTGTTTTCTCTCTACCTAGCTCTATGAAAGGCTTCTTTCATAATGGTCACCAGCACCATCATCAACAGAAAGTTCCTACAATAACAAAATTGAAAAAAAAAATTATAATATATTGTTGAACAAAGCCAGACAGATCCAAGACTGCTAGGATAGAAGCATAAATTGAGAGGAGGCCAAAGCATCAATGAATGTCCAGTAACATTTAGGGTATGCAAGAAAGCTATGGAGCAGAACTACCAAAACCGTTATGGTAGGATTGACTTCAAGGAAAATATCACAGAAGACACACTCTTAAAAGTTAGCAAGTTTTATGTACAGGGAAGGTTACACTTGAGATCATACTCACCTCTACCTGTGCAAGCAACGTATAGAAATGTAATGCAATGCATTAGGACATATTTATCCACAACCCATTTCCTTAAAACAGATGAGCATTCTTCCAGGTCTGATGAACCTAATACTATCCACCTATGATTTGAAATATTCACTATTTATACCTTTAAATATACAAGCATTCCTCCCATCCATCTAACCTTGTAAGCTTGAAATTATAGAATGAGGATCTACTGTAATTTATGTGTGCTCCATGGTTGTGTTTCTTGGTAATTGGTAGGTGAATAAAAATTAAATTTGCTTGACAGGAACATTTTGAGAAAAAAGAACAAAAGATAAGACACTGCACCACTTGCAGAATCAACAAGCTTTAAGTTCCATATTGGTTCCAAAAGGCTCCAGGCATATTGAAGGTTTTCAAAAATTACAGGTCAAATAGGTAAGTTCCAGTGCAAGGCAAAATACAATCCCGACCTTGTACCCTGCACGCACTCCTACCACCTACTTTATGATGATCACATGTTGTTTTGAATTTCATCCAAGGCCAAAGCACAAGGAGCAAAAACTTTGGCCCAAGCCCACAAACAGGTCTAGAGACAACGCAGCTGGTGCATATAGGCAGGAGGGAAATCGCAATGTTATGCTAAATGTGCTGAGTGATGACAATCGGTTGGTGAGATATTCCGAATATTTCCTTCACAAGTTTTCAAGTGCGATTGCACCACATAAATTCAACTTGCCTAATAGCAGAAGAAATCCTATAAGAGAAACTTCATAATGTTTTAGTAAAGAGATCATACCAAACCCAACGCTTCTACCAGGCTTTTAGGTCGCTCTTCACCACAAACACCGACAAGCATGTTCAGTAGATACTCCCTCTGTTCCGGCTTTAATTGTTTTTCGAGGCCCAGAGCCACCATTTCCATCTCAGGCTACAAAAAGAGTAAACGGATAAGAATTACAAATAAGATAAAGACTGCTTAGATAATAATGCAATTAAGTAACGAAAAGGCTACTTCTAAGAGCAAAACTGCACCTACTAACAGCTAATAAACTGGACATGCATAAAGCATATATCTATGTTAATTTTCAGTCATAAACAGTTGAAACAAGCTAAGATACTTTGGTAACATCTGTATGTATAGAGCTCCTGATCAGGACCATAATTCTGAAAATGAATCAAAGCTTGTGGAATTAATAAAGTTTCTGACAGGGTACATACAGAAAAGTCTCTTGGAGGGAATATCTGGTGAAGAACACAAATACTTGACAGGTGAGCTAGTGCTTCAGAATGTTCACCTTGCATTTCCAGTGCCTGCAATAAAATGTGCAAGTTGCTTATGACGATATCAGAGGTGGCAGAACATCAATGTTGCCTTAGATGGCTTCAACTATTCAAAAATAGACATTTTCCCCATAACTGATCCACCCTGTGGATCTCTGGTTCAAGAATTCATTCTTCGTGTACAGTTTTACTGAAAACTTTTCAAAATAATAGCTTTCATCGTCATGTTTCTTTTTCCTAAAAAGTATGCTTGGTACTGATGACAATTCACACAATCCACATACTTCCATGCACTTTATTTCAATTAAGATTCAAACCCAAATAAAAAGCAAGAAAAGTAGTTCACACAATTTCATTTTTCCTCATATTCCAGTTTGAACACAGTGAAATCAGCACTCTCTTGTTCTCTAATATTCAAGGAACTGTTCTTAGTTTTCAAAATATTCAAAAACAGGATAGGCTACCAAACATGTTCCCAAACCAGTTATTTTACTTCCATGGAAAATGACAACTCAAAACCGAAATGTTTCCAATGACCAAATAGAGCCGATGTTCCAAAGTTCAATCCCGGATTAATCTAAAGTTCATTACTCTTATTTTTTGCTACAAGAAGGATTGTTACTAAAGAAGTTACACAACCAATTTCTCCCGCATCTCTTAATCAGTTTCCACCATATCAGCTAATAAAAGAAGGATTAATCTAAAGTTCATTGCTCTTATTTTTGCTACAAGATAATTTGTTACTAAAGAAATTACGAAACAAATTTCTCCCATGTCTCTTAATCAGTTTTCCACCATATCAGCTAATACAAAGAAACAATGTGCCACTCAATTTAGGAATTCACACAGTCAACCTGATTATGAAAAATAATTGAAAGATCATGCCTTTAGTAAGTATTTTATGGGTTGAGCAATATCATAAACCACCTTTCAAGATATCAATCGTGTCATACAACTGCTAGTTTCATTGCTTAATTTTATTCCTTGCGCATGTTGTCACAAAGCCCAATAACGAGAAAGTAATGACACACAGTTAGGCAGTAGAAAGTCATTCTTTATTCTTCAGCATAACTAGATTCCCAAATTCTCAGAAGTCACAATGGCTCATGAGTGCCACTTTATATGCTTAGGTTGTGACTAGATACCAAACAGGAGAAATATTTACCCAGGCTTGTAGAAAACCAGATCGTGTGCGTGCAGCAACAGCGGCAGATACAATTCTTGCTGCACGAATGTTCTCAAGCCCTACGTTCCCAGCAAGCCCAGCAAGGAATTGCCTAGGATCTTCCCCATCTATCTCTAAAGAGATGGACCGACCTGAAGAACTATAAATTTCTTAGAAAATCGTAACTTCAAAAGATTAAAAGAGATGGCCAAGAACAACTAGAGAGAGGGTCCAGTCTAAAAGTACATACTGATTGCACATATTCAGAACAAAGTCAACAGACACACGGTAAAATGAATCGCGAGTATTTTCTGTGCCAAATGAGACTCTGATTCCAGAAGTCCTGCATATGCGACGCAACTGCTCATCCATACAGGCAAAGAGAAGTCCACAATGTCATTAAAGGATCACCTAATAAACAACTGGTGCAGAGGAAAAACCATTACGCAACAAATAGAAACTATATATATAAAAAACCCAAGGTGTGTAATTTGGTCATAGTATGGAGAAACTGAGATGACATGAGAGGATGAGAAAACGAATCAGTAATGTCTTTCTTGAGCTGGCATAACTGTGCTAATTTAAGGGCATTTAGTTAACCCTTATACAGCATACAACTTGTAGACGATGTGCACTAATCATGACAGGTTTCTTGGAACAGAAAACCAAAAATGCAACATTTCCTCAGTTCTTGGAAACTGATCATGAATAAAGCTGTCCTGAAGAGAATTGCCTTTCCCTTGGTTATTTTGATTAATTTTTCTTCAAAATTCCAAATACCATGTTTAGAAATAATTGTGCACAATCTAATAATTCAGAGCGAACCTTCTTAATCATAAAATTTTTCATTTTGACCGCCGAAACTTAATAGTAAAAGAGCGACAGGAATTACAAGCCCATGGGAATTATAAACAAGTCAATAAAATGATTCATGCCAAATAATTAACAAGTCAAGAGGACTAACTTGAACTATGTCAGCGATCATGACGTCCTTTCCACGCAATCTATTGTCGACAATTTCTGCATAACCATTTTCATGAGTTGCCTTGAAGACATAATTGAAGGCAATCATAATTGAGAACATATAAGCAATAAATGTTTCCTGTTCACATGCAGAGAACCATTCAAATAATGTTTAAAAAAAAAAAAAAAACTCTGGGAAGAAAAAATTTCCATCCAAGTTCGGATGTAACCAAAATAGCCGCAGACTCAAGGAAATTGGAAGCCTCAGCAGCTGCAATAAGTACTACAAGAATCTAAGCATGAAGATACAGGGGTGTATCCTTTTATATGACCAGAAAGAACAAAAGCATGCACCAGCAGTACCTGAATGCAAATTCCCCAAATCATTGGCCAGCTCATATTCCTCATCATATAAAGTTAAGAAATGCACAATGACAGAAGAATAAACAACGCATACCGCCTATTCGATCACCAGAGATAAGACAATGAAGGCCAGACTATTAGCTTGTATTGAGCGATGCAGAGCATCCAAGAAGGCCGAAGTTAATGCCTGCTAAAAGTCTGACTAAGCAACAAGGAAGGGAACTAAAACAAATTTCTTCTGCATTGTAAATCGCATTTCTTCATAGTGTTAATGTTAGTGAAGGATTCCCAAACTCTTTAACTAAGCAGTCTATGCCCTATTCATATCAACAATAATTCTAGAGATGAGAACCCAATTCCATACAGTCAAACATTGATAACAGGCACAAACTAAATTTTAGCACGGTCTAATGTCTCTAACAAACTAGCAAGGAAACAGCGAGCAAATGTTCTAAATGTCAAGACAGCAACAAGCACAGACCTCGCACCAATCTATTAGCCTCCCTCTGATAATACTCCTTATCCACCTCCGAATCCACGGCTGATGAGGCCATCGTGGCTGGCCACCATTCAGGCAAATTCTCCTCAACCCGAGGCTCGATATTCCTACGCCTTCTAGGTGAAGACCTATCGACAGTCCCCCCTAGTGCAGGCGAAAGGGGATTATCCAAAACCCTGGAGCCGTCGGTCTCCTTCCTCGTCCCCACAACCACCTCCCTGCCGCCAAGGCTCCGGTCTCTCCTGACCACCACAGCTTCATTCTTCCCATACCCGAACCGCGACCTAAATCCCAGCACCAACCGAACCACGACCCTGACCGCGAAGACGACCACGAAGCTCAGAGCCACCACGCTCCCGACGAACTGGACGGTCGACTTCCGGCAGGATATCACCATCCTATTATCGTCGTCCAACGCGACGAGCGTGCTCAGGTCCGCGTACGCGTCCCTGCCGGCGAAGACGAAGGCGCCGAGGCCGGACTTGGCGCGGGCGGACAGGCTAGTGAAGTCGATGGTGAGCTCGACGACGCCATGCTCGTTGGAGGCGATGAGCGCGGGGGACCTGGCGTCGGAGGAGCCGTCGTCGGAGGCGGCGGGGAGGAGGTGCCGCCGGCGGCGGCGGAGGTGGCGCCTCGGCTTCCGGGAGCAGGAGACGGAGAAGAGGCGAGGAGGAGGAGGAGGAGGAGGAGGGCCGGGGTGGCTCCGGAGCCGGGGCGGCCATCGGCGGCGGCGGTGGTTGAGTACGGAGGAAGAAAAGGAGGGAGAAGAGGAGGAAGGAGAGAGGGAGAGAAGAGAGGTCATTGAGTTTTGAGTGTTGTGGGAAATGAAAGAGATGAGACAAAAAAAAAATATCTGAGGACACGCTCCCAGCGCTTTTGGAGGAGAAAAGCCGAATCCATGCCAACCAATGGCGATCTTAGGATCCAACCTTGGTAATTTCACCATACAACTTTGTTTCAAATTCAGTCCACGTTTTCAATTATAAATTAGATGACTCCAATATCTATTGGGGCTTAGGGCAAAATTATCATTTTCATATTAGGAATTTTCCTTCTCGCTAAAGATCCAAAAAGAATGGCAGACAAGATAATTTCGAGGGAGTGTGTTTAGCTTAGTAATCTCACACCAAGCTACCTTTAATGAGATCAATAATTTGAGCCGTGAGGAAGTATCTAACGAATTGGTGCTCTTCTATGCCCACGAGTTGATGTCAATAACCTTGGACCTTGGCATTTTCAAATGCAACTGAGTCACTTTCCATAAATATTTTTGTTTAAGATCTTCACTCCTAAACAACGGCTCCGTTTGGGAACCACTTTGGAAAGCCCCTTGGGGGTCCAAAGCCCATTTGCCCAAATATCGGGTGTTTGGGAACACCCAATGAAACTTGCCTTCAAGGAATGCTGGCATTCCAAAGGCTGAAAGCTCAAGGCAGGTCCTAGGCTGCCTTGGCTTTTAGCATTTTCGAAATGCCCATGTCACTGTTCGGGCGCTACTGTTCATCTTCTTCTCCGACGGCGTAGACGAGCTCGAGAGACCAGCGAGGTCACGGCTAAGGTCGACGAGGTTGCGGCGACTGGTCACCGGAGGTCGCGCGACCTCAGGCGTGACCCACATTTGGCTCGCGCTGGTTGCCGCGAGGTCGTGCAACCTCCGGCGACCCAGATCTGGGTCGCCGCGAGGTCCGGCGACCTCCGGCGGACCTAGATCTAGGTCGGGCGACCCTCGCCGGAGGTCGCCCGATCCTGAGATCGCCGGCGGCCGCTTGCTTGGCCGGTAAACTTTTTTATTTTTATAATTTTTTTTTAATCACCAAAGTTCTTTGTAAATGTAATTCCCCAAACACCATTTTATTCAAAGATACTTACAAAGGGCTTTTAAATTATAATTTACCAAACACGGTTTACATTTTGGAAAACACCTTTAACTCAAAGGTCTTTGCATTTTCCTAAAAACTTTCCCCAAAAGTCTTCCCAAATGCACCCGACATGTTCGTGGGGGCCCAGCTCATTTGGGGCATGCGGACTTTGAAGTCATCCCCACCTTCTTCCAGTATCTCATTGGCAATGATTCATGAATGCAGCATGCGCCTTTTTAATTGTTTAGGAGCCATTTTGGAGAGGCGTACTAAACTTATTATGTACCACGCCACTAGACGACTCGCCTGAATGTCGAATCTTTCTGCACCGCTAACTCGGTGTTATCATCACCCACAAGATAAGCCCAACATCACCTCTCTAAAGAAGCGAGAAAAGCTCTTTCTATTTAGTCAAGTGCAATAGCTGCAAACAATTGTTAACACACATTAGAAAGTGTTTGGGAATGCGAATCAAAGCATGACTTCGGCGTTCCCACATAGATATGTCTTATGGGCCTATGAAGCCCGATCTCTTTATAAGGAAAACTTAGGATCTTTTAAATTATGGGCTCATTGTCTCTTTATAAGGAAAACTTAGTATCTTTTAAATTATGGGCTCATCCGAGCCCGGTCACATTCCTTTCCTCTCACAAATCCCGTTTTGCATCAAAAGCAGGAGTCGAACAAAAAAAAATCTCATAAAAACAAAATGATCTTCAAATTGTAAACAATAAGCGTGCTTCCAGTATCAATTATCATGCCCCCTCACTGCTTCACCAGCTTGCCATCCTGTTTTCCCCCTCAACCATGAACGAGAACTCAACGATGTGTATTTATCAGCATCTTGAAAGAGCTCCACAACCCACACTTCCAAGCAAAGCAAGAGAGAGAGTTTCAACACAACCAATGGCAAACCAAAAAGATTCTGCTGGCCCAACCTCTTCATTAGCTTTTCTAGAAGCTTAAACTGTTAGAATATCTCAAGGATAAATGGGGAAACCGTAATCCTGCATCTTAACAGATTTCAGCATTTTAGAAGTCTCTAGGATGTACAAGTACACTCTTTTTGATGGTGACAAATGCATTGACTGAGAAGCCTTTCATTCTCAAAGATTTCTAGCATAATTCATTTCCCTATTACACGGTATCCTGTAAACATTTGTTGGTATCAGATGATACTCAAAAGCGACTATAATATACTAGAAAGAATCACACATACAGCAAGAAGGAAAAAGAAAAGGGGGGCAAAACTCCTCTCTTGGCTGGTCTAAGACAGAGGGTCCACGAAGCTTTTCGCTTGATGTAGAGCCTGCTCAGTGCACTCCTAACTTATGCACTCCCCCTTGCTTGGCATCAGTGTAGTTTTCCAAGAGCCTCTTCATCATGACCAGCAAAATGGATCCAAAGAAGTGGAATGATTTCTCTATAACTTTATTTTATTTCTCTGTAATAAATGGCTAATCCTGTACCCACCAATCACTCCTGCCAGAAGAATACTTTTAATTAGCTTCCTAGAGTGGGGAAAAAGCAAAAAGGCTACAGCTTGCATTACCAGAAATGAAAAACTTGAGCATCACATTACAACATTTTATGATGCTGAAAAACACACAGATTACTGGAGTAACTACGACTTCCAAGCTCATCTCATACAAACTTAAATGAGTTTCACATACAAACATCAATTTTGTATAGAAAAAGAGAATCACAATCGCAAGAATTGATGGAGTCTTCCAAAATTCCCAACTCAGCCTAAAAGTATATGTTACATGGCACATTCAGTCTCAGACACTCCATTGCATGACATTCATTTCATAGATGACTGGCCCAGAGAGATAGAATACAAGTGTAATTGAGGTGGAGAGACAAACACTACCTGAAATAACTTCATCGAGGAAGAAGTGGTTGCCGGTCATCAGATCCAACTCTATGGGTAGCCTGAGAGTAGGGCAAATCAACAAAGATGAGCATCAGTGAGATGACAAAAGTGTAGAAAGAGTACAATCAGTACATAAAAGATAAAGAATTTCACACCTCATCATTAGCTCCTGCTGCCATATTTATAAAGGAATCCCTCGACCTGCAAGATGATCAACAAAGTCAACCCAACTATCCAGCTAAGTAATAGAAGGGATCTTCCATCAAATGATCCAGTCTTTATTCCATAGGAGCAACTACACTTGTCTGAGACATTTATTAGCACAAAAATTGTGCGCTTCTTCATTAACATATTTTTCTTAAACAGCCAATGATCCTGGTGATCTGGGTAAACCCTTTGACTTCTGCCAGGTCCTAATTAAACCTACTTAGAAATTTGCCAAAGTTCAAGTTTTCAGCGACAAGTAAGATTAGATCCTATTCTCTAGGTATGTAAGAGTACCGACACGATTGTAAAGGCATACCTGTGATTATCCTCCGGTTCTACCAACTCCAGCATCCCATTCTGCTGTTCATCTTTGACTTTTGATAGGGGTGAAAAGAACTGAACAATTAAAAGCATGAGTCATGTGAAGGAAAAAAAGGTGCAAATATAAGACCACTATTTAACCAAATAACCATGGAATAATTCTCCTTACCTGGTGCATCGAGATAAAAACAATGGAAATTCCCAACATAAAGTTAATTGTCAAACTGTGACCAAATAAAGCTGCAGATGCTATTCCTGTAAAGATTGTGGCAACTGTTGACGAGTACTTCTTCAAGATTGTATCTGGAATGCCCCCAATATACATATATATGTTAGAGATGTTAACCCATCTAAAAGACAGAAAGCACATGAAGGTTACTTCGTTTCCATTACATAGGAGGTCTACAGCTCTCAAACGGATTAAGAGCAAAGCTACAAGCTCAAAGAATCAAACATACAGTCCTACCTGCATATTTGAAGAAAAAGGACGATAAAATTCCCTGGGCCGCATTGTTACATATCAGAAGTATGGTAGCTTTCGAAAGTCCTTGTAGGATATCAACATTGTCTGGACCTGAGAGCGACAACACAAAATGATCATCACAATCGAGAAGATGCATTTTCTTACGATTTCAATTGGTTATCTCAGAGCAGAAAATCTCCATAGCCCAAAGGAGGAAATCTTTACGAAAAATAATGCAAATATAAACAAAAACATCTTAAAAGTTCAGTATTTTATTAGATGTACTGTATAGCCAGAAATAAAAAGTTTATACTGCAAATACATGGAATAGAGTGCTCATTGTGTTCAATTAAGGGGAGGGGATAGCTTCATGCTGAAGCATCTAAGAACTCTTGTATAACTGAAATTCAGGCTCTTTAGGAACAATGCTTTTCTCTCTATTTTTTTTTTTTGGGCATTTCCCAACATCAGATCCTGGGTCTCCCCACCCCCAAAAACCAAAAGAAAAAGGAAAAAAAAGAAAAAAGAAGAAGAAGAAAGAAACTACCAGGCCACACCACATGACTGGTGGACTGCAGGAATCATAATTGAAAACCGTTTCATGTCCATACCTTTAACAAGTGCCATTCCAACGATTCCTAGAAAGTTGAATATAGCACCATACCCGTATAAAAACAAATTCTGCAAGCCAAAGGGCAATATGAGTACTTAGCAAAAGAAGAAAAGAAATTGAGATTACTAAAGTTATGTGCTCCAAGGGTCTCATCATAAAGCAATAATCAATGAGCACATAGAAATGCTTTCCACTAAAGACGTCTCTGAATACCAATGTGACAGCATTCCCTCTGCAATATTACATTCTGGCTTCCAAACCACTAGGTACATCTTTAGTTCACAGTTTCAAAACATTCTAGATTTAGTAGTCCTCGGTGTTACAACTTCGCCATCCTTTCTACTTTTACTTTCAAGAATTTCTTTTTAGGAAAATACAGCTTAATATTGCCATTTTTAACTTTGTACTAATCCAAAAAATGTGGGGCTGTTAAAATGATAGCAGCCACATCTTTCTTGGAAAATAATCCATTAATAAATAAAGAATTCTCAAGATCCAAATTATTGGGCCTCCTCAATCAGGTTCAAAAGATACAAAAGGAAACAGCTCAACTTTCTGCTATATTCCTTGCATTAGGTAAAAAAACACCTGTCATGAATTCATCTTGAAAAGCTTAGCAACCTATGTGCATCCTAAAAGTAACTAAACTAGGCAAAAAGCTCAAGATGCTAACGAGTTGCACTGACTAAAATCTTACCTGAAGGTAGATGCTTGTGTCATATTGGCTCTTCAGTGCATACTCATTGAAGACAGAGGCCATAGATGGCACCGTAACCTGCAAATTTATCCATAGAGTGAGTGTAACAGATAAAGAAGAAGGTTTTGTCTAATGATAATCAACTCTTGCCAAGGACTAAATGGTCTCATGCTTGATTCATAACTACAATCCATTCTCCACCATACCATAAGAAAGGAATAATACAAATTGCACACAAACCTAAGACACAAAGAAAAACATAACCAAAATTGGTTTCAAATTTATATCATCCAGAAAAGGTTTCCTCATACTCATTTCAACGCTTGCTAAGCAATTGCAAATGCATATCTGAGAAGGAAAAGCCATCATTTCTAAAAGGGCAAAAAAGCACACTCACAAAGATCGACGTATAGAGGTATGCACCCGCAGCAACAGGAAGACCCAGAGCAGTAGTCCCTTCTGGCAAAGACCGCAGCTGATTCACACTGATGCCAATGAGCAACAAGGCAAGAGCTTCCCACTGTCAATGAGAAATAATCAGTTCAGCACGTTCACGTAATTAAGCAACGCGAAAAGTGTAGCATAGACGAAAAGTATCACCAGAAATCCGCACTTGTTTTAAGCAAGGTCACAACACAAGAAATAATATAGAGATACCAACCTGAATTATAGAGAACCGACGTTTCATGACAATCTTTAACAAAACAGCAATCACCAAAACCTGCATGAGACATTTCATCGGCGTAGTACTCAATGTGACTTTCCAGCTTAAACACCAGTTTAAACAGGAGAATTTGATAACTTACGATGTGATATTTTCATATCTACAATTAGCATGCCAGACAACTTACTAAGAGTAAAAAACCACATGCTGAGGTAAAGGAGACTAATTCTTGGGTTATCGAAAAACTGAGCAAGGAGGGGGCCAATTTTCAAGAGCATTGAAAGATCACGCATTTTTTTCTTTAGGAAGATGATGTGCCATCAGGTCTTTCGAGAACAATCCTAATTTTTGGAGAGCGACAGAAGTCCAATAGAAATTAAAGACACCTTACCCTAAAAAGAGCATCTTAAAAATGGGAAGCCCTACAATTACTTTAAGATGAAACGTAAAGCAGTAAATTCACATGGCAAGAATTCTCCACTACAATGAACAAGGATGACTTTCAATGGGTAATTTTAAGAAAAAAACAAGAGAATCAATACAAATACATTTAAAGATATATACGGCCTCCTGGACACAACGGCAAACCACAAAGGAAAAGTTTGCAGGTATGACCACTATTCTCCTAAAAAGGAGAACACCAATCTACCACCAATCAGGGAGATGGACATTACTCTCACTAAGGAACAATCAAAGAAAATTCTTACAAAGACAATACCTTGAGATTACTTAGCATCTTCACAGTTGCAGGATTGAAATAAAGCTGTAAAAGATGGATTCTATTGTTAGTCATCCCAAATCAACAGGAAAGCAGTAGCTCCAAAAGAAACAATGACTTCAGACTTTATGATTAAAGAATCTCATGAACAAATCTGTAAACCAGAAGCAGCATTTGTGCTGTCTGGTTTTCTTATTGCTTATGGAATCCATCCCTGCTATGTGGGACCTCAAACAAAATATAAAGGAGAAGAAAACAGATAGAAACTTTGCATCAGACCCATTTTCGTAAATTCTATGTGGCTTGAGAAGATATGACCAGTTTCAGTAATAACTGAACTCTAGTCACTAAGTATTCTAAACTCAGAGAATTGCCCTATTGCCATTCCTAGACAAGCCACATTATAAATCGGCAAGAACATTGTCAATAAGTTTCACATTACAAAGAACTAATTCTAGAAGCTTCATACAAACCTGTCATTCCCATGGAAATTTTTGAAAAGGGAAATATGCTTGAAGATTGGAAAAGATTGATTATTTTAAAATCCTGCATAATAGACAACAGTAGAAGGCTATCTTCTCCTTCAAAATTAATAGCATCACCACCATCCAGTATGCAAACACAGGCACATGCACGTAGACAACTGCACATGAATCAATAACAATGTACACATTACACATGCAGCACACAGGGAGAGGGAGTTTTTCCTTTCACTTGGCACAAGGGCTTTTGAGGAGAATATTACCTGCATGATGAACTTCAAATAATTATTGATTGCATAGAGAAGAGCTGGGACAGCAAGAAGCACATTGTTGCGAGCTGCCTACAAAACCATAGACATTAAGAAAGGACTAAATGTGAGAACTACTGCATGTATGAAGACATGAATATTTGCTCTTGCATATTGCTACGATGCACCTTTGTCAATAGGAAATCTATATGTGGCCAGCTCTTAGCAAACAAAATTGACACAGCTAGAAATTTCCTAGAGCAATAACCTAGAAACTTGGTGGTTGAAAATTGTAAAAGTGGTGATGATTAGAAACTTCCTTTGACACATAGTAAAAGTGGGCTGGATATCTTTCTCCATACTTTTTAGAAATTCTGAAGAGACATCTAAAATGCAGCCAGACAACTATGAGAAAGGCAAAACATATTTTAAGGGGGAAAAATTGACGTCAAGATAATATAAGCAGAACTCATGATGTTCATCAGAACTGCTTTGAAAGAATCTTTAAGAACAGATGAATCACAAGGAAAGAGAGAGCTGGGTATGAAGCTTTTCCCCTATTTGGGACCTTGTGCAGTTACCATGCAGAGATGGTCATCCGTCATTATAAATTGCTGCTGCCTGCACCGATGGCATTGGGTAGAGGACAATAATTCTCCTAACTCTACTGTGCTATTTATAATAATTTTCATTTTAATGACATTATCAATTATGTGAAGTGGCATAAAATCAACACCTTCAAAGGCTGTCCTAATGGCCTATAGCTCTCTTCAAAGTAACTAAGATGGGAGAGAACTGAATAATTCATCTTTCTTCCGTCCAACCACAATCTCCTGCCAACCAAGATTGTTGTTCCATCTCCTTCCGCCCAATTTTTCACACAAGTCCATAAGAGGCTGATGACAACTGCTTGGAACATAGGACAATTCAGGAATTGTTATGTCTGCGTGTAATGAATAAAGTACCAAGAGTCCAAGAACTTCAACTGCTTTCTGGTATTGTCAAGAATAAGTATGAATTCTGAAGTGGCTCAATAGCAAATTCTTTTAAAAAGGCTTTAATTAGCCAAGGACTGATCCATGGAATATTTTGCTCACGCCACAATCCTAATTCCTCTTTTTCAGAAACTTTTTATTAAAGAAGCATCTACTACTGTTAAACTTCACATCAAATAATCACACTGTAGCATCTGTCAGTGGTAGACCATATCAAAGAACCACAAGAAAAAGTTTGCCCATCCATCATCTTTGTGATAATATCAGTCTCAAGAAACTCCTTTGACAGAAGAGAGACGGCAACCACTTACTTCCCTTTTTGTCTCCTCAATCACCATAAACATCTGGGAGTTAAGACAATTAAAAGCTTTATTCAGACCATATATCTTGCCAAAACAAAATTCTGTTCCCATTGACCATTTGATAAAGAAAACCTCTCCTTGTCAAATACTTCTCTAAACATAACCATGGGCCTCCCCAGAATCAGGCAAAATCCACCAGACAGTCTTTAGACCTTCACCACAATCCACTTCTTCCCATGCTCATCTTACATTTCAGAAACATCACAATGTCTATTTCTTGTTTTCTTAGATAGTCTTGGATTGAAACCCTAAGGTTCCTCTTCTCAATAGCTATTGCATTATCTCCATTGCTTGAACGAAAATATGCAGCCTGCTCAGCCTAGAAGAATTTACTTGGCAATCCATCTAGTATTCTTCTTAGCTCATCCACAAAGTTTGAAATCTTAATTGCTATCATTCTTCCTCTTTGTCCATTGGTGTTTCTGGTTTGGTGTGGTCAATCAACAGCCACCCCTCTTCCCCCTGATTGCTCAATTGAGGATACTGGACTTACTCATGAAAGTGGTTCTTAATTCTTTACATATATCAAACACAACTGAGTAAATTTAAAAAAAAAAAAAAAACGACACTAGAGCATTTTCAGATTAACAAAAGGACTTTTGAGCTTCTCCCTCATTTTCTTAAAGTAAATGATACAAGAACTTGTTTATGGACTTTCTACAAGAACTTGTTTATGGACTTTCTAGTTATATCAATTTATTGGGATTTCCAACCCTCGCTTATCATGATCCATATTTTGAGAAGTGCTCTAAAATGCACCTTATTTACCTATAAGGTGCTTCCTTAAGCATGCGTATGAGTGGAAACATCAAAAAGTGTTGAATAACTAATAGCAGCAACAGCGAACAAGAGACTAAAACGATATCAAAATTTTTGAAGAAATGTTCTTCCCATCATAGCCACATATCGGATCCCATTGACCATTGATCAAACAAAAACCACCATTTACAATAACACCAAGCCCGTTCAACGTTAATGGAGAACTTCAGAGTTTTCATCATCACTTTAGCATGTTAGAAGATTCTAATGGACTTATTAACGTAGCCTGTAGCGATAAAGTACTTTTTTTGGGAAAAAAAAAAAAATCAGTCTGCAGGTGAACTGCAGATCACATAGGAGGCTCCAGCTGGTGTATACTTCCATAAACAAGTCATTCATATACTCCTCAATTAGCATCTAGTAATTGGAAAGCATGATCACTATGGTGATCCAAGCCAATCCCTTAGAACAACAATGACTTAAATTGAAAATATACTCTGATGTTCCTCTGCAGCCCAGCTGCCCCTTCCTAGAAATAACAAAAAAATATAAAAGAAATAGATTACCTGCACAAATGTGGAGACTGAGAGTAATGGCTTCTCGCCAACTTTCTGATGTCTGGCCTGCAATAACAGAATAAAGTTAACCTCTAACCGAAACATACCAAGTGTTTCAAGGATTTATTAGCTATGCCAAAATACACCTGAGAAAGCACAAGTGCACCTGATTCAATGGCAAATGTGGAATAATTTTTGTTCGGCAAACAACATCAGATTTTTCTAAAGACTCAAGTGACAACATGGATAGATTGTCCATTCCTAGTATATCTTCTTTTTACTCATGGAGAGTTCAAAATAATAAAATCCTATGCAGACCAGCTGAAGTCAAAAAGTTCATATATAAAATTTGGATAAGGATAAACATTACCTGGAACAAAAGCATAACAACTGCAAAGAGGACCTTTGCAGCTTCCGTCAAAAAGTTAACACTGACAGGGTTGAAGTTGAATTTTCCATCAACCTTGGACATGTAAACTAAAATAGGCTGGCCAAAAGACGTGGAACATAATTGTCAGGTAAATCCAATACTCAGAAGCCAAAAGCAAGCTTTTCAAGAAATGAAAATTGAAGAAGATAATTCTTATATCAAAATGGCAATCATTGACTGCTTGTCATGGCCTATATAAGAACTGACTAAATGACAGGTCTTTAATCTATGCAAATGCCTACAGGCTGAACATGTCAGACAGTCGAAATAGCTAAACTTATACAAGTTCCTTATCATATGTAGAATGCACAATGGCAAGTTTCCCTCCATTTGATAGTCAACTCACTATTTGTTCTAAGTAATAATGCGATAATGCAGAAAGTTGAGTAAATACGTGTATTTATAATTTACCTGTAAGCCAACCAGGATGCAATCCCCAACAACCAAAAGAACATTGAGAGCCCGTTGTTTTGATGATACGGTGCTTTTATGTCGGTCATAAGCCCTTGACACAGTTTTTGAACTCGGGGAGACAAGACGTGAGCGGCAGACACTGCACTCCAGAATTCCGTTCTTCATATATCTACCCCTCTAAAAATAGCTCCCTCAAAGTTATTTCTGCAGCAAACAAAACAGCAATTTACCTCTTTCATCATAGTAAACAGTAATTGTAATAGAAACTGAATTTTTCTACATTCATTGATCCTCTAGTACTGGATCCATTTTCAACAATGAACACAGGAAATACAGGCTAACCAATGCACTGAACTCATGGCATATAAAACCAGCAACAGTCCCTGAATTTCACTGTAAAATTTTATTTTTCTTGACAGAGTGTTCTCATTTAATTTGTTCTCACTTAAATCGGTAAAAGTAAATAATATATAGGGTGAGGGACAAACAAGGAAGAGGTAGAAAATGGTGACATATCCCACAAAACCCAACAAGTTGATAACTGTCGAAATATTCATCACTACCAAATTTGCTGAAGATGGCCTGATGCATCAAATAAGGGACTTAATAGACTAGGTCCTTTGCTTGGTTGGGTTAATAGTTTTATCCATAGGGTGATTAAATTTCTATTGAGATTTTAATGAGTCTCCTATCATTATTTGAAGTAGGGTTGTAGTTTTTTTTTTTTTTTATTTCTGTTTTTTGTTCTTTATATGAGCAAGAAACTATACGAAGAGCACATAGAAGATAGAAATGATCTGGTGGACTCTCCCAGTGCTTTAAACAAGCAACACCCACCAAATGTAAATAATTTTTGTTTCACAAGATTTCAACAGTAATGATTAAATCCCAAATTACCATTAGACAGAGAGAGGAGATTATAGGGGACATATGGGAAAATAAAATAGCTTTGAAGAAAACCGACAACAAGAGCCACCACTAAAACAATGTTCTAGTCAACTATATGTCTTATCCTAAAACAATTCCCTGAAAGAGCTTCGATGGAAAGAGATTGATCACAGAGACTGATGCCTGGGAAGAACTGGGAGAGTAAACAATGTTCTAATCAACTATATGTATCTTATCCTCATCATGCACGCCACATAAGAAAATCTTCCAGAGCTTTTCATTTCTTTTGTCCACCATGGGAAAGATAGACAGGAAGTAAGATGGAAAACTAGCACGCACCAGTAACAGTCAGATTCAAAGGGGAAAAAGCTCGCAAAGGAATTTCCCCTAGCACTGTCGCGTGATCCTTTGCTCAATGACCTGATGCAGGATGCAAGAGGAAGCCAGATATCAGTATAAATCAGTCAGCGCTTTAGTACGTTTTCTGGCACTTTGCTTGGACTAAGCTTCACTCAATACCACTGCTAGATATGACTTTAACTTGCACTGGCTAGCTAGCGATACCAAAGCCTAGATTGCTACCCGAAACTTCAGATATGTACCTCAATTATAGGGGATAATTATTATAGTGATGGTCTTTGAGATGTAGAATGTACAATCTCTAACAGGTTTGAGGTCTGGTGAAAGGACTTGGCCTTCTGATAAAGCAATTTGCACCACCATGGAATTACTTAACTTTCTAGCTAGCTATAAAATGGGTGACCGAAAAATGGACTTGCTAGAAATCTATGTTCAATCTTCAAGGGTAAATGAAAAAAGGAAGAGACGAGGGTAATTGAATGTAGGATACGTTCGAAGCGCAAATTAAGCTAATGAAAAGTCAATGTTTGATGGACAAAAACGAGTTGCCGGCAAATAGTCTATCCTGCACGAAACAACTTCAAACACGATCTGACCCATTCCTGCGCAACCCTCAGCTCAAAATCCATAACCCAATCGCCCACCAAATCATCACGGATGCCTCTATGTCAAAACGGGGACTAAGAATGACAGCCCAAAGGACCAAACTTTCGGCCATAACCAATCACTATTAAGCTCGAAACAGAGCCGACGGAGCGCTCCCAACACAAAGTTCCACCAACAACGGAGCTCAGGCCAATTCGCTCCGCGCATTGTGGAGATCGTCGGAGATTCCGACTCCCAAAATCGCGATTCCGAACAAACTCGGCATCGGATCTCCAGATCGAATTCAAAGAAGGAGAAACTCGAAGCGATTCTCCCAAAAAAAAAAAAAGCAGACAAAACAAGAAAGCGTCTCCTATTCAGCATCGGCATCGGCATCAGACAATTCATTCGCGTAGAGAGAGAGAGAGAGAGAGAGAGATGCGTACCAGCTGAAGGAGCACGCAGGGAGGCCTCTTGGTGTCGGTGACGCCGCGAGGGCAAGCGAAGACAGAGAAAGAGACAGAGGGGTAGAGAGAGCGAGAGAGAGGGAGAGCAGATCTGGGAAGCTACTGCTGCACAACGGACAAGAGTTCAAGTATGTACGCAGGATCTCGGCACGGAAGAGAGAGAGAGAGAGAGAGAGGAGAAGGAGGGAGATGGGGAAATCGGAACGACACCTGATGGGGATGGATGGCTTCGAATCAGGGTCGGGGTCGGCGTCCGTGTCCGTGTCCGTGTCCGTCTGGTTATCCAAAGTTCATTCAAATCGTGCAGCGCAGCGCATCGAGGAGATCATCGCCACCACGCGCTCCCCCGTAAATGGAATGGAACCAAAAAGTAATGCTTTGTAGTTGTTCCCCCGTCTTTGGGGAATAAAGGGGAATTTAGCCAATCTTTTCCGTTAAATTAAGGTCATCATTAAGACACGAAATGTTTAAGGTATCGTGACATTTGTCGAGTGTGTTAGGTATGGCCAATATAATAATAGATAATAGATTTTACTAATGTTAAATGATGCAATGATGCTTTGGCAAGTTCTTGGTGAAATTGAGATTGATGTCGCTTTTGTCATTCATAGAATTAGATGCTGGCAAAACAACACGTGTCTTCATGTGTATTGTATTGTGTAAGGTTTAAAAAAGAGGATATGTTCCTTTGAAATCCTAAGATCCGTCGTGAAAATGCAAGGGAATCTTAAAACGTTGAAAGTGTCGTTAAATTTTAAAATTTAGCCGATCGATGTAATTAGAGGTTTCTAGTTAGGTCGGCCCGGTTTGAGTGGCAGAAAATGGCCACGTGGCAATTGTTTGTGTTTTTCTTTTCTCTAAGTTTTTGCCTCTTTTTGTCCTGATGCAACTAATATGTATCTAAGTTAAAATATTGAAGATTCCAAAAGTAGTTTATAGGGGCGATCAATTTCAAGGTGGATAGGTCCTAGACTGTTAGAACTGATTTTGAATCGTACCTGATTTTATTTGGAATGGAATCTAGAGCCTACTTAATTTTCCGGTTTAGTTTCAAGGTCTACCCAAGAACTTATTCTTCTTTTATGCATTGTTTCCTCTTTTTTTTTTTACAACAACATAATACGAGCAACAAAATGATTCAAAGTAAAATATGAACAGGGTGAACAAGTAAAGGCGAATCAGGAATAAGCAAGGGTAAGCCATGAGGAAGCTATGAGGAAAGTGAGTCACGAGTGAAAGAGAGAGTCATGAAATTTTTAAGTGAGGTTTGAAAGAACAGAGAAAACAAAAGATAGGGAAAAACAAAAGGATACCAAGAGAAAAATTAGGTTTTTAGATTTTATGAAATCGATTCCAAATTAGATTCAATTCTTGGGTGATCCTTCACTTGCAACCGGTAATCAAATCAATTCCAATAGGAACTTGGAATCGGATTAGTTTTTAAGGCGGTCCGGTCCTATTTTTCAATACAACTGGTCTGGTTACATAAACCCTAATAATTTACGGAATCCATACTAAAGGGAGCTAACAAAATCTCGGATTACATTAAGGAACAATTATTTTTTCATGTTTGGTTAGGGGGAGGAGTTAAGAGAGAGAAAGAAGTTAGGCAAGCATCTTGAAATTTGATGAACCGGATACTTCTAAAGCTATTCCAAGTAGCTTTGCTCATTTTTCTATATTCCACCCCCATCCTCGTTCTATTATTCTCCTCTTTCTACTGATCCTTTCACTCGTTTTGCACGCGGGGCCCAGCAGTTAATTCGTTTTCAATTTGATAGGTGAAAATTATATAGTAGTACCATGCACAAGTACAATGATAAATGTCTCATTAACTTAGAAAATTCTTTGATGTACGACTAGTTTGGTAAGATACCCAACTAATTCGGTACAAGTTTTTGACCTGATAATATCTATTTTTCAACCATTCTTTAATGTTTTTGCAATGGATAAAGTACGTCATGTTGTGCCATGACCTATAAGTTTATTTTTCAATCAGTCGAAGTATTTTTCTTTTTGTATTTGTCTCTGTTAAGTAGGAGTTTGCCTATAGAAGATGTGGTAAAACCATAACGATGTAGCCAAAGAAATTTACATTTATTAGTAACTACTTGCAAATGCAGCTATCCGTTCCATGGGATCAATATACAATACTCGGCAGGCGTAGGTTCTTGATGCATTTGTTACCATGATGCTAAGTTCTCATTTCTCCATGTAAATATATGTATTATCTCATCCAAGTAGAAATGAGTAGATGTTCCGGTAAATATAGCGAGGGTTTAAATTTCTTAGTGATTTACCTTTGAAACCCGGCTAGGCTCTTTTTAATGTTGAGCACCTCCAAACTTTCTTTTTTAAACAGTCATGTGATGTTCGGATCAGTTTTTTATGCATCTCAACCGGTCCCTCCCTACACAATCAAGGGTTCACTCCCGATATTGGCCTGGCGTAATTTTACTATTGAAGAAATGCCAATACGACTGAAGATAGGACCACCGAAAGGGGAGCAAACACCTTGTGATTGTGACTTCGAGACTGAGATGGCGGTAATGTAAAATCACAACCACACACTGGTCGGACTCAAGGGCTCGGGCAAGGTGGCCCTCACGCGGAAGCTTTTATAAAGTCGATGGAGCCTTCCCAAACCCGCCTGGCTTCCATCCCTAAAACCATTAGATCGAGTGGGCTAACATAGGCTGCGTTGACATCAGCTTTGCCAAGTAGCTTTGGGTGTCCAAAGCCCATTTGCCCAAATATTTGATGTTTGAGAATATTTTTGAGACCTGCTTGAAGGAATGCTGGCATTCCAAAGGCCGAAAGCCCAAGGCAAGTCCTAGGCTACCTTGGGCTTTCGGCATTTTCGGAAGGCCCGGTGCCACTGTTCATCTTCTTCTTCTTCATCAGTCTCAGATGTCGGCCGACGAGGTTGCGATTGGTTGGCGACGGGCTAGAGAGAGGCCGGCGTGGTCACGGCACCTCGGTGACTATCGCCGACCAGTCGCGCGACCCAGATCTGGGTGGCGCAACCTTGCCGCGACCCAAATCTGGGTCGCATTGGTTGCCTAGGTCGCGGCGAGGTCGATTGCCGCGACCTCCAGCGACCCAGATCTGGGTTGCGGAGGTCACCGGAGGTCGCGGCGACCCAAGCCACCCACTGTAACGTCGCCTCAACCCAGATGCAAAGGTCGCCTGCGACGAGGTCTGTCATCGCGACCTCCGGCGACCCACAACCTCGCCGCGACCCAGATCTGGGTCGCGGAGGTTGCCTGGGTCGTCAGCGATGACCCAGGCGACCTCTGCGGCAAGGGTTGCCGCGGCGACGGCCCAAGCGACCTTTGCGGCGCGGTGGGTCGTGCGACGGCGCGGCAAGGGTTGCCGCGACCCTCGCCACATGGTGACCCTAGCCAGACGCTGCGCCGCCTCCCCCTCGCCGAATCGCCTACCTTTGTTGGCAACTATTAGCTCTTTGCCGGCGATGACCGGCAAAGCCCTTGGCCGACGGAAACCGGCGAAGCCTTGGCCGGCCAACTCTCTTTTCTTTTTTTTAATAACAAAAGCCTTTTGTAAATTTAATTTACCCAAACATTATTTTGCTCAAAGATACTTCACAATGGACTTTCACAAATAGATTTACCAAACACACTTTGCATTTTGAAAAACTCCTTTTAAGTCAAGGGTCTTTATATTTTCTCAAGGACTTTTCCTAAAAGTCTTCCCAAACGCACTCATAGACGTGAAAGTACCTAATGATTTTTTGTGAGATGGTGATTTCTCTTTCACTCCGAAAGAAATTGCCGCCGCCGCTGCCCCCACCACCACAAGGTGGTTGGCTCATGTTACTTGAGCATTAGGAAATGTTGAATCGAATGTTTGTTTGCATGTGTTGTATTATTGATATTCCAAATTTCCTATGTGGTTACGTTAAGTGTTGCCTTGATAATATAAAAAGTGATAAATATATTAGAAATTTTAAAATCTGTCACTAAATTGCAATTGAATCTTAAAATTTTTAAATAGTATGAAGGAGTCCTAAAATTTTAAGACTTAATTACACTTTTATGATTAATTTAAAAACTTGATTATACTTTTTGAAAGTTTTGTAATTTATTTATATTTTCGTGAAAAATTTAACAATTTCTAATACATTTATTCCCATAAAATATAAAAAGTAGATCGGCCATTGAAAACACAAAAAAGCATGAATTACTTTACAACGTCGCATTACTCTTGAAAATCCTAATTAAGTCGATCTCATGCTCGAAAAGTCGAGCTAATTAAATCAAGCATGCGCGAGATCCACTAAAGTAATGACGACCAAAGTGGTCGGCCTAGTACAAAGGTCGACCGTTCTTCACCAGATTACTAATTCAATTCACATTGCGAACAAATTTCTCAAAAATGACGATTTTGTATTGTCTAATTACGAGGCGTATGTGCAGCATGTCTAGTATGGAGAGGTTTTTCGACTTCTAGAGACGCGAGGTGGTCATGATTGAATCCGAACGTGATGCTTTGACGGTGGGCGAAACTTACAATGATGGATGATGTCGGACCGGGGTTGTCCGACGGCGCTCACTCTCCCCGCGCCAATTGGAGGAAAATGGGGACAGCGAAAACGACGATTTAAGCACGACACGAGGAGGAGCAAGGGAAGTAGTTGAGCTACCACTCCAGTTTCTTCGGCACAAACGAAAGCCCCGCCGCACTCCCACCGTCTTCCTCCGCCGATTACTCCGTCGCCGACCGCCGGGGCAAACGATGCTGGCGATTCGATTGGCGTTTCGCGGCGGCGCGAGGCCCGTCTCCGCCTCTTCCTCCTCGTCTCTCCTCTTCACTCTCGGCTACTCCTCTTTCTCTCCTTCTCCTCCGTCGTCGTCGTCGTCGTCGGCGGCCGCGGTTCACGCCGACAGGACCATCATCGAGGGCCCCCGGAACGACTGGTCCCGCGACGAGATCAAGTCCATCTACGACTCCCCCGTTCTCGATCTCCTCTTCTACGGGGTCGGTTCCTCTTCTTGCCTCTCCTTCTCGTTTCTACTCTTTTCGCCCCCTTCTCTCGATTAGTGTAGGGGGAGAGAGGGTTTGCAAATGCACGTTTGATTCGTTCAGTTCGGTTTCGTGCTTTGGCCAAATGTTGAATTTTGCTGGTGGAGTCTTTGACATGTGGAAGACTTTGCGTGATGCGTATATTGTCCTTGTCTCTTGTTCGAAAGGAATTATTCTAATGGGGAGCGGCTTTTATGAGTTTTGAGGGGCTAAAGTTTGTGCCTTTTTGGTCAGGCTCAAGTCCATAGGCATGCCCATAACTTCAGGGAAGTGCAGCAGTGCACTTTGCTTTCCATCAAGACAGGTGGGTGCAGCGAGGATTGTTCGTACTGTCCGCAGTCCTCCAGATACAGCACCGGATTGAAAGCCCAGAAGCTCATGACCAAGGACGATGTCCTTCAGGCAGCTCAAAGGGTATTTCCTCTGGACTACTTCATGGTCATGTTGATTCCTCTCTTTTTTCACCTGTCTGAGGCACTAGCGCCGCTTTTTATCTTTTAATGCTACTTGGTTTGAAAGCAAATCATTCCTCTTCTGGGTGATCTTAACCGGTGTAGTATTTCAGGCCAAGGAGGCTGGTAGCACCCGCTTTTGCATGGGAGCTGCCTGGAGAGATACCGTAGGCAGGAAAACTAATTTCAGCCAGATCCTTGAGTATGTGAAGGAAATAAGGTAATATTTTCAAGTTGTCATGTAAAAGCATTGGGAATATCCAAATTCCAAATGATTCCGTTCCTCTTTTATAGTGAAGTAAGTTAGCATTTCATAATCATGACATAAATAGCAGGACGACTACTCCTCGAGACAAGCCTAGCCTAGATCAATTCCAAATCTCAGAGTTTCTTATTAGAGGAGCAGCGGGTTGTTCAAGTACTGCCCTTTGGGCATAGGGATTTCAGCTTATGTTGCATATTGTTGGTGGAGCTGTACTTCTCCTTTATTCTTAAAATATATGCGATGCAAAGCATCCTACTCAACGAGAGATTTGAAAAAGAAAACAACGAAAGCATTTTCCGTCTAGCTGCTTCTCTCAGCATGATATAAGCATAAGAAATCGCTCTACATTGTTGCGGATCTCTTGCTTTCTTGCGAATTTAGGAACTGTTGCTGTTGGATTTCACCATGTGTCTTGCAACTGTGGATGCAGTTTCCTGTTCGTTATTCATGCTCTTTTCCCTACAAAAATGTCCATCTCAGCCAATTTATTTTGAACTCGAAACCTTGAGATCAAGTTTGATAATATGTTCCTTGAAAGTTTCGTTCTGACATCAATCAGTCACTCAGCCCTCTTTTCCCTTTTCCTTTTAACCTAAGAGTTTATGACAAGTGACCTCGCCTTAGTTGGTAAACTCAGCCTTACCGTGTGAAATTGAGGTATCTTCAACAATGTGATGTGATGCATATTTGATGTATATCTGAGTGATTCAAATATAATTTCTCAGATTACTTTTGGTCTGCTGCTTTATCTGTCTTCCTGATTACAACCGTGTTCTCCATCATGTCATGATTGGTGGACTAGAATTATGCATCAGATGAGTTCGAGTGACTTTTGGTAAATATCAATGATCTAGAGTACAAAAGTTGTTGTGGAAAATTGAGTATTATCCATGGACCTTCTGGAAATTTACTGTTCCTTTTAGCTATCCTATCATTTCATGATTAATGGACTAGAAATATGCATAGGATGAGTCTTGATTGACTTTTGGTTATTATCTCCATATGCATCTCATCTTGACCACCGTTGCCAAAGCTTAATTGAGCTTTGGAATGCCTTGAAGCTGTCTATTACACATTTCCAGCCACAACAGTCCATATTGGTTGACATTAGTTGGCCAATCTTTTGCCACTCGTCTCAACAATCCATTATTAGCTGCTGATAGTTAAAAGTGTCATAAATGAAGATAGATGCCAATAGTTTGGTATGTTCAAGACCACTATTAGCAAATTTAATCATGTTACGAAGTGCTACCTTGGCCTTCGCAAACTTTTTCTCTTGGCTGCATTATGTATTCTGGCCAAATTTGTTTCCCACAGATCTGGCCGTCCCTTGTTTTATAGGCGTCTCTCACTCCTTTTCCCAAATTATACTCTTAGCAACTCCTATGTTTGAGGCGAACAGGTTTTCTAACTAGCTCACGGCTTACAAATGTCTGAAAAAGCTCTATTGTTATTTCCCAAGGCAATCCACATCGATGTAATGGAAGTTAGGGTCCTACGTTCTAACAACCTATGTTTTACTTGCGTGCATGGGCCGTGCATGGGCCATGCATGATCGCATCTAAATAATCTCAAAAGCCAGAATTTGTCATCTTTTTTTACTTCGTCGTTCATTTTTCATCTAGGTACTTCTTTTCTTCCTAACATTTCTTTTTCTTTAAAAGTTTGACCTAGCTACATGTTATTGAGCAGGGAGACGGGGATGGAGGTATGCTGCACCTTGGGCATGCTAGAAAAGCAACAAGCCATTGAACTCAAGAATGCTGGCCTGACTGCATATAACCACAATCTCGATACCTCAAGAGAATATTATCCAAATATAATCACCACAAGAACTTATGATGAGCGGTTGAAAACCCTCGAGTACGTCCGCGATGCAGGGATTAATGTGTGCTCTGGTATGCTCTCACTACAGATTATTACTATCAGGATAGATTCTTTGTAGTGCAAAATGTAGCGTAATCAGAAGGCTGTCTTGTTTTAGTGGAACTTTTGTCTGTATTTAGCAAAATTGTTCATATTTCTGAAGTTCTACTGAGGATCTGACCTATCTGAGGAATATGGAGAACAGTCTGGAGCATTTTGGGGAAAAATAATTCAAATTGATGTTTAGCATTAAAAGCTTGTTTGTACTCTCAACTATGGTGTAGATAAGGGAGACTTTCTTTCTTAATATTTAATCTCAGGCCGATTTAGTAGCGAGTTCAGTTAAAAGGCATGACAAAAAACATATAAGTAGTTTGGATCGCTAGAGTTACTCCAGCTGCCAGCAGCTGCTTTAAGGAGATTATGCTCTCTCTCTTGGCATGGTTAACTTGAGTAGCAATTCTGGTTGGTGCTTTTCTTACCAATGCGTCCAGTCCTTTTCTCCTGGCTTTCTGAAGTAATTGTAGCTCTTAGCTGTTTGGTCCCATTCCACACAGTTCACTGATGTTATTCATTCTTCGCCTTTAGCCAAGTGTAAACACTAAAGAGCATGAGTTTTTTGTTATTTCATGGTTTTGACCTTAGATTTTTTTTTTCCCCAAGTCTCCGTTTTCTTCAATCATTGATGTTACTGGTGTTAGCTTTGCAAGTATTAACCCACTGGGTATTCTCTGGTACATTTTCCTGAAGTCTCTAAGGTGATGGAAAAATTAATGTATTTTGAATAGTCAATGACGATATTTAACAGGAGTGGTTTAGACTGGGCTTCACCTCTCGACGGTTGTAACATTTAAGGACGACTCTTCTCAAGAAACTTATAGTAATAAATTCAATGATTTGTAAGATCAAGTCGAAACTCCTTTTTTTTTAAATATACAGGAGGAATAATTGGGCTTGGAGAAGCAGAGGAGGACCGGGTTGGTTTGCTGCATACTTTGGCAACCCTGCCAACACATCCAGAGAGTGTCCCCATTAATGCGCTGATTGCTGTGAAAGGCACACCTCTACAAGATCAGAAGGTAAATTGATTTTCCTTGGTAATAAATTAGTAAATCGGATGCCCGAGCAATTTTTAATCAGTAGCAGCTTCTTTAGGCAAATCGTTGTTGCCCCCTTTTTCTTCTTTTCCTTATTTTTCTTCTTAATAAATGAATCATGTTCTATTGAATCTTCACCTTGCATTGCTGACTGATAAAGACTTGGTACGAAAAATGACAGAAGAAATAAAGAAATTGGGCAAAAACAACTTTTAACATGTCAATGGAAACTAGCTGGGATTAAAAACGTCCCGGTATTGTGTGAACATGTTTTATCAGGAGCTATATTTTCTATAGGGAAAAGACATGGGAAATTTTAGTAGATTTGCAGAATGATCTCTGACAGATTTCAAATGATTGGAAAATGCCACTATTAATCGCACAACAGAATTTAACAAGCATGCATACATTAATGAGTGGAGATCACCAATTGCCTTATCAGTTTATTTTTTATGAATCAATAGCATGAATAATGAGGTTACCATGCATCTGTTAGATTTCTTTAGGAGATTTGTCTTGATAAAAGACATCTCACTTTTATATCTGCTTTTAGCCAGTTGAAATATGGGAGATGATAAGGATGATTGCCACTGCGAGGATAGTCATGCCAAAAGCAATGGTACGGTTATCTGCCGGCAGAGTCCGTTTCTCTATGCCAGAGCAGGCGCTATGCTTTCTGGCCGGTGCGAATTCCATTTTCACAGGCGAGAAGCTTTTAACAACTCCTAACAATGATTTTGATGCGGATCAACTCATGTTCAAGATGCTGGGACTAATTCCAAAGGCTCCAAGTTTTGACGATGATGGCGCAAAGCATGATGCAGCAGAGCATTGTGAGGAAGCCATTTCAAGTTCTGGTTGAGGTTATCTGGATTGGTCAAAAGAGGAAATAAATGATGATGGGTAAGCCTCAACTGGAGGTTTGTCTGTTCAATTCTGTGAACTGAGAAAATTTCCTGCTAACTTTGTATTCACCAATTAGTTGGGTAACATGGAGCTTCATGCACTAAATTCATGGGTTATGGATTGGATTTACTTATCGTTAATTAGTCAAGAATGATCAAATTAATGTTCTACTCTTGGCTGCATGGAATGACAGACGCAGATTGCACGCAGGCTCCATGTTGCAGCCTGTTCTATTTACTTTGAGCCAGCACAAGCAAGGATTGCCGCCACCTGGGTAATGCAAAAATCATCTTTCATACTTTCATGGAGGGTTTCTTTGCTTTAATGAAACTTAAAACCCCTCATAAGTCTTTTTTTTTTGGTCGATGAGCGCCCCTGGGGACTTGTCAATGCGCATGAACAGAGCAGTTTTCCTTGTGGACTGCTCACTAGTGTCTTGGAGGGGCATTCCATTAAGAAAATGCGTGAGTTTTGGTTGTCGAGTGCTCTGTCCTCATTACGAATTGGTCGTGCAAATGTAGAGTCCGTGCCAAGATGGAGTATCGGGTACTCATCTCCAACGTTTGATCATGAACATGGTTGGGGAATTCTGCGAAACTTATGAATTAGTAGCGTTTAGAATTCAAAGCAAACAGACAAGACGTGGCGCGCAATTTTCGTGTGCTATATATAATTGAGAATTCCAATTTTGGTGTTTTTTGTTTTTTTTGCCTTTATTGCGAGGGAGCTGGCGGAACTAATCGTATATTACATAATACTTTTATTTAAGTTTAGAAAACCAGGAAAATTTTCAAATTTGTTAAATGGCCTTAAGACCTCATGCATGTATATTTCAGTATTCGGGTTGTCTACTATTGAGTGGAAAATCCATCTCAAATGCTAAGAAGGGCATGACATTTTAAAAGAAAAGTCACTCGAAAAGTATCCTTAATCTCATATTTAAGAACCTAGTGCGTTGGGGACGCAATGCAATCAAATCGAAATTTGACTTCTTAAGAAAGATGCTTATAATTAATTTTCTTTTCTCTTGACCTCGAGGTTGATGCGCCAACCTACCCCCTATCACAGCTCGCATATTCCTTCTTTGAACCGGGTCCGCCCTCTCGGTCTCGATCGGGCATGTGCCCGACCTGATGATTTGTTTTTTCAATGGAGGGGTTTTTCGATATTCTTTAATATCGCAAACGGATCGGATAGACTTTCGTCTGCTGATCAATTCCAGCACCGCCGAAGATAGGACAGTCATGAGATAAAGGTGAAAGAAACTAAGAAGATGGTGACCGAAGGAAGATTATCTTGTGTTCTCTTCGATTAATTGATGTAGATGTACAGATCTCTGTAGATATAATACAAGGAGTATACAATGGATGGAAGTAAATGATCCTACGTATCAATCTAAATCTAAATCTAATATTGATTGATATGTACACAATCGCAATCAGCTCTAATTAAATCAAATCTCCCATCAAATATTTCGGGTAATCTCCGCATATCTTCCAACAAAAGGATCGCACTCATGAAATGACACTGATTTTTGTTACTTACCCTTATTAGTGATAGTTTATCGATTGAAAGGATCTGTTTTGTACACAGAATAATGAGCTCAAGTTATGCCACGGCCAAACCCCTGACCAGTTTGTTTTGGGCACTTCACGGGGCAAGAAATTCACTTTTTACATTATAAGCCTTTTCAATTAAAAATTAGAGCTGGGTTTTGGTGATTCTATGCAGTGATGATGCCGAGGAACGTTGGACTTAGGTGTGCTTCACCCATTGGCAAATCATAGCTATGTGATGAACCGCTATTCATTCAATTTTGATGCTGAGACATATCCATTCTTGTAAAATGAGAATGCCCTTTTGTGCTTTGCTGTTCTATTTTACTAATTGGGATTTGTTTTGTTTTGTACTTTTTATATATTATATGGAAATATGGATAAAATGTTTACGAAAAGGAATGGGCTGACCATAATCCCCGGCACTGAATAATTTACAAGTGTCATCCTGACGCCACATGACGTGGTCTTGATACACAAGGAAATTAATTTCAAAGAATTAGGCAATAATCTACTAGTGTTGCTCTTGTGGTTGGTGAAACTACCATTGGCCTTGGCGCCGTAGCTATCATGGTGGCGGCCGCGGTGGTGGTGGTTGTGGTTAGTGCTTTGACCTTTAACCAAGATGGTTCCTTTCTGGTCAAGCGCGGGCTTGGTCGCCCTCATTGGTCCCATTTGATGTCTGTGACCTCGCTTGGCACCAGCAAGGGCCGTCAAGCCCTCACTTGGCCAAATTCGGTGAGGGTGTTGCGGCCGTCTCCAACTTTGAGTGAGGGCCCACGTCCCCTCACCCAGAGCTGGTGAGTGGCGCAACGCCCTCGCTTGTGGCTGGTGATGGTCGGTCAGCCACCGTTGCTGGCCCTCCTCCAAAACCGAAAGAAAAAAAGAAGCAAAGAAAAGGAAAAAAAAACCATAAAATTCAAATAATTATTTAAAAATGTTCACATTAGCATTGGGCATCCATGTCAACAAAGCCGGATGGACTCAATTTGTATAAAGTAAAAATGTTTAGGATTTAATTGACAAAATTAAAATATATAAGACTGAATTAACAAAAGTGCAATATATTTAGGATTTTTTGGACAAATTTCTTATTGGAAAAATTATCAAAAAAGTACTAAACCTATTGCAATTATACCAATTCAGTTCTAAACTTATTTTTTTGACCAATTGAGTTTTAAATCTTTTATAATTATTTTCGATCAGTCCATCCGCCTAAAATTGGCCGATCGGCGAGTTTTTTTAATAATATTTTAATTTTTAAAACATTTTATTAATTTTTTTATCTTTTTTTCTCCTTCTCCCTCTTTCTCCCTCCTCCCTCCTCCCTCCTCCTTCCTTTGGCTCCGGCGACTGGCCAACTTGGCCAGTCGCCGGACTGAGGCGATCCGGCAGGCTCGCCTCGCCAGTTGGCGAGCTCGTGCCTAGCGATGGTGGGGCGAGCCCCCACCAAATCTGGCGAGGGCTCACCTCGCGGTCGCTGGGTGTGAGCTCGCCTCGCAATCACCGGGCGAGGCGAGCCCTCGCTAGATCCGGCGAGGGGGGCTCGCTGTCGATTGCGAGGCGAGCCCTCGCTAGATCCGGTGGGGGCTCGCCCCGCCGTCGTTGAGTGCGAGCCTGTCAGAGCCAAAGGAAGGAAGAGGGAGAAGGGAAAAAAAAGGTAAACAAAATTAATAAAATATTTCAAAAAATATAATATAATTAAAAAAAGCTCGCTGGCGTTGGCCGGCTACCACGTCAGTGCTACCCGGCCAATTTTAGTCGAATGGATTGATCAGGAATAATTATAAAAGGTTTAAGATTCAATTGGTCAAAAAAATAAATTTAGGACTGAATTGGCACAATTGTATTAAGTTTATGACTTTTTTGATAATTTTCTCATTTCTCACTTGATGTGCCACCTAAATCTTATCATGGGTCGCATATTCCTTCAACTTTGCCTTCTCGGACTTGATGGGGCACCCATCCGACCCGATGATTTTTATTTTTTACGAGGGGAATTTTATTTGATATTCTTTAATATTGCAAACGAGACTAAATAAAGACTTTTATCTACCGATCAATTCCAGTATTGCTGAAGACAAGGACGATCAAGAGATACAGGATCGCACTCATGAAACGACACTGGTTTTCGTTACCCTTGTAAGAGATAGTCTATCGATGAAATGATCCATTTTGTACTAAATCACAAGCTTGGGTTATGCCACGAGCAAATCCCTAATCAGCTTATGTCAGGCACTTTGCGAGGCTCAAGGAATTAACTTTTTACATTATAAGCCTTTTCGATCACAAATTATAGTTTGTTTTTGTTGTTTTTATGCTGTGATGGTATTGGCGAGATTGAACTTAGGTTCGCACAATCTATTGGCAAACCATAGCTACGTGATCAATCACCATTCGTTCAATTTTGATGTCGAGACACATCAGTTCTTGTAAAATGAGACTGCACTTCTATGCATTGTTGTTCTATTTTCCTATTTAGGATTTGTTTTGATTTGAACTTTTTGTACATTATCTTGAAATATGGATAAAATACTTTAGAAGAAAAAAGGAAATGGGCTCCCGTGCCGATGTGAATTGTCTTTCAGTCGCTCACCTACCGCCTACGTTCACATTGAATTCTGAAAAACGGACAGGACACCCTCGTCTTCTCCGCATTCATTGATGACGTCCAGATTCTCTTCCCCATTAGGCAGTCGCTTTCAATACCGGGATTGCGGATCCCGGGCTGCATCGCAACCTTTTATTCTCGTGAAAAGTCCGCATCTTTGAACGCTTGTGTTTCGCCTCGTCCTTTTCGCATGCAGTGGTTCAAATCCCCCAGCTTCTTCCCATTCCTCTTCGCGCTCCTAGCTCTCTCCGTCTACTTCTTCAACGCGCATCGACCGCCTTCTCGTGCTCCTGAAATGGCCGAGGAATCGTCCAAGTCCATCTACGATTTCGCCGTCAAGGTGCCTTTTTTTTATTTTTTTCTTTTGAGATGTCGACTGGGATGATGTGTGGTGCTTATCCTGTTCTGTCTGCTCTTGGGTTGGAGAGGGGAGAGGCTTCAGAGGCTGCGCTATGTGCAAGATTGGAACTTTAGCTTGCGGTTGAAGATGGGTTCTTTTTTTTTTTTTTTTGAGGGCGGGCGGGAGAGGAGATTTTAGCTGTCCCCATGGGCGTACGGGCTGATTGGGTTTGAGATGGTGATTGCTTGCGCGTACTCGGTCAGAAACTAACGGCGTCGTTGAAATTCCTAAGCAAGGACAAGCCTTGCTCGGTTTGTTTGTTCTGCGGCGTGTCGTTGACATGTGATGTGCCCGTTCCATGAAACGCTTGTTTGTAATTCTAGTGCTTTTCTTCTGCAACTACGAACTGGCGGGTCGATGACCTGATTGTGGGAGTTAGGTTGAGTATCGATCGGATCATGAATCTTTTGCTTTATCACAATTTCTTAGTCAGTCCATAATCTGCCTTGAATCCTAATACTGACGATTTTGAATCTTGTTCGGTCTTCTTTCAACTTGATACGGATCCCTGTCTGTACGTTCGTTTCTGCGGAAGAGGTGGATATGCCATATTGTGCTTCTTATGTTGTAGAAATTTATTTGATGTAGATTCCCTTTTCATGGTTTTTATAGTTAGAGATATTTATGACTGGAGATGTCAATTATCTGATGCATATGCAGGACATTCGTGGAAATGATGTAAGTTTGAGCGAGTACTCTGGGAAGGTTCTTCTGATTGTCAACGTTGCTTCAAAATGGTATCGCCACTGAATGCGCCTTCTCTTCAAGAATTGTGTTTCTTTGATCAGAACCTTGATAGGAATTTAGCAACTCAAGCGTTCATGAAATGGTTCAGTAGTTGACTAGTTGGTCCTGTTGTATGTCGCTATGTGTTTGACTGCATACAGAACACTTGCATGTCCAATCTTGAACCTGTTATCACTCTTTTGGTAGTTCAAACAGCATGAGCCTTCATCAATCTCGTAAGCCTGGGCTGCTTCTCTTTACCCTTTAACGGCTACGCATAGATCTATTAACCATTTGTTCTAGATGTAATTGAGTGGCCAATTGTTAAATCCAGTTCATGTTCCCAGTAACAGTCAACTCCTTGAACTTATATCATCTGCTTTGATACTTATGATATCTAATATAGCGCACACATGTTTGCAGTGGTCTCACCCAATCAAATTACAAGGAATTGAACACTTTATATGAAAAATACAAGGATCAAGGTTTGCTCTTTGGTCTTTTGCGTTTTGATTTCGTTCTCATATGTTTTACTCTGCGCCATATCCTTGGGGTTTGTATAGGTTCATGACTGACATTTCTTTGCAGGATTTGAAGTACTGGCATTTCCATGCAACCAGTTTGCAGGACAAGAGCCAGGGAGTAATGAAGAGATTCAAGAGACTGTATGCACTATGTTCAAGGCTGAATTCCCTATTTTCGACAAGGTAAACATGAGAGGCCCAAAACAATGAGAAAAATATTAAATGATAGGGAATTCTTGATATTCTGACTCCTCATGCTTTTTGGTCGTTTTAACTCGAGAGCACTATCAATCTCATAGTACGCATAAAAATTGATGAGTGACCAGTTGCTGGCAATGTGTTTCATTTTCTCTTTCCACAGTGTGATACAAGAGACTTGTTCTATATGCAAGTTCAAGTTGCATAACTGTCCTCCTCTTTTGCAATTTTGACTCTGTACATTATGGAGAAAAGATGTTCTGAGTTGATATTACACTCTATTTTTGATATTGTAGTCTATTGTGCTATAGGTTGAGGTGAATGGCAAGAATGCAGCCCCACTCTACAAGTTTTTAAAATCTCAGAAAGGAGGGATATTTGGAGATGGCATCAAATGGAACTTTACAAAGTTTCTGGTGAACAGAGAAGGGAAAGTTGTGGAGAGATATGCTCCCACTACAGCACCTCTTAAAATTGAGGTTAGGGATCTGATTTACAACAATGCAAAGGAGCAATTTAAGTTGAATCTAACTTTTTTTTTCGGTTATCCTGCAGAAAGATATCCAAAATCTGTTGGGATCATCTTGAGCATAGAGGTTTGTGCTGTAGTCTTGAGCTCTTCGTACTTTCATCCTTATTACTTGGTCACCTGCCCGGCAATGCTAATCAAAATTACTTAGAAGATGAATATGGGTAAAACTGTATAGGGTAGTCTGCTTCTTTTATCGCCAGAGGGAATGGGCTCTATTTTCAGTTTGTGTCGACTGTCTAAAGCTGCAGGTACTATAGATTTGTTGTAACTCGACCCTCTATTTTCTTTCACAAAGAATTCCCCTATACTTAGAAAAAAGGGGCAATTGAAACACCTTCATCATCCGTTGCTGGTGTGTCTAGTTGACAACATCCCCTTTAGGGCCTTTACAACAAGAAGATGGTGAATTTACCTACTTATGAAACTTTTGTGAAGTGACTTCATCATTTTAAGGAAGCAGTTGGCACCCTACCTAACAATATTTAGTGGAGTATGCTAAGGGCGCGTTTGGTAACGCTTTTGTTCCCGGAACAATTTCTGATCAGAAATGATTATTTTTTATTCTGTTCTTGCGAACAATTTCTAAGTAAAAGAACGTGTTTGGTAACTGAACAAAATTTCTGATTCTTGAATAGAATTGCGTTTGTTACTGTGTTCAAAATTTCTACTCTAAATTATTTTCTTTTAAATTTTAAATAATTTTATTTCTTTTTTCCTTTTTTTTTCTTCTTTTCTTTTTTTCCTTTCTTCTTCTTCAAGTCACCGGTCGTCGGCCTTGGGATGACCGGCGACCTCACAAGAGCGTCACCGACCCTTGGCGAGGCCGGCCCTTGTCGGTCGAGCCTCGCCAGTAGCTGGGCGAGGCTCGGCTGGGCTGGCTGAGTCTCGTTGGGGCTGGGCGAGGCCCGCTTGGCCACCGACAAGACTTGGTCTTTGTCAGATCTGGCAAGGGCGAGCCTTGCCGGTGGCTGGGTTTGCCTTCGGTGAGCTCACTGGACCTTGCCCTGGCCTGGCGAGCTCGCCGAACCAGTTGCTGGCGACTGGCATGGTGGACGGCAACCGTGGCGGTGGAAGAAAAAAAAAGGAAAAAGAACAAGAAAAAAGAAAATAAAAAGAGAATATGGGCTTGATTCTAGAATTGTTCTTGAGAACAAGAATCGACTTTTTTTTTTATTCTTGATTTTGTTCCAAATCTACTCCCGGAAAAATAAAAATGAAAATTTGTTCCCGGGAGCAAAAATGTTACCAAACGTATTTCTGTTCCAAATCTACTTCCGGGATCAAAAGAATAGAAACAAACACTATTTGGCAAGTTGCCAAACAGCCCCCGAGTGTTTCTGAACAGTACTAGCTATTTCTTCCTCTAGAAGAAAATAAAAAAGAAGTTGAGTTACAAAATCCACCTTATAGTGAGTATATCTACTTGGAGGCAGAACTGAGTCTTGAAAATCGCATCTCTTCATGACTTGTTGGTTCTTCAGGGCGAAGGTCGCGGAGGAATCTCCTTGGAGTAAACATCTACACATTCTGGTCGCTGCAGTTTACTTTGGTTCAACTGGCATCCCTTATATTTTCTTTCCGTGCAATTCGATCTATTTGCTTCCTTTTATTGTTATAGACAAGCAACGGTCTCAATAATGTTCCATTTTGCTGCAGTTTACTTTGTTTCTGCTTTTATATATGTGTAACACCCTGCTCTTCCCATGTCATCATCATCCCTAATAAAGTACGAGATTTAAGTTAAGTGCTTTCTATGTGCCGACCATAGGCTCGTTGGAGGTGATTTATGCCTGTGGATCCGGCACGGCTTTGGTTGGATCCTTTATGTTTGGATGATGTGGGAACGTCTCGAACTACTGAACTATTGCTCTAAGTAGAGCACAGACAGTCAATTAACACACTTCTACACTCCAAAAGAGAAGTTCTATGTTTGGTCATTCAAAAAGACAGAAAGTACATGTCGAAAATCATGCGAGTCCAATGCATTTTGGGCATAAAACTGCAAGTCGGACCAAAAGCAAGGAGCGGGCGCTACTGAGTCCCGTGCTTATTCAACTGCTCTCAGCAAGTGAGCGACATGCATGCTACACTTTCGACATAAACAGGCAAGAACTGAATTTATAAGACAGCATACCGCACAATTGAAAGATCGATCTTCTCTACAGCTTCCTCAATGAGCCATCATTCTTTTAAACAGTATCCTTACCGGCCAAGACTCCAGTGAGTTAGAGGACACTGATCATGATTACCCTTCAAATTTTCAGAAACACTTAATTCGAGTTTCTCTCAAAATATTCTCTAGATGATTCTCAAAATATTCTCAAGATGATCCACCATGCCAACGTCATAGTGAGTATAAGAATAATAAAAATGCCAGAAGTTTCATATAGTGCCTACTTTAAAGTCAAAAGATTTCATTGACTCACTTAAATTGTGAGTAAGTGAAAAACAATTAATTAAGTGCGCCTCTGGACGATAAATTCTGGCTAAAAATATTATATGACTTTTATAATAAAATGTTTGATCTAGCATGAAATTTTAAGACTAAAATCGAGTCCACGTGGACTTCTTAAAAAATGACCTGTGTGCCTAAATGATGTTGCAAGGAGCCCAGGCCAAAAAAAGACGTATGAAGCTTTTTAAAATGACCCGCGTGCCTAAATGATGTCGCAAGGAGCCCGGGCCAAAAAAAAACGTATGAAGCTTTTTAAAAATGATCCGCGTGCCTAAATGATGTCGCAAGGAGCCCAAGCCAAAAAAAGACGTATTAAGCTTTTTTCAAAATAGATTCACCGTGAAAATTGTCCTCTCTCCACTGTCCGAAGTCATTGGTCATTGTTGCTCGGTCGCCATGGCTCGCTGCTAGCATATTTATCGTCTCTATTGCTATCAGTTAGTCACTCCTTCAAGGTTTGTTAGAGGACACTGATCAATGATTACCCTTCAAGTTTTTATAATCAATTAATTCGAGTTTCTCCCAAAACAATCTCCAGATGAGCCAACATGCCAACATCATAAAGAGCATAAGAATATTAAAATTGCCAAAAGTTTTGTATAGTGCTCACTTTAAAGTCAGAAGTTTTCATCGACTCACTTAAATTGTGAATCAGTGAAAAACAATCAATTAAGTGCCTCCGAACAACAAATTCTGGCTAAAAATATCATGTGGTCTTTATAATAAACTGTTTAATCTGACATGACATGTTGAGACTAAAATTGAGTACACGTGGACTTCTTAAAAAATGACTCACTTGCCTAAACGACGTCACGGGGAGCCCAAGCCAAAAAAAGATGCATGAAGCTTCTCTCAGAATAGATTCACTATGAAGATTGTTCTCTCTCCATGGTTCGAAGTCACCGGTCGATGTTACTTGATCGCCATCGCTTGCTCGCTAGGATACTTATCATCTATATTGCTATCACTTAGTCACTCCCTCAAGGTTCGTTAGAGGATACTGATCAGTGATTACCCTTCAAATTTTTTGGAATAAATTAATTCGAGTTTCTGTCAAATTAATTTTCAGATGAACCAACATGCCAACGTCATAAAGTGCATAAGGATATTAAAATTGCCAAAAGTTTCGTATAGTGCTCATTTAAAGTCAGAAGTTTTCATCGACTCACTTTAATTGTGAATCAGTGAAAAACAATCAATTAAGTGCCTCCGGATGACAAATTTTGGCTAAAAATATTATATGGCTTTTATAATAAAATGTTTAATTTGACATGACATGTTGAGACTAAAATCAAGTCCACGTGGACTTCTTAAAAAATGACTCGCTTGCCTAAACAATGTCGTGGGGAGCCCAGGCCTAAAAAAGAAGCATGAAGCATGCCGTCAAAATATATTCACCGTAAAGATTGTCCTCTCTCCACAGTTTGAAGTCATTGATCGATGTTGCTCGGTCGCTATTGCTTGCTCGCTAGCATACTTGTCATCTCTATTGCTGATAACTCTATAAAAATAGAGTTATTTTACCTATTTGAGGCAACAATTAATGCATTATCTATGAGAAAATATTTGGATTTCCTTCTGATTATTTGAATTTTCCTTGTTTATGCAGAATAATGAGATATGGAGAAGATAAGGAAAAGAATGTCAAATATTAGGAATTCAAATAAAAGCAGCAGTGGAAGATGGATATCAAATTAGGAAATTCTTGATTTTGTTCCCTAATGTTATCTGCAAGCGTTGGGAGATAGATATTTTGGATCTCCTATAAATAGAAAAGAGAGAGAGCAGTCAGGTTTTTTTTTGAGTTAGATCGTTTTTTTATTGTTCTGAGAGTTTTTTTTCAAGTATTTTGAAGAGAAGACAAAATTGGTGACAGAATTCTTGCTCTTTGATTCAAGATGTTGGGTTTGATTTATATTTTTATTTCTTATTCTACTATGTTCTAATTTTCTTTTGTTAGGGCTACGATGTAGCCTAACCATGATGATGTGAATTTCATGATTTTTATGTTCTACAATTGATTTCATTCATGTGAGTTATATTTTATTGTACATAATGCTTTTGAGTGACTGGCCACCACTTGAATGATTTGATGTGCATGTTTGAGACTGAAAAGTGATAATATGCAATTGCTTATTATAATATATAACCATGAATTAAACGTGGATAGAGATATACCGCGTTATTTGTGTAGCTTTCGGTGATAAGATGATCTAAAAAACTCATTGTAAGCCGGGAATATTCATAATTTTTAATGCATTCATGTTTATTTTAATTCACGTAGAGATATAGTGGATTAATAAACTGAGTAGGTTTGCTATACCTAGAGATAGGATAGTAAATAGATTAGGAAATTCCGCTATCACATGTTTGATATCGTTCTTGTATTCACAATAATCTGAAATTCATATCTAGTGGTTATGGTGAAATCGGATGTTTTAACATATTTATCTGATTGATTTACTGCATTTAGTCTACAAATTTCGTTTTTAATTTATTCTTAATTATATTTTGATTTGTTAGATAAATTTTAGAATTAGTCTATTTTAGTATTTAATTGGTTTATTAATCATTGATCTCCGTTGGACGATACTTTTTCTCATCATTATATTGCTTGTTCGACACGTGCACTTGCGTTTAGAATTTTGCAAACAATTGCTATCACTCAGTCACTCCCTCAAGGTTCGTCAGAGGATACTTATCATTGATTACCCTTTAAATTTTTGCAATCAATTAATTCGAGTTTCTCTCAAAATAATCTCCAGATGAGCCAACATGCCAACATCATAATGAGCATAAGAATATTAAAAATACCAAAAGTTTTGTATAGTGCTCACTTTAAAGTCAGAAGTTTTCATCAACTCAGTTAAATTGTGAATTAGTGAAAAATAATCAATTAAGTGCCTCCGGACGACAAATTCTGGCTAAAAATATTATATGGCATTTATAATAAACTTTTTAATTTGACATGACATGTTGAGACTAAAATTGAGTCCACGTGGACCTCTTAAAAAATGACTCACTTGCCTAAACGACATCGCAGGGCGCCCAAGCCAAAAAAAAATGCATGAAGCTTCTCTCAAAAGAGATTCACTATGAAGATTGTCCTCTCTCCACAGTTCGAAGTCACTATCAATGTTGCTCGGTCACCATTGCTCGCTCGCTAGCATACTTATTGTCTCTATTGCTGTCACTTAGTCCCTCCCTCGAGGTTCATTAGAGGACACTGATTAGTTATTACCCTTCAAATTTTGAAAATCAATCAATTTGAGTTTTTCTCAAAATAATCTCTAGTACTCACTTTAAAGTTAAAAGTTTTCGTTGACTTACTTAAATTGTGAATCGGTGATATATAACCAATTAAGCACCTTCGGATGACAAATTCTGACTAAAAATATTATAATAAAATGTTTAATCTAACATGACATGTTGAGACTAAAATTGAGTCCACGTGGACTTCTTAAAAAATGACTTGCTTGCCTAAACGATGCTGCAGGGAGTCCAAGCCAAAAAAAGACACATGAAGCTTCTCTCAAAATAGATTTGTCACGACCTCTCTTTTGCTGTCTGGGGGAAAAGGAAGAGGTTTATGGGTATTTGCCTAAAGAGGCGGACCAACAGCCTTAGATTAGGCGTGGGCTCTCCCAAACCTATATCTTGCGCGACGTTGAATTTTGTATTTTAATTCTTAATGTATTTCTAGGAGTCGCCACTAGCCTATTGGGGTTGGCTATAAACCAATCAAGACACGGGAGTATTGTCTCGATTCCTATGCAACTAGAGATTTCTAGGAACGGGGACTTGTTTACGCCAATGTTTCTATTAGTGTCCTTGTGGTACCACTAACTTGGAAGGTTGTTTATCTAAATTGCCACATAATCTTGATTACTAATTATAATCCTTATAAAACTGCTAAGTGTCCATACAAATGTTTTTGTGGGTTTGTTTTCCTTAATGTCTAGACTAATCCTAACATAATTTAGAAGATAAATTTACACTCAGATTATTGAAAAACAGTGTGATAAGTAAGCATCCAAGAAATTGAAATGACTTGAAAGTAATTGTGGAAAAAGAAAACCTGATACAAGTCGGGCAAATAATATTACATGGCCTTATTATCACGCCCCATGACAAGACCCTCGTAAGCGAAATGAAAATTTAAATATGCATGAAATCACTCTAGATGCATGAAATTATTCTAAATAATTTTAATCTACGCAAAATATATTATTTACAAAAATAATTATAAAATATCAAAATAGCATCAAGTTAGGACAACCACTTTATAAAATTAGGAAAATCTCATAAATATCAATTATGCCCTAATTTGATACTATCTAACATTTTTTTTTAATATTTTTGAAATTTTCAGATTTTTCTTTTATTATTATTATTTTAAAAAATATTATTAATAATTCCTTAAATCGATCTATGCTAACATGAAATAACACATCACATGAATATCACAATAATCAAGCTCAGATCGACCGTTTCAAGATCGAAACTTGGTTTGGGCATTTTGTCGAACAAGTGGTGTACATCAACCCACCTTAAGCAACTTCCCCGAGCCGTATTCGTGACCCTCAATCTTGACCCATGAGCAATCTTATGTGGAATTAAAGTATTAAGATTATACTACCACATGTAAGGAACAAGATTAGATAGAAATCATAGCCTAAAACACAAAAGAACCAAGCTAAAATCGGCTTCAAATATGCAGGTTTGAGCTGATTTTGCAAATCTGGGTTTTGAGCCTAAGTTAAACAGACATGTTATATGCCCATATTCAAGCCCCGACAACCATCACATGCAAGATTCATAGGGAATATCACTTCATCCAAATAAAAATAGGTAATATGGACTTTCAAATGCAACAAACATTACGGAGAACGATCAACCGGACACATTGAAACGAACTCTTCAAGAAGCGTATATGCATGATCTATGCTGGCCAACCATGTCTCAATGTGGGTTGGCTTGGCTTTTGGCTCAAGTTATTGACGATCTCATGGTTCACATGGAGATTTAAAGACTAAACCGGGCTGACCTATGCATCATTTATACTCCCATATAACATTAATCAAAGTCACAAAGACAAGTAATGCACAAAAATGGGGTATAGTAAATCAAATATGCAAGACTCTTGAAGAGATTTCAACACCTAGAAAAATTCCAGCCTCAAAATCAGTGTTTTTTACTAGTTTTCCTCTTGATTTTTCATTATTAAAACATGTTCAAACTTGACCAAAAATACATCTAAGATTCTTACCTTACTTCCTAGTTTCTTTCGCAAGTGGCTCTTGGTCAAGGAAACAAGAAATTATCCTCCGGGGGCACGTGGAAAATGGTTCATTCAAATTGAAAATGAGATCTGCAGAAGAAAAAAGCTGACAACGAAGGTTTTCGTTGACCTCCAAAGTTAGACTTCAGAACCTCTTTTGTTGGAAAAATTAACACCAAACCAAACTATATGTATTCTAGTTTAGGTTATAAGTCATGGCTTTCCTCATTTGTCTCTCACTTTTCTAAAAAACAATCGCTTTTCTGAACTTGTGACCAACTGGACTCAACACTAAAAATTTTAGGACTTCCTTATCCTGCTAGGAGGTATTTTTTGGGGGGCTTTAGGAGGTTTTCCCGATCTCCATTTTGGACGTGCGACCTATGATTAGATACATCTTTGAGTGATGTTTCACTCTCTAGTTGAAAGTTTTGGCTAATTTTGGCAGCAAATTTGTGAAAATTTCACTTTTCTCTACAAAGGTCGATTTGGAATTTTTAGGTTGTTTTTTTTTTTTGAGTTGCTTGTGGGGGTGTTTTTTGGAGAACGACCGTGAGCTCCTCCTAGTGCTTCTTGTGTGATATTAGAGATTTTTGAAAAATTCAAAGAAAAGGTGGTGGGACCCACTTTAAATAAAGAAATAAAAAGAAAACAAAAAGGAGAAGAGATAAAAGGAAAGGAAAGCCCACATTCAAAAGAAGAAGAAAAGAGGAAAGAAGAAGAAAGAAAGAAGAAGAAGAAGAAGAAGAAGAAAAAGAAGAAAGAAGAGTGAGGGCTTTGTGTGTTCACGCCGTAGGCAGCTCACCAAGCTTATTTACAACGCTTGGTAAGTGATCGCACCTTTCGTTCTTCCAATCGGAGTAGTTTCGGAGTTAGGGTTTGAAATTCGGAATTTGGGGAAAATCGAGCGGCGAAATCCGATTTTGGAGTCGTTGAGCCGTGTATTTTTGTAAGAATGATAGTTTAGAGTGTTGTAGAGCCGTGAGATTTTGTGGATTGTGATTTGAGCTTATGGTTTGTCCGAAACAAAATTTCAAAGTTTCCCACGTGCAGTGAACAGTACACGTCCAGTAGTTTTGGGCCGATATTTTGTCATTTTTCGACTTGATTTTGGGACGGCCAAGTTGGGATTCTTGTAATATGTTTGAAGGGCTTTCTATTGACTATAAGTATGTTCGGATCGGGGTTTGGAGGAGAAAGTTAAGGCGTGATTAAGTTTTGCGCTTAAACTCCATGTTGTAAATGGCTTGAACAATCGCTTTGGTTATGTGATTTATTAGCGCATATGAATCATTTTGTTAACATTTAGACATATTATAGCTACTTCATGGTTAAAGTAGTGTGTTACCCAAATTTAATGTTTTTTTGGCTTATTTGATAGGACCACGAGATCGAAGGATCAAATAATGTGTGTTATTTGATTTTGGGGCATCCCCAGGTAAGTAGTACTAATGTCTTCTTTGGTTTTGTAAAACTCAGGTACTAAAGTAAGATTAATTGACATATACTTGTGAGGAAGTGATGACCTATTTGTTATATATTTATAGATATAGTGCTCGGAAATTTTGAGTTATTGTGGGATGATTCAACAAACCTCTCTTGAAGGGTTATGCGTGCTGTTTTAGTACAATTGATTTATGTGGTTATGTGATGATTATGGAAACATGATATGTGTTGTGTTGAGGAAATCAAATATGTTCTGATTAGGTAAAGGACTAAGTGCTACACGATAACGTAATTTTGTGTGAGTCACCTCTAGGGCCTTGTAGTCAAGGGCTTAGTGCTACATGACAACTTGAGTCACATGAGAGCCACCTCTAGAGCTTTATATTACTGACATGCATAGTAAAGGACTAAGTACTACACGATAACGTAATTTCGTGGGAGCCACCTCTAGAGCCTTGTACTATTGCTATATGTGGCCAAGGGCTAAGTGCTACACGATAACGCAATTTCGTGGGAGTCACCTCTAGGGCCTTGAGTTTGCATATTGAGCGTGAAATGAACCATTGATATGAGATAGGATGAGTCCATGCTGGTTTTGTTATTATGGATGAATGGAAAATTTGGTTATTTGATATAGCTAGGTTGAGGTAACATTTAACACATTTTGTTCATGCAAGTTATCATATTTTGTTTGGCAATAATGAGTCATGTCTTGAGTTTTAAATGTGTAATGTGGAAGTTTGGTATGTTTTTATGGTATGTACTACTCACTGAGTTATGGTTGCTCATTCCATTCATCTTCGATGTTTTCAGGTCCCAGGGTTAGCAACTAGTAGGACGAGAGCACTTTTGGAAAACTTTTGGGAGTTCTATTTTGGGTATGGTTTAAGAAAGTAGTGTACATAATCTTTGCTAGTGTTTGGACTAGTTGAGTTCTAAATGTATATTTCTTTTTTGTGGATTATAAAAACTCTAATGTTGCAACAAATTTGTTAGTTATCTGATATGTATATATATAGCTTGAGATATGTATAATTCATGGAAGGTTGGCCATGTCATCCCCATTCCTTATAGTTTTGGGGTGTGACATCTTGTCTCCTACCTTTTATCTTTCAAAAGAGCTTACTTCATAGATCTCATCCACTGAATTCATAAATCTCTTGGTCGGCTTTTTGCCTCCTACCAAGCCTGCCAACTGAGCTAGTTCACCCACTTTTTGACTTGGCCAAAATTTTCAACTTTTGTAGCTGTTGTGTGTGGATTTTACTGCGATTTTCCCGTACTTTCAGCAGCTTATCCCTGGCCAATTTTTGTCCACTTGCACTACTGATTATGGTCTTCCATCACGTGGAAAGATCAGGCTGATTGGATTGCTGAATAGGATATGGTGGGATTACAACTTGCTTACTTAGTAGCTTCGAATAGAGACCAAATCGTGGACTAGGTTTTTGAAGCTAATTTAAGCGTCATAATCTATCATTTTGGCTGCAATTTTTGATCAATTAGGGCGTACATGACAAAATTTATGAAATAGAAATCAATTTTTATTCCATAGACGAGTTTCTAAGCAAAAAAACCCGTTTGATAACGATTCCAAATTTCTATTTCTGAAATAAAAATTTGTTTGATAATAGAATAAAATTTCTACTTCTAGGAGCGGCAGTGACCGGCATCCGGTGGTTAGAGTCTGACGTCTGGCGTTCGGTGTCCAGTGACCGGCGACGGGTGGTCGAAGTCCAGAGTCTGGCGTCTGGCACCAAAGTTCGGTGACTGGTGGCGGGCGGTCAAAGTTCGGAATCTGACGTCGGAGTTCAACGACCAACAACTAGTGTCCAACATTCGGAGCTTGACGTCTGACATCCAACATTCGGAGTTCGGCGACCGGAGGCCTGCGGCGGGTGACGGGCGGCCGACATCCGGTGGCCAGTGTCAAGCGACGGACAACCGGTGGTGGACATTCGGTGGTTGGTGGTGAGCCTTCGGCATTCAATGATTGGTGATGAGTGGCCAACGACCAGTGGACATTTGGCATCCGGCGACCGGCGGTTGGTGACGAGCGGCCGGAGTTCGGTGGCCGGCGGCCGACGTCTGATGGACAGCAGTCAGTGGCTGGTGGTCGGGGCCGGTGGCGGGCAGCTAGCAACCGGTGGCGAGTGTTCGGCATCCTACGGGTGGCAAGTGGGCGACGGGCTATGACAAGAGTGAACGATGAGGAAAATTTTGATTTCTCATTTTTGTTTCAAAAATAGAAAAGCTAAAAATTTTAACTTTTGATTTCTACTCCAAATCTATTTCTAGAATAGAAATCTATTCCAGAAATAGAAAAATGAAATTGCGTTACTAAACGGATTTCTGTTCCAAACCCGTTCTAGAGAACAGAAAAATAGAGAAATAGAGAAACTGAAATGTTGTCATGCGCGCCCTTAGCAAGCTTATGTATAGTAATTTAAGATTTTGGCCAGTCTTCGCAATTGTCTCCACCCAATTTTTCAAGAAAATCCCTTAAAGTTGGCCATTTTCTTACTTGATAATGCCAAATTCAATGCAAATTTGGTCATTTTGGCCCGATTTGATTGATTCGACCTAGCCTAAGTTCAATTTCAACTTAATTGGGGGCCATGATGATGATTTAAGGGCTCGGGCGAAATTTTGCAAAAAATTGCGAATTGGTCCCTCAATTTTTGGAAATTGCATTTTAGCCCCAACTTGCAGTTTTAATTACAATCTAACCTCCTGAGTTTGGCTAGTCACGTTCAAATCATCAACTCCAATTTTTTTCTTCTTCTTTTTTTCTCTCTTTTATATATATATTTTATATTTTTATTTTGATTTTTTTATATCAAGAAAATAAATGCATTTAAAAAATACACTAAATGCCTAGGTAATCTTTATGCAATAATTTGACAAGAAATATTTTTGCGGAAAAATATGTTCCCATTTTTTTGAAATGATCTTTGGGCAAAAAATTTAAGTATCAACAAGATTCAATGTGAAGATTGTCCTCTTTCCACGGTTCGAAGTCACTGGTCGATGTTGCACGGATGCCATTGCTTGCTCGCTAGCATACTTATCGTCTCTATTGCTATACTCCCTCAAGGTTCGTTAGAGGACACTCAAATTTCCAGAATCAATTAATTCGAGTTTCTCTCAAAATAATCTCTAGATGAGCCAACATGCCAACGTCATAATGAGCATCATAATATTATCAATGCAAAAAGTTTTGTATAGTGCTAACTTTAAAGTCAGAAGTTTTCGTCGACTCACTTAAATCGTGAATAAATGAAAAACAATCAATTAAGTGCCTCCGGACAACAAATTCTGGCTAAAAATATTATATGGCATTTATAATAAAATGTTTAATCTGATATGATATTTTGAGACTAACATGGAGTCAATGTGGACTTCTTAAAAAATGACTCACTATGATTGTGCTAGCAATCTTGTGGAGACAATCTTGTGCATATGGTTAGCAACCGTTGTTAACCATGTAATCCTTTATGTTTTTCTCTAACCAACTCACCCTCTCTCTGCTCTATATATAGTGTCCTGTTGAAGTTAATATTTAGTTTCCTCCCGAAGCAGGTCTCTTACTTTTCAAAGAAGTTAAATGACTACTTCCTACAAAAGTTGTTCTTTAACCTCTCAAAGAAGTTAAATGATTACTTCTTCCAGAAACTGATCTCTAACCTCTCAAAGAAGTTATTGATTACTTCCTCCAAAAGCTGGGGAAGCGAGAGAACAACTCTTGTGAGCGGTCAATGTTTGACTGAGTGAATTAGTTATGGTGTGTGACATCCTTAAATTTATTGTTGAGCTGGTAATAAGACTTGCACTAACATATTAATACTCCAAAGAGAATTGATTGTTCTTGTGAGGAAAACGTAGTGCGTATTATTCAATAAAATTTAATATATATACATCAAAAAACTAAACCCTAAAAGTAGCAAAGACTCATTTATCCCTCCTTACTTCTAACACTCCCCCTCAAGCTGGAGCATAAATATTAATCATGCCCAGCTTGTTACAAATATGTTCTATCCTCCCATTACCCAAGGATTTAGTGAAGATGTCTGCAAGTTGTTCATTTGGTTCGAATATGACTGGGAAGAATTACTCCACTTTGCAACTTCTCTCGGATAAAATGACAATCGACCTCAATGTGTTTTGTTCTCTCATGAAACACGGGATTGGAAGCTATATGCACGCAACTTTATTATCGCACCATAGAGTCATGGGTACTAAATCTTTAAAGTCTAACTCGAGTCAATAACCGTCGAATCCACACTAATTCACATGTCACTTGTGCCATGGCTCTATATTCGACTCAAAGACCGGAGCGGGCAACAACACTTTGTTTCTTACTTTTCCATGATATGCATTTCCTCCGATTAAGGTACAATACCCAGTAGTTGATCTTCTATCATCGGAGACCCGGCCAATCAGCATCAGAAAAACCTTCAACCTTGATATGACCATGGTTTTGGTAGATAATTCCTTTTCCGGAGCTTTCTTCAAATACCTCAATATCCGAATAACCGCATCCCAAAGTGAGATGTACGAGGGGAAGACAAAAACTGGCTTACTACATTGACAGGAAAAGCAATGTCTGGTCGAGTAACTGTAAGATAATTCAGCTTACCTACCAGTCTTCTATATCTCTCGGGATTATTAAGAATTTCTCCTCCATCAGCAACTAATTTAACTCCTTGTTCCATGGGTGAATCAAGAGGCTTTGATCCCAACATACTTGTCTCAGTGAGCAAATCCAAGACATATTTTCGCTGTGACAGAACAACACCTTTCTGTGATTGCGCTACTTCGATTCCTAGGAAATATTTCAATTTTCCTAAGTCCTTAGTTTGAAACTGTTGCTGAAGATAGGTTTTTAGCTCAGCTATACCAACCAAGTCATCTCCCGTGATGATAATATCATCAACATACACAATCAAGAATAGTTTGCCTCCCCCTGATTGTTTATAAAAGACAGAATGATCATTTTCACATCTTGATAGCCCAAATGACAAGTACAACCTCGAGAAAATCCTCCAAACCATGCCCGTGGAGATTGTTTCAAACCATATAAAGACTTTTTTAATTTACAAACTAGTCCAGACTCCCCCTGAGCAACAAATCCCGGAGGTTGCTCCATATAAACTTCCTCATGAAGAGTGCCATGCAAGAAAGCATTCTTAACATCAAGCTGAAATAAAGGCCAGTTATATGTTGCAGCAAGAGAAATCAAAATACGAACAGAGGTAAGTTTGGCAACGGGAGAAAATGTGTCTAGATAGTCAACCCCATACACCGAGCATACCCTTTGGCAACAAGTCTTGCTTTTAAACGAGCAAGAGAACCATCGGGGTTAACTTTTACAGCATACACCCATCGACAACCAATAGCAGTTTTGCCTAGAGGAAGTGATACTAAGTCCCAAGTTTGATTAATCTCGAGAGCCTTTAATTCTTCTTCCATTCTTTGTCCTCCAACCAGAACTTTGTAATGCCTCGGCGAGACTTTGGGATAGGATATTGTTCAACGGTAGTTAAAAAGGCTCGAAAAGTAGGAGACACGAGAAGAGTGAGAAATAAAATTTGCAATAGAATGTTGAGTACAAGTACGTGTACCTTTGCGATGAGCAATAGGAAGATCAAGATCAGATACAAGAGGAGGGTCAGCTAATGGTGGATCTGGAGCAGAAGACGACGTAGTAGTGACAGGAGGAGCAGGGGGAGCAGTAGTAGCAATACGAGAACGTCGAGTATAAACCTAGAGAGAAGGTGGTTTCTCTGTAGATACTGGTGAAACATTTGGAATAGTAGACCGAATGGTGGTCACATACAAGTCTTCATCCAATTCAGACACATCAATTGGAACATTATTATAAGGAGTAGATTCAAAAAATGAAACATCAGCTGTTACAAAATATTTTCTCAGTAATGGAGAATAACAGCGATATCCCTTTTGAGTGCGGGAATAACCCACAAACATACACTTAAGTGCCTTGGGATCAAATTTTGATACTCCAGGTCGATGATCACGAACAAAACAGACACAACCAAAGATACGGGGTGGTAGGACAAACAGTGGTTCACTAGGAAACAAGGTGGAAAAAGGAATACCACCTTGCAGAACAGAAGAAGGCATGCGATTAATGAGATAACATGCAGTTAGAACAGCATCAGACCAAAAGGTTTTCGAGACCTTCATCTCAAATAACATGGATCTAGTAACTTCCAATAAATGCCTATTCTTCCGTTCAGCAACGCCATTCTGTTGTGGAGTATTAGGACATGAAGATTCATGAATCATACCATGTTGAGTCATAAAATTAGAAAAAGATGTGGAAAAGTACTCCTTAGCATTATCGAACGAGAACTTTAACATGCATGCCAAATTGAGTATAAATTTCAGATATAAATGCACGAAAAATAGAAAATAATTCTGAACGATCTTTCATTAAATATAACCAAGTAACTCTAGAATAGTCATCAACAAAAGTAACAAAATATCGAAACCCGAATTGGAAACCACATGACATGGACCCCAAATATCTGAATGAACTAACAAAAAAGGAGATGCCGATCGTTTAATGACTCGAGGTGTGTAACTAACACGATGTAATTTGCCAAATTGGCATGACTCGCACTCTAGACTAGAAAGAGATTGAAAACTAGAATCTAACTTTTGAAGACTACGTAGAGAAGGATGACCAAGACGACAATGGATTTGATGTGGGGACACAACACTTGTGCAAGCAAGCGAAGAAGCATCTTCAAGTACATACAGCCCCCTTCCTCACGCCCTCTACCAATCGTCTTCTTCGTAGCCGATCCGGAAGACACAAGAATCGGGATAAAAAGTTACCGAACACCGAAAGTTTTTGGTTAACTTACTATGAGACATGAGATTATATGGAAATTGTGGAAGATAAAGCACTGAGGACAATGGCAATGAAGGAGTTGGGTTAACTGTGCCAATTCCCTTAACATGTGTAGGTGACCCATTGGCTAGAGTAACTATGGACGAAGACGGAGAAAAAGAGGAAAATATACCTGAAAGACTTGACATATGATCAGAGGCCCCTGAATCAATGATCCAAGGACGAGAAGTAGCCGAAAGACATGCAGTAGCATTACCTGTCTGTGCCAAAGTAGCAGTGGAAGAAACAGGCTGTGAGATTTGAGATTGTTTATACCGAGCATATTCCTCATCAGTCATAACCACTGCCTTGTCTTCAGATGAATGTGGAGTAGAGTCAATATTAGACGTTGTATTAGCGAACCGGTGTTGTTGCCCTGATCTTCCATGTAGCTTGTAGCAAAATTTTTGAATGTGACCAAGTTTGCCACAGTAATGACAAACTCGTGTAGTTCCCGAATTATCAGTAGATATGGGGAATTGTCCATAAGGGTGCTGATTACCTTGACCTCTCCCTATTCCTATGCCTCGGCCTCCTCCTCGAAGGCCACGCCCACTATATCCGCCACGGTTTCCTCCATCACTCCTATTACCACTACTAGTTCGAGTCTGGGACACAAGAGCTGAACTCCCCACCATAGATGTAGTATCCCGAGAAGACTCACGAGATACTCGAAGAACTCGAGCAAATGTATCTCGTGAGTGACGCTATATTCTCTCCTCCAAGAATCGAGACCTAACATTTTCATATTCGAACCAAGACATCCTAAGAATCCCATTACAGCCAATTGTTCCCTTTGACGTTGCATTTGTTGAACATCGGCTGAAATAGGAAGAACGGCATTCAACTCCTCATACAATCTCTTAAAGTCGCAAAGCACCGGGTAATAGAGCGTCCCTTCCTTTCAAATCGATAAAACTCTGCGATAGCTCATAAATCCGTGACAAATTATCTTGGCCGAATACAGCACATTCAAATACTCCCATAGTTCTCGATTTGTATCAATATGAGTTACCATGTCAACTACATTACTCTCCATAGAATTCAGCATTTGACCAAGAATACGTGCATCTACACCATCCCAAGTTACATCATCTACGGGCTTAAACTCGTTAAGTGTCTATGTTGATTCCTGCTGTCAAAGTAAGCTTCACGATTTTCTTCCATTGGTGGAAGTTAGCACTACTGCGAGCTTCTTATCGTAATTCGATTAGATGAAGAGGAAATCACCTCGGTCATCACGGTATTATTCTTCTCGGGATCTACTTCAATTATACTCTTCGAGTGATCACCCATTTTCCAAATAAAAATAAGCAAAGTCGACCTTAGCTTCCGTCAAACAACCCAGCCTCAATAAATCAATAACTCAACAAAATTGTTAATATATATAACCAAGAAACAGCAGCCCATAAATCAGCAATCAGCAAACCTCTGCTCAAAAGTCAGCAACCAAATACCAATAATCAACATTGGCGATAACTAAAATCAGCGACCAGCTTCCACGAATCGATGACCCGGCATCTCAACTTAGCATGACAGAAACCAGCAACCCAAAAATCGATCACCCAACATCTCAACGACCAAAAAATCAGTGACTTAAAAGAAAATTCTAACCCACAAAATCATCCCGACACGCGCTGCTGCTCTCTGTTCCTCAGCAAGTCCCTCGGCTACTGTTCTCTCTCTCTGCCTTCTCTCTCTAGGTTTTTTCCTCTCGTTCACCGACCTCTGCTTCCACCTTTTAGCAGAGAGAGAGAAGTGGGGAGAGATGGTGCAGCGTCTCACATACAGGAAGCGGCACAGCTACGCCACCAAGTCCAATCAGCACAGGATCGTCAAAACCCCTGGTAAGCCAGCGAATCGCACGAGCACGAGCAAGTCGCGCGAGCGCGATCAAGTCGCGCGAGCAGCACTATCAAACCGTGTGGGCAGTGCGAGCGAGCCGCACGTGCTACGCGAGCCGCGCAAGCAGCGCGAGCCGCACGAGTGAGCTGTGCGAGCGAGCCGCACGAAGAAGCGAGAGAAACCCTATTCCGGTGAGCGGCGGTGACAGCCAACTATTCCGGCGAGTCGACGGCGGCGAGTGGCTGCTCCGTCGTATAGGGTTAAGCCCTAGGCTCTGATACCATGTGAGGAAAACGTAGTGCGTATTATTCAATAAAATTTAATATATATACATCAAAAAACTAAACCCTAAAAGTAGCAAAGACTCATTTATCCCTCCTTACTCCTAACAGTTCTTACCAATCTCTAGATCCTATAAGTCATTATTGATATCTAGTGATATATCATGGCTTTAAGAATATAATGAACTTGTCAACTTTGGCCACAATGTAATTCAATTCCTTTTTTTCACTATGTATCGATTGAATAAAGGTCATTGAATATTTGTCAAGTCACCAATTTGATCATATGCAAAAACCTAATTGATCATATTCTTGGTTACAATCTTGGCCAAGGATTTCAATGTAGCGTCATAATTAGATTACTTAGGACATCATTACCATACCTTACATGTAATAAGGAGACAAATTATATATTGCGTACACGTGTAATTTTGTACATGAATGAATTATGACCATCAGGTACAGAAATGGATCAATGAGTCACTGATATGCACACCCATGAACCATGTCCGTCCAACATATAATTCAACACCATGCCTTAAGTCTAAGGATTATTTACACAAGATAGAGCATGAACGATTAGACATTAACCACATGAAAAGCTTTCATATCGCTAATCATTGTATACATATCACGCTCAGTGAACTTGTTGCTATAAGCACCAGTGTTCTAACTTGGGCATCATAATATCCAATGACTTGTGACTTGTCATTATCTTAAACATCTAATATTTAATGGTGAAGCTAAGAACACACTAGTCTCAATAGGATTATTAATATCCACTCAACGATCTATTGACTAAGAATGGCTTAAAGATTCAGTCTAATTGTGAACCCGTCATGCATATTCTTAACGTCTTAAGAATAGGTCTAGTCACAACTGATCATATGAAATCATTCACATATATAAATAATTGGATAAATGAATGAATACGTCTTTGCTATTAATTAAATAATAAGATTGACAACATGTAACTATTATATGATAACTTTAGGGCATATATCCAACACAAACTACTCTACAACTTCTCAAGGTTGTTTGCCCATTTCTTGTGCCATTTGTAGTCATGAACATAGTCTAGCGCGAGTGGGACTTGAGCTTGAAGAAATTGGCTTCTTTGGAGCTACCTTTGAAATAAGTTTGTCATAAGCATGTAAAAGGAAATGTGCATATTGAGGTAACAAATCGGAAAGCAATAAATCAGAATGGTTACAATGCAAGAATCTTCTACAAATAAGTATAAATATAACACATCAAATAGAGTATTCATAAGTTAATCATTCAGAGACTTTCTCTAATTTAGTTTTTATGTACTTTTTATGTAGAGAAAAATTTGTTATCTTTTATTTTTAACCGCCACAGAGGCGGTGATATATCTATTTATATTGTTCATCTTATCAATGAAAAAGCATATTTCATCGACTCAATTCTTTGTTTTACTTTAGTGAGCACCCAAAAATACAAGTAAATGGAAAGAATGAACGTGAACATTCTACTGGAGGTCGAGCTTCAATTCCATGTACAAAAATATAATCTTTTGATATTGAATAAGCTTAAAGTGAAATAAAGTACGGTGCAAAATCGTAAATGGAGTTTTGGAAAAAAAGAAAAATCCTTATAAGAGTCTTGTCGGGAAATCGATGAATGAAATATGGATATTTTCAATGTACCGACCCACATAATTAATGCTTTGAAAATCGAATTATCCTAATAAGGGTCTTATCGGGAAATTGATTAATGAAATACCGTAATTTTCAATGTACCGACCCCACATAATTAATGCTTTGAAAATCAGTCTCGTTTGTTCTCAATCAGATTTCAGTACTTTTAAAAAAAAAACAATTTCGTACAAATTTTGATTAATCATCTAATCTAAATTGCAAAGAACCATGAAAATAGCATACCCGAATCCACGTGTCAAAATTGGATATATCGCGAAAATGCGCGAGCATTCTCGATCTTGCATTTGGGCCTCGGCCCAATCCCGAATCAGGCCCACATCATATCATCAGGCCCAGAGATCAGTTCAATTCATTTTTTTTGACCGCGTCATCTCCCCGGAGGCGAGGTCGCTCCCTCGCTCGCTCGTTCGTTCGATCGTTCTCGACGAACCCCCGGCGATTCGATTCGATCGCTAGGGTTTATGTCATCCCGCTCGCACGATTCCGATTCGATTCGATTTCGATTCGACGCGATGCGGCGCGCGCCGATCGTCCGAAGCTTTTCGCGTTCGCGTCCTTGATCGATCTCCATTCCCGCGCCAACACCGCGTCGATCGCCGCCGCCGCCTCTAGCTTCGCTCCGTTCGTGCGCCCTTGAATCCTTTCGATGACCGCCTTTCGCGAGGAGTTTCGTTCAGTTTCCGATTGAAGTGGGAGGGAGTCGATGCGGTCCTGATGGCGCAGGTGCTTTCCTTCGTTTGGAGTTTGCAATCCCTGCTGTGGCCCTTCTCCCGGCCGAGGTCCGATGATGACCTCAAGGCCTCGAACGAGCTGGTCCGGAAGCTCCCGGTCCCCGAGCAGACGAAGCAGTTCGTCTTCGCTGTGCGGGACCCCGAGTCGCAGTCCGTGGTTTACGTGCTCGCCGTGCAGAATCTGTCTGAGCGGTCCACCCGGGACGCGGAGCGCTTGATCAGGGAGGTTCGGCCGAGCGCGGTCGTGGCGCAGGTCGATCCGTTGGATTCCAGTGAGGTTCGGTCTGTCGACTGTGTGCCCGGCGATGGGGTCGATTGCGCCGTGCCCACTTCGGCAATCGGCGTTCTCAGGCGTTGCTTTGTGGATAAAATTAATAAGGAGACGTATGAGAATGTTGCGGGGGGATTGGTTTTGAGAGAGATCTTCGGTATTGGCTTTCAAGGTCATTTCTTTGCCGCCAAGAAGGCTGCACGCGAGGTCGGTTCGTCGTTCGTTGTTCTAGAGTCGCCGTTTGTAAATTGTTCTTCTGGGGATACTAGTCCGAGTGAAGCTGATCGTGGGCAAGGTGTTCAAGGTTTGGTCAGTAGCTTGGTTCCACAACGGATGGGTTCTGGTGTTTCTTCTTGTTTGAGGAGGTTTCCTCTTTATGATGATGTTCAATCCCAGATGGTAAAAATTGTATCTTCCAATTTGGATCCGCTGGCATGGATGTCGAGTCCTTCGAGTTCTGATTCAAACTCAGGGTCAGAGAAGGTGCAACCCATACCTGAGTACGAGGCACCACCATTTGCCCAGTCCATCTATCCTTTACTTGTGGATCTTCATAATATTTTCAGTGATATCCCATCTATTGGAAGGGCTCTTGTCCATGCTCAACAGCTGCTTTCTGATGTGAACGGGGGGCAAGCTGTAGATGGTCAAATAGTTTCTGAAGTTTGTTCATTCCGGATTGCTGTTGAGGGGTTGAGGATAGCACTGAATAATGCTGCTAGGCTGCCCAGAAATAAAAATGGAAGTGGTGATTCTTCGAAAATTGAGTTTGCAGATCTACCACACGAGGAAAAGGCACAAGTGCTCTTTGCACAGGCTCTTCGGAGTCAGGCTAAGAAGTTCAAGACTATAGTTGCTGTAGTTGATGCTAGTGCATTAGCGGGTCTCAGGAAGCACTGGAACACTCCCCTTCCCCTGGAAGTGAAAGATTTGGTGGAAGAACTTGTTACAGATTCTGAGGTAGCTGGAGAATTTCCTAATAGAGGAGACAAGAAAAGAATGTTGTCTGGTAAACCGGTGGTGGCAGTTGGTGCTGGAGCTACGGCCATCTTAGGAGCTTCTTCTCTGTCGAAGGTCCTTCCTGTGTCCACGTTTATCAAACTTGTGACCTTCAAAGTTCCTGCTTCGTTTAAACTCATGCTGTCTCCAACCCAAAAGGTACTAGCGATGGCCTTTGGCAAGTCTCTTGGTCCCTCAAAATTGGCGGCCCCTGGACTTGCTAGTTCGGCTGCGAAAACCTCAGTATTGAAAGTGACTGCTTCAGCTGAGAAAATCCGGGTGTTGGCTCATGGTGTTATTGCCTCTGCTGAGAAAACAAGCTTTTCTGCCATGAGAACTGCATTCTATGAAATAATGAGGAATCGGCACACTAAACCAGTTGGTTTCCTACCTTGGGCAACATTTGGGTGCAGTGTTGCAACTTGCACGAGTTTACTTGTATGTGGAGATGGCATCGAATGTGCTGCTGAATCACTTCCTGCCGCTCCCTCAATTGCCAGTTTAGGTCGAGGAATCCAAAGCTTACAGCAGGCATCTCAGGCTGTTGTACATGCTAATGGGAGCAGAATACAAAAGTCTATAGAATCTTTGATGTACAAATTGAAGAAAGTAAAATTTCAATAATGTAAGGTTTTTATTGTTTTCTTTCGGCCAGATGATACACAAGATATAGCAGTCCAGTTGTTGGACTTGAGTCCATGTTCAGGTTTGATTTTCTGTACATAGAAGCTTTAACCTTGTGCTCAATACCGGTTGGTCTTGAAAGTCTATGGACACATTGCAGTTAGAGTCGGTGTACTCAGAGAATAAGCAGACCAAGAAAATCTATCTGATATGAGGATAAATGGCATTACATGATATCTATCTAAATGAAAGCGTTTAGGCTTTGTTTTGGAGAATTTATTTGCAGAGTTGGATATGAAAGTTTCCAGTAGAAAGTGGATCATTTGTCACTGCAAATTAGGGTGAGGACCAACATTAACAGGATTGCGATATTATTGCCAAACTGCATTAATACTGCATCCAACTGTATTTTGACTCATCTTATGTGTGGATAGGAAAAATTTGCAATCCAGTTGATGCCATTATTAAGTGTGAGATGGTGACATTGGAAGAAAAAAATGGTCTGTTACTTGATTCAATTTTTTAACAATGCTCGCTCAGCCCAGTTTTGTACTGTAATCTATCCTTCGAGTACGGATTAAGTTAACTAAGTGCCAGCATTCAAGGTCCTCCTTTTGCATATATGCGTTCATTTAATTGTCAACAGACTGATACTTACCAGAAAACAATGAATTGATGCATACTGTCAAAGACTAAGATGTGAATATAGTTATAATTTGAATATCAACTTTAATAAGCAGTAAATAACGCTTTCGCATATCATCAATGGTTATTTTTTTATTGTATAGTGTTACTTAGAGTTTATGTGGCAAATGTATTCTGGTTGTAACTTCTGCAGAAATAGATCAGTAGGTTCACTTTGCTATACCATGTAGGGCTACAAGACCAGGAAGAATTTTTCTTCCTGTATGTGCTTGCCTCTTTGTACTTGGGCTAACATTTTAGTCTGACATTCATTTGTACTGAGTAATTAAGGGATGACATTTGTGTATGACAGAAGAATTTATTCGGGTTTAATATGTTGATGTTGAGGGGCAACTAGGCAGGTTGAGTTGCCAAATTGATCTTTGTTTTCTTGTGATAGGAATCAGGATGCACGTTTTTTTCTATTCCTCTGGATTAGTTATATTGTGCTGCTGATGCTTCCTGACACTTTCCGAGCTGTTGTCTATATAAAATTTTGCTTTCTCTTCTCGTCAGCTCCATAAGCTGTGAGTTACAGTTGAAGTTCATCATAGAGGCCTGGCAACAGGTTATTTTAAACTTTAAATTACTCGATTCAACTAAAAAATGGACAATGTGATTGTGAATTTGGAATGTAAATACAGCTGTTATTTAGGTTAAAATCTGATGGAGTGGTTTTGATTTTTTTTTCCTGTCCTGCTTCAATGAATCTGAAGGGTACTTTTGGGAGTCAATGTACTCAGAAAATTTCAGATCAAGAAAATCTGTCTGATGTGAGGAAAAAGGGTATTGTTTGACATCTGTCTACATGGAAGCATTTAGGATTTGTTTTGGAGTATATACATGCGGCGTTGGGTATGAAAGTTTCGAGTAGAAAGTGGATTGCTTATCATTGCAAATGAGGGTAAGATCAACCATAACAAAAATTGTGATTCTATTGCCAAACTGCAACTGTATTTTGGATAGTTTTACTTTGTTGATCAGAAAAACTGGTAATCCAGATGACGCCACCTTTAGTTGTGAGACAGTACAGGTGCGTTTGTTCAGCACAAGAACCGGAAAACTTTCTTGTAAGTTTTGTTCCACCACTTACAGAAATGTGAACCCCTCAGACAGGGTTTGGAAATTCCCAAGGAGCATACCACTTTGTGGCTTAGTGTATTATTCACTTTGAAGCTCTTGTAACTAAATAGAGAATGCTTTGCCATAAAAGGGTGGTTGAACCGGGGTTGAGAATTATTGAACTATCCTGAAGAAACGAAGATCATCATGTGCCCTTCAATAGTGGCCCTGTCTAGAGATCGGGAGTCCCAGCTTCTTGAGTATTGCCGTGACAGCTGTTTGCACTTTGGAATGTTTACTAAAGTTTGCGCCATGCATGCAGGAGCACATGGATGTGCGGTGTGCGTGTTGCTGCACAGCTCCAACATGATACTTCACGGTCCCATCAGTCCATACTGGCATGCCATTGCTTTGCAAACTTACAATCCGATCTGTTATAACAAAAGTGGGATACAACTCTTTTGTGATTCCAGCCGGGTTAATGGTCATCTGGCCTTTGTTCAGTCTTATTGGTCCCTGCAGAAGTGTTGACTTTTCACATATTAGTTAGTGCTCTGCCTGCAATGCCAACCTCTGTTTTTAAGTGTTGACCTGACGGTAGCTGTGCAATCTGGACAGTCTACATGGAATCTGTTAAACTTCACTTGTGATAGGATGGAAGTGTTTATTATTGAAAAGAAGCAGTACATTGGTTCTTTCTGCGAAAGAAAATAAAGAAGGAAATGTAGGCATGTTGTTGAAAAAGCTTAAGAGATATATGGTATAAAGCGGTGAGGTTCGTCAGTCGGCTGTGCTTGACTGTTTGTAATTGTAGTGGCTACAGAGGAAAACTGTTTCATCTGATTCAGGACATAAACCTGCACCTCATACTAATTCTCTTCCCTTCATACTATCTTCTGGATAAAGTTCTTCTCTATTAAGCTCATAAATAAAAAAGTGTTGGCCAAATATCCGTAAATATATATATGTATATAATTGATTTAATCAGCTGATTCAGAGGAAAACTGTTTCATCTGATTCAGGACATAAACCTGCACCTCATACTAATTCTCTTCCCTTCATACTATCTTCTGGATAAAGTTCTTCTCTATTAAGCTCATAAATAAAAAAGTGTTGGCCAAATATCTGTAAATATATATATATATATATATATATATATATATATATATATATATATATGTATGTATGTATATAATTGATTTAATCAGCTGGAGGTATGACGTTGTCATCCTTTCTCCTTTTCTTCCCCTGAGATGCTCCTGCACATCTTTATCGCCTTCTCAACAGCTGCAGATTGGTCCAGAGGAAGAGGACTCTACAAGGACTGAACTTGTGATAAGATTAGGTTCATCTATGTCTCTCCAATTCTCCATGTCTTCCTTCCTGAGTAAGTATCTTTCTGAGCTCTTCTTTCTTTCTTCTTTCTTCTTTTTTAATTTTTTTTCAAGCTAAAAAATTCTACATATATAGTTTTGTCCAGTGGATATAGTCTCGCATAAATATGAATTCTGCTGAGCACATCAGAGACGTTTATTGCATGCACCCTATGCATATGAACTCAACATAGTTGGGATTGATCAAGTGGACCTCTGATGCACCCAGTTTATACAAAAACTTGATAAGCTATTTGGTTCTCTGGGCTGCTGAGACATTAAGAAAGGTTTACATACTTAGTTATGTTTTGTCAATATAATCTTGCATAAAAATGAATTTGAGCACATCAGAAATGTTATTTGCATGCACCCCATGCATTTGAGCCCTACACATCTGGGATTGATCAAGTGGACCTCCAACACATGCCGGGTTATAAAAAATCTTGATCAACCATTTGGTTGTCTGGCCTGCTGAGACATTAAGAAAGGTCTACAGACCTAGTTATGTTTCGTCAATATAGTCCCACATAAATATGAATTCTGCTAAGCACATCACAGATGTTATTTGCATGTGCCCCATGCATATGAGCCCAACATAATTGGGATTGATCAAGTGGACCTCTATCTTGCTCCAGGTTCATTTAATAACTTGATTAGCCATTTGGTTCTCTGGGCTGCTAAGACAATGAGAAAGGGACAGAATAAAATCAATGTTGGTTGAACTGTACTTCTGACCTTTGAAAAAGTGTGTTTTCGCTGAAATCTTTATTCTTGAAGCTCCTCGGTGACAAAAAGAATTTCACTTTGCTAGTCAGCTTTTCTAAAATAATTTGATGTTCTTCTCAGGTTTAAGAGAAGATGGCTATCTTTAGTGAAGAGTCTTGTGAAAGTTTTATCAAAGCAGGAGCCTGGGCTTGCATTGAAGATCAAACTAGCAACTTTCGATTCTTTTATGGAGCAGTGACGTGATGGCGATTAGCGAAGGGCCTTGCGTAAGGTGAATGGAAACTAGAGTTTTCAGTTGATTTCATATAACCTGTTGGAGCTGCAGCCAGAGATTTTGATTATGTGGGATAAAGAAATGGTCTGCAAAGTGGTAAAAGGTACCTTTCATCATTTTCTGCTTGCTCTAATATTATCCAGTAGGTTCCAAGTCTGAGCTGTGTTTAGTGAAAAATATGCTAGGCGCATTAAGCTGTTTAACTAAGTTGATATAGTGAGTGATGTGGGAGATTTTTATTGTATGCCGCGGATATGACGCACTTTTCTTAAGGTCCATTTGAGGTGTGACATCTTTTAATACATGAAATTAGCAGACCAATGTTGATATACCTAGCATTACTGGTGAGTGCATTGCTAAGCACATGGATTAGTGAGCTCTGCGTAAAATGATTCTAACTTAAACGGTTATGCCTTTTCTATATGAATTTGCTTGAGCAGGCCCATCTCATAAAAGGGGTTTCTTGGAGAATTCTGTTGCCAATACTCACGATGTGGTCGTTCAGTTCTGCTGTGAGTTGTCCTCCAGCTCCGGCAGTTGCATCGAGAGGAAAAGCTAGTCCAGAGAAATTCTGCTGTTGCGAACCAAATTCACTGCTTCTTTTTCAGATTTTAGGGATGGACAGTGATCTTGTCCCCTTCACTTTGAATCCCTTGCCCGTGTGGAAAGACATATTGCATGGACATTCCAGGATATGTGGGTGAGGCAGGGGACCATATCTATTATGGACCCAATTTTTATGGGTAATTCTGTGTTGTGGGGGGCTAAAAGCACGTCATTCTGTGTTGTGGGGGGCTAAAAGCACGTCAAATTCGTGGCTTGGTTTTGCCGATTGTGGCCAATATTCGTTACAGATTTTACTGCTCAAGTTGCTGCTTTTGTGTGAAAGGTTACTAAATGCAGATATACCTTGAGTTACTTGATTAGTATAGAAAATCTACTAACCATACGGCGAATATTTACTTATGATACAATACGCTCGTTATATTCTTCGGCGGAGAATCACTTGATTACCAATTAAAGAAAATTTTCTTGATTTTCTGTCAATACTAAGAAGAGCTTCTTTCTTCAGAAGTGAATGTGTACACAAAAAAGGGAAGCACAAATATTCAGTTTAGCTTATTGGGGATATACCCCACAATGAGTGTTAATCATATGTACATTCCTTTTCAATGTCACCTTAGTGAAAAAAAAAAAAATAACGTTTTTCATTCAATAAATGATATTATGAAAGTTCCCGTTTCTAATCGAAGGCCACCAATTATTCTAAAACACGGAGATGTCGCCGATAATAATTCTCCTTATGAAATTACTTTGACATAACGAAAAAAGTATCGATTGATCTATGCAATTAACATTGCCGAGGAATTCCGGAGGTATATAAAGGCGGAAAGAAACAACAGAGTTTTACCCACTGCCAAGGAGGTTAAATAATCATTCTAATTTGACGAAGTAGAAATCAACCAGATATGTCTAGAGAATTAGAATTATAATACTTTTTCCTATTCTTGTCTGGTTTTCACATAGCACGGTATCTTACATTAAATTACATGCCCATGTCCACCAAGATGTTAAAAAGGAAAAAAGAATCCACACAAACAGATTTGACCCCAACTGCTGCTTTTTGCCTTTTTCATAGTCCTTTTCACTCTCTCTCTCTCTCTCTCTCCGGTTTCTGCAGCGCAGGCAGTCTTCTCTCAATGCGAGCAGAGAGAGATCGAGAGAGAGGGGCAAAAGAGCCCAAATGAAAGGAAGGAGGGAGATTACCTCCAGTGGCAAACCACCTCCAATTAATAAAAGTCTCTTCTCTCCCCCAAAATCCCCCTTTCCCTGAAGTCCCCAAAAAGCAGCAAAAAAACCTTCAGAAATCCCTTCTCGGCTCTACGCTATCGATTCCCCTCCCTCTCTTCCTTCCCCATCAGATCCCCTCTTCCCCCCTTTCAATTCCTTGATTGGCGTGCAATCCAGGATCATCATCGTCGTTGCCCTTCCTTCTTCGTCGGGGAATCGACGACCTTCCCACCCTTTGCTCTGCCGCCCCCCGCCCATCGCCCGGCTCGCTTTGGTCCCCGCTAGGGTTAGGGTTTTTCTTTTCATTTTTGTTTCTTCAATTGCTCCCCAGCCATGGAGTCCGATGAGGATATGCACGACGCCAACGACGTGGAGTCGTTGGACGACGATTTCTACAGCGGGGAGGCGGACGATTACTACAATAGCGACAACGCGGACGTCGACGATTACGAGTTCGTCGAGGACGCCGATGCTGACTCCGACGTCTTCACCGCTCGTCACTATCAGGTGAGACAGCCGGCCCCGTCCGAATTCGTTCGGAGCTCTTCCCCTTTTCACCCGTGCCTCCTGTGCGGCTGCCTGTGCGCGGTTTGTTTTGGTTGCCGGGGGTGGGGGGAATTAGAATGGGAAATCGGGTGGAGCTGGAGCTGCTGTCGCTGGCTAAGCTTTCTAGTTCTTCGTTTCGTTTTTGATCATAACGACCCGTTCACCGTCGGCGTCTTTCCGTGATGGGGTGATCATTCTTTTATTGCTCGATGATCGGACGCAGCTGAAGTTGGAGATTGAAAGTTTGGTTTTTTGTGTTCCATTTTATTTTATCTATGGTGAACCATGGCAGAAATCTGTTGCTCCACAGATCATAGTAAACGGGGTACGAAATGACGCACGTGGACGGAAGACTTGCTCGCGAGATGATATTAGTATAGTTGTGGGTGTGAATTCTTCTGCTTCTTCTTCTTCCAACAATCAAGCTTGATGGGTGAACGTGCTTATGTCCTGAAAATAACTTGGAGTAATTGATCATGCGTGTTCAACGCATTGGATGAACTGTCTTTCCTTTATCTGTTTCGGGAGAACTATAATTTGATCGAGAGAGCACCCGATCTTTGTCCTTCAACGTCTTTGCTGTTCTTTTGTTGTTTTTATTGTGCATATTTGTTTGTCTGATTATGCTTTTTTATGTTTCCTTTTCTTCAGCAAAACTATCTCATTTTAAAGGAGGAAGATATACGACAACGTCAAGAGGATGATATAATAAGAGTTGCAGGCGTCCTATCTATATCTAAAGTCGCTGCTATCATCCTTCTGCGCCATTACAATTGGTAAGGGGGTCCTTCGTTGGTGCTTGAGCTGTCGCACCTGATGTGCTATATGATGTGGCTTTCTTGCCATTGTTTGTTTCTGGTGGTGCTTGGCATTATGATGCTTTTGACAGTCAACCTGTATATGTAATTTATTTTTGGAAAATTACATTTATCTCCTCGCTGCCTCTTTAAGTTGTGGTAATTGAGTTGTCTATAGAAATGCTTGATGTTGTGATGTTTAGGTGGTGAGTTAAAATCTAAGTTTCTGCCATTCCTGCTATGCTTTTTAATGGATTAAGTTGGCATTGCAGGAGCGTAAGTAAAGTTCATGATGCATGGTTTGCTGATGAAGATGGAGTGCGAAAAGAAGTGGGCTTATTGGAAAGACCGGTTGTTGAGCATCCTAATTTAAGAGAAGTATGTTCTCTTAATTGTCTGAATTGTTTCCAGGCTCAGTTTCCACTTACTTTCACTTACTATGGATTGCTCTCTTTGCAGCTTAACTGTGGAATCTGTTTTGAGTCCCATCCACGTGATAAAATTATGTCAGCTGCCTGTGGTCATCCTTTCTGCAGTACATGCTGGGCAGGTTTTGTCTGATTTCCCGCTCTTGTCATCCCGATCTTTGGGTTGTTATATGCAATGTCTTCACAATCTTCACTATCTATAGCTAGTTATCTAAAGAATGACTGTTAACATATCTTGGTTCTTTCGTTGTTTATTGTAATCTATGGTTGAATTTTGGGTCTTTTGCCTTTTGAAGTAATCTGAGATTTTTTGGGGCATGTTTGGTGATTACGGAAGGGTTTCTTCCTCAAGAACTAATGTGTTATAGAGCTGTTTTTTTATGAACTTCTTTAATCATTTAATAGGTTTTTCTGTTGCTATCCAAAATGATGTTATCTTTTCTTTCCATCTGCGTCTTTGAGGATATAATCATCAATTTAAGATGGTGCATACATGTTCATAGTAAGTCTCTAACCAGCAGGCCTCAGCTAATGTTAATTTTGTTTTTCGGATGTGTATGTTTGCAAGGTGACAGCTAGAATTTGTTTTATTATCCCTTGGTCATATCTTTCCGAGGGTTGCTTCTTGGAAAAGCTGCGGCCTGCAGGGGCTTTGAGTTCCTGTAGATTGTAGAGCAAAATGAAAATGTGTGAAATGTGAGAGTGGGACTGGAAAAGGCAATAGCACTCTGTAGCTGATCTTGGAGATTTGCTTCTTGGCCATTGTATTTTGAAGCAGTCCTAGCTCTATCATTTTGGTGAAAAGAAGTACCCCCAACGAAAAGATGTGTGACTATTACCAAACATCATCTCTGTGTGTTTGTCCTCAGCTGATAGATATGACTCTCTTGGAAGTATTTCTTTGTATTAACTGTGCACCTTAGAAATTGACATGCTTTTACTCCTGCGTCTTTTGCTGTCGTTTAATGAACACGGGCATTGTGATAGGTTACATAAGCACATCGATAAACGGTGGTCCCGGATGTTTAACATTGAAATGTCCTGATCCATCTTGTGGTGCTGCCGTCGGTCAAGACATGATAAATCTATTTGCCCCTAAAGAAGATAAGAAAAAGTATTCTCAATATCTTCTTCGCTCGTACATTGAAGACAATAGAAAGGTATATGTGCAACTGTGTTCTTTTTCTTTTTCTGAAGTTTTGTTTTTTTTGTTTTTTTTAGAGTGTGATAATGACTTTGCACTACTGGGTGCCCGTTAAATGAAATATAACTTCCTTTACCTCATTTTCCTACTGCCAGACCAAGTGGTGTCCTGCCCCTGGTTGTGAATACGCTGTAGAATATGCTGCTGGCAGTGAAGGTTACGATGTTTCCTGCCAATGCTCTTTCAACTTTTGCTGGAATGTAAGCTTCCTTTTGGAAATTTCTTGTATCAATATGTAGCAAGTAGTGTGTTGACATCCTTTTGATTTGATCTGCTGCAGTGTACAGAGGAAGCTCACCGTCCAGTAGATTGTAACACTGTGGCACAGTGGATCATGAAAAACAGTGCTGAATCTGAAAACATGAACTGGTACAGATAACTTTAAACATGTAGAATTCGCCATCATTTGGGTCCTATGACAATGGTTTACAACGGATTGTGTGGTCTTTCCTCTTTCAAGAAACAAGAATGTTTTATGTGACTTACTAGGTTGGACATGGATAGTCCTATTTTGGCATGCTTTTATCAGCAGTAGGAGATATTTGAGGGCCTAAAGGGCTGTCATATATGGTGTAACCTTTGGACCTTCTAAAAGCAACCAGTCTACTGCATACAGGAGTTCCACAATTATGCCCTTTCTGTAGCTAAATTTGGAATCCTTGAAATTTCTTAATAGATGGATATGGTTGTTCTTTCTATCCTATGGTTAGTGCATTCACATATTTTCTCTGGAGGAGATTCAACAATGCTAAATTGGATGATTTGTCTGGAGGATAATGATGTCACCCATGTCAGTTTGAAGTTTGAATATACAGCAATTCTAAATGTGTCATTTCTTTTTTCTTATTTTAGGAAAAATACTAGGTTTAGCCACTGCAATTCTCCTTTTGATTTATTTATGCATGTTTATTACTCCCATCTGGTCCTATACAGATATAGAACTACCAACAGGCGGGAAGAACCATCTGTATGGATTATATAACAAGTCAATGCTTGCGTGGAAACTGACTAGTGTTATTTTCCCTATATAGTTTTCCAGTTGATTTTTTTTTTTTTTTTGGGGGGAGCGGGGGGCGGTGGGGAATCTTTTGGAGATACCAGGTAGACTTTGTTTAAGTGTCTATATTTGTGCTTGATCTTAAAATTCTACATTCATCATCCTTCTGACCTCAACAAATGTCTATCAATATGAAAATTTATAGTATAAGGTCTTTTTTCTGTGGAGGGTGGTGGATGGGACCAATGGAAATGGAGTCCAATCACTCTGCTACATTTCGAAGCTTTGATTGAGCTAGTAGTGGTAGGAGGCGCTTCAACAGATTTGACTGGGATGGGTTTTCCAGAATACTTTTAATGACTGATATGGTGTTGTCAAAATTAACACTATTGTTTTGATGTCACCTTTCCTATTGGAGTTTTTTTATTTGTGGACGGTTTTATCGGGCATATCTCTGTTACTTTGTCTGCCTTTTGGGTCATACCCAGTTTATCAGAGCAGGCCGGGGATTCATGCTGAAAATATATGTTTGGAGAGTTTGTTATTTGTGAACTTGTTGGTGCTATGTTGACAACCTGTGTGAATGGAATTGAAGCTCTTTTATAGAAATAAAATTGACCTTGTGGAGAATGTTATGATGGGACATGCTAAATTTTGATCAACTAGGGCCGGTTGTTTGTATCTTTCATGATTTGTTGTGGCAATATGTTTTGTTAAAGTGGGATGACAGGATAGAGCCGAGGTTTTACAGAATGTCTGGAAGAATATGACTCTTTATATCATGTGAAATGTTGGGAATCCTACCTCAGGTTTGCCTTTAAGAATGAATTTGGACAGTCGTGCTCCCTCCAATACTTGCCACATTTTCTTAATTTGGATGCAAAAGTTTGAGGAAGTCTTAAATAAAATAGTGATTCAGTGTCCAGAAATGTCATTATGTGTAAATATGTGGTTGTTGCTCGGCTTTCCTAACAGATATGAAACGATATGCAGGATTCTAGCCAATTCAAAGCCTTGTCCAAAGTGTAAGCGGCCAATAGAGAAAAACCAAGGGTGTATGCATATGACTTGTACACCTCCTTGTAAATTTGAGTTCTGCTGGTGAGGTTATTTTCTTCTAAACGGATCATTTTCATTTATTTTTATGTACTCATTTTTATTGGGCGTATTCTTGTGGTGATACAATGTAATTCCCTTGGAACCGGTATTGTATGCCTTACTTGTTCTATATTACTTTTACAAACAGGCTCTGTCTGGGTGCATGGTCTGATCATGGTGAGAGAACTGGTGGTTTCTATGCCTGCAATCGTTATGAGGCCGCTAAGCAAGAGGGAGCGGTAGGAATTGAAAAACTTTGGCTTTTCTCGGGCAAAGTTATGTGAACACCGTGGAACTAACATTGTTAGTTTTGGTCTTGTGAAAATACCTTTTTGTAGTATGACGAGGCTGAGAGAAGAAGAGAGATGGCGAAAAATTCATTGGAGCGATATACTCATTATTATGAACGATGGGCGAGCAATCAATCCGTAAGTGGTGAATCTCTCCCTGGCTTTCTGGGTTTAACAAGTCCAGTATTCACTTTCCCTTACCCTTTCTCTGTAGTCAAATTATCTCAAAGGTTCTATTGCTGGTTTTAGATGTTAAGGAAACCTCATCAGAAACCCTTCTGGTTCCTTGATGACCTAAGTTTATTGCCATTTGTGATGTTGCCGTTTAGATAAGTACCTTCGATTTACTTCTCAATTATGTAATTGAGGATGAAAAAGGGCTGAAGGAAGGATTATCGAGGAAATAAATTTTGTTTTGTGTTTTAAAAGAATTAAAGAAAGAAGGGATGATGTTGAAAAACCGGAATTGACTATACACTTTTGGACTTGTAGAAACTGTAGATTTTCCCGAGTCCTTGTTTGGTTATCAGGATATAATGGGATGAAAAATAGGGAATCAGAGTGATATTTGTAATCTGGTTTCTAAGTTTGGTGTGTAACACATGGAATTACAATGATTTCTTGTGATGTTTTTGAAAATACTTAACTCTGTTTTGTGCCTCAAGTAGTTGATATTGTATTTGCCCATATTCCCTTGAATAGACTACATAAAGAAAAACTTGCGTCTGAAATCGTCACACTTCGCCACGGGTCATTGCTTGTTGTGGTTGATTTTAGTCCAAATCCCTCTAAACAATAAAGTTGAAAAAAGTTAAGAAAGCAAGAGCTCCTTTGTAGTGCTTGACTCCCCCCCCCCCCCCCCACAAAACAAAAAAAAAAAAAAAGAAACAGGGCCACCTCCGGCCGCCTGCGGTCACCATCTGCTGACCGCTGGCAGCCGACTGTCGCCGCCGGACCGTTAGTGACGGTTGCCGCCGCCCTCAGCCCACCGGCCAACGACCGCCACTAACCGTCGTTGCTGCTGCCGACCGCCGCCCATTGCTGTCCTGTCGCTGCCGACGGCCGGTGGGCTGTGGGTGACGGTCTTGCGGCGACGGTCGGTGGTCGTCGGCAGTCTGTGAGCAAGAAAAAAAAAACGAATAAATACAAAAATTAATAAATTGTACCAAACGCATTTCTATTCTTTTTCTATACCAAGAGTAGAAATTTTGTATAGTTATCAAACACCTTATTTTACTCGGAAATAGAAAAGAACAATTTCTGAAAAGAAATAGTTTCCTGGAATAGAAATGTTGCCATGCGCATCCTTACTATATTGGTTTGTGTTTTCTAGGAAGTCTGTCGAATATGTCTTTCTGGCCACCAAAGTTAAATCTATTTATATCTGCTGGGCTATTCATGTTGCTTCCAATGACAATAGAGTCATTTTGTTGAATCTGTTCTAAAACATGTGCACTTAGTTTTTTCAGGTTTCTCAATCTACCCACTAGATAGCTTTTTTTGATTTCTCAAATCAATGTATTTCTACCCTTTCTCGAGTTTACTTTGGTAATTGAACAAGATTGTCCCTCTACATGAAAAACTATCCCACAAATTTTTTGGATCTCTGAAACTTATGTCATAAGCCACAAATAAAGTCATATGTAGATAGAGTATGATTCATGATGTGACTTTGGTTCGATCATCTAAGTTCTGACAGTCCAATGCCGAATAGGACTTTATGTACATTATGTTAATTACATTCTTGTCACTGTTGGTTTATTAGATGTCTTGACTGTGTTATATGATTTGCTAAGGCATTTTGGTGTCAGAAATCTTTTGATGGTTCATTGGATGTAAAGAGTTCTAGTGTGACTCCAATTTTTTTTTTGTCTTACTTATATGCAAAATCTCTTTCTTTTTGGCAGTCAAGGCAGAAAGCTCTTCATGATTTACATCAATTGCAAACTGTGCATGTAAGTTTCATTCAACTTGGCTGTATTCATGCTTTTTACTGAAGTGGGAATAGAGAGAGATTGGTACTTGATGTTTCTATTCTGCTTGAAGTATTGGTGTTTGACATGTTGGCTATAGCTAAAATGAATAGCTGCAGCATGGTTTACTAAAGCTGCTCATGATCGCTCGCTTCCATTCGATGTACATCATTTGCGAAGTCATCTAACCTAATATTACTAATCGAGGTGACTGGATCCGTGAGCCCGAATCGTGTTTACTGGTACTTGTACATTATTTCTGGAACTCTCGGCTTTGAGCTGCTCCTTTGGACAAACCTCTCTCTAGTCATGTGGTTGGTCATCAATTTTTGCTTATTAATGTATGCTCTGGCATCATCTGGTCAGCTTGCCCATCTGTCTTCTTATTTTCCTTAGGGTATAGACTCTCGATTCCTTGATGACACACATTTACTGAGCAAATCACAGCAAATTTGAGGAGCCATGTATTAGGCTTCAGTTGATATTCTCTTGTATGCAGGTTGGTGTACAACTGAATATATGATGTTCTGATAAAAAATAAGGGATGCCTCGTTGTAGTCTTTATAAATTTTCTATAGTAGATGTGACCTTTTGACTCTGCACCATTATTTTCTCCTCTTTTTGCTGATTACACATAGGTTTACAGGCCCCCAAGGGCTGGTGAATGTGCTTATTCTCCTAGCTAGATGCTTGGGATTGAGTCATGCATATAGCTTTTTGATGATGGTGGGATATTCAAGTGACCCCGTTCATAGACTTAACCTAAGAGGCCAAAACTTTGCTTAGATTGGGGAAAAGAAGAGGAGAGAGTGGGTAGTGGGATTAATGGCTGATGTGGGAATGGGTTTGAATATGAAATTCTTCCCTCACAAGAGTTTTAAGTTTAACCCAATTTTCCACAGCCCCCTCTTAGTTTGTAGCCCTCTTCTCTGCCCTCCCCCCCTCTCTCTCCTCTTGCCCTTTCTCTTTTCCTTCTTTGTTCCTTCTTTCCAATCATAGCCTAAGCTTCAGCTTTGATATAGGTGCTGTTGGGGTCCCCATGTAGCATAATGTTTCCTACCATTGTTGTTATCGCGCGGCTTGTGCTGTTGGGCTCATCCTTTTGCTGTTTAATCTTTCTATATAATTCATACATGACTTGTGAAGTCTGAATAACAAAACTTTGAATTAAATGTCAAATTTTGCCCTAGGTTCCAATCTTGTTCGTCACTTTTTCTCCCTCTAATGCAAAATTTAATGTAAATGGCACAGAGGAATTTGTCTGCTATATCTAAGAAATCTAGCTCTTTCTTACTTTATGATTTTAATAACATTAGTGGCCACGTACGAAGGTTCTTTATATCTGCAAAATCACTTTGTAGACCCTTGAATCACTCTTTTTCTTCCATTTGTTTTTGGTTTGGTCCGATACTTGCCAAGAAAGTAGTAAGAGGGATCTTTTCCTTCGATTGGACCTCTTAGAGGGCATGTGCTCAAAATTGGGTCAGTGAATGTTAGTCCTCTGTTGTGTTTATTCAGATCATGAAATCCTGCTGTTTGTGAATCGATTGTTGAGTCACATTGGAAGAAAAAAATGGCCCATTTTTGCTTGATTCAATTTCTTAACAATCCATGCACAGTACGATTTTTTACTGTGATCTGTCCTTCAAGTATAAATTAAGTTCCAGCATTCACGGTTCTTCTTTTGCATTTAAGTGTTCATATAATTGTCAACAGACTGATAGTTACCAGGAAACAGAATGAACAGACGCTTAATTTCAAAGAGTAAATCTGAATATATTTATAATACAAATAAAAACATCGACAAACATTATATGATCGTTTTAGCATATCATCAACAGCCAAATTTTCTATTAATTAATAATATTACTTAAGAGTTTTTGTGACAAATGGATTCTGGTTGTAACTTCTGCAGAAATAGATCTTAGGTTCACATTGCTGTATTAAGGAGTGCTACAAGACCAGGAAGATCTTTGTTTCTGTATGCGTTTGCCTCTCCGTACTTGGGCTAACATTTTAGCCTGACAGTCATGGGTATTGAGTACACTAAGGATTGCAGTTGTGTCTGAAGAATCTATACTGGGTAAATGTGTTGATGCTAAGTGGCAATTGGGCAGGTTGAGTTGCGATAAACTGCTTATGATGTTCAATTAACAAATTGATCTTTGTTTTCATGTGATAGGAAGCAAGATGCATGGCTTTTCTATTCATCTGGTTTAATTTTGTCGTGCTTCTGATGCTTGCTGACCCTTTGCTATTGATTAAATAAGGTTTTGGTTTTTCTTCTTGTCAGCTCGATAAGCTTAGTGACCTACAATGCCAGCCGGAGTCACAGTTGAAGTTCATCATAGAGGCCTGGCAACAGGTTTTATTTCTTAATTCAACTTAAATATGATTTATGTGATTTTCAGTTTGGAATGTAAATGCAGCTGTTATAGGTTAAAATCTGATGGAGTGTTTTTGATTTATTATCCTGATCTGCTTCTGTGAAACTAAATTAGGCTTCTTTGATGTTTGCAGATAGTTGAGTGTAGGCGAGTGCTCAAGTGGACATATGCATATGGTTATTATCTACCAGAACTTGACCATGCTAAGAAACAATTTTTTGAGTATTTGCAAGGTTTGTATTGGAGAGTAGGATTGTGGATAGACAATGGCCATGCATATCCTTCTTGTTTTCCTATTTACTTACATGAAATGGTTTCTTTACCAGGTGAGGCAGAGTCCGGATTGGAAAGGCTTCATCAGTGTGCAGAGAAGGAACTTCAACACTTCCTTAGCGATGAGAGTCCTTCTAGTAATTTTAATGACTTCCGCACCAAGTTAGCTGGACTTACCAGGTATCTTCTTGTTAGATTCAATTTTGATAATTAGTCGAGTAAAATATGTCTGGTACAAATTACAATTGTGTACAGTCAATTTTATATAGACTTGAGTCCCTAGATATCCATCTATGAAATGGGAAATAGTTAGGCTGTGATTCATTTCACCAAAAAGAAAAATAGTTAGGCTATGATTAAAAAAAAAAGTGTCTCGTAAAGGAGGGGGGATAGGCATTCTGTCATATAGGAGAATGCCTGCCCATTTTGATTCTGAATAGCACATGAAAATACTAATATTGGAATTGGTGATTATGTTCCTTTTGCCAAAAAATGTGCTTTATCGTTTCTGGAGAGAGCATGATATGTACCAATGAGCAGTTTCTTCCTGATAAATTAGTGTATGTAATATTCCTGCGGAATCTTCTTTTTGGCTTCATATATTACGTAAAAAAGTTCTGGCGAAGCTCATGACTCATCCTGAGCATAGCATTCCTATTTCTAATCCTGCTCTTTATTGTCAAGCTTTCAAAGTTTACTTTATGGAATAATATTGACTCTGCAGTTTGATGTTTACTTAAAAGCTGATTCGAGCCAAAAGCATTCTCACTAGTTCTTTTGACTGGATTTTTATGCTAAAAAGATTGTTGATTCGAAAGTCAAACCTGGACGGTGGACTTACCAAGAATATGATCTTCCAGTGCATACGGCATTGGTTGGTTGTTATAAGGCTGTTGGACTATTATTTGTTTATTTATTTAAGTTCATAGAGTATTAGTGGGAAACAAGAATGGGAAACAAGAATTCTCGGAGCTGTTTTCCCATCACAAACATGTCTCTCCTTTTATTAAAAAATTGGTGGCCCTCTTTACTTCAGCTGCAATGTAGTTTACGTAGACACCTTTTTTAATAGCCTCTGTTGTGACTTCTAGAAGGAGCGCCCATGTGTGCACAGACATGCGTTTGACTTTCTTACATCTGTTTTTGTTGCTACAGTGTGACCAGAAACTACTTTGAGAACCTCGTGAGAGCATTGGAGAATGGGCTATCAGATGTGGATGCCCATGGTGGTTGCAGCAGGGCAACGAGCTCTAAGAATGGAGGGAGCAGCAAGGCAAGTAAAGGTGGTGGAAGGGGAAAAGGAACTGCCAGCACTCGAGCTGGTTCCAGCCGAACCGATGACGCGTCTCACTGGTCCTGCGATCATTGCACGTATGCTAATGTTAAATCTGCAACCACTTGCCAGATTTGCCAGCATCGCCGATGAGGGCAGTGACAGGAAAATTTGCAAAGGAGGATGGTTTTCACCAGAAACACGACTTTCATGGACAAGGAACCAGTTCAAGCGCATGGGCAGTGTCCTATAAAGGAATTATTGGTATGAATCGTTCAAGTTCCCAATGACAAATCAATTACTAGGAGGCTCAACTGTTCGTGTGGTGTGCTGACTGATTCAAGCCCGACAAGCAGAAGCTGTTGGCCTGTGTTTACTCTCGTTGTGTGTTGATGGTGGCGGCCTATAATGCCGGCCCCATGTATATAGGCTGTAGGGTTTCATTGTCGGTACCATACTACTTTGGCAAAGAAAAAGAAATAGTGACTGTCACCAATCATTTAATATTTCATCTATTTGCTGCTGGAAGAGGCAAATGTACTCCGTTTGTCTTATATTTCGCATATTACTTTGTCTATTGGAGCTCATCTGATCCTTTTTTTGAAAGGAATTACTTCAGAGTTCGTATTCTGTTGGATGCGTGGGGGCGCTCTCACTCAAGACGGTTTGAAAAACCGAAAGGATGATTCTGCTTGTGTATGATGTGCTTCAAACGGAGAATTTTTCTGAAGTAGAATTGCAGTTCTCATATGAACGTGCACAATCAACACGAACGCATGGGTTCAGTCATTCATTACATGGGAAAGCAATGTACTTTTAATGGGAACATGACACGTTTGTGGACAACAGCAATAGCTGCTTTGAAGCTTGGATGGGTCTCTTATGAGCTTTATTTAGATGTTGCGAAGCGTATAGAACTATGTATCTTAATTTTAATAGATTCCTGGTATCGATGGATGAGCTCAAGTTGTTTAGTTTATTTGCAATATTCAAGTTACAATTTGAAATTTTGGTCTATATGAGTAAATATCTAATGGTTTGTTTCGTTCTCTGATATACACGCCTAGATAAAATCATCCAGTGTATTCTATTTGAACGAGAGGCGATACCATATAATCTATGGAGGGGCTCAAGAGGTGAATTCACTTCATGAAATTGATGGATGTGGCTGAGTTTTACAATATATCCTGTGTTCTGTATTCAAACTTGCAGCAATTTCACTCGATATGAGCTAGACGATCTAGTATCCTATGATATGAGATTTGCAAGTTAATATGCGATTTTATGATGACATTGCTTTGCATTTAACACCACCAAAAACCATATGCTCATGGAGATGGTCAGGTTGCCGCAATGTGGGGCTCCAAATTCCTTAAGTTGATTAGGATGGGCATTGCAAACCAACTTTGATTAGTAGTTTCAATTGATTTTCCCTTTAATTACGGAAAATAAAAACATAAAAAATTGAATGCCAAGCGGTGTAGGAATCTGGCTATTTAGACCCCATTTCATCAAAATTTTCACAGCATTTATGTCCTTGCAATAGCAAACCAATGTAATGATTTTGTATAAAGCATCCTTCCCAATACCCTTTTGATGAGACTTCGATTTTGTTTCTCCATGGTTCATGCTTAAGAAGCCATGGGTGGAACATCTTTTAGCCTCTGAGGGAAGAAGGTTTGTCTTTGAACATCTTCTGGCTAAGCGCGTTCAGCATCGCTCTCGAGTACTGGCGTGAAGCCATTTTCCAGTCCATGCCCGTTTTCATCATGGCCTTGAATTCATCATAACTGATTCGACCGTCCTAGAATACATCCACCACAGAATGAGAACTCTATTTCGTATATGAACAAGATATACACAGATTCCAAATTGCAGGTTGTTCTGGTTATGTATTACCTTATCTAGATCAGCATCGAAAATGATGTCTTCAATAAATTTTTCGTTGTTCAGACCAAGATTGTCATCTATCAAAGCTTCTTTCAACTCATCGAATTCAATATATCCGCTTCGATTCTTGTCAAAGAATTCAAAAGCTCGAGTAAGGTGGTCATCGCTGCCAATCCTTTTCAAGTGGACTGACATAGTCACAAACTCCTGACAGTTCAGCGTTCCGCTTCCATCTTCATCAGCCTGTTCTCATATAAGATGGAGGTCTATTTTTAGATGCTAATACAAGAATTTGTGACTCATCAAATTATCAGAAGCCCACTTGATTTTGCAAGAAGTTCTATCAATTATGTGAAATGGTGATACAACCTCACGATCAAATATTTGACTAACTGATGAAAAACATATTTCCATATTATGTAATCCGTCCTTAATCTTCCAAATGCCTTGCAATTTAAGCAAAATCATGCACTTCACAGCATATAATGCGTCAACATGGAAGAAGAAAACATAAACCATGTCAAAAACAAAATGTGCTAAGCTGTTGAATAAGTGATCTTACTGCATCCATCAGCATCTGCACATCAGGATCAGCAACTTGCTGTCCATATTTGTGCAGGCCATGTTTCAACTCTTCAAATGTCAGATCTCCATTTTTATCGGTGTCCATCACGTGGAACATCTCTTTGATATGATCCACTTGCTCATCAGGCAAATTGTCTGCTACTACCTACATTAACAATGCAGGAAACATAATTTGAGTTTAACCGTGCACTAAGAATAGCAATGAAATCCAACAAGGCAATGCTTAGGGGCTCACTCTGAGAACTTTCTTCTTGAACTTATTCATCAAAGAGAATTGCTTTATCCTCGTCCGGACATTTTGTCCTAGTGAAACGTTGGAAGCCTTGTCCACATTCTGTATCCACTTATGCTCTGCGCAAGTCAATTAAAAATTGACAACCTTAAAACTATTTCATGGATCTCTTCAATGGGATTATTAAGCTAGTTTTAGTCCACATAAGCAACTGTTACGTGCTTACTAGGAATATTTCATAGGAACAAATTAAGCCCTGAGACCTTACCAGCCCAATTTTGTCGCTGACCATCTATTTCATATATAGCAGCAACAAGCTGAACAGAAAAGGACCGAAATTTCGATCTTAAGTCAATTTATGAGATCAACTCTCTAGCTGACTTATTGTTTGGTGCTTACCTATTTCACCTGTTAAAATCACATTACCGTTTTAAGAATTCTGATCCTTGCAAATGACACAAGTGACTCATAGTCCACACATCTTTCCTGCTTCATTTTCTTGTACAATCAGATTCATAATTTGATATTTTGTCAGATCAGTACTGGGAAGAGAAACAATGTGCTGAGGATATTTAGATTAGAGGGCAATGCATACCAAGGACTTCTTGGACCGTAAGACGTGTATAAGGATTTGGTTCGAGCATATTTCTCACTAGATCCTTTGCTTCTTCGGAAACCTTGGGCCAAGGATCTCGTTCGAAATCTATTTCACCCCGGACAATGGCCTGCGCAATTCCTTCTTCAGTTTCTGCCAGTCATATATGATACAACTCAACCTATTAGCCCATGAGTTGAAATTTATGGGACTCCGAGAAAACTGATGAATCAGTTTGGCAGAGAGTACTTGCCTGCCCAAAAGGGAGGAACCCCACAAAGCAAAATGTAAAGAATAACCCCTGCACTCCACACATCGACTTCCGGCCCGTAATCCCGTCTTAGCACCTCTGGAGCCATGTAGTATGGACTTCCAACAATTTCTCTAAAATGCTGGCCTACCAAAAGTTGAAATGTTTTAGATCTATGACGGACCTGTAAGCTGCAGAAATCTAATCATTTGAAGTGCTGTTATTAAAAAGGAAAGGAAAGAAGAAGAAGGAATACCTGGTTCAAAGAATGTAGAGAGACCGAAATCAATTGCCTTCAAAGGTGATGAATCACTCGAATTGGCAAACAAGAAATTTTCCGGTTTAAGGTCCCGATGAATCACTCCATGTTCATGGCATACCTGAAATAACACCAGTCCCCATGATGAAGGTCAAATTGAAAGAGATGCAGATAATCTGCCTTTGCTCTCTTGACCAAACAAGCATATTAGGAGACCAGAATAACAGAATCTTCTGGTCTTGCCATTTTTTATTTTTTTTTCAAGAGAAGACCCTGAGTTTTGCCAAAAAGTAAGTTTTGCATACACTGACAATCTCCAAGATGGTCCTAGTAATTGTGACGGCATCACGCTCCGTGAAATGGCCGCGCGCCACGATCCTATCAAAGAGCTCGCCACCCTCGCACAGTTCCATCACAATATAAACCGCATCTCTGTCCTCAAAAGCCTCCTTCAAGCTCACGATATTCGGGTGTCTCGGCAAGTGCCTCATTATCTCAACCTCCCTCCTCACGTCGTCCACGTCGATCTCCGTCCTCAGCTTGCTCTTCGATATCGTCTTGCACGCGTAGGCCTCGCCCGTTGCGAGCTCGGTGCATCTGTACGTGATCCCGAACTCACCCCTCCCCAGCTCCTTGCCGAATTCGAACCTGTCGTGGATGTTGTCTCTGCTGGGGTTCTTGAGGATCGAGATGGTGCGGAGGACGCCGGATCTGCAGACACGGTCCACATCGGGTTGCGGCGCAAACCGGCTGCTCCTGGTTGATGAGTAAGATCCTGCTCTCTTTGCAGGGGCTGAAATACAGCCTCCCATGGGATTCTTGACTACTTTTTTGGGTTCTTGGATTCAAGTCCTTTTGATCGCCTAATTACAAAACAACCCACGGGAAGATCTGCAGAGCTGAATTCAAGGAGACTACTTTTAGCTCAGAGACAGGGAGAGAATGGAAGGGGCAGTTTTTGAAAATTAGTTGTTCTTCTGTGGAAATTAGTTGTTGGTTTTTGGTTCCTGTCTAGAATGGCGCCTTCTTATCAGGGACCGTTGGAATGCTGTCATGTCCTAGCGTCCGACCGTGAACCCCACGTTGACCTCAGACCGTTATCTTCGACGTCTCAGCTTCAGCTCCTTATGGAACTCAAAAGAGTGCTGGAGAGGGTCCAATCGTAGTTATACACGGTCACCAATTGAACTTCGACCCAATGTGTAATGTAGTTTTTAAACTTTTAATTTATTTAATTTGGTCATTGAACTTTAGCTCAATTTACAATGTGATCCCTCAATTTCAATTTCAATTTGTTCAATGTGGCCCATTGACTTTTGGTATATATTCAATTTAGTCTATAAACTATGTGCAAATGTTCAATAGTTTAGGGACTAACTTGGACATGTACCAAAAGTCCGGAGTCACATTGAACAAATTGAATGTTTAGGGACCATATCGCACGTTGGGTTAAAGTTTAAATATCAAATTAAATAAATTAAAAGTTTAGAGATCACGTTATAAATTTGGTCACAATTCAAGGTCTATTTGTGAGATGCTTTTGATATCAACGTGGAATAGGACAAGACATGGACTATAGTCTGCATGACATAAAGATCACCACACGAGAGCGAGATCAAAACCCAAATGACAAAGATCCATCTCCCGAATGTTTCATGAATCACCCCTAGGCCAAGCTCGAGAAGCATTTGTCATCGTCGTGCCGTACGCGTGGTGAAGGCATTGAAGAGACCAATGTGCGCTTCGGCCAGAGAAATTGTCAAGACCAGGTCGGATCAAATGACTTGTGGATCGGTTCATTTTGCAATGTTGGAACCGGTGCCCACCCGCTCAAGTCATCCGCAATCTTGAACATGATCTGGACTCAGGCTCCCTGTTAAAATTCAAGTCTTGAACGAGAAAGACCAACGTATAAATTGGTAAAGGACTTCACCTCCCGAGTCTCCAATCTTAAAAACGAAAGAAAGCAATGAAATTTAAGTTTCATAGAGAGAGACGTGTGCCTGCAAAGGATGAATCTTTTATAGTCGTCGACTCTGGGTTTGCAACCAATTTCCATCATAGGTCTCAGTTCAAGTTCTCAAAACTCCCATGCCCCATCTTTTGGCTATTTTATGGCCATTGTGAACATTCAGATCGCAAGCAAACTGGAATTTAATAGCTCGAGAAGACACCTGAACTCCGATGTCCTTGATGTTTCCATTTCCTAGTTTAATACAGCTCACCATTAAAACGAAACAGCAAGCCATCTAACACGGAAGCTTCACATGACCTTTCTCTCCATTTTAATTAACACCCTAGTAATTAGACAGAAAATGATCGAATGCCATTAGAAGCAGCAATCAACCAGAACAAACTCACTAACGCGCGCGCGTGCGTGCACATGTATATTCTAATCAATCTCCATTGTGGAAATGGCTTCATCTATAATCTCCTCAAGTTCCTTCATTCTTTGCCTTGTCACTGCAACGCATTCCTGCAAGCACAGCAACATTTCCCATCATCATTGCATTAAAGCTACCATTGGAACTATTACACAATCTCTAAATGAAAGGTATTGAAAGGTATACACCTCATATATATAGTTTTTCCCTTTCTTTCCCTTGGATAGAAATAGATTCATTTTTATAAACCAAGGAAATGAAAACATTAAAATGAAAGATCAACCAGATGGGCCAAGGAAATGCAACATCCTAAAGTCCATTAATCCTGGCAAATAATACATGTGTATAGTCATGTATATAAAGCAGACAACAGTTGCTTATCTAATGTACATTACTTCGTATGTTTCAGGTTACTAGCTCTTGAAAACACTCGCGAGTGGATTGTCAGGTTATCTGCTGAACCACCATTTGCATGAGAAGCTTATCAACTTCCACAAGTTCTTGAACGTTCTACATGCCACATTGGGCTTGTCCACTAACCAACCACAAAATACTTTAAAGAACTCAAGATCCGTCTTTGGCATAATTAAACTGACTGGAGTACAGTTAGAGCAAGAATGCAGTTGACTCAACAGTATGAAAGCCATTAATCATTTGATCCCAATCGCATGAAATGGGGTCTCAAAGTACAATTCTCAAACAATGAATGAACAAATAAATTAAATGAGGAATAAGGAGAAAATAACCTGAATAGCTGATGTATGTGCAAGAACCGGTCCACCTGGCTTATAGAGAGAGACAAGTTGACCAGATGAATTCAAAACCACAGTTATGAACGTTTCCATTATGGACTCTTCTTCGAAAGTAGGGTCTGCCAAGATGTAGTTCTTGTGAAGAATGCAAGTCAGGGAAAAAGGAATGCTTTTCAACGAGAGTTTTCTCCTCTCTTTGTCGACAGGTTCTTTATCCAACTTTTCACCCTCAAGTTCCTTAGAGACCATCACCATTCTTCCTTCATCATTCAAAGAAACCACTGGGATACGCACTGCAAGGTCCAAAACAACACAATTTATCAAGTGACCATCCGGGAATTGACATGAAATATACAGAAGAATAGAGGAAAAGGAAACACATAGCATTGATGTGAGGATGCAATCTTTGGTACCACACTCAAAAAATATCAAAAGTGAGAGTGTAAACAAGGCATGACAGATCAGCAAAAGAAAAGGAAAAAGCCTTTTGAATGTTCATAAATGAACAATCATTGATAGTAGCTAGATCTTCCTTAAATCAAAAGTTTCAAACTGAGATTATTGCACTGGAAATCCAAACATCTAGGACAATGTTCAGTAGAATCATGAAACTTCAAGAATTTTCAATGAAGCCCTTTAACTTCTTAAGAGATTGCATAAGCATCTTTGTATAAGACTGGTGCTCTTATCTATCTTATTGAAGAATAGAGGAGTATTGAACTGGGTCTTCCTTTATTGGTAGAAAAATGAGAATGTCTAACATCAATGGCTTTCCTGGTCAGATTCAAAATCAGGGTAAGAGCACAAAGGCAAGTGGGATAATTACGACTCTTCCTGCCTTAGGTGATTCATATTGCTTTTCTCTCTCAGCAACTCGTACCAAGTATCTCTTTGAAATGCAAATTGGTTGAGCTAAAGTCCATCCATAAGCAAATCACCTTAAGAATTTATTAAGCTAGAGCTATCTGACATTCATAAGTGAGTCACATGTCTTTTACAATCATAGACAACTGCAATTTGGAGCATGATCACAAGATGTAATATATTAAAGATCCACTTTATATCAACTCACAAAAGTCATCAACCAAGTTGTAGAATAGGCTATGCAAGAAGAAGAAAGCCAAAAACCAAGTTAGACAAGAATGTCAGCATCTAAATTGTAAAGGATGAAATATCTTACAATGAGAAAATGCAGCAACTGCTGAAAGCAAAGCAGCATCAAAAAGAGCTCCATCAGCATCAAGACAATATATATCCTGCAACACTTAAAAAAAAATGTGAGCAAGAACATTTCGAAGCAACAAGTATGGTATTCATAGAAGTAGCTCTCCCAGCAAAAAGTTGCCCCCAGTCACACGTTCTAAAGATTAATGCAGCTAAAGGAAAAACCCTGCACTCTATCCTAAATTATGCCTCATAACATCTGGCATGAAGTCTTACCAGGTACGCCATCCAAGCTGCTTTTCCTTTGATCAGGGATAGCTCCTTCAGATCAATCATCCCAGAGCTGCAATAACCAAATGATTACCGACTCCAGCGTATGAATATTAACCAGCACATGACCCAAGAAGGTATTGCAGCATAAAAACATGTATTGTTTTAAGAAACTGCAATATAATCGTCCGAGAATTAAATGACACAATGACCAGTGCCAAGGAAGACAAGAAAGCACAAACCATGGACTTGAGGGAAACCTTATGACCAATTTAGTAAGGTATGTAGTATTAACTCCAAAAGCATCCTTCGATGATAATCTACTACTTTTGAACCTATGGGTTATTTTGTGACACAAATTGATCACAAGAGAATATATGGGGATCTGGACTTGATAGAACCTATAGGAACCCCTCCAAGTGTACTCGCAAGGTATCTGCAACTAAATTGAATCTGTGCAGAGCTAATATCTCCATGAAGTGTAGGTAACACTGAAAAAGTGAATGGTCTTTCCTCCCCCTTCCCTTCAGGAAACAAACTGAAAAGGGTCCAATTTAAGTCTAGCATGTGAGTTTGAATGCTTGGAAACACGCTAGGAAAGCCAGAGCAAAGAGAACTTAATGTTTCCCTGTAACCAAGAGCAAGTTTACTCTTCACATAATCTCTACCCCGAATACAAGTCTAAGTAACAACAAACCCTCTTAACTTCTGCGACTTTCAGAAAATTTGCCAAAGAGTTATCCACTTTGTTTATTTTAGAGTTAGCAGAAGGCTTTACAGGGGCAAGATTGGTGCTACTCCACATAATCTGTGCAGACTTATTGCTACATGATCAAGTGACTTCCTGAAAATTTGCTTCAACCAAAGAGTAACATTACATGCCTATTTAGTAGACCCAGTGGAATATTCCATACTGAAAACAATCAAAAAGTTCAGTCAAAATAGTCACAGGCACAAGGTGGATACAGTTTAGAATTTTATGCCATTCATATACATTAGCAAGACGCCCACAAATATACAGATGGCAATACAGCAAGGTATTGTTAATAGCATATCACCCTTCCGCTGAAGCAACAGGAGAAAGATTCAAGAAGTCAAAGCAAGCTGAAAAAAAAAATGGAACTTTACCAATTTCACATGCCTTAATAAACAGTCAAAAAGTTGCTTCGATGTCACTGGTGCTACCTCAGCAGGCCTACCTGGCCTCACGACTGGAGAGCATATAGGGGGCATATGAAACTCAACCGCTGAAAATAATACAAAGTCACATGCCAGCGTCAAAGAAACCCTAGAAAAAAGAAAAGTGATTGACTGGTCCATGGCTGCTTACCTACACTGCCTTCATCAGGCGAATCGACAGAAGGAGTCATGACTTCCATTTTTATAGCAGCCAACATTGTCTGTGGAAAATATGATTGCTCATGTTTTAATTAAATGTACTCATAAAAGAGCAAACCCTATAAACTTCACAAGAATAATGATTAATGACCACCTTAAATGATTCAAACGCGTGCAAAAGTTAAACATTGAAACAAATAAAAAGGAAGAGATAGAATCTATATGTTGGTTCAGCTACGAGTATATACATATGCAACTACTTTGAACATGCTGAAGTGCAGGAGTGCATTGGCATATGCATCACATCTACACAAGAGACTGAAAAGGGGAAAAACTCACGGTGGAACCAATCTTTGCCAGCGCAGACCCGTCAGAGGATGCAACAGCCCCTGCATTATCAATGCTAAGCAATCATAGGAGGAATACAACTTGCAAGGACTTGATGAGGGAAGGAAAAACAAATCACCAGATAAACAAAAAGCTAAACAAACTGACCGAGGGACACAATAGTATCTCTGGCTCTTTTCAGGGGCCTAGCATCGGGCCGTATCGATTCGGAGAGATGCCGCTCGTAGTAGCGAAGAGGGAAGAGGCGTCTGAAAGCATCGACCTCCATCTCCGACGACCAATCTCCAACAGCATTCGGCGTCGCCATTTCTATGGCTATCTACAGATGGTGATTTCCGGTGAGGAGAACCAAGATTAAAACTGCGAATTAAAAAGAGCCCATTAAGGTTAACCCCATATATGTCCCAACTCTTTACAAAAGTTTGAATTTTACTGATAACACATTAAAATTTGTCCCAACCCACGAGCAAGGTGAGAGCAACCATCTGGTTTTCTCAAAAAGGAACGGTTTTTGTTTTCCTCTGGGCAGCATTTATTCAAGCACACTAGACATATACAGGTGAAAAGTTTCGACGAAGGACTCCAGAAGATAATAAGGCAATCTCTCAGCATTGCATACGGTTCAAAAGCAATAAAACAAACAGGTGGAGATCGTGCACGAGGAAAAGAGTAAAGATGGAGTCTTTCAGAACAAGCACCAATCTCCGAAGTAACCCGGCTGTTACCTGTAAGCTCGAAGCCCAGCTCCGATGCCGGTAGCCACAAAGAGAAGAGAGACGTTAGGTTAAGAGCAAGAGCAAGAGCAAGGTCGGCGCGAACAGGGTAAAGAGGCCTGCAGAACAAGACGACGTCGAGGCAAAATCGACTGCTAAAAATTCTCTCTCTCCCCCCTTTTTTAATTTTAGTGGAAGCCGCAAATAATGCTAGCGTTTACAAAATATATTCGTCAAATTGAATTTTTTTCCCGACCAAAAAACAAATTAGTGCTTTCGCGTCGTACACGTACGGATCGAAATGCTGACGTGAAAATCATTGATTAATTTAAAGAAAATTTCCAAATAATGAGCTGAAGTATTTTATTTTTCTCAAATAAGTGTCTAAGGTGGATGTTGTTTTAAATAAATGCTCGAAGTGGCCAAATCGTCTCAAATAAAAATATGAAGTGAAACGTATTTCAAATAAGAGCTCGAAATAAGATATTAGTTTCAAAAAATGGATTTAATTTCTCTGATTTAAGGGCATTTTCATCTTTCATCTTCCAAAAAAAAATTTCTTCTTTTTCTTTTTCACTTTTCCCTTCGCTGGCCATGGCGAAGGGAGCTTTGAGTGAGGGCAAGGGTCACCCTTGCCGGCATCAAATGAGGGTCGCCCTTGCCCGACTTAGGCGACGTCCTCGCCAGCCCTTATTTGAGATGATTTGGTCACTTCATATTCTTATTTGAAATAATTTGACAACTTCAAACTTTTATTTGAAACAATATATACTTTAAATCTTTATTTAAGAAAACTACGGCACTTTATGCCATTTTTTGAAATTTTCCCTTAATTTAATTACTTGTGGAAAGGAAAAGGGTGGAAAAATTACAATAATGACAAAAAAAAAAAACTAGAGAAAGAAAAAGTGAGTGTGAAATAGTGTGAACCGACAATGTTGTCACCAATTGAGTTGATTTTTTTTTTTTTTATGGCCAAAGAAAGAAGGACAAATACCACAAAAGCCTCAAATTAGGTCAATTGTGACATAAATACTCCGAATTGTTTTCACATCACACAAGTTTCTAAACTTATTCATTATGATACAATAACCCCCATTTTTTTTGTCAAGAAATAAACTTGAACCTATATTATTTATTTCAATTTTATCCAATGTATATTTATCATGTTAGTATAAGTTTGGAATTTGGTATTTTAAAAAAAAAATTGAGATATTTATGTCACAATTGGCAAATTTAAGATTTTTTTTTTTATGATTTTAACCTAACAAAAATTGGACCCGATTAACTATGTTCTTTGGAATAGTTTGAAAATTTGGGAACATGTAAGTTCATTTGCTGCTTCTTTGTTTCTTGTACCTACGGGCAACGGAATACTTAGAATTAGAGTTGATTCTGAGGTCAAGGATGGAAGATCGGAGAGTGAAGATTAGAGGATTTAAGGTGATTCGAAAATTAGGTCAAGAGAATATCTGCATCTCATGTAGATTGGGAGGGACTTGAAGATCTATGTGGCCATTCTTGTTGGAGTTCTTTCTTGATTTATGCAGCTCGCATTTTTTGAAGATCTGTGTGCAAAGTCACTTTGGTGAAAGTTGTTGAGGGGTCCACACGAGCTGATGTCATCGCCCATGTTTTAAATTTGACTATATGAGTCACAATTAATCAAACGGCTAAAGGGGATTCACAATCCAACTCTTGCTGATTCGGCGAAAGTTCAATTTTGCCACTTCATCTTGCCTTGGTTGTTGCGACCCATTTATCCATTTAATTTGACTAAATGAGTCGCTCGAATGGCTAAAGGAGGTTCACAAGCCAATTCGTCTTGCCGATTCGGCAGCCGAATCGGCAAAATTGGACTTTCGCGGATTCGGCAGGAGAGCCATCCGATTGAAGTCCGCCCTATAAATGCCAGTGAGTCGCAACAGTCCGCTAGTCAATATTGTCTGTCCTTTTTGGTCTACACACGAAAGGAAGGACTAGAGAGAGACGGCAGATTTCGGGAGGCTTTGCGCAAACGAGGACGCGCGCTCGTGTTGCTCCTACCCTCCTCTGCACTCATCCACGTCCCAGCTCCAGCCCGTGAGCGACGACGACGGCACTGCCCCCCCACTCCCGACCTTCTTTCTTCGGACGAGCTGCTTTGCTGTCCAAGCCGCGACGACCACCTCCGACGGCACTGCCCTCTCCTCCCGCCGAACCTATCCGTCGTCATTCCTCTCTTGAAAAAAATGAAAAAAAAATGCTCCCTCAAATTTGGGATTCTGAAGCTGAGAGCCTCTTCTGTGCTGCATTTCTTTTCTAGGCCTTGATTTCTTTTGTTCTCTTTTTTCGCTTCGCCCAGCCCAGCGGGAGGCCGTCGTGTCCATCGCCGAACCTAACGAGCTGCCCCTCCTTCCCACACCTCCAAGTTCCAACTACCGAAGACGACGCGGGTGCTCTCTGTCCCAAGCTGCTGCTGTTGCATCATGATCTCTAGCCTGTTTTCGTTCGCTCGGCGTCCCTCGTGGCTTCATCTTGCATCGCTACCCCCGGCCGAAAGTCACTACCGAGACGAGATGAGACGAGCCGTGTCACGAACCGCCGCGTACACCTCGCCGAACCACCACCGTGGCCATCCTTTGCCAGGGAGGACCGTACCGGTCATCCGTCTAGCCGATTCCAATGAAGTCCATCCTGTGAATTTAGGTAAAATATCGTTCGAATTTGTTTGTGTTTTTGCATGTGATTGTGCACTCTGAGCAGAAATCCCCTTCGCTAAATCTATTTGCACACACCTTCAGCTGCTGGATGATCTTTTTTCCTTCTTCTTTTTTCGTGTCTGTGTACGGACCGCTTACCATTAACATACAGTATATTCCCGAGGATCTCCGTCTTCATTGGAATATCGGTCATCTCTGTGTGCTATGCCGTGGAAGCATTCCAAAAACCTCAGCTCACTTCTTAGCCAGGCCACGCCACACCAAATTACCAACCCTTTTTTCTCTTCTGGGGCGAGAGAGAGAGGTCTGGAAGTCCCAGATATGGCACACTCAAAGGCCAGAGCATCAAAAGTTCAGTACGATGTGTTTTTGAGTTTTAGTGGGGCGGATACTCGTTTTGACTTCACAGGCTTCCTCTATAGAGCCTTGAATAATGCGGGAATCCGTGTATTCATGGACAAAGATGCAATCAAGGTGGGTGATAAGATTGGTGAGATAATTTTACAAGCTATTGACAACTCCAAAATCTACATACCCATCATCTCTCAAACTTATCTTGATCGCAAATGGTGTCTTATTGAACTTGAACGCATGATGAATAATGTGCCTCCCTCAAAAAGTGGAAAAAAGATTTTCCCCATCTTTTATAAAGTGAAACTTGGTGATGTTAAACATCGTACTCCACGCCTGAAGAATCTTTCCTCTGAAGTCGAACTCGAGGCATTCAAAGAGGCTCTTGCAAAGGTTGGTAAAATCAAGGGATGGAAGGTTGAGAAGCGACAAAGGTAAAACCACCTTTAAGATGCTTGCCTAATTCTTTTTCTTTTTCTTTTTCTTTTCTGTTTTTTTAGGGGATAAAATATTGCCCTATCAAATCATTTATTTTCTCCTTCTTTTTTTAAATGCAAAATTTTGAAAACTATCTCCAACTGCAAGTGCTGCTCCTATTGAACTTTACATCCTCTAGTCGAGACATCTTCCCTAATATTTCAGTCACTAGGGAATTTGTCATGGGTTTTGGGGTTATTCAATTTGTCATCACCAAATTGCAGTGTTCAATGGATGACCCTGAATTTGTCTACATTTTCTCAGTTCCCGATTCTCCCTATTACAAGTGTTGAAAATCTTTTCCAAGCTTAGCTATAGATGCCAAAATTGCTTGGGCATTATGTGGTAGTCACTTGGGGTGCGTTTGGTAATATACAGAAATAAAAAAAAACTTTTTCTGTTCCAGAGAACAATTTTTTAACAGAAGAATGTGTTTGGTAGACTTGTTCTGAAATAGAAAAAAAATAGGAACACGTTTGGTAAACTTGTATAATTTTTTTGTTTCTTTTAATTTTTTGATATTTTTATTTTATTTTTCCTTTTTTCTTTTTTTCTCTTTTTTTTTTTCTTTTGGATGTCGCCAACCTCGGCCATGGCCTCGCGACGGCCGACGAGGGCCGGCGGCCTCGCCTTGGCCGGCGAGCTTAGCCTCGGCGAGGGGCCGACCCTCCGGCGAGGTCGCTGGCCTTTGACGGTGTCGCTAGCCCAAGAAAAAAGAAGAAGAAACAAATAGGAGAGAGAAAAATTGTTTTCGAAGTGTTAGGAAACAAAAAAACAAGTTTTTATTGTTTTTTATTTTATTCCAAATTTGTTTTAGGAAACAAAAAAATAAATTTGGAACAAAAACGCAAACAAAAGGGTTTACATTCTTTTTTTGTTTAGAATAAAAATAATAGGATTTGTGTTCATGAACAAAAAAAAATAATACAAACAAACAACCCCTTGGTAATTTCAGCGGTCATGTAAAACACCACCTATAGAAAAACACATCCGATAATCTGAATTTTACTAAATTAGCCTCTACTTGTTATTCGGTGTATTTAAATATCTTTTGTAACCACATGTGATGCACGAGTATGAATTAAATCTAGTGAACTAATGAAAGTGCTTTTGTGTATGGTAGCCAAGTAGAAATTGTTGATTTGGTCGTTCAAAAGGTTTTGGAGGAGCTGGGCAGAAAAGATGAGTCTCAATGGTGCGCGTGATAAAATTTACGAAACGAAATTGATTTCTCGATTTACGAAATAGAAATTAAGAAGTTAAAAATTTTAACTTCGATTTTTCTTCTTCAATCTATTTACGGAATAGAAATCTATTCAGAAATGAAAAATCAAATCGTTCACAAACAATTTCTATTCCAAACATGTTTTGGGGAATAAGGAAAAAGAGCAAAAGAGAAGTGAAAATTTTATTATGCACGTTCTAAGTATCTGATTGAGCTTGATGACTTGACACAATCACTTAAAGATGAGAAAATATTGGGTGGTTGCTAACCGTCAGCTCATCATCCTACGTGGCATGCGCAATCCACTCAAAATGCGAACTTTGTCCCGTGATCTAGACATGAATAGAAAATTAAAAAGATTAAAAAAGCTTTCTTTTCCCACTCCTCTGGCTCGCAGAAAAGTACTGACCAGCAATTAATACTCACTTTCAAACTCCCGCCTAACATTCTCTCTCCTTTTTTTTTTGGTTTCAATTTTCACGGGTTTTAACCTGCTCTTCTAGAGAAGAACAACGACGGCCCACTCCCTCTTTCTCTCTCTCCAGCACATCCCTACCGCCTTTGCCTCCCCAACAGCCACCGCCCGGTTGCAATTGCTGGTCCCGAGCCCCCGCCGCCTCCGCCGTTGCCTCCAGAGCCCATCGACGGCTATGTTCATTAGCTGGCTCCTCTCTCTCTCTCTCTCTCTCTCTCTCTCTCTCTCTCTCTCGCACGCACGATTACACCGACTTGCCATGGACAGCGCCAAATCCCAGGCTGTTTCCGACGTAGCAATCGACCATAAGGTCTGCGCTTGCGTCAGTCTCTTTGGGAGCTCTAGAGACGTCTACTATGGCCAAGTTTTTCCTTCTCAAGAGCATGTTGCTATCATGTAAGAATACCCAAAAGCCAAAAGATTAGTCTTTTTCCTTGAATTTGCATCATTCATCTCTGTTTTATATCAAACAGCCAGTAAAGTAGATATGACGGCTGATTTGCGTGAGGATATAAAGATTTAGCAGACAGCAAGTAAAGTGGATGCTCCAAGAGAGGTGGCCGATATGATGGTTCCAGGTCCAGTGGGAGGAGGTCGGAGAATGATGGGGGGAACACCGAAGCAGGCATTAGAACTTAAGATGTTTGCATTTGTCGTGAGTTCAGTACGAGTCTTCCACCTCTCTCTCCCTCATGTTTTTTTTTTTTTTGAGGGGATTGAACGTTTGGAGCTTTTGCATCTTCGTACTCTGCTGTTGTTGTGCTACAAGTTTCCTAAGTATGTGTACTGATAACATTGAATATGGTTATGTTTAGTTCATCTTTCAACTACTCCCATTATGTATGAAGATTTCAGTAAGTCTTTGCCGTGTATGTATTTATCAATTTTATGCTTCTTTCTCCTTACAACATAAGACATAAGATGGAGTCTATTCATGATGAATATAATGGAAGTTCTTCAATGGCTGATTTGACCAGCTTCCTGATCCATTTCCTTGAGGGTCTCCCTGTAAGAAAAGGAAAACCAACGTGTTATCTCCATACTTAATTGGGCTCAACGATACATCCTTTAGTGATAACTTTGACGGTTTTGCCTCGGCATGCCTCATTGGCTGGGGAAGGAGAGATTTTCCCCCTAATTTAAATGCTGATCCGATGTTTTTCATGTTAAGTCAGGAAATCATACTTCATCATCTCTTGTTCGGGCACATCCTGAAACCTTTTGCCTTTTCAAGCTCGTCTCTGTTTTGAACACACTATCCCTGCACATTTGCATAATGTCTCTGCATTCCTAAGATCGAATCAAGATCAATGTGCCCACTCCACTCGTCGATGAACTTCAAGAGCGTATGAAAGTCCATCTGCTCGCTCCATATCAACATCCGCATACACGCTTGAAGAACCAGTAGCAAAGTGGAGACACTGGGTTTGAATCCATCAACTTGGGCTCACCGAAATCATGACAACCTTCATTTCAAATTTCCCCGATGAAGAAACCTATGAGTGAGCACATTCCACGACATGAAGTCCCTGCTTTGCATGGACCGGAGGGCGCCCAACGCAGATTCCAAGTCCCTGCTTTCATGTACGAATCCATGATGGAATTGCCGATGGAACAGAATGTGTTGAGACCCTGCTTGAGCACACAAGCATGGATAGACTTCCCTTGTTTATTTGATAGCTTTGAAGACACTTTGACAACGGAATTAATCATGGAAGGCTCAGTGATTTCAATTCCTTCTCACTTCGCTTCGTTAAAGTGGACTAACACTTCATGCCATCTTCCATTAGAGGACTGTTCTCTAACCCCTTCGACTGTGTCGGCAATTCTCAGGAATGTCGGGTTGAAATGTAATTGCATTGCAAAGTTCCTCCTCTTCGATTGGTTTATTATGCATACACAGCTGCATTGTTCCTCTTTGAGACTGATCGTAGATTGACAAAATAGTTGGAGATCGCCAAATCCAACCATGGTTTACAGTTTCCATTGTAATGAATGGCTGCCGCATTCTCCATTTCTGTCCAGTTGAGTGCTGGATCATAGCCGAGTCTCAACACATGCCACCTCTGATCGAACGAACAAGTCAGACTGTAGAAAGTGACCAACCCTAGGGATAAGATGCCGAGCATCCACAATGTCCTATCCTCGTTCATTTCCTGCCTTCAGTGATATATTCCGGTGATGTTTCTCTTCTTCCACTCTTTGAGGTCAAATATTTTCATACCCTATGCCCGACCACAAGCACCAGGATCAAAATTCTCAAAGATGATTGAATTAGAGAAGTTGAGATACTTATCAAATATATGGAAACTCTCCTTACAAGTTTGAACGGCACCATTTACCATCTCATGCTGATCAAAAGACGAAACGCATAAGACCCGAAACAAAAAATCAGGTTGGGCCAGGGCGGGGCGGGTCGAGTCTTTTGTGTATTTTGGTTTTTTCTTTCTTTTTTTCTTTTTTGGGCTCCCACTCAACTTTTCATGATTGGCTAAACTGCAAATAATTGTGCTCCAAGAAATAACATCCCTCTCGTTCATCTCATTGAACAAACGGCTTGCTTGCTCAGTGCAACTGCATTTTGCATATACAAGTCCTGTGTGCACATAGGTGTGGAGAAGCCTGTGGAGAAGCTGGTGCTAATCTGCATGCGTGTGAATCCACTTCCCAACTTCGAGAGCTCCTGGGTGTGCACAAGCTGGCAAGACTGATACAATACTTATCTCATCAGGTTCAACACCAACTGTCTACATTTGCCTAAAAATTTCCAGGGCATCGACATCACTGCCGACTTGAGAGTATCCGGAGATCACCGTCGTCCAAGAGACGACAGTCTTGCACAGCATCACACCAAACAATTCTCTCGCCCTCGTCATCTCTCCCAACCTAACATGCCCGGAAATGAGACTATTCCACAAGATGGCATCCCTTTGAGGCATATATGCATCTTCCGAATCCCCGAACTTAGCATACATGTCTATCAACGAATTCTCCGTCACCAGGTGCCCTGCAGGCCCGAATTTACACACATGGGCATGCACATGCATACCCAGATCTTCGCTCGCCAACCCTGCACACGACTTGATCAAGAACGGGAACGTGAACTTGCCACCCAGTCTCGACACACAACAGATCCCAATCGACAAACAAACAATGAAGACACCCAAAAACTGCACGTTCACGCTCGAATTCTGCCTCCACTCATCACTCAATGTACTCACTCACCGCTCCAGTCAAACTCTCCAGGAACTCAATCTTCTTGTGGATCGACAGCCCCCGAGACTTGGCATTCTCGCCTGGTAGGGATATCAAACAGAACAAAGAGAGACAACCATCGGCAAAATGTCTTTCTAAAGAGCCGAGTCTTCCCACATCTCGAACGGATCCGACACGAGAAAGATCCACGCGAAGCTCAGAGGGGCCTCACCTGATGGGAGATTGCAGGAGGAGCTCATCTGGGCTCTGCAGGACATCCGGCGTCGCCATGCCGATTCTCAAGAAACGGGGGAACGGGGATCCGGGTGACGAAGCATGTCCTCCATGTACTTCCCGTGCTCCCTTTCTCTGCCTACTACACTTGTCTCTCTACTCCTCCCCTCTCGCACGTAGTCCATCTACTTCCGATCCTCCTCCCTTCCCTACCTACGCTCGTCTCCTCCTCTGCTCCTTCTGCGCGTACTTCATGTACCTCCCGTCCTCCTCCCTTTCTCTGCCTACTCTCTCTCTTCCACGACTCCTCCTCCCGTCCTTTGCCTAGATTCCTCCCTCTCCTCCTCCGCTCCTCCTGCATGCCCTTCTTGTATTTCCCAACCTCCTCCCTTTCTTTGCCTACACTCGTTTCTCTACTCCTCCACTCCTCCTGCACGCACTTCTCGTATTTCCAGACCTCCCCTCCCCTCGTCCCTCGCTTCACGTACTTCGTCTTTCTCTTCACGCGTATCAACTCCATACTTCTTCTGCTTTCACTCCTCTCTCTCCCTCCAATATCCTCCTGCACTTGACCACGTTATAATTCCACATTAATTGTAAGCACTACACAATTAAAATAATGCTAATCTTCTAATCATCTAATCTAGTATAGATTAGGTCGCTTATGAAACATTTTCTTTATTCTGCTGCAGATACTCGAGAATTAAGAAAAATTCCTCTTTTAAATAGTATAGTGATAACATTTAGCTTGACTAATTCCTATTCGCATACATAAACTACCACATCTACGTGCTTCATATAAGGCTATATCCACATCTAGACAAGTGTCGCTTCTAAGATTATTTTGTATCTAACAACAAAAAATTGTAGTCAAGGTGATATAGTAAGTAAAATTTCATACACTATTCGAGAAACCGTCAACTTAAGCCATGTCAATATTTAAAACTTTAGTCTGCATTTACAACGCAATTGGGCAGATAAATCACATTTTTTGGTGGGAAAATTTTCTAAAATGGAACTAGAGTATGCCGGAGAAACTAGGAGCAGACTCAAAAGCTAGTGAAGGTAGGGGGTAAGTTATACCACTTACGAAATCTGCGAGCTATTAGGCAATAATGTGAACGTTCAAGAAGGCTATTATTGCTAAATAGCATGACATAAGAAGTATACATATATATTAAAAAAACACTTATCACATCACATAATGTCCAACAATGAATTATACGGCGAGAAATAAATTTCAAACTTACAATTCATGATACTTACCTTTGTGTGCTTATTTAATATATTGGAAACAACATTTCAAATTAAAAAGAACATGTTGAAGGAACACTAATTGTTTAAAAAAAAATCTATTTTTGTCTACATAAAATTCAGAATAGTATTTAACTTCTTGCAATTTATGTAGTTTTATCAAATTATAGCATCACGCACGTCTATTGTATATTGACGAAGAAGATATCGTACCCTCTCTGCGCGATTCAATATTCAGTGTTTGCTAATCACTAGTTCATCAGCTTACGTGGCGCGTACAATCCACTCAAAACGCGACACTTGTCCGATGACCTGGACATGAATAGAAAATTAAAAAGATTAAAAAAGCTTTCTTTTCCCCTTTCCTCTAGAGGGCTTATGGAAGAGAGAGCAAATAGAGAACCTCCGGCGCGTTGGTTTGAAATGGAGAAGTGAGACGATGTGGACTGACACACGGACAGGTGTTACGCTCTAAATCGTTCAGAACACAAATGACGTGGTCTTTCGAGCGAGGGAGGGTATGCAATATTTTCTCCCTCGGTCTGGCTTGCAGAAAAGTACTGACCAACAATTAATACGCACTTTCAAACTCCCGCCTAACATTCTGTCTCCTTTTTTTCTTTTTTTTTTCAATTTTCATGGGTTTTAAGTTTTTTAACCTGCTCTTCTAGAGAAGAACAACGACAGCCCACTCCAGCACGTCGCTACCACTCCCGCCTCCCCCAAGAGCCACCGCGGGTCGCAATTGCTGGTCCCGAGCCCCCTCCGCCTCCGCTGTCGCCTCTAGAGCCCATCGACGGCCACGTTCATTAGTTGGCTCTCCCTCTCTCTCTCTCTCACGCACGCACGATTATGCCGACTCGCCATGGATGGTGCCAAATCCCCGGCTGTTTCTGACGCGGCAATCAAGCATAAAGTCTGCGCTCGCGTCTGTCCCTTGGGGAGCCCTAGAGACATCTACTATGGCCAAGTTTTTCCTTCTTAAGAGCTTGTTGCTGTTGTGCAAGAATACCCAGAAGCCAAAAGATCAGTCTTTTTCCTTGAATTTGCATCAGCCCTCCATTGTACTCTCCACGAGTGACTGCTTTTTGCAATGCGCTCAACTTTTGTTGAATATGCTGCTGAGTTTGCTGCGGTTAACTTGAATAAGAGTATCATAGATGAAGTGGTGAGAAGAGACGAGGATGAAACAGAGACGGCTGTGAAACATGGTTACATAAAGACCGATTTGGATCTTTTGAATGAGGAAGGACGAGGCGGCTCATGATGTGTAGCTGCGTTGATTAGAAGGGCCAACCACTTCGTGTCTAATGTTGGAGATTGTCAAGCTGTTCTTTGTAGAACTGGCACTGCGGAGGCTCTCACATCTGATCATAGGCCTGTAGAGAGGATGAAAAGGAATGCATTGAGGCTCTCACAGCATTTTATTCATTCTTTACATGTAAAAAGATACCAGGTCACAGATTTATATGAAATTAAGTTCTTTTATATTAGCCACTTCCGTTCTGAAATAATTCGAGTTACAAATTCTGCTTGTGTTAGAAGCTTGTGAGATTTCTATCCATTTCATGAAAGATAGATTAAGGATCTAGCTATTGTATCAGCATGTATATAATTTTCTATCTATGGGTCTATCTGCTGATTTCATTTGAAAAAATATTCTTTTCCATTGTTGTGGCTGTGAAAGTCGTCCAACATACATGATTTATGTCCTAATGCTGTGGTGTGCATCTTTGTTCAGTAATTCAATATGATCATATAAATTGGCTTCCCTTCTTGTCATGGAGTGTGACAGATGAGTTGCAGCATGTGGAACATTTCTTCATGCCACTTGCAAAGAGTTAGTTTTTTCGTAGCAAGATCTAGATATCACGAATGGTTTTTCATGATTCATATCGCAATTCAACGTCATGCTAGTTTGAGGTGCCATCCCCCCCAACCCAAAACTTTTCTCATGTTTTTCTAGTGGAATCAATAGTAAGTCTCCAACAATCAGCATTTCCCTATGCAATAAGCACGCAATAAAAGACATGAAGCAAAATGAGATTGATTCAACGCAAGAAGGGTGTATCATTCCTAAATTAGTCCAATTCAAGTTTGGAATGCAAGTAACATGTCCCATCTCTTGTAGGAAAAGATGGCATGCTAAGGCCCAACCATCCATTTTGTTGTAAAGGATGGATATTGTTCCTAAAATGATTTCTAGTCAAGTGCGGAAATAACATGCCCAGTCTTTTCCTTGCAATAAATGAGGCAAAGCATTCAAGGAACAATATCCTCAAATGTGGAATAGGGAGTACTCTCCTTTCAAAGCAAGTTCTTGAAGATAACTTGAAAAGAAACCCATCGAATGATCCATAATTAAATTTTTAAAGCTCATTGTCGCTTAAATGTCTCTTTGAGAAGAGCATTTGAAAAGAGCAAGAATTGAACTTCGTGGATTATCATATGCAGTAAATAAATGTTTTTCATAAATAAAATCAAGGCCATGGAGGCGTTTTTCATGCAATCCTGTCACTTCAGGTGATTTATGTCATGCATATCATGCATATATCCTTCATAATAGTTTCCTAACATGCCTCGTTGTCATTCTTGATAGGACATGTCAATACCTGAAGAACAAAACACGTGAAGGGTAAATTGTATCGATTTCAGTTGCTCATTTTGATACCATTTCTAAAGTGATTCACTTTTCCTTTGATTGAGAAAAGATCAAACACTTGTAAGAAGTGTGGTACTATTCTGATTAGTGGTTCTGTTAACGGTTATTGATGATTAGAACACAAGCTTGTAGGATTTTCTTGTAGGAAATTACAATGATAGTAGGTGTTCCAATTGAAAAGGCTACCACAAATCTGAGAGAGGGAAACAAATTCGTCGTATTTTGAGCTGTTCACAAGGTGATATGCTTCTTTTTGGATTTATGAAGTTCTTGTGTTTCTCATATTTGTGAGAAGAGGGGGGCAGCATTGTTAAGCTGACATTACCATTTGCTTTGTATCATCTATGTATGATGAGAAGATTGTCTCCCTCTTGACTGTATAAAATGCCGGCTTTTGGAAGGTATAAATATTTAAGAGGTCAGGGCAATGGTACTAGACATGCAAGCTGGGTGGTTGTTAGATTTGCTTGGTAAGGGTATTGAGTCTGCTCTGGTGGATCCTTCAGCATTAGTAGCTGAGCCATGGCAGTTATCTAGTGAAATGTTCTATGGAATTGATCCTGAAGCTCGGGCTGCTGAACCAGCACTCGTCCCAAGTATACAGGTACTTTCACCTTCATTTTGATTTTTGCTATTAGATCTCCTTGTTGTCACATTGAAATTTGAAATGCAGATCTTCTGGCTGTGTTTTTGCCATGGCTTGAGGCCATTATTTTGATGGCCATCTTCATGTCCGGATTCCAAAATGAAATGGGCACTGTGATGGTGAAATTTATTTACAAAAGGTGTAGGACAGATAAGCTTTTTAAGTAGGGAAATGTAGCTTTTGCTGAAATAGTGGTTGCCCAGTTATCTTTTGGCTTTCAAATGATGTTAGGTAAGAAATATATCAAGATCGTCATTCGATGCGTGAAATAAATGACTATGACATAGTCTTGCATAGAGTTGTCTTGAGGTTGCCCTCACTATCAAATGCCATGCATTTGTCGTGTGCCCTGCAGCTGTCTCCTCCCCATGTTGTCGACCTTTTCTTCAATCCAGACTATGGCAGTTGACTTCAGATGAAACAAAGATATGATAGTAGATATGTTTCTGACAGTCAAAGGTGTCTCGCACGCTTATGTTGATGCAGTTCTTGATCTGGCTTCGCATTTTATCACTAATTTCTTTTAAATCGTTCTTAAACCACAAGAACAAAGCCACAGTCAAAAGGTGCCAGCAGTGAATACAATTCAGACATAATCTAAAAAAAAAATGGGACCCGTTGTTGAATCAACACTACACAATTCGCAAACCTCCCCTCCCCCAAGCTTGAATTCAGGGGAAAAGTGCCAAAAAAGTCTTAAACCTTTTGCATTTATGTCAATTTAGTTCTAAATCCTTTTTTTTTTTGCCAATTAAGTCTTAAACATTTTTACGCTATGCCAATTCAATCTTTTCCGACCAATTTTGGCCGAATTTTGCTTGATTTGGATGTAAGCCGACTAACGCATTGACGGCTACTGACGCGTGGACAACTTTTAATAATATTTTAATATTTTTTCTTTTTTTTTTTTTTTCTTCTCCTCTTCTTCCTCCAGCCGGTCGTCGGACCTCAGCAATTGGCTCCGGCGACCGGCTGGAGGAAGAAGAGGAGAAGAAAAAAGAAAAAAATAATAAAAATAAAAAAGAAAAAGAAATTCAAAAATATTAAAATATTATTAAAAGTTGGGCCATAAAGGCCGTGTCAGCCGGCCAACGTCCAGTTAGCAAAATCCGGCCAAAATTGGTCAGAAATGACTAAATTGGCACAGCGTAAAAATGTTTAGAACTTAATTGGCACCAAAAAATAGTTTAGGACTAAATTGATATAAATGCAAAATGTTTAGGACTTTTTTGGCACTTTTTCCCCGAATTTAGGCATAATCAGGCAGAAACGCGAGGCGTTGATGAATTGACACTACACGACTCGCAAACCCCCCCTTTCCCCAAGCTTGAATTCAGGCATAATCAAAAGAAACACGACGAACATTACCCCCACAATTACCAAACGAATTCGAGCCACGAATCTACTCTAGATCATCTCCAACCCAACGAAAACCAAATTAACCCCCACAAAAACACCACCGCCCGCGACCCAATCCGTAACGGACTATCAAACAAACAAATTTGAGGAATTCCTCTCAGCACAACCAACCCAGGCAACAAATATATATTTGAAAATAAAAAAGAGAGAATGTAATGAAAATGCGTTGGGGTAATCTAGCATAGTGAAGTCCCCAAATCCATTTAACCTCTCTCGCACACTTTACTTAGATTTCTAATCAACCCATCAAAAGCTGATTAGGTCTCGCGTTGGTACCTGGCCTCGATTGATGGCACGGCGAGGATGGGTGGTCTTCACATGACGTGACTCGCGTCCGTGGGGTGGTGCTCGTGCGGCTCTCGGTGAATCCAAGTCAACAATTGAATCTCTCCGTGAAGCTTCATTGAGTTTGCTTATGGCCAACAAAGCACCCAAAGTACCAAGTTTTCCCCCCATACCCTGGGGAATTTCTCACGCCACCATGTCAAACATATTGCTCGATCTAATCTTTTTATTTATCATTGTGGATATATGTTATGATAGTTATCTCTCAATGTTAGTAATTTCTTTTGGTTGGATTATTTCTCAAGATGTTGGCTCCGAGTTGCCACGTGCAATTTATATTTTAACAGTGGATATAATTTAAGATTTTTTTATGATATAAACCTTAAAAAGGAATTGGGTCTTTTGAGTTGACCTTATTAACTATGGTCTTCAGAATAGTTTGCAAATTTGGGAATGCAGAAGTTCATTCCTTGTACCCACGAGTGACGGAATACTTCGAATTAGAGTTGATTTTGAGGTCGGGGATCAAAGATCGGAGAGTGAAGATCAGAGGATTTTTTAGGTCAAGAAAAAATCTGCATCTCATGTAGATTGGGAAGGACTTGAAGATCTATGTAGCAATTGTTGTTTATATATATGGGCGTGGAACTCGAGATGTGATACGTATAAACCCATATTTGAGGTTGATGGATTATCACAAATTCGTACGAGAACAGCACCGAGGGTAATCATCGGATAGAACTTTAACTTGAAGAGAAAAAGGGTGACCCAAGGGGGGGTATTGAGTGTGTGAAAGCCCACAACTTAGTGATAATGGTGGCGGTGGCGATGGTTAACCAGTACCAGTATGCTCAAGCATCTAGTGGTGGAGGTGGCACCAAGTCTTGGGGCCAGTATAGGTGAGTGACTTTGGAAGCGCTACCAATGGTCTCGACTAAGTCTAGCATAATTGCCGAGTTCGCTCATGGCGGCGGCGGCGTTAAATTACAATGACCATGAGCAGCAAGTGACAACATAGTTTTGAGTCGACGGTAGCTCAATTTGTTCTTTTACTCTCTTTTTCATATTCTCCACACTGTAAATAAGGGTTTGTTATGGTGCCTAGAGCACAATGTTGAAAGCCGTCGGTTCATTTTTATCATAGTACGATACAAAGCATTTTGAGTTACAACATATCAATGATAATTACATGAAATAATTATATTTACAATCAAATTCACATTTGACACATTCATTAATGTGTTACGTAACAAAACGCTACATGTCTAAAATATGAATTTTCACACATTTAATTACCCTTCTCGCCTAATTTGAACTTTGATTTTGCAAGAAGGGCATTTCATCTTCAATCGACCAGAACAAAGTCACTAACACGTACATGTTCTAATCAATCTCCATTGTGGAAATGGCTTCATCTATTATCTCCTTAAAGTTCCTTCATTCTTTGCCTGGTCAATGCAACGCATTCGTGCAAGCACAGCGAGGTTTCCCATCATCATCACATTAAAGCTATCATTTGGACTATTATACAATCTCTATATGAAAGGTGTTGAAAGGTATACACCCCATATATATAGTTTTTCCCTTTCTTTCCCTGGGATAAAAATAGATTGATTTTAAAAACCAAGGAAATGAAAACATTAAAATGAAAGATCAACCAGATGGGCCAAGGAACTACCAACATCCTAAAGTCCACTAATCCTGGCAAATAACTACGTGTGGATAATCATGTATATAAAGCAGATGCAGTTGCTTATCCAATGTGCGCTACATTACTTCGTATGTTTCAGGCTATTAGCTCTTGAAAACACTCGCCGGTGGATTGTCATGTCATCCGCTGAACCACCATTTGCATAAGAAGCTTATCAACTTCCACAAGTTCTGGAATGTTCTAAATGCCACATTGGGCTTGTCCACTAACCAACCACGAGTTACTTTAAAGAACTCAAGATCCGTTTTTTGCACAATTAAACTGACTGGAGTACAGTTAGAGCAAGAATGCAGTTGAAGTATGAAAGCCATCAACCATTTGATCCCTATCGCACGAAACAGGGCCTCTAAGTACAATTCTCAAACAATGAATGGACAAATAAATAAATGAGGATAAGGAGAAAATAACCTGAATAGCTGATGTATGTGCAAGAACCGGTCCACCTGGCTTATAGAGAGAGACAAGTTGACCAGATGAATTCAAAACCACAGTCATGAACGTTTCCATTGTGGACTCTTCGAAAGTAGGGTCTGCCAAGATGTGGTTCTTGTGAAGAATGCAAATCAGGGAAAACGGAATGCTTTTCAACAAGAGTTTTCTCCTCTCTTTGTCGACAGGTTCTTTATCCAACTTTTCACCCTCAAGTTCCTCAGAGACCATCACCATTCTCCCTTCATCATTCAAAGAAACCCCCGGGATACGCAGTACAAGGTCCAAAACAACATGACTTGTCAAGTGATTGTCCGGGAAGTGACATGAAATCCCCAGAAGAATAGAGGGGAAAAAAAATACATAGCATCGATATGAGGATGCAATCTTTGGTACCACACTCAAAGAATATCAAAAGTGAGAGCGTAAACAAGGCATGACAGATGCAGCAAAAGAAAAGGAAAAAGCCTTTTGAATGTTCATCAAATGAAAATCATTGATAGGAGCTAGATCTTCCTTAAACCATAAGTTTCAACCTGAGATTATTGCACTGGAAATCCAAACATCTAGGACGATGTTCAATAGAATCACGAAACTTCTCAAATTTTCAATGAAGCCCTGTAACTTCTTAAGAGATTGCATGAGCAGTTTGTACAAGACTGGTGCTCTTATCTATCTCGTTGAAGAATAGAGGATTATTGAACTGGGTCTTCCTTTATTGGTAGAGAAATGAGAAACCATGAAATGTTTAACATCAACGGCTTTCCTGGTCCGATCAAAATCAGGCTAAGAGCACAAAGGAAGATTTTGTCGATCACCATAGACTTTAGCAAAGGTATGTGGGATAATTACGACTCTTCATGCCTTAGGTGATTCATATTGCTTTTCTCTGTCAGCAGCTCGTAGCAAATATTTATTTGAAATGCAAATCGGTTGAGCTAAAGTCCATTCATAAGCAAATCACCTTAAGAATTTATTAAGCTAGAGCTATCTGACATTCATAAGTCACACATCTTTTGCAATCATTGACAACTGCAATTTGAAGCATGATCACAAGATGTAATATATTGAAGATCCACTTTATATCAACTCACAAAAGTCATCACCCAATTGGTAGAATAGGCTATGCAAGAAGAAGAAAGCCAAAAATCAAGTTAAACAAAAATGTCACCATCTAAATTGTAAAGCAGGAAATATCTTACCATGAGAAAATGCAGCAACCGCTGAAAGCAAAGCAGCATCAAAAAGAGCTCCATCAGCATCAAGAGAATATATATCCTGCAACACATGAAAAATAAATGTAAGCAAGAACATTTTGAGCCAACATGTATGGTATTTATTGAAGTAGGTCTCCCAGCAAAAAGTTGCCCCCAGTCACAAGGTCCAAAGATTTAAGCAGCTAAAAGGAAAACCCTGCACTATATCCTAAATTACGCATCATAACATCTGGCATGAAGAATTACCAGGTACACCATCCAAGCTGCTTCTCCTTTGATCAGGGATAGCTCCTTCAGATCAATCATCCCATAGCTGCAATAACCAAATGATTACTGATTCCAGCATATGAATATTAACCAGCACATGACCCAAGAAGGTATTAAAACATAAAATTGTTTTAAGAAACTGCAATTTAATTGTCCAAGAATTAAATGACACAATGATCAGTGCCAAAGGAAGATAAGAAAGCACAAATCATGGACTTGAGGGAAACCTTATGACCCATTTAGTAAGGTATGTAGTATTAACTCTAACAGCATCCTTCGATGATAATCTAATACCTTTGAACCTATGGGTTATTTTGTGACACAAATTGATCATAAGAGAATATATGGGGATCTGGACTTAAGGTGATTTGAAAATTAGAGTTAGAGTTGATTTTGAGATCAAGGATGGAAGATCGGAGAGTGAAGATCAGAGGATTTAAGGTGATTTGAAAATTAGGTCAAGAGAATATCTGCATCTCACGTAGATTGGGAGGGACTTGAAGATCTACGTGGCCATTTTTGTTGGAGTTCTTTCTTGATTTATGCAGCTCGCATTTCTTGAAGATCTGCGGGCGAAGTCACTTTGGGCGAGGGTTGTTGAGGGGTCCAGGCGAGCTGATGTAACCGCCGTCGACAGCCCGTTGCCTATGCTTTTTTTTTCTTTGTTTACATACATGTGAAAGCGTGGGCATTTTTATGTTCAGTGATGGAAGTATGCTATCTGAACAATGGATATCCATCCATGAGCACCTATTACTGCTAAGCCATGGACTTGAACTAGGAGATCAAAAGACACACCCAGGATCTCGTACGATGGAACTCACGATTATGGACTTGAACGAACCCATTAGCATGAAACTTTTTTTTTTTTATCCCTCACTTTGGAAGAAATAAAGGTATTTACATGCTTAAAACTCAAAATACTAGACCTGCTTTGGCCGAGGAAATGCAATCGTATTTCCTCAAAATTCTTCAAAAGAAATATACCAAATAGGGCCTTAAGGACATATAAAGTTCAAAGGCTTTGAAAAAGTAGTTTTTGAATCCACCCTTATTGTCAAATGACACGTGGCAACCAAGTGCTCATGTTTTTCCTTTTCTTTTAAAAAAAAATAATTTGAATTTGATTAATTTTTAATCTAATGTAATTTAAATTTAACTTGTATTTTAAGGAAAACAACTCTTATCAGTCGAAAATTGGGTAGCGTTGATGGAACTCCCCCGCCCTTGAGAACCATCAAAAGACAAGGTAAGACAATTGTCAATTGATTAGTTGTTGCGACCCATTTAGTTTATCCATTTAATTTGACCATATGAGTCACAATTAATCGCATGGCTAAACGAGGGTCACGCTCATTCGAAGGGATATGGACTTTTCCGAAAGCTAAGGACTTTTAGGGAGTCCCTCCTCGTTTCAGACTACTCATCATAGTCCGAATCATAAAGCTTTGTTTCAACAGTCCAACGCTCACTCATAGTCCGAATCATAAAGCTTTGTTTCAACGGTCCAACACTCACTTAAGCTTTGTTTCAACAGTCCAACGCTCACTCATAGTCCGAATCATAAAGCTTTGTTTCAACAGTCCAACACTCACTTGAGTGAGTGTTGGACTGCTTGACAAGTGAGTGTTGGACTGTTGAAACAATGCTTTATGATTCGGACTATGATGAGTAGTCTGAAACGCTAGAAGTCCCCAGCTTTTGGAGAACAGAGCGTCCTATAAATGCCAGTGAGTCGCAACCCTCCGCTAATCAATATTGTCTGTCCATTTTGGTCTACACACGAAAGGAAAGACTAGAGAGAGAGAGACGGTAGATCTCGGGAGTCTTTGCGCAAACGAGGACACGCGCTCGTGTTGCTCCTACACGCCTCTGCACTCATCGACGTCGCAGCTCCAGCCCATGAGCGAAGACGGCGGCACTGCCCCCCACTCCCGACGCCTGCTGCTCGCCGCCGCCGCCTCCTTTCTTCCGACGAGCTGTTTTGCTGTCCAAGCCGCGACGACGACCTCCGACGAGCGACGGCGACCCACTCCCGACGCCTGCTGCTCACTGCAGCCGCCTCCTTTCTTCCGACGAGCTGCTTTGCTGTACAAGCCGCGACGACCACCTCCGACGGCACTGCCCTCTCCTCAGATTTGGGATTCTGAAGCTGGGAGCCTGTTTTGTGCTGCATTTCTTCTCTAGGCCTTGATTTCTTTTCTTCTCTTTTTTCGCTGGGCCCGGCCCGGCGGGAGGCGTCGTGTCCATCGCTGAACCTAACGAGCTGCCGCTCCTTCCCACACCTCCAGCTACGGCCGCAGCTGTTGCATCATGATCTCGAGCCTGTTTTCGTTCGGTTGGCGTCCCTCGTGGCTTCGTCTTGCATCGCTACCCGCGGCCGAAAGTCACTACCGAGACGAGATGAGACGAGCCGCGTCACGAATCGTCGGCCGAATAACCGCTGCGTGCACCTTGCTGATCCACCAACGTGGCCATCCTTTGCCATGGAGCACCGTACCGGTCATCCGTCTAGCCGATTCCGACGAAATCCAAATTTGGCACTATTATCCTGTGAATTTAGGTAAAATCTCCTCCGAATTTGTTTGTGTTTTTGCATGTGATTGTTCACTCTGAGCAGAAATCCCCTTCGCTAAATCTATTTGCACGCACCTTCAGCTGCTGGATGATCTTTTTTCTTCTTCTTTTTTGTTCTGTGTAACATACAGTATATTCCCGAGGGTCTCCGTCTTCATTGGAATATCGGTCATCTTTGTGTGCTCTGCCGTGGAAGCATTCCAAAAACCTCAGCTCACTTCTTGGCCAGGCCACGCCACACCAAGTTACCAACCTTTTTTTCTCTTCTGGGGGGAGAGAGAGAGGTCTGGAAGTGATACGCTTCCCAGATATGGCACACTCAAAGGCCAGAGCATCAGAAGTTCAGTACGATGTGTTCTTGAGTTTTAGTGGAGCGGATACTCGTTTTGACTTCACGGACTTCCTCCATCAAGGCTTGAATAATGCCAGAATCCGCGTATTCAGGGACGAAGATGCAATCGAGGTGGGTGATAAGATTGATGAGACAATTCTACAAGCTATCCACAACTCCAAAATCTACATACCCATCATCTCTCATGCTTATCCTGACCGTGAATGGTGTCTCATCGAGCTTGAACACATGATGTACAATGTGTTTAGGTCGAATGGCAAAAAAAGGATTTTTCCCGTCTTTTATAAAGTGGAGCCTGGGCATGTTAAACATCGGACTCCACGCCCCAAAAATCTTTCCTCCGAAGCCGAACTTAGGGCGTTCAAAGAGGCTCTTGCCAAGGTTGGTCAAATCAAGGGATGGAAGGTTGAGGAGGGACAAAGGTAAAACTACCTTTAAGATGCCTGCGTAATTCTTCCTTTTTCGGTTTTTGTTTTAGGGGATAAAACATTGCCCTATTAAATCATTTATTTTCTTCTTCTCTTTTAAATGGAAAATTTCGATAACCACTTCCAACTTCAAGTGCTACTCCTATTGAACTTTACAACCTCTACTCGAGACATCTTCCCTAATATTTCAGTTGTTGTAGCCACTGCTGGCGCTGAGGAACTTGTTACAGGTTTTGGGGTTATATAATCTGTATTCCCCAAATTGCAGTGTTTCAATGGATAACCTTGAATTTGTCTCCATTTTCTCCCTGTTACAAGTGCTGAAAATCTTTTCTAGGCTTAGCTATAATTTGCTTGGGCACCATGTGGTAGCCACTTGGTAATTTCAGCCATCGTGTAGACCACTACCAAATAGAAAAAGGCATCCGGTGAATTGAATTCTACTAAATTAGCCTATACTGATTATTCAATGTATTTAGATATTGTTTGTAACCACGTGCGATGTGTGGGTATCAATTAAATCTAGTCAACTAATGAAACTACTTTTGTGTATGGTAGCCAAGCAAAAATTGTCGATTTGGTCGTTCGAAAGGTTTTGGAGGAGCTAGGCAGAAAAGATGAGTCACAGACTAAGCATCCGATTGAGCTTGATGACTTGACACAGTCACTTGAAGACTCTTATAATTGTGCAGTGATGGTACCATATCTTCTTCTTCGTCAGTATACAATTGACGCACGTGAATGCATGGATTTGAAATTTGATTTGTTCTAACCTCGGCTTGATGCTATAATTTGGTGAAACTACACAAATTGCAAGAAGTTAAATGTTATTCCGAAATTTACGCTGACAAAAATATATTTTCCGATCAAATAGTGTTCCTTCAACACGTTCTTTTTTATTGGAAATGTTGTTTCCTATAAATCAAATGAGTACACAAATACAAGTCTCATAAACTGTAATTTTTAAATTTATTTCTTGCTGTATAATTCATTGTTGGACGTTGTGTGATGTGATGAGTGTTTATTTTTTCCTTTTTTTTTATTTTATTTCATACTATTTGCAATAATCGGCCTTTTGAACATTCACATTGTTGCGTACTAGCCTGCAGATTTTGAAAATGGTTTAGCTTATCCCCTACCTTCTCTAGTTTTTCAGTCTGCATGACCATCAAATGTTACCTAAAATCTTGTTGTCCTAAAGCATTAGGACAGGAGACTATTCTCCAAAGATCGATTAGCAAAAGCATGGCTTTGTTAAAGCTCGACAGGTTCTCCAACCCCATTCTGCCTCCCGTTTTCTGCCTTTCCTAGTTCCTCCCATCTTCTCCAGTGTACTCAATTTCCATTTTAGAATTTTTCCCACAAAAAAAAAAAAAAAAAAAAAAAAAAAAAAAAAAATCTGATTTTTCGCTCGATTGCCCTGCAAACAGAGACTGGAGTTTCAAATATTGACATGGCATGCGTTGGCAGTGCACGCGCTACTGTTTTAATAAGTACTTTTTTCCCAGCTTTCAACAGTCTCTTTTCCTTTCCTCCCCCTGCCCCCCTTCAAGTTTCGAAAATTCTTCCATACAATGAATTGCAAAAGACAGATCTCATTTTTTGGGACAGTGTATGAAATTTTACTTATTGTACCACCTTGACAACAGCTTTGGTTGTCAGCAGGATAAACATTGCAAGATACATAGTAATCTTTAGGAGCCACACGTGTCTTGATGTGGATCATTATATGAAGTACATAGATGTGGTAGTTTATATGTGCCAATAGGAATTAGTCAAGCTAAATGTTAGCACTATACTATTCAAAGATAATTTTCTTTTCTTTTCTTTTTTATAAAAATAATTCTATTGACCCCAATTTTTGAGTAACCGTAGGAGTATAAACAATATGTTCCATTAGAAACCTAATCTGTTCTTGATTAGATGATTAGTGAGAAAAGATTAGCATTATCTTAATTGTGCAGTGCTTAAAACTTATGTGAAACAATGCGGTCCACGTGCAGCGGTATGCCGGAAGAGAGAGTCTAAGCAGAGGAAGTATAGGGAGAGGGACGAGTCTAAGCAGTACTAGTACAGAGAGGAGATGGAGTAATCTAGGCATAAATAGGATGGAGGGCATGGACATGGAGGAGGCTAGGGTGAGTACAGGGAGGAGTGGAATCAAAGGGAGTCTAAGCATAAATAGGATGGAGGACATTTACATGGAGGAGGGCAGTGGGAGTACAGGGGGAGAAGTGGAAGCAGCAGAAGCGGAGGGAGCAGTGGAAGCAGCAGAAGGACTAGCAGCAGCTGAAGAGGGAGGAGCGGGAGCAGTGGAAGCAGCAGGGAATAGCAGCGGGGAAGAGGAAGCGGGGGAAGCAGTGAGAGGAAGTTTTCAAGATATTTGTTTGGGGACGTTCTTGGTGTGCCTTCTTTGTGCATTGTGTTTTAGCCTTTCTCTGCTTAAAAACAAGGAAACAAGTCGATAAACAGATGGGTTATGGATGCTTCTTTCGTTTTTGATCAGCATGGGATGATAAACGGCGCCGGTCAAACTTGTAAGGAGAGTTTCCATAGATTTGATAAGTATCTCAACTTCTGTAATTCAATCATCTCGAGAATTCTGATCCTGGTGCTTGTGGTCGGGCATATGGTATCAAAATGTTTGATCTCAAAGAGTGGAAGAAGAGAAACATCATGGGAATATATCACCAATAGCAGCAAATGCACGAGGATAGGACATTGTGGATAGTCGGTGTCTTACCCCCAGGATTGGTCACTTTCTACAATCTGACTAAATGGTTCGATCAGAGGTGGCATCTGTTTAGACTTGGCTATGATCCAGCACTCAACCGGACAGAAATGGACAATGCAGCAGTCATTCATTACAATGGAAACTGTAAACCATGGTTGGATTTGGCAGTCTCCAACTATTTTGTAAATCTACGATCAGTCTTGAGTGTATGCATAATAAACCAACCAAAGAGAAGGAACTTTGCCATGCAATTACATTTCAATTTGACGTTCCTGAGAATTGCCGACACAGTCTCGTGGGTTAGAGAACTGTCCTCCAATGGAAGATGGCATGAAGTGTTAGTCCACTTTAACAAAGCGAAGTGAGCAGGAATTGAAATCACTGAGCCTTCCATGATTAATTCTGTTGTCAAAGAGTCGTCAAAGCGTCTTTCAAAGGTATCAAATAAACAAGGGAAGTCCATCCATGCTTGTGTGCTCAAGCAGGGTCTCGACACATTCTCTTCCATCAGCAATTCTGTCATGGATTCGTACATGAAGTGCAGGGACTTGGAATCCACATTGGGCGCCTTCTGGTCAATGCAAAGCAGGGACTCCGTGTCGCAGAATGTGCTCACTCGTAGGTTTCTTCATCAGGGAAACTTGGGATGAAGGTTGTCATGATTTCGGCAAGCCCAGGTTGATGGATTGGAACCCAATGTCTCCACTTTGGTACTGGTTCTCCAGGCGCACATGTGGATGTTGATATGGAGCGAGCAGATGGACTTTCATATGCTCTTGAAGTTCATCAACGAGTGGAGTGGGCACATTGATCTCGATTCAATCTTAGAATGCAGAGACATTATGCAAATGTGCAGGGATAGTTTGTTCAAAACAGAGATGAGCATGAAAAGGCACAAGGTTTCAGGATGTGCCCGCACAAGATATGATGAAGTATGATCACCTGACTTAATGTGAAAAACATCGGATCAGCATTAAAAGTAGGGGGAAAATCTCTCCTTCCCCCGCCAATGAGGTGTGTTGAGGCCGTCAAATTTATCACAAAAGGATGTATCATTGAGCCCAATTAAGTATGGAGATAACCCATTCCATTTTCTTTTCTCACAGGGGGATAATTGAGGCAAGTCCTGATGAATGAAGACATGAAGCAAAATGAAATTGATTCAACACAAGAAGGTTCTATCGTTCCTAAATTAGTCCAATTCAAGTTTGAAATGCAAGTAACATGTCCCATCTCTTGTAGGACGAGGCGCACATCAACCTCGGGAGCGACGCCTTCTACCAAGTTGGCATGCTAAGGCCATCCATTTTGTTGTAAAGGATGTATATCGTTCCTAAAATGATTTCTAGTCAAGTGTGGAAATAACATGCCCAGTCTTCTAAATGTCTCTTTGAGAAGAGCATTTGAAAAGAGCAAGAATTGAACTTTGTGGATTATCGTATGCAGTAAAGATGTTTTTCATAAATAAAATCAAGGCCATAGAGGCATTTTTCAAGCAATCCTGTCACTTTAGGTGATTTATGTCATGCGTATCATGCATATATCCTTCATAATATTTTCCTAACATGTGTTGTCGTCATTCTTGATAGGAAATGTCATACCCGAAGAACAGAAACACGTGAAGGGTAAATTGTATCGAAACCAATTGCTGATTTTGATACTGTTTCTGACGTGATTCTCTTTTCCTTTGATTTGGATTACATCAAACACTTGTAAGAGGTGTGGTACTATTCTGATTAGTGGTTCTGTTAACGGTTACTGATGATTATAACACAAGCTTGTAGGATTTTTTAGTAGGAAATGACAATGATAGTAGATGTTCCAATTAAAAAAGCTAGCGCAAATCGAGAAAGGGAAACAAATTACTCGTACTTTGAGCTGTTCGCAAGGTGATATGCTTCTTTTTGGATCATAACCATGAGGAGAAGAGAGAGCAGGGGGGTGCATTGCTAACTTGACAGTACCATTTGCTTTGTATCATCTATGTATGATGAGTTGCCGAGAGATTGTCTCCCCTCTGGTTAATAGAACTTGTTCTTCGCATGCAGAGTCTTGACCGTATAAATATGTCAGCTTTTGGAAGGTACAAATGCTCAATACTAGACATGCAAGCTAGGTTGCTGTTAGACACGCTGGGGAAGAGTATTTGAGTCTGCTTTGGTGTATCCTCGAGCATTAGTAGCTAAGCCATGGCAGGCATCCAGTGAAATGTTTCCTGGAATTGATTCTTGTAGGAGATATGCGAAGATCAATTTGTTGGAGATATGCTAGATATGCAAAGATCAATTTGGGATCATAATTGATCTATAGTATTGTTTCAAAAATCAATTTAGAATTAGATTTGATTTTATTTGATTTCATGTATTGGGTCTTATTTCTTCTTTAGTTATATATCGATTGTATTATAAATAGGAGCGTATTCTTGTAAAGGACAATTCATTCAATACAGAATACAGATTTCTCCCAAGTCTCTCCCTTTTCTTTCATTCGGTAACAATCCTGAAGCTCTTGCCGTTGAACTGGCACTTGTCCCAACTATACAGGTACTTTCACCTTCATTTTGATTTTTGCTCCTAGATCTCCTTGTTGTGACATGGAAGTTTGATCTGGCTGTGTTTTTGCCAAGGCTTGAGGCCGTTATTTTGATGACCATCTTCATGTCTGGTTTCTAAACTGAAATTCCTTAATGGGCACTGTGATGGTGAAATTTATTTACAAAAGATGTAGGACAAATAAGCTTTTTAAGTAAAGAAACGTAGCTTTTGCTGAAAAAGTGGTTGCCCAGATATCTTTTGGCTTTCAAATGATGCTGTGTGAGAAATATATCAAGATCATCATTCGATTCGTGAAATAAATGGCTATGACATATTCTTGTATAGAGTTGTCTGAAGGTTGCATTCACTTTCAAATGCCATGCATTTGTCGTGTACCCTGCTACTGTCTCCTCCCCACATTGTCGACCTTTTCTTCAATCCAGACTATGGCAATTGATTTCAGCTGAAACAAAGTAACGATCGTATACATGTTTCAGACTGTCAAAAGTGTCTCGCAGGTTTAGGTTGATGCAGTTCTTGATTTGGCTTGACATTTTATCACCAATTTCATTCAACCTTCTCTTGATGCAGTTTTTGATGCAGTTCTTGATCTGGCTTATGCTGTCTCCTTCCCATGTTGTCGACCGTTTCTTCAAACCATACTATGGCAATTGACTTAAGTTGAAATAAAGATATGATAGTATCCATGTTTCAGACTGTCAAAGGTGTCTCGCAGGCTTATGTTGATGCAGTTCTTGATCTGGCTTCACATTTTAAAATCGTTCCCAAACCACAAGAACATAACCACAATCAAAAGGCGCCAGCAGCGAATTCAATTTAGGCATAATCAGAAAGAAAAACGCGCCGCGTTGACAAATCGACACTACATGATTCGCAAAACCCCCTCCCCCCCAAGCCACGGCCATTAGCCCGACAATTACCAAATGAATTCGAGCCATGAATCTACTCCAGATAGTCTCCAACCCAAATTAAATTAACCCCAAGAAAACACGATGAAACAGCGCAGCTTGACCCGCAGAAACCACCGCCTCCGACCGAATCCTTAACGGTCTAATAAATGAACAATCTGAGGAATTCCTCTTTGCACAATCGACCCAGGCGACAAATTGTTTTTGAAAATAAAAAAGAGAAGGTAATGAAAATGCGTTTGGGTAATCTAGCATAGTGAAGTCCCCAGATCCATTTAATCTCTCTCATACAAATTATTTCAATTTCTAATCGATCCATTAAAAGCTGATTAAGTCTCGTGGCGGTGCTCGGCCTTGATTGATGGTGCGGCGAGGTTGGGTGGTCTTCGACGTGATGTAAGTCCCGTCCGTGGGGTGGTGCTTGTGCGGCTCTCGGTGAATCCAAGTCAACAATTGAATCTCTCTCTGAAGCTTCATTGAGTTTGCCCATGGCCAGCAAAGCACCCAAAGTACAACTTTCCCCCCCTACCCGGGGGAATTTCTCACGCCACCATGTCGAACAGATTGCTCGATCTAGTCTTTTTGTTTGTCATTGTGGAAATATGTTATGATGGTTATCTCTTAATATTAATGATTTTTCTTAGTTGGATTGTTTTTCAAGATGTTGTCTTCGGATTGCCACATCAATTTATATTTTAATGATGGATATAATTTGAGATTTTTTATGTTATAAACCTTAAAAAAGAATTGGGTCTTTTGAGTTGACCTGATTAACTATGGTCTTTAGAATAGTTTGCAATTTTGGGAATGCGGAAGTTCATTTGCTACTTCTTTGTTCCTTGTACATACGAGCAATGGAATTACTCAAAATTAGAATTGATTTTGAGGTCAAGGATGGAGGATTGGAGACTGAAGATTAGAGGATTTAAGGTGATTTGGCAAGCAGGTCAAGAAAATATCTGTATCTCATGTAGATTGGGAGCATGTCAAGAAAATATCTGCATCTCCTATAGATTAGGAGAGACTTGAAGATCTATGTAACAATTCTTGTTTTTATATATGTGTGTGTGTGTGAAGCTCGAGATGTGATACGTATAAACCCATATTTGAGGTTGATGGGCTATCGCAAATTCGTAGGAGAACAGCACCAAGGAAGGTAATCATCAGATGGAACTTTAACTCGAAGAGAAACAGGGTGAGCCAAAACAGGGTGAGCATGGAACTTTAACTCGAAGAGAAACAGGGTGAGCCAAAACAGGGTGAGCCAAGCGAGTCCAATTGGGGGGAGGGAATTGAGCGTGTGAAAGCCCACAACTTAGTTATAGTGACGACGGTGGCGCCAAGTCTTGGGGCCAGTATAGGTGGGTGACTTCAGAAGCGCTACCAATGGCCACGACTAAGTCTAGCATAATTGCCAAGTTCGCTCATGGCGGCAACAGTGGCATTAAATCACAGTACAGTAGCTCAATTTGTCCTTTTACTCTTTTTCATCTACTCCACGCTGTAAACAAGGCTTTGCTTATGGTGCCTAGAGCACAATGTCGAAAGCCTTTCATCATAATACGATACAAAGCATCTTGAGTTACAACATCTCAATGATAATTACATAAAATAACTATATTTATGATCAAATTCACATTTGACACGTTCATTAACGTGTCATGCAACACGACGCTACATGTCTAAAATATGAATTTTCACACATTTAATTACCCTTCTCGCCTAATTTGAACTTTGATTTAGCAAGAAGGGCATTTCATCTTCAATCGAACAGAACAAACTCACTAACAGTACATATTCTAATCAATCTCCACTGTGGAAATGGCTTCATTGATCTCCTGAAGTTCCTTCCTTCTTTGCCTTGTCAATGCAACGCATCACTGCAAGCACAGCAACATTCCCCATCATCATCACATTAAAGCTACCATTTGGACTATTATACAATATCTATATGAAAGGTGTTGAAACGTATACACCTCATATATATAGTTTTTCCCTTTCTTTCCCTGGGATAGAAATAGATTTATTTTAAAAACCAAGGAAATGAAAACATTAAAATGAAAGATCAACCAGATGGGCCAACGAACTGCCAACATCCTAAAGTCCATTAATCCTGGCAAATATAATCATGTATATAAAGCAGACACAGCTGCTTATCCAATGTGCACTACATTACTTCGTATGTTTCAGGCTATTAGCTCTTCAAAACACTCGCGGGTGGACTGTCATATCATCCGCTGAACCACCATTTGCATAAGAAGCTTATCAACTTCCACAAGTTCTGGAATGTTCTACATGTCACATTGGGCTTGTCCACTAACCAACTATGAGTTACTTTAAAGAACTCAAGATCCGTCTTTTGCATAATTAGACTGACTGGAGTACAGTTAGAGCAAGAATGCAGTTGACTCAACAGTATGAAAGCCATTAACCATTTGATCCCAATCGTATGAAACAGGGCCTCTAAGTAAAATTCTCAAACAATGAATGAACAAATAAATAAAATGAGGAATAAGGAGAAAATAACCTGAATAGCTGATGTATGTGCAAGAACTGGCCCACCTGGCTTATAGAGAGAGACAAGTTGAGCAGATGAATTCAAAACCAGAGTCATGAACGTTTCCATTATGGACTCTTCTTCGAAAGTAGGGTCCGCGAAGATGTAGTTCTTGTGAAGAACGCAAGTCAGGGAAAACGGAATGCTTTTCAACAAGAGTTGTCTCCTCTCTTTTCGACAGGTTCTTTATCCAACTTTTCACCCTCAAGTTCCTTAGAGACCATCACCATTCTGCCTGCATCATTCAAAGAAACCACCGGGATACGCACTACAAGGTCCAAAATAACAGAACTTGTCAAGTGATTGTCCGGGAAGTGACATGAAATCCCCAGAAGAATAAGAGGGGGAAAAAGAAACACATAGCATCGATATGAGGATGCAATCTTTGGTACCACACTCAAAGAATATCAAAAGTGAGAGCATAAACAAGGCATGACAGATGCAGCAAAAGAAAAGGAAAAAGCCTTTTGAATGTTCATCAAATGAAAAATCATTGATAGGAGCTAGATCTTCCTTAAATCATAAGTTTCAACCTGAGATTATTGCACTGGAAATCCAAACATCTAGGACGATGTTCAATAGAATCATGAAACTTCTCGAATTTTCAATGAAGCCCTGTAACTTCTTAAGAGATTGCATGAGCAGTTTGTACAAGACTGGTGCTCTTATCTATCTCATTGAAGAATAGAGGATTATTGAACAGGGTCTTCCTTTATTAGTAGAGAAATGAGAAACCATGAAATGTTTAACATCAATGGCTTTCCTGGTCCGATTCAAAATCAGGCTAAGAGAACAAAGGAAGATTTTGTCAATCACCATAGACTTTAGCAAAGGTATGTGGGATAATTACGACTCTTCCTGCCTTAGGTGATTCATATTGCTTTTCTCTGTCAGCAGCTCGTAGCAAATATTTATTTGGAATGCAAATCGGTTGAGCTAAAGTCCATTCATAAGCAAATCACCTTAAGAATTTATTAAGCTAGAGCTATCTGACATTCATAAGCAAGTCACACATCTTTTGCAATCATAGACAACTGCAATTTGAAGCATGCTCACAAGATGTAATATATTGAAGATCCACTTTATATCAACTCACAAAAGTCATCACCCAATTGGTAGAATAAGCTATGCAAGAAGAAGAAAGCCAAAAATCAAGTTAAACAAAAATGTCACCATCTAAATTGTAAAGCAGGAAATATCTTACCATGAGAAAATGCAGCAACCGCTGAAAGCAGAGCAGCATAAAAAAGAGCTCCATCAGCATCAAGACAATATATATCCTGCAACACATGAAAAATAAATGTAAGCAAGAACATTTTGAGGCAACATGTATGGTATTTACTGAAGTAGCTCTCCCAGCAAAAAGTTGCCCCCAGTCACAAGGTCCAAAGATTAATGCAGCTAAAAGGAAAACCCTGCACTCTATCCTAAATTACGCATCATAACATCTGGCATGAAGTATTACCAGGTACACCATCCAAGCTGCTTCTCCTCTGATCAGGGATAGCTCCTTCAGATCAATCATCCCAGAGCTGCAATAACCAAATGATTACTGATTCTAGAATATGAATATAACCAGCACATGACCCAAGCAGGTATTAAAACATAAAATTGTTTTAAGAAACTGCAATATAATTGTCCAAGAATTAAATGACACAATGACCAGTGCCAAAGGAAGATAAGAAAGCACAAATCATGGACTTGAGGGAAACCTTATGACCCATTTAGTAAGGTATGTAGTATTAACTCTAACAGCATCCTTCGATGATAATCTACTACCTTTGAACCTATGGGTTATTTTGTGACAAATTGATCATAAGAGAATATATGGGGATCTGGACTTAGTAGAACCTATAGGAACCCTTCCAAGTGTACTCGCAAGGTATCTGCAACTAAATTGAAGCTGTGCAGGGCCGACATATCCATGAAGTGTAGGTTACACTGAAAAAGTGAATGGTCTTTCCTCCCCCTTCCCTTCAGGAAACAAAACTGGTATTTGAGTTTGAATGCTTGGAAACACGCTACGAAAGCCAGAGCAAAGAAAAATCAATGTTTTCCTGTAACCAAGAGCAAGTTTACTCTTCACATAATCTCTATCCCAAATACAAGTCTAAGTGACAACAAACCCTTTAACTTCTGTGGCTTTCAGTAGACTTTCCAAAGAGTTATCCCACTTTGTTTATTTGAGAGTTAGCAGCAGGCTTTACGGGGGCAAGATTGGTGCTACTCCACATGATCTTCGTAGACTTATTGCTACCTGATCAAGTGACTTTCTGAAGTTTTGCTTCAACCAAACAGAAACATCATGCACCTATTTAGTAGACCCAATGAATTTTCCATATTGAAAACAATCAAAAAGTTCGGTCAAAATAGTCACAGGCACAAGGTGGATACAGTTTGGAATTTTATGAATTTTATGCCTTTCATATGCATTAGCAAGACACCCACAAATATACAGATGGCATACAACAAGATATTGTTAATAGCATATCACCCTTCCCCTGAAGCAACAGGTGAAAAATAAAACATTTAAAAAGTCAAAGCAAGCTGAAAAAAAAAATGGAACTTTACCAATTTCACATGCCTTAATAAAGAGTCAAAAGTTGCTTTGATGTCACTGGTGCTACCTCAGCAGGCCTACCTGGCCTCACGACTGGAGAGCATATAGGGGGCATATGAAACTCAACCACTGAAAATAACACAAAGTCACATGACAGTGTCACACAAACCCTAGTAAAAAGAAAACTGATCGACTGGTACATGGCTGCTTACCTATACTGCCTTCACCAGGTGAATAAACAGAAGGAGTCATGACTTCCATTTTTATAGCACCCAACATTTTCTGTGGAAAATATGATTGCGCGTGCTTTAATTAAATGTACTGGCAAAAGAGCAAACCCTATAACCTTCACAACAATAACAATTAATGTCCACCTTAAATGATTTGCTCACATGTAAAAGTTAAACAACAAAACAAATAAAAAGGAAAAGATAGAATTTTTATGTTGGTTCAGCTACAAGTAAATACAGATGCAACTACTTTGAACATGCTTAAGTGCAGGAGTGATTTCCAGCAACGAGAACGGAGATTAAAACTGTGAATTAAAAAGAGCCCATTAAGGGTAATCCCAGATATGTCGCAAACTCTTAACACAAATTTGAATTTTACTGATAAAAAAACTAAAATTTGTCCCGACCCACGAGCAAGGTGACAACAATCATCTGGTTTTCTCAAAAAAGAACGGTTTTTTTCCCTCTGGGCAGCAATTATTCAAGCACACTAAACATATACAGGTGAAAAGCTTCGACGAAGAACTCAGAAGATAATAATGCAATCTCTCCGCACTGCGTACGGTTCAAGAGCAATAAAACAAACAGGTGGAGATCGTGCACGAGTAAAAGAGTAAAGATGGAGTCTTTCGGAACAAGCACCAATCTCTGAAGTAACCCGGCCGTTACCTGTACGCTCGAAGCCCAGCTCCGATGCCGGTAGCCACAAAGAGAAAGAGACATTAGGTTAAGAGCAAGAGCGAGGTCGGCTCGAACAAGGTAAAGAGGCCTGCAGAGCAAGACGGCGAGGCTAATACTGAACTTTTACAAAATATATTGTCAAATCGAAAAAAAAATTTCCGACCATAAAAACAAGGTAGTGCTTTCATGTCGTACACACGTGGACCGAAATGCTGATGTGGCAAACTACATCAACGCCGTTGATTAGTTTAATTACTGTTTTTTTTTTTTGGTAAGAATTAGTTTAATTACTGTTGTGGAAGGGAAAGGGTGGAAAAATTACAATAATAACAAAAAACCTAGAGAGAGAAAAAGTGAGTGCCAAATAAAAAGAGAGAGAGGGGGGGTAGAGAGAGAGGGACGTCCAAGCACGAATGAGGACCGGCAAACCTCACCGGCTAAGGTGAACCGTTGTCACCAATTGAGTACTACTATTTTCTTTTTACTAAAGAAAGATGGCAAATATCACAAAAAGCCCCAAATTACACAAACACCTTGCACATAAGATTCTAAACTTACTCATTATGACAAAATAACTCCCAATTTTTTGTCAAGCCAAAAAAATTTGAACTTATACCATGTATTTCAATTCTATCTATGGTGTATTTATCATGCTAGTATAAATTTAGAATTTTTATATTATAAAATAATTTAAGGTATTAGTGTTACAATGGATAAATCTAGGATCCGGGCTGACTTTTGCTGCTCGCATATCACAAAGTCACTTTGGGCGAGAGGGTTGTCGGGCTGTCCACATTGTCCACGCATGGGGCAATGTCATTGCCGTTGCCGTCGGCTGCCTTACGATGGATACTCATCCATGGGCATCTACTACTACTGGCCATGGACTTGAACTAGGGGATCAAAAGACAGGCCCAAGATCTCGTCCGATGGAATTCACGATTATGGACCTAAACGAACCCATTAGCATGAAACATTTCTTTTATCCCTCATTTTGGAGGAAATAAAGGTATTTAGATGCTTAAAACTCAAAATACTGGACCTCCCTTGGCTAAGGAAACACAATTGTATTTCCTCAAGATTCTTCAAAAGAAAAAAAAGAAAAAAAGAAATATCAAACGGTAGTTAAGGACATATAAAGCTAAAGGGCTTTAAAAACAGTAGTTTCTGAACCCACCCTTGTTGTCAACTCACAGATGACAAATAAGTGCCCATGTTTTTCCTTTTTTTATTAAATTATTTTTCAGTTTTTTTAAAATTAATCTAATTTAATTTAAATTTAACTTGTATTTTGACGAAAATATACTCGATTAGTTGATAATTAGGGAGTGTTGATGGAACTCCCCTGCCTTACACAGTTCACAAGTTTGAGGTCCGTGGAAAGATAAATTAGACACTCCTTATTAGGTTGATTCGTGGAGGGTTGCGATCCCATCCTGATTATCAATTGGCATTTAATAAGACACTTAGTGGAAGATTACAACCCAATCTTGGTGTAACAATCATTCAAGATTGTCTTTATAAAGGCGAATAGATAATAGGGATTGCATCGCAAACCTCCACAAATCAACCTAAAAAGTTTCACTCCAAGTACTTTTTTTTCCGAGCAATCTCGAATGCCAGGTACTTTTTCCAATATCCAGGTACCTGGTGTGACAATCATTCAAGATAAGACGCTCCCGAATGACTTTCGGAAATCATTCAAGAAAAGACACTCCCGCTTGACTTTTTTCCAATCTGATCGGAAAAAAAAATACCTGGTGTAACAATCATTCGAGATTGTCTTTATAAAGTACTTGACGTAGCAGTCCTCGAAAGTGTCTTATCTTGACTTTCCTTTTTGGTCTCACACACCAAAGCAAAGACGAGAGAGAGAGAGGGTAGATCTCGTCTCGGGAGGCTTTACTTAAACGGAGACGCTCGCTCGTGTTGCTCCCGCCCTCGTCTGCACTGATCGACGTCGCAGCTCCAGCCCGTGAGCGACGACGACGGCACTGGGGCCCCTCCTGACGCCTGCTGCTCGCCGCAGCTGCCTCCTTTCTTCCGACGAGCTTCTTTGCTGTCCAAGCCACGAAGACGAGCTCCGATGGCACTGCCCTCTCCTCTCGCTGAACCTATCTGTTGGCGTTCCTCTCTTTCCAAAATAAACCTCCCTCAAATTTGCGATTCTGAAAGAGCCTGTTTTGTGCTGCATTTCTTTTGAGCTGCCGCTGCTTCCCACACCTCCAGCTACTGGAGACGACGCGGCTGCTCTCTGTCCCGAGCCGCTGCGGTTGCATTGTGATCCCAAGCCGACGGTGCTTGCGATCCTTCCTCGTGACGACGAAAGCCACTACTGAGACGAGATGAGCCGAGCCGTGTCACAAATCGTCGGCCGAAGCATTGCTGCGTGCTCCTTGCCAATTCACCGCCGTGGCCATCCTTTGCCAGGGAGCACCGTACCGGTCATCTGTCGAGCCAATTCCGATGAAGTCCAAATTTGGCACTATTATCCTGTGAAGCTAGGTGAAATCTCGTCCGAATTTATTTGTGTTTTCGCATGTGTTGTGCACTCTGAGCAGAAATCCTCTTCGCTCAATCTATTTGCACACGCCTTCAGCTGCTGGACGATCTTTTTTCTTCTTCCTTTTTCGTGTCTGTTTACTGACCACTTACCATTAACATACAGTATATTCCCGAGGATCTCCATCTTCATTGGAATATCGGTCATCTGTGTGTGCTCTGCCGCGGAAGTATTCCAAAAACCTCAGCTTACTTCCTAGCCAAGCCACGCCACACCAAGTTCCCAACCTTTTTTTCTCTTCTGGGGAGAGAGAGAGAGGGGTCTGGAAGTAATACGCTTCCTAGATATGGCACGCTCAAAGGCCAGAGCATTAGAAGTTAAGTACGATGTGTTCTTGAGTTTTTGTGGAGTTGATACTCGTTCTAGCTTCACGGACTTCCTCCATCAAGGCTTGAAAAAAGCCGGAATCCACGTATTCAGGGATGAAGATGAAATCAAGGTGGGTGATAAGATTGGAGAGACAATTCTACAAGCTATTGACAATTCCAAAATCTACATACCTATCATCTCTCAAACTTATCCTAACAGCAAATGGTGTCTTATCGAGCTTGAACGCATGATGAACAATGTATCTCGGTTAGAGAGTAGGAAAAGGATTTTCCCCATCTTTTATAAGGTGGAACCTGGGGATGTTACTCCACACCCAATGAATGCTTCCTCAGAAGTCGAACTTAGGGTGTTAAAAGAGGCTCTTGCAAAGGTTGGTCAAATCAAGGGATGGAAAGTTGAAGGGGGACAAAGGTAAAACTACCTTTACTTCTTCTTCTTCTTCTATACATTATCTCCCTATTACAAGTGCTGAAAATCTTTTCTAGGCTTAGCTATAAATGCCGAAATTTTGCTTGGGCACCATGTGGTAGCCACTTTGTAATTTCAGCCATTGTGTAGACCACTACCATATTGAAAAACGCATCCGATGAATTGAATTCTACTAAATTAGCCTATACTGATTATTCAATGTACTTAGATATCATTTGCAAACACATGAAATGTGTGGGTATGAATTAAATCTAGTCAACTAATGAAAGTGCTTGTGTGTATGGTAGCCAAGCAAAAATTGTCGAATTGGTTGTTCAAAAGGTTTTGGAGGAACTGGGCAGAAAATATGGATCACAGACTAAGTATCCAATGTCGCTTGATGACTTATTGAATCACACAAAGATGGTACGATTTCTCTTCTTCATCGATATACAATAGACGTGTGGATTGCACAGATTTGAAATTTGATTTGTTTAGATCTCGGTTAAATGCTATAATTTGGTAAAACTACACAAATTGCAAGAAGTTATATGTTATTCTGAAGTTTACGCAGACAAAAATATATTTTCCCATCAATTAGCGTTCCTTCAACACGTTATTTTTAATTGGAAATGTTGTTTCCTATAAATTAAATAAGTACAGAGATACAAGCCTCTAGTTTTTCAGTCTGCATAACCGTCAAATGTTACCTAAAATCTTGTTTTCCTAAAGCATTAGGACAGGAGGCTATTCTCCAAAGATCGATTAGCAAAGCATGGCTTTGTGAACGCTCGACAGATTCTCCAACCCCATTCCCCCTCCCGCTTTCTGCCTTTGCCGGTTCCTCCCATTTTCTCCGGCGTACTCAAGTTCCATTTTAGAATTTTTCCTACAAAAAAAAAATGTGATTTTTCGCTTGATTGCCCTCCAAATAGAGAATGGAGTTTTAAATATTGACATGGTATAGGTTGGCAATGCACACGCTCCTATTTTAGTAAGTACTCTTTTCCTAGCTTTCAACAGTCTCTTTTCCTTTCCTTCCCCTGCCCCCCTTCAAGTTTCAAAAATTCTTCCATACAATGAATTGCAAAAGACAAACCTTATTTTTTCGAATAGTGTACGAAATTTTACTTACTGTACCACCTTGACTACAGTTTTTGGTTGTCAGCAGGATAAACATTGCAAGATACAAAATAATCTTTAGGAGCCACACGTCTAGATGTGGATCATTATATGAAGTACATAGATGTGGTGGTTCATATGTGTCGTAGGAATTAGTCAAGCTAAATGGTAGCACTATACTATGTGAAGAAGGTTTACTTTTCTTTTCTTTTCTTTTTTATAGAAATAATTCGATTGACCCCAATTTCCGAGTAACTGTAGAAGTATAAACAGTATGTTCCACAAGCAACCTAATCTGTTCTTGATTAGATGATTAGTGAGAAAAGATTAGCATTATCTTAATTGTGCAGTGCTTAAAACTTATGTGGAAGTTCAACGTGGTCCAAGTGCAGCGGTATACCGGGAGAGGGAGGAGTCTAAGCAGAACTAGTACAGGGAGGGGACGGAGGAGTCTACGCATAAATAGGCTGGAGGGCGTGTGCATGGAGGAGGGCAGTGGGAGTACTGGGAAGAGAGGGAGCAGTGGAAGCAGCAGCAGCAGAAGAGGGAGGAGCAGTGGAAGCAGCAGCAGCTGGAGAGAGAAGAGCAGGAGCAGTGGAAGCAGCAGAAGGAGTAGCAGCGGGGAAGAGGAAGCGGGGGAAGCGGTGAGAGGAAGTTTTCAAGATATTCGTTTGAAGAATTCTTGGTGTTCCTCTTTAAAGCGTTGTGTTTTAACCTTTCTCTGCTTAAGAACAAGGAAACAAGTCAATAAATAGAAGTAGATGGGTTATGGACGCCGCCTACTCTCCAGGCCACTAATACTGCAACTTTAACGGAGCAAAATATTGCAATTTTCTTTTTCTTTTTCTTTTTTGTCATCTTCAAATCTATGTTCCCTTTTGAATTCCCATTCTATAGTAAGAGTAGTTACGGACATAAGTTCTTGATTGGTCTCTCAATTATTTTTTTTGGGTGATACATCCTGGAAATGCTACTCGATATCGTGATTTTGATCCTTTGAAACATTTTGGATCATGAAGAAATCTAATGGATTTCCAACGTCAACACAGAATAATCACTCTTATGAAGGGTGCTGATACTTAATATCGGATTCAGGAGTTTGACTTTCACAGCCATCTTCTAGCCAGATATATTACTTTCGTAACGAAGCTCGGATCTGTCCCTAGATCAAAATTGAGAGCAGAATTTACGAATATTGGGAGGATAAAGGAGCTACAGCTTCTTTCTGGCCATGCTACGAGATTGATCCTCGCTCTATTCGCGCTGGGGTTCTTAATCTTATTATAGAAAGACCCCACTACAGATGGCAGCGACCATCGGACGCATGAAATTTCTCGACGGGATACTTGATCGGAAACCCAAACTCGCTAAAGAGCAATTAAATGGTGCTCACAAACTGTGACGAAACTGTCGAATGTCGAGGGGGATATGTGCTGCATTGGCGACCAGTACAGCAGAAGAAATCCCCTTCGTCTTGCGGCTGTGGAATGCCGATCCGGCGTTTTGAGGAGCTGATTCGAGAGAGGCCGAGGGCGGCCCGTGATGGGGTTGTGTAACGGAGATTTCATTGCGTGAGGCATAATAATTCAAAAGGGCTTTGAAGCTTTTCGTGGAGACTCCGGGAGATCATGACATGAGCAATTTCGGTCGTGTCCAAACCACGAAGAGGGATAGATAGAGGCAGCAAATTTTGGAGTTGGGATAAATTTGGCCATTCATTTGCCCCTTTCAAAAACATCTCTCTTTTTATGGCCATTTTATCCTTTTACAGTTCTAAATATCTGCAGAATTGCCATGAAGAGTACGTTTCGTCCTAAGCATGAAGTTGAAAGGCTTCATCTCAATTCTTATCTGGATCTCGAGATCCCTAGATGTAAAATACTTAGAGGATACTGTCGGGTACAGGATAAGAAAAAGATATCGTATCAATTGGAGAGGTGAGGCAAACAAATATCAACACATTAAAATGAAAAACGCATCTTGGAAATCCAGTCCAAAAGATAGGGACCGGTGCAAGAGGCCCTCGTAGGGAAGAAGTCCCCTTCCTTGGTGAGGTCCTTCAATCGCATCAAGGATCCAATAGAGCCCCTGGATGAAGGTTTTTCTTGAAAAGGACTGAATATTCCATTCTTTACTTTTTGTCGTCCATTAACTAATTATTAGGAAATACTTACTATTTGAGTATTAAACATAACAAGTCGAAAACAAAAAAACAATTGTTAGTCTTGGCGCATATGATTGTCGTCGAATTGCGTAACCCATCTAAGTCACTATGAAGTTAATAGTTGTATTAGGACAAGAAAAGGTTATGAAAGTCGGCGACAGATAACATATAATAATGCACGGCAAGACCGATATTAGGAATTTGTTTGATGGTGGATATAATTCGTGAATTGGTTCTAGTTCCAAGAAAGCTATGCAAAATAAGTTTAAGAATCATGAGAAAACAGCAATAAAGGATGCTGAGAAAGGCTTAGAAAATTAGAACGTACCACAAACTATTGTACATTATGTATATAAGAAAAGAGGAACACCTTTGAATATAAGATATATGACCCAATGAAGGTCGTTGGAAAAAACAATCTCGGTGATCGGAAATGATGAAACTTTTCCATAATTTTCAAAAGCGATGTCGAAATAAACAAAAAGAAAGTAAATTCGAAAGTTTTTTCAATTGATTTCTATGTAGGGGAAAAAAGAGGAAAGTATGATTGACCCATAAAATCATTATACAACTAATACTGTGGCATATGAGAAACCCCAAAGATCAACCATTTTTTTGGGGTAGAATTAAAAAAATTAGGAAAAATTCCAAAGAAAAATTTGAAACACCTTCATTTTCTTAAATAAAAGCCTAAAACGAATCTTATTTCAAATAAGGGCTGAAATGCCATCATCTCTTAAATAATGACCTAAAGTTGATCATATTTCAAAGAATGGCCTAAAATGACTATGTTTATTTCAAATAAGGACTTACCTTTCTGGCTTGTCAAATGCATTTTAGTCATTTACTTTTTTATTCTTTTTTTTCTTTATCTAGTTTTTCTTTCTTCTTTGCCGATGGCTCAGCCACCAACCATGTCGGAAAGAGCTGGCTGAGGGCAACTTGATCCAACGAGGGTCGCCCTTGCCAATGCCAACAAGGGACTGCCTCACCTAAGGTCGCCCTCGCCCTAGGCTAGCTAGGGCTGACCTTGCCAACGGCTGGCGAGGGATAGCCTTGCCCTGGGCTAGGCCGCCCTCACGGCCATCGGTGAGGTCGGCCTTTGCCTAATCTGGGCAAAGGTCGCCTCACTAGTAGCCAATGAGGAACGGCCTCGCCTAAAAGAGGCAACCCTTGCCTTGGATGAGGTTGCTTTTGTCAATAGCCGGCAAGGGTCGTCGAGCCCTCGTTGGCCCCAAACGAGGCCAACTCTCACCGATTATGGTTAATCCAATATTTGTCCCAACTCTTAACAAAAGCTTGAATTTCACTAATAAAAAAAAAAAGAACTAAAATTTGTCCCGACCCGCCAGAGCAATGTGACACAAACTATCTGATTTTCCGGAAAAGGGTCCTTTTTTTTTTCCTCTGGGCAGAATTTATTCAAGCATACTAGACATATACAGGTGAAAAGCCAAGGCGAAGAACTCAAAAGATAATGAAAGTTCTTGCCACTGCATCCAGTTTTAGAGCAAAAAAAAAAAAAAAAAAACAAACAGGATGAGATCGGACAGAAGCAAAAGAGTAAAAAAGGAGTCTCCAGAATAAGCACCCATCTCTAAATTCATCCATCGCTTACCTGTAGGCCCGAAGGCCGGCTCCGGTGCCGCTTATCACAGAGAGAGAGAGAGAGAGAGAGCTGCGAGCGTGAGGACGAGAGCAAGAAATGTTGGGTTACGAGACGGACGCTAGTCGGCGCGAAAACTATAAGGAGGCCGAGGACAAGGCAAAATCGACTGCAGAACTCCCTTTTTTTTTAAAAAAAAAAAAAAATTGTATGGAAGAAGCAATAATCCTTCGCTTTCACAAAATATTCAATCATGTGCTCAAAATTTTTTTTCCCAATTAAAATACAACGTTTTTAAATTTACTTTTTCTATCATGCATACCTAATGTTTCTCCAAAAAATGTCCATAAAACACCCCTCGAAATATGCATCAATATGAGAATTGACAAAGGATGTGAATGGTACTTCGTTGATTTTTGGACTGTGAAACATGCATTGACACAAATTTTAAAATTAAAAGTATAAAAATCGGAGGCAATCATAGCCGGTCATATAAAAGGATACCGAAATGTAAAGATAATAAAAAGATAAAATTGAGGAATAACTTTGGTGATTTTTTGGTCGAATTATAATCATGATATTTATAGCTACCAGTGACTGCAAACAACAATTACAAAGAAAACAAATCACATTCTATGACAAGAACGATTATAACGAACAACCCATGTTTCTCGGCCATTAGTAGTAGTGGCTTTCAATATTCACATCTGATCGTGCTCATGCTGGATAGTTATAATTGTAGCCGAAATCATTGATTGCAAGACTTGAACACTTATATCGCCCTTGATTCGTCGATCTTCGCTTGAACTTCGGTTCTTTTGTCGACTGAACCACATTTCACTTACCAACATTCGGTGACTCAACAGTACCCAATTCTCTTTTTATATCGCGTGTCTGCAACTCCTCATCTCTTCTATCGATCGTCTATGGTTGCCAGCAAAAAGGACTCGGCAGATTTTTCCTCATCTATGTCTTGCTGGTTCTTTTCTCGTACGAGTCGATGGTCAAGGACTTGGGCAATTTTTGGTGTAAACACACACATATACGTACAAAAAGCTAAAATGTGACAAACCATGTCAGCGCCACGACACTGCTTAATCTAGTCGTTGATGTGGAAATAAAAAGAAAAGAACATTAAAAATGATGAAGGTGGAATCCCGAGAGAAAAAGAGACGCAGGGAAACAGAAGGAGTTTTTTTTTTTTTTTTTAAATGCTGGAAAATCATTTAGTTTGTTCTATATCTTTTCAAGGCTTTTCGTTGCCGCATACGATGTCACGTGCTTGAGTGTGAGTGTGCGTGTATATAGACAAAATCCTTAAACAACAATTATTTCCAAGTTTCTAATATCATTCCAAAATTGAGAAAATAAAAAAAAAAGTTATAAACCTATTATAATTGTCTTGATTGATCTTAAACTTATTTTTTGACGAATTGAGTCCTAAATTTTTTGTAATTGTATCGATTCAGTCCATTTGGTCAAATTTGGCCAGCCGACACTAATGTGGCATTACCAATGCTGATGTAACACAGCTAACACTAAAGTTGATAATTTTTATAATATTTTATTATTTTTTTGATTTTTTTACATTTTTTTTCTTTCTCTTTATTTTTTCCCCCTTCCTCCTTCCTTTGGCCTGCCACTAGACTAAGGCGACCTCGCTAGCCAATGGCTAGGTGAGATTGACCTCCCCCACCCCAGATGAGGCTCACCTTCGCCAAATCCAACAAGGTCTTGTCTTGCCAATGGCTAGGTAAGCTTGCCCTTTGCCTACCAACGGTGATGCGAGCCTCGCCTTTGGCCAATCATGTCAATCTGACCACCAGCTAGAGGAAGAAAGAGGAATGAGGAAAAAAAATTAATAAAAATTGAAAAATGAAATATTATTAAAAAATTATCCATGTAAGTATCGTCCCACCGGATGGACTGAATTGTATCAAAAGGTTTAGGAAGGTTTTGGATTGAATTGGCCAAAAGAAAGTTCGATGGCTCAATTAGCACAATTGCAATAAATTTGAGAATTTTTATTATAATTCTCCTTTCCATAATTACTGAAGTGCAACGTTCACGGATCCTCAGCCTCGGAATCAGGAAAGGTCAATATCACGTCTCGGCAAGTGAGTAATACCACTTCTATCGTCGAGCTACAAATAATGCAAATTTAAGGAATATATGCACTCGCAACAAACAAGCAATCCGATAACTAAGTGCAGTATCAATTTCCATACGGATGCCGACATAAATCAATAGTAGTCGGCAAAAGCTAAAATCAATTGCTATGTCGAGTACCCTAGGGTCCCACTTTGCTAGGTGCGATGGTTATGCCCTAAAAATTTACTTCGGCTGTGCCCGTGATTAAGTCCCAAAAACAGAACCGCTCTGCACATATGTTCATATCTCATATTCTCATCACATGTAGGCTGACAACGAGTACAAATCAAATAACCCAATTTGAACATGCCGCCATGTGTAATATAACAATGATAAAATTATCTCGTATACCTGTCTTCTCAATGCACTATAAGTACAGCACTTAAATGGTCGAAAAATGTTCAAAGTCTGATTCGGTTGTTGAAATAGCATGCCATAAAATCTTTCATTTTTATATCTCATCGTAAAGTACGTGCCAAAACTAAGCTCGATAACACGAGCTGACCAGCATTAGGAGCTAGATTTTTGGTAACTCTCTCTTAGCGTTTCCGGGTTTTTTTTTTTTTTTCCTGGCCTCTTCCCTAATTATGTTTCCATGCCGTTAGGTTGTTTACCCAATGATTCCAAGAGTAAATCACGATAATTATTTTCTTCTCTTACTGCATTCCCTTCTTTTCTTTTTTTGTCAAAACAACACTTCACTCATTTGCACAGAAAAACAAGAAAGAAACAATGCGGTCCGATTGTAACCAAGACAAATCCTAAATAATATCTATATAATAAAATTGTAATATCAGTGGCCTGGAGAGGTAGGCGGCGTCCATAACCCATCTACTTCTACTTATTGACTTGTTTCCTTGTTCTGAAGCAGAGAATGGTTAAAACACGATGCATAAAAAAGGCACACCAAGAATACTCCAAACGAATATCTTGAAAACTTCCCGACTGCTTCCCCCGCTTCTTCTTCCCCGCCGCTACTCCTTCTGCTGCTTCCACTGCTCCTCCCTCTTCTGCTGTTTCCACTCCCTCTCCTCCCTGTTCTCCCACTGCCACCCTCCATGTACACGTCCTCCATCCTATTTATGTTTAGACTCCTCCATCTCCTCCCAGTACTAGTTCTGCTTAGACTCCTCGCTGTCCCTATACCTCCTCTGCTTAGACTCCTCCCTCTCCCGGTATACCACTGCACTTGGACCACGTTGAAATTCCACATAAGTTTTAAGCACACTGCACAATTAAGATAATGCTAACCTTTTCTCAGTAATTATCTAATTAAGAACAGATTAGGTTGCTCGTGGAACATATTGTTTATACTCCTACAGTTACTCAATAGGATTATTTTTATAAAAGAAAAAAGAAAAGAAAAGAAAATCGAACAATATAGTGCTAACATTTAGCTTGACTAATTCCTATTGGTACATATAAACTACCACATCTATGTACTTCATATAATGATCCACATCTAGAAATGTGTGGCTCCTAATTTTGTATCTTGCAATGTTTTTTTCTTTTTTGGTAAAGGTATCTTGCAATGTTCATCCTGCTAACAACCAAAAACTATTGTGGTCAAGGTGGTATGTTAAGTAAAATTTCATACACTGCCCGACAAATTGAGATTTGTTTGTTGCAATTCACTATATGGAAGAGTTTTTGAAACTATAGGGAGGGGGGGGGGGGGGGGGGCGGAAAGGAAAAGTGATTGTTGAACGCTAGGAAAAAAAGTACTTATTAAAATAGTAGCGTGTGCACTGCCAACCTATACCATGTCAATATTTAAAACTCCAGTCTCTGTTTGCAGGGCAATCGAGTGAAAAATTACGTTCTTTTTTTGTGGGAAAAATTCAAAAATGGAACTTGAGTACGCTGGAGAAGATGGGAGGAACTGGCAAAGGCAGAAAACGCGAGGGGGAATGGGGTTGGAGGATCTATTGAGCTTTAACAAAGCCATGCTTTTGCTAATGGATCTTTGGAAAATAGCCTCCTGTCCTAATGCTTTAGGACAACAAGATTTTAGGTAACATTTGACGGTCATGCATACTAAAAAACTAGTGAAGGTAGGGGGCAAGCTACGCCATTTTCGAAATCTGCATGCTAGTACACAACAATGTGAACATTCAAGAGGGCGATTGTTGCCAATAGTATGACATAAAAAAATAAATAAAAAATAAAAACTCATCACATCACACAATGTCCAACAATGAATTATACAACAAGAAATAAATTTAAAAATTACAGTTTATGAGAATTTTATTTGTATACTTATTTAATTTATAGGAAACAACATTTTCAATTAAAAAGAACAATGTTGAAAGAACACTAATTGATCGGGAAATATATTTTTGTCCTCGTAAAGGAATAAAATTTAATTTCTTGCAATTTGTGTAGTTCTACCAAATTATAGCATCAAGCTAAGAAAAGAGCGAATCAAATTTCAAATCCGTGCATTCACGTGTGTCTATTCTATATTGATGAAGAAGATGATATCATACCATCTCTGCGCGATTCAAAGAGTCTTCAAGTGACCGTGTCAAGTCATCAAGCTCAATCGGATACTCAGTCTGTGACTCATCTTTTCTGCCCAGCTCCTCCAAAACCTTTTGAACGATCAAATCGACAATCTGATGGGTTTTTATAATTGATGGGCTAACTTAAGCCCGTCCGCCCATATTGGGCTAAAACTCGGCCGTAAGTGAAGGGCCCATAAAAGAGTGCAATTACTGTAATATATATAATAATAAAAAATAAAAAGGGGGATAAATGAACTGTTGCATTTACAAAAGAGAAAAACGTTTCTCTATTTTCCTTCTTGAAAAACAGTACACACCTCTCTTGACAAACGGAATAGAGGCTTCAAAGAATTCCTCAAAATTGTGACGGTACTTAATCTGTGGCAATCAAGATATGTCCGGCTCCGTGATATGCCTTTGATCGATGTAACATGTTTCCCAAGCACATTTTCCGCTTTTTCGTTTTTTCAATATTCGATCATATGAGTATCGGATCGATTTTTGGAAATATGTTTCCCAACATTGGTATTAGAGTGATGCTATTCATGTTTCCCGATCACTGTTAAAGTTTATAAATTGTTTTTGGTTGAAATTTCGAGAAACGCCGCCGTTGGACACTTGGGGATGGAAATCCCGACACCCCGTACTGTTCACCCTTTCTTTTTTATTTTTTTTTTATTTTCAGTGAATCAAAACTCATTTCTGATAATGCAAGGTCGTAGTTATCATCAAGACGAGAAAAATGACGGGTGGATCGCTGCTAGGGACCGCCGGACGTGCCGCCATGCGTGGTCGGAAGGTCGGGCGTTGCACTCACCAAGGCGATTCCCAGGCACACGCGCGCGGCAACCGCTGGTGCGCGCCTGTGGTTTTTACAGATTTGCCCCTGTTTTCTCTAAAATATTACATTTTTGCCATTGATGGTTGTTTTTACGATATGTCCTTATTGTTCGACGTTATTACAATTTTGCCCCTAGCTGACCTGTTGACCCGACCCAGTCATCCATTGACTGTTTACTGGAGTTGACCACCGTTGACCAGAGTTGACCAGTTGTTGACCACCGTTGACCATTGTTGACCGGTACAAGAAAAAAAAAGGAAAATTATGTTTTTCCGATTTTGTTCGTTGTGGATTATAAGTAATCCCTTTTGTTTTGCATTTGTTGCAGGAATCACGATGCGTTTTGTACACATACCTATATTTTTTAGTACGGACGAACAAAATGCAAGACTTGAAGGGCTAAAAACAAAATTAACTAATTATAGGTGGAATGACGGTGATGTAGTATCACACGTAGTCAGGGTCAATCAGATGATACAAAAAATCATCTAGAATGGTTATCCTATGTCTGATTTTCAGAAGATGCCGGCCTTAATGAACACTCTTCCACCTAAATGGCAAGCAATGTTAGATCGCCCATGGGAGATCAACGTGGTCCCGGATTATAGAAGGCTTGCAATAACTTTTATAAGAGAGTACTATAGAATCGAGGCAACTAAGACTTCAACCCTCGAGTTGAGTGTCACATGGCACAGAAGAATGCCACTTGGAGGAGCCATGAAGGCTCTCCAAAGGTTTTTTTCGCGGTTGACCAATGTACCTTCCAAATTCTCAAAGGATTTTACTAAGATAGATGAGATTATTTTGGTTTAATTATTTATTTTTCTTAGATTAGTTTGAGATGTTTTAGGTGTAAATATCTATTTCTATGTTGATATATTTCCTCTGAATATATTACTTGGTGTAAATGACATGTTTAATTATTGAAAGTTCAGTGTTATCTATCTTTGTAAATTAGTATGTTAATTTACAATTCTTTGTGGAAAGTTCAAGAAAGTTTTAGTGACTTTGGTGAACTTATTTTTGTATGAGCGATTATATTAATGATAATTTCAAGTTAGGATTTTTGGATAATGATTGGAAACATAGTGACCTTTTGATTTTGAAATCTTATTTGAAATTATTCATTAGTATGATGAGTTTATGCAAAATGGATGCATAAATAATATGCATTAATAATTCGTGCATATGTGTCTGATATGTTCAGATCTAATGACTTCAGCAATTAAGAGCATAGTCGCTGAATTGAATAAATGTGAGAAGCTGAATGGCGATAATTATGAAATATGGCATATGAAAATCCAATATGTGCTAGAAGAGCAAGAAACACTAGAAGCTCTTAACCTAATTATGGAAGAACCTGAAGATGAGAACACTGCACAACATAAAAGAAACAAGGATGCATTTGCTGCATGGAAGAGAAAGAACTCCCTTGCTCGCATTACGTTGCTAAGTAGCATGGAGAATGATGTCATGCGAGAGTTCAAGCTTTTTGAGAATGCCAAGGAAATGTGGAAAGCATTGGCAGTAAAATTTGGTTATACATCGGCGACCAAACTAAGACAACTCACTATAAGGTTTGACTCTTATAGGAAGCCTCATGGTCAGACCATGAAACAACACCTGAAAAAGATGTCAAACATGATTAATGAGCTGAAGAATGCTGGCCATGTCCTGACTGATGAGTAGCAAATGCAAATAGTGTTTCGTTTCTTATCTCAAAGTTGAGAGCATATGAAGGTGCACTTGACACACAATAAGAACATTAAAACCTTTGAGGATGTAATGCGCCATCTTGAGTTAAAAGAGAACCACCTCCTGGCGGCTAAACTGGAAACTGACATTTATTATGCTGATTCTAGCTCACAAGGGGTTTCGAGCTCCAAGCGCAAACGTCGTAATTCATTTAAAAGGTGGAAAAGGACAAGGGAGCAAGTTCTTCGGGAAAGAAACCAAAAGTTGACCAACATGAAAGAGGAAAGCGCCCTCGAATGAAAAAGTTGTCAAGGGTGAAGTGTTATAATTGTGACAAGAATGGTCACCATGCTCGCGACTGTTGTAAGCCAAAGAAGGTAGACACCCATTGTACTCTTCAAAACTTTGCTTATGTATCAATTTCTGTATTCTTAACTGAATCTAATCATTTATGGATTGTAGATTTGGGAACAATAGACCATGTAGTAAAGTATGGAGAATCCTTCGTGGAATTTTGACGAGTACCGATTGGAACTAAATGGATATATGTAAGAAACAACTCTAGAGTTGAAGTAAAGGGGATTAGCACATGTCAATTAAATATGTGTGGTGGATGCATCTTGTTCCTACATGATGTATTATATGCTCCAGAAATTCATAAGAATTTAGTGTATGTTTTAGTGTTGATAAAACTTGGTTTTAGTTTGAACTTCCATAATAATTGTGTAGATTTGTATTTGGATACAAACTACTATGGTTGTGGTTATTTTCTGGATAGTTTTATTATATTGAATGTTGACTATGATAATGTCAATGTTTGTTATTCCTTCTTCACGTCTTATAATTCATATGATAATGATGTGAATATATGGCATGCTAGACTTGGAGAAAATCGGACTTAAGTTTTCTTAAACCGTAAGGTTGTGCTACCTATACTCATGAGTCATCTCACAAGTTTGGGAAATTGGGTCCCAGAGGCAATGAGAGTATTTTCATAAGATACTTAGAACACTCAAAAGGGTATGTGTTTATAGGTGAGCAGGAAAGTGGGAGTATAACTGAATTCAAATCATGGGATGTCACATTCTTAGAGAATACATTTCCTAAGAAGGGCGAAATAGGTGAGGATTACTCCCTATTTGAAACATTGGATCAAGATAATGAACTAAATAGAGTTTGTCCAAGTGAGAATAACAGGAGAAGTGAATAATTAAATTCGACTTACCATCAATTACAACCACATGATGAGACGATATTGTCATTATCTAATCTGAGTTGGAGCATAATGGGGAATGATGTGCAAAGTGTACAATCTCCCGTACGGCAAACAAGTCGCAAAAGTATTCCCCGTCGACATTTTGACATTGAAGGGAAACTTTTATGGTTGCTCTATAAGATGAAGATGAGCAAAAAAATGTAAATGAGACTCTAAATTGCCTTAGTAAGGAAAAATGGATGCATGCAATGGAAGAGGAGATGGAGTCAATGAAGTCAAACTATGTTTGGGAACTGGTTGATTTTTCAAAAGGACGCAAAGCTATTGGGAACAAGTGAGTTCTCAAAATAAAACGTAAAGCTGATGGCTCAATAGAAAGACATATAGCTCGTCTTGTAGCGAATGGGTATAATCAACATGAATGAATTGATTATGAGGAAACATTTTCTCATGTAGTGAGATTTGCCTCGATTTGCATTATTCTGGTAATAGTAGTAAGTATGGATCTTGAGTTACATCAAATGGATGTAAAGACTGCTTTTCTCAATGGAAAATTAGAAGAAGAAATATATATGGAACAAGCCGCTGTTTTCATTTTGAAAGACCAAGAACAAAAGGTATGTTGACTTTTGAGATTGATATATGGCCTTAAGTAGTCATCGAGACAATAGTATATATATTTTCATAATGTCATAATGGCATATGATTTTACAATGATTGATGAGGATCATTGTGTATATATCAAAAGATCCAAAAATTAATTTGTGATCATATCAACATATGTTAATGATATACTAATTGCCGGAAGCAATATAGATTTTGTTAATACTGTTAAATGTTGGCTATCTTCAACTTTGAGATGAAAGACATGGGTGATGTACATTCTTGGAGTTAAGATTTCAAGGGATCATTCGAAGAGATCATTATCTCTTTAGCAAGAAACATACATAAATATGGTTCTTGAACGATTTCGTATGCAAAATTGTAAACCCATAAATACTCCTATTGCAAAAGGTGAATGATTGAGCCATAGAATGCGTTCAAAGAATCCACAAGAGAATGAACAAATGCATCATGTTCCTTATGCTAATGTTATTGGAAACTTAATGTATGCTATGATGTGTACAAGATCTGACATATGTTTTGTAGTTTGAATGGTGAGTAGATACCAATCCAATCTAGGTCAAGCACATTGGAAAGCCATCAAAAGAATATTGAGGTATCTGAAGAGAACTGCTAATTATACGCTGAGTTATCAAGGAAATGATCTGCGACTTGAAAGCTATTCAGATGCTGCTTGGAGAGGAGAGTTAGAAGAAAGAAAATCTACCTCTAGATTTGTTTTCTTACTGAATAATGGCGTCATATCTTGGAGCAGTAAGAAATAAACGTGTATAGTCTTGTCCACAATGGAAGCTGAGTTCGTGGCATTATCAGCAGTAATACAAGAAGGTGTTTGGCTTAAAAGATTTTTTTGATCATTTAGGTGTTATTAAGAATGCTGCAAACTTATTGTTGGTTAACTGTGATAGCCAAGTAGCAATAGTGTACACCAAAGATCCAAAATATCATGACAAGACTAAATATATAGATACCGAGTATAATTTTGCCAAAGATATGTTTGCACGAAAAGATGTGAACTTACAATACATATCTGCGCATAGAATGATAGCAGATCCTACGACGAAGCCAATACCTAGAGATGTGTTCTGTGGCCATGTGAAATCTCTAGGACTACGTAGAGGTTAATGTACTGAATATTGTAATTTCCCTTAAGTGTTCACATTTAATGAATTTGTGTTTTCATTATTAATGCCTATGAGTCTTTGTTTGACATTTATGCATCTTAATGCTTAGTGCATTATATAAAATTGAGAAAGTATGTCTGACAGATAAAAGATTAGCCTACTCACACGGGTAATCGCATCTATTTACTATGTGATAAATAGAGATGAGACGGTTTTTAAGCTTATTATCTAGGTGATAATCAAGAGCTCAAGCTTAAAATATATATGTTACATTAACTGAGTGTTAGGATGATGACATACTATTTACTATGTCTGAAAGTAAAATAACCCACATATTTTACTTTATCTGTCTATGATGCCAAATATGAGTTCTGATGAATTCCGTGAAAGAGTAGATACGTGAACTCAAGTTAGACATTAGGTATGTCTAAACTATCATCTGTACAGTATTGAAGGTGTATACCTATGCCTCATGGGAAATGAGTTAATACCATAATATGTATTTCATATTATGTATGCATAAGACGACCAACAAGAATGGCAAAAGTTTTGATATCAACTTTTATGCCATGTGAGACTCTTGAGGAAAAGAATTCCTCAATTAAGTGTCCTCACGACTCTTACTTATTCTCAAGATTTCTATTTAGTGTTTGCTATCTTAGAATGTTGCCAATGATCATGAATTAATTCGATCTAATGGGACATTTCTAGAAAAGCAAGTTGAATTGAAATTGAGAGTTTTCAAGGAAAGAGGAAGATTAAGTTTGGAGAATCACATTCTAGTTTTGTATTTACTGGTAGACCAATTATGATTTTTTTCGGGATAATCATAATAATGAATATAAGATATCATTGTTAAAAAGAGATCAAGAAAGATATAAATGTGATCGATCGATCTAGAATATTGCATACTATATCTACTAAAAAATGTGATACTCATCATGAGCTGCTATATATTCCTAATAGATGTATGGTAACAAGCTCTCAAAGTATGCTGGTCGCACGGATTATTTACCGGTATGAATGTTGCAGAGAGGTAAAGAGAGTTCTGTTTGGCCCACCATGTGCGAGTAGGAGATGATAGGTTTTTATATTTGATGGGCTAACTTAAGCCCGTCCGCCCATGTTGGGTCAAAACCCGGCCCATAAGTGAAGAGCCCATAAAATAGTGCAGTTATTGTAATATATATAATAAAAAATAAAAAAATAAAAAAGGGGAAAACTGAACTGTTGCATTTACAGAAGAGAAATACGTTTCTCTGTTTTCCCCCTTGAAAAACAGTACGTGCCTCTCTCGACGAACAAAACCAGGGCTTCAAAGAATTCCTCAAAACTACGACGGTACTTAATCTGTGGCAATCAAGGTATGTCCGACTTCGTGATATGCCTTTAATCGGTGTAACATGTTTCTTGGGCACGTTTTTCGCTTTTTCGTTTTTTCGGTATTCGATCGTATGAATATCGAATCGATTTTTGGGAATATGTTTCCCAACACAATCTCTACTTGGTTGCTTGTACACCAACGCGCTTTCATTAGTTGACTAGATTTAATTCGTACCGACGCATCACACGTGGTTACAAACGATATCTAAATACATTGAATAATTAGTATAGGCTCATTTGGTAGAATTGAATTCACTTGATCGTTTTTCTATATGGTAGTGATTTACACGACTGCCAAAATTACCAAGTGGCTATCACATGGTGCCCAAGCAAAATTTCGGTGGTAAAGATTTTCAGTCAACACTTGTAGTAGGGAGAATCGGGAACCGCGAAATGTAGACAAATTCAAGGTCATTCATTGAACACTGCAATTCGGTCATGAGAAATTATATAACCCTGAAACTCATAACGAATTCCCCAACGCCAGCAGTAGCTGTAACAACTAAAACATTTGGGAAGATGTCTCGAGTAGAGGATGTAAAGTTCAATAGGAGCAGCACTTGGAATTGGAGGTAGTTTTCAAAATTTTCCAGTTAAAAAAAGAAGATAAGTGTTGACACCTAAATTTTGGCGACCTGTTTAGTTATTTATCGCATTAAAAATCAGGGGTTAATTTTATCATTGAAAAAAATAGTTAATTGCATAGCATATAGTTTTAGGTGCATTTATTTTTTAATTTGCATTTTTTGCATTTAGCATTGGACCGACGGCGAGCATATTCAAATAAGATTTTTCACATATTCAAGTAATATACACCGCTGTGTATATTCTTGGGTAGAAAAGAAATTTTTGGATGGAATATTTGAAAAATACAAAAGGGAATATTGCGCAGGGTGCAAGGATATATTTATGGGATTATGAACAAGCAAAATTGGAAGTGAAATATTTCACCAAAATTTAATTCCATCTCCTATATAATGTGTTGTGCGCGTACGACAAAAGGGGGCCACACATTGATACATACGGCCATTGAGAGATACCGGGAGGGAGTGGAGAAAGGCTTGACGGTTTTGTCAAAAACCATATCGCAGAGAGAATCCTGTTCGCATAACAAAAGGGAGAAGTCGGCGGAGCGCCGGCGAGGTTTCGTTCAAGGAGAGAGCATAATCCATTACATCTAGTCCACGTTTTCAAGGAGTCATCACAAAAGGAGTCCCACATGCGGCCGCACCATCAAAAATACGCAGATCACTTCATCACATCATCGTGCATCTCGTCATCATCCTTGGCCACCTTACAAGCGATCTTAGCGATTTATTTCGAGGAGTACGCCCAATGCTCCACTGACCCGGTGACACTACTCGGCAAGCACCGACAATTCCTCTTTACCCTTGCAACAACAAATCGTGGACCGGGCTACACCTCTAGCTCCCTGCAACATGGCGATGCTGTCCTGATATCTACCCACCGAGTCATGTGATGCCGGCTAGCATCCCGTGGCCAGCGACCCCCGCATCAATCACGCTTGCACTTTTCCTTTGCAGGTTCTTGGCGACATCGGCGAGTCAGGATTCTTCTGGTCGGCAACTAGAGTCTTCCCACGCATACTACACACGAGAGGATTAGAGAGATAGAGAGCGAAGGTCTCAACCGACCCTTGGCGGGGACTTTGCCGAACAACTACTCGAGACTTGACGTGGGTCACCCTCCCAACAACGTTGCTGCTGATCCATCACAACGAGCTGCTCTTCGTACGGTGCCGATTACTCATCTGCTGCCCGGCGACACGTCTTGGTCCACTGATCTACTCGCTATCGTTTGTGTCGCTGCTGAGGCTCGTTAATACTCGACCGCCCGAATCCGCTGCTGGTCGAGTTTGCTTTGCTTTCCTCTTCATTGGATCCAACGAAGTCAACAGAATTCGTTGGGTCCAATTTGAATTATTTGCAGATTTCTTTAATTTTGTTGAGAAGTACAAAGTTCCCGGAGCCGAATCCATCGACGGTGGACGTCCATCATCATTATTCATCGCAAACTAACCCACTATCGATCTACCACCCGTTGATTGTGGTTCATAAGTTGCCAAATTTGAAAGCTGATATTTGAATTAGATCCCATTGTGACGTTCCTCGCTGAATGCAGCACGGTCTTCCAGTCCCAAGCATCGCCTAACGAGTATCCAGCATCCTCGGCGAGTCTCCCGAAGGTTACGGGTTCCTGTTGAAGTTGCCATTGTCCCGTGGTTTGTGGTCCTATCCAGCCACCATTCAACGCGTTCTAACTTGGAAGCATTAACCGCGTGATATTGTGAATCAAGTAAGAATTTTGAATTGTTGCCCAATCCGTAGAATTGTGATGTTTGAATATTTGATCAATATTGCCATATCCAAGAGGTTTCTTGATCCCTCATAAATTAGGAAATTTTCCTAATTTCACAACGTGCATATGATTGACGGTCCGATTTCATGCTCGAAATACGACCCGCAATCGCACGGAAAAATCACCAATCCGATCTCACGCTCGAGATACGATTTGTGATTTTATTTAAAAATTGGCCAATCCGATCTCATGTGCGAGATACGATTCGTCAATTTATTTCCAAAATTAAATGGACATGGATGATATCTTGCTTGATTGCTATTCTCGATGCCTTTATTTGATTGCTCCCGTAAAGGAAAAACCCAAAAAAAATATTTGAGTTAGGTTAAATGCATGTTAGGATATTACTGGTTTTAAGGTTATGTTGCATGTTTAGGATAGGAAATTTATTTCGAGTTTCTTAAATAAAAAGACCAAAAACATTAATTTAGGATATCATATTTTCTTCCCATTAATTTAAATTGCACGTTTAATTATTTGGCAATTTTAAATTTTGAATTTCATAATAAAAAAGAAAAAAATTAGAATTAAGGCATTCTTTGCACGTCATTTTTTAGGATAGACTGCATGCTTATTTATGTCATATAGTTAAAGTCATATTTTTATGCCATGTCATTTCATGTTAGATTAGTAGCATGCATTGCATGATTCTCATTGAATAAATGAAAACAAAAAAAGGAATTGCATGTCAATTAGAAATCATATCTAGAGTTGATGATATGAATTTTGATCTAACAACGCAGATGCTTTCGTTGCTTTGAGGTAAGTTTTGCAATTTATTTATTGCTTTACTTGGGTGTTAAATTGGTGGTTTGCGCACTCGCATGATGACATCACATGTTAGGGAATTAGATTTAAAATCAATTTAAGCTGCCTGCAAAAACATTTTTTTGGAAAATAAAAGAATGGTACCGAAAGGGCATTAGAGAAATCTAGTGTAACCAAGTCCCCGTACCCATAATCTTTGGTTCGTAGGAGTAAAGTAAAACTCCCGTTACTTTACTTGGGTTTCTAATCGACCCACCAAAAAATAGATTAGTGGCGACTCCTAGTTAAAAATCTATCTGCATGTTAAAAAATTTTGAACCTAAGTCACGAATTGGTATGGGCTTGGGAGAGCCCGAGTTAAGTCTAGGCTTAACAATCCATTAGCCAAACCCTAGGTAGTTCACACCCCGAAAAAATTGGTCGCGACAGCTTGGCGACTCCGCTGGGGACTTGAGTTGAAACTCTTAGTGGACTTAGGCCAATTTTCTTTTTTGAAAAATGTTTTTGTTTGGCAGCGAGGATCCCAGGTACGCCCCTAACATTTAAGGTGTTAAATGTTTTTGCAAGATGGGAGGTATAAGGGGAAGTGTTTGCTAACCTTTGTTTTGTAGGGAGGTGTAGGAATGTATGGTTTATTTTCATATATGAAGTGTTGCTTGATATAAACTGTTGTGCATGCTTTGCATTTAGCACTACACTATTGCACACACAACCTGCCGCCGGACCTGGGCCGCATAGGATCATCTAGGATGGTATTGAGATGTTTGCCACTCCGACCGCATGCTCGCGGTACGAGTTGCCCATCTCAATCCCGAAGTTTCTTTCATGGTGTCAAGAGTACCCACCTCGGTCCGCATGCTCGCGACCCGGGTCGACTCTTTGACTAAGCCGGAGTCATGAGGACCCGACATAGTCCACAAGCCCGTGGCTAGTCTGATCATCCTTGTGGCTCCACCTTGATAAGCCTTATAGATTAGAAATCGAACCTCTTACCATGCGCATGTCTATGTGATTGCCATTGATCTTTCTTGGTGAAGTAAGTCTTCTACCCTTATACCATGCAATTTACTTTTGGTCCGTCCATAACAATCTAGGTTAGTCATTTGATCTAATTCATTTTGTCAATTAGAAATGAAATGAGAAAATTGCCATGCAATGAATCTTTTGGAAAATAACAAAAAAAACTTTGGAGAATTTGTTTTTAATTCATGTCTAGGGAATTTAGTCTTGCTAGGGTGTCTATCTTTATTTTCTTATTCCATTTTTAGGAAATGCCATTCTTGTACGGACTTTTCATAAATAAATGAAAAAAAATGGAAAAATCAATTAGATCATTGTCATGGGTTGACTTTCTATTTACATCTCATGCTTACTTGTTCCCGTTCATTTGAACTAGGTGATTATGGAGCGATCCCGCTCACCCATCCACTTACCCATCCATTCATAATCAAGAGCTAAAATGATGGATCAAATCAAGTGAGAAATTGCGACTCAAAGGAGAGAGCCAAGAAGACTTTTTGAACAGTCTCATTTTCCTGAGGTAGCCGAATTTGATGCCATCATGAAGAGGCTAGCGACATATCTAGATGGAAGAATATCTAACCTGAAGGGTTTGTATCACAATATCAAGAAGGGTGAAGAATTCAGTACACATGATTCATGGTCCTAAGTAGTTCGATTTCCTCATTTAATTAGGGGCATACACCTTCCCATGCTTGAGAATTTTTATCGCTTTTTAGGGATTGATTTCAATTTCTTCGTGCTTGAACATCACATTCCAATAAATGTAATTCGATTGATGAATATCAATAAAATTACAAGTTTTGTTTTGAGGACATGATGGGGTACACCAAACCAGTCCGGTGACGATATCCAACAATGAAAAGAAAATATCATCCATGAAGAAATTATGAGGACTGGGCTTCTTCATGCTTTCTCATCCAAAATATTCCTAAAAAAAAATCATTTTTTGAAGTCATTTCCAAAAGCATGCATTAGGTTACCCTTGTTTGTTTTTCTAACTCATTTATCTCATGTCTCGAGCATAACGAAAGGCGTGGGGGCAAGGGATCATTTCCTAGCCGATAACATCTCCCAAGAGTGGAAAAGACATTACTCTTACTTGTCCCGAGCGATTTCCTTGCACATCAATAAGAAACCAATGGCAAGTCAAAAGAAGATCATCTAGATTCCAAAGTGTGATGTGTGACACATCTCATTACAATTTGTGTGAGATGTCAAATGAAGTTTCTCATTTCCATGAGAAAATGATGGAACAAGTCAAAAGAGGATCATCCGCCTTGGATGAAATGGATACATTGGGTTCATGAATATAATTAATTTTGGGAAATGACACTTTGTTCTTTTCCTTGTAGATGACAAATTGGAGCACTACAGATTCTAGTAGTGACATGACTGGGATAAAATCTCGATCCAAGCCAAAATGGATGTGTAATTTGAATTTACTTTGATATTGCATAGTATCCTATTCATGCACGTTCTTTTGTGCAGGGGAAAAAGCGGATTTTCACTTTTGATTGAGAGAGACAATCCAAGGACATCAATTGCTGAGATAATCCATTTGTGGAGTAATTCCCTGAATGAATGCTTAAAACCATGTTTTGAGTGCAATAAATGATTTGTTTTGAAGTCACGAATGCTTTTCATGCTTAAAGTTGCTGGACTCTTTTGAAAAGAGAATTTTCATATTGATTTAGCTCACCAATTTCATGTGGAGATTTGTCAAGATAGACAACTCAATGGAGTGACATCAATATTTAAGAATGTTGAGTGAGACGTATCAGGATGATGAAAGGCAAGCCCTATCCTATACACAGTCCCCTACTTATACACTTGTGAGATGAGTATAGGAAGTTCCATATCTGTAAGGTAAAGAGTTCTCTCGCAAAAGGTACGATGATCGAAATGATGAGAGGCAATTCATTTCTCTATCCCAAACACTACATATGATCCATTGCTTAACCCATTTGAGCCTTATACACTTGTGGAGATTCTTTTCAAATTTATCCTGTCAAGAACCACCCCACATCGGGGCAAATTGGAGGGTAAGACAACACCACAAGGTGAAGAAAATAGATTGAAATTTTCTTGCTCTCACTTGCATCAATCTTCTAGTCATGCTATTACATTGAATTCATGTGGTAATTTAAGTGCCTTAGGATGACGAAGAGCATTTCTTTCACTATCCTATACACTTATATCCTTTGCATAGCCCACTTGAGCCTGCAATTTCATTTCTTTAAACCCAGTTGGTGATCATCCCCACACCGGGGCAAGGCAAAAGGTAGAAGAAGACCCTTGAAAGTTCGAGTGTCATTGTTTGACGCATGCATAGAAATCAAAATAGAACTAAGGGGCATGAAAAAGCAGTGTGGCTGGTAAAAGCAAGGCCAATGCCCATGAAAAAAATGAATGAGAACTAAGGGCATGAAAAAGCGGTGTGCCTGGTAAAAGCAAGGCCAATGCCCATAGATGAAAAAAAAAGGAGTCAAGATAGATGACTGTCAATTGCAAGAATTGAATCACAATGGAGCAATACTCAAAGAACTCAAATGTTGAGTTTTTACAATCAATGGGGCACCTTATGAAGACAATCCCCGTGGTGAAAAAGAAAACTGGTGGCAATGCCAAGATGATCACCAACTCTCACCCTTTACACACATTTTGAGCCTAATGATCATTTCATTTCTCAACCCATGAACCCAACCTACGTTACGTCTCTTCAGATTAGGGAACTTGAATTAACATGGGAGTTCATATGTTTTTAAGCATCGCTCGAAGAGGTGCGAGCAAGATTATTTCTTTCTCATTTTGCAGGGTTCTTAACTTGTAAACCCGAAGATGATTGTAGAATTGTTTTTTCAATTGCCTTGACTTGAAGAGTCCTTTTGTTAAGCCATTGACCAAGCCCATATTACGGTCCCTATTAAAGACCTCTCAGATTGGTAAGGTCGTATCGCTTGCGAGAATACTTGGATCCTTGTTGGTATGATGATAGTGAGATGGAGTGATTATCATAAAATAGCCTCTAAATGAGAGTGAGTGAAAGTCCTTTCTAACTGAAGGTCCCTCATTTGGTATTCTTAGGAAATCCACGTCATGAGTGAAACTTGTCTTGAATGATAATTCTCTCTAGTGGAAATTTGGGTGATGCAAAGGTCATTATGCATGAGCCCGATTGAATTAATAAAAAATTCAGTAGATTTTGAAGTGTGCATTCCAGAATAGCCTTAATTGCTTATTTCTTTGGTAAATGCATTTTTGCTCTAATCATGTCTGACAGGTAATGCTTTTTCAAAGACCCAAGAGCTCATGACATTCAAGTTCCTCTCAGAATACCTCATGATATTAGGAGATGAGAAGCCTTCACGAACATTCAAGGTGCATCCTTGATGTTCCCAAAATTTATTTCTACCAGGAGGTGAAAGACCTCCACAGGATATCTAAATTCCAGAAGATATATCCCCAATAATCAGAGATATCACTAGGTAAGTATATCCCTATCCATACCTTAAATACTTGTCGTTGCACAGGTATTCCCATTTTGAATACATTGACGCTCAATTGAGTTGTCTTCAAAGATTTTTCTCCAGATTCAGTGTGATTAAGGCGACCGAAGAACGGTTCGGGTCCTGGTCAGATGATCTGTGTTGCAACGCTAGGCGACCGAAGAATGGTTCGGGTCCTGGCCAAGCAAAATCTCCATTTAGGCGACCGTAGAATGGTACGGGTCCTAAACAACATTAATTGCTCTAACAGGCGACCGTAGAATAGTACGGGTCCTGGAAAAGCAATTTCCCCATTCAGGCGACCGTAGAATGGTACGGGTCCTGAAAAATCAATTTTCCGTCAAGGCGACCGTAGAATGGTACGGGTCCTCGACAACACCTATTCCTTATTCAGGCGACCGGAGAATGGTACGAGTCCTGGAAAGTGAATCCCTGTTTAGGCGACCGTAGAATGGTACGGTCCTAGACAACACCTATCTCCTCATTCAGCGACCGTAAAATGGTACGGGTCCTAAAAAATGAATCCTCGTTTAGGTGACCGTAGAATGGTACGGGTCCTAGACACAACCAAACACGCTATACCGGGCGACCGTAGAATGGTACGGGTCCTAGGAAAGCAGTCTCTTTGTAAAGTCATGTTACATTCAAGGCGACCGTAGAATGGTACGGGTCCTATACATGTAACACCAACTATCTTGAATTACTCTATCCTCCTTGAAGGTAAGTTATTCCAGGTAGGTTCATTTATCATTTGTGTTTCCATGCATCATATAAATTGCATTTTAAAATGGAATTCATTTTCCAAAAAATAATAATCATTCATTGCATTTGTATAGTCAAAATTTAGGTCTCAATTTGTCTTTGAAGGCAACCTCTTCGAACTCACCTTCAAAGAGGGGCAGCTGTTGACACCTAAATTTTGGCGACCTGTTTAGTTATTTATCGCATTAAAAATCAGGGGTTAATTTTATCATTGAAAAAAATAGTTAATTGCATAGCATATAGTTTTAGGTGCATTTATTTTTTAATTTGCATTTTTTGCATTTAGCATTGGACCGACGGCGAGCATATTCAAATAAGATTTTTCACATATTCAAGTAATATACACCGCTGTGTATATTCTTGGGTAGAAAAGAAATTTTTGGATGGAATATTTGAAAAATACAAAAGGGAATATTGCGCAGGGTGCAAGGATATATTTATGGGATTATGAACAAGCAAAATTGGAAGTGAAATATTTCACCAAAATTTAATTCCATCTCCTATATAATGTGTTGTGCGCGTACGACAAAAGGGGGGCCACACATTGATACATACGGCCATTGAGAGATACCGGGAGGGAGTGGAGAAAGGCTTGACGGTTTTGTCAAAAACCATATCGCAGAGAGAGAATCCTGTTCGCATAACAAAAGGGAGAAGTCGGCGGAGCGCTGGCGAGGTTTCGTTCAAGGAGAGAGCATAATCCATTACATCTAGTCCACGTTTTCAAGGAGTCATCACAAAAAGGAGTCCCACATGCGGCCGCACCATCAAAAATACGCAGATCACTTCATCACATCATCAGTGCATCTCGTCATCATCCTTGGCCACCTTACAAGCGATCTTAGCGATTTATTTCGAGGAGTACGCCCAATGCTCCACCGACCCGGTGACACTACTCGGCAAGCACCGACAATTCCTCTTTACCCTTGCAACAACAAATCGTGGACCGGGCTACACCTCTAGCTCCCTGCAACATGGCGATGCTGTCCGATATCTACCCACCGAGTCATGTGATGCCGGCTAGCATCCCGTGGCCAGCGACCCCCGCATCAATCACGCTTGCACTTTTCCTTTGCAGGTTCTTGGCGACATCGGCGAGTCGGGATTCTTCGGGTCGGCAACTAGAGTCTTCCCACGCATACTACACACGAGAGGATTAGAGAGATAGAGAGCGAAGGTCTCAACCGACCCTTGGCGGGGACTTTGCCGAACAACTACTCGAGACTTGACGTGGGTCACCCTCCCAACAACGTTGCGCGATCCATCACAACGAGCTGCTCTTCGTACGGTGCCGATTACTCATCTCGCTGCCCGGCGACACGTCTTGGTCCACCGATCTACTCGCTATCGTTTGTGTCGCCGCTCGAGGCTCGTTAATACTCGACCGTTCTGAATCCGCTGCTGGTCGAGTTTGCTTTGCTTTCCTCTTCATTGGATCCAACGAAGTCAACAGAATTCGTTGGGTCCAATTTGAATTATTTGCAGATTTCTTTAATTTTGTTGAGAAGTACAAAGTTCCCGGAGCGAATCCATCGACGGTGGACGTCCATCATCATTATTCATCGCAAACTAACCCACTATCGATCTACCACCCGTTGATTGTGGTTCATAAGTTGCCAAATTTGAAAGCTGATATTTGAATTAGATCCCATTGTGACGTTCCTCGCTGAATGCAGCACGGTCTTCCAGTCCCAAGCATCAGCTAACGAGTATCCAGCATCCTCGGCGAGTCTCCCTGAAGGTTACGGGTTCCTGTTGAAGTTGCCATTGTCCCGTGGTTTGTGGTCCTATCCAGCCACCATTCAACGCGTTCTAACTTGGAAGCATTAACCGCGTGATATTGTGAATCAAGTAAGAATTTTGAATTGTTGCCCAATCCGTAGAATTGTGATGTTTGAATATTTGATCAATATTGCCATATCCAAGAGGTTTCTTGATCCCTCATAAATTAGGAAATTTTCCTAATTTCACAACGTGCATATGATTGACGGTCCGATTTCATGCTCGAAATACGACCCGCATCGCACGGAAAAATCACCAATCCGATCTCACGCTCGAGATACGATTTGTGATTTTATTTAAAAATTGGCCAATCCGATCTCATGTGCGAGATACGATTCGTCAATTTATTTCCAAAATTAAATGGACATGGATGATATCTTGCTTGATTGCTATTCTCGATGCCTTTATTTGATTGCTCCGTAAAGGAAAAACCCAAAAAAAATATTTGAGTTAGGTTAAATGCATGTTAGGATATTACTGGTTTTAAGGTTATGTTGCATGTTTAGGATAGGAAATTTATTTCGAGTTTCTTAAATAAAAAGACCAAAAACATTAATTTAGGATATCATATTTTCTTCCCATTAATTTAAATTGCACGTTTAATTATTTGGCAATTTTAAATTTTGAATTTCATAATAAAAAAGAAAAAAATTAGAATTAAGGCATTCTTTGCACGTCATTTTTTAGGATAGACTGCATGCTTATTTATGTCATATAGTTAAAGTCATATTTTTATGCCATGTCATTTCATGTTAGATTAGTAGCATGCATTGCATGATTCTCATTGAATAAATGAAAACAAAAAAAGGAATTGCATGTCAATTAGAAATCATATCTAGAGTTGATGATATGAATTTTGATCTAACAACGCAGATGCTTTCGTTGCTTTGAGGTAAGTTTTGCAATTTATTTATTGCTTTACTTGGGTGTTAAATTGGTGGTTTGCGCACTCGCATGATGACATCACATGTTAGGGAATTAGATTTAAAATCAATTTAAGCTGCCTGCAAAAACATTTTTTTGGAAAATAAAAGAATGGTACCGAAAGGGCATTAGAGAAATCTAGTGTAACCAAGTCCCCGTACCCATAATCTTTGGTTCGTAGGAGTAAAGTAAAACTCCCGTTACTTTACTTGGGTTTCTAATCGACCCACCAAAAAATAGATTAGTGGCGACTCCTAGTTAAAAATCTATCTGCATGTTAAAAAATTTTGAACCTAAGTCACGAATTGGTATGGGCTTGGGAGAGCCCGAGTTAAGTCTAGGCTTAACAATCCATTAGCCAAACCCTAGGTAGTTCACACCCCGAAAAAATTGGTCGCGACAATAAGAAATGATTTGATAGGGCAATGTTTTATCCTTTAAAACAAAAATAGAAAAAAGAAGGAGGAGGAGAATTAGGCAGACATCTCAAAAGTAGTTTTACCTTTGTCACTCCTTGACCTTCTATCCCTTGATTTTACCAACCTTTGCAAGAGCCTCTTTGAACGCCCTAAGTTTGACTTCAGAGGAAAGATTCTTTGGGCATGGAGTCCGATGTTTAACATCCCTAGGTTCCACTTTATAAAAGATGGGGAAAATCCTTTTTCTACCGTTTGAACTAAACACATTGTTCATCATGCGTTCAAGCTCGATAAGACACCATTTACGATTAGGATAAGTTTGAGAGATGATGAGTATGTAGATCTTGGAGTTGATAGCTTGTAGAAGTCTCTTATCAATCACATCACCCACCTTGATTTCATCTTCGTCCCTGAAGACGCGGAGTTTGGCTATTTCCAAGTGTCGATGGAGGAAGCCCATGAAGGGATGACGAGTTTCATCTCCACTAAAACTCAGGAATACATGGTACTGAATTTCTGATACTATGGCCTTTGAGTGTGCCATACCTAGGAAGCGTATTACTTCCAGACCTCTCTCTCTCCCACAAAAGAGGAAAAAAAAAGAAAAAAGATTGGTAACTTGGTGTGGCGTGGCCTAGCTAAGAAGTGAGCCGAGGTTTTTGGAATGCTTCCACAGCAGAGCACTCACAGATGACCGATATTCCAGTGCAGACGGACACCCTTGGGAAACTGTCTTAATGGTCAGTGGTCAGTACACAGACACCAAAAAAAAAAGATCATCCAGCAGCAGAAGGCGTGTGTAAAGGGATTTCTGCTCGAGTGCACAATCCCTTGCAAAAACACAGATATAAGCACTTGCTACTGCACATACGTTCAAAACCTCAACTTCTGCAATCACGTCCCAGAACATGGAAAAACAATAAGAAAAAGGTGAGCCCAGAACGCATGTGTATAGGCACTGCACACGAGCGTATATACAGCATGAAAAGGATGAGATGAACAGCAGAAGCAAGTTCATCACCAAAGAGCATACCCTTTGGAAGCTGAAGGCTATCCTGCTATATATACTGTCTAGGCCACTGAAATGGTCGATCATCCCGGCATGTGAATCCACTCACTTGATTACATGGTACAGATCTTTTCTCCTTTCTCAAAGACCTGGCCGGCTGATAATAAAATCTGATATTGTCTATTTCTTGCCTAACGCTCCGCCTTAGCAAGTAGACACGAAGTTGAACAAGATTTTTTTTCACAAGTTTTATTTTCACTGCTTTGTCCATCAGTGATTTTAAATTCTAACTGAGTTTCGGCACGTCCCGTACATTCACTCTTCACTTGGTGCCTCAATCGATAATCTCTCAATCCCTTATAACTGGTATACTTGTCGACCAACTCTGCCATGATAATTGTCACCATGCGCTATCATGTGTCGACAGCATAGTCCATGGTCATCGATGTATATTGGTCAGAATTCTCATGGTCGTCAACAATAACCACGTTTCATATATTGATAACCTCTAGCCACGTGCTTACTTATGTCAATGACCTAATGAATTTTTGGTGCAAACAACAATGGTACAATATAGCTCACCTTGACATGCGACGCGCGAACTTAAAATAGAAAGAGAAAGATGGAGGAAAGTAGGTGGTAATTTGAGGATAAAGCACCCCGCTTATGAGATGGCATTCAAAGTCAATATCATTACGCGGGTTCCTTTTTCCTGTCTCAATCTTGATTCCTGTCTATATCATTCCTGTCAATATCAGCATGGTTTCATTCCTTCTCAGGAACTTTCCTGTCAATATCATTCCTATCAAATCCATTAAATTGCTTTCACACATTTTATTTAGATTTATAATGAACCCATCAAAAGCTATCGAAAGCTTATTAGGTCTTGTAGTAGCGTTAGGGATGAGCATAATCTGGGTTGGGCCGGTCCGCCCCCTAATCCTAGAACCAATTCGCATAGTGCTGGTCCTCAATTTTTGGGACCGATAACCGACCCTATTGAGCTTGGGACCGAGGACTAGACCGACTCAATGGGTTTGATCCGGTTTTAGGGGCAACCCGGGACCAATCGATAATTTTTTTATTTTCTTTTTTGTACTTCTTAATAAAATGATTGAGGACCGAACTGATCCGATAGGTTCGGTTCGTTTCAAGGTCAACTTAGAATCAACCGATAATTTTTTATTTCATTTTTTGTATTCCTTAAAAAAGCGATTGACGACCAAACTGACCCAATGGGTTTAGTCCGATTTCAAGGTCAACCCAGAACCAATCAATAATTTTTTATTTCATTTTTTGTATGCCTTAAAATAGCAACTGTTGACACCTAATTTTATTTTCAAGCACATAAAAAAATCAATTTATTAAAAAAAAAAAGGGGCCGCGTGGGTCGGGTCAGGCCGGATCCGGCCTTGGCCCGACACGCCCCTCTTCCTCCCGCGTGGGCCTTCTGCCCAGCCCTTCTCTTTTCATTTTTCTTTTTCCCTCGCGCGGCCCAGCCCGCGTGTCTGTCATCTCCCTTAGCCGTTGTCTGCATGGGGAACCTGCGAAGCCGAAAGTAGGGTCGCTAAGGCGGTTGCAGGGGGGGCAGGATCACGTAGGGGGCAGCGCAATCCGCAGGCAGGGCAGGCTGGTAGAGGTCGGGGTTGGTCGAACGAAGTCATGCGCGCGAGCCGAGCAAAGAAAAGAAAAAGGAGACGGAGAAGGAGAGGGACACAGGGGGAGAGACGCACAGAGGGAGGGAAATCGAGAGAAAACAAGAGGAGGAAGGAGAACCTGCTGCTGCCGCCGCCACCGACGCGATTCTAAGTCACCCGCCGCCGTAGCCGACGCGTTTCTGAGCCGCCATTCCCGCCGGACTCAGGTTGGTATTTCGTTGAACACCTGGTGTACATTTCCGAAGTCAAGCTCCGTCCGTTTCGGGCGAGCTCCGACCCCGTAGGTTTCCCCTTTAGTCCCTGTTTATTGTTGGTTGCTTGCTGGTCACCGCCGCTGCCGCCTTGGGTTCGGTTTAGGTCGGAAGCCTCCTAGTTTGCCCATGCCCTCTACCTATTCGCCATAATGCCCGAGTGGGCTCTCTCCCTTCGAGGCCCCTCCACGTGGAGCCCTAGGACCCCTGATTGCCAGAGGGACGCCGTTGCAGCCAGGGAAGCCGCGCCGTTCACCCCGCCTGGCCACAGCGGCGCCGTCACCGGCGTGCACCTTCTCGGCGCCCCTGGTCACAACTACCCAGTCGCGACCAAAGGGAGGCCTGTTGAGTGGGCCAGATCCCAGATCTGGCCCACTCAACTCTTGTTTTCGCTTGGGCCCGACTCTCGGGCCCAAGTTGGGTTAAGTTAGGCCCGACCAGGGACGGTCGGGCCTAACTCGGTCGGGTCAGGCCCGGTCAAGTCGGACCCGGTTAGACTCGACCCGACCCGACCCGGTTCCCAAAAAAAATATATAATTAATTAAAACAATTTTAAAAAATTTAAAAAAAAAATTTCGAAATCCAAAAATGATGGGGTTTGGTTAGGAATTGCTATGTTTTGTCTTCTTAATGTAATTAGGCATTTATTTGCTCGTATTTTGATTATATTGTATGTTTAATTTGCAAATCTAATTATTTTTAATTGCATGTGTTTAATTTTGTTGCAATTGGGATCTTAATAGCTATGATTATTACTTTAATGATTGCGCACCCGCATGATCACCCCACATGTTAGTGGATAAACATAAAATCAATCCAAACTGCCTCACAAAAATTATTTTTTTAAAATGAACAAAATTAGGTACCAAAATGGCACTAATTAGTCAATTAGTGTAATCAAGTCCCCGACTCTAGAATCTCTAGTTGCGTAGGAGGTGTGGCATACTCCCGTGCCTCACTTGGTTTCTAGCCAATCCCAATAGGCTAGTGGCGACTCCTTTTGTGCGAAATTCTTAAAGAATATCCCAATGTCATGCGGGGTATGGGCTTGGGAGAGCCCGCGCCTAATCATGGGCTTTTGGCCCGTCCTTTAGGCAATACCCCTAAACCTGCTCCCTCCCCCCGAGGGTAGGTCACGACAGCAACCAAAGACCATACCGACCAAATGGGTTCGATGATGAGCGAGGTCAGCTAAGAAAGGCAAGCGGTGAGGTTCAAGTGAGGTGAGCATCGAACGGAATGAGCATTGAATGTCGAGCGGGAAGCAACACACCAAGCAAGCATCGAGCAGCAAGCGGCACGAGTGACCCAAAGTGAGCGAGACAAGTGTCAAGTGGTAAGCGGAGAAGTTGTTTCTTTCGATTTTTGCAAATTGAATACTAAGAGGACAAATAAGACAAAAGAGAACGAATATTAGAGGATGATGTCATAAGGAATTGTTTATGCATTTTTGGACGCCGTGAAGACTCCTTACAAAAACATTTTTTCTTCTTCGTAAATTATGACTATTGATGCCATAAAAGACATTAAAAATTTAAGTTATTAAAGAACAATGTAAAATTACTTGAACTCCTCACTAAAGAGCTGTTTAATATTGTTGACGCCGTTTATTTTAAGATTTTCTCTATATATAAAAATTATAAGTAATATATAGTTAGGGTTGGTCCAGGTTAAACCGATCCGAAACTCTCAGGACCGAAGACCAACTTGCACAGAGTTGGTCCAGAAATTCTAGGACCAAGGACCAACCCAATCTCCCTAGGAACTGAACCAGGATCGGAGGGGTTGGGCCGATCCAGGGTCAGTCCAGAGTTGACCCTGGACCGATGCTCACCCCTAAGTAGCGCTCAGCCTTGATTGACGGCGCAACAAGGATGGGTGGTCTCGACATGAAATGCTTTCGTGCTGTACGCATGTGAACCGAAATGCTGACATAGCAAACCACGTCTACGCCGTATTTTCTTCTTTCACGACCACAAGTTCAAAGCTTACAGAACAAGACAAGTGATGTCAAGATCCACTTCAGACTTTAAAATGTCAGCTTCACAAGTCTACCACCTTAACCAATTAATCTCCTTAGGTACTCTTCTTAACAAAAATTTGAATTTTACTGATAAAAAAAACTAAAATTCATCCCAATCCTGACAGAAGCCATCTGGTCTTCTAAAAAAGGAACGGTTTATTTATTTATTTTTTTGTTAATATCATCATTGATCTCTCCAAGGGGTGGCTCTATTTTCCTTTTGGTCTGAGACACGGAAGAAAAGACGAGAGAGAAAGAGACGGGACCTTTGATCTCGGGAGGCTTTACTTAAACGAAGCCGCTCGTTCGTGTTGCTCCTACAGTCGTCTGCAGTCATCGACGTCGCATCTCCAGCCCGTGAGCGACGACGAGGGCAGCCTCCTTTCTTCCGACGAGCTGCTTTCCTGTCCAAGCCGCGATGACGAGCTCCAACGGCACAGTCCTCTCGTCCCGCTGAACCTATCTGTCGGCATTCCTCTCCCTCCAAAAGCAGCAACAACGAGCTTAGACTTAATAATCTATTAGCCGGGTGGCTCACCAAGGTTGCGACACTTATATTTGTGTTTTTGCATCTGATTGTTCACTGTAAGCAGAAATCACCTTCGCTAAATCTATTTGCACATGCCTTCATCTGCTGGATGATCCTTTTTCTTCTTTTTTCGTCTGTGTAACATATAGTCTATTCCCGAGGATCTCCGTCTTCATTGGATTATCAGTCATCTGTGTGTGCTCCGCTGCGGAAGCATTCCAAAAACCTCAGCTCACTTCTTAGCTAGGCCACCCCACACCAAGTTACCGATTTCCTTTGAAAGGGTGAGAAAGAGAGAAGTCTGGAAGTAATACGCATCCTAGATATGGCACACTCAAATGCCAGAGCATCAGAAGTTCAGTACGATTTGTTCTTGAGTTTTAGTGGAGATGATACTCGTCGAAACTTCACGGGCTCCCTCCATCAAGGCTTGGAAAAAGCCGGAATTCGCGTATTCAGGGACGAAGATGAAATCAAGGTGGGTGATCAGATTGGTGAGACAATTCTACAAGCTATCGACAACTCCAAATTCTACATACCCATCATCTCTCAAACTTATCCTGATCGTAAATGGTGTCTCATCGAGCTTGAACGCATGATGAATAATGTGTCTCGGTTAGAGGGTAGACAAAGGATTTTCCCCATCTTTTATAAAGTGGAACCTAGGGATGTTAAACATCGGACTCCACAACCGAAGAGTCCTTCCTCCGAAGTCGAACTTAGGGCATTCAAAGAGGCTCTTGCAAAGGTTGGTCAAATCAAGGGATGGAAGGTCGAGGAGGGACAAAGGTAAAACTACCTTTAAGATGCCTGCCTAATTCTTCTTTCTTTTGTTTTGTTTTAGGGGATCAAACATTGCTCGATCAAATTATTTCTTTTATTATTTTTTTAATTGGAAATGATTCTACTATTACAAGTGTTGAAAATGTTTTCTAGGCTTAGTTATAAATGCCGAAATTTTGCTTGTCACTTGGTAATTTTGGTCGTTGTGTAAACCAATACTATATAGAAGAACACATCCAATGAATTCTACTAAATTAGCCTATACTGATTATTCGTGCATTTAAATATCCTTTGTGATGTACTTCAATCTTTTCAAAGTTTGAAAGAAAAAATCAACATTCCTCGTGTGAGTGTGGGTATGAATTTGATCCAGTCAACTAATGAAAGCGCTTTTGTGTATGGCAGCCAAACAGAAATTGTCGATAAGGTTGTTCAAAAAGTTCTGGAGGTGCTGGGCAGAAAAGAAGAAATACAGACTGAGTACCCGATTGAACTTGATGACTTGACACAGCCACATGAAGACTCTTTGAATCGCGCAAACAAGGTGTGATATCTTCTTCTCATCTTTATCAATATACAATAAAGCGCTGGAATGCATGGATTTGAAATTTCATTTGTTCTAATCTCGGCTTGATGCTATAATTTGGTAAGACTACACAAATTGCAAGAAGTTAAATAATATTCTGAAATTTACACGGACAAAAATATATTTTTTAATCAATAAGTGTTCCTTCAACATGTTCTTTTTAATTTGAAATGTCGTTTCCTATAAATTAAATAAGTACACATATGTAAGTATGATGAATTGTAAGTTTTAAATTTATTTCTTGCTGTATAATTCATTGTTGGACGTTATGTCATGTGATAAGTGTTTTTTTATTTATGTTTTATGTCATACTATTTAGCAATAATCGCCCTCTTGAATGTTCACATTGTTGCGTACTAGCCTGCAAATTTCGAAAATGGCGTAGCTTACCCTCCTATCTTCACTAGTTTTTTTAGTCTGCATGACTGTCAAATTTTTCCTAAAATCTTGTTGTCGAAAAGCTTTAGGAAAAGAGGCTATTCTCCAAAGATTGCTTAGCAAAAGCATAGCTTTGTTAAAGCAATACAGGTCCTCCAACCCATTTCCCCTCCTGTTTTCTGGCTTTGACAGTACCTCCCAGCTTCTCCGGCCTACTCTAGTTCCATTTTAGAAAATTTTCCCGCCAAATAAAATGTGATTTTTCTGCTCAATTGCCCTGCAAATAGAGATTGGAGTTTTAAATATTGACATGGCTTAAGTTGGCAATGCACGTGCTATTGTTTTAGTGAGTACTTTTTTCCTAGCTCTTAACAGTAACTTTTCCTTCCCCCTTCAAGTCTCATGTCTTAGACAATGTATGAAATTTTACTGACTATACCACCTAGACTATAGTTTTTCGTTGTTAGATACAAAATAATCTTAGGAGCTATGCTTGTCTAGATGTAGATAAAGCCTTGTTTGAAGCACATGGATGTGGTAGTTTATGTGTACGAATAGGAATCAGAAGCTAAATGTTAGCACTATACTATTAAAAAGAGGATTTAAAAGAAAATCCTATTGACCCTATTTCTTAACTAACCGTAGCAGTACAAGAAAATGTTTCCCAAGTGACCTAATCTATTCTTGATTAGATGATTAGAATCTTAGCATTATGTGAACTGTGTAGTGCTTAAAACTTACATAAAATTTCAACGTGGTTCAGGTGCGGAGGGATGCCATAGGGAGAGAGAGGAGTCCAAGCAGAGGAAGGATTCGTCAATTTGAGGGGAATGTGATATGCAAGGAGAGAGAGCCGAGTGTAGGCAGAGAAAGGGAGGAGGACAGGAAGTACATGAAGTACGTGGAGGAGGAGCAGATGACGAGTGTAGCAAGAGAAAGGGAGGATGATGGAAAGCACATGAAGTACATGATGGAGGAAGCAGACGAGGAGAGGGACGAGTGAAGGCTAGACGAGAGGGACGAGTGTAGGAAGAGAAAGGGAGGATAATAGGAAGCACATGAAGTACATGCTAGAGGAGCGGATGAGGAGAGGGACGAGTGTAGGCAAAGAAAAAGAGGATGATGGGAAGCACATGAAGTATGTTCTGGAGGAGTGGTTGAGGGAAGGGACAAGTTGAAGTCGGCACGACAAGAGGGACAAGCATAAGAAAAGAAAGGGAGGATGATGGGAAGCTCATGCAGTATGTCCTGGAGGAGTGGTTGTCGTCGTTTCCCCAACTCTCTCTTGCATTTTCTCAAATTTCACGGAGGAAAACCTGAGGATAGAGTTCAAGGTCAACACTATTCCTTTTTGGTGCTACATTTTCGAAATGTGATTGATTGCAGGAGAATTATAAAAAAAAGTCCTCCACTTATTACAATTATAAATTCAGTCCTAAACCTTTTTTTTTTCTAGTTCAATTTTAAACATTTTGTATTTGTGTCAATTCAATCCATCCGGCTAATTTTGGCTGGCAGTACTAACATGGATGTTGGCTAGCACCAGCTGTCCAACCGATGCCAATGTGAACAATTTTTTATAATATTTTTTTACAATTTTTTATAAACCCACGGTGGCCAACCAGGCTCGCCTCGCCTGTAGCCATGACCTCAACCAACACGCGTTCCTTCTGGTTTCATCCTTGTCATCGTTTCCCCAACCAACATGGATGTCGGCCAGCACCAACCGTCCAACTGATGCAAACGTGAACAATTTTTAATAATTTTTTTTCCTTTTCTTTCTTTTTTGCTTTTTTAAACCCACGGTGGCTGGCCAGGCTCACCTCGCTTGCAGCCATGACCTCAACCAATGCGTTCCTTCCGATTTCATCCTTGGCGTCGTTTCTGCAGCTCTCTCTTGCATTTTCTCATATTTCATAGAGGAAAACCAAAGGATCAAGTTCAGGGTCAACACCATTCCTATTTGGTGCTACTTTTCAAAATGTGATTGATTGCGGGAAAATTATTAAAAAAAAAATCATAAACTTATTACAATTATACAAATTCAGTCATAAACCTTTTTTTTCTCAGTTTAATATTAAACATTTTGTATTTGTACCAATTCAATTTATCTTGCCAATTTTGACCTACAAAGACTAGCATGGATGTTGGCCAACACCAACCTTCCAACCAATGCTAACGTGAACAATTTTTAATAATATTTTTTCTAATTTATTTATTTATTTATTTCCTTTTCTTCCTTCTTTGCTTTTTTAAACCCATGGTGGCCGGCTAGGCTAGCCTCGCCTACAGCCATGACCTCAACCAACACGCGTTCCTTCTGGTTTCTTCCTTATCGTCGTTTCCCCAACCGACATGGATGTTAGCCAGCACCAGCCGTCCAACCGATGCTAACGTGAATAATTTTTAATAATACTTTCTAATTTATTTATTTATTTATATTTTTTTTCCTTTTCTTCCTTCTTTGCTTTTATAAACCCACGGTGGCCGGCCAGGCTAGCCTCGCCTGTAGCCATGACCTCATTCAACACGCATTCCTTCTGGTTTCGTTCTTGTCATCGTTTCCCCAACTCTCTCTTGCATTTTTAGAGATTTCACAAAGGAAAACCTGAGGATTGAGTTCAGGGTCAACGCCGGTTGCATTTTTTTAATATGGCCCAGCAATCTTCGTTTGTTAGAGGAAGAAGACAGTGCAAATTTTCCTTACCAACCATCATCTCCACCAATGTATCGCTCCTGCCCTTAACGATCACAACTCCTCCATATCAAGAAATTTTTAAGACTTAATTGCACTTTTTGAAAATCTTAAAATTCGATTGGGTTTTCATGATAAGTTTTAGGACTTCCAATGCATTTATCTCCTCAACAAATATAATGGAATTTCAACGTCTACAAAATAATCATTCTTATGAAGGGTGCTGATAGTTAATATTGGATTTAGGAGTTGACTTTCACAGCCATCTTCTAGCAAGATATATCAATTTTGTAATGAAGCTCATGTCGAAGAAAAATAAGAGGATTCAAGAAAATAATGATTCAAAGATAAATTTCCCAGGAGAAGAATGTTCTTCATTGAAAGCCATAATACACACTATTATTCTACAATACATAATGCTATTTATATTAAGAAGACAACTAGATTTCCTATTCTATATTCCGAATATCTAATCTGACAGATTGACCGGATCAATTTATCTGCAATTGGAATAATCGAAATCAAATCATATTTACCACTCTAATCTAATCTTCTAATAGCATAATCAAATCATACTAAAATCTAATCTTCTAATGACATAATTAAATCATAATCAAATTATATTCTAATCTAATCTTCTGATGATTTACCAATAATATTATCAATCTTATAACGGACTTTACGAATAGGAGGTTAAAGGAGATACAGCTTCTTTCTGCCCATGCTAAGAGATTGATTCTCGCTCTATTCGCGCTGGGGGTCTTAATCTCATTATAGAGAGACTCCACTATAGATGGCAGCAACCATCGGATGCACGATTCTTGATCGGAAACCCAAACTCGCTAAAGAGCAGTTAAACGGCGCTAACAAACTGTGACGAAACTGTTGAGTGTCGAGGCGGATGTGTGCTGCACTGGCGACCGGTACAGCAGAAGAAATCCTCTTCGTCTTGCGACTGTGGAAGGCTGGTCCGGTGTTCTGAGGAGCTGTTCGAGAGGCCGAGGGCGGCACGTGATAGGGTTGTTTAACGGGGATTTCATTGCGTGAAGCATAATAACTTAAAAAGGCTTTGAAGCTTTTCGTGGGGACTCTGGGAGATCATGACATGAACAATTTCGGTCATGCCCAAACCATGAAGAGGGATAGATAAAGGCAGCAAATTTTGGATTTTGGATTTTGGATAAATTTGGCCAATCATTTGCCCCTTTAAGAAATTTCTCTCTTTTTTATGGCCTTTTTATCCTTTGACAACTCTAAATATCTGCAAAATTGGCATGAAGAGTATGTTTCATCCTAAGCATGACGTTAAAAGGGTTCATCTTAAGTCTCGTCTGGATCTCAGGATCCCTAAATGTAAAACACTTAGAGGGTCCCGTCAGGTAATAGGGAATAAAAAGACACTGTTTGGGGATGCGAGGCTGCAAGCACCAACACATTAAAATAAAGAATGCATCCTAGCAGCTGGTGCCAAAAGATAAAGACAGGTGCAGGTAGCCCTTGTAGGGAAGAAATTCCCCTTCCTTGGTGAGGTAATCCTTCAATCGCATCAAGGATCCAAGAGAGTCCCTGGATGAAGGTTTTTCTTGGAAAGGACTGAATATTCCATTCTTTGCTTTTTGTTGTCCATTAACTTAGAAGATAATGGCATACAGTGTAAGAGCGAAAAAAAACAAACAGGTGGAGATCGTACAGAAGTAAAAGGGTACAAAAGGAATCTTCAGAACAAGCACCTATCTCTGAATTCATCCATCGCTTACCTGTAGGCTCGAAGACCAGCTCCGGTGCCGGTTATCACAGAGAGAGAGAGAGAGAGAGAGAGAGAGAGAGAGAGAGCTGCGAGTGTGAGGACGAGAGCAAGAGACGTTAGGTTAAGAGACAGACAGGTCCGCGCGAAAACTTTAAGGAGGCCTTCGCTCTCACAAAATATTGGATCATGTGCTCAAACTTTTTTTTCCCTATTAAAATACAACTCCTTTTTTTTTTTAATTTAATTGTTCTTTCATGCATACGTAATGTTTCGACGCCGAAATTGTACATAAAACACCTTTCAAAATATGGATAGCTATGAGAATTGACAAAGGATATGAATGGTACTTTGTTGATTTTTGGACTTGAAACCTTTATAGACACAAATTCTAAAATTAAATGTATGAAAACTGGAGGCTCTCTTGGCCAGTCATATAAAAGGGTACCAAAATGTAAAGATGATAGAAAGATAAAATCAAGCAATAATTTTGATGATTTTTTAGTTGAATTACAATCATGTTATTTATAGCTACTAGCGACCGTTAACAACAATTACAGAGAACAATTATAACAAACAACCCGTGCTTCTTGGCCATTATCAGTAGTGGCTTTCAAGATTCACATCTCCGTGAGCTGGTGGTCGTGCTCATGCTGGATACTTATGATTGTAGCCGAAATTGTTGATTTCAGGACTTGAACACTTATCTTGCTCTCAATTCGTCGATCTTCATTCGAACTTCGGTATCAATTTCCATATAGATGCCGACATAAATCAATAGTAGTCGGCATAAACTAAAATCAATTGCCATGTCGAGAACCCTAGGGTCCCACTTCGCTAGGTGATAATGGTTATGCCCCAAAAATTTACTACGGTTGGGGCCGTGATTAAGTCCCAAAAACAGAACCGCTCTGCACATATGTTCATATCTCATATTCTCATCACATGGAGGCTGACGATGAGTGCAAATCAAATAACACAATTTGACAATGCCGCCACGTGTAATATAATAATGATAAAATTATTTTGTATACGTGTCTTGTCAATGCACTTTTAGTACCGCATTTAGAGGGTCGAAAAATGTTCAAAGCCTGATTCGATTGTTGAAATAGCGTGCCATAAAATCTTTCATTTTTATATCTCATCGTAAAGTACGTGCCAAAACTAAGGTCGATAATACGAGCTAACCAGCATTAGGAACTAGAATTTTGGTAACTATCTCCTAGCATTTCCGGTCCTTTTTTTCTGGCCTCTTCCCTTGTTTTGTTTCCATGCCGTTAGGTTGTTTATCCAGTGACTCCAAGAGTAAATTACTATAATTAAAGAGTTTACTACAATTATTTTATTCTCTCACTGCATTCCCTTCTTTTCCCTTTTTGTCAAAACAACATTTCTTTCATTTGTACAGAAAAACAAGAAAGAAACAACGTGATCCAATTGCAAATTACAACAAATCCTAAATAACTTTTGAACAAAACAAGCTCCAAATAATAAGATGAATTGTAAGATGAATGGTACTTTTACATGGTACGAATCTTTTCTCCTTTTTCAAAGACCTGGCCGGCTGATAATAAAATTTGATATAATTGTCTATTTCTTACCTAACGCTCCGCTTTAGCAAGCAGACATGAAGTTGACCAAGACTTTTTTTAACAAGTTTTAAATTCACTGCTTTATTCATCTATGCTTGCTCTGCTACGGAAGCATTCCAAAAACCTCAACTCACTTCTGGTCTATTTGTTAATTGGCCAAATAGTATCTGATTCTACTTTTTCACTCCTAAGAATAAAAAAAGAACAAAAATCGGTTTGGTAACTCTTTTGTTTCTAGGAACAAATTTGTTCCCAAGAATATATTTGGAACAGAATCAAAAAATGGAAAAAAAATTGCTTTTTTATTTCGGGAACAATTCCGTAATCAAGTCCATTTTCCTTTTTTTCCCTGTTTTCTTCTCTTTTCTTCTTTTGTTTTTTCATTTTCTTCTTCCCCTTTTTCCTCTTTGGCCGACGACCTCATTCGCGCGTCACTAGCCCTCGACGAAGTAGCTAGGTGAGGCTTGGCCGAGCCTTGGCTAGGTGAGCTCGGCCTCACCAATGGCTGGCGATGCTCCAATGAGGTCGCCGTCCCAACGACCGGCCAAAGAGGAAGAATGAGAAGAATAAAAGGAAAAAAAGAAAAATATAATAAAATTATTTAAAAATTAAAAAAAAATTAAATCACAAAAGAATTTGAGATCTTACTAGACGCATTTATTTCTCAAGAATAGAAATTTTGAACGATTACCAAAAATACATTTAAATTCTTAGAAACTCCTCCAAGAAATAGAATAGAAAAATAATTTCTAAAAAAAAAAAATTATTCTCAAGAAAAGAATGATTACCGAATAGACCTCTCTTAACTAAGTCACGCCATACCAAGTTACCAACTTTTTTTTTTCTCTTTTGGGGAGTGTAATGGTGGGACATTTTTTTGACCAAGTCAAAGAAGTAGTGGGGCCCACTTTTTTAAATAAAAAAAAAAGGAAAGAGGATTGAAAAAGTCAAATTGAAAGGCAAAAAGAAGTGAGCACGCTCACTCTTTTTTAAGGAGCTGAAGCACTTTAGGAAAAAGGAGAGAAAGATGTATGGTACTTTCACATGGTACAGATCTTTTCTCCTTTCTCAAAGACTTGGCCGGCTGATAATAAAATCCGATTTAGTTGTCTATTTCTTACCTGACGCTCTGCTTTAGCAAAGCAGACACAAAGTTGACCAAGACTTTTTTTAAGAAGTTTTGAATTACTACTTCATTCATCTGTGCGTGCTTCGCTACATAAGCATTCCAAAACCTTAGCTCACTTTGAGTCTGTTTGTTAACTGATCAAATAATATCTGATTCTATTTTTTCACTCCCATGAATAAAAAAAGAATAAAAATTCGTTTGATAACTTTTTTGTTTCCGAGAACAAATTTATTTTTGAGAATATATTTAAGAATCAAGAAGTAGAAAAAAAAATTATTTATTTGTTCTAGGGAACAACTCTAGAATCAAGTCCATTTTCTTTTTTTCCTATTTTCTTTTCTTCTTTTCCTTTTTCCTTTTCTTCTTCCCCTTTTTCCTCTTTGGCCAATGACCTCGTTGGAGCGTCACCGGCCCTCGATGAAGCGGCTGGGTGAAGGCTTGGCTAAGCTTTGGCTAGATAAGCTCGACCTCACAAGTGGCTAGCGATGCTCTAGTGAGGTTGTCAACTCGGTGATCAGCCAAAAAGGAAGAAGGAGAAGAATAAAAGGAAAAAAGAAAAAAATAGAGAAAAATATGATAAAATCATTAAAAATTGAAAGAAATATAAATCACAAAAGAATTTGAGATCTTACTAGATGCAATTCCACCCCGAGAATAGAAATTTTGCACAATTATTAAACGCATTCAAATGCTTAGAAACTCATCTAGGGAATACAATAAAAATAAATAATTTCTAAGCAAAAAAATTTTTGAGAATAAAATAGTTATTGAATAGATCAATCTTAGCTAGGTCACGTCACGTCAAGTTACTTAACTTTTTTTTTTCTCATTTGGGAGTGTAATGGTGGGATATTTTCTTTGACCGAGTCAAAGAAGTGGTAGGGCCCACTTTTTTAAGAAAAAAGAAAAGAGGATTGAAAAGTCAAATTGAAAGGCAAAAAGAAGTGAGCACGCTCACTCTTTTTTAGGAGCTGAAGCAGTTCGAGAAAAGAGAGAAAGATGAATGGTACTTTCGCATGGTACAGATTTTTTCTCCTTTCTCGAAAACATAGCCGGCTGATAATAAAATCTGATTTAATTGTCTATTTCTTACCTGACGCTCTGCTTTGGCAAGCAAACATGAAGTTGACCAAGACTTTTTTGAACAAGTTTTAAATTCATTACTTTATTCATCTGTGCGTGCTCTGCTACGGAAGTATTCCAAAAATCTCAGCTCACTTCGGATCTATTTATTAACCAACTAAATAGTGTCTGATTCTATTTTTTTATTTTAAAAAACAAAATAAAAAAATAAAAATCCATTTAATAACTTTTTTGTTTTCGGGAACAAATTTATTCCCGTGAATATATTCGGAACAAAATCACGAAGTAGAAAGAAATTGCTTCTTTGCTCTCGAGAACAACTCTACAATCAAGCTCATATTCCTTTTTTTCCTCTTTTCTTTTCTTCTTTTCTTTTGTCCTTTTCTTCTTCCCATTTTTCCCCGTTGGCCGGTTACCTCGTTGGAGCGTCACTCGCCCTCGGCGAAGCACTTAAGCGAGGCTTGGCCAAGCCTTGGCTAGGTGAGGTTGGCCTCGCCAATGGCCCACAATGCTCTAATGAGGTCATTGGCCTAACAACTGGCCAAAGAGGAAGAAAGAGAAGAATAAAAGGAAAAAAAAAGAACAAAATATAATAAAATTATTTAAAAATTAAAAGAAATTCTATATCATAAAAGAATTTGAAGTTTTATCAAACGCATTTCTTTCTCGAGAATAAAAATTTTGGACAATTATCAAACGTATTCAAATTCTTAAAAATTTGTCTAAAGAACATAATAAAAAAGTAATTTTGAAGTAGAAATTATTTCTGAAAACAAAATGGTTACCGAATAGACCCTTTTTAGCTAGGCCACGCCACACTAAGTTACCAACATTTTTTTCTCTTTTGGGGAGTGTAATGGTTGGATATTTACCACCGCCTGCGGTGGCGCAGCTGGTTTCAGGCTCTCTCCCTCTCATGAAGGAGAAGAGTTCGAATTCCAAATATGTCGCATTCGCGCGACTCACCCGTGGCTGGGTCTGTGGTGGTGGCTCAGTCCGCCCCGGATTTATGCTACTAGTTGCCGGCTGTATGGTGTTTCCCGCATCACCAAAAATAAATAAAAATGGTTGGATATTTTCTTTGACCAAGTTAAAGAAGTGGTGGGGCCCACTTTTTTATAAAAAAAAATGAAAGAGGATTGAAAAGTCAAATTGAAAGGCAAAAAGAAGTAAAAGTGCTCACTCCTTTTTTGGAGCTGAAGCAATTCGAGAAAAGAGAGAGAAAGATGAATGGTACTTTCGCATGGTACAGATCTTTTCTCCTTTCTCAAAAACATGGCCGGCTGATAATAAAATCTGATTTAATTGTTTATTTCTTACCTGACGCTCTGCTTTAGCGAGCAAACACGAAGTTGACGAAGACTTTTTTGAACAAGTTTTAAATTCACTACTTTATTAATCTGTGCGTGATTTGCTACGGAAGCATTCCAAAAACCTCAGCTCACTTCTTAGCTAGGCCATGCCACGCCAAGTTATTGATTTTTTTTTTCTCTCTCTCTTTTGGGGAGTGTAATAATAGGACATTTTCTTTGACTAAGTCAAATAAGTGGTGGGCTCACCTCTTGTCACGCCCGGTTCCGCTACAACCGTGCGACAACCTGCACTATCATTATACTTTCCCCTTCGGTCATTCGATCGTGACAGAAAGCGTCGCCAATCCAATTCGTAGTAACGATTAAACACACAAGCGGAAGCATAAACAGATCTACAACCATCAAACTGGGATAGTCAAAAGCATAATGTATATATATGCAACAAGGAATACATATAAGCCACATACAACAAGTTAATCAAACCAACTTCAACCTAACATGCTTCGCCACATCCGATTAGTTCAAAAGCACCGCCACAACCTTCATCAAAAGGGGTTCCGAGGTACAACTAGCACCTTTAGTACTACGAGAGCGGTTCACGAAGTGTTACTAACCCCACTACCACCTAATCAGCTAAGGGCTCCATAATCCAAGGCTCAAGGCTTGACGACCATATTAGGATCGAGCTCAAGGTCGAACATCTCTCCATCAAGAATGTCCACATCCATGACATCCCAGCCAATGCCTCCCCCTGAACCCACGGCCCCTAGTGGACCGTCAAACCATGAATGGGACCATAGCTCTCATCTCCTACCCAAAAGTACCATGCCACGAAATGGTGAGCCATTAGATTAGGTAGTCCCTCTCGACCCAAATGGTCATGACATAACGCATGTAATGTGCATCAGTCTCCCCTATCAGATACTCAGTCACTTCCTAGCTATACTCTACGGAGAGTCCAGATTGGATCTAGCGAAAAAGCTTAGCTATTCTTAAGGCCTGTAAACAATCAACAGACAATAGTGAAATAAACTCAATGAGTGAATTTCCTAAACCTCGCATAGGGAAGTCGTTCACTTTGGAATGTCATAAACATACAAATATCTATTGATGGCAAAGCATAGCATAGCTCCTCTCGCTTTACCCTAACTATTCACATAGAAATGAGTCTATTTAATCAAGGCCATCAATATTACAAATATGCAAATCCTATAACACTTTCTGCACTCTCGAGCCAATCATATGAATACGCAATATAGTTAAATCATGCATCCATGCCATGCAATAATCCGAACCCAATCACATACAAATCTCATGCACTTTCCACACAATATGTCCAAATTATTACGGCCACTCAGGACCCAAGGTCAACCCGAAGGTTTGTAGTCATCCAGCGTAACCGAGTATCGTCTCGCCCCATCGAGCACGACATCATCCTATGTAAATGCACCAAACAGCATTCCTATAAGGAGCTTCGTTTCGAAATCCATCTGCGAATGGTATCTGGTTGACTTGGGGGCATTCGAACTGAATCATGCATCATCCCGCATAAAATGCATCAAGGTCTTTAGGTGATTACACGAGCATACCATCACACAATTCTTTTCTTATCCTTTTTATTAATTCATGTTATGCCTATGCGATATGCAATAACCTTTGCCATATGCCATCATGTCACATACATGTATCATATTTTATATATAAATGCACCATTTAATTCACAAGCCCATGGCATATAGATCACTTATCAAAATAGAATAAAGTTATCATAATACGTCAAAATCATCTATCACATGCCATCACAACCCATCACATAATTCATCTTTCAATTAATATAACATGCATAACACATATAACTCACATGACACGTCAAACACATGCAACACATAACACACATATAACACATAAAACATATATAAACGTAATGCATATAACTCATATAGCACATATAACACATAATAGTCCACCACCCTATTATGGCATATTATAACAACATATCAACTTCACATAACACAACCCGATAACTTATCGCCCTAAACATGATAACCAATCATCAAAACCCGATAACTTATCATCTAACCTTTGATAACTTATCGCCAAAACTCCGATAACCTATCGCCCTAAACATGATAGCTTATTGTCCATAACTTAATAGCTTATCATCAAAAGCTTGATAACCTATCACTTTAAACTCAATAACTTATCGGTAAGAGTTCGATAGCCTATCTAAACCCAATGATCATTTATCACATAACATTCACTTATCACATCAATAAAATACCATAATCAAGCCCTAAACTACTCCCTAAGTGTAATCACAACTCTAATCAAAGGCTAGAAAGCCACTCACACACAATCCAAACTTTAAAAAGCATCGGGGAAGGTGCGGCAAGGCTGGACAACTGCTGATCACACCTCCACAATGCACATGGGAGGCTGGACAGCGACTAAACGGTGGTTGGTCAGCGGTTGGTCGGCGGCGGTGAACTCCAAGCTTCCCAGGGACCAAACCACGAGAGAGAAAGAGGGAGAGAGAGCTGCTGTGAGGGGTGGACAGCTGCCTCCTCAGCTTCAAAACTCGGCTACAGCAATGGAAATGGCGTGCGATAAGTGAATGTTACGTAACACGACGTTACTCGTCTAAAACATGAATTTTCACACATTTAATTACCCTTCTTGCCTAATTTGAACTTTGATTTAGCAAGAAGGGCATTTCATCTTGAATAAGATTACTGGTCACGCAAATTTGGCATGTCACGCATTTATTAACAATGTTACGTAGCATGACAACACATAATTAGAATATGAAATTTCACGGATATAATTACACTTGTTGATTAATATGATCTTCAATTCAGCACAAAGGGTATATTTATGTCCAATGTGTGGATTAATGTTCATGGGTATCAATCCAGATCCAATACTATTTCAGGTGTGTTTAAAAACATCGTGGGGAAAGCTTTTGGAAAAATGTAAAGAATTTTTGGTGAGAGGGTTTTTCCAAAATGCAAATAGCATTTGATAAGATGTAATTTATAAACATAACTTTAACTTAAATATCATTTGAAAAACACTATACTTTGTAAAGGTCCATGCTATTTTATTTTTTTTAATTCTCAAACATTTGTCGACGAAACTCAGCAATACAAGACTGGCTTGTTGATAACTAAATCTAGTCTCACTGGTGGCCCGCTGGTGGCCTGAACCTGGCAACGTTGATTGAGGTGTGGACATTTTTTAAATTATAGAAGATTAGAAAATGTATATTTATTTTTCGAAAATACTCCAAACTCAAAGTACTTCTAGGATTTCGGGACTGCAACAAAAATCTCCAGAAGGAATCCGTCAGAACCGTATTTGCACTTGTTTAAGAACAATTTTTAAAGCCCAATGGGCTTTGAGAAGGTGGTTTCCCAGGCCCACACTTCGCCGTCAAAACGACACGTGGCGAAATTGGAGGGAGAGTTGACGGAGACTCCCCCGCCCTACCCGGTCGACGACTTTGAAGGCCGCGGCCTCGCCGACCAAGCCCAAGCCCCACCCGCCCCCCGTTTCCTTTCCACGCTTGACTAAGGCGTTGCTACTCCTCAAATGCCCTCCCTCTCTCCCCTTATTTACCCGAATGCCACCCCGGTCGTCGCCGTAATTTCGGCGACTCCACGAGGGCCGTCGAGTCCAAATGGGGGGAAGAATTTGGGAATCGTCATCATGGTAGTGTAGCGCAGGTGCAGGTACGGAAGCGAAGGAAGCGAAGCTTCTTTGTAACTCTCTCTCTCTCTCTCTGTCTAGCGCGTTTTCGCGTTCTCACCTCTTCGGGCGATCGCCTCCTTTTGACTTCGTCGCGATGGAGAAGAAGGACGATCCGTCATTTTCCGGGAAACTGCTCGATTCGCGCGTTCTTCTGACTCGCGACGCGTGAGGGACTTTTTGCTTGGATTCTGTCGCGGACGGTCGCGGCATTCGTGATTGCGGTGGTTGGGTAGGTGCGCGCGTCCCTTCGCCGATTCCCCTGCGCCCGTCGATCCCCGAACTAGGTCGGAATTCCCTCTTGATCGACGAAAATTCGGGCGTCTTTTGATTGAGCTGCTGCTTTCGATTGCTTGAACTGGGTTCTAGTTAGGATTTTGCAGCTGTTTTTTTTTTTTAATTTTTTTTTTCCGGCGAGTTTTGGGTTTCGCGCTTCCCGAACCGGTTCGTTGCTTCTGCAATGGAACCAGCGTTAATTCTGTCTCGATGAGTAATCGTGCTGTGCTACTCCTCATTAGCTTAGCTGCGGGTTTTTGAGAGATGATGCCGGAGATGGGGTTCAATTGCGTGGTACGCTTGCGTTTCGACGGTGTTGCCACTTTCCATGGATGAAGACACACGCTAGCGCTTCAAGTTAGGGTCTTGGTTTGGAATGAAAGATATGTTCTTCTAAGCATAGCCGTTCCGTTCGGTTCGGTTCCGTATTGATGTTCTAGCAATTTTGAGTCTTTTAGCTGCCGGAACGTGGTGGTTTCTGGTGTTCACCTTTCATCAGTTGGCTAGTTTTAGATTATTTCACCGTTAATTGGCTGACGAATAACATCATGCCTGGTGGGGCAATACGTGACTCGTGGAAACTTTCTTCACCAGAGACGTGGGCGCAGCTTCTTGTTTTTCCTCCATTACTTCGTTGAATAAGGGATACATCATTTCTTAAATTACGAGGAAGAATGAGCGGTTATTTTTCTTCTTTTGTGATTGAGAATAGATAATTACTCATGTGCTTGAGCAGTCAATTCAAATTTATGTCAGTCCATCTCATGTTTCTCCTTGCCTTATTGATTGAGTGGTGTTCTTCTACTTTAGCAAGATAAGATTGTGATCATGGTATCACTTTGCAAAGTGAATTTTTAATGAAATTGGTTTTTAATTGATGGCCTGGTAAAGCGCATTTTTTGTTTTTGTTTTATAAAACTTGAAGATGACATGAAAAGACATAGAGTATATACTTGGAACGTTAATTTCACCTAACTTATCCTTTAATTTTTTTTTTTTTGGTAAACGAGGACTCCACCATGAGCCCCGTGCCTGGACAGCATCGAACGTTAATTTTTTTCTTTTTTTCCTTTTTTTTCTTTTCTTTATTTTATTTTTTATTTTTTCTACTATTCTTCTTTTTTTTTTTTTTTTTTTTCAAGCGACGAGAGCCTCCTCAGCTTGCGGCGACCGGCGGGGGCGGATGGCGGACGACGGGCAGCGGCGGACGGTGGCGGGCGGCGGTCACACGATGACGGTCGATGAAGAATAAGAAAAGAGAAGAAAAACAATTTTGATTCTCAATTTTGTTCCCGGAACAAGAATCAACTTTTCTTTTATTCTTGATTCTCTTCCCAATCTGTTCCCGGAAACAAATTTGGTCCCGGGAACAAAAATTTTACCAAACGCGATTCTCGTCCTAAACTGATTATGGGAAATAAAAATCAGAATGTTTGGATGGTTACTAAATAGGCCTTTATAGTCCGTGCTTGAAATGTCTATCTTTGTTTCTTTATCATTTATTATTTTATTTGGACTAAGCTGGCGTGGTGTGGTTGTACATCTCACATCAAATTGGTACCAATTAGAGGTGTCGAACGAGTGGGTCGGGATGAGTTTTGGTCGTCGTTAATGGGTCGACCTAAATTGACCCATTAACCCATTTATGACCCATTTAAGCCTAATGTAAATTTTTCGACCCATACCCAACCCGACCCGTCTCATATTAATAAAACATTTTCATATTTAACCAAATTTAGGAAAACTTATTCTTATGTTTTTTTTAAAGATTATATTACTAAAAAAACTAACAAGCAATACAAATCCAATCAATAATTTTTCAATTTTTTATAATTTTCCAGAAATTTTTTTTTTCTTTCTTTTCCTTTTTTTCTTCTACATCCAGAGAGGTTCATGGCCAGCTGTCGCGACCTAATTTTTCGGGTGCACCACCTAAAACTAGGTTAATGGACTACTAAGTCTTTTTTAACTTAGGGCTCTCCCAAGCCCATACCAATTCGCGACTTAAAGTTTTAACATGCAAATGATTATTTTCTAGGAGTCGCCACTAATCAGTTTTTGGTAGGTCGATTAGACACCTAAGTAAAATAATGGGAGAATTATTTTACTCCTACGAACCAAAGACTAAGGGTACGGGGACTTGGTTACACTAGACTATCCTAATGCCCTTTCGGTACCATTTCTTTATTTAATTTTCAAATTTTTTTTTTTTGAATGCAGCTTTGATTGATTTTAATTTATTTTCCTAACATGTGAGGTGGTCGTGCGGGTGCGCAAACCATTAATTTAATATTTAAGAAAGCAAATGCCTCATAGCAACGAATTGCAGATGATTAGAATTCACATCGACGATCTTAGACATGATTTCTATTTAACACGCAATCACTCAATTTTGGCTTTTCACTTTATTTAATGAAAATCATGATTTATGCAATGCATGTCACTAATCTATCATGAAATGTTATGATAACATGACCTAAACTATATGACATAAATAAGCATGCAATTTATCCTAAAGCATGAAATGAATTTATTCTAATTCTTTTATATTTTCCATGAAATTTGAAATTAAAGAAATGCAACAATTAAAATATGCAATCTAAATTAATCGAATGACCTAATTCTAATGACGATAAATTTTTTTAACTAAATGAACCTAGCAACAATGACTAAGTTATATGCATTTCATGAACCTAATTTTACTAATCAAACTCAAATTAAATTATCCTATGATGCAAGCTAGTTAACATGCACCTAGTATTTTTTTGTATTTTTATTGAAATTTGGAATTAATAAAAATCTTAATTAAACTTTCTAAAAAAGAATAATTTTCTAATTCATTTTAGGGATTAATTTGACTTAAACCCTATCCTATCCCGAAAACTACTTTTTAAAGAAAAATAAGATTATCTAGATGTGCAAACATTATCTAAGATCAATCCTAATCTATTTCAAAAATTATCTAGAAATGCAATCCTAAACTGCAATCTTATTTACTAACAACTCCAACAACCCTAATGCAAGATTTGATTTTTTTATTATTTTTTATTATTTTTATGCTTTTTTAGTGTTTTTCAAAGATAGAGCAATCTAAACTAATCAAGATATCCACCAAATAAAGGATTAGAATAATCGAAAATAAATAACCTATTGCCTCACAAGGCCAAATTAATGATTACTTTAAATTTCAAGATCACGACAAAGAGTTCAAAATAACTAAAAATCTGATCCGAATTCTTACGGATCAAATTAATAATTATATTGATTCCACAATCAAAGATTATCAACAAATCCCAAGAATTAATATAATTAAAAAAATGACCCACATCTTACGGGCCAAATTAATAATTACAATAATTTTAGGGAAACCCCTTGGATAATGCCTACAATATCCATAACCTAAAAGTCACCTCACAATATTCAAACTTAAACAATAATAATAAAACTAACTAAAAGTAAAGTAAAATAATATAAAATAAGAAAAATAAAAGAAAAATAAACAACCTAAGGAAAATGGAGGGGCAGCCAATTCGTCGACACCGGGCAGGGGGTTTGGGTCGCTGGCGTTCGGGGTTCCGGCGAGGTGAGTCGCCGGTGCAGCTGGACAGCGACGGCTCAACTCGGCTCGGGCAGAGGCGGAGCAAGGCGAACAGGCGGTTGCTATGGCGTGCGTCGCTCGGAGCAGCTCGTCGGGTGGTGGGTGGATCGCGTGAGCTCGCGGGCAAAGGAAACTCAGTGGTGACGTAGCGAGGCGGATCGACTCGGGCGTTGCAGAGGCGCAAGATTGCAGCGGCGCGGGGGTACGGGATCGCAACGTGGCGGCGCGGCGTCGGACGGAGCGAGCTGTCGGAGCGGGGCTCGGGCGCGGCGGGCTTCGGCCACCGAGCGAGCAGGAGGCGAGGTGCTGCGGAGGCGAGCTGCTGAGGCGGAGGTCCGAGTGGCGTGCAGTGGGGTCGCGGGTCACCGGTGTGAGGCGGTGCTGGTGAGGCGACCGGTGCGGCTCGGTGGCTTCGCGGCTGCGGGTGGAGGGCGGTGCCGCTGGTGCTCGAGCAGATCTGGGCGGAGGGTCTGAGCGGATCGGGAAGCGGCGCCACCGGCAGAGGAGCGGCGGTCGGCGACTCGGAGGTGGCTGGTGGCCCGGGCAGCAGGCGGTGTCCGGTGCTGTTAATCGGAAGGTGGAGGCGCCACAGTAGTCGCGGTCGAGAGGAGGAAGATGAGCAGTGTTCTGCTCTTTTCTCCTTTTCCTGCTGCTGGGTCCCGCTGACCTCCTCTCTCTCTCCCCTTTCACGGTTTCAGCCTGCTCTCCTTCTGCACCTTTTGACTTTTCTCCTCCCAATGAAATGAAACCCCCTCGGCAAAAGTCAAAATCTTCACTTTTTCTCCCCCAAACCCTAAAGAAACCGAAGGCAATTTTTTCAATCAAGCCAAAGAACCCCCTTTTTCTCTCTCTTTCCTTCGCCTTTTGACTTCTGTTTTTTTTCTTCCTCCCTCTCTCTCCCTCCCTCTCTCACGTCACCTGCTGTTCTCTCTTATTCACTTTTTTTTTATTTTTTTTTATTTCTCTTCTGTTCTTTTCGATGTCCGAAAAACCGAAAAAGCCTCCCCCTTATTGAACTCCGTACACACCCTTTTGTGGGCGAAACAAAACGTGATCTTTTCTGTTAATATTTTCATCTCACGAATATTGCTTATAACCTCTTGATCACAAAAATCCTTATCTCATGAACATTCTCCCCCGATTTCGTCATCTATTGATAAAGATAAGATTATAATGCGATTTTCTTAATTTCCAAAAATCATCCTAATATCGTATCAAATCTTAATTTTTCACAAGATAATTAATTAAAAATAACGACGGGCTTGGGTTAATTTTCTTCTTTCGTGGGCCTAGCCTCGCCGCCGCCGAATTAACTCGTAAATATTAATTCGAACCCATCCATCACCGGTCCTAAAAAATAAAAAAAAAATGCAAAACATGTAAATTAAAAATAAATGCACCTAAAAATTATATGCTATGCAATTGAATTATAATATTTTTTCTTAGGGGTTAAAAATTAATCCCTAATTTTTATACAATAAATGACTAAATGGGTTGCCCAAAATTTAGGTGTCAACACCAACCTATTTAAAACCCATTAAATCGCTAAGCATCCACCGACCAAAAAAAAAAAAAAAATGCTAAGCAACTCATTTATGACCCATGCTCATCGATTCTAGTCTTCAAAACCTTTCACCTCTTCAGTAAGGTTGGCGAATGATTTGTCACTTTATTATTTACATCCTTGGAGGAACCATGAAAAAGTGTATAGAGTTTGCACATTGCCTGCACAAATTATCGGTGATTGCATCCTGGCTAAAAAGCTCCTCTGCCTGCACAAATTCAGCATTCCAAAGTGCAGCTGGATCCTTTGGAATGCAAGTTTGCACGCTATAGACTTGAACTGAGCATTCACCGTCAAATTCTTCCATGATTGATACAAGCCCTTGGACAATTCTGCGGCCAAACTCCCTACTTTTTCCAGCAGACAGACACCATGAGGGTCTGCAGAACCCAAGGACTTTCTTTATATCTGACCCATTGATTTCTCAATCATGAAAGCCTCAAAGAACAGCTTCACCAAACCACCGCCCATCTCTGGTCTCATGGAACCCTCTTTGGTCCACTCTTTCTTCCTCTCCTCCTTCCTTGCCACACAAGCCGGATCTCTCGGTGGCCGCGGACTTCTCCTTCTCCTCCTATCTCAGGCCGCCGTCGGATGACGAGGAGCCCAAGAGACCGTCCCGAGAGCACAACCAGTGCGGGGCCGATGACTCCGAGCTCAGCATCTTTGATGCCCGGAGGTACTTCAACAAAACCAATGACCAAGGATTCACCGATCGTCCTAGAGTCATCTCTGCCCTGAAGGAGAACTCGCCTGACCCGTCTCTGCTCCTCCCAAGATTGTCTTCGGCTTCTTCATCCGTCACCCATGGGTATGGGAGGAATTACTGGGCTTGATCCTTCCGTTCGTACGCGACCCCAACAATTTTTCCAACGTTAACAATGTCTCCTAGACAATTCATCGAACATCTGAAACACATTATCAGGCAATCACCATAACCCACCACACAGACCCTCAGCACGAGAGCTTGAAGAAGCTTGAAGAACCCGAACCAACTTCATGCTCCGAATCTACGCAACATACAAGTGCATCCGAAGCGGCTCGACTCTGGGGAAAAATCGCCTCGGTACCCAGAATTAGATCTCCCTACCTGGAAACAAACGCGAGCAAATCCCAGTGGACTCGATTGGCGAAGATCAGCCATGTCCCCGGCGGCGGTAGCGGCTGACGGCGAAAGGAGAAGGAGGAGAAGAAACGTAGAAGTCGAAATGCTCGGAAAAAGACAGAGGAAGTCGCCGCGCGAGCTCTCGGCCTCTCGAGTCCCGACTTGCAGTAGGATGGAGGTCAAGCGAGAAAACGAAGAGAACGAAGGGTCGAAGAGGGAGAGAAAATGAGTTCATTTTTAATGAGTTAATAACTCAGACCGAGTTAAGATTTATTTATCTCAATCTCTTTATTTTTAAAATTTATTATTGAATGCTTAACCCATTAATGATCTATTTAACTAAAAATGGTTCCATTTGACACCTCTAGTACCAATGGACTCAGGAGTTACACACTAGACTCTCGCTCTCGAAGGTGCGATTTCATTTTGTCTTGACCCGCAGGAGAGAGAGAGAGAGAGAGGTAGCCATCGATCTCGGGGGGCCCCTATATAAAACGAAGCCGCTCGCTCGTGTCGCTCCTACCCTCGTCTGCACTCATCGACGTCGCAGCTCCAACGCGTGAGCGTCGACGACGGCACTGCCTCCCCACTCCCGACGCCTGCTGCTCACCTCCACCGCCTCCTTTCTTCCGACGAGCTGCTTTGCTGTCCAAGCGGCGAGGACGAGCTCCGACGGTACTGCCCTCTCCTCCTGCCGAACCTATCTGTCGGCATTCCTCTCTCCCTCCGAAACCCTCAAATTGGGGATTCTGAAGGGTTTTGTGCTGCATTTCTTTTCTAGGCCTTGATTTCATTTTTTCTTTTCTTTTTCCTTTTTCTCTTCCAATCTAATTTGAGATTCTTTTTTCGCCAGGCCCGGCGGGAGGCCGTCGTGTCCATCGCCGATCCTAACGAGCTGCCGTTACTTCCCACACCTCCAGCTACCGGAGACGACGCGGCTGCTCTCTGTCCCGAGCCGCTGCTGTTACATCGTGATCTCGAGCCAACGGTGCTTGCAATCCTTCCTCGTGACGACGAAACCACTTACGGCTTCGTCTTGCATCGCCACCGGCGGCCGAAGGTCACTACTGAGACGAGACGAGCCGAGCCGTGTCACAAATCGTCGGTCAAATCACCGCCGGGTGCACCTCTTGTTCTTTTTTTACCACATTCTCTGTTGAAGTTACACTCTTGTTTTCTTTTCCCCCCTCCTTCGCCCGGTTTTGTTTTCGAGCTCAAGAACCCCTTATTTGAAACCTACGTAAGCTCGGGATGCTTTACCTTTGTGAGCTCCGTGGATTTTTTTTCTGATTTACATGGACTTACTCTTTTTTTTTTGCATTCCTATGTCAGTGATTGCAGATAACACGGTTTTTTAAAGGAGTTCAGCAGAGGTTTGCTACACCACAGAGGTGGTGGCCGCGGCGGCGATACCGAAGCCTTGCCTCTGCCCACGGGGTGAAGGTCGGCGCTTTCTTGCTTTTCGCAGTGCTGGGCATTCTGCTCGCTTTTGTGAGCTCAATCGGATTCGTTCGCTCCTGCATTTTCCAGATTCTTCTCCAAATCCGCTCAGTATGCGGATAGGTTAAATTTCGGTTTTTGTTGGCTGCGTAATTCTAGTACTGCATATAGCTGCTGAGAGAAGCATTTGGAGAGCAAAATATTTGTTTTTTCTTCGTGACGGTTAGCTGAATGAGGTAGAGAAATATGTGCTTTGAGATGGGTTCTTGAATTATATCGCGGTTGAAGCTAAGTAACTTATGATGGGTCTGTTTGTGATAATGGGTAAATGAGCTTAATCACAGTGACAAGAGAACTATGTTTTGGGCGATGGACAGGGGTGATTGTGCCGTGTATTGTTGCCGTGCTGTTTATAGTGTATGCTATAATTCAAGAACGCCGTGTATGCTGTTTATAGTGTATGCTATAATTCAAGAACGCCGTGTATGCTGTTTATAGTGTATGCTATAATTCAAGAACGCCGTGTATGCTGTTTATAGTGTATGATGGGTCTGTTTGTGATAATGGGTAAATGAGCTTAATCACAGTGACAAGAGAACTGTGTTTTGGGCGATGGACAGGGGTGATTGTGCCATGTATTGTTTCCATGCCGTGATGAGATGAGCCGTGTCACAAACCGCCACGTGCACCTCCCCGAACCACCACCGCGGCCATCCTTTGCCAGGGAGCACCGTACCGGTCATCCATCATGGCGATTCTGATGAAGTCCAAATTTGGCACTATTATCCTGTGAAGTTAGGTAAAATCTCGTCCGGATTTATTTGTGTTTTTGCACGTGATTGTGCACTCTGAGCAGGAATCCCCTTCGCTAAATCTATTTGCACACGCCTTCAGCTGCTGGGTGATCTTTTTTCTTCTTCTTTTTTTCGTGTCTGTGTAACATACAGTACATGCCACCTGAGCTCACTTCTTAGCTAGGCCACACCACACCAAGTTACCAACCTTTCTGGAAGTAATACGCTTCCTAGATATGCCACACTCACAGGCCAGAGCATCAGAAGATGGGAACGATGTGTTCCTGAGTTTTAGAGGAAAGGATACTCGATATGAGTTCACAGACTTCCTCCATCAACGCTTGAAAGAAGCCGGAATCCGCATATTCATAGACAAAGAAAAAATCGAGATGGGTGATAATATTGGTGAGAAAATTCTAGCAGCTATCGACAACTCTCGGATCTACATACCCATTATCTCTCAAACTTATCCTGACCGCAAGTGGTGTCTCATGGAGCTTGAACGCATGATGAACAATGTGTCTCGGTCAAAGGATAGAAAAAGGATTTTTCCCATTTTTATAAAGTGGAACCTGGGCATGTTAAACATCGGACTCCATGCCTAAAAAATCCTCCTTCCAAGGTTCAACTTAGTGAGTTCAAAAAGGCTCTTGCAGAGGTTTGCAAAATCAAAGGATGGAAAGTCGACAAGCGACGAAGGTAAAATTACCCTTAACTTTAGGATCCCTACGTCACCGGCCGGTAGATCACTCCAGTCCGCGACACCAACCTTGTTCTTCTTCTTCTTTTTATTTTTTGTTTTTTGTTTTAGGGGATAAAACATTGCCCGATCAATTTATTTCTTTTATTCTCTCTCTTTTTTTATATTGGAAAATGATTCTCCTATTACAAGTGCTGAAAATCTTTTCCATGCTTAGCTATAAATGCCAAAATTTTGCTTGTGCACCATGTAGTAGCCACTTGGTAATTTTGGTCATTATGTAAACCAATGCTATATAGAAAAACACATCCGATGAATTCTACTAAATTAGCCTATACCGTTTATTCAGTGTATTTCGATATCCTTTGTGACGTACTTCAATCTTTTCAAAGTTTAAAAAGAAAAAAAAAATAGACATTCCACGTGTGATGTGAGGGTTGGAATTTAATCCAATCAATTAATGAAATTGCTTTTGTGTATGGCAGCCAAAGAGAAATTGTCGATGAGGTTGTTCAAAGGGTTCTGGAGGTGCTGGACAGAAAAGAAGAATCACAGACTGAGCGTCCGATTGAATCTGATGACTCAATGCAGTCATTTAAAGGCTTCTCGAATCGCGCAAGCATGGTATGATATCTTCTTCTTCATCTTCACCAATATCCAATAGATGCGCGGGAATGCACGGATTAGAAATTTCATTTTTTCTAATCTCGGCTTGATGCTATATTTTGGTAAAACTACACAAATTGCAAGAAGTTAAATACTATTCTGAAATTTACATGGACGAAAATGTATTTTTTAATCAATTAGTGTTCCTTCAACATGTTCTTTTTAATTTGAAGTGCAAGTTTTAAAATTATTTCTTGCTGTATAATTCCTTTTTGGACGTTATGTGATGTGCTAAGTGTTTTTATTTATATTTTTTATGTCATACTATTTAGCAATAATCGCCCTCTTGAACGTTCACATTGTTGCGTAACAACCCGCAGATTTTGAAAATGGTATAGCTTACCCCCTACCTTCACTAGCTTTTCAGTCTGCTCCCAGCTTCTCCGGCTTGCTCTAATTCCATTTTATGAATTTTTCTCACAAAAAATGTGATTTCTGCTCAATTGCCCTGCAAATAGAGACTGGACTTTTAAATATTCACATGGCTTAAGGTGACAATGCACGTGTTACTGTTTAAATGAGTATTTTTTTTCATTGCTCTCGACAGTAACTTTTCATTCCCTGCTTCAAATTTGACATGCTCTTCCATACAATAAATTGCAAAAGACAAATCTCATCGAACAGTGTATGAAATTTTACTTATTAGATCACCTTGACTGCAGTAATTCGTTGTCAGATACAAAATAATCTTAGAAGCGACATTTGTCTAGACGAGGATAAAACCTTACATGAAGCATGTAGATGTGGTATTATTTAAAAGAGGAATTTTTCTTTTTTTCTAAATTCTATCGACCCCATTTCTTGAGTAGCTGCAGCAGTATGGAGATTATGTTTCACAAGCGACCTACTCTATTCTTGATTAGATGATTAGAAGATTAGCATTATTTTAATTGTGTAGTGGTTTAAACTTACATGGAATTTTATCGTGGTCCAACTGCAGTGGGCTATTGGAGGGAGAAAGAGTGAAAGCAGAAAAGGGACTCAAAGCAGAAGAAGTGAGGAGTTGATACGCGGGGAGAAAAAGATGAAGTACGCGGAGGAAAAGACCACAGGGCAGGTCAGGAAATGCAAGGTGTGCGTGTACGAGGAGCGGAGGAGGAGAGGGAGGAGTGTAGGCAAAGAAAGGGAGGAGCGGAGGACGAGAAAGGAGTCACCGAGGAGGAGAGGGAGGAGTGTAGGCAAAGAAAGGGAGGAGCGGAGGACGAGAAAGGAGTCACCGAGGAGGAGAGGGAGGAGTGTAGGCAAAGAAAGGGAGGAGGTTCGGAAACGCAAGTGCATGCAGGAGGAGCACAGCAGGATAGGGACGAGTGAAGGCAGTACAAGAGGGATGAGTGTAGGTAGAAAAAGGGAAAGACGGTCGGTGTTTTGATACCACCACTGCAACAATTCACGTATAGCAAGTCATATTGCAAATTGTAGCAACAGCCAATTGATAATCGGGTATTGCATGATGTCATGTCAAATGTAAGAGCCCGAGACAATGTCCACTAATCTACGAGAGGTACTGGCTGTTACTGCTTTTTTCCATGCACCGGTCCAAGCATTAAATACCCGAAAATGGCATCTGAATCTCGATTAGTTCCTCTAATGAACTAATCGAGATTCGGAACTTATCCAGATTTAGATGCCAATTGATAATCGAGATTGGGTCGCAATCTTCCACCAATCAACCTGAAAAGGATTGCCTTATAAACACCAATTGAAAAGCGGGATTGGGCCGCAATACCCCACCAATGAACCTAAAAATGAGTGTCTTCTCTTGTCTCTCCGTTTTGGTCCGACACACGAAAGAAAAGACGAGATAGAGAGAGGAGAGATCTTGGGAGGCTAGTTTAAACGAAGACGCTCTCTCGTGGTGCCTCTACCCTCGTCTGCACTCATCGACAGCTCCAGTCCGTGAGCGACGATGACGGCACTGCCCCGCACTCCCGACGCCTGCTGCTCACCGCCGCCGCCTCATTTCTTCCGACGAACTGCTTTGCTGTCCAAGCCGGGACGACGAGCTCCAACGGCACAGCCCTCTTCTCCCGCCGAACCTATCTGTCGGCCAAAAAAAAAGAAAAAAAATCCTCCCTCAAATTTGGGATTCTGAAGGTGAGACCCTGTTTTGTGCTGCATTTCTTTTCTAGGCCTTGATTTCTATTTTTTTTCCCCTTTTCTCTTCCAATCTAATTTGGGATTCTTTTTTCGCCAGGCCTGGCCCGGCGGGAGGCCGCCGTGTCCATTGCCGATCCCAAGGAGCTGCCGCTGCTTCCCACACCTCCAGCTACCGGAGACGACGCAGCTGCTCTCTGTCCCGAGCCGCTGCTGTTGCATCGTGATCCAGAACCGACGGTGCTTGCGATCCTTCCTCGTGACGACAAAATCACTTTCTGTTTTCGCAGGTTTGCTCGGCATCCCTTGCGGCTTTGTCTTGCATCGCCACCTGCGGCCGAAAGTCACTACTGAGACGAGCTGCGCCGTGTCACAAATCGTCAGCCGAGTCACCGCCACGTGCACCTTTCCAAACCACCACCATGGCCATCCTTTGCCAGGGAGCACCGTACCGGTGATCTGTCGAGCCGATTCCGACGAAGTCCAAATTTGGCGCTATCATCCTGTGAAGTTAGGTAAAATCTTGTCCGAATTTATTTGTGCTTTTGCATGTGATTGTTCACTCTGAGCAGCAATCGCCTTCGCTAAATCTATTTGCACACGCCTTCAGCTGCTGGATGATTCTTCTTTTTTCGTGTCTGTGTACTGACCACTTACCATTAACATGCAGTAAATTCCCGAGGATCTCCGTCTTCATTGGATTATCAGTCATCTGTGCGTGCTCTGCTGCGGAAGCATTCCAAAAACCTCAGTTCACTTCTTAGCTACGCCATGCCACACGAAGTTACCAACCTTTTTTTTTTCTTTTAGGGAGATAGAGAGAGGTCTGGAAGCAATACGCGGAAAGGATACTCGTTCTATGCCAGTGCATCAGAAGTTCAGTACCATGTGTTCCTGAGTTTCAGCGGAAAAGAGCCAACCTCTGCGCATTCTTGGACCAAGTTGAAATCTCGGTGGGTGATAAGATTGATGAGAGCCTTTCTATCAACAACTCTCAGATCTACATATCTCTCATCTCTCAAAACTTATCCTCAACTCTCAGATCTACATATCTCTCATCTCTCAAAACTTATCCCGACCGCAAATGGTGTCTCATTGAACATCAATGCATGATGTCTTGAGTCAAATGGAAGAACAATGATTCTATTGAACTTTACATGCTCTACTCGAGACATCTTCCCTAATATTTCAGCTGTCATAGCTACTGCTGGCGCTGGGGAATTTGTTACGGGTTTTGGGGTTATATAATTTGTCATCACCAAATTGCAATGTTCAATGGATGACCTTGAATTTGTCTACATTTTCTCCCTATCACAAGTTTTGAAAATCTTTTCCAGCCTTCGCTATAAATGCTGAAATTTTGCTTGGGTACCATGTGGTAACCACTTGGTAATTTCAGCGGTCATGTAGACCACTGCCATATAGAAAAACGCATCCAGTGAATTGAATTCTACTAAATTAGCCTACACTAATTATTCAGTGTATCTAGATATCGTTTGTAATTACGTGCAGTGTGTGGGTATGAATTAAATCTAGTCAACTAATGAAAGTGCTCTTGTGTATGGTAGCCAAGCAAAAATTATTGAATTGGTCATTCAAAAGGTTTTGGAGGAGTTGGGTAGAGAAGATGAGTCACATACTGAGCTTGATGACTTGACACAGTCACTTGAGGACTCTTTGAATCGCACAGTAATGGTACGATATCTTCTTCTTCATCAATATACAATCGACGCCTATCAATTTCGCGTACGTATTAGGCCTTACCTTGAGCGCGTTCTGGCCGACGTAATCAAGAACAAATGGACCAATGGATAGACCATTGATGTAGTTTTTGATAAAGATTAATCAATGGACTTAACCATTGATATTTGAATCGTGATGGTAGATTTAAATATGTATTTTTGACTTGTACAAAGTTTTATTGAAATGAATGACTCGTACTTGATTTAATATATATAATTGATGAATTGGATTGCGGGTTTCTAATAATGCTCTATACTTATATATATATATATATATATATAAAGATACATACATACATAGTGGCTGCTCGATCTACTTAGAAAAGATATGTACTACTCACTGAACTTGTGGTTGTTCACCCCTATTTTCCCAACCTTTTCAGGTTCTTTGGTTAGTAGCTAGTAGAGTGAGAGCGCTATTAATGGGGACTTTTGGAAGTGGACTTTGGGTAAGATTTGAGGCTGCGTCCTTCAGGTGAAATGCCGGCCATGTCACCCTCATTCTTGATAGTTTTAGGGTGTGGCATCTTGTGGTATTAGAGCTTAGGTTATTATTTTTGCGTATAGATTCTTTGGAATGTTATGAGCTTGTGTGTTAACATAAAACGCATTAGTCTTTTGTGAGATACACGGATATTGTTTCTTTTGATGCAAGTGCTCATCAATTATGATTAAAAGAAGCATGCTTTGCTTTGTAAGGGATAATAGAGATAGGTGAGTTATTACCTTTGTTACCGAAAATATATTTTATGGTTCTTGAGGTGCGATTTGACATGGAGAATTTATCTTGAAAGTCTTGATGCGTTACGTGACGATATTTGGTGTAATAAGCATTAATTTTAGAAGTTATAAGATTGAGTGGTCATATGAGACATAAATTTACTTATGGTGAATAAGTGAGATCAATTTGTGAACTTTTGAATTGTAGGTGATGATCTTACTAAGTAGCTTTGTGGAGCTAGTAGACATGGTTAGTTTCAATTATAGTTTTCTTAGAGGCAAAGTGAATAATTAAGTGATGATTCTTTAAGTTGAGAACTTGAGGCTCATTAGATTTAATGGAAGCCAGCTAAGTTCTTATCTCAGCAATTTGAGAAGGTATAGGCATTCAGTCGTAAGTGATGATCTCTTAAGTGGTGATATTCTTTGATAAGATTTATGGTAGACAAGTTCTTGCTTGAAAATCTCGGACTCCGTAAAGAATTAGGATAAATTGTTTTGGGAGACAGTTGAGATTGGAATTTGAAGAAGTGGATCTTGGTTTTGAAGTATTAAGAGTTAATTATCTCGGGGTGCTAGATGGGCAAATTTTTGAAATAAGTGTTATCAATAATCTCTTTTCAAGGTGTTAGTAAGGACACAAAAAGTATTTGAAAGTTTTTGTGCAATAAATAAGAGTTGATTTGCACAAACCTTCAACTGGTTGATGTGATATTCTTAGGCTAGTATGTTATTGAAGGGAATGTTGAAAGAAGAATCGATGACTTGTGAAAATTCAGATCGTGATATATCTTGATTTGATAGAAATTCATCGGATTAGATTTCAAGTGTTGACGAATGATTATGAACTTTGTGGTATTAGAGAAAATTGTCATAAAGGTATTATGTTAATTGGTGATACTATGGAGATGTTATGATTATGTAGGAATTGATGAGAGAGAGAAGCCTCCGAGTTGGTCGAGTGAGAGGTCGAGGAGTGTAGAGACCATAAGGTGTTGCTAGCTAAGAGTGGGAGTTCTAGTGAAATGGAGGAAGGAGAGCTGAAAGAGAAAGCAATTGGCTCCTAAAGTTAGGATTAGAGGAAGCCCCAGAAAGACTGTTCTATTATAGTCTGATCATAGGGAAGTTATAGAGGGTGAGAGTCGAGTTGAGGCTGTTGAAGAGGTCGGAAAGTCAATTTGTGAAGAAGGGGATGAGTGCCCTGAAGAAAGTCTAATTGAGGAGAAGAGGGAACATATAGACAAGGCCTCTCAAGATCATCAAAAGATTTTTAATAACGAGATGAGTGGGAGTAATGATGGGGAAAGAGAAAAGACCCGTGATTGTTAAGGATCGGGAGTTCTGAAAAAGGGGAAGAGAGAGTTGGGGAGGTTACTTGAAATTTGCAGAGGAAGTCATTCATTATGGAGTTCTTGGGGAGCACTCGCACGATGAAGAATCTCCTAAACAAAACAGGGGCATTAAACTTGAACTCAAAGAAGAATGTGCGGAACCACAGGAGTTAAAACTAGGAGAAGGCAGGGTTCCTCTACAAACCATTCAAGCCAGGTCTTTGTTGCCTGAAGGTAAAACTCGCTTGACTGGAGAAAGGGTTGTTCATAGCTTCAAGGACAAAGGCAAGAGCGTTGCCTTTATGCCAAATGAAGTCACTGAAACCGCATAAGAACATGTATGGATTGAAAGAGAATTTGGAGATGTTGTGAGCAGAGGGGACACGGACATAGAAGGGCTAAGCACTAAGGGTTTTGAGTTGTTCTCGAGCTCTCCTATTAGGAAGACAGAAAAAAAAAATCAGATAATTCGGGCGAAGCCAAAGGAAGCTCCAGTATAACAAGGATCTCTCAGCAATGGAAACAGCATTATTTACTAGCCTCAAGCGGTACAAGGCAATTCAAATGGTGAGCTCGTCCAAGGACTGAATCTTTGGGCATTAGAGGGAAAAGAAAAAAAAATTACTCAGTGGACTAGACAGACAACTGAGTTTTAACAAACACTTGTTGGGAGGGCAAACAAAGGATTATGATGATGTCAAATCCCCTTCATTAGAGTATTGGATCTCATGATTTGGAGATGAGTTACGGCTTCGATAAGAAACAAGTGGTGTGGGATAAATATGGGGGTAGCTTATACATGAGCGGTAGCCAAAAAGAGCGCAATCGACTATTGATGGGTGGAAGTAGAATTGAATTCGTTTAGTCGCTTATTAAGAAGATAGTTTCGGGACCATTGTATGAAAGTGCAAGGAAATTCTGCAAGATGAGAGAAGAATCTTGGGCATGTTGTAGAAAGCGTACTTGGGAGCTAATGGTTAATAAAGATAAGCATAGGCAACTATTGGCTTTTCAAGAAGCGCCGTAAAACAGATCAGATATAACTGTTGAGATGCTATCGAAATACCATCGAGCTCAATTGGAGATTTTGATTGGTAGGCTATCTTCCACTTCCATCTAGTCTTCCATCGTGCATCTTGGTCGAGATTTTTCTGAACTTAAAATGCTGAAATGTTTCCTATCAAAATGCTTTATCTGTTAATGGATGTAACTACAAGGTTTATGTAATGAATGGCTTTTATAGTGATTATATGTGCCCAATCTACTCCAAGGTTGACATGGCATCCAACATATGTATTTGGGCTGGTTGTGATGGTTCTCTTCATTGGTGTCATGTGGAGTGTGCCATAAGGGAATCTTATATTAAGAATGGACATAGTGCAATCGGCACCTTAGGGATGACAAAAATGCAATTCCATTATGTTGCTTGTAATCATTCTTTTGATATGTTTGATTTTGGCGAAAGAGAATTTCTCAAGATTTTTGCCAAGGGATGGAACGTTTAGGCATTTTACAAAGAACTTGAATATGTTAAAGAGGATTTTCCATTCAAGTAAGGACTTAAGGGGAAAACAATTATATGAAGTTGCTGATGAGTTGAGATTGACAAATTAATTTAACCTTCTTGAAGTATACAGTTACATGATGACTTTCTTGAATGAATTTGATTCGGCTAAATGTGATAAAAATTGTGGATTCCGGCATTGAACGAGGGGAAAGAGTCACCAATGTGGCTGGAACTAGCCAAGATATGTTGTGGGTTACCATTATAGTACCAGAAAAAGGTCCTTTCAAGTCAAAGTGTAAGTGTTAGGGAAATCCTTTATGATGTTTTGAAAATGACAAAATAAATCAAAGGTTACTAACGTGTTTAATTGTTGAGTAACAGACTATGTAGATGATAGAACATATAAATGATATTATCAAAGTCTATACTTTGAAGAACCATAAGACAGACTTTATGATGAGCTAAATCTGTTCAGACTTACGTCCAGATTGTAAAGTCTATAGCACTCAGACTCAGATTGTAAAGCCTATTGCTCTCGGATTTACATCCAAAACTCGACAAAACATAACACAAGCCCAAAACATATAACAACTAGTGATCCGGTTTGGATTCTACATCAATATTGATTTGATTGACTCAATCTAATTGATTGACAATTGGATCTTGAAGAAAAGAACTTTCTATACGAAGAAACCCTACTTATAAAAACCAAGATTCTATTTGTATAGGCGATCATAATCAATTTGGATTCTACTCCTATCACTCAACGGCTACCAAATCTTCTAGATACAAATCTATCCAATGGGTAGATTGGAAGACGATTCTCTAGATACTGTCCAACGGCTAGTTTGGAAGTGGAGAAATATTTAAGGAAATGAAGAACCGATGAGCAAGTAAGAGACGAAGCGTATAATTTATAATTCGAAAGTCTAAGCGACCTTCGATCATACACTTGTCTCTTGTGAGCTTAAATGTTTGTAATCGTGAGAGAAATACCAAAAGAGTGACTTAATGAGATAGTGTGATCTACCACTAAGCGTTTGCACTCAAAGTTGTAATCTCTTGTTGATTGCATAGTGGAATCCAACAAAAGGCTATTAGCGTGGGAGAGTGGACGTAGGCTTGATCTAAGCCGAACCACTATAAATCTTGTGTTCTTATTCTCTTCCTTAACTCATTTATTTTGCTCGAAATTTATTTTATTCCGCATATATTTGCCAAGGTTTATTTTAAACACCTATTCACTCCCCTCTAGGTGTTTATACTAGCACTTTCAATTGGTATCAGAGCTCGTATGCTTAATTATTGAAGTGTTTTACTTCTAAGCTAAAGATCCTTTATGGCTAGTATCTTAGCACCAGGACTTATGAAAGGGCAAAGCAACACCAGACCACCATATTTTGATGGAAAGGAATACAACGTTTGGAAGAACAAAATGAAGGCATTCCTAAGATCCAAAGATCCCTTGCAATGGAATGTTGTGGAAAAATGAATCAATCCCACTGCTGCATTTTCATCAAATAAGAATGGCAAAGACAAAGAAACCAAACCCCCTACTCCTATGTCTCGGACAGAGATGTCCAAAAGAGAAGCTCTTGATGCAAAAGCCATTTATTCTTTATATTGCGCCTTATCTCCTGCTGAATATAACATAATCTCTTCATGTGAAACAGCAAAAGAAGTTTGGGATAGACTTCATGTTACATATGAAGGGACTGATCGTGTAAAAGAGACAAAAAATTAACTTCCTGCTCGGCAAATATGAATCCTTCAAGATGAAGCCAGGAGAGTCGATTGGAGATATGTTTAGCCGTTTTACAGAAATTGCAAATGGTTTAGCATATCAAAGTCATCCAATTTCTTCCCCAATGAAGGTCAACAAACTCTTGCGAGGTCTCTCAAAAGATTGGAACCATATTAAGACCTTAATCCGGGAGACTCAGAGGATTATGCTTTCCGTTGATGAATTGATTGGCACTCTTCAATCCTACGAAGTGGAACAAATCAACAATGAAGATCCCGAAGGTAAGAAGTCCATCGCTTTAATATCTAACGTTGATTCTGATGATACAGGCTTAGAAAATGACATAGACGACGAAGAACTTGCCTCTATGATCAAGAAATTCAAAAGAGCTAAGTAGAAAGGGAAGGAAATTCAGTGAAAAAAGACAATACAAGCAGAATGGCCAGAAAAGAACAATAAAAGAAGATGATGAGCAAGGAAATATATGATTGATGGCATATTTAGACTTAGATTCGGAATCAGAATCAAAGTCTGACTTAGACACAGACTCAGAATCCAATGAGGAAATCGAGGTAAGTCATTTAGAAATTCCTACTAAAGTTCTTAAGTATATAAATGAGTTTTGCTTAAATCTCAAATCTTCTCTTAAAAGGATCTCCGAACTTAAAAAGGAGAATTCTTGGCTTAGACAACAGGATCTTTCTCAAAAAGAAAATTTTGAAATTTTGCAAAAAGATTTTCTACAAATAAAAGAAAGTCGAGATTTACTTGTAAAAAAAAAATGATTCTTTAAAAAAAGAATTTTCCAATATTTCGACAAATTTTCAAAGGGTTCAAAAACATTAAAGCATATTCTTTCCATGCAAGTACCTTACTATAATAAGTCGGGACTTGATTTCAATAAGGAAAGTGATTCTCTAATAGATTTTATCAAGTGTTCAAGAAGCATTTTGAAAAAATCTTTACAAAACCTGTTGGTCGAAATGTCCTCAAGTGTTCAAATTGTAGAGATTTGGAACACTTTGAGAAAGAATGTCCTAAAGTCTAGAGACATGTTAAGAAAGATTGGATAAAAACAACATACTCTACTAACTCTCATGGACCCAAAAAAAATATAGGTACCAAAGAAAAGATGAGCTGTTTTTTTGCAGGAAATAAAGGAAAATAAGAAATTGGTAAGAAATTTTTTTTTGGGCACATAATTCTCATTATGCTTGATATTCGATATATCCTTGGTTGATTGAGATTTTATAATGATCATATTTTGTTTTATTGAAGAAAGAATCGTATGATTTGTTTTTGTGATTCGTGAGTTGCGATTTGATCTAATATGTGTGATTGATTTGATATCTTTCTTAGAGATAATGCAAATTATTTTGCCTAATTTTATGCTCTCTAATTTTATCATATTTTGCAAAGTGAAAATCTGTTTTATGTGATATTAATTTGTTGTGCAAAGATATTCTTTCCTTAAATACTTTGTTATGATGAATTAAGAAAGAATCTCTGTTTATCTATGGAGATTTTCTATTTTGCTCTAAAGAAATGGAATGATCCAAATTGATGGATACCAAAAAGGAAATGAGTTGATTACAGGAAATTCAATAAGGCAAGAATGATTGCGAATCTACGTAGATTTTGGTATAATGAGAAAAGAATCTTAGGCGAAAATTGGTAATGATTTTTTTTTACTGGTATATTGGAATCATATACCTTGGGTAAGAGAATTTTTTTTTTCCTGCCTTGCAAATCTCTACATACATTTATCATGATTTTAGATGATTGCCTATGAAATATATATGATTTATATTGCAAATATCTTTTGTTATAAACATACGGCATTGCATTTTTTTTTTTTAAATTACTTGATTTGGCACGTGATAAAAATATCTACTTTCTTTTTGCGAAATGCATTAATAATATATTTTCGAGATTTATGCTTAAGGAAATCCCTTTAATCTTGAAAGATATTATTGCATATTTATGGATACTCTTGCTATATTCTTAAAAGATATCTTATATCTAGCAAGTTTGATCCACGAATCGAAGGAAGGTATTATGTAACATTTTTGCAAATATTATTATCTATTATACAAGTATTTGCAGGTGGCAGAAGAATCTTCCATGTGGATTTTGAAAAGCTCGATTTGAAAATCATGGAGATTCTATACTATCTTCTGGAGGCTCAAAAATTCCCTTCCTTGTGCAAAGTTTTTGCAAATTGTTGAGGAAATCCCTAATATGTCGTACGAAAGATTGAGTAGTTCTGAATTTTAATTTTAAATATGTTATTCAATTTATTTATTTGAAGAAATGGCATTATATATTATGTGATATTATTACAACTTATTTGTGCAAAAAGTTCGTTAAGTTTATGCAAGTTGAATTCAAGAAGAGCTTGATTGAAGAAAATAAATTTTTGCCTCGAATTTCAAAATGCAAATGATCGTTGTGGATATTATTGTTACAAAGGAAATAATGGAAAAATATTCTGCTCAATGTGCACAAGCCACAATTAGTGCTATTCGCAAATATTGTCATGATGATAGGGAAAGAAAGCGAATCCAAGAGAAAGGAAAGAATCGTGATCATCTCAAAAAGGCAACAAATTGAGGGGGAGCTTTGATCAATTATGGAAAAAAAATTTGAATCGATCGTGATCTTGATTATTATGGAAGGAAGGAAAAGGTAAATATGTTAGAACTTGTTAAGTTCTACAAAATCCGGTTAGTGCATCTTTTATTACCTTTTGTCATTAACAAGTCTCTTATTGACATTATCATTTTATTATGACAAAATGGGTCGAGTAAATTTTATAATGCATCCGTGATTTTTATTGGATATTTGTTGATATATATGATCGAAGTGAGCTATATTGCATATCTTTAATATTCGATTTACTTTATAAAAACTGATTTTTCAAAAATTTTGTTTCGTACAAGATATATTTGTTATCGTTTTATATTCTCTACGTGATACTATATCCACTATTATCGCTTTTTGATTATGACAAAAAGGGGGAGAGAATATAAATATGCATATGTGTTGACATTTATTGAGCTGCGATTATCTTTACATATATAATTATATGCTCAATCTATTTGCTATCTTGAATTACATTATTCTTTAAGATTGCATTGATTTATCATCTTTAAAAGTGTGATACACATTTGCATATTCAGAGATTGTTTTGTCATCATTGAAAATGGGGAGATTGTTAGGAAAATCCCTTATGATGTTTTGAAGATGATAAAATAAATCAAAGGCTACTAACGTGTTTAATTGTTGAGTAACAGACTATGCAGATGATAGAACATGTAAATAATATTATCAAAGTCTATACTTTGAAGAACCAGAAGACAGACTTTATGCTAAAGCTAAATCTGTTCAGACTTACGTCCAAATTGTAAAGTCTATTGCACTCAGACTCAGATTGTAAAGTCTATTGCACTCAAACTCATATTGTAAAGTCTATTACTCTCAGATTTACATCTAGAACTCGACAGAATGTAACATAAGCCCAAAACATATAACAACTAGTGATCTGGTTTGGATTCTATATCAAGATTGATTTGATTGACTCAATCTAATTGATTGACAATTGGATCTTGAAGACAAGAACTTTCTATACGAAGAAACTCTACTTATGGAAACCAAGATTCTATTTGTATGGGCGATTAGAATCAATTTGGGATTCTACTTCTATCACTCAATGGCTACCAAATCTTCTAGATACAGATCTGTCCAATGGGTAGATTGGAAGACAATTCTTTAGATACTGTCCAATGGCTAGTTTGGAAGTGGAGAAGTATTTAAAGAGATGAAGGACCGATAAACAAGTAAGAGACGGAGCATAGAATTTATAATTCGAAAATCTGAGCGACCTTCGATCATACACTTGTCTCTTGTGAGCTTAAATGTTTGTGATCGTGAGAGAAATACCAAAAGAGTGGCTTAGTGAGATAGTGTGATTTATCACTAAGTGTTTGCACTCAAAGTTATAATCTCTTGTTGATTGCATAGTGGAATCCAACAGAAGGCTATTAGCGTGGGAGAGTAGACGTAAGCTTGATCTAAGCCGAACCACTATAAACCTTGTGTTCTTATTCTCTTCCTCAACTCCTTTATTTTGCTCGAAGTTTATTTTATTCTGCATATATTTGCCAAGGTTTATTTAAACACCTATTCACCCCCCTCTAGGTGTTCATACTAGCACTTTTAGTAAGCAGTACATTCCAAGCCACAACATTGGCCGGAGTGATAAGCATACTTGGAGTTGGAGTTGCAAAGGAGTGATAAGCAATAACCATTATTCGATGAGTTGGAAAGTGTTGGCAGAATTAACAGGCGGAAGCGAAAATGGTTCAAAACTTTACTAATGATGCAAGAAAAGAAGTTGAGGGACTAAAACGTATAGCAATGACCAAGAATGAAAAGATTGAAGACAAGTGCATGGCTTTTTTGGTGGCTCAAGGATTCTTTTAATAGTATGGACTCGGCTATGATGAAAATTTCAATTCAATAGCCAATATTATGATGGTATGTGTTCAAATAACTCTTGCTATCCTTAAGTCATGGAAGTTTTGGTAGATGGATGTGTTGATTGCTTTCATACACGAAAAGATAGGCTACTTAGGAGCTCAAGAAGGAGGCAAGGAGCGAATATTCTCATTTATTTGAAGGCCAAGTTAAATTTTAAATTTCGAGAATAAAATTTTTGTAAGGAGAGGGTACATTGTAACTGGCCATCAGTGGGACCCAGTCACAGAAGAAAAAGAGAGAGAAAACAAAACAAAAGAAAGGTTGAAAAGTCAAAGACAAAAGAAAAAAAAGAGGGAAGAGATAAAAGGGAAATGAAAGCACACTTTGGGCAAAAGTTGAGCAGAAGGAAAGAAGAGAAAAGAAGAAAGAAGGAAGAAGAAGAAGAAGAAAGAGAAGAGAGGGCCTTATGCGTATCACGCCGCTGGCGCCTCACCAAGCTTATTCACAACACCCGGTGAGCTTAAGCCTCTCGTTTGTCCAATCGAAGTATTTTCTGGTTTAGGGCTCAAGTTTGGAATTTTGTGAAAATCGAGTGGCGAAGTCCGATTTTTAAGTCGTTGAGCCGCATATTTTTATAGAAATGATAGTTTAGAGTGTTGTGAAGTCATAAGATTTTATGGATTGTGATTTGAGCTTACAGTTTGCCCGAAACAAAATTTCACAGTTTCCCTCGCATGATGAACAGTGCACATCCAGCAGCTTCAGGCCTGTATTTTGTTGATTTTTGGCTTGATTTTGGGACGGTCAAATTGGGATTCTTGTAGTATGTTAAAAGGGCTTTCGATTGACTATAAGTGCATTTGGAATGGGTTTTTAGAAGAGAAAGTTATGGCATGACCAAGTTTTACGGTCAAACTCCTGGCTTGAATAATCACTTTTTGTATGCAATTTGTTAGCGCGTAAGAATCGTTTTGTTAACGTTAAGGCATAGTTTAGTCATTTCGCAGTTTAGGTAGAATTTTATTTGATTTTAACATTATTCCTTGGTTATTTGATAGGACCGCAAGTTCAACGATATGAGTATCATTTATTGTTTGGTCATAGGTGATGAGGTGAGTGGTGCTATCTCTTATTTAAGTTTGTAAAACTCATATTCCGAAATACTATGGATTATGTATTATGGTGTCCAACGTCTGAAGTTCGACGTCTGACATCTGACATTCGGAGTACAGCGGTGGGTGGCCAGTGGCCGGAGTTCGGCGGTGGGTGGCGGGCGGCCGACATCCGGCGACCAGTGGCGAGCGGCGAATGGTTGTCAGCGAACATCCTGTGGTTAGTGATGAGCCTCCAGGTCTCAACCTCAAAAAATGTCTTGAGAGAAGCCCTCTGGCCTGCTTTATAACCGCTGCGACTCCCCTCACCTCTTAAGACATCTTTTGAGGTTGAGACCCCCAGATTGGCATCAGAGCCAGGTTAAGGCGGATCTGGGTGCATGCTAAAGGGATCTTAGCTGTCCCACATCGCTTGGGAGAAGCCCTCTGGCATTCTTTATAACCGCTGCAACTCCTCTCACCTCTCAAGACATCTTTTAAGGTTGAGACCCCGAGAGGGCTTCTCCCAAGCAATGTGGGATAGCTAAGATCCCTTTAGCATGCACCTGGATCCACCTTAACCTGGCTCTAATGCCAATCTGGGGGTCTCAGGTCTTGAGAGTCTTGAGATGTCTTGAGAGGTGAGGGCCTTTAGCATGCGATGCACCCGGACCTTAACCTGGCTCTGATGCCAATCTGGGGGTCTCAAGTCTTGAGAGTCTTGAGATGTCTTGAGAGGTGAGGGCCTTTAGCATGCACCCGGATCCACCTTAACCTGGCTCTGATGCCAATCTAGGGATCTCAGGTCTTGAGATGTCTTGAGAGGTGAGGGGAGCTGCAGCTGATGCCAATCTAGGGGTCTCAACCTCAAAAGATGTCTTGAGAGGCCTCTAAAGATGTCTTGAGAGTCTTGAGAGGCCTCAAAAGATGTTTTGAGAGGTGAGGGGAGCCACAGCTGATGCCAATCTGGGGGTCTCAACCTCCTCAAAAGATGTCTTGAGAGTCTTGAGAGGCCTCAAGAGATGTCTTGAGAGGTGAGGGGAGCCGCAACTGATGCCAATCTGGGGTCTCAACCTCAAAAGATGTCTTGAGCAGGCCTCAAAAGATGTCTTGAGAGGTGAGGGGAGCCGCGGCGGTTATAAAGTAGGCCAGAGGGCTTCTCCCAAGCGATGAGCGGTCGGCGGCTGGTGGCTGGGGCCGGTTGGGTGTCGGGCATCCCACGAGCGGCAAGTGGGTGACGGGTGGTGACAAGAGTAAACGATGAGAAAATTTTTGATTTCTCATTTCTATTCCAGAATAGAAAAGCTAAAAAATTTAACTTCTGATTTCTACTCCAAATCTATTTATGGAATAGAAATCTGTTCCAGAAATAGAAAAATGAAATTGCGTTACCAAATAGATTTCTGTTCCAAACCTATTCTGGAGAATAGAAAAACAGAGAAATAGATAAACAAAAATTTTGTCATGCACGCCCTTATTATCCTGTTGATTTTGAAATGTCATGGTAAAGTATTTCTGGAAATGGCTTATGAGTTGATTATTATGCAATGGATGGAGGAAATTCTTTATGAAAAAAATTCTTTTGTTATATGTTATACGTTTTGGGTTTTGTGAGGCATTGAAAAATGCATTGTTTGAAATAACTTGAAATGATTAATTGTAAACGCCTTGATCAAATACTTTGTGAAGGAATTACCAAAAGTTATGGGTATGGATTCGTGAAATGCTTTAAGAACACATTCTATTTGATAAATTGAGTTGTGAAAGTTAATTTGATTCGGTTTGCAAAATTGGTTTATGAGATAGCTTATGGTTTTGATTGTGAATTCATTTTATGAAATGATATAAGAAATGCTTTGCGAAAAAGTATTTCTATCGGAGGAACCGAGCTACAAAAAGATTGTGAATTTCTGGATATTGGAGGATGTGGGTTTAGTGCTCAATATCGCTGTGAGCCCATGGAGAGGCTGGTGGGTATGCATACTGGATTTATGATATCCTTCTGGACCGAGCCGCTGACTTTGTAGATAGAGACCTTGCCAAGAAAGGAATCTTGGTCGCCTTGTCACAAGGCGTTGTGTCGTGACCATGATTAGATATTGAGTAAAATATTGGTCGATGGATGGACTATTGACATGTGTTTTGATATGAGATGGACTAATGGATAGACCATTGATGTAGTTTTTGATAGAGATTAATCAATGGACTTAACCATTGATATTTGAATCGTGATGGTGGATTTAAATATGTATTTTCAACTTGTACAAAGTTTTATTGAAACGAATGACTCGTACTTGATTTGATCTATATAATTGATGAGTTGGATTACGGGTTTCTGATAATGCTCTATACTTATTTATATACATAGTGACGGCTCGATCTGCTTAGAAGAGATATGTACTACTCACTGAGCTTGTGGTTGTTCACCCCTATTTTCCCAACCATTTCAGGTTCTTTGGTTAGTAGCTAGTAGAGTGAGCACTATCAATGGGGACTTTTAGAAATGGACTTTGGGTAAGATTTGAGGCTACATCCTTCGGGTGACAGGATGGCTCACCCTCGTTCTTGATGGTTTCTTCATCAGGGAAATTTGGGATGAAGGTTGTCATGATTTCGGCGAGCCCAAGTTGATGGACTCGAACCCAATGTCTCCACTTTGGTACTGGTTCTTCAAGCGTGTATGCGGATGTTGATATGGAGCGAGCAGATGGACTTTCATACGCTCTTGAAGTTCATCAACGAGTGGAGTGGGCACATTGATCTTGATTCAATCTTAGGAATGCGCAGACATTATTCAAATGTGGGCCTGACAGATGCAGCAAAAGAAAAGGAAAAAGCCTTTTGAAAGTTCATCAAATGAAAAATCATTGATAGGAGCTAGATCTTCCTTAAGTTTCAACCTGAGATTATTGCACTGGAAATCCAAACATCTAGGACGATGTTCAATAGAATCACGAAACTTCTCGAATTTTCAATGAAGCCCTGTAACTTCTTAAGAGATTGCATGAGCAGTTTGTACAAGACTGGTGCTCTTATCTATCTCATTGAAGAATAGAGGATTATTGAACTGGGTCTTCCTTTATTGGTAGAGAAATGAGAAACCATGAAATGTTTAACATCAATGGCTTTCCTGGTCCAATTCAAAATCAGGCTAAGAGCACAAAGGAAGATTTTGTCAATCACCATAGACTTTAGCAAAGGTATGTGGGATAATTACGGATGCGTTAGAAAGCTCATTGGGAAAATGCAAAGCAATTTAACCTAAAGGGCTTTGGAGGAAATGTAAAGACTATTTGGTAAATTCTACTTTGAAAAGCAACCTTAAGACAAATGTTGTTTGGTAGAAAACACATTTGCAAAGCCCCTTTGGTGATTAATTTAAATGTTTTAATTTTTATTTGTTTAGAATTAAAAATAATAATGTTTGCAACTTTTTTAATTTATATTTGACAACAATGTTAAATATGTTGTGTAAACAATTTTATTAAAATTAAAATTCCTTTTTTTTGCTAAAAAAACATCAAATGGAAAAAATTTACGTGCTCTCTTTCTCAATTACAATAAGAATACTTTCATTACAATAAAAACATGATAACATATACTTTGAGGAAAAAAGCTCATTATCCTTAAAAATTACAAATATCCTTAATTACTTCCTAAATTCATAGCTATTTGATCACGTAAACGTGCCATATCAGATGCTACATCATCTTTTGAAGCATTACCCTCCCCATTTACATCATCAGGATCTATTGTATATAATTTGGGATCCAAATCCACCCTAGATGAGTTTATCTCCACCTCTTGAGCAGTGTATCTGTTTTTTTGAAAAGTATGCAATTGAGTTCAAATTACAAGTATCCAGGCCAGCAATAACTACATAAAAGTATGTCATATTTTTCCAATAATATTCCAAAACCAGAGGATGACGAGCCAACTCGAGCCAAACATACCAAAAGTAAAATAACTCAAAAGACGGTTTTCTTTTGAACAAACAATGTGCGTACTGAACCGGATTGTGTCATCAAGCCTTGTCTAACAAATAACCTGTTCGCATCACAAAGTCCAGTCACAACATCAAGCACCTTATCATGGTTTCACTTTAGTCCCCTAGAACATCTTCAAACCATTAACGCAAGATGACACAACAAGATGACAGGAAAAGAAAAAAGGGAAAGCTCATCAACATCCCCCGCATTTATCATTCATGAATAGCAAGTTGAAAAAAGAACGCCTTTTTTTTTCTGGAGACCCAAAATGCCCCGATAGTCATTACAATCAGATCTTACTTCCCACTCCAATTCTTCCATCAGAGAGAGGGGGACACAAAGAAAAGAGAAACATGTGGAAATAGACTCGTACATTTCACAAGTGATCGGCAAACATGATCTCCGCTCCAGCATAATAGCTCTCACATGGCATTGAAACATAAGACTCCAAGCAAACAATGAACCCAGAAACGGAATGAAACTATATGCTAACTTGGTTCAGCCATTTCAACGAACACATGGTGAGCAATGAGTTGGGATTAGTAACAACGCATCGACAGTCCAGAGGTGCCTAGACTCTCAAAATAGGAAATTGCGCACCAACCTTGATAGTCATCCACGGTTAGGCTCTGTGCAATCTAGCTTGCGATCCAAGTCGAAAAGACGTTAAAAAACAAACCACCCGAAACGGGAAAAAATCGTCAGCGCAAGCTGACGCACGCAACGAAGCATCAGATTGGAACTAGAGACTAAAACACAAATCAGCAATTCCAGCGACTATGAACGTCACGACAAACGGCAAAAGCCGAAAAAAGGCAAACCCAAAGCACAGCATCTCCAGTCCCGAGCCACCAGAACCCGGGCAAAAAACGCACTCAACGATAGGGGAGGGGAGCGAAACCACGAGAAACGAAGGAGAAACCGTACGGACCGTGAGAAACGCTGGACCCACTCGGCGATTTGCAATACCCGTAGGAGCTCCTCCGCTGGCCGTAGTCCAAGACCATCGACTCCCCCCTTCCTCACCAGGAACACCGGGCTTTGGGAGAAAGGGGGAGAGAGGAGAGACGAACCAGTAGAGGACAAGCAAAGGAAAAGTGCAATCGAGCAAAGAGCGTAGTCGAGCGAAGAGTGCAGTCAAGCGAGAAACAGTCGTCACGAGGGAAAGAGCAATGGAATGGTGCAGAGCAATGGAAGGGTGGGAAGAGAACGAGATCTAAGGTTTTTTTTTGTTTTCAAAATGGGCAAAAGTGGTTTTTCAATAAAGTTTTGAGGGCAAAATAGGCAATTTACTATTTTCATTAAATCATCCCTTCAGCATTCCCAAGGATTGACTTTCACTTGAAAGCCCCTTGAAGAATGGTTGCCAAACACCTCAATTTGGGGTGAAAGGGCTTTGGGGCTTGAAGGGGCTTTCTAAATGCCCATCCAAACGCACCCTACGACTCTTCCTGCCTTAGGTGATTCATATTGCTTTTCTCTGTCAGCAGCTCGTAGCAAATATTTATTTGAAATGCAAATCGGTTGAGCTAAAGTCCATTCAGAAGCAAATCACCTCAAGAATTTATTAAGGCTAGAGCTATCTGACATTCATAAGCAAGTCACACATCTTTTGCAATCGTAGACAACTGCAATTTGAAGCATGATCACAAGATGTAATATATTGAAGATCCACTTTATATCAACTCACAAAAGTCATCACCCAATTGGTAGAATAGGCTATGCAAGAAGAAGAAAGCCAAAAATCAAGTTAAACAAAAATGTCACCATCTAAATAGTAAAGCAGGAAATATCTTACAAGGAGAAAATGCAGCAACCGCTGAAAGCAAAGCAGCATCAAAAAGAGCTCCATCAGCATCAAGACAATATATATCCTGCAACACATGAAAAATAAATGTAAGCAAGAACATTTTGAGCCAACATGTATGGTATTTATTGAAGTAGCTCTCCCAGCAAAAAGTTGCCCTCAGTCACAAGGTCCAAAGATTAATGCAGCTAAAAGGAAAACCCTGCACTCTATCCTAAATTACGCATCATAACATCTGGCATGAAGTATTACCAGGTACACCATCCAAGCTGCTTCTCCTTTGATCAGGAATAGCTCCTTCAGATCAATCATCCCAGAGCTGCAATAACCAAATGATTACTGATTCCAGCATATGAATATTAACCAGCACATGACCCAAGAAGGAATTAAAACATAAAATTGTTTTAAGAAACTGGAATATAATTGTCCTAGAATTAAACGACACAATGACCAGTGCCAAAGGAAGATAAGAGAGCACAAATCATGGACTTGAGGGAAACCTTATGACCCATTTAGTAAGGTATGTAGTCTTAACTCTAACAGCATCCTTCGATGATAATCTACTACCTTTGAACCTATGGGTTATTTTGTGACACAAATTGATCATAAGAGAATATATGGGGATCTGGACTTAGTAGAACCTATAGGAATCCTTCCAATTGTACTCGCAAGGTATTTGCAACTAAATTGAAGCTGTGCAGGGCCGACATCTCCATGAAGTGTAGGTTAAAATGAAAAAGTGAATGGTCTTTCCTCCCCCTTCCCTTCAGGAAACAAACCAGTATTTGAGTTTGAATGCTTGGAAACACGCTACGAAAGCCAGAACAAAGAAAAATCAATGTTTTCCTGTAACCAAGAGCAAGTTTACTCTTCACATAATCTCTATCCCGGATACAAGTCTAAGTGACAACAAACCCTTTTAACTTCTGTGGCTTTCAGTAGACTTTCCAAAGAGTTATCCCACTTTGTTTATTTGAGAGTTAGCAGCAGGCTTTACGGGGGCAAGATTGGTGCTACTCCACATGATCTGTGTAGACTTATTGCTACCTGATCAAGTGACTTCATGAAGTTTTGCTTCAACCAAAGAGTAACATTACGCGCCTATTTAGCGGACCCAATGGAATTTTCCATATTGAAAACAATCAAAAAGTTCGGTCAAAATAGTAACAGGCACAAGGTGGATACGGTTTGGAATTTTATGCCTTTCATATGCATTAGCAGGACACCCACAAATATACAGATGGCGTACAACAAGGTATTGTTAATAGCATATCACCCTTCCCCTGAAGCAACAGGAGAAAACTGAAAGATTTAAAAAGTCAAAGCAAGCTGAATAAAAAATGGAACTTTACCAATTTCACATGCCTTATAAAGAGTCAAAAGTTGCTTTGATGTCACTGGTGCTACCTCAGCAGGCCTACCTGGCCTCACAACTGGAGAGCATATAGGGGGCATATGAAACTCAACCGCTGAAAATAACACAAAGTCACATGACAGCGTCACACAAACCCTAGTAAAAAGAAAACTGATTGACCGGTACATGTCTGCTTACCTATACTGCCTTCACCAGGTGAATAAACAGGAGTCATGACTTCCATTTTTATAGCAACCAACATTGTCTGTGGAAAATATGATTGCGCGTGCTTTAATTAAATGTACTGTCAAAAGAGCAAACCCTATAACTTTCACAACAATAAAAATGGGCAAAAGAACGCTTCAAGTGCCATAACTTTGCACAAAGGGACACTTAAGTGCCATAACTTACGAAAGGTACACTTAAGTGCCACATTCGAAGAAAAACGGATCACTTAAGTGCTACTCCGGCCAAAATCCGACTAAAACGCCGACGTGGCATTTTTCCGGCAAAGCCAGCCCAAAACAACACTGTTTTGCACGCTGACATAGCCAAATAATGCAAAAACGGCGTCGTTTTGGCCGTGGTAAAAAAAATATATAAAAATTAATTAAATTATATTTAAAATTAAATTTAGTTAAAATATTTAAAATTAATAATTTTAAAATTAAATTTAGTTAAAATATTTAAAAAAATTATTTTAAAATTAAATTTAATAAAATTATTTAAAAAATTGTTTTAAAATTTAAAAAATTTTAAAAAAAATTAGAAAAATTTAAAAAATTTTAAAAAAAAGGAAAGGTGGGGGAGGCGGGCCGAGGATCGGCCCTCGGCCCGCCGCCGCCGCCAAGAAGGGCCGCCGACGCGAGGGAGGGTCGGCCGGGTCGCCGGCCCCGCTGTGGGCCGGGCGACCTCGGCCGACCAGCGGCGAGGGCTTGCGAGCCCTCGCCCCAGATCGAGGCGAGGGTTGCAGCCCTCGCCCAAATCCGGCCAAGGTCACCGGCCAAGCCAAGGGCCGCGACCCTTCCCAGATCTGTGGCCAGTGGCGAGGGCCGCGACCCTCGCCGGATCTGTGGCCAGTGGCAAGGGCTCGCGGCCCTCGCCGCCGGTCGGCCGGGGTCGTCGGCCCCTGGCCAGGCCCGGGCGACCTTGGCCGACTCTCCCCCCGCCGTCGCCGGCCCTTCCTGGCGGCGATGGGGCTGGGCGCAGGTTCGAGGGCTAATCCCCCAACCGCGTTTTTAAATTTTTTATATTTTTTATTTTTTTAAAATTTTTTATTTTTTTATTTTTTTTTAAAATTTTTTTAAATTTTTAAATTTTTTAAAATTTTTGAAATTATTAAATTTTTTTAACATTTTAAATTTTTTTAATTTTTTTAATTTTGTAAATTTTTTTAATATTTTTTTAATATTTTAAAATATTTTTTAGTTTTTTTATATTTTTTTAAAATTTTAATATTTTAACTAACTAAATTTAATTTTAAATTTAATTTAATTAATTTTTTTTTATCACGTCGGCCCAAAACGACGCCGTTTTTTGCATTATTTGGCCACATCAGCGTGCAAAACGGCGTCGTTTTGGACTTGCTTCGCCAGAAAAATGCCACGTCGGCGTTTTGGCCGGATTGACACTTAAGTGATCTATTTTATTCCGATTTTGGCACTTAAGTGTACCTTTCGTAAGTTATAGCACTTAAGTGTCCCTTTGTGCAATGTTATGGCACTCCAGGGGTTTGCACGTCAATAAAAATGAATGTCCACCTTAAATGATTTGCTCACTGTAAAAGTTAAACAACAGCACAAATAAAAAGGAAAAAATAGAATTTTTTTGTTGGTTCAGCTACAAGTAAATACAGATGCAACTACTTTGAACATGTTTAAGTGCAGGAGTGCATCGGCATATGCATCACATCGACATGAGACTGAAAAGGTGAAAAACTCACGATGGAACCAATCTTTGCCAGCGCAGACCTGTCAGAGGATGCAACAGCCCCTGCATTATCAATGCTAAGCAATGACAGGAGGAGTACAACTTGCGTGGCCTTGATGAAGGAGGAAAAAACAAATCACCAGATAAACCAAAAGCTAAACGAACTGACTGAGGGACACAATAGTATCTCTGGCTTTTTCCAGGGGCCTAGCATCCGGCGTATCGATTCGGAGAGATGCCGCTCATAGTAGCGAACGGGGAAGAGGCGTCTGAAAGCATTGACCTCCATCTCTGACGACCAATCTCCGGCAGCATTCGGCGCCCCCCATTTCTATGGCTATCTACAGATAGTGATTTCCAGCAACGAGAACCGAGATAAAAACTGTGAATTAAAAAGAGCCCATTAAGGGTAATCCCAGATATGTCGGAAACTCTTAACAAAAATTTGAATTTTACTGATAAAAAAAACTAAAATTTGTCCCAACCCACGAGCAAGGTGACTACAACCATCTGGTTTTCTCAAAAAGGAACGTTTTTGTTAAACTTATATAATTTTATTATTTCTTTTAATTTTTTAATATTTTTATTATATTTTTTTTTTTTTCTTTTTTCTTTTTTTTTTCCTTCTTCCTCATTTGTGGCCGGTCGCCGGCAACTGGCTAGGCGAGATCACTCCATGCCCTTATTTGAAATAATTTGGTCACTTCAAACTTTTATTTGAAACAATATCCACTTTAAACCCTTATTTAAGAAAATTATGGCACTTCATGCCCTTTTTTGAAATTTTTCCTTAATTTAATTACAGTTGTGGAAAGGAAAGGGTGGAAAAATAACAATAATAATTTTTTAAAAAAAACCTAGAGAGAGAAAAAGTGAGTGTGAAACAAAGAGAGAGAGGGAGAGAGGGTTGTCCAAGCACCGACGAAGGCCGGCAACCTTCACCAACTAAGGTGAACCAACAATGTTGTCACCAATTGAGTTGAACTCTTTTATTTTTTTTGGCCCAAAGAAAGAAGGGCAAATACCACAAAAAGCCCCAAATTAAGTCAATTGTGACATAAATACTCTGAATTTTTTTCATATCACACAAGGTTATAAACTTATTCATGATGACACAATAACCCCCAATTTTTTTTTTGTCAAGAAAAAGAAACTTCAACCTATATTATTTATTTCAGTTCTATCCAAGGTATATTTATCATGTTAGTATAAGTTTGGAATTTGTTATGTTATAAAAAAATTGAGGTATTTATGTCACAATTGGCAAATTTAAGATTTTTTTTTATGATTTTAACCTAAAAAAAGAATTAGACCCAATTAACTATGCTCTTTGGAATAGTTTGAAATTTTGGGAACCATTCTGGATGATCTTTTTCTCTTCTTCTTTTTTCGTGTCTGTGTACTGACCACTTACCATTAACATACAGTGTGTTCCCGAGGATCTCCGTCTTCATCTCTGTGTGCTCTGCTGGGGAAGCATTCCAAGAACCTCAGCTCACTTCCTAGCCAGGCCACGCCACACCAAGAGACCAACCTTTTGTTCTCTTCTAGGGAGGGAGAGAGAGGTCTGGAAGAAATAAGCTTCCCAGATATGGCACACTCAAAGGCAAGAGCCTTTGAGTTCGATGTGTTCTTGAGTTTTAGTGGAGCGGATACTCGTTTTGACTTCACGGACTTCCTCAATAGAGACTTGAATAATGCCATAATCTGTGTATTCAGGGACGAAGATGCTATCAAGGTGGGTGATAAGATTGGTGAGACAATTCTACAGGCTATCAACAACTCCAAAATCTACATACCCATCATCTCTCATACTTATCCTGACCGTGAATGGTGGCTCATCGAGCTTGAACGCATGATGTACAATGTGTTTAGGTCAAATGGCAAAAAAAGGATTTTTCCTATTAAGTGGAACCTGGGCATGTTAAACATCAGACTCCACGCCCCAAAAATCTTTCCTCCGAAGTTGAACTTAGGGCGTTCAAAGGGGCTCTTGCAAAGGTTGGTCAAATCAAGGGATGGAAGGTCGAGGAGGGACAAAGTAAAACTACCTTTAAGATGCCTGCCTAATTCTTCCTTTTTTGGTTTTTGTTTTAGGAAATAAAACATTGCCCTATCAAATCATTTATTTTCTTCTTCTTTTTTAAATGGAAAATTTCGATAACCACTTCCAACTTCAAGTGCTACTCCTATTGAACTTTACAACCTCTACTCGAGACATCATCCCTAATATTTTAGTTGTTATAGCCACTGCTGGCCCTGGGGAACTTGTTACAGGTTTTGGGGTTATATAATCTGTCTTCCCCAAATTGCAGTGTTCAATAGATGACCTTGAATTTGTCTGCATTTTCTCCCTATTACAAGTGCTGAAAATCTTTTCTAGGCTTAGCTATAAATGTCGAAAGTTTGCTTGGGCACCATGTGGTAGCCACTTGGTAATTTCAGCCATTGTGTAGACCACTACCAAATAGAAAAATGCATCCGGTGAATTGAATTCTACTAAATTAGCCTATACAGATTATTCAGTGTATTTAGATATCGTTTGTAACCACATGCGATGTGTGGGTATGAATTAAATCTAGTCAACTAATGAAAGCGCTTTTGTGTATGGTAGCCAAGCAAAAATTGTCGATTTGGTCGTTCCAAAGGTTTTGGAGGAGCTAGGTAGAAAAGATGAGTCACGGACTGAGCATCTGATTGAGCTTGATGACTTGACACAGTCACTTGAAGACTCTTATAATCGTGCAGTGATGGTACCATATCTTCTTCTTCGTCAGTATACAATTGACGCACGTGAATGAACGGATTTGAAATTTGATTTGTTCTAACCTCGGCTTGATGCTATAATTTGGTGAAACTACACATATTGCAAGAAGTTAAATGTTATTCTAAAATTTACACGGACAAAAATATATTTTCCGATCAATTAGTGTTCCTTCAACACATTCTTTTTAATTGGAAATGTTGTTTCCTATAAATTAAATGAGTACACAAATACAAGTCTCATAAACTGTAATTTTTAAATTTATTTCTTGCTGTATAATTCATTGTTGGACGTTATGTGATGTGATGAGTGTTTATTTTTTCCTTTTTTTTTTATTTCATACTATTTGCAATAATCGGCCTTTTGAATGTTCACATTGTTGCGTACTAGCCTGCAGATTTTGAAAATGGTTTAGCTTATCCCCTACCTTCTCTAGTTTTTCAGTCTGCATGACCATCAAATGTTACCTAAAATCTTGTTGTCCAAAAGCATTAGGACAGGAGGCTATTCTCCAAAGATCGATTAGCAAAAGCATGGCTTTGTTAAAGCTCGACAGGTTCTCCAACCCCATTCTGCCTCCTGTTTTCTGCCTTTGCTAGTTTCTCCCATCTTCTCCAGCGTACTCAATTTCCATTTTAGAATTTTTCCCACAAAAAAAAATATATATATCATTTTTCGCTCGATTGACCTGCAAACAGAGAATGGAGTTTTAAATATTGACATGGCATGGGTTGGCAGTGCACGCGCTACTGTTTTAGTAAGTACTTTTTTCCCAGCTGTCAACAATCTCTTTTCCTTTCCTCCCCCTGCCCCCCTTCAAGTTTCGAAAATTCTTCCACACAATGAGACAAATCTCATTTTTTGGGACAGTGTATGAAATTTTACTTATTGTACCACTTGACAACAATTTTTGGTTGTCAGCAGGATAAACATTGCGAGATACAAAGTAATCTTTAGGAGCCACACGTGTCTTGATGTGGATCATTATATGAAGTACATAGATGTGGTAGTTTATATGTGCCAATAGGAATTAGTCAAGCTAAATGTTAGCACTATACTATTCAAAGAAAAATTTCTTTTCTTTTCTTTTTTATAGAAATAATTCTATGGGCCCCAATTTTCGAGTAACCATAGGAGTATAAACAATATGTTCTACAAGAAACCTAATCTGTTCTTGATTAGATGATTAGTGAGAAAAGATTAGCATTATCTTAATTATGCAGTGCTTAAAACTTATGTGAAACAATGCGGTCCAAGTGCAGCAGTATGCCGGAAGAGAGAGTCTAAGCAAAGGAAGTATAGGGAGAGGGACGAGTCTAAGCAGTACTAGTACAGAGAGGAGATGGAGTAATCTAAGCATAAATAGGATGGAGGACATGTACACGGAGGAGGGCAGTGGGAGTACAGGGGGAGAAGTGGAAGCAGCAGAAGCGGAGGGAGCAGTGGAAGCAGCAGAAGGACTAGCAGCAGCTGAAGAGGGAGGAGCAGGAGCAGTGGAAGCAGCAGGAATAGCAGCGGGGAAGAGAAAGCGGGGGAAGCAATGAGAGGAAGTTTTCAAGATATTTGTTTGGGGGCGTTCTTGGTGTGCCTTCTTTATGCATTGTGTTTTAGCCTTTCTCTGCTTAATAACAAGGAAACAAGCCGATAAACAGATGGGTTATGGATGCTTCTTTCGTTTTTTGATTAGCATCGGATGGTAAATGGCGACGTTCAAGCTTGTAAGGAGAGTTTCCATAGATTTGATAAGTATCTCAACTTCTGTAATTCAATCATCTCTGAGAATTCTGATCCCGGTGCTTGTGGTCGGCATATGGTATGAAAATATTTGATCTCAAAGAGTGGAAGAAGAGAAACATCATTGGAATATATCACCGATAGCAAGAAATGAACGAGGATAGGACATTGTGGATAGTCGGCGTCTTACCCCTTGGATTGGTCGCTTTCTACAATCTGACTAAATAGTTCGATCGAAGGTGGCATCTGTTTGGACTCGGCTATGATCCAGCACTCAACCGGACAGAAATGGACAATTCAGCAGTCATTCATTACAATGGAAACTATAAACCATGGTTGGATTTGGCAGTCTCCAACTATTTCATAAATCTACGATCAGTCTTGAAGGGGAACAATGCAGCTGTGTATGCATAATAAACCAATCAAAGAGAAGGAACTTTGCCATGCAATTACATTTCAACCTGACGTTCCTGAGAATTGCCGACACAGTCTCGTGGGTTAGAGAACTGTCCTCCAATGGAAGATGGCATGAAGTGTTTGTTATAATATGTAATATATTTTTATTGGCAGAAGAACAGCCCAAGTGCCATAACTTGGTACGGAGGGACACTTAAAGTGCTATAATTTCGGAAATGTACACTTAAATGTCAGTTTCGGAGTAAAGTGGAACACTTAAGTGCCACTCCAGCCAAAATCTGGCCAAATGGCTGACGTGGCAATTTTTCGGCGACTTAGGTGCAAAACGGCGTCATTTTGCACGCCGACGTGGCGAGAAAATGCAAAAACAACGTCTTTTTGTGTATGATGTGTAAATAATTAATATAAAAATTAATTAAATTAAATTTAAACTTAATTTTATTTAAAATATTCTAAAAAATAAAAAACTTAAAAATTAAAAACTTAAAATTAAAAAACTTAAAATTAAAAAAAATTAAAATTTAAAAAACTTAAAATTAAAAAAAATTAAAATTTAAAAAACTTAAAATTAAAAAAAATTAAAATTTAAAAAAATTAAAATTTAAAAAACTTAAAATTTAAATATGGAAGTTTTTTAAATTTTTAAATTAATTTTTTTTAAAAAAAAATTTAAAAATTTTAAGTTTTTAAAATTTTAAGTTTTTAATTTTAAGTTTTTTAATTTTAAGTTTTTTAAATTTTATTTTTTTAAATTTTAAGTTTTTTAAATTTTAAGTTTTTTAATTATAAGTTTTCTATTTTTTAAGTTTTTTATTTTTTAGAATATTTTAAATAAAACTAAGTTTAAATTTAATTTATTTAATTTTTATATTAATTATTTACACATCGACACAAAACGACGTCGTTTTTGCATTTTCTCGCCACGTCAGCGTGCAAAACGACGCCGTTTTGCACCCAACTTGCCGGAAAATTGCCACATAAGCCATTTGGCCGGATTTTGGCCGGAGTGGCACTTAAGTGTTCCACTTTACTCCGAAACTGGCACTTAAGTGTACCTTTCCGAAGTTATGACACTTAAGTGTCCCTCCGTGTCAAGTTATGGGTGTCCCAAACTCTATTTTTATTATTCTAAATATGATCCCAATATTGTATTCTCAATAAATTCCGATTTATTACCCAATTTATTAGCCACGCGTATTACGTGATATTTGTCCGCTAATATGTTACCATAACGATTTTGATGGAAGATATCGGTAACGTAATAAACGGAATAAAAACGTCAGGTCGTATAGTTCAAACCCTATCACTACAGAAAAACACACCATCAGGTTTGAGGGGTATTGGTTAGTAGAACAAGACGTACAGATCTGGTGTTCTCTATATTGCAAATCAATCATGCTGTGTGGATCCAGAAAGGTTTAGAGGTTTCTCACCTTTGCAAATTTTCATCAATGGTTGGAGGTATGTTGATCTTTACGTTTCCGCAAATCGATCCCGAATTTTGTACGAATTTATCCGTGATTGATAAATCAGGATCATCAGGTTTTAGTTTATATTTATTCTAATAGTTGGTATCAGAGCATGTTTACAATCTCTGCCTTAGTGAAATTTTTGGAATTTATTTTCATTGAATTATGTGTGGGTAAATTCGGATTTCTATATGGCTTGGATCGGAATTTAGAATTCCAGCCAATTTCGAGCAACCCACCACGCGATAATGGATCTGCATGATCACACCGCCATTAGGAAGAAAAACCCTTAAATTTTTTGGCATATTACTAATCGTTGGAGGTTAATCGAGCGATGAAATTTTGGTGGTTAGGGTTTTATAGGGCAAATCGTTTTTAGGCTAAATTCTAGTCAATACATTAGTCGTTTTTACCAGATCTTGAAATTATTCGTTCATCCCGACGTTCCCTTCAAAACCCATCAACCAATTTGGTTGGACACGAGCTGTGGAAGGAGACCCAGGCGGCGGAACGGACTAGGTCGCGGTGGAAGAAGCAACGGAAGAGAAAGGCCGAGGGGCTGAAACGAGCGGGTGCAAAAGCGCGCTTGCGTTGCATGCGCGCCTATGATTTCTCAATTCTGCCCCTCCGCATTTAGGAAAATTGTGATTCTGCCCTTGCCTGCATAAAATTGTGATTTTAGCCCCCTGGGGCGTGAAAACTTACGGTTTTGCCCTTTTTGGGCGTAAAATCCCTATTTTACCCCTTAAAAGTAAAATTCCAATTCTAGCATCGCGTGCAAAATTCCAATTTTACCCCTTTTGCACGTGATTTTACTGTTCTACCCTTATGTGCAATTTTATGAATATCTTTTCATAAGATTAAATGTCTAGTGATCCGTATATATTTAATTAATTAAGGATTAGCCACAACATCTTTGATTATATTAAATTATATACATTAAGAGCCTTTGGATCAAATATAGTCAAAGACAATATTGTGATTAGTCACATTAATATTATGAATTTTATCCCACAGGAATTTTCAATATATTAATGTGATTAATTAGGATGAAATATTATTTTATCTTTCTTAATTTACCCACAGGGATTAAGGAAGGGAATATAATTTGATAGTTTCATCATGAAGTAATTATGAATCAATTTAAATTAGAAACTTAGCCCACAAGTAGTTTTTAATGTTATGTGATTCATATTTTATAACATGTTTTACATTGGTAAAATATGATTTAAGTTTATTTGCCTCAAATATATTGATACATAAGTTTTATTTGATTATGATGCAGTCTTACCACCTACGATTAATTTTGGTATAATTGTTCCCGAGCTTAATGGAAATAACTTTAAAGAATGGAGGGAATTAGTTCTTCTTCAATTGGGGTGCATGGATCTTGATTATGCTCTAAGGTCAGACGAACCACCTGAACCTACTGAGAATAGTACTCATGCTGAACATACTCGTTATATTCAATGGTAACGGTCCAACCGTCTCAGTGTGATGTACATAAAGACAAAACTCTCTGCTAGCATTTGTGGTTCAGTCATTCAACATAACAATGCCAAGGATTTGCTGGAGGCTATCGATGCACAATTTGAGTCTTTAGAGAAGGCGCATGCCATGACCCTAATTATGAAGTTCTCATCATTGAAGCTTACCGGTGTAAGAGGTGTGCGTGAGCACATCATGATGATAAGGGACATTGCAGCTTAGCTGAAGAATCTTAAGGTTGGGATATCATAATCCTTTCTTGTATACTATATCCTAAATACTCTCCCACAAGAGTATGCCCCTTTTCAAGAACTCTTACAACACACATAACACTAAATGGTCAATCAATGAACTCATGACCATGTGTGTTCAAGAGGAAGAGGGGCTACTAATGGAGAAAGTGCTCATATGGTAACATAGGATAAGTATAAAGGGCAAGGCAAGCAGAAGGAAAAATGTAAGATACATATACCTCCCCAAGCTGGCATTAAGAAGGAATCTAACTGCTTTTTCTGTAAAAAGAAGGGGCACATGAAGAAGGATTGCACCAAATTTAAGGCCTGGCTCAAAAAGAAAGGTAACCAACTCGCATGTATTTGTTATGAAACTAATATGGTTGATGTGAGTTACAACACTTGGTAGATTGATTCTGGTTCTTCAATCCACATTTCGAATTCCTTATAGGGTTTTCAGAACCGGCGGAAACCAGTGGGAAGTGAACAAGGCATCTATTCGGGAAACAAGATGCACTCGCGTGTGGAAGTTATTGGGACATGCAGATTAGTTCTCAGTAGTGGTTTTGTTTTAATTTTAGAAAGGACCTTTTATATTCCTAGTTTTTCTAGGAATTTAATTTCAGTTTCAAGACTTGTACCTTTGGGATACTCCTTTGAATTTTCAGATTCAACATTCAATTTATCTTATAAATCTGAAATTGTTGGGAGTGGTATTTTGTTTGATGGTCTCTTTCGAATTAATTTACAAGACAATGCCGATGCACGTTCATGATAATGTTGGTATAAAACGATGTGTTGTGAATGAGGATTCCTCTATGTTGTGGCACCGAAGATTGGGACATATCTCCATTGATAGAATTAAGCGACTAGTAAATGATGGAGTACTTAATACTTTAGATTTTACTGATTATGATACTTGTGTGGACTGTATAAAGGGAAAACAGACTAACAAGTCAAAGAAATGTACTAAGAGGAGTACAGAAATATTAGAAATCATACATACAGATATTTGTAGTCTAGATATGGACTCAAATGGTCAGAGATACTTCATTTCTTTCATAGATGATTATTCACGATTTATGTATCTCTACTTGCTTCGTAATAAGTACGAAGCACTAGATGCCTTTAAGGTATTTAAAACTGAAGTAGAGAAACAATGCGACAAGTAAATTAAGATCGTGAGATCAGAAAGAGGTGGAGAATACTACGGTAGATACACTGAAGATGGACAAGTACCTGGTCCATTTGCAAAGTTTCTTAAAGAGCATGGGATTATTGCTCCATACACTATGCCTGGTTCACCGGACCAAAATGGTGTCGCAGAAAGAAGAAACCGAACATTATTGGACATGGTGCGGAGTATGCTCAGCAACTCCAAACTTCCTAAGTTTTTATGGACTGAGCCTCGTGTACATATTAAACCGAGTTCCAACCAAGGCTGTTCCAAGGACGACTTTTGAGTTATTCAAAGGTTGGAAATCGAGTTTGCAACATGTACGTGTTTGGGGATGCCCATCTGAAGTAAGAGTCTACAATCCACAAGAAAAGAAGTTAGATCCAAGGACTATAAGTGGGTATTTCGTTGGATATGCCAAAAAGTCCAAAGGATACAGATTTTATTGTCCATCTCACACCACTAGGTTTATGGAATCAAAAAATGTTAAATTTCTTGAGAATGACTTGATTAGTGGGTGCGATCAATTTAGGGACTTTATTCCCGAAGAAGATCATTCAGATACTCAACCTTCCACCTTAGGTACTGGATTGGTTGTTGCTTACAACGCCTCTTCAGTTCAACTGGTCGTTGAGCAATGGATCATTGAAGATCCATAACCTACTGATATTGATCCAGTAGACCCAACTGTTCAGCAATTACCAGATACTGTTGAGCTTCCAGTTGAACAACAAACTCCTCAAGAGGATGTTGATGCAACATTAAGAAGATCTACTAGAATAAAGAAATCAGCAATTCCTAATGACTATATTGTGTATCTACAGGAATCTGACTATAATGTTGGAACTGAAAGTGATCCCGAGACGTTTTCACAAGCCATGAGCTGTGATGTGGTACAATGCCATGAAGGAAGAGATGAATTCTATGGCATCAAATGAAGTATGGGATTTAGTTGAGTTGCCTGATGGTGCGAAGGCCATTGGTTGTAAATGGGTCTTCAAAACTAAGAAGGATTCATTAGGCAATATAGAGAGATACAAAACCAGACTCGTTGCCAAGGGATTTACTCAAAATGAGGGAATCGATTGCACGGAGACGTTTTCTCCTGTATCCAAAAAAGATTCTCTTCATACTATTTTGGCATTGGTTGCTCATTTTGATATGGAGTTACATCAAATGGATGTGAAAACGGCGTTCCTCAATGGAAAATTGGAAGAAGTGGTTTACATGAAACCAAAAGGATTCTTTTCTAGTGCTGGTGAGTATTTGGTATGCAAGCTTAAAAGGTCTCTATATGGCTTGAAACAAGCATCCCGCCAATGGTATTTAAGATTCCATGAGATCATCTCTTCTTTCGGTTTTAAAGAGAATATCATGGATCAATGTATATACCAAAAGGTTAGTGGGAGCAAAATTTGTTTCCTTGTGCTATATGTAGATGACATTTTACTTGCAACCAATGACAATGGGTTGTTATATGAAGTGAAACAATTTCTCTCTAAGAGTTTTGATATGAAGGATATGGGTGAAGCGTCTTATGTCATTGGGATTAAGATCCATAGAGATAGGCCTCGAGGTATATTAGGACTATCTTAAGAAACCTATATCAATAAGGTCTTAGAGAGGTTTCAAATGAAAGATTGTTCACCAAGTATAGCACCAATTGTGAAGGGTGATAGGTTTAATTTAAACCAATGCCCAAAGAACGATTTTGAAAGGGAACAAATGAAGAACATCCCATATGCTTCTGCTGTCGAAAGCTTGATGTATGCTCAGGTTTGCACTCGACCTGACATAATATTTGCTGTGGGAATGTTGGGAAGATACCAAAGTAATCCAGGTATGGACCACTGGAGAGCTGCAAAGAAAGTGATCAAGTACCTTCAAGGAACTAAGGGATATATGCTTATGTATAGACGGACGGACAGCTTGGAGATAGTTGGTTACTCAGACTCAGACTTTATTGGCTGCGTTGATTCCCGTAAATCAACATCAGGATATATTTTTATGTTTGCTGGCAAAGCTGTATCCTGGAGGAGTGCAAAACAAACCTTGGTTGCCACTTCCACTATGGAGGCAGAGTTCGTTTCCTGTTTTGAGACCACCTCACATGGTGTGTGGTTGAAAAGTTTCATATCGAGACTTAGAGTTATGAATTCCATTGCTAGGCCATTAAAAATATTTTGCGACAATTCAGCTGCAGTTTTTATGGCTAAAAACCACAAAAGTGGTAGTCGAAGCAAGCACATCGACATCAAGTATTTAGCCATCAGAGAGCGTGTTAAAGAGAAGAAAGTGGTTATAGAACACGTAAGCACTAGATTGATGATAGCTGATTCTTTAACTAAAGGCATGCCACCAATGAGTTATAAGGATCATGTATTTAGAATGGGCATTGGTCCAATCATGTAAATTTTCCTTTATATGGAAGAATTTGTGAGACATTTATTCATTTATAATGTTTTTCTCAATACAGTTGTATACATTCAGTTATTCTGAGAAAAACAATTACGCTTGACCTGGAGTAAACATAAAGGTTTATTCATTAAGTTATTTGATCACATATGGGCTGATGAAATGCATTGTGAACACGGAAGATAATACTCGCCTTAAGAGGACTCATCGCCATGATTCATGTGTTTATTTAAGTATGAAGTTTATGTAAGTTTGGGTTAATAATTCATTTGATGGAATATTGGGATCAAGTGGGAGAATGTTATAATATGTAATATATTTTTATTATTCTAAATATGGTCCCACTATTGTATTCTCAATAAATTCCGATTTATTACCCAATTTATTACCCATGTGTATTACGTGATATTTGCCCGTTAATATGTTACCATAACGGTCTTAATGGAAGATATCAGTAACATAATAAACAGAATAAAAATGTTAGGTCGTCTAGTTCAAACTCTATCACTACAGAAAAACACACCATCAGGTTTGAGGGGTATTGGCTAGTAGAACAAGACATACAGATCTGTTGTTCTCCATATTGCAGATCGATTGTGCTGTGTGGATCCAGAAAGGTTTAGAGGTTTCCCACCTTTGCAAATTTTCATCAATGGCTAAAGGTATGTTGATTTTTACGTTTCCGCAAATCGATCCCGAATTTTGTACGAATTTATCCGTGATTGATAAATCGGGATCATCAGGTTTTAGTTTATATTTATTCTAACAGTGTTAGTCCACTTTAACGAAGTGAAGTGAGCAGGAATTGAAATCACTGAGCCTTCCATGATAAATTCTGTTGTCAAAGCGTCGTCAAAGCGTCTTTCAAAGCTATCCAATAAACAAGGGAAGTCCATCCATGCTTGTGTGCTCAAGCAGGGTCTCGACACATTCTCTTCCATCAGCAATTCTGTCATGGATTCGTACATGAAGTGCAGGGACTTGGAATCTGCGTTGGGCGCCTTCCGGTCAATGCAAAGCAGGGACTCCGTGTCGCAGAATGTGCTCACTCGTAGGTTTCTTCATCAGGGAAATTTGGGATGAAGGTTGTCATGATTTCAGCGAGCCCAAGTTGATGGATTCGAACCCAATGTCTCCACTTTGGTACTGGTTCTCCAGGCGCATATGTGGATGTTGATATGGAGCGAGCAGATGGACTTTCATATGCACTTGAAGTTCATCAACGAGTGGAGTGAACACATTGATCTCAATTCAATCTTAGGAATGCAGAGACATTATGCAAATGTGCAGGGATAGTTTGTTCAAAACAGAGATGAGCATGAAAAGGCACAAGGTTTCAGGATGTGCCCGGACAAGATATGATGAAGTATGATCACGTGACTTAATGTGAAAAACATCGGATCAGCATTTAAATTAGGGGGAAAATCTCTCCTTCCCCCGCCAATGAGGTGTGTTGAGGCAAAACCGTCAAATTTATCACTAAAGGATGTATCATTGAGTCCAATTAAGTATGGAGATAACACGTTCCATTTTCTTTTCTCACAGGGGGATAATTGAGGCAAGTCCTGATGAATGAAGACATGAAGCAAAATGAAATTGATTCAATACAAGAAGGGTGTATCGTTCCTAAATTAGTCCAATTCAAGTTTGAAATGCAAGTAACATGTCCCATCTCTTGTAGGACAAGGCGCGCATCAACCGCGGGAGCGACACCTTCTACCAAGTTGGCATGCTAAGGCCATCCATTTTGTTGTAAAGGATGTATATTGTTCCTAAAATGATTTCTAGTCAAGTGTGGAAATAACATGCCCAGTCTTCTAAATGTCTCTTTGAGAAGAGCATTTGAAAAGAGCAAGAATTGAACTTTGCGGATTATCGTATGCAGTAAAGAAATGTTTTTCATAAGTAAAATCAAGGCCATAGAGGCATTTTTCAAGCAATCCTGTCACTTTAGGTGATTTATGTCATGCATATCATACTTATATATCCTTCATAATATTTTCCTAACATGTGTCGTCGTCATTCTTGATAGGAAATGTCATAACCGAAGAACAAAAACACGTGAAGGGTAAATTGCATCGATTCCAATTGTTGATTTTGATACTGTTTCTGACGTGATTCTCTTTTCCTTTGATTTGGATTACATCAAACACTTGCAAGAGGTGTGGTACTATTCTAATTTGTGGTTTTGCTAGCGGTTACTGATGATTATAACACAAGTTTGTAGGATTTTTTAGTAGGAAATGACAATGATAGTAGATGTTCCAATTAAAAAAGCTAGCACAAATCGAGAAAGGGCAACAAATTACTCGTACTTTGAGCTGTTCGCAAGGTGATATGCTTCTTTTTGGATTTATGAGGTTCCTGTGTTTCTCATAACCATGAGGAGAAGAGAGAGGGGGGGCATTGCTAACTTGACAGTACCATTTGCTTTGTATCATCTATGTATGATGAGTTGCCGAAAGATTGTCTCCCCTCTGGTTAACAGAACTTGTTCTTCACATGCAGAGTCTTGACCGTATAAATATGTCAGCTTTTGGATGGTACAAATGCTCAATACTACACATGCAAGCTAGGTTGCTGTTAGACACGCTGGGGAAGGGTAATGAGTCTGCTTTGGTGTTTCCTCGAGCATTAGTAGCTGAGCCATGGCAGGCATCCAGTGAAATGTTTCCTGGAATTGATCCTCGTAGGAGATATGCGAAGATCAATTTGTTGGATGTATGCGAGATATGCGAAGATCAATTTGGAATCATAGTTGATCTATAGTATTGTTTCAAAAATCAATTTAGAATTTGATTTGATTTGATTTCATGTATTGGGTCTTATTCCTTCTTTAGTTATATATCGATTGTATTATAAATAGGAGCATATTCTTGTAAAGGACAATTCATTCAATACAGAATACAGATTTCTCCCAAGTCTCTCCCTTTTCTTTCATTTTGTAACAATCCTGAAGCTCTTGCCGTTGAACTGGCACTTGTCCCAACTATACAGGTACTTTCACCTTCATTTTAATTTTTACTCTTAGATCTCCTTGTTGTGACACGGAAGTTTGAAATGCAGATCTTCTGGCTGGCTTGAGGCCGTTATTTTGATGACCATCTTCATGTCTGGTTTCTAAATTGAAATTCCTTTATGGGCACTGTGATGGTGAAATTTATTTACAAAAGATGTAGGACAAATAAGCTTTTTAAGTAAAGAAACGTAGCTTTTGCTGAAAAAGTGGTTGCCCAGATATCTTTTGGCTTTCAAATGATGCTGTGTGAGAAATATATCAAGATCATCATTTGATTCGTGAAATAAATGGCTATGACATATTCTTGCATAGAGTTGTCTTAAGGTTGCATTCCCTTTCAAATGCCATGCATTTGTCATGTACCCTGCTGCTGCCTCCTCCCCACATTGTTGACCTTTTCTTCAATCCAGACTATGGCAATTGATTTCAGCTGAAACAAGGTAACGATCGTATACATGTTTCAGACTGCCAAAAGTGTCTCGCAAGCTTAGGTTGATGCGGTTCTTGATCAGGCTTAGGTTGATACTTCACGCGTTTATTAATAATGTTATGCAGTTTGATGATACACAATTAAAATATAAAATTTCATGGACATAATTACGCTTATTGATTAATATGATCTTCAATTTAGCGTGGAAGGGTACATTTATGTCCAATGTATGGATTAATGTTCACGAGTATCAATCCAAATCCAATACTACTTCAGGTGTGTTTAAAAACACCATAGGGAAAGCTTTTGGGGAAATGAAAACAATTTTAGGTGAGAGGGTTTTTCCAAAATGTAAATAACATTTGGTAATGTGTAATCTAAAAACATTAAATTTAACTTAAATATCATTTGTAAAGGATCTTTGCTATTTTTTTTTTTTTAATCTCAAACATTTCCCCGCGAAACTCAGTCTCAAATCTGGCCGCTGCCAACACAAGATTGCCTTGCCGCAGCCAGATCTACCGTTGCTGGTGAGCCTTGCTGGTGGCCCACTAGTGGCCTGAACCCGGTGACATCAATTGAGATGTGGATATTTTCAAAATTGTAAAAGACAAACGAAAGTGAAGTTGGAAGCGAAAATGTGTTTATACTTTGGAAATACTCAAAATTCATGATGCTTTTGAACTTTGCTTTGGGCCAAAGATTTAGGGGATTTCGGAACTGCAACAAAATTCTCCAGGAGGAATCCGTCAGAACCGTATTTGCACTTCTCTAAGGTGATTTTTTAAAGCCCAATGGGCTTTGAGAAGGTGGTTTTCCAGGCCCACCCTTCGCCGTCAAACGACACGTGGCGAAATCGGAGGGAGAGTTGACGGGGACTCCCCCGCCCTACCGGGTCGACAAATTTGAAGGCCGCGGCCTCGCCGACCAAGCCCAACCCCCGCCCGCCCCACGTTCCCTTTCCACGCTTGACTAACGCGTTGCTACTCCTCAAATGCCCTCTCCCTCTCCCCTTATTTACCCGAATGCCACCCTGGTCGTCGCCGTAATTTCGGCGACTCCACGAGGGCCGTCGAGTCCAAATGGGGGGAGAATTTGGGAATCGTCATCATACTAGTGTAGCGCAGGTGCAGGTACGGAAGCGAAGGAAGCGAAGCTTCTCTGTAACTCTCTCTCTCTCTCTCTCTGTCTCGCGTTCTCACCTCTTCGGGCGATCGCCTCCTTTTGACTTCGTCGCGATGGAGAAGAAGGACGATCCGACATTTTCCGGGAAACTGCTCGATTCGCGTGTTCTTCTGACTCGCTACGCGTGAGGGAATTTTTGCTCGGATTCTGTCGCAGACGGTCGCGGCATTCGTGATTGTGGTGGTTGGGTAGGTGCGTGCGTCCCTTCGCCGATTCCCCTGCGCCCGTCGATCCCCGAACTAGGTCGGAATTCCCTCTTGATCGACGGCAATTCGGGCGTCTTTTGATCGTGCTGCTGCTTTCGATTGCTTGAACTGGATTCTAGTTAGGATTTTGCAGCTGTTTTTTTTTTCTTTTCTTTTTTTCCGGTGAGTTTTAGGTTTCTCGCTTCCTGAACCGGTTCGTTGCTTCTGCAATGGAACCAGCGCTAACTCTGTCTCGATGAGTAATCGTGCTGTCCTACTCCTCCTTAGCTTAGCTGCGGGTTTTTGAGAGATGCCGGAGATGGGGTTCTTTTGCGTGTCACGCTTGCATTTCGACGGTGTTGCCACTTTTCATGGATGAGGAGACACGCTAGCGCTTCAAGTTAAGGTCTTGGTTTGGAATGAAAGATATGTTCTTCTAAGCGTAGCCGTTCGGTTCGGTTCGGTTCCGTATTGATGTTCTAGCAATTTTGAGTCTTTTAGCTGCTGGAACATGGTGGTTTCTGTATCACCTTTCTATCAGTTTGCAAATTTTAGATTATTTCACTGTTAATTGGGTGATGAATATCATCATGCGTGGTGGGGCTATACGTGACTCCTGGAAACTCTCTTCACCAGAGATGTGGGCACAGCTTCTTGTTTTTCCTCCATTACTATGTTGAATACGGGATACATCATTTCTTAAATTACGAGGAAGAATGAGCGGTTTTTTTTCTTCTTTTGTGATTGAGAATAGGTAATTACTCATGTGCTTGAGCAGTCAATTCAAATTTATGTCAGTCCATCTCATGTTTCTCCTTGCCTTATTGATTGAGTGGTGTTCTTCTACCTTATCAAGATTAGATTGTGATCATGGTATCACTTTGCAAAGTGAATTTAATGAAATTGGTTTTTATAGGTTGATCTCTCGCCATAATCAGTTCTTGCGGATTAGGGTACAATGCGTGCACCATCCTTGCTTGCACAGTGTTTACCTGGGTTCACGCCCCATGACCGTGGGAGTCAGAATGTGCCATCTATTCCGGAAAGAGACTTAGGCCTGCCTTCTCCAGCTGTGGAAATTCTTCCGTCCAAGGTAATGCATATAGTCTGTGGTATATCTGATAGTGAATTCAACCAGTGAACTAAAAAAGGTTCACTTTGTGATGCTTCATGACACCTGAATATTCTTCTTGTCCAATGTGCAGACAACTCATCCTTACAAATATGCTGGAGAAAGTGTTGACATGCAAGGTCTTACCATGTTTAAGGTACCTATGTGGAATTTTTTTTTTTAAGCAGGTATCTGCCACTTATCAAAGTTATGTCCATGGCATACCTCTTTTATGTATCGAGCATTGTCTGTTGCTATCTACCTTGTCAGGGGCATATTCATATTTTCACAAATATGGGTGCAGATTTCATTAGGAAGTTCATGCATGTGTAAACTCGCAAAACTATGAGCAGCTTAATCTCTTCTTTGTACTTTAGTGCCTGGCAAAAAATCTTGGGTGGATAACTTGAATGGAGCTATGACTTTACTAGCGTCCTCAAAGTTCTTGTTTGTGGTTCAAGCGTTTGAAGAAAGTTATAGTGACACGTTCTTGTTATTATGACAGGGAAGGGTTAGTGTTGCTGACATAATTGGATTCACAGGCTCAGAAATGATATCATCGAAGCCTGATGGTATGCACTTTATATGGAACATTGTGGAGTTGACTGGGCATATTCTCAACACGTTTAAATTTAGTACAAATTAAAATTAACATATTTTTGTGACTGGAAAATGAAGTCGTGCGTTTGTCTGGGTGTGCAGGGTATTTGAAGTCTTGGGACAACACTATTGATCTTGTCAATGTTCTCAAACATGAGATTCGGGATGGACAACTGAGCTTTAGAGGCAAACGGGTACTTGAGGTAATTAACTTCTAGTATGTTTGAGCTGTATGGGGTTCTTGTGTGGATATCTTCTAGACCTTAAGTGCTTAGAAGTGGACCTCTATCTTATTCATAATTGACAAGTCTCTGGATTTTGGACAAAGATGTAAGTTCTGGATGTCGAGCAAAATGTATGAACTATTTGTTTGAGTGTCACCTGTGGAAGGGAGGGGAAAAAAGACATAGTAACAAATTTATCATTTTGAGGCTGCCTCCACTTTTAACTCTTTGTTCTTTGCTCTATGCCATGTTCTCATTTTGAGGTCACAGTAGCTTTCCGAATAAATCATTAAAATAGCAAATTTTTCTGGCTGCTGTCTTATATCAATTCTTGTTTTTGCGAATTTACAGCTTGGCTGCAGCTATGGACTTCCTGGGATATTTGCTTGCATGAAGGTACATCCTGTTGTATGATGTTTCTCTGGGTAACTTCATTCTTAATCTGTTGATGTGGGGAATTGATTTTTCATTGTCTTGATCAGCTTTTAGTTAAAACTAAATGGTTTCAGAGCATTGGCATAAAGTACTCTCTAGGAGCCCGCCATGAGGAGTCTAGGTTGAGATTAAGTGGATGGCGTCTGGGTTGAGATCAAGTGGATTAAAAAGATGGTCTCTTGATGAGTTACAGGGGGTGGAGGAACTCATCCCGAAAAGTTAGCTTGCCAGGAGAGGGAACCCCATCCATTATGATAACTATTAGTTGCCTAATGTGGGATCTTGCCTGCATCGTCCTCCCCCTCTTTAGGATTCTGGGACCTTGGAGGACAGCTCTGAGGACGCAGCGTTGGGCCACCACCAAGTGATAAAGTGCCAGAAGGTGCGTGTCCAAGAAGTGGCTTTGATACCATGTTGATGTGTTCGAAGGGATGGAGGAACTCATCCTGAAAACCTAGCTTGCTAGGAGAGGGAACCTAACCCATTACAAACCGCAGAATATCTCATTAGTTGCCTCATGTGGGACTTTGCCCACATTATCTCTCCCCATTTAGAACAGCTTAATTGCTTATAAGTTTGAACATTTGATTTTGGGCAGTATGACTTTTGTTAATTCAAGCAATTATTGTAGTGCTTTTGTGCTTATAAAGATTGAAAGCACAATACTGAATAGATTTTGTTTGCGTAGTAATCATGTTTCATAACTAAAGAATTCTCTATTTGAGTTCTCAGATAAATTAAGGATAAATGTGAAATAATAACTCCCCAAGAAGTTTTTTAAGATTTTGTGGGTGGACAATTGTCGAAGATTTTGAAACCTTAAGCTATAATAATGAATGATCAAAAATGTCTAAGGGGGCAATTGCCATACATTGTTCAATGTAAGTCCATTCATACTTCCAATCTTCTTTACCAAGCTCATAATTGATACTGAACTTAGCACCAGCTAATTTGTATTTACTATAGCACCCTTAGAAAGTTAAAATATGCCGTAGACTTTTTTTTTTCCAGGTATATCCATGAGTTTGCACAAGGTGGAGGCATTCAATTAGTTTGAATTCTCTATAAGCTTACCCCATATCTAAGATTTCTTACTGTGCTACGTGTTTAATATACTTCATTGATGCCACTAAAGAGGTATGATTGCATGCGTCAAATGCCTTGGTATTTTCTTTTTCCTGCAGAAGCATGTGTAAGGGAGAACATGCAAGAGAATGTATATAGAAAAGTAATCATCCATTAATCCTATTAAAGTGTTATTCTACATCACTTCTTAAAGGGATTTATCATGACACTGCATCTATTAGTTTAGGTTTATTGGTTGGTCTCTGAACATTGTATTAGAGCCATGTTTCTACGTGCCGTGCCTGATCTATATGAATGAACAATAACCAAGTAGTCCGAAAGAATCACGTCTCATGACGACACATGAGATTCTAGATAACTAGAAAAGCCCCATTTTATTGCAAACATTGGATTTGTTGCATTCTCCGCAGAGTACACTCCAAGCGCCACTTAAGCTTATATACTACTCACCATGGAACACTAAATTTCCATTATTTTTTCACCTTGATGACTTGCCTTTTTGTTGTTATTAATTAGAAAAATATAAACAGCATACCTTATCTTAACCATTTGCATACCTCTACTTTTGAAAATACCAAATACATACACAAGTTTTACCTTTGGAGACAACGTTGCACATGGTTATTATCCTGATTTACGAAAGTGCAATTTTCTTTTAAAAAATGCCCATCTTTTTTTTTTTTTGGGTATTTTCCCTGAGTAGTTATATTTGACTTTTCAAATTTTGTCATAAAATAAATGAAAAGCAGATGAGTGCGCAAATATTGTATGATGCTTGTGTTTCTTTGTTAATTCTTATCCATTTTAAGATAAAATAGCTATTCTTGTCATTCTGTTCGCACGACGCCCTATTCATGTCTTGTTAAAGCTTAATTTAGGTATTGTTCCCCATTGTGTATTCAATGTATGTCCTTCATATGGTTTCTCTCAGGTTTGCACCTAGAGGGGTGCTAAAGTGCTATTTGACATTGCTTGTTTACGGGATTTGACCTTGTTTTCTCCCTTCACCTAACAATTGAAGCATTTAAATTGGATTTTGTTAAAACCTCATTCACCTTATTTTGCAGGGTGCTTGCACAGTGCACTTCCAAGATCTCAGTGCAGAAACGATACGGTGCACTACCATACCTAATGTGCTTGTCACCCTCGAACAAGCGAGGGACTGGCAAAGTCGACAGCCAGAAAGCCCACTGACTCCATCAAGACAAACTCTTGCTCCATCTGTGCATTTTTATGCAGGAGATTGGGAGGAACTTCACACGGTCTTGTCCGTCGTAAGGAGTGAAGGTTCTGAACCAAACACAGGAATGCATCTAAGCTTTTCAGAGGAGGACTTTATGGATGGGTGCAGTAGTCAGGAGGGAAGCATTGTTGGGCAGGAGTTCACCTCTAGGCGTTCAAGGAAGCTCTCAGGAAGCCGGGCGTGGGAGAGGGCTAATGAGGCAGATCATGGAGATGGTGGTTATGATGTCATTCTGATGGCAGAGATTCCATACTCATTAACCTCTCTAAAGAAGTTATATGCACTTTTAAAAAAGGTTGGTTCTTGTTTGCTTTATGGTAACCATTTTTCTCCGTTAAGCTACCTGAATGAGATGGCTTTTATGTAACTTCATCTACTCTGTGCTCGCTGCCTAAGTCCTCGTGACTTGTCCTTCTCCTACCATATGTTGGAAAAGGGCATGTTTTCTGGTCATGGGGTTTTTGCCTGTCAAGTTTTTCCTTACTAAGCTCTTTTGCATCCTTCCATCTTAGGTGATTTTATTTACCGTCTTTAATGTCTTTGACAAAACAGTGTTTGAGACCTCCGTATGGAGTAGCGTACTTGGCTACAAAGAGGAATTATGTCGGCTTCAACAGTGCCGCAAGACACCTTAGAAGTTTGGTTGATGAAGGCGGCATTTTTGGAGTGCATCTTGTCAAAGAGATGGCTGACAGAGATGTATGGAAGTTCTTTCTCAAGTAAAGACGAGGCAGAAAGTATTGTGTATCCCAATTATCGACACAGAAGTTACCGAACTTGTATTGACATTACTCGGTATATGAATGATGTAAATGAGGATATATCCCAAAGCTTTTTTTCTCCCAAAAAGCAATAACAGAATTAGAGTAGCTGATACTTAGCGTGCATTAGATAAGTTTGTAACCTGTTCTCATATTTCATTGATTCTTTTGTCCCCTGCATTTGTTCCCTTTAGTTTGTAATTTTTAAGGGACATTTGTAATGACTGCAAATTAATATTTCATTGATGTTGTCATCCATTTTTTGGTTGTTTTAGGTAGGGCACTCTTGGTTAATCTGCTTTGCCAAGAGAGAGAGATAAGGGGGGGAAAAAACGTGTGCCCTAGCGGTGCTTTTATGTTAAATCTGCAATTATGCATCGTGACGCATTTGTATAGATTTGTGTGGTCATACCTACTCTATTAGATGAATCGAGTTGTAGCGCTCGATTGGGGTCATTAGATGAAGCAAGTCGTAGTAACAAATCGGATTGGGAAGGCAAGGAGTGATTGCACTAATGAGTTACAAACGATGAGCGAAGCCTATTTTAAAAATCCATGGTCGCCTGTGCCATTTTCATGCGATGATTCCCCTACTTAATACAAAAGAATTTTATAAAAGGAGAGAAGGTTTGGCTGCACTGGGGTAGCGGCGTAGCGTCCAAGCAGCACCCGCGCAGCTGCATTGGCATAGCAGGGTCGTGCGGAAGCATCGTTGAAGGTGCAAGCTGCGGGCAGGCAGTAGCGACAGAGATCTCAGGGCAGCAGCATCGAAGCTGCAACTGGGCAGCATCGAAGCATATCTCACACAACGAGGGACTGAAAGGAGGGATTAGAAGTAGACAATGAAAGGAAAGAAATTTATATAATTCTGAACATGGATTTTAAACGTTGCACTTCCCAAATAAGAGACTTTCAGTGGAAGCTGCGGAACTGACTACAGAAAGAAGAAAATCGGAGGTCACTTTACATCAAATGCAGCTTTAGTATGAGTATGAACTACTTGTGCCAGCTTAGCTTTGTGTTAATCTTCTCCACACCATCTTCCCACAATGCATCAAGGTCAAGATTGCCATGACATAAAGAAGAGGAATTCCAACCAAGCAACCCCCAGAAGCGAAATTCACCAATGTCTGCAAAAATGCAAAAGCGCAAAAGATTAGTAGACTTCAGAGTTTGAGAAACACCAGCTCTGTCCCCTCTCTCTCTCTCTATTCACTAGCAAGCCATTTAAAAAGTATTGACATCTTCTATGTATTTAAATCAACCTAAAATCTAACAATCCAGCTATGTTAGCAATGGTGTTATAGATTCCATGTAAGTTTACATCGTCCAAGCAAATCACTATAAAAACAAAGTTAAACTACTTGTTCAAGCAAAATCACTATTGAGAATGAACCGACACTTTATTCCATTTCTTTGGTCTGTACATGCAAATATCACCTGCATCACGTGCATGTGTCCACATGCATTTCACTTGCCTTCGCAAGATCTATAACAACTAATGAAGTTATCATTATGAGCATCAATACCCTTGGGTGACTCAAATCTAGTGTATTATGAAGCATTCAGTATGCATCCAGCATAACGATATTCAGATGCATATACAGGAGTGCACAAACTTGTTGCCTATCAAACTCCAAAACATCTTTACTTCTTGTCATGGTTCCAGTACACCATTACATGAGACATTCATGAAACAACTCAATCGTAAACAAAGATGTTCAGACGACTCCATCAACTCACATGAAAGACATTATGGCACATACAGACATCTAAACATAGAGCAGGCAAGTTATGCACTCCGAGAAAATAGATATGATCTGTTAACTAATTGCGAGGGAAACAAAATCAGAACATACAATAGCCAGAAGATAAAGTAGTAAATACCATCAATGCTGCCACCATATGAACGACAGGAACAAAAACTTGGTCAACTTTATTCTGTTCTGCATACCCATTGAAGGCAATAACCATTGAGAACGTATGAATAGTGACAAAGGCAAGAGCGATCAATGCTGCCAAGCACAAAAGACTAGTCAGAGAAGTCTTATCAAGAAGAGCCCTACTAACAATCTTCTCGCAGGTTCTGATTTTCCGATCCTGATCTGTTGCTTGCCCTATTACTTAACAGATACTGATCACCCAGTTATGCCAGCCTCCTTTAATTTCTAAAAATCCCCAACTTGGTCTTAATCTGCAACCATTATTTATAGGCTCCCAAAAGCTCTCGCAACATATATGGGCTGAACAAATGAAATCAAGATATATGATCTTGAAGTAAACATTCAACTTACCAGAAACGAGGAAAAATGGCATCTTTGAGCACCTATCATTGAAGAACGTAGCAGGACCAAAAGCTGGTGTCAAGAGGCTCAAGCAAAAGAACACAGCATGAGCCACACCATGGCCTAAACCACCAGCTGCATGAGGTTTTTAGAAAATAAAATTTGCAAAAAGATCAGAAGAGCTATCGCATGTCTCTATATACCCACAACAACAAAAATGAAAGGATGCAGAGAGTAAGTAGCACTATATCCATGCAAATAAAAAAGGTAAGGGATTCAGAAGCAGCAGGACCACTTCCAACGTTAAATCACCAAGTACACAATAAGCACCTATAAGCAATAAGGAGCTCATGATAGGTAGATTTATTTAAAAGGGAAAAACACCTTCAACACTTGTGACATCTCCCAGATCTATAAAAATGGTATAAACTTCACGACATCAGCTTTTATCATTATTCAATGACCATAGCTCACCGAAATATATCTAAATTACTCTCACAGGTTCAGTTGCTCCTGTGCATTGAAAATATGTCGTCCTTACAAGAAAGCTACATAAAAACTTTATATAGAAAGACACCGACAGGTTACCTACCCTGGAAAAAATTACAGAAAGAGGTTACCAAGGCTAACGAACTATCCAAATTAAAAAGTGGGCAAAAAATAGCTTTTATAAACTGTTTAACCCTTCTTTAGGTTTAACTGGTCGAATCCTTTCCCCAGCTACCCGTCAGGCTAATTGATCATCATGGTGCTATTGATGCTTCCATCATCTTATTCACTAGCAATGGGAACGTGAAAAATTATCCAGATTTCTAGACCAAATAATTATAGCAGGATAATTCTAATGGCTAATCTTCGAGATCTTGGCTTTTGGCAGGCCTAAAATCGTAACATGCTGACTACAAAGCCTATCGTACGTGTTTATAATGGATCTCGAAATTAGCAAGCTAAGTCTCCAGGTCATCTCTAATATCGACATTTTGATGGTTTTAGACAATCTGTATCAATTGCATAGTCATACATATTTAAAAGGGTTTTGGAACTTAATTGACAAAGGAGGAGTTTGATCCATAGTTGTATCTCCAATGAGAGACTTTCTGCTTCTTTTACTTCTAAATTTCTCCATTGAGATAATTCATAGCACAGAAGGTGCACAACAAAAGCTTATCATGGCCGCTAAACAAGGACTCACTTCTAGATTCATGGTAGGATAGAGATAACACATCAATCTTCTTCTGGCAACAGCAGGTCACCCAACAAAAATATAATGTGAACAAATAAAAAATGTTGAAGGTACAAACTGGGAAATAGTAATTGAGGCAATTTGCAATTATCCCTAGATAAAGGTGACGCAAAAGATGACAACTAGTGCGGTTAAAGCAATAATCCTATGTATTCATTTTATACGTAAAATATGATAACTAATGTCATCACCAGCATTGCTATGGGGGCGGCTCTCAATTGTAGCTGTGTTCTATTGCTGTGTGTGAGGAGAGAGAGGGAAAGGGAAAGGAGAGGGGTTTGGGTGTGCATGAGGCCAAATGGGAAGATGTAAAATGTAGGTTTTGAAATATAAGGAGGGTATTGATACGGAGAGCAAAGTTGAGGATGGTTCTGGCAATTATCTCCTTTTTTATATATCAAAATCAGATATGATATTTCTAAATTAGATAATGTTACAAGATACATATTTTTGTAGAAGAAAGTAAAAGGAAGAAAAGAAGAAGAAACTTGTGCAACAGGGCACGTCATTGGTTCAAAGATAACAATCATCTAACTGGTCTTGATCAATAAATCCCATCCAGCCTGGAGATTTTCTGAATATCTTTTGCATTGCATTGCTGTTATATGAGCATGCAATAGCATGCTTTAGAAAAAATAAAAGGCACTATTGGTATGGTTAGATCTACAAAACGAAAAGAGCAACCTTAGAGCTCACCCAGTGCAATCTGCATCTTGTCCGTAAGAAAAAGGCGAGGCTTTGAGACTCTGTCAGCAAAAGCATCCAGAATATCTTCCAGCCTCCTACATAAGTACATTAGGAGAAATTTAGAATGACTATTAAAGCAGCCTCAAATTCAGCCAGTTATTCTCCTACAAGAGCAAGTACATTCATTGTACAGAAGCATATGTCAGTGAACTTAAAAACATGCAAATGGATAAGACTGACCAACCCAGAATGGAAGATAATCTCATTACTGGTAGTTGGCTATAGAGGGTATTTACCTAAGCAGAGAAGCTTTTGAAAGGTAATAACAGGCAAAGTTATCTACAGTTTTTTTTTTTTTCTTTCACTGTACTGGATATCTCTAGTTTTCTTTAGTATAGTGCAAAGTAAAGCGACAAACACAAGGACTTGTACAGGATATCCATATATCTGGAAACAGCATATCACAAAACTCCTGAGAAGTCCTTTCAAGCATTTTGGAGAAGAGAGGGTTTGTGTTGCATACATACAAACAATGAAGGAGATGCATAAAAGTGGTGCCTTCTGTAATGGTACATGGAGGGGAAACAAAAGATTCCAAATAACTATAGAGCTCTAAAATCCACAATGATTCTTTTCCAATGCTTTCCAACAAATGACAACGTGCTAGTAGATGAATATTGTACAGAACTGAATGCAAAACTAGAATTATGGAGGCTATCTAAGAATACAAGGGCTTTTATTTATGTCAGTTAAAGACAGTGCAAGGAGTACTATTGTGGTATACAAAGAGATTTAAAACAAAGATATGGTATTAAGTGAAGATCAGTAGACACAAAAGAGCATCCAATATTGATGTTTTGTTCAGACAAACGAGATGGCTAAAAGGACTAGATCCACAATATTTTCAGTCTTGAAGAAGACAGAGTAGTCATACAACTATCCCTTGCCATCTTGAGAAAATTGTGGAAACAAGAAAGATAGTCTTTACACACACCCCCCCCCCCCCAACCCCCAAGGGAGCTAGTCAGAAAGACATTTGACAATAGGAAAACTTCAAGAAAAAAAATCACGTGAGAAGATGCACTTTCCAAATAGAAAGAGAAAATGGTAAATTCCCTCAACTTTTCATCATAGATGAAACAGATTTTAATTCTCGAAACTGCTCATTTTGCTCTTCATCGAATACACAACGTGGTCATCAAAGACCCAATGTTTTCTCCGATTCTTGTTCTAGTTTCGAAGGAGATGAGACAGACTTGAGTGTGCTAAAGAGACAGATTCACAGGAAGATTAAACTTTATACTTTTGAATACTCTGTAAATCAACTTCAACTTCTTTCTACAGTTGGAAAATACAAAAATAACCAGGTTTTGAAGCCTTCTTCAGCAACAGTTTTACCATTTTGAATTCCTTAGAGATCACGGTGTGCCTACTACATTTGCAGGACCAATAAATCAGGTGGACTAAAGGAAAGTCAACATACAAATATTTGAGGTGTATGAATACCAATGCTTTCTTTTCCATAATACAACAGAACTGTTTACATCTTAATCTAAACTAGAAATCCCATATTGAAAACAGACAGAGAAGAACGTAAATGATTTGGCTAGGATATGAGTTTCTGGTGACAGAAGTTTCGTAATAAAAATATTCAAGTGCCCCAGGAACTTTATAAAAATATACTGAAATTCATAACTATACCAGTCAAAATATTGTAAAGTCAGGCTGCTTTAGCATGCCTGAAAAGGAACATAGAGGAAGAATAGGATACTTACTTGTAAGCTCTCCATAGAAAGATTCGAAGCCCTTCTTGAAATCCAACAGATGTGATTATAAGGATTGCATACGGCCACCATGTTGTTGAATTCAGAGGAAGAAACGCTCTCCACAAACCCGACAGCACAATCAGGCTTATAAGCCATAGAAGTGTACTGCACAAGTTTGAAAAGACCTGACTATCAATGTTTCATAAGACTACAAATGCACAAAAGAAGCATGTCATCTCAAAATATAGGAATTCTCTTTTTTCTTTTTTTTCCAAAACAAAGCGATTTCTAGTTTGATTATCTCATTCTCTGCCATCCCATTTCTGGTAGAACAAAACGTTAACGAATCAAGACAGGGTACAATTAATACATCCAGGAAAGAAGGTTGTTGCGTCAGTAAAGCTTAAGAAAACAACAAAAGCACACCAGCAAGCAACACAAGATTAGCCAAAAGAATTCATTCTGCAACAGATTTGCGCCCCTCAAACAGCAGATCTAATTTCCTCAAATATTCAATATCCCACGGTTGCATTCAAACTAGAGATCCCCAAAACTTTGCACCAAAATTCACAACCTTACACAGATTAATGTAATAAAAAATGCTCCTAGGAATGAGGTCCATCTTTAGACAGCAGCATAATCCACTCTACATTTACACAACACAATAACGACCCCGGGCATTGACAAGTTATTACGACTCACTCCCGATGAAAAAAGTTCGTCGATGCTACTAGCGAAGACCCCAGCAGTTGGATAACTTAATCTACAAAGGCCTCATCAGTAGTCGATAATCAAGCTCGAACCGACGACTTCAAAACCGAGCTCGAACGCGGAGAGGCACAGCGCTGCTCGAGCCAACTTCCCAGAGAATCGACCGCAGACTTCGACCTAAGTTGCAATCGAAAAACTGACCGCGCCATCTTTAGACAGCATCATAATCATTTCTTCATTTACCAAACACTATAACGACCTAGTAGCGAAGTCGGACAACATAATCTACAAAGGCCTCGGCAGTAGTTCGACAATCGAAGCTCGAACCGACGACTTCACTCAAACGCGCGGAGAATCGAACAGCGAGCCGACGACACAAAAAATCGACGATCGAGATCGATTTCAGCGATCGGAAACTTCGACCGAAGTCGCGATCGGGAAACCGATGGATCGGGGTCATCTCGAAGAAGGAATGGGAGGAACCTGGAGAGGAGGGTGAGGATGAGGAAGGGCTTCTTGGAGACGACGGAGACGAACAAGGCGAGGGACGGCCCCAGCGCTATCAGCGCGTACCCGATTCCCGCTTCCACCGTCATCTCTCCTCCTTCCTTACTTCATTCCTTCTTCTTCTTCTTCCTCTTCTCTCTCTCTACTTCTTAATCTAACATACTCCTCGCTAATCAACAATATTTCTCATTTTCAACTTACCAATTTATGTATATAATATTACCCCGAAAAGAATATATATCATGTGCGAAAAATAACAAATTTCTTTTAATTGAGTAGATAAAATTCTTTACCTTCTTTTTTCTTTATGCACGACAATTTTTTCAATTATTTAGTTTCTTTTTTTTTTTTTTGCACGGGTTTAGATTAGGTAGAGTTTATGTCATAATTCGCGTGCTGTTGGAATGTTCAATTCAAGGGGTATATGAAATATTGACTACTTAATGAACAAGTTTATTAATATGACCTCTTTAGGTATGAAAACTGTTTTTTTGATAGAATATGAAGAGTTTTTTTAGATCCAAAAAAATGTCGGACAATCAACTTGAAAACATTTGAATTGCAAACAAAATGTTGAATCACTCAATTAATTTTTTGATTGATTGTCTGTTTTATTTATAATACTCGATACCATGAAATTGAATTGATATGTTAAAGACCGTCAATATTGGTAAAAAGTAAAATATAATAATAGCGCTCCGCCTATTAAATTCAGCCGGTAAATAAAGTGTAGCTCTTTTTTTAAAAAGAAAGAAGAAAATTATAGCTTTTTGCTTGTTATGCCTCACTTAATTTATATAGTTTTCCCAAAAAAAAAAAAGCTTGAATAAATAACTACTTGTAAGGTAATTCACACCATTTAGGAAATCAAATTATAAGGAATGTCAACATTTGCTGTCTTGCCTGACTAAAGTAACGTCAAGAAAATCTAATAACATGCCCTGCTGGAATGCTTTTAACTTTGATTCTGAAATATTAATTTGGTTCTTTATTTTTGGGTTATTAATATACTGTTTATACTTATTCTGTACTTTAGTCTTAATATTAAATATTATTCATTGTTTTTCTTATACCGGTTCATTTCCGCTCGAAACTTCGGAACGACAGCACACAGAGAGAGAGAGAGAATGGCGTCGTCGTCGTCGTCGGAGGGGGAGGGCCGGCGAGCGTGGGTCCCGCTCGCCTCCCGGCCGGAGTTCGCCGGCGTGACGCCGCTACCGCAGGACGACGGCCCGAGCCCGGTGGTGGCGATCGCGTACCGGGACGATTTCCGGGAGACCATGGACTACTTCCGATCCCTCTACAGCTCCCGCGAGCTCTCCCCTCGCTCCCTCCTCCTCACCTCCCTCGCCATCTCCGTCAACCCCGCCAATTACACCGTACTCTTCCCTCCCAAAGTTCCCTCCTTTGCTTCGTTTCATCGAGATGACGGATTCTGCTTTTCGGCTTACCCGCGATCGCGTTTCCTTTTTGTTGCAGGTGTGGCATTTCAGGCGTCAAGTGCTGGAGGAGCTGGGTGCCGACCTGACCGACGAGCTCGAATTTACTGAGGGCGTGGCCAAGGTGAATGCCAAAAACTACCAGCTTTGGTAAGTGGGTGAAGCTGGTTTTATAAACTGCTTAATCGATGCTCTGATGGGAAGTGGAAATTACCTTAAAAATGGCTCCTTTTCTGGTCTGATCTCTTAATTCGGAATGGTGGTGGGAGTGTTGTTGTTTTGATCTGGAGTGGGTTCCTTTATATCTGACTCTAGACTTGCTTGGCTTCTGAAGAATTTCGAGTTCACGTTTAGTTCTTGGGGTGATAGTTCGAGCATGTTGTGCAGTCATGGATGCGGTGTGCTTGATTAGTCTCATAGTAGGTTTGCAATTGGGGATTTGTTGAGATTATGGGGCATCGTCTGTGATTTCTCATTTATGTGGGGAGGATGTTTGGTACTCTAGTTTTCCTGTTGCTCTGTCGACAAGTTGGAGCCTTTTGGCTCTCATAACTGCGCTTGACGCTAGATCCAGACTGATGCATTTTATATAGGAAGAATCGAAACTAATTCAAAACACGAGACCCAAAACTCTTTGAGCTCTATGCTTTTAGCTCCTATAGTATGCAGGTTCACACTCCCCCGGTGCCTTCTTAACTATTGTCTTTCTAACTGATAAAAGGGAGAGCTTGATTATATATGCACAAAATCCTCCTTCTGTTGATCTATGACATCCACCTTAATGGACACTCTTGGTGGTGATTATTAGTTCCTTTTAGGCCTCCCAGTGAATATTTGTCAATGCCCATATTGCGCATCGTAATTTCAGTTCATTGAAAACATTTTACTACACACTCGGTAGTTTGAATAACAACATCGTGTTTGCTTTTCCATAATAAGTACAATAACTACTCCTAAACATGCAACTTAAGGGAGACGGATACCTAGATGATGACTTAAGTAGTGTCGCAAGTTTCTAAGTTGTATATTGCGAGTGGTTGCTCTTGCTCTTCATATCCAACTATGAATGCCAAATTTATGATGTTGGGTTTAAATTCTTAACCAAGGTAATGATTTTTTCTTTCAGTCAGATACCATTGCATTAATTTTTGTTGTCCTAATTTTACAGGCATCATCGGCGTTGGGTTGCTGAGAAGTTGGGACCTGATGCTGCATCTAGGGAACTTGAGTTCACAAGGAAGATATTCTGCCTGGATGCTAAAAATTATCATGCCTGGTCTCATAGGCAGGTGTGTATCTTTACTGTCGTTCTACCTTATATATGGGCATTCATGATATGTGTCTGTATATAGTTCTTAACGATCATTAACTATCTCCTCTTGGTCTCTGTCTTTATGGATGGTGGTTAAAGAAAAGAGTGTGCACTGTGTTATAGCCTCAATTGAGTTACTTATACCTGAAAATTTGACTAATTTAGGTTTGACCTGGTTTTGAACTGGTAAACTATCCAGCAGAGTTTGATGAGAACCACTTTGTGAATTAATCCCCATTTTTGGGGAACTGGAGTCAAATTACTACTCTGGAGAGTTGGTCGGTGCTCTATCAGTGGGCCTTGTGCTTCCTCATCAATTGAAAATTAACCTGCATAATAGCGGAAATAGGACTTGAGCCCTTCTTGCATATAGCACTCAACTTGCTGAATGCCTTTTGGTTTATTCAATAACCTTACTTGATATAATGCTACCTGTAAGTATCTTTGGTGTACTACTGAAGTAGTAGTTCATCAATTCAGACAGTTGAACCATATCAGCCCCATAACCCATGTTTAGTCTGGTCCACTTTTGAAAATATTGACTACGATTGGTTATATATTTTTCAAACTGTCAGAGTGAAAATATTTCTTTGGTGCAGTGGGTTCTTCAGGCTCTAGGCGGTTGGGAGGATGAACTTGACTATTGTGCGCAGCTCCTTGAGGAAGACGTGTTTAACAATTCTGCTTGGAATCAGGTATACTGAAACTTTTGAAGACGTACATGGAATCCATTTAGAAAAAAACTGTTTAGGTCTTAAACACTTATAAAGATTAAGCATCTGTTAAACCAATTCCATGCATTGGCTTGCAGAGGAACTTTGTCATCACAAAATCTCCTTTCCTTGGAGGTCTAAAAGCTATGAGAGATTCTGAAGTTGATTATGCTATTGAAGCTATCGATGCAAATCCGGAGAATGAGAGCCCATGGAGGTACCTTCGTGGCCTTTACAATGACGAAAATGAAGCTTGGCTAAATGATTCTCGAGTGCATTCAGCATGTCTGCATGTTCTGAAAGCCAAAAGAAACTTCAAATTTGCTTTGAGTACACTTTTGGATCTGCTTGGCCTCGGCTTCAAACCTAACCAAGAAATAAAGGATGCAATAACATCTTTGAGGATTTCAGATTCGGGTGAAGCAGGTTCAGACTCGGATCTGGCAAAGTCAATTTGTTCTATCTTGGGACGTGAAGATCCAATGAGGGCCAATTATTGGACATGGCGAAGCAGCAAGCTTCCTCAAGCAGCTGAAGTCTGATATCCAATACGAGCAGGCTTTTTTCATAAGCTGTTGACTTATGTCTTGTATTTTGCTCTGAATCCGCTTTTAGAAGGTGTTTAGGAGGTAAGGTTGCGTACCTAACTTATATTAAATTGCAAGTGCAGAGCTGTAACTGTAAGTTCGTGTAGTTTCAAGCGGATTCAATATGAGCACCTATCCGCCACTAATATGGCAGGCATGTTTTAGGGGTTTGTTGATTCAATTTTACTTCATGTGTCAGGTGGCTCTATGCCGTGAGGAGTCTTTCCTAAGTTGAACCACTTGCTTGTTATGGACTCTTTTGATGTAATGGCAGCATGATTCGATCAACAAAATTATTCTTGTCCCGCTCAGAAACCGCATCTGCATCATTTAGCTTATCCGTCTCAGGTTTGGGTGTGACACTCAATACTAGATTTACTAAATTGTTGATGATCGGATGCTGTGGTTTCCTTTTATCGAGGGAGTTGTTAGCGGGAAACAACTTCAACAGTTCCTCGGCGAGCATTGCCTTCGTCAATGCGAAATTCTAACAGCCAAAGTAGAAAGGGAAATCAAATCACGATAGTGTGCATGCAAAGCTCGTGTTCTCTTAACACTAATTATTTGTTTTCTCGGTGGAACTATTGACGCTAATTAAGTAGCAAATCTGCGGGTGCGATTAGGGAGCAAGTTCAACACACGTCCGATATTTTTTTTTCTTTGGTTAATGAACGCCTTGGCATTCTCCTGACAAAACCAAGAAATAACGATGGGGGATAGACATGGCATGGTCTACATGCATACCACCGACTGAGGTAGAGAAACATAGACGTAGAGGATGTTTCCACTCAATTAGTTGTTCCATTAAAAAGAAAATCCCGACTGTACAAGCAATTCTTCCTATTCTTTTTTGTTTTCTTTTTTTGGCTATTTTGGAAAAAGAACAGGGAAAGGAGACAAGAAAAGGGCTTTAAGAGGAGAAATTTGCTTCATTCTCCGCAAATTTCAACAAAAAACTCAAAATTGAGTGCCTCAGATTACCCCCGACTCCTTTTCTGGTCTCGAATACTCCCTTTATAATCCTAGTGTAGAGCCTTTCAAGCTGAGGAATGACGTAATTATCTGTACGGTCGATGAAGAGCTGCTTGACCGATGCCACTTGATCTGAAACATCAGAATCCAACATCAATGCATCATTTGATCTGCCACCGTCATCACCACATTCGGTAGCGGCTTCGGGAGGTTCCACAGTGCTGACATCAGCAGGAGAGGGTTCAGGCCTCTCAGGAGCCACGTCATTCAACTCCAGATCATGGGATGACTTTGACAGACCTGAATCTTGGATCCTTAACTTCTCTTCCTCTGGGGATACAGAAACATATGAGACAAGTCACTTTCCATGTTTCTAGACAAATATTAGGCTTAGCTTAAATATAAAGAGGCCTAAAGAGAAGAATATGTTCGATCTCACAGCCGTTTCACCTAAATGTAAAGGACATAGTAGAGAGCAGATACCTCCAAAAGATCAGATGCCGCTAGGGAGAGCACAAGTGAGCCGGACTATATCTAAGGAACGCACAACAAGCTTAACTTTAAAAAATAGCACTTTTGAGATGTTTCTGCATCCATGTCCAACTATTTCATTTGCATTCAGCACTGCCCCTATTTTAAACTAGGAAAAACTCCACTTTTCATCCATGTGCTTTCAGACCTTTTCTATAATAAGGCCGTGTACCTTTAATTAATCCAATAAAGTCCTTCCACTTTCAAAATTTTCTAATTAAGTCCATCCAACACCAAATCCGGCCAAATCTAACTAACATTTCATAGTGTAATGTTGATAAATATTTTCTAATATGGATGGCCATGTGGGCGTTCACATTGGCTAAATTTTATTTACATCACACTTCAACGTTGTCAAGATTAGGTAAATTATTCCACATACGTTAACATGGGCATCTGCATATTTTATTCTCATCAGAATTTGGTGTTGTCCAACAACCACGGTATCATATGATGTTAGAGGTTCTGGACTAGAATATCTGTGAAAGTTGAAGGACTTTTTGATTAGAAAAAGCGCGAAAGTACTAAGAGGAATCTTCCCATTGATCTAAGATCTTTATGCCTCTGACAATAAATTTACAGAGAAATTGCTCATGCAGCAAATCAAATAGTATAAAGATTGTTAGGTAAATCTTGAAAGAACTACTGGCTACATCATCATAATTTTTTGAGCAAATGTTTCGATGGAACATTTCAGAATAGATATGCAAGAAAGTGATTGTACCTCCATGTTGGCCATCGACGTTCTTCTTCGGTCGTTTCAGCGCCACATAGGTTTGGTCTAAATTTAAATCTGGCTGGACATTCCGAAGTCGAGCACTTGCTCTAGTACCTGTTCCAAGATGCACAACAGGAGTCGAAGGAAAGGTTGATCCAGCTAAATCATCTGGCAAGTTCATTGGGCCCCCTTGAGCCGCAATCTTGTCACAGTAGGTTACCAGAGCAGGGTCCATTTGTGACAACATTCCATGCACCTGAAAGGGCAGAAAAGGTTTTAAATCATTTCCATGTACAGCAACCTCAATGTCCCAGAAAAAGTGGAGGAGAAATTACATACCGCATCACGAAGCTCATGAGCTCTGCTAACAATTCTAGCGCCATTGTAGTCATCTCCGTTATAAGCCTGCAAGTAAAATATTAAGAGGAAAAAGCTTATAACAAGGAAACTTTGACATGTCTCAAAGCCCAGTTGACATAAGTCTCATTATTTTGAATGGTATTTCTACCACTACAAGATATACTATCCTAGCCAAAGGAAGTAACATTCTACTGTCAATATGCTAAAGATGAGGAGGGTGATTCTACAATGTCAGCTGACTGTTAAAAAAATGCCAATAAATAAAATACTCCCATTCTTGTCATGACATCAAGTAAAAAAAAAATTTACAGATGCCTCATGTAAGACGAAAGATTCAAAGTTTTCCTTGAACCCATTAACTAGTTGATGATTGGAGCACCTGAAGACATCATTGTGTAGAATCTCTAATAAAGGCAAACTCCAAGATAGGCCCCACATTCTTAAGAGAGATCAGAGATAAGCATAACACATGCACAATCATCATTTACTACAGTATGTATTAGAGGAGCGTGCAATAACACAAGTCGATATTATTAAAGACAACATCCATGAGCGTGTAGAAATTGCTAATTAGATCAATGTAAGTTTGCAGGATCACAAGGAGGTAGCACCAACAGTGATAAATTCACAGATTCATATGACAATCAAATGACATAAGACGCATTTGAAATGAGCAAAGCAAAATCTTTTCAATTCCCTCAGAGCTTCTAATCTTATCATAAATCAAGCGTGAGCTTATTTGCTTTGGTCTTGTCTCGAAGATCTATGATCTGGCGGCAAGAAGGCAAAGCTAATCGGTGGAATAAGGTGGCAAATACAAAGATTAAGGTCAAGTTATGATTCTATATTAGTACAAGTCCGTATCTCTCTCAGTCTATCATACATGCACACCACAACAGGTGTCTACTTTAGACAGCTACGGAATATAGCAACAAATCAAAGCTCTTCATCCCATGCAGTTTCCTATCCGCAGATTACCCAGGGAAATACTTCGATTAAGAATTGATATTAGGATGACAATATTCTGAGAAAACATATCAAGAGACATACTTTTGCGTTAGTAACGATTAGAACCACATCCTGCAGAAATGCTAAACATGTAATGTACTGTCCGGAGTCAACACGCTGCAGTAGAGTGGACACGTCCATTGGGTTCTGAATGATTGAGCGATAGTTTGGGGCATCTTCATCCGTCACTGGATAATGAAAGACACTAAATCTTTTGTCGTACAGAATCCTGCAATCCATCACACAGCAATGTCATGCCAAATAGAGAATCTCTTCTTTGAATTGTATGTTGCTCAAAACCACAAGCTCATTTACATCCAGAACATCATTTACATCTTACTGAAAAATGCCCACTACCCAGGATTTTAATTTTATTGCCCACAGCCACCATAAGCACGAATGCACGTTGATCCACAAAATGAGCCCGATAGTCCGACTCCAAATAATCCATCAATCAGCCCAACTTTCTTCAGAAAGTACTTACCCCGAAAGAGGGAAAAAATTAAGGAATTAAGCCTCAGATCAGTATACCTGTTGCAAATATCTCGAAGGCACATGCGCAGTCGTCGAAGTGCATGCTGCTCAGCCTCAAACTTAGCTTTCAGTTCAGAGGCCTTTGGGCCAGTTGCAACCTTAGGTGCCTTGGGAAGTTCGGGAAGAGACACAGATCTTGGGCATTCTTTTGTGATAACATCAGAAGAGACTGACAAGGCAGCTTCGATTAAATTGTCAAAAAAGGAATCTCTATCTTCAACAGAAGGTCTCTCCACTTGATAGCTGATACAAACAAAATCAAACATATAACTTTATCTTATAGCCATGCACATAAACAAATGACTTGCATATATGAACAGGTGATCTTATACAAACTCAATGTATCATAACTACTGCCAGCTTATAAGCAACACATACACGGTGCGCGGAGGAAAAATTGAAGTGACATCCTTATCAAGCTGCTCAGGTGCTTCTAGTGAGATTCCAAGCAATAATACAGGCAAGTCTGATGGCAATTCCTCCAAGAGAGTCAGTAGGACAGCCCTCAACTGATCGTGTGCCTGCAAAATTAACCGATTAATATCATTGGCAGAAGAACATAAACTAAAAAAATGCTGTATCTAGCATACACCAATAACTAGTTCGCATTAAATCTCAAGAAGGGTCAGTTTTAGCATTAAAAGGGATAAGCTACAACTGCATATGCACTCACTGTTTCCCACCAAAGATGGAATTGAGGTAAATAGAGTATTGATGGGGTCGTTCTCCTGGCTTCACCAAATATATGAACCAATGCTTCTTCAGGTGTCTTTGCGCTAGGATCCGAAAGAAGAGACGGAAGTCCAAGAGAATGCACGGGGAACTTCTCCAGTTCATGCAATATAGCAGGCCCGAGGTGATCCTGTCAGACTAAAGCAGTAAGTTTACTTAGTCTAATACTCGCAGAAACAAACTATTCAAATCAAGTGGTTCCAAGCAAATTACCAGCCCAACGCCTTCATTACCACACAGCAGTAGCCGAGGTCTATACACTAAAGGGATTGCAGAACCATATGATAGCATAGAAAGCTTGGTTAAATCAGACGAAACTGCTAGAGGAGGAAAAATATCAGATATACAGGCCATGGCTTTCTGCAGGTGTCTCTTTAGGCATGGTGCAACTGCAGAAGACAATGGTCTAGACTGCACTATGGAGCCTCTGTGAGCAGCGGGTGTAATTGTCGACATGGCTTCAATAAAGTGTTCTTTTTCGACCTTAACAGAATCAACATCTATCAAAAATTTATCGTCGCTGGTGTAAACTTGAGGATATCTTTCACGGAAGGCGCGTATAGCAGCTTCAGTGCACAAGGCCTTCAAGTCCGCACCGCAATATCCGACACAACTAGCCGCAAGTTCCCGCCTCAGCTCCTCTGATGGAGGCTTCTTCCACTTGCGAGTGTGTATGTCTAGTATTTCTGCACGTGCCTCACAACCCGGCAGAGGAAAGTTAAATTCACGATCAAATCGTCCAGGCCTACGAAGAGCCCCGTCTATGGCATCAATCCTGTTGGTAGCTCCAATCAGAACAACTTGCCCACGAGAATCAAGACCATCCATCAAGGCAAGCAAAGTCGACACGATGGAATTGTGAATCTGTTCTTGCTTGCTAGACCGTACAGGAGCAAGACCATCTATTTCATCAAAGAATATAATGGAAGGTTGATTCCTTTGCGCTTCCTCGAAAAGCAGCTTTAACTGTCTCTCAGCCTCACCAACCCACTTGCTAAGCACATCAGCACCCTTCCGCATATAAAAGCTGACTTTCTGACCAGCCCTTGAAGCAGCACAAGCTAATGCCCTTGCAATCAGCGTTTTCCCTGTGCCAGGCGGACCACACAACAACACTCCTCTTGGTGGAGTAATGTGATAACTTGCAAAGAAATCAGGATATAGTAAGGGAAAAAAGACCATTTCCTTCAGAGCATCAATATACCCAGAGAGGCCACCGATATCATCAAAACTCACACTGTCATCGACCTGTAAAGGCTGGATATCTGCCCCACCCTTAGAACTAGGGCCGGCAGTTTGGATCCCGCTAGTCAAGACAGCAAGGGCATCACCCTGATGACCCCAACCAGATGCAGCAACATTCAAACCCCAGGCTGTTGTGCCATGCATATCTAGTCCCCCAAAGAGCCAAGGAGCTCCCGAGCGGTTTCCACCTCGTCCCCAGGGAATTGCAGGTCCCTGATCTAGCTCATCTACAAGAAGTGAATCGTCGGAATCTTCAGCCCTTCCTATACGGTGCCGTTTATGAACACGAGAGGTACCCTTTCTAACATCTCTACTGACCTTATTCCCCATTCCTTGATGCAATATTCTTCTTGGAGATCTTGGTCTTTGCTTCCCAGTATCCATAGAAAGTCTTCGCACTTCCGCACGATTACGAAGATCATACCTTCTCCGGCCCTCCTGTTCATCTTCAACCTCATCATCATCCTCTTCTCCTTCATCTTCACCATCACCTTCACCCCCACGATCACCCTCATCCTCCCCATCCCCCTCATCCTCATTCTCAGCATCTTCTCCATTGCCATTTTCAGCTCCATCTTGGTCAGCCTTCTCATCAGATGTACCCTGTTCCTCATCATCTGAATGCAAATCGTTTCGTCCTGCCATGGCATTCGAATGACGTGGCCTCAAACCTTCACGACGAGGCGCCGATCTCTTCTCCACGATTTTTCTACGTTGTGGAGTTGATAGCTCATCGTGACTTGCATTATTATCTATTCGTCTCCTCGAAGATCTATAACTCTTTATCTGAGAAAAATGTCACTAAACTTCAGGACCAAAACACTAACTAAACTAGGACTGCTACCGACACGAAAACTACGACATCCAGCTACCACAAGATGATTCCAAATACTTATGACGCCATGTCAATTCAAAAGAAAGAGTCAACTCACCATCAGGTCCTCGTCCTCCATGCCAGAACTGTCTGTATAGCCATCGAAACGTACAGAGACCCTCTTCCTGGAAGAACGCCGGAGGTTGGTCGCCATTGACTATTGAACATAAGAGATACTATTATTTCTAATTTTAACTTAATTCAGCCTTACTCCAAAGGAAACTGGGGAAAGGGGGAACGCAGTCAAACGTCATTCGGCAACCCACGAATACAAAGATAAGGCACAAAACACGCATTACAAAAATGCGCTCGCAATGCGACATGCGCATCAATCTCAATCGGCAGACAAATCAAGTTCCTCCACGCCCGCTCGCGACGGAACCAGCCAACATCCCGAGTCGAGAGGCCGCGAGAGAGAGGGGACCTACCGTGGAATTAGGGGTCCGGTCGGACCGAGTCCCCGGGCGGAGCAGCCTCGCAATCTGCGAAGCCGCGGTCCTCGTCTTGGCCTTGCTCTTCTTGGTGCGGATGATGGAGGGGTTGTAGTAGAAGTAGGTGCGGCCGTAAATCTTCGGCCTTCGCCGGAGCCTATCGCTGGTGCGCACGGGCCTCGGGACGGGCACGTCCCCCTGACCGGACCGCTTGGGATACATAGCCAAGCTGCTGAGGCCCTAATTGCTGCGGGCTCCCATGGACGGAGGCGCTAAACCTCACGCGCGGCACCACCTCCCGCGGCCGAGGGTTGCCGGAATCGCTCGCGACGCCGCGATCTGGACCGCCGGACGTGGCGCCCTCCGGCGATCCGGTTGCCGGAAGGAGGGGGAGGGGGAGGGGGAGGAGGAGGAGGATGGGCGAGGAAGGGAGGGGAGAGGAACTGATGCGGGAGACGAAACCCTAGAGCTGGAGCTGAAGGAAGGGAGAAGAAGACTATCTCGCGTCACGTGCGGCGCGCTCTCTCTCTTTCTCTCTCTCTCTCTCTCTCTCTCTCTCCTTCTTCTCCTTCTTCTTTTTTTTTTTTTTTTTTTTTTTTTGGTTGCTTCTTCTTTGGGTTTAAGGTTTAAGATTGGGCTGGACTGTGGACATGACTAAGCAAATTGTTTATTATTTTATGGTATTTATTGTATGAAATAAAAAATTACTCGATTTTTTTCTCGACCTCTTGTAAATTATAAATTAGTTTGACTATATAAAAAAATCTCTTATAAATTAGGAAAATTCTCTGAAAATATAATGACGTGAGTGTCCATATCAATAATATCTTCTTTTGAGAATAACTGTGTTTAGGGAATTTACGTTCTCTCTATAAAAGTCGCTCCAAATAAATAATAAGCAAAATGTTCAGTAGATCGATTTTTGAGAAAAATATAGTACCATTTTCACCGGCGTCAATATATGGCAAAAAATAAAATGTTTCTTTATTCATCTAGGATATGTGATCTGATAGAGAGATTGCCCGACAAGCCCAAGCCCACCAAGCCCAAACGCGTAATTGGGCGGGCTTGGAAATAGCCCACCCTGCTTCTCGTGCCAAGCCTACTCATTTTCTTTTCTCTTCTTTTTATTTCTTTTTGTCCAATTCAAGAATTTCAGCTTGCATCGGTTTATTTTCCTTTAGGACGAAAGTCACATAAAAATCTTAAATGATGTTTGCTGTGACGTATTTATTTTTAAACTATTTTGTATGACACTAAAATTTTGAATTTGTATCAGTGTATCCATTTACCCTCTACCAAAGTTTTTTTTTAATGAAAACTGCAAAATTTTTGCCTATATTAACATAATACTCATGTGATAACGACATTATTTTTGTTGACAAATTATCTAATGAAATTTCGATGGAAGATAAATACAACACATAAGTATAAGTTTGAGGTTTTTTTGTTATCAAAATAACAAGTTTAGGATAAATATAGCATGGTGAGCATATTTATAGTTTTCATGTTATAAAAAAAATTCAGGATAAAAGTGTTGCAATGGTATAATTTGAAATTTTTTTGTAACTTTTTCCCATTCCTCAATTTCTTGGGCGATACTAAATTATTTGGCTTGGTTCATGACAAGAAAAAGACGAGAGCAGCAGCTACCACCAATTGGGAAAAGTTGACCCAAAAATTTCCATCACACCTTTATCAATCAATCTAAAAGTAGGATTAGAGTAGGACCGAAAAAAAAAAAATTTAAAGTAGATGTTTAATGAATAACATACGACGTAGATAGCTAGTTAATCGAGTGCGCAAATCACAATACATGCGCTATACGGCATTAGTTTGAACTCATAAACTATTACCGGTCAGTTATGCGAATCGCATATACAGTCCTACACGATGGACGGCCGTGATGCCGCGACATGCGGGCCCTTGTCCTTTGACACGTGGCGAGGTCCCATTGAAGGAAGGACGACTCGGAACGAGAATCCACGTGCCATTAATGGAGTCCAAATCCAAATTCCCCTTCTAGTCCACATCCACATCCTCTTATCGACCATATATATACATAAATACATATGTATATAAATGATCCAGGCTGGGCTGAGCGGCTGTCGACAGTACTCAAGAGCCAACCATAGAGAATCAATCAATCAATCAATCTTCCACAAAGTCGGTCCGACCATTGCCGTCCGTCCATCCGCCCATCCGCCCATCCGCTCTCTCTCCTCGCCGCAGCCGTTCCAATCCAGGTATTCCGGAAGTCCACGGCGTCTCAGTCGTTCCTAGCGTTCGTCTTTCCTCGGGGCACGACCTTCGGAATCCTTGGACGGCTCTCTCTATCTCCGCGAATTTGACCGTCGAATGTCGGTTTTTCCGTTTCAGGTCGCTCGTTGACCGGACCGCGCGCTGGCCGGTCGGTCGTTGGGGCGGAAATGGTGCTCCTTTCCAAGAGCGTGTCGGCTCTCCGCCGCTTCCGTTCTCGCGCCGTGAGATTCCCCGCCTTCCTCGTCGTTTTCCGTCTGATGTTTTTTCTTTCTTTTTGACCCGTTTCGTCTGCTATCGTCGATGACGACTTTGATGTTCGGCTTCTGGCTTCCGGGGTGCGATGAGTTTTATTGGATGAATTCTTCGTTGGGACATACCCGCGAGCACGTGGTCTGATGGAAGATGTTTGATGATGTTCTGTTCAGACTGCCCTGTTTTTTTTTTTTTTTCTTTTTGGTTCTCTTTTAGCTACGTAATAATGAAGCGAGGAGGAAACCATCCTCTTGTTTTTCATGAATTTGAATCGACATCGAGATTTGCTGCAGGGCATTTTCTCAAGATTTAGGCGGTAACCCGCCGCGATCACTAATGGGCTTTCATTGACTCTTAACATTACAAAAGAAGATTTTTTTTTTTTAATTTTTAAATTTTATTTGTGGAGCAGGTTAGCTATGAGGGCGGTTCGTACTCGTTAAGTAGTTGCAAGGTGGGAGGAGGTTCATTGGATCATTACACGACCTGTGCTAAGCTGTCTGAGGATCCTTCGAAAGAGAGCTCTCCTTCTGATATGTTGATCGATTCTTTCGGAAGACTCCACACTTACTTGAGGATCTCCTTGACGGAGCGTTGCAATCTGAGGTGTCAATACTGCATGCCGGCAGAAGGCGTAGAACTTACTCCGAGATCTCACCTTCTTTCGCAGAGTGAGATCGTGAGTTTAGCGAATCTGTTTGTTTCCTCTGGTGTCAACAAGATTCGATTGACTGGGGGAGAGCCAACCATTAGGAAAGATATCGAAGACATATGCTTGCAGTTGTCTAGTCTTAAAGGGTTAAAGACACTGGCTATGACAACCAATGGAATCGCTCTTGCCAGGAAGCTTCCCAAGCTTAAAGAGTTTGGCCTTAATTCTATCAATATCAGCCTAGATACATTGGTGCCAGCCAAATTTGAATTCTTGACCAGGCGCAAAGGGCATGAGAAGGTCTTGGAATCTATCAATGCTGCTGTCGATCTTGGCTATAATCCTGTGAAAGTATTCATCTTCTCCAGCTCAGTTCATATTCTTACTGAGAATAGAATTTGAAAATCAACGAATGTTAGCTTATGTTTTTGCCCACTCTTTGTCATGCTATTTAGTACACCAGTAAGTTTATGTCACTTTTTGACTAGCCCGGTGGTTTACTTACTCCAGGTGAACTGTGTTGTTATGCGTGGCGTCAATGATGATGAGATATGTGATTTTGTGGAGTTGACTCGAGGTAGACCGATTAATGTGCGATTCATTGAGTTCATGCCTTTTGATGGAAATGTCTGGAATGTGAAGAAACTAGTGCCGTACTATGAAATGCTAGATAAAGTGGTAAGGTAAAATACAGGTGATACTGCACATGAATTTTCTCTTGGCCTCTCAGACAGGCTCTAAGCATGCTGTCCTCTTTGAACAGGTTGCGAAATATCAAGGCCTTCAGAGAATACAGGATCACCCTTCAGAAACAGCCAAGAATTATAGGATAGATGGGCATCACGGTACGGTTTCTTTCATCACGTCAATGACTGAGCATTTTTGTGCTGGTTGCAATAGACTGCGACTTTTAGCTGATGGGAACTTCAAAGTATGCTTATTTGGGCCCGCAGAGGTGAATTGCGTCTCCTGCTTGTTAAATTCTATCATAATCATACATCGCATTCATTTTAGCTCGTGGGAGTTTACTTTTATATTTTTCTAAAATTTTTCCTTCTTATCTCTTTATGTTTTAAGATGGACCTCGTGATGGCTCCAGGGTTGTGAAATCCTTATTTATTTTGTCAATTCTTAGTTAATGCCCCCCCCCCCCCTCTCAAAAAAAAAAAAAAAATCACACATTATGCTCACACATTAAGCGTCTTAGAGCTGTTACCTTCCAACTGATATTTTCTATCTTTTTGCACTTCTTTGCTGTCTGCAGGTTAGCTTAAGAGATCCCCTTCGTGCCGGTGCTGAGGAAGATGAGCTCAGGGAAATAATTAGTGCAGCGGTACACAGTCTGTTTCTCATGATTTGGTCTTCACATCGTCCTAAATTATTTGCACAAACCAACAGTTCTTCTTCAACTTTGGGATTTTTTTAATATCCATTTCTTTTTGGCACCTGCCTGGCATTTTTTATTTCTTCTCCTTTCTTCCATTTTTGATTCGAGGCATGACGAACCACAGAAGGCTGTGTTGCTTTGTCTAGATTAGTTTCGTGCTACTGGCTTCTGATTGGCATCGCACACTTCTTTGCTTTAGGTCAAGAGAAAGAAAGCTGCACATGCTGGAATGCTCGACATTGCAAAAACTGCGAATAGGCCGATGATACATATAGGTGGCTAAGAAATGGTATTTACTAAACTCCTATTCTCACAGGATTTTGTTATGGGCACTTGTTATACTTCTTATTGAAGAAAATTTGTCATTTCCAAAGCAGTGGTTTTCTTGTGTTACGTGTAATGAATGCATTGAAAACGAAAATATTTCTTTATTAGTTCTGGTCAACCAGTGCCCAGCAGCACTCATGAATAAGACCCTTCTCATAAATTTTCTATCTCTGAACAAATTGAAATTTTAGAATAATTTGTTGATTCTCATGCCAAGTTCTATGCACTTACTGTTATGCAATATTGCCAGACTTTCATTTCAGATTCCTCAAATTCTGAACTTAATTTTCTGGGGCAAGCAAAGAAGAATGTTAGGAAATTGCACACGACCTGGACAATGCCCCACAACAGCATGGCATGCAATATCTTTTTTGTGGATGTATCTTTTTTAGATGCCATGAAAAGCATGTGATACTTACCTCTGTTTGGCCAAATGGTTCATTGACCATACTACAGAAAAGCTCTTTTGTAAGCTTTGCTTGTCTTACATTTACAGATAGAATCAAAGCCGTTACACCTCTGTTCTTGCTGATGTACAAAAGGTGATACGAAATCCAATCACTAATTAAGATCTTTCAGATGTTATATACCCATCTGATATTTGTAGAAACCAGCGGAAGTCATGGCCCTCAATAATGTCTCTCTGTTTAAATGATGTGATTCGAGAGTTTCGACTGATTTTATTAATATATGAAGCCGGATTATTTTGCTGATGTTAAGATTCAGTTGATTTTTTTTGGATTTCTGCTCTCAGTATCATGATTAATAAGCTTGTATTAATATTTGCAAGTGAATCTTCACCTACTATGAGCTATATGGGGTCTGCTAATTCAACTGAAAATATTTTGCGACACTAAAGAATCCATAAAGGGAGTTTCATGTATACTAGATATATTTCGAGGGTAGGAGTTTCATGAGGGGATTGCCCTTTTGGAGGTTGGTTTTTTAATTGATTCGATGGCACTGATGATCTAGATGAATTATTGGAAGTGAAGTGTGCTTCTGATTTGTTCTGATATTTCTAGCCGTTCAGGCACAATTAATTTGAAAAATTGCTATCAGAGTATGGAAGAGTAGGAGGATTTTGCTAGTCAATATTCTGTCTCAGCTAAATTGAGGCATGATGTGTTTAGAAGACAGGTTTTAAAATTAAATTACCTGGGGAATGGAGTTACTTTTCAAATTTAAGAAACTAATGGGGAATGGAGCTACTTTTCAAATTTAAGAAACTAATGAGATATGAGTACGTCTTAAACACGATACATGATTAATCACAAATAGTAAATGCATCATGCTTCTCGTGCACACTCCTGTGCATACTTCTGTATTACTTGGTATTGTGAGCTGTAAGATTTGTCCTGTGTGCCTGTCAAATTGTGATTTTTCACTCCACTTGCAAGGCACTGTGAGGTGCATTATTTGTGGCTCTTATTATAGCAATATAATTTATTACTTCTTTACCAAAGTCTTAGTAGCAGCTTGGTGAGATAATAGAGATTAGACAGTAGAAGTGTTGCAGAGGGGAAACCCATGGGATAGACAATGATGGAGAGGAAATGCTGGTTGCTGTTGTTGGGTTAGGAGATTGTATTATTGGTGATGAAGTGGTGGGAATGCAGTTGAAAGGAAGCCAGAACCAGAAGTGCTGATTGACAGAGATATCGGAGTGGATGGTTGACCAACAGTCAAGGGCAAGGTGCTGAGTGGGTTTGACGGGCTGGAGGGCGGTGATAATGTCATCCCTGGAAATGATGGCTGGGTGCTGGACGAGGAAGGCCGCGGAGGTGATCGGAGTGGATATTGATGAGGTTGGCAAGCTAGAAATTGAAGGTAAAGTCGGCCCTGGCAAATACATCGAGGATGGCGAGCTTGATGGCAGAGGCAATGTTGAACCCGGGATAGATGGTAATGTGGCCATTGGAGCTGATGATAAAGTTGAAGGGCCCGAACTGGTTCCTGGTAGAGGTAGAGATGGTTGGATGTTTGGTAAGAAAGATGGCGGCATGGCTGCTGGGAAGATGACAGAATAGGTGAGCTAGAGATAGGAGGAAATGTCGACTCCAGCAAAGATGGTTGGGCACCAGGTAAGAAACTTGGGAATGCGCCTACAGCAGTGGATGGCGAGTTTGACAAGCTGGAAGTTGGCACAGAGGGCTGGGCAGCGGGCGATAATGATGGTAACACCACCATTGGAGTAGATGACAGGTTCGCGAGCCTGAAAGCGGCAACAGTAGGGGTGACATGGCCACCAAAGTAGGTGAGGATGACGATGGTGGAGAGGCCAGTGCTATCGATGTTTCCAGTATAGGGGATGGGGTTGTATCTAGCAAACAACGGGCATCAAGCATATTGTGGGTGCTCAGAAATGGAAAGTACCATGAGTAAAATGCAGGACGGTCATGCTAGCGGGCTAGGATGAATGAGTGAAACTTTGTTGAGCTGTGTGAGGAAACGAAAGGCTCTATGATGAGGTTTATAATGATGATGGGGCAGTGGAGTGCTTTTTGGACGGCCCTTGTCTAAGTAAGGTAAAAGAAAATGACAAGTCTCCTTTTCTTATCCACTCCCCTGCCCAACTGTTGATGACACTAACCGAAAGGTTCTAATGGGAAGAGGAATATGATACAGAAGTTGACATATGTGAAGCAACCCCAGATAGAACAGATTTGACTGTATATCAGAACCTCGAATGCCATCGTCGATTTGTGTTTGCCTGTTCGGGGTCTAGTAAGTGAGCATAGAATGTGCGTTTTTCCTGAAAAAAATGACATTGTTGTTTAGGCTTCAAGTTACCACATCAAGTCAATCCCTTCACATGTCGGAAAATAGAGAAAGATTGTCCAGAATACCCTAAACGTATTGTATTTTTGTCAATTCAGTTTTAAGCATTTCATTTTACCAAGCCAGTCCTAAATATATTCATATTTTGTCAATCCAGTTAATCTGGCCAATTTTAGATGGAATTTGTTGATATGAAGGCTGGTCATCTTACGTGTACAACTAGTTCCGACGTGGGTAATTTTTAATAGTATTTTGATATTATTAATAGAAGGAAAAGAGAAAAGAAAAGGAAAATATTCAAAAAAATATTATTAAAAATTATCCAAATCAAGATTGGCGTTTTATGTTAGTCATGCCACATTGAACAATTGACGTCCATGTTAGTGAATTCCGATCAAAATTGGTGGAATGAATTCAATTGGCAAAATACAAATTGGTTTATGATTTATTTGGTAAAAATACAATAAATTTATAGCTTTTTGAACTATTTTCCTAGTGACATTACTCTGCAAGTCAGGAACGAATACATTCTCCCTTCTTTTAGATGCAGGTCGAGGTTGCAGTGCTGGTTGTAGTTGTCGTGTTTCTTTTGCCTTCTTTGGGCTGTTGTTAGCTTTGTTGCTTTCGTGTTTTGCCTCTGGCTTCTTACATCGGCTTCCTTTCACTCTTTTGCTCCTTGCTGTTAGAGCATAAGTTTTTAGTGCCGATCTTTTGTACTTTTGTCCTTAGCTCATTATAATCTTACCTTTACCAAAAAAAAAAAAACATTCTCCCTCACTTTCCTGCACGGGAAAGTCTGACCCTTGGCGCAAAACAAGGATGCAGACGGTCTAGATACGACATACGAGGACACCAGCCACCAACCTAGTTCACCAAACAGTCCTCATAATGAATTCATCACTCGTCTTGTGGAACGAAGCCGGACCCACTATCTCAAATCTTAAATTATCCGAAGCCCAATATATAATCGTGGGGAAGAGTTAGATTGATTTTATGTTGGAAGAAATTAACAGAAAGAATCCATCTAACTCGAAATTTAACAAGCCGTCGCACATATTTTACCCGTCCTCTTCCGAAACGAACAGCCACCTTTCATAATTCGCATCTGGGCCACATGTAGTGATCTCGACTGCATCTTACTTAAGCTATGAGGTTAGTAAATTATTTCATGAACGAGGGATTTATTACAAAATATTTATAATAAGCGAAGTCAAACTTTGGAAAAATTACGTTATATCTCATTGGGTTCTTGGTCAAAGTTTTCCTCGGAATCGTGTTCAACACTCTCTCAGCTTTGGATGTACTATCATGCTGGTCCTCATTCATCTGGACGATACATCATCTGATTACCATTTCACCTAAATCTTAAATGATACTGCCTATTCTAGGTCAATTGGAAACTTGAACTAACAATTCTCGTACATGTTCCCCACCAACATCACTAGTTCACCTGCTCTAACGCTGTGACGCTAAATCGGTATTCGGGACACAGAGTAGCACCAACAGCAACAGCCATCCAAGTAGAAATTCAAACACAATGAGATGAAAGGGCTGTAGAAAAAGCATCGGCTTCAATGCCCTCAGAATGCTTTGGCAAACGCTCCCTCATTCCTAGTCTGTACATGAAGACTAAGCATCCTCGATTCTTTACAGGGCATGAGGCGAAAGTTAAAGAAGACTGACATTTACAACTCGTCCCTAGGGTTCATTCCATAATGACAAGCTAAACTTTCTGCAGTTTCACCAGCCATGAGCATCCTCATCCACTGGCCATGAGGCGAAAGTTAGAGAAGACTGACATTTATGACTCATCCCTGAGGTTCAATCCATAATATTCAGCTAAACGCGCCGCAGTTCCATCTGCCATGATGGCATCGATCATTTCGTACTTGGCAAAGTTTGCCTTAAGATTGTCTGCCTGCTGCTTAGCAAGTTTCTCTTCTTCTGCCTTTTGCTGCTGAGAAGGTAGAAGTACAAACCAAATTAGAGAGATTATCTAGAAGTTATTTCCCTGGTAGGATACCAATCATAATTCAAAAGTTAAAGCAGTGCTGACGGACATGAGTTCTCACAGAGTGAATTGGTTTCTCTGCCATTTAAGGGGTGTGTCAAGTATACATAGCGTTTCTAATCATGGGTTCTTTTTGAGTATTTTTATATGTGAAATCACCCGTATGATTGAGATTCTATTTATTTACCAACCACTCATAAAGGAACTTACTTTTAGCAAAAATCGAGCTTCAGCAGCATGCCTTTTATCAATATGCTTCCACTTCTGAGCTACCTCAAAGTTAGGATCATCTGCATCCAACCAGCGGACCTCTATTTTCCTACCAGGCTTTGCTGGGCGATCCTCAAACATCTCCACTTTAGCAGCACAAGCTCTCACAGGCCTCGGCATCCCAACTATCATCAGCGGGCAGCTAGCAATCAGCTTCACAATCGCTTTTGCCTGCTCCTCATCTTCCATCTCAACAAGAGCACGTTTTGGGATGTACTCCGGCTCTATGTAGTTCGTGATGAATTGAATATTTTTGACCATTCCAAACTGGTCAAGAGCAGTCCTCAAGACAGGTTCAGTGACCTGGGGTGATAGGTTGTCGACATAGACAGTCCGTTTCACCTTCTCCAGAAAAGCAGCATACTCTGTCTCCGTAGTGCTCGCCATGCAATCTAAACAGAAAATTCAAAGGCTCAATAACAGGTTGGCAGCAAACTAAAGATTTATCAGCAAAAGGTATTGGCTTTAGCTCCAGATTTTGTGAAGAATAAGGTGCATCAGTGCATGATATGATACACAAGTTCAATATCATTCCTGGACAGTGGTCTCTTCTTAGGTGATAAAGCTCCCGCCCAAAACCTAGTCCTATGTTGGTGCTGCACAGCATCGGATGCAGCGACTGTATGAGCTACACAGCACCAAAACACCACTTGCAAAGATGCATGTACTGCTCATTTGGCACGCAAGATGATTTGGTATTGTCATGTATGATTAACCACACGCAATGAATGAAGGATGTGCGGAGAAAAACCTACTCCTGCATTTTTGATTCGTTAGAAAGGAGATGTACTGTGACAGAACTGATGCTAGGAAGGCAATGATCATGTGATGCGCAGCAGCAGCACGTGGACCTTCTGGGCACATTTCCAAAACTCGCATGATGCTGCTGCTGCTGCACCATCATCTGATCAGAATGCCCACTTGTAAAGACGCAAATGCTACTGCTTGGCACGAGGAGATGATTCCGTGCTAGCCAAACATAAATACACAAGATGCATTTCGCACGAAAAGCTTGCACCGAGAACATGAATAAGTTCAGCCACAAGCACATAACACGAGAACGAACATGATGTAAACCCCAATCTCTTTCAGATCCATGAAAAGCACTCAAATTCAGGGAAAAGAGACCATTGGAGAAATTAAAAGAACTACTACCGGCGAAACCCCTTGTTGAAATCAAATGCATTTTTCACTTCAAAACACCAATCTTTCATACTTGCGTGTTGCCTCTCGCCAATTCAATAAGCCAATATATCCAAACGCAAGAGGACACGACACAACTGCTGAACCTAAAACATTCAGAGCCAAAGGAAGAAGCATTGATCCCGCCCGCTCACTGTCGAACCTAAAAACATTCACGATGCAGGTTTCGCGCCCTCACAAATTCGTCAAATCGAGCCAAGCCCACTTCCAATTCTCGAGCAATGGAGCCGAATTCGTCGATGATATATTGATATACAATGCGCCGATGCATGACGATCCTTAGGGGAAGAACAATACTCGGCATGCAATTGAAAGAGAGAGAGAGAGAGAGAGAGAGAGAGAGAGAGAGGCGTTGCGCGAGGTGAAACCTGGTTGTAAGAGGAAGCGACGGCGGGGACGGTGAACCCTAAAGCTAACCTCCGGCGGCGGCGGGCGACGGTTGCTCGGCGGTGAAGGGGCGGCGAAGCCGAAGCTGGAGAACTCGTCCGGTTGTCTCTGTCAAGTGCACGCAATAGAGGGCTTATTCACGGGCCATTTTTCTGGACCTAAAAGCTAGGCCCTGCCCGGCCCGGCTCAATTCCTCCGAATTGGTCGGACCGAAACTTTGGTTCGCTCGGGCCGGTTCGGGCCCGTTCTAATTCTTTTGAGGAAATTCGATTTTTTTTTTATGAGATATACATATCGTTTTATGCAAAGATCAAAATTATTTTATGAACTTTAAAGAGAAACGTAAAAGTGACTGGAATTAGGAGGGTGCTGACTAGGCAATCTTTAGGCATGATTTGGCAGTGAGGAATCTAATTTGCAAAATAGTTTTGGGAGAGATTTATTTTAAGAATAACTTGTTTTAAAGAGATCTATCCTAAAATAAAAAGTCTTTGCCAATAATATTAGAAGGTGCTTCTTCTGTTTATCTTATTTACTATTTGATTTATGGGGAAATCACAAGAATCGTCCCTGTACTATTAACTGAATTTCAATTTTGGTCCTTGTATTCTATTTCGTCGTAATTAGTCCCGCGACTTAATCTTTAGCAACAACTTAGAGACAAAAATTCCGTTTTTCCTTCAAAATGTGGATGAAATATGCTAATTTAGCATTGGTGCAGTGACGCATGAAATCTACATGCGCAAGTTTCTAAAAAGGATTCACTTTTGTTCCACGTAATCTTAGAAATGTTCAAAACTTTGAATGTAGCTATTGTACTTTGATTTTAGTTATTAAACTAGTCCTCACATTATATTCCAACAAAATTTATATTTCTTTCCTCACACCGTGATCCAAAATATTATGTCAAATTAAAACTAAGCATTAATTCGGCAATTCCCACCTTTACAAGTCTGCCCAATCTAATTGAAATTATATGCAAATCTTCATCATCAATGTAATATGAGGATAGACAGTTTAGTTCCTAAGTGGGTCAATGAAACTAATGAGTAGTTTTTAATTTTAATTTTTCGAAATCGATTCTTAGTGGACAGTTCTTGATAGTCACATTCGGTAAATTTAGGATTTTTGCTAATACGAAAAGTAATCTGACGCCGTGAGTAAAGTTTGAAGCTCTTTTTATGGTATTTTGCCATAGAAATTAGAAATTCGGTATATGTTTATCACCATGACCAAGGTAAAAAAATAGAAATTATTAACGAAAGCAATTTTTTTCTCTCTGTTCAAAAAATCCACCGCATTCAGCGCCACCCGCGTCAGCGCTCTCCCTTCCCTCTCCTTCCTCGCAAAAACCCGTATTCATCCTTCCCTCTCTTCTCCACTCTGCAATTCCCAATCGCTCCTTCCCTCTCCGCTTCGCTCCCGCCATCGTTCCGCCGCGTCCCTCCGCATCTCCGACCGCTCGGCGCGGCACGACCTCGCCGCTCGAATCCGTCGCTCGCGCGTCTCTCTCTCCGCCACCTCGCGGATTCCCGGTCGTCGCGCCCGCTCGAATCGACCGGGGCAGTCGATCTGGCTCCCGCCTCGAGGAGGAGGGGGGGGGGGGGAGTTGAGTTGATTTGATTCGATTCGATTCGCGCGGGGGAGAGCGGTGGATCGAGCGAGGTCGGATGGGGCAGGGCTCGAAGAAGAAGAAGAAAGGAGGGAAGAGGAGCAAGGGGAGGACGCCTTCCAAGGACAAGCATGCCGACGAGGACAATGAGCTCCTCGCCGAGGAAATCACTGCCCTGTGAGTCGATCCCGTTGCTTCGTTAATAATTCCGCGTTCTTTTTTCCCAATGCCAGCCGGGTTTTCGTGTTCACGGTGATTTATCTGCTTGGAAGGTTTCAAGTTTGTATTTTTCAGCTGGGACACGTGCTCCTCGAGTCTCGTTTATTCTACTCTGCCATTTGTGGAGTCTGTGAAGTACAATGCTACTTCATTCTAGTTACTATGCGTGCATTGAGTTGGCTTGGTTGATGGGTCGTAGCGAATGAATCCCGGAAGCTTGTTGTCTTTCTATTTTGCGATTACTGAAGTTAGTGACGTGCAATGGTCCAGGTCCGCGATATTTCAGGAAGACTGCAAAGTTGCAGAAACCCCGCCGAAAATTGTCATTAAGCTCAGGTTTCTTTTTAGTCGGTGTTCTGTTAATCGCATGGATTTTGATTATCTATGGTGGTTATGGATATGTTTTGGCCGGAATTAATCAGGCCTTACTCAAAAGACACGGGTTTTGATGATCTGGATGTGTCAGCCCTTCTTTTTGTAAGGTCAGTGCTCTAAATTTGGTATTAACACTATCTCTCTCGGTGTCGATTATTATGGTTCTGCCTCTCCCTTAATATCTTTTCTGATACAGGTGCTTACCCGGGTATCCTCACAAGTGTCCGAAGTTGAAGATCATACCGGAGAAAGGTTTATCTGAAGCTGACGCAGATAAGCTTCTCTCTCTCCTACATGAGCTGGTATGAACTGGTTCTTGGTTTTATACAACCCTTCTCAAGAGGTCTTCCTTTCCCTTTTTATATTCCTTTTCTGGTTGGGTGTTGATTGGGAAGTGCTAGACAATTTGTTTTTCCCCAAAAGCTTAAGCTGTGTGGAAACAAGACCACAGACACTCCCTCTTGTATGTAAGTCGGATCTTTCAATTAGTATATAGAGTGTAGGCACAACTATGTCAACTGACGCATAAACACAATAACAGGAATATTAAAAGGGTACCAAGCGGGTACCACCCCTGCACAAAGCTAGATACAAGAGACTTTGTCCTTACAGAATATCACAAGTTTGCCACTGGAGAACTGTTAATATTCCCCCTCAAGATGGAGAATGGATATCAATCATGCCCGGATTGCAAATATGGAAGTGTAACGTAATTCTCCTCAATCCCGTTTTGAAAATATCTGCTAACTAGTCTATGGACTTCACAAGGGGTACACGAATGAGAAACCATCTAATTTCTCCTTTATGAAGTTCCTATCAGTCTCAACCGACTAGCTTGTTGTAGCTGTCGATCTTTTTCTTGGTACCTACATTTCTCCATATAGATTTGTTTCTAATTTGCCTTCTATCGTGTGCCCACACATCCAGAGATGCATTATAATTTCTGCTACACTTTGTTTTGTGCACATATCGGTGTTTTAAATCATGCAGTGTTTTGTGCTATGGAGCATTGAAGGGCTTATTGCTGTCCCACGGAATTTTACCTTGGGCTTAAGGAGCGTTTAATTATTGCAAAGGATGCTAGAAGCACTTTTGTAGTTCATGCGATTTGCTTGTACTAATGGGTGAGAAGTCATACGTTTTCTGCATCATGTGGCAAAATAGATCCAAAGTATAGACATTGTACTCTTTTTGGGACTACCTGGTCTTTGATCCTCATCAAGGGAATAGTTTTAACTTTCACTCTTACCTAAGTTAAACTCCAAATACTCTCGACTTTTGTGAAATTGGACATAAACACTCATTTTTGTTTGGCAAGCATGGAGGGGAGGGATAATTACTGAACATTGTAACTTTATTTCCCACTAAAATTTACTTCAATTTCCACACCCACCCAACAGTTTACCGCACTTCTCCTTACCAAACAAAGCATCAGATTCCAATGTTCTTTTCAAAGCTCCAACTTTTGTTTGCTCCCACCTGGTTTGATGTGCTCACACTATAATGCAGAAGTCATACATTGAGGGATATCAAATCGTTTATAAATATAGAAAAGAGGTTTTACTAATTAGAGCTCATCCTTGATGTAACTTGGCAATTTTTCTGTTTCTCCTCCTCACGTCTGACTAAAACAATGGCACCATTGTATATATCCTGAGTACGGGATTTTATCGATCAACTAATGATACCAAAATATATAGTGATTTTTCAACAAATTCATCCCTGAAAGCAAAAATGGGACTCGCAATTCCCTTTAGAATCGGCACATACAAATGTGGTTGAAAATTTAATGGGAGGAACCTACTGAAAAATGCAATGAAGGAACAAAAACATGAATCACCCCCTTTTAGCAAAATATTTAGTGATTTTTTAATAAATTTATTGCTGAAAGAAAAAGTGGGACTCACAACTCCCTTTAGCACTGGCACAAACAAATGTAGTTGAAAATTTCATGGGAGGGACCTACTGAAAATGCAAAGAAGGAGCAAAAACATGAATCATCTCCTTTTAGCTCTCAGTTAGAGTTGATAGTCGTGGGTGGGGGTTTGGTGTCCGGATTATGTATACATTATCTTTGTTTGTCTTCCAGCTAGCTTTGCAGGTTTGTCATATGCCTTTCCCAGATATTGTCAAATTTATTGCAGTTGAGATAAACAAGCATTGGACATAATACATGCTCATATTTCAAGAATGCTATCTTTTGTGCAGAAATTTGAAGTATGTAGATATGCAAGTAATATGGATGTACTAGCGATAGAGCAGCTAAATCCATGGTTATATATTGTTAATGTCTTCAGTGTAATTCATTTACGGTCATTTTTGCCTGATAACCTTGATGAACTTTATAGGGCAGTGTCTGAGGAAGTGTTTACAGTTATAAAGGAATAGAGAAAAATGCAAGCCTGTCTACTCTGCTAGGAATAGAGAAAAATGCGAGCCTGTCTATTCTGCTAGTCTATAACATGACTACACTTTACATTATGTCTCGTTCAACATGTGGAGACTTTGAGTACAATGCGTTTTGTTGATCATCACTCTGTTTTGTATTCAGGCAAATTCTAATGCTCGTGAAGGACGTGTAATGATTTTCAATTTGGTGGAGGCTGCTCAAGAGTTTCTGTCTGAGATTGTCCCACTAAACCAAGCACAAAAATCGGTATGCTTGAAGACTCCTTTGATGTAGTGCAATTCATGATTTTAATATAGCTATGGTGGAATTATCAATTTTGTGAGGTTTTTTTTCTGCAGTAAGTTTAATTTGACCTTTTCATCCTCTTCGGACCACTTTTGGAAAGAACAATTTGTTGTGTGGCAGGGACGTTGTTTGACAAAATGAAAATTACCATGTATTTTCTTTGTCCTGAAATTGTCAATGGTGCGAAAGTGAATTTTTATGCACTTTCATCAGTATGTGCAGAATTAAACCTGTATCTGAAAATAAATCTATTTTTTCCTTATAGTGTCCAAGGAGGGGATGATATGTGATGTTCGTGGAAGGTGGGAAAGAATGCTTCATTAGAGTGATGGCTGTAGCTATATAACAGAGTTTACGCACTCTTAATATGCTGTTTCCTTGTTAAAATTTTAAGATTTACGGCTATCATTGGAGGACTGATAATGTCGTTGAGATTAATGCAAAAATAAATTCTTTGATAGGGAGAACTCATGAAAATAATTAGGAAGACCTGGTCCTCATGGCATGTGTCAATGTCGTTCAATATGGTGCTTACGGAAGATTTTACCACTAGGACAGTGTCTTGTGAATGGAAACAATTGATGCAAGATCACTCACCTTTTGGATGAAAGGTATTGTTGTAAATACTGTTAGAATTTTCAACCAAAAAGCTTAAGCTTTTAGGTGAAGGGAGACTATAAGTATATGAGACCTGTATAAACCCCATACAAGGGATGTGTGATATTTTAAAATTCCCTCTTATGTGTAAATCGGAGGGAGAGAGGCACGTAGAATTGATGAACTGGGACCCATAGGCGTGCAAAATAAACTAAGGCTTGAACCTAGCTGCTAATACCATGATAGAAACTTCAACTCAAAAGTTTTAGTTTTTAGGTGGAGGGAGCCAACATTTATTTAAAAGGCGGTCCTTTCATCTTTCCAAAATGGAAGTTTCTGTTTAGAACTTTTTCTGTTTCAGTTAACACTTCGGTTTCCTTATCAAACTTTTCAGTTAAAAGACGGTAGGTTGAGGGAAACATTTTTGTGTATAATTTATTTATTTATTTTTAATTTCGAGATGGTCAAATGTTGGCAACTTTTTTTATGATCAAATTATGGAGGACGCCTGTCTATTGTTCAATTATCTAGGTACAGACTACAGTCACATATCCACAACAAATGCCTGAAACTTGCTCATGAGTTCAATGAGCTAATAAATTTGATGTCTTGTACCACAATGAAAATTAAAGAATATTTTCTCTCTGTAGATTTAAACATTCAAAGAACTTTCCATTTTTATTCCTATTTTAGACTAAACATATTTCATGATCAAGTTGTATAAAACTAAATATTTTTTCTTAAAGCTCTCTAATTTTTTAATTTGGATGAAGTTTCCATTTTCTTTAGCAACTTCGGTCATGTTAGTTAAGCAATCTAGTTTATTTATTTTCTCTTTCTTTCAAGTTATTATGTAATAAAAATTTTCCAACTTTACTAAGAATATCGTTCCACTTGAGCAAGCATACTGTATTCATAAGTTTTAATATATTTTGAAAATTTGAACCTATTATTGTCTTTGTATATTCTTTATCTTGATGTTTTTCTCTGTGAGTTTCACTTGGTATTTTTCTCAAAAAAAACTTGTCAACTGCCATCCTTCATTGCTCATTGAGGGACAAATGCCCCCTAAACTGTTGTCAATTTAAAATTGAATACATGAGATATTCCAATGGATTGTATTTCATTAAATATGCGATATTGTCTCCTTTTTCCATAAAATTTAAATATGCAGTCTTCTTGATGCCATAATTGCCATGAATTTTCTTATGGAGGCAAGAGTAAACTCGTTGACATAGTAAGCTTGTGGGTCTAATGGAGTTGAATTGAAGTGGCTAATGCTCATCATCCTCTCTGATGGTTCTTGACAGTTGGTAGATGACATATATGATATTGAATGGTCTTCATAACTCTTCCTTACTTGAGGCATAGGCAAAATCTACATACACATTTTGTATCTGGTATGCAGCTTTTGGAGGTCCTCTAGCAATAGGTGTTTCCTTGATTGATGTGTTATTGCTATTGTGTATTTGTTCATAAATAAGTATGCTTAGTCTTTATGATTGTGACATGTAAAATTGGTGATCACTCTTGTACCTCTAATGACTACCTTTTGTGTTTTAATGGCTGCTCTTTGCAGACCTAGGTCCGGTTCAACTTTTGATTGATGATTTTCGTTTGTTTCACCAATTTTAATGTTGATGATGATACTGGTATGGAAAACTAGCAGACAATTTTGTTCTTATGTTAAACCATATTGAGTGGTTCTGTCCTGGCCTTTTTCTGAAGGTACCATACTCAACCAAGGATGACAATGACCCGTTGTTTCAGAAGGACATGGCAGCTTCATTGAACAAAGGTGGCTCTTCCAGAGAAACCTTTGTATATGGTTTTGTAGACCTCTTTGGTAGCTCTGGAGAGTCATGGCATTGGGGTCTGAGTATGGATCAGAGAAGTGAGAAGAATTCTTCTGTACAGTTGCATGCATCAGGAGTTTCAAAATTTCGATCTGAGCTTCCGGATAAGAAGGTTAATAAAGGTTTAAAGCTACAGACAATGCTAGATAAGAAGCAACCATCAGTGCTCTTCCCTACTAACAATTTGGAAAAGCTTGAAGAAGAAAATGATAATGATGAGAAGAGTATGTCGAATTCCTCTTCAAGTGAAAAAATGATGGAGAAGTTTGTAGAATTTGGTTTTGGAGGCGTGGAGGTAAAGAATCATATTTTTTGTTGCACAAATATGTGGAAGTAAAATGTTTCGTTTCCTTAATATCTTTTAACTGATTTTGATGAACATAAAATAATTCCTGCTTCTAGTTTCTAATACATCAACTTGGAGCCTATGTAATAGTGCATTTTCCATATCCTTTCCTGGTTATCGTGAATGAAACATAGTAAAGGCATGTTAATGCAGAATGTGGTTTTCCAGGAACATGCATCCGATGTTGGCTATGAAGATGGCAATAATGATGACGACGACGACGACGACAGCAGTGGCTGTAATTTTGATGATGTGGATGATGATCACGATCATGTTCATTCCGATAGCCTGTCATCTGAGTCCATGATTCATCATCAAGCACCTCAAATTGTCAAGAAAGATCTGATACTGGTGTTGTTTTCTGCTCTATTTTTCAATGGTTTTACTTGCTTCGTAATTACACCAGGTCAAAGTAATGTGCATATCTATTTATGTTGCAGGTTCATCTCCTTCGTCTCGCTTGTGCTTCTAAAGGGCCACTGTCTGATGCTTGCCCTCAAATAGCCTTGGAACTATGCAACCTGGGAGTATGTGATTAAGGTGCTTTTTGTCTGTATAATGTTATTGGTCCACTGACTAAACTGTGCTTTTTGGTGGTTTTGCTTAGATTCTTTCTGATTGGGTCCGTGATTTGGCATTAAAACAGTCCTCACTGTTTAAGAGAACTTTTGATCATGCTTTTCAGCAGCATGCGGTCAGCCTCTCTTCTCTCTCCCTTCTTTCATCTCCTATTATTTGACAGATTACTCTGGAGTATTTTCTGTAATCCATCTTGTTGTTTGTTCTGCAGACTTCATCAAAAGTTTCTCAGTTTTGGAAGCCTACAGCTGATAGTGTGCAGCCCAGTACTCTTCCTCCAAGTTCCCGCTATCTCAATGACTTTGAGGAACTTCAGACTCTTGGTAAGATATCACCTTCTCAACTTTTCTTCTTAAATCTTGGCATAATTTGACTGTCATGAAGTAAATTGCAACAATATAGTACCTAATAATTGATTTTGAAGTATGGGTTGCACTATCAGTTGATATGAGTGAAGTTGACTGACTTGGGAAACAAATTGAGTAACAGCAGTTTTATTTCTGTTTGGTTTCGCTACTGTCTTGAGAAATTGGTGGCTATCACTTCTCAGTCATTTTGTTTCTATGCATGACACCCTCGGAATTGTTTCTCTTGTTTGGTATGAGAATTACTGCCTCATTTTTCTTTTTTCGCATGGAGCATGGATAGTGGGAAGTGCTGTAAACTGGTGCTTTATATGCCTATTGAAATATACATTCTATATTTGAAGGGAACATTGGGATTAGAGCTTTATTAGTTGAATTTAGAGTTGATATAAAAATCCCAAGGATATCCCTTCTTGACCATGATCTTCTTAGGCAATCCATGTCGGGCAAATGGTATCTTACTGGCTGCCCATTCTTTTCCATTTTAAATTACATGTTCGCACTTTAAGCTTTGAAAGCTCTTTCATGTGCATAGCTAGATTTACAATCGATGATGAGGGAGGCAGGGCAAGCACTAACAAGAAAATTTTGGTCATGCTGGTAGGCCTACTTGGTCAGGAGAGCAAATAGTTGACAAATAAAGAGGGAGGGAGAGAGCTTAAGTTTTTGGCAAAATGGTTATTGAACTGGAATACTTTGGCAAAAATGGTTGTTGAACTGGAATACAATACTGGGACAGTGTCATGCTCAGACAATGCAAATTTTGCAATGGTGACGTTGTTAAGCTCGTACAATGCAGATAATGTAGTAACTTCGCTTATAGTCATTCTTTCAAATTTGAGGAACTCTACTCCAATTGAAATGTAACTATAATGACCTCAAAATGGATTTCTATACTAGTACCTTAATGTAAGAAGGACCAAGATAAGCTGTGGTATCTGCAGGTCAGTTGTCCATTCAAGTTCGTTTTAATTACTTCTGCCATGCTTTGACAAGTGTCTGCCCTTTTCAAGTGAGAATAGTTTTAAGAAACTGTTTTTGCAAGTGAAGATAAGATTGAAATTGGACTACTTGTTTACCTTTTGATTTTGTTTTGTTTAAAAATTATATGTTTCCTCTCATTTAATGAAACAGGTCATGGTGGTTTTGGCCATGTTGTCCTTTGTAAGAATAAATTGGATGGTAGGCAATATGCAGTGAAGAAAATCCGGCTCAAGGACAAAAGCTTGCCTCTGAATGACCGTATATTAAGGTAACTTCTCACTGATATATGAAAAGCTATCTGAGAGTAAATTTCTCTATTAATGCAGAACTTGCACCATAATTTGAGTAAATATGTTGAAAACCACTTAATCTTGGATTGATGATATTTCTTTTTGTTGTTTCGGCCTATCTTTTAATCTTCTTAAGGGGAGCGTTTGTAGATTACATGATTGACATGAAGGGGACTTTAGAAAATTACTGTTATTTTAACTGAATAATGTGATTGACTTTGGAGTGGAAAGTTACTATGCTTTTGTAGACAGTTTAGTGCTTAAATGATTTTCGATCAGAAGGGTGTCTATAACCACTTCCATTCTAGCTGGGAGCTAGTTGTAATTATGGTGGATGGATCATTTTTGTATCAGTTGCATTTGGAAAAGGAGGATCTCAGTGTGGTTATATGTGGTTTGTATGGTAGTCATCCAATCATCCTTTTATTTGTGGCCTATCAGCTTACTGTGATTGCTGGTGGAGGGAATTTTTAAGGGATGGCAATGAATTTATATAGACCATTTCTTTAGGTTAATGATAGCTATCTGATGATGCTTGGGTAAATTACTGGCAGACTTGTCTATGATAGAGGCCCCCGTCTGATTCAATATAAGGTCTAAGTGATTCAATAGCCTTGTTTGACTTTATAGAATACGTAATGACATGAGATTATGTCAATTCACTGCCAAATTCGTCAAATTTGTCGTGGCAATTGATGTTGCCTATTAAAATTTAGTCGGGTTCTTTCTTCTTCAATGCACCCTATTAATATCATACAAATAGAAGGGAAAATATTAACTTCTTTTTTCTTGTTTCATCATCTCAAGTTTTTAATAGTCCATTTACAGGGGAGAAGGCTTCATTCTGTTTAGTTGCACTTCTCTACCCGGATATCCTTTCCCTATATTAATATGAGCTTCTCAATTTTACGTAACGCGCTCAATTAGTTTTGCATTTTACTACTAATATGCTACTTAGTTATAAAACGATATTATTTTCTCTAAATTTGTGGTCAGGATTATCTGACAATGCATTGTTATTTTTTAGTACCATAAATTGTGGGAATGGCTTGGGACTAGTATCTGCTTGGAAGGGAACATTGCTGGTTTTAAATACATGGATAGTTGCACAATGTGTCCATGGGGAGTACACTCTGTCTTTTCTGTGCAGCCCAGTGGTTATATCATCTCTTCTTTGGCAATCTATTTTCCTTTAACAGAATGACTGATTGGATGGGGAGGTTTGATGGAGAAGCTGTAGTTTGCACGTTCGTTGTCGTGCTTCTGTAGTATTCCTTGAGCAGTGTTTGTGATTGTGTTACTGGCCGAACAGTAGTTGCTAAATGGCACAATAAGCAAGTCATAAAAGATTTGCAGATTCCAGTACACTTGCTATGTACAGTTGAGCTTTTTGGTTCATGTGTAAGGATGTGCCATGCAAATTCTTGTACCTGTTAGAAACATTGCACATCGTTGACTGATTTTCTTGGTGATATTGTCTCACTTAACCCCCTGGAACATATAGATGACCAATCTGGAGAATGGAAACACTGTTGCATGAAATGCTTAAGCAAATGGAACAAGCAAAGAAAGTGATTATGTTTCCCATGTTCTCCGACTCCCATTGCCAAATGTCAATCAAGTGGCAAGCATTTGGTAATTCGGTTATCAATATACGACACAGTATTTTTACTCTGTAGGTTAGTATAGTTCATTAAATGTGTGACATTTGCTGGCTTGACTCTTTTTTTGGAGTTTTATTTATTTTTCAATGTAGTGCTACAAATTTCACTGTCCAGATTTCATGTGATCTTATGATGTGTGTATATGCATTAACAATTTGGTTGTGAACAGGGAAGTGGCCACTCTATCACGTCTGCAGCATCAACATGTTGTGCGGTACTACCAGGTAATAAGTAACCTTTTCATGGGATTTCTTTTCTTTACTCTACTGCTCTTACTTCAGGCTCAGGGATCAACCAGTTTTGCTTTTATAGACTGTTGTTACTCTTTGTTGACATTTGAACTTTTACATATAAACGAGCTTCAATTCTGTTGTTGATGGCGGTTCTATCCAAAATACTTGGTTTTTATTTGTTTTAATTCTGAATCTGTAAATTGTTCAATACGAATGTGATTTGGAAAACTTTCCAGGCATGGTTTGAAACGGGAGTTGCTGGTTCACATGGTGATGTTGCTTGGGGTTCTATGACTGCAGCAAGCGCCACTGTAAGTGACCGCAACACAAGCTCCATTGACGTCTATGGGCAAGATAACAAACTTGAATCGACGTACTTGTACATTCAGATGGAGTACTGCCCTAGGTATAGTTCTTGTATGTTTGACTAATAGAACTATTAGTCAACCATAATTTTTCCTTGGCCAAATATTGCTAGATGTACGAGTTGGGAAATATTAGTATGTCTGTAATCATAAGTGCTGATATTTTGGATGCATCTTTTTTTTTTTTTTGGTCATGGGTGTCCATTATTCATCTAGCATAACACATTTACAGTATCCTATTAATTCCACTCCATTAGTGGCATTTCCTGGTTAAGCCATCTAAACAAATTTTTCCTTGTTTTGCCAAAGGTGTTTCTTCTTCTATCTTGTCTTCTAACCGGATTACTGTTGAGATACCTTAGCACCAGTTATCACGTGACAATATTGTACGAAACTATTCTTGCAAGCAAACCACAAATTGGAATCCAAATCATATGTAACCTTTGTGCAACTGACACTTTTCATCTTAAAGTGTTGTCGCACATCACTTACAATATTTTATTATAGTCTTACATCCATGTAGTCTCTTTCCAGGATATGGCTTAAACTTTTAGTTGGACGTTATATGATGATGTTTTTCATGCCTCATTCAATATCTCGTTTTGTGTTTTGACAAAGAAAACTGTAGATTATGTGTACATCTGAAATTTTCTTCTCACTTATGCCTTACAGTTATTCTTATAAATTCCTCTGCTTGAGTTCAAATATGTGCTTGAGTTCAAATATGTATGAGCTCTGGTGATTGATACACGTGTGTTTTGTATAGAGTGATATATTTTACCTGCTAGTAAGAAATTGCATCCTTATTTTATTATTATTTTTTTTTTTTTGCGGCTTGAAGGACTCTTCGCCAGTTGTTTGAATCATATGAGTTTGACAAGGAAGATGCATGGCATTCGTTTCGCCAAATTGTAGAAGGCTTGGTACACATACATGGACAAGGGATCATCCATCGGGATCTGACACCGAATAACATTTTCTTTGATGCCCGTAGTGATATTAAAATTGGAGATTTTGGTCTTGGTAAGTTTTGGCAATTACATTTTCTTTGGTCTGACCTAAAAGGTTATGTAAGGTTTTCTTATGCATGGAAAATGTTCAATCAGAGATGTATTTGGAGTGATTTTGATAACTGCTATGTTCCTGCCGAGCAACCCTTTTTTGATAAAGGCCATATGCACCTGTTCAAACTATCTTCTTTAAGAGTTGATATCAGTAATTGAGAATCTGTGGTATGAAAACATAAATGTGCTGCACATTTGACATTTACTTTTGAGTTCATCGTGAGGTTGAAATAGTTATCCTCCTATTTGTTCTTGGTGTATAGTGATCGTAGCAGTGTAATAAATAAAGCAGGGGCTCAAGTAAAATAAGATGTTCGAGCTTTTACTTAAGAGAACAAAAAAGTTGAATGGCAACAGTGAATTGATTTTGTCTATTTTGTTGTTGGCATTCAGCAAAATTCTTAAAACTCGAGCAGTTGGATCAGGACCCAAGTTTTATGACCGAAACTACTGGAGTTTCCATCGATGGTACAGGTCAAGTTGGTACCTATTTCTATACTGCTCCAGAAATTGAGCAAGGGTGGCCAAAAATTGATGAAAAGGTACATTGGCCAACTTTGTCTGACTTATTTAAGCAAGTTCTGGGATGAATTATCCAACTGTTTCACTGGCACTCTGCATTATCTGCATCTTTAAAATCTTGACTGGTATTCAATGCAGGCTGACATGTATAGTTTAGGGGTTGTGTTTTTTGAGCTGTGGCACCCATTTGGGACAGCTATGGAGAGACACATTATACTTTCAGATCTGAAACAGAAAGGAAACCTTCCACCTCTTTGGGTTGCTGACTTTCCAGAGCAAGCTTCCCTGCTGCGGCGTTTGATGTCTCCTAGTCCTTCTGAGCGTCCATCTGCAACTGAGCTTTTGAAGAATGCCTTCCCACCAAGGATGGAGTCTGAATTGTTAGACAGTACGTATTTCAAATATGTCATTTATTTGTGTCTATGTGGCACACGTTACTACGTGCATGTTGCAGTTACCCTGTGCACAACCATGCCTGCGTGCATGCACATCTTCTTGCATGAGAGGCTAGGCCTCGGCTATCATTGAAAACTTGTTTTTGGTGAAATATCGAATAATTGTAAAACAGGAGCTGTTATGACAGTGTTTTACTCATGTCATACTCTATGAATATGTACAGATATTCTTCGTACAATGCGAAATTCAGAGGATACAAGTGTGTATGACAAAGTTGTGAGTTCCATCTTTGACAATGAAGCCTTGAGGATGAAAGACAAACATCAGAATGGGGATGGATTAAATTTGCATAAATTTCATGATTACTCTATCCAGTACCCAGAGTTTGACACTGAACTACGTGACCATGTCATGGAGGTCTCAAGGGAAGTCTTCAGACAGCATTGTGCAAAGCATTTGGAGATTATTCCTATGTGCTTAGCAGATGATTCTCCGCAGATCAAGAGGTTCCTTTTGTTGTGTTCCTGGTCTAATCATCTTACAATGAGAATTTTTTAGCATGCTTTCCTTTCCTTCGGAAAACCAGATGTCCCTGACTATCTCTGTTTTTGTTTACAAGGAGTTCTGTCAAAGTGTTAACACATGGTGGTGATATGCTTGAACTTTGCTACGAGCTGCGTTTACCATTTGTTAGTTGGGCTGTCATGCAGCAGGTATCACTTATGAATTCCCTCTATTTGATTTATTTTTCTTTAACAGAAGTTGTCAACGTTTTCTCTTATCATTGCTTTAAATTATGCTTTCCCATCAACTTGCATAATATCCTCATCAAAAAGGATGCAGATATCTTGTTTTCTTCCACTGAAAAAGTTCATTGTCTTCTTTCTTTCGCTTCAGCACGTTCTCTTCACCTCATCGTTTGTTTGTTTGTCATTGTCCACTCCCCTCGGACAATGCTTTTGTTCCTTAAACCACTAAAGAAAAGTAAGATTTAATGGAAAAATTGAGTTTTTACTTTGGTATATTTTTCCCTAATGTTGCTGTATATTTGTGAATTTTGGTTGGTAGTTAGCAGGTGGCCATAAATAAGGTTATTAGTGTTTTAAGTGTCTTATGCTCTATGGTTATAGGCATCTTATCATCTCTTTTATTGATCTATTTAGTAAAGATATAGCCTTCGAATATTTTGTCTCTCCCTCTCTTGGAGATCCTAGAATATTTACATGGTGTCAGAGCCACCAAGAGAGGCGATAAACTAAATTGCATGTCAATGATCAGCTTGCTCTATACTTCCAACATGTTTGTTTCCCCTCTACTTGTATTATAGTGGTCTTATGGGGGTCATTTTATTTATACTGTTTCTGAACAGATACAACATAATTAAACATGAATTGAAATTTATCTTGCTGCTTTTGCTTTGGAGATTTTTGAGAACTTTCTCAAGCCATACTAGATCCTATGGCTACAGGATTTGGATTTAGTAATTGAAACTGACTGTGCTTTTGTCAATTTAAAGAAATCTTCATGCAAGCGATATGAAATTTCGTACGTCTTTAGGAGAGCTGTTGGTCGTTCTCCACCAACTCGCTACCTCCAGGTACTTGTGAACATTTCCATAGTAATAACTCTTAGGAATTCATTGTCTCTTGAAAAGAAAGCCCAGAAAGAAAAGTTAAACTCAAGTCTTATGTCTTTTCTGTCTGTAATTATCAACAGGGTGACTTTGACATCGTTGGAGGTGCATCTGCCTTAACAGAAGCAGAAATTATTAAGGTCTCTCTGTCTCTGTCTCTGTCTCTCTCTCTGTGATTCCATTTATCGATAAACATATCAGTTGGACTGTAACGAGAGTCGTGGAGTCTTATTTTGGGCTAAAGTGATTGTTTGCTTGGTGTCGTCATTTGCTTTTTGCCTCTGATATCATTGTGCCTTAATCTGTTCCCCTATTTAACAAATATGTAGAAATTACACAGAAAACTTTTTATGCAATGCAAGTAATATCTACGGTGCAACCTCAAGCCCACATTCTCTGTTCAAACACTCTCAGCCCATCTTGGTTGTGAACTTACTAGCAACTTATGTTTTTTCAAGCAACATATTTTAGATGGCTGTCTTCTGTTGAACAACTCAGCTATTTTGCGCGGTAATGAAGAGTGTTTCCAAACGCGAGGGAGGCATCTCCTGGGGGCACCCATATGCAGCATAGCGTAGCTTTGGTGCCATGTCTAGTGTGAGGTGATGGGACATCACGTTGGTGTCATTAGGATAGTGCCTCAGGCGAGGTGCTTCTCTGCTAAGGCAATGCCTCTGCAAAAAGTTGTGCTTATGGAAATTTATGCTCTTATTTAAGTGAAGATGAGGAAAGGATGGAAGCCCTGTTTTGTAAAAGCGAAATATTTTTCAATTTAATTGGAAGAGGTTGACAGTTTTGTGCTAACAGAATGTGCTTAGAAGCTTTTTAGCATCCATTATAAGGCAAAAAATTAAGTGAAGATGAGAAAAGGATGGAAGCCCTGTTTTGTGAAAGCAAAATATTTTTCATTAGAAGAGGTTGACAGTTTTGTGATAACAGAATGTGCTTAGAAGCTTTTCTGCATCCATTATAAGGCAAAAATCTTCATCGTCATCTCTCTCTCTCTCTCTCTCTCTCTCTGTGGCATGTAATTAATAAGAGAATACTTCACTTATTATTTCCCCCACTTCAGTTTTTGCTATACAATAAGTCAATCATCATATTGTTTAACACATTGTTCGTCTATTTGTAAAACGTGTCGCAACTTTAACTTTGTACCTTTATTCACTGAGGTGAGCCCCTAGCTAGGTACCTGGTGCAGTGGATTTCTTGTGCTCCCTGGGCTAATATATGCATTTTTCTATTAATGTTCATAGGTCACAATGGACATTGCAAGTCACTTTATCCCCCCTGAATCTTGTGATGTTCATCTGAATCATGGGGACTTGCTGGAAGCAATATGGTCTTGGACAGGTATCAAGGCTGAACACAGACATAAAGTTGCAGAGGTACTTGCATCAATGAGGGTTGTCACACACATTAATTGTATGTAAATCTGAGCTAACAGGTTCTTCCAATTTCTCTTTTAAGCTTCTCTCACTCATGGGTTCGCTGCGTCCTCAATCCTCTGAGTGGAAATCAAAATGGGCTGTGATAAGGCGCCAGCTTTTGCAGGTATAAGCAAATTCACATGGTGCAGGTATAAGCAAATTCACATGGTCTTGTTAACCTCTATGTTTAACACTGCTTCTCTGGTATCTATATGGAGGTCCACATAGTAGATTTCTGAAGTTACACATCTGCAATCTTTTGTACTATCCCTTACTTGATGAGCTAAGCTTTGTCTGTGAATTGGATCTGGGTTTTAGTTCTGATAGAATTATTTTTCCCAAGTAGTGCTCATATTCTTGTGTTTGGGAATTAATTTAACTTCCAGATGGTGTTGGACAGGAAAGTGGAAGTTGTCCTTTTTTTATAAGTACGAGATATTCCTGTTAGTGCATAATTGGTGAGAACTCAACAGAATACTCATTTGAGGGGATATGAAGTGCAATATACATGTGTCCTTAGGCATTTATCCAGCATATCAGAAATTCAATTCATAAATCCATTTTTCTTTTTCGGGCAGCTAGCAACCTCAAAGGATCTACAGCATGTTCTGTACAATAATGGATTTAATGAAAGATCTCTCCTTAAGTAATTCTTCTGATAGAAATGAAGAACACCAAATTAATCATTTTTAGAGATTTAAAGCTCGTGGGATAATTTCTGAGAGAGCTTTGTGAAAGCACGACTGAAGGATGGGGTCCTAATGAATTAGGGAGAGGATCTTTTGAACAATGATGATGCATAAAGTAGACTTTACAGTTCATCATTATCATTAGTCTAGAATGGAAATTTGAAAAGAAAATGGTAGTGAATGTTGCTGGAGGCAAAGGATGAAGTGAACCATATTATTGGTTCAGACTTTGTTCCTGTGCCCAAACCTACCATATTGCAAAAAGCAAGTATCAAAAGATGTATAAGTAATCTCAATCACTAATTTTTCTTCTTTGGGCCAAAGGAGCACTGAAGCTGTTTTTGTATGGACAAATGGTGCATACTAGCATTCTTAATAAAACAGAAGTTTGTTGCTGACAAATGATATTGGTGAAATGCACACAATCATAGTGCATAGTATGACTGTTTTCCTCAAGAAAAAGACAATGTGGATAAGCTGTATAGGATTAGTATCAAGACAGGAATTTCTCTGAAGATAGTTATCCAAAAAAAAATTCTCAAGATCTTATTAATGCCTGACATTAGCTCAATGCCTATATATCATCTTATTATAAATTTTGTGGAAGTGGGAATCAGCATGTATATCTATCAGGTGCTGATGAATGCATTGTAAATAGACCAATGAATGCATTGTAAATAGACCAACTTAAGTATCTTTAATGCTTCGAATTATTCTTCTTTTGTTTATTATAACACTGGGAACACTGAAATTTAACACTTTATTTGTACCTTTTCTTCTTATGTATTTTTTGGAGAAAGTGTTATCATGTCTACACACGGCTAAACAAGAATTATCTGTTAAATTGGTTGAATGTTATACCACACATTCATTTAACAGTTTTGACTTTATAGAGTAGTTGGCAATGGTTTGACAATTTACATGGTATTAAAGCTGAAGGTCCTAAGTTTAGATCTTTCCATGCCCTTATTTGCCTGCCCAATTGTATGTTTTCATGCTTTAGTCTTACGCCAAAGTCTAGCGTATGCGTGAATAAGAGTGCCATAGTATTTAAAGATCGAGCCATGCCTTTATTTAATGACTTAAACTTTTATAACAGTTGCTGGTGGACTCGTATATGTAACATTTACAATGTGACTAGTGTCAATAAGCAATCTAGTGGAGTATGCTAAACTTTTTTAATCATGATTATCTGTGTACCTCTTCATGGGTCCTGTAAACTCTTTTCAGGAACTTAAACTGGGAGAAGGCATTGTAAATAGATTGCAGACAGTGGGATTAAGGTTCTGTGGAGCTGCTGATCATACTCTTTCTAGACTCCGGGGTGCCCTTCCAGCTGGTATAATTGATGTTGTGTATTTTACTTTCTTTGATGGATTTTATTTTGGTCATTGACGGCACCTCCTTGGCAGATAAGCCTACTCGCAGGGCGCTTAATGAATTGTCAGACCTCCTTAGTTATTTGAGAGTTTGGAGGATTGAGAAACACGTCTATATTAATGCCTTGATGCCACCATCAGAGTACTATCATCGAGATATATTCTTTCAGGTATTTGAATTTATACTGTTTATATGAATTATTCATTCATATTTGAAATACAAATGCAGAATTTCAGATGCTTACTCTATACATTATCCTGTTGCGTCAAAAATCTGAAAAATATAAGATAATCCATTTTCAAACTTTGGATAATTCATGTTGGGTTTTATGCTATTTTACTTTCCCAGGTACATTTAATACGGGAAAACAACTCTGGATCACTTTTGGAAAGTGCATTGCTCGCTATTGGTGGACGCTACGACTACTTGCTTCATCAGCTGTGGGAACATGAACATGTAGGCTATGAGATTTTCCTTTTCCGCTTGATTCTCTATAACTCATAAGCACAAAAGCACATATTTCCACTTGGCGAAATAAGTATTCCTCTAGGATTTATTGAAGGTATTCAACTGGATAATTAAGTTGCACCTTGATTTAGCGGCTGGATGTTCTTATTTGTCAATTTATCTATGGTAGACCTCGGTCTGGAACCCCAGAATCTGTCATTTTTTTATTCACTTAAATGGCGTGGTCTGTGCCAAGGATTGGTATTTCACTGCCCATATATTATTTCAGGATAATCCTCTTAGGTCACATCACCTCAGTCTTTAGTCTTTTTAGGGGAAATCATCACAAGTCGTTATTTCTTTGAGACTTTGAATTTTGTTTTAATATTGGCCAACTATTGATTTGCTTCCTTCACCAATATGACTGATTTTTGGACATGATAGTTCCTGAGCTTGACTATTGTTGGGTTTTGCTGTTCTGACTGTGCCTTTTCCTGCTCAGAAAGCAAGTCCTCCAGGTGCTGTTGGGGTAAGTTTAGCATTAGAGATGATAATTCGGCATTCATCTGTGGAAATAAAACCTTTCAGGTAACATCTTTCTGAAATTTTCACTTGCTTCCTGCTTAAAAGTCATTGACCATAAGTTTTCTCACATGATATTCATGTTCTTCCCTCCATTTCTTACTCCTGAAGAAATGAAGCTGGCACCAGCGTTCTCGTATGCTCAAGGGGAGGAGGTGGTTTGTTGGTTGACCGCATGGAACTTGTTTCTGAGTTATGGGAGGCAAATATTAAGGTTACCAAAATGAAAATTTCAAATGCTCTTTTTACCTTTCTTGTTATGCTGCAGTTATCGGTTGCTTTTCTGTCTGAAACTCCTTTCTTGCCAACTATCTGATGCAACAGGCAGAGTTTGTGCCGCGACCTGATCCAAGCTTTACAGAGCAATATGAATATGCCAATGAGCATGATATTAAGTGTCTTGTAATCATAACTGACACAAATGTATCTCAGACTGATTCAGTTAAGGTAAGTCTACTATTTTTGTTGTTTGAACTCTGTAACTAAGTTTTACTGGTGAAAGTATGGACACACTGTGAAAACATACGTTGTCAACATCTAGAAGTCTAGGAAACCATACATTCTTATGCCAATGTTCAGTGTTCAGCATACCTGAAGTGCAAACTTTTACTTATTTGCATCTTTACCCGTGAATGAATTGCCTCTTTTAACCAAAAAGAGAAGCCAAACTTTGCTTCTCAACACAACTGTGAAGCAAATCAAACCATAGGATCTCCTCAGGGTAAGTGCAGAAGCAGAACTTAATGTTTTGGTTGTTGATCAATCGAGGACTTAATTGTTTATTTTAGTTAATTAAGGACTTACGGTTTAAGAAAAACCCAAATCAGGTCTCAAGTTTGTTGTCGGTGAAATTTAGGCATCGAAAAACTGACATGGTCCCCACATGGAATATTTAGTCATCTGCTACGTGTGATTTTTTATGCTTGAATCCCACTGACGTTGAGCTTGAGATCCAATTGTGACTTTTTAAAATTTTAAGTCCTTAAATAACCAAATTAAATTCTTAAAGTTTTCGATTGACCAACGGCAAAAACCTTAAGTTTTGTTTCTGCACTTATCTGGACCTTCTTCCCGCTAATAAAACAGACTTTGACTTAATGAACTGCTTTGTTTTGCTGCACCTTGGCCTAAGTTGGACTTTAGAGAAGTTAATATTCAATTAATTGCCAGTGAATGCATTTTATTAATATAAAAATTCAGAAAAATTAATAAAGAAGTCCAAGAATTAACTAACTAGGTTTTGGCAATTGCATGGATCGTTATTTCTAGTTGGTGGATCATTTTTCATTAGGAGTAATGTTATAATTTTGTTAATTCTCTTATCCAAATAAATTATCTCTCAAAAGAAAATTGGAACTTGGAATTAGACCTTTTCCAGTTTTCATTTTGTCTTTTATTCATTCTTACTATTCTTTGGCTGTACTATTCTTGATTGCTTCATTCAGTGTCAAACTGATAATACCAGCTAATCAGAATGTTAAAGTTGATATTTTTTGCTTGCTCTTTGGTGGCAAATCAATCTACCAAATGATTCAATTGAATAAATTGTATTGAATTTCCACTTTAGGCCTGCATAGAATTATGTTTTCTGGCTACTCTGCGCTATAATTACCATCTCTTTTTGAGATTAAACCTAGTAAATGTGACATCTGATTTGCCTGAATTGTTGCACACGCTCTCAGATGCAGACACAGGTAAGTAGACATATATGTTGACATTTATATGGCTTCTCACACATAAGCAATGTGATTAAAAGGCTAAAAAAACTGTAACAATCCTTGAATGCATGTTGGGATGTAAGCCCCTTGCGCCACAAGCTGAATTTACAGTTTTGATGTTGATGAATCATGTCTAAAGTGAAGCAAATAAGGAAGGAATGCATGCACTTGTTTGGAGAAGTCATCTGACAAAGATGTGGTTATCTATAGTTCCCTATAACTAGGCTTTTCAATATTAGTCTTCTACCTACTCTATCACATTAGCGTATCTCAATTGTAGTACATTTGGTATCATCAGGGGTATTTGATTCAACGATCTTTATCTCCAGGTTCGTCACATTGATCTGAAGAAGGAGAAGAATGTTGAGAGAGGGAGCCTTGTCAAGTTCCTGGCGGAGGCAATATCGACACAATTTAGAAACCCATCTATCTGGATTTAGGATCCAGGTTGTTGTCAGGTTCGTCACCTCTCTCACTTGTTCAAATGAGACTTAAGATGGTTCTCGGGGTTTGATACATGCTGGTTCAGTCTTGTTATCTGAACAATAAAGTTCAGTCCCAAGTCTTATTTTACATGGATTGTTTTGCAGATCTTGTGCCATACCAGTATTTAGGACCCCACTGGTGAGGGCCACCACTCCAGGTTCCAAAGCAAGAAATTCAGGCCATTTTTGCAGGTGTTAGTTCATCTTCAAATTTTATCCCAGGTTCAGTCATCACCATATACACTGTACAGTCACTCGGAGCGGGAAACACAGGATACAAACTTTTCTCATACATGTAAATGACCATAGGCTTGTCAATTTGGCAGGATAGGAATGGCTAATAATCACCACCTCAGTCAGTTGTTTTGTTTTTGTTGTCTTTGGTATTTCTTTTCTCCTTTGTCCAGAAAAAGCATTGGCTTGACAGCGATGCGTTTATTTTTATTGGACGGAGACGGTGTCTGTACAAAAATGTACATTTGGCTTTCTAACTGTAAAACGGATTTTCTATATTTAGTCACTGCCTTCAACAGTGCGAGTGTAGAAAATGAAAATTGGTGGGGCTTAATTTTTTCCCCACTTTAAGCTCTTGTTTATTAGATGCATCGTAGCTTTTACATGTTGAAGGGAGAACGATGTCGTGAAAGTGGGATTTGAAGCAGGAGATAGTAGAATACGAGATCCTTCTCAGCTACACGATTGAAGCAAAAATATTGTTGGGCATAATGAAGGGATTGAACCGGGTTAGAATGATCGACAAGTACTAAAATTATTGATGAGAGCCTAAAAATCCATTTGGACAAGTGAGTATCTAAAGGTGACAAACTAAACTAATCCGAATTCACACAATAAACCGACTAGTTACTCCTCTCTAGTTTAAAGTGACACGACATTGCAATTAAACGGAGGGAAAATTCTAAATAAGGATTCGAAGTTGACCAAATTTCTCAAATAAGGATCCGAAATGAATTTTGTGTCAAATAAAGACCTAAAGTGGACTCATTATCTCAAATAAGGACCCGAAGTGATTGAATCAATTCCAAATAAGAACTTGAGCTTGTTGGTCAGCCAAATATTCGACGACCAGAATTTGGGCAATTTTGTCCAAAAAAAATATAGGAAAAATTAACAAATCCTAAAACAGAAACAAAAAAAACCCTAGGTTTTCTACGGTCTCCCTGTTCCTTGTACCCTCCTCTGCAAAGTCAAAGACCGAAGTTCTCCCATTCCTTGTACCCATCCTCCGTAAAGTCGAAAAACCAAATTATCCACAGGTTGATGCATGAATTCAAAAACAAGAAGAAAACCAAATGCTTCTTTCTTTGTTTGCAAAGACCCAAATTCTTTATTGGTCGAGCAAGGTGAGAAGCGACGAGAATCGAGTCGCGATGATGACCGAAAGCGAGCAATTTGGTTGAGGAGCGGGGAGAAAAAAGAAGAAAACGTAAATATCTATATGAATAACCTAAACTTAATTAATTTAGAATTTTCCCTTTTTTTCCAATCACAAATTTCTAACAAAATTGCCCATATTTTAATCGTCGAAAAATGTCTGCCGACAAACTAAGGTCCTCAATAGAGATTAACTTGATCACTTCGAGTTCTTATTTGACACAAAATTTAGTCTTTATTTAAAATAATGGGTCAACTTCGGGTTCTTATATGACACAAAGTTTACTTTGGGTCTTTATTTGAGAAAATAGATTTATTCCGGGTCCTTATTTAGAATTTTCCCTTAAACGGAATAGGATGGTAGGCAATTTGCCTCGAAGTTTTTAAATAACTATTGAAGATATGTGAAGCTGCCTTTTTAGATTATCCTTGCTCTCGTTGGGGTTATCCGATAAAATCTGACCATTTGATTTCCCAGTGGAAGCTGTTGTTTCAAGTCTTCTGAGAATAGTAACGGGGTAAAGGGACAAAGTTCAGAATTATATTGTGTAATAATAATATTATTTTGAATGAGAATCCACAGCATAAAGCCCCTATAGCTCAGTGGTAGAGCGTCAGTCTTGTAAACTGAAGGTCCGTAGTTCGATCCTGCGTGGGGGCAACACCTTTTCTTTCTGGTTTTGTTATCCCTACTTTTATTTGGATTTATAATCCGCAAGCAACTAATCTAATAATTTGTAGTTTCCGATGGCCAATCTTCTCCGAAGAAAAAAAAAATAAGTACATAGATTACCTGGTGTTATTCATAATTAATTCTTTGAAAATTGAATTATTATTTATTTAGCATGCTTAACAAGTGTCTTGAGCACTGATTAATATCAACTTTTTTCATCGTTTTATTTTATTTATTTTGTTGAAATTTCGTTTTTCCCATCTACAGTAAACGGAACCGTGCTATCCGAATACAATACCTCGAATTAGATATAAATTGAAATGCTTAAGAATTTCATGAGTGACACATTGCAACAAGAAGGGGCAAAATGTAAGAATTTACCAGGAGATTGACTTATCCAACTCCTTGGCTACCCCAACATCATCTGCAAATTTATCACAGTGACTAGGTTCTACAGAGCCCTCCAAGAAAAGGGAAAATTGTAAAAGAGAGAAAAGAAGAAGATAAAAAGAAAGATACGTTGCAAGTCCTAGAAGGTGAGTCAGAAACCAATGCAAAAAAGAATTTGACACCCTCCCTCCATAGTTTCTCCTCTTTGCCCCCCTCTTCATTCCATCCACCATCCTTAGAAATTGTGCTGCAAGAACAGCTTCTCCTGAGGAGAGGCGGGTCCTATCTCTTCCTCCAAGCTCCTCAACCCATCCCCGACCCCCGTCGCATTCTTCGCCTCGAAGTTCTTCCCCTCGATGTCGGCGTCCGAGACCGAGGACTTCCTCCTCTGTGAGGATGTCACGCTCGGGAACGTTATCCATGACGGCGCGCGGAACTCAAACCTCTGGTCCTCGCCCTCCCCTGCGTCTGCCTCCGATATCGACCGGTTCGATGACCTTTGAGACGACTTCTTGTGCATTCTGCTGCTTCCCAAGACCACCTCGGTAGGCAATATCGGTTGCTCGACGCAGGGGCTGCCCATCAGCTGCGCGAGCGCTCGCTCCAGCGCCGTGGTTACTCTGTCCATCGAGGGCCGGTCCTTCCCTCGCATCCTCACGCATTTGCAGGCGATGTTCGCGATTCTTTTTAGAGCTTCAAGGTCGGATGGAGGCTTCAGGTCCGGGTCTAATATATTCGAGATGTCCCCGGTCTTAATAAGAGGAACAGCCCATTCCACTATATTACCTTCCTCGTATTGCATGTCTATAGCTTTCCTGCCGCTGAGGATTTCCAACAGCAGAACGCCGAAGCTATAGACATCGGATTTTGTAGTGAGGTAGTGAAGCCGATAGTACTCGGGGTCGAGGTACCCGAGAGTGCCCGCCGGCAGCTCGGCCAGCGGAGAGCTGGAGTCGACAGGGCCCAATAAGGACAGGCCAAAGTCAGCCACTCGTGCATTGTGCTCTTCGTCGATGAGTATGTTCGAGGACTTGATGTCCCGGTGGATCACCGGTGGGCAAGCATAGCCATGCAAGTACTCGATTCCCCGAGCGGCTTGGACCGCTATTGTGACCCTTCTCACCCAGTCCAATCTCTCTTTCAGGGCTTTGTTCTTCCCATGAAGGTGTTGGTGCAGTGATCCGTGAGCCATGAATTCATAAACCAGAAGTCTCTCTCCGCCTTCTTCGCAGTAGCCGAGCAAATTCAGCAAATGGGCGTGGTTGAGCCTAGAGAGCAGATCCAGCTCTGTGCGGAACTCTTTCGAGTTCTTTTGCTTATCCGAAGACATAATGGCTCTTTTCACCGCGACCACGGTGCCGTTTTTCAGGACCCCCTTGAATACGCACGAGAAACTCCCCTTTCCCACTTGTGACTCCTCTTTGAACCCGCCGGTGGCCCTTTCGAGTTCCTCGTAAGTGAACGTCCGAGCCCTTTTGATCTTGAGCTCATCTAGCTCGGCATGGCTCATACTACTGCTCTGTTTCTGGAAACCAGAACTGCTCACCATTGCTTTCTTGGCTTTCGAATCCATTGCTGAGCATTGGCAGTTCCTCATTCGATAACGGACGTATATAGCTGCAGTCGTAGATACAACAATGACTAAGAAGACGGCAAACACAATTTCTGCAACAATGACCGGCAATTGCAGAGACCAGAGTCTCTGGTTCCTCGTTCCATTAATATTGGCATTTGAATTAGCAGAGCAATTTGAGAAGCACTCGGCGGAGAAGCAGCTAGAGCAATTGTATCCACATTTCCTATCAGATTTTGAAGTACATTCAGCAGTTTGGTACATTTCGGCAGGACAGCCACTGCTGCACGGCATGCAAACTCTGGAATTTGATGAGCTGCACGGAGCATTATCTTGACTAAATTCGTAAGTGCCGGGAGCACAAGGAACCGATTTGCAGAGCCCTGGCGAGACGGCGACCGGAAGAGAAGTAGGAAACCCCAGACCCCAACACACAGGCAGCAGGGATTTCTCGGCCAGGATGCCACACATGAAGTAATTTCCGGCCGCTATTTGGAGGATCTTGGTGTTGCTTGGCGCCGGGGTGCTATGTGTCACCACGAAACCCCAACAGATTGCCTTCTGGTCAGCGCTCTTGATCCCACAAGCATGGAACTTTCCTCCCACAATGGAAGTCATTGGATCACGAGGTGGCAAGTCGACATTTCCTTGGCTGGAATACGATGAATATGCCACGGAGATTTCCTCTTCAAGCACCAAGCTTCTTCCCCAACAATAGACCCTAGAACTATCTCCAGCAACAATCCCACAGACATGGTATCCACCGGCTGCAATTGTCTTAAACCTCATGTCTTTTGGAACTAGACTGATCACGCGGCTGCTTGTCTCATCGCCCCAACAGTAGACCGATCCATTTTGAGCGAATAGCCCGCAGTTAAACCCGGACCCAGCTGAGATAGAATGGATCTGCCCATCGATTGCATAGCTAGCAGTCATATTATAGCCCCAACAGTCCACAAGCGAAACGTTTCGGCGCCTCCCTGTTAAGGGCTTCCTCAAGCCACACAAATGGTAATCGCCGGCGCTGATTTCTTGGTACTGAGCTCCTTTCGTAATGGGCTGAGGCACACCCATCTGTATGTAGGCACTACTTCCCCAGCAATACGGTTGGCTAGAATCCAAAAGGAGACCGCACACGAATCCGTCACCCGCAGTCAATCCGGCCAAAGGGAAATGACCTGGAATCCCATATATTATTGCAGAGTTTGAGCCGTAACAGGTCGCAAGATGGGATCCGTCTGAGTTTAACCCACAGAAAACAGGGCCATTCTCGCCGTAAGAAATGGCAATGGAGGACATAGAACCGAGACCTGAAACTAGTCTCAAGAAATTCAGCGAGAGCACCAGATTCCACAAGAATCCCAGAAACACTCTGTTAATGCTGAAAGGGTTGATGAGGAGGTCTCTCACCAAACTGCTCAGAGATGCCATCACATCATAAAACCCAGCTCAACAGGTCAAAGACTCCCAAAACGTATGCCCCTCGCTACATTTTCTTTTACGACTTTCCACAGTGAATCACCAAGGTTGAGTTAGACACCAGCATCTCTAACCTCAAATGGGAGAAAACAGAACTTTCACTCCACAACTGGGAAATGTCTTCTTCATTTGACTAAGAAAGGCTGAAACCAAACTAAGCAATCTCACATTCCACCTAAAAACCAACAACTGTAGCACATGGACCCATGTCAGACCTTGCTAACAGCTTTTGCAAGAAATTAAATCCAGAAAAGAAGCAAACTTGCAACAGGATTTTTCCCCCTACCAGAATCATTGACTTTTCCATTTTTCCTGTGCTCCTTCCATGACCCAAGTAGGGAAAATCTAGTGCCTATTTCCACCCATTTTCTCCAACTTCATTTAAAAGAGAGACATTTTTACCACAAACCAACCTGCATGAGAGTTCTCAGAAGCTTGTGATGGCCATTGATCACACCGGATGTGGAGGCATTACTTTGAGCTTGCTCTTCATACAATTTCTCGTCTTCAAAGACACATCAGATTCTGAAATGGGCTTTAAGCTGGTGGGGGTGAAAAGTCCTACTTCCAATTCTTGTTCTGCTTCAGACAGTGTATGTTGGTGGAGTAGATGGGATGGGAAAATGCGAGAGAGAGAGAGAGAGAGAGAGAGAGAGAGAGAGAGGAAAATCACAATTGGTTAGAGATGGGAGTTTAAGCTTCTGGACGGTGGTTGCTTTGCTCTCTGGGTGGGTGCTTGAGAGAGAGAGAGAGAGAGAGAGAGAGAGAGAGAATTGCAGGGGAGTAATGGAAGGAGAGGGTGTGCATGGAAAAGATCAAATGGGCATTAACTCTCTCATTTAATGTCCTCACCTACACTTTCCACCATCTTGGCGAACCTGCTGTTTCATGGCATTTATTCCTCTCTCTGTCTCTCTCTCTCTCTCTCCCCAAAAACAAATGTTTTGAAATTTTCTTCCCCTCTCGGGTTTTGATTTCATCTTTTTTGGAAGGCAATTCCATCCCATCTTTGGTTTTTAGTTTCTCGCAAGTTGCATACATGCCACGAGCAACGCAGATGAATCAGCTAAGCTCTTTCAATTCCAGAATCCCCAGTCAAACAAAACAAAATCCAAATAAATAACTGGGAAAATTAAAACCGTTTCCACTTTTCCTGCTAGGACAAGGACAGTTTTTTTTTTCTCTTTCCAAAAGTGACACGGAATGTCAAACGTTTAGCTCGATTTACGTGAATAAATGCACTTAAAATAATCTCATCGTGTTATATCAAGTAAGACTCCGTTTATAAACTAGCACCGCGCCTCTAAATTTACTTTAGTGGGACGTCGCAATTCGAACACGACGTTCTCAAACAAGTCTCGAGAACTTAACATATAGACGAGTTACTTGTGGATATAGATTTGTACATTGTCCACTTTGAAAATTTCACTATAAGGAGTGAAAGAAATATCATAAGTGCATTTTACTAACAATGTGAAAAATAGACAATTATAAATAGTTACATGCTCTACTTAAAATTACATACTATTGTTTATCTCAATAATTTTGAAAGTTTAGCAATAGCTACTTATTTATGAACTAAAGAACTTATTAAATTAATTCTAAGTTTACCTACATCTACTTGTGTAGTCTAAACATCTCATATAACATGAGAATTGGAAGCTGACTCATTTATTATAAAGAAAACGGGATACTCGCACCATAAGTCGTAAAATTCGTAGAGAAAAAAGGATAATCTTGTCATTAAACTTTCATATATTAAAATCAAATCCCAGTGATGGAAAACCCGATGCAACTTTCTTATATTAAACTCCTTATATATTTTCTATTTTCAGTCGTTCATTCTTAATATTTTGCTGGTAAGAAGAATCATTTCAACAAGGTAAAGTCACACGGCTTTACCGTTTGGACCTTACTACGAACTTTGTCAAAATAACAAATTACGGCAGCCTGATTTACAATTACAAATATTAATTTCGCTAGCATTTGAATGTGATACGAATTCAAATTAATCATGTATTAAATTAAATTCATTAAAGTTGGATATATATATATACGCGCACTATAAGTACTTAGGGATATTTCGTAAACGTAAAAGGGAAGTGAATCATAAAAAATAGGAACCCCCTTTCCTATGAAATATTAGTGTGGACTAAAAACATTTGTATGGAAGAGTAGCCATACCGTAATGAAATGAAAACATAGTGATTTATTGGAAAATAGGTACTAATTCAATTTTTAAGGTTCCATTTGTTTCATGAAAAAAAAAATAATTTGAAAAACATGTTCCTCAAAATTATTATTTGTATCCTTTGAAATAATTAATTAAAAAATATTTTTATTATCGAGAGCAATTTATGTCTACATATTTTATGGGTGATGGAAATATCTATTATTCATTCATTTTTGTAAATGATACTAGCGATATTTTTTAGGAAATATTTTTCAAAATTTTCATATTTAGCAAAACCAATGCACCAAGAAGGTGGCACGACAATCATCAATTTATTTATATGACCCTCTTTTATCTCCACTTGCAAATTCTTTGTGTATCCTTAGAAGACAATCTTAATCAGGTCAAGCTCCAAGCTTCTTCCTTCTTTTTTATTTTTATTTTATATTCTAGGATCTTCCTTTAAAAACATCGATTTCAGAATTGATTTTTAAAAGAGCTTCTGTACCCCGATTTTCCGGCAGCCAACTCAAACTACGATGAGAGTTCGAAGGTTAAGACCGAGTCTTATCCATTAATTAATTCATACCTTTGTTCTAATTCTTGTTCTGATGACACTCCCATTAAATTATTTATGGTTTTATATTTTATTTTATTTATTGATAAGCTTCCTGTGCCACCGTTATTTCAGGTTTAGAACAACATAAACAATAATCTCACTCTCAATGATTAATATATTTATTTTTTTTCTGAAAATAGAGAAATAGTTTTTATAGAATCCTTCAATGACTCTGCATCATGCATTGGTGGCCTCAGCAATAGAAATTGAACATTCTCTGAGGTCCTTTTCATGCTCTTTACGAAGACCTACTTTTGAGCGTGGTGTAGTTAATGATCTTGAATGTGATGTTTAGACCAATACCAATCATAGCCACCTTACCTCAGTTAGCGAGGGCTAAAAGTGAAAAAAGAAAAGAAAAAAATAATTTGAAATTAGTTACTTATTTTTTTGAAATTTTTATTAATTCTTTTATTCAGTTTTATTTTTTATTTTTATATTTTTGAGGGCTAGCCAAGGGTCGACGACCCTTGTGAACCACTAGGCAAGGGCCCGCGAGCCAATGAAGGGTTGCAAGCCCTCACTTAATGTCCGGTGGCTCCCTACTAGCCCTTAACAATTTTTAAAAAAAAAAACTAATAAAAAATTAAATTTTTCCACGTTAGTGTCGATTCTGCCACGTAAGATGGTCAGCGTCCACATCGTCAATTTCAAATCAAAATTGGCTAAATGGATTACATTGGCAAATTGTTAAAAATGTTTATTATTAAATTGGTCAACCTAAAATATTTAAAATTGAATTAGCTCAAATGTAATAGATTTAAAACTTCTTTTTGGTAATTTTTCACTTTCCATGTGATTCGATGCAATACAAGGCGTGGACCAACTTTTGTTATATCAAAAAAGAAAAATGATCAATCGATTTAAATGATTAACCGTACAAATTAGATTAATGCCGTAAATAGAAACAGAAGCATTGATTGGCTGGGGGACCAATTAATGAGTACCTCAGACAAAAATAGAAATCGAATCTCGAATTTCCTTCAATTATTAGTTTAATAATATGGTGGATTATTGCCTTTTTTTTATTTTTAAAATACTACCAGTAATTTCCTGATCCACAACATGCGGATCTCTCTGCGCTGTCATCCGGAGGAAACTTAATTTCTATAAGTTTCTCTGAATCCTCTCGCAAAACGTCGTCGTCCAAGCGACGGTGAAATCTTATTTATTAGCTTAGAGCCCCACAAACCCTAAATTGCATTTAATTAGTCCTTGATTTTTTAAATTTTTTTGGGGGATTTTGATTCTGGGTATGTGTGTTTTCTGGTCAAGCCCTCATGCCCCTCATTAATAACCAACTTATGTCGTTAATTAAATAATTACGCAGGTGAAAGACAACTAACGTAACTTCCTACTAACATGTTCCTCCACAATATCTTCTTGATTTCTAATATTTTTTTTTTCTATATCCTCCTTTTAATAGGACTGATTTATAAAATTAGCTTTTTAATTGACACAACCCGCTTCTATTGTATTTGAAAAATATAACCCACTTATTTTGAAATTATTTATGATTTGTCGACTCATTTCGTATATCCAGTGCATTAATTGCTACTTTATTTAGCATTATTACTGACATGATGAAATGTGAAAATTGAATTGACGAGCTAATAACCGACCTATTACGGACATTAGTTTTCATAGGTCCCAGCGAAATAATGAGGTAGTGGTCAATACTGGTCAACTACAATTTTGCCCTCACAACATTATTATCTAATTAGCGCACCAAAAAACTCGAATTAGAAATTCCACCCCAGGATTTGTAGACCCCCTTTCATCGCAGCCCACTCTGATTGAAAAAACTACAACCTTCTGGCCGGTGCCACGTGGCATCGATCCGTTTAGGTCCCTCTCAAATTGAAATTTCTTGAGTCAGGAAAGCGAACAAAATAGACATTTGGACATGTTGCTCTACCGCAGGACATAATCCATGAAAATCTTCAAACGTTTGGAACGATTGATATCTTAATAATGTGCTCGCCAGACACATTGTCATCAAAATAAACATCATTATCTCATTCCAAGATGTCATTTTTCTGTATTGCACTCAATTAATTGTCTTATTAATTATTAATAGCGGCTGTTTTGTTTTATTAAGGAAAGGTCAATCTGCGAACGAAAATTAACAGTCAAAAATAAGGATATCTTATAAACCCAAAACAAATCTCGACTCGGTCAAAAACATCGGGCGAATCCCGCAACTCTAGTTGAGATTGTTCATTGGCATTGCGGCTCTGGATTAAGCTTCCGGTAACCAAACAATCGTGTCTGAAATTCGATAATCAAGAGAATAGCAAACCTCCCTTTTAAAGCTGTGATAAGTTCCATCTGATAATACTCAGGTGCTCAGCTAATTCTCCAAACTAGAAAGTGCAAAACCCTAGTTGACAATCCGAAAAAGTACATCCCCTCTCAAACGGGTTGTCCCAAGTATGCAGCTAAAACACTTTGTTCTAGTGTAGAAGAGAGCACAAAATGACAGTAAATATCCTAAGCAAAAGGTTGACAGATTATATGTATACTTATCGAAAAATAATAATCAATAGATTAATACACACAATGACAACACTGCATGAATCTAGCTCTTCTTGGTTCTTTCCAGTGACTAAAGTTCTCCAGTGCCCGAACAAAATTAGGAGTAAAACAGGAATTTCCCCGGTAAGCAAAACAACCTGCAGTAAAGAGACACATCCTGGATCATTAGAAAAATAATCTCAGTTCAAACTGTAATGTTGTGCTAGCAGTAAACATGAGGCTTATTCGAACTCAAGACAGCGACGACGTCTTTTAACACAACTCGTGTTGGTCAACTGCATATAAATCCACTTAGCACTCTTTCAAAGACTAAACATACATTACAATAGGGCAAGCTAGAAAGCTGAAAGATATTTGATCTTTTTTCTCTTTCTTCTTGGCCAAAATGAGTAATTTTTGGTTTAAATGACGCATATAGAGAACAAAATCTTACCATGGAAACATAAATGTATTTCCAACTTTGACACATATCGCATCACCAAGTTCTATTAGTGATAATTTTTACTTTTTACAGATCTTGTTACTCACAAGTTGACTTTTAATCAACGTGAAAAATCTGAAAAGTCTGAGATATATGAATATATCATATAAAATCATACATCACTTTTTCATAATTTTCTGAAACTTAGAATATATACGTATAGGTTTTCTAATTCTCAAATTCTGAAGGGAATGACAAGAAGTTCTTTCTCCCTTCCAAACAAGCCCACCCGCCACACTTGAGACAAAGGGAGCATACTTATGATTCATATTAATGGCATGTTCCTTCAAAAGTGACAAATGAGGCTCCACACTTACTCTAAAGCGTATTCCTCCTTACGATGAAGAATGCACATTTTGTTGCCGCAGCAGAGTACAAAAAGTCACTGCAGAAAAGAACTTAACCTCTAAGCAATAGACTTAAGGATAAGAACCTACAATTAGAATGGAAATGCAAACTAATTACACTGGAGCATAGGTCTATTGAACCAAAACCAGAAAGTAAGGAGAACCTATTTCAGAAGCAAGATAAGCAAATGATCACCCAGATACGTCGAAAGAAACTGAATAAAGATTAAAACTGGAAGAGATTAAGAAAAGAGTACAAGCACTAAAATTCACATTATTTGGTTAGTATACTCTGTTGTTGGCCCTTCTTCAATCTAAAGACAAGGATGAGCACTGAATTAGACAAGGGCAATATACAGCAACTAGACATGCATAAATGTTTAGCGCCTATCCTGTAGGTAGTCTTCCTCTAAGATGAATGCCAAAACACAGATTTCTTTGGGATCCCAAAAATGTCTATCGGTCTACTCTCTCACTCTATATTAATTACAAACAGTACTCTTGTCGCATTTTAATTCTTGAAAAAAATTATGTAGAAATCCGTCTAATCAAGAAGAGGCTAACAAATTGATAAAATGTTGGCAGGCTGGTAGAACTTCCTCACACTTCAACCACATGCCTATGGTCTCTCTCAAGATACTTGGTGCTTAACTCCTGTTTTCCAGAGAAAATAACTAAGATGACACAACTTTAGTGAGCTGCATATTTAATGAAGGATTTGCAAGATGCATTTAGAAACTCATTGGTAAATTGAAGCAATAATAATAATTCCCTAGGCAGACTTGTCACACGAAATACCAAACTATAGTGCTAAGTCAAATCAAAAGAACGACCTCACTGTGATTACAAGACTCCAACAAGTGCGAATATGAATCACAAATTTCATCTACAATGCGAAAGGTCCCCAAAAGAAGTAAGGTTGCTAACAAAATGATGGATGCTAATGGCCCAAGATAGTAATGATGGAAGACAGCTTGTAATCGATAAGCACGAATGTCCTCATGTATCATCTTACCATACTTAGTAAATGATTTGTAACCATTTATATAACATTCTAATACTCTATGACATTAGCATCATCCTCCCAATGATTGATTATAGGATAAGGCTATCTCAACATTTCTCCCAGATCTCTCCTTTAGCTTTTAGATGCATATGAAGTAATTATGGAGAAATAAATGATAATGTGGCAAAGCTTTTGTTGATTTACCATTGTTAAAAACCAAAAGAGGTAGCAGATCCATACCTTGGGCACCAGCCGCACAGATCTTCTTGGTAGGACTTCCATATGAGGATGTTTGGAGCATCTAGAAATTCTAACATCTGTTCCAACACAGCCACTTTGGTCATCACTATCCACTCGTAGCCTCTTTTGTAACATTTCATTGGAATCAACATCATCAAATCTTGAAGAACTTCCGGCAGCTGATTTTTCAAATTGCAAGCATCTGAAAGAAGAAGCAAACCTTTATACTCAGGCGACAATAATAGAAAAAATAATACAAAATGCAATGCTTCGTGGTGTCATAAACTTACACAATACTCTCCACCCCACTAGCAGTGCTGCTCCTCTCCTTAAGAACGATAGGATGCCGTTCAGATATATTGCAACATTTATATAGTTTCTTATTCATGTCTAATAACAAGAAGCTAAATGAAGTAATTATTGAAATGAGCAATAAAACAGAGATTTGGCAATTTAATATTCACCATCTAGAAAATATACATATTCGAACAAATTGTTCATAGACTGCAAAGCACTCTTTGTTTTTTCCACAAGGAAAAATAATCAAGGGAAAAAAAAAGAGAGAGCACCTCTATGTCAGAACAAGTTGGAACATTTCCATCATGGTCTTGCTTAAGCTCAAAGGTGTTGGCTGATTCAGCCTCTGATTCACTTTTGTTCTTCCAATCAACCAGAATGTCGATTGTATTAGTCTTGAAAGGTGAAAGTGAATGCCCCAGAACACTTGCAACTTTCGACAAGTGCAACTCTTTGGAACCAACTCTGTACCCTTCAGGAACCTTCACACCAAAATTAGTGGGTTTGCAGTTGTTTTGGAATTCTGAATTTATACAAGTCTCGCCACCATGCTTGGCAACATGATCTGATGTGATAAAACTAACTGTGGCATCTGATATTGTATGTGAAAATGAATCATTGCCAGACTTCATGTCGGGGTTATCGGAGATATTTGGATCAAAGCTGGCATTACAACCGCCCATGCCACAGGGTGCCACCGGAGAAATTATGTGGCTCTGTGCAATTGATTCAGATTTGGATGAGATGGGCATCTGAACTTCTTCTAAACCCTTCGAAACTTCTGCATCCATGACACCTGGCGCCTCAGCAGCGGAAATCAACAAACTGTCAACTCTATCAGGGTGAAAACAATCCCCCAAACTATTTCCTTTATCTTCATCCGAAGGAGCAGAAACCATTTGGCTGTTATCTGCAGTCTGTGAAAGGGAACTTTTCATCACAGTATTCTCCCCAGGATGTCCAAGCTTCTCATGAGAATTTTGATTATTCATACGATTGACACTCTCAAATATACAAACATCATTTTTAAGTTTCTCAGCCCAGTCAGATGGGCTTGAGTTGAAGTCCACATGAAGATTAATTCCCTCTTCTGACCTGACATGAAATTCAAAGGAAGAGGAAGGAGCTATGGTAGAATATACAGATGCAGAAATAACATCTGCCGCACAAAACACACCAGCCTCTTTAAACTGGATTTGGGACACGCACTGTGCCGCGCCAGATCCGTGCAACCCCACTTTTTTCTCACTAGGTATCATTCTCGGGAATGCACCACAATGAAAACCAGTCTTATCATTTTGTAAAGAAAACTGAGAATAGGATGTCTCTGCATGTTGAGGAATTGGGTCTTGAGATATGTCCTGTATATTCAATTACAAGAGAACACCACAAGGAAGTCATTCATCATCAGGCTATCAATGAAAATCAAACACATAAGCAGATGCAAAAGAACAGGCCAAAAAGATAAGGAATATTTAACACCTTTTACTACAAATTTGCATTTTTTCCAGAATAGAATTCTTTAGCATAAGAAAAGTGAAGAGAGTGAACCCTACAGAAAAATCTGAAATGGAGCTCACGAGCTTCAAAATACCACAAACATAAAATAAGTATGACAGAAAGTGATGAGAAAAGACAAGTTGAAGGAAATGCTAAACAGGACATAAGCCAACAGAACTCGCATACATTAGAGATATATATATATATATATATTAATCCAGTAGTTCAGTTAGTCTAACCTCATCAAACCTTTGATGAGCCTCTACAGATCCTTCTAACTGATTGGCTTTCACAGTATGAAGAAACCACTGCCTGACATCTTTATCTTGAGGAAAAGAAATTAATCCACAGTCACCGGCGACAGAAGCCCCTGACAAAGTATTTCGTATAAACATCAAACTAAAAATAAGTCAAGAATGATGCCCTACCAAATGACAAACTTCAGAAGACTGAAATCAGAAATTCATCGAGGAAGCAGCAGAAAGTGCATACCTGGACCTTCCTTTTCTGCAAATCTTAATTGCAAGTCACGATGCACCTGAGATAATGGCCTTAAATTGCATTCCTGAAGATTAATGATAATCACCGCGTCAGTCTCATACACAGATTGACAGGAATAAGCTGCATCTAAAAATTCAATCTCACCCAAAAAAGGAAGAGAGAGAATAAGTGATTCTCGATCAAAAGTGGGAATTAAGAGGTAATTACCTGCGAGCGAGAAGCTAGTAAATTTGCCAAATCAGATTTTGACCGGTTGGCAGGCAAACCATATTTTTTGCACAAAGTCTGAAGCTCTCTCCTAGAGAAGTTCATGTAGAAGTCTTCATTCCTTTTATCAAACATCTGCAACTATCTCAAGTGAGAGTACGGCACTAGCTGAGGAGAGGATGGATGAAGCCCTTAAAAGCACTGCGATAACATAGCACAGAAAAAATCACGTATACGCATGAAATAAGCCATGAGGCAGATGCCAATTTGTTAATCTTTATCAACTTTAGGTTTCTTTGAATAAGTAGAAGGAATTCAGACGTAATTCAGACGACATGATTCACCTTTTTCACTCGTGCAAATAATGATGGACCTTAGTGCCTTCTGTAAACTATAACCTTTAAAATTTCATGTAACATTCTTATATCTTGCCGCTGAACTAAATTTTTACAGCCTCGTTTCTATAGTAGCTTCAGCACACAAAAGAATGAAATAAAGAAAGCACATGGTTGGAGCAAGAATTACTGGTCCAAGGTCACATTTTGGGGCCATGGTACATAGTAGTGATCGACAGACCAAGCTCATGCGCCATCGCAATTGCCAGATTTATGGACAATACTCCTCAAGTTTCGAAATTTCAGGCATAGAATCACATTGCAACAACAGGGGACAAAATGCCAGCTTGAAGGAATCGTCAGAGAGAGAGAGAGAGAGAGAGAGAGTACTAGGCTCCAACCAAGCCAAAAAGTGAAGAGTTTCAAGAAAGTGACAAAGGGTTGGTGTACTATACCGCCAAGCATCAGTCTTTCACCGTTTCGCTCACTAGTTGATAAAAGACACGCAACCCCAGAACCCAAGAACGAAACAAACGACAATGGAAACCACAAAATCATTCGAAAGCTCAAGTTTTTCACCTCAAGATTTCACCCTTCGCTCGCCGCGGAACAAGGGCAAGCTCCAGGTCCTGTCGAAGCCGACGCAGCGGGCTGCAGAATCCGAGATTCGGAATACTACCACCTCAAGATCCAATGTACCGCGGAAAGGAGCGCGCTTTCACTCAGCCCTCCACGGACTCCCTCGAGAACGAGGCGGAGACGAATCGAACGGGGCCCGAGGCGAGAGCTCTTCCTGCAGCTGCATTTCCGCGGGTCAAAGGAGACGAAAAGAAAGAGAGAGAGAGAGAGGAGGGGAAGCGGAAACAGTAGAAGGGGAGCCGAAAGTGTTACCTGATTGGACAAATTTTCTCGGGAAAATCCGACGGAATCGCTCGGAAAATCGAAGCTAAGGAAGCGAGAGAGAGAGAGAGAATGTGAGGGCGCGGCTGGCGAGCAGGAGGAGGGATGGAAGGGAAAAATGCCGAAACTCGAAGTTGAAATCACTCAGTCTCGCTCTCACTCGTTTTTCAAAGCTTTCACACTCCAAAAGCGGATTGAACCGCAAACGGGCGGAGAAGCAATCGCGTGGGCCCCTTGGACCACCACCACCGGTGACCAAAATCTATCTCCACCGTTGATCATGCCATACAGATCTACGCAAGCTATGAATAGTAAATGTTTAAGATGTATTTGGTGCGTATAATTTTTCAAATGGATAGCAAATTTGTGGATTTGGACATCGGCCGGCTATCAGCAATCTTATATGATGTAATCAGTGCTAGATATAAATAATTTTTAATTTTTTATATTGTTTAATTATTTTTCCTTTTATTTTCTTTTATTTTCATATTCTTTTCCTTTCCCTTGTGGCCAATACTGCACTGACCCTCCGTAGATCCAGTGAAGCTGCCCTCGCTCAAGCCATGAGGACGACCCTTACTTGTGGTCAATTGCCAGCTATGGCCGACTATCAACCACAGGCAAAAGGAAAAGAAAAGGAAAAGAAAAGGAAAATTTTACAAAAATATTAAAAATTTATGGACATTTATGCTATGAAAAATGGTTGCTATATCAACAATTTCCGATCAAAATTGATTTGAGGAATTATATTGATAAATTGTTAAAAAATTTATGATTAAATTGATATTGATATAATATATTTAAGACTTTTTTGAAAATTTACCTATAAATTGTACATGCTCATCACATCTTCTCCGATGTGCCAGAAACCAAAAATAATTTTCATATAAGGTGGCAATACATTGCACAACTTTGCAAAAATTCGCTCACGACCCGACTTAGATTTGTGATCTCGTAAAAGATAATGTGATACTACTAAATTAGCATACTCATCAATAGCCTTACAAATTTATCTGTTTGCTTTGGATATTTTTCATTTTATGTGGCGACTTATTGGAATGAACACAAATGCTTTGTTCAGAATTTACATCAAATCTTTCCATCGGGAGACATAATTAAACTTAGAGAGATTTAAGAGTTCAAACGAAGATAGAATGTTAAGGCGTTGACAACCCATGTTTTCATAGTCTCGTTTTCGATTTTGCCTAGATTATGGTTATGCACATGTACCAATATAGCCAATCTATACTACCAGTCGCGGTGGTTCCACTGGATAAGAACTAAGGTGAACCTTAAGCAAAGGTGAGAAATTCGAAACTCAGGGGAGACGCTAGGTGTCTTAAGTGTGACACCGGGGGTAGTGAGTCCTCCCGCTTACGTGTCACATGGGGGTTTACGCACCGCTGTCAGCTAGTGTAGTTCCTCCAAAGTATCAAAAAAAAAAAAAAAATATATATATATATATATATATAGACAATCTATTGAGACTAAACCTTCGAATCATGTGTGGTGGAATGATCTGATTTGGGTGGCATTGGCTATAATTCAATATCATATGAAAATTATTAGGTCGATAGTTTTTTAATTGCCTAATTTGTGAAGAAATTGATGATCAATATATAAGTACTTATACATATGTATATACCGATCTAGAAAAGATCAAGTTCTAGTTGTTACATCTTTCTTAAGCATCGTCTCTCTTCTTGTGATTGTTAACGAAACTTTATTTTCCCTCTAGCATCGTGATTTACATTTGATTTGCAGTTGCATAATCGTGGGTTAGTGTAAGGCAAAAAAGTTTATTCATAATAAACATATTCAAGTTTGATTAAAATCTAAAAATATGAATTTCACCATGGTTTCTTCGATTCCCCATTAGTTCAGAATGTATATGACAAAATATTTTTGGAGTATTTATAGAGATTAAAGAAATCCGAAAGGATTGGGTCCCGTGATTAGCGTCTAATGTTCTTTTCAGAGCACTTACCTTATCGTAAATGGACTGCTTGAAAGGGATTCTGGGTGTGCTGTCTATACCACAAATACACCGAGTCCCCTCTGTGCTTCTGCAATCAAGTTTTAAACTCTCTTGATCCGTGCCATCGAAGTCGTCGTAACACCATCACCGAACGCATCATCCACCATGCAGGGGTCGTAATGGCACGGTTTTGCAGCAGCTGGGGATTCGCTAGAGTCACAATCTATCTAGTCGGTACGATTGATTTGTATATATATATATTTTTTGGTGACCTAGGAACCCGTACAGCCGATAGCCGGCGAGTAAACCTAAGAGGACACGTAAGCGAGAGGATCCACCACCCCGGCGTCCTAAGACCCCAAGCGACCGTGAGAGGATTCGAATTTGTATTTGTGTTGGTTTAAACCATAAAATAAAGAGTAACCATCTCCTACTCTTGTTCTTACTATTATGTTCATCCGCAGGATGATTTACGCCTCTGATTTCCACAAACACGCTTCAAATGATGGGTTGAACAATGCCGTTGTCAAACAAAGTTTAAAGCCAAAAAGAAGTAGTACGACAAGCCGCGAGATCACACTTCGAAAGAAGGATTTAGCATAAGCACACGCACTTTGCTTTAGGTGGCGCTGACTAAGAATAAATCACCACACCCTCATAAAAATCCTCTGTTACTTCATTTTTTTCAGTGCCATGAAGCAGGCAAATCAACCTCATCAACCCCTTATAACTCCCAATATAAAACCTCTCCAGTCAAGTCAGTTCCAGCTAAAAGTTCAGAGGAGGGATAGAAATTAGAACAAATCTACCGAAGCAAGCATGTTACTATGCACAGGAGGCACCGTTTTTCCCCTGTCGCACTCCCAAAAATTATCAACTGTTCTATATCCATTATTTCAGCTAAAAACAATTCTGCACAGAACAAAAATAAGCAAATAGAAACCACAGGCGAAACAAGCCCGGCACATAGTTCAACAATGCATACGACCTGCCATTGCACTACCCATTATCAAACACTTCAAATCATAGAGATATCCCAATAATAGTAGGGCAAATAACACGCACGAATCTTACCCCATATCCAATGACCACCAAGGATTTTGCTCTCACTTCAAAGAGCAGTTCTAAATCAGCTGAAATTCGTAGAACTACACAGGAAAGCCCAATTCACAGGTGCTCCAGACAGTAAAGACTACTCCAAACTAAGAGGGCGGCTTAAAGATCCCAGAATAAACTCTTCATTTGTACGATCGATAAACCATACTTCCAGCTAAAGCCAAACAATCACCATCTCATCAGACAATCATCAGAACATCCGTATTTTAAAAGAAAATCCTGTATCTCTTTTAATTGCAGATAGAGCACTAGAGAAGCGGAACGAAAAATCAAAAGCTCCATTAAACAAAAAATGAAAATTTTGCCCAATAAGGTAAATCCCTATGGAAACCACTTCAAAAATACATAACAAAATCCTCAGCAAACTGAAATATCAGGGATTCATTGGCAAAACTAACTCCACCTAGTAAAAGAAGCCAAGTACTTTTCCACCAACATTCTTTCTCCTCGCCTCTTCATGATCCATGATGCCAGCTGAAGTTGTTAACACAATATAACCAAACTGCAAGATTCAGAGAACTAATTGATGTCAGACAAGAAAGGACGATGTGTTGCAAAAGTTCAGTCATGTTAAGCTAAAAGCATTAGATTTACTATCAAAAGTTCAGTCAACAAAATTGCTAGTGTAAGACCATATGAATGCGAAAAGCATTGTAGATTGCAAATGTAAGCTCAGAAAGCCATATGCGAAATATAATAAACCTATCAAGGCGAACAAGAACAGATAAAGGACAGCTTTGCAGTGAAGTAACTTATAATTGTAGATAGTGAGTATAAGTAGAAGCTTTTGGAACAAACCTGTCTTGAGGGAAGCAGCCTTGCTGTCCAGCCTTCAATTTCCTTGACGCCAATATCAAAACGGGGACTGATAACTCCACACTTGTTTAGCCTTCCATTGAGTTCAACCACAATTTTGCCAGACCTGTGGTCGTCGACATACTCAAACTCTCCGATGTAACCTAGCAAAAGCCCGAAAGGAAGTACGATAATGAGTGCCAACCATACAAAGTATCAAGCATCAAAAGTGATTGATAAGAGCATACCATGCTTCTGCATCACCAGAAGAAACTTGATGATCACTTTCGAGGACGGTCTGATCATGACCTGCCTCTTTCCCCTCTTTTCAGCATTATACATGCTCTTAAGAGCGTCATTCAAAACGCTAACCTTCACCATCGTAAACAATCAACAAGCTGCAGCCTGCACCACAGAGAAGCTCGCCATCACTATCATAAACGGGGGCAGGCATTCTCAAGACAACCTCACAAAAAGGAAAAAAGAAACGGGAAAACTAAGCAGCTCTATGTCACGGGTCATTTTGGTCTAGTCGCACGACACCGGGCGACCACACACGAATCCAGATATCAAAATCATGGGCAACAAAGCTGCCCCGTAATCATCTGGGTACGCACAAAACCACCCCAAACACGATTATAGCACGACAACAAACGCGGGACACGATTTCGTTCTTCCTACACCCGCCAGAATACCTCAAAAGAATCAAGGCTTGAATCCACCACTTCAAGCAGTACAAATTAAGTAAATGCTCAAGCAATTTCCATGAACAAAGATCTAAAACAGCAGCAGCGCTTAATCAGTACTAACGAGAACAGTGCACGAAGCATTCGGCGACAAGATCAAGAAACCACATCTGCCACAACCTAATCCAAGCTCAATTTACTCAAGCTCAGCCGCGGAAAAGCAAGACCAGGATCGAATTTTTTCTAGCGAGCAAGCGAGAAAGAATTCCTCAGAAACCGACAACAACATGCGATTGGCAGAAGGACAAGGGCTCGAAGGGTAGCAGCGCCGCACCTGAGATCGCGACGGCGGCGGAGGAAGCAAGACGGCGGAGGTCTGTCGGGTTGGAGAAGAGAGCGAAACCCTAGCTCTTTTATACTGTCTGAGGATAACGAAATGACCGTATTGCCCTTCAATCTTTGCGCCGGTTCCCATTTTTGACCTTATGAGTAGCTTCTCCAGTCCTAGAAATTCAAAATGGTCACCAAAAGAAAAAATTTGGCCAAGCAAATTCGAAAATACGAATTATTGACTTATAAAAAAAAAAATCACCATCTCTTCTAATTTTTTTTTTTCGAAACTATCTCTTCTATTTAACAACGTGCATTTTTCTCTTTCCTTATAATGGAATTAATCAAGACTCCTCAAGATTATCTTCAAAATCACTTAAAATAAAAGTTGTCCCGAAATTCCATTTGTATTAATCTATATCTCATTTTGCAATCGATAGGTTTAAGGAATTACCAAAATATACAAATTCATCTAGCAGCCGGACATGATAAATGTTGTGTAATCATAATGATGTTTAGTAGATATATATTACTTGCGTTGCTTTTAATTAAGAAACTTTTAAGTAAACTAAAAACAAGTTCAATGATGTATCATAAAATGTATTCAAATGGTTCCTATCTTAATAACAAAAAATAGAAATAATGTACTAAAAAAAAGATGACGACGATGACGAAGAAAATAACAACAATAACAATAACAGGGGCCATACCTAATATTATTTATAAATTGCAAGTTCGAGATAACTTAGTTTTACTACTTATATCTTCTATTATGACTAGGCAAATCTAATTCCAAAGCAGATTGGAATTCCCAACTCTGGTGTCTCCTTCCTAAGCTGCAATTATTTTGATAATACAAAATCAAAAATTGTAGATACCAACCATAAGTTTTTTTTTTCTTTCTCAATTTTGTGTTTATCTAAAGTTTAATTCCAAAGTTTTAAAACTAGCATTGATCTTGCTTATAGGAGGAATCCGATCACGCATTATGGGTATCGCCACTAGAGTTGGCATTTTTCATTTCGATCTGTTTACACGACACGAAATTAAATAAATTTGAATCCAGCATAAGGGGTTTGTGTCATATGACACGATAGAAACCGAGTTTTATTATTTTTCACCGTGAGTTGGTGAAAGATATATGGAAGTGCAAGGGGCAACTTGGCAAGGCTAAGAGTCATTTGGGTGCACAATTTTTGCAGCTCATTATTTGCAAGAAGTATGAAGGATACAAGCGCGTGACTCTAGGGTCCTAAATCGCACGAGTCTTTTGGTGCGATCCCGTTCATCTGAACCATAAGATTGGATTGTAAATCTATAGTCATAAAAAGAGGTTCACGTGTATATATAGGGTGCATTCTTTCATTTTATTCTATCCAAGCAATACAAGCATTATTGAAAGTTTCTCTCTGAACATTGGTTCTCTCTAAAACTCTATAGAATTTCAGAGTGCGAACGAGGCTTTCTGTTTTCGAAAGTAAAATAAGAGATATTTTTAGTTTGGTTATGGAGAAAATCAATTGTTTATTGCCATCTCTTTTCATAATCAAGAAAATGATTTTGACTATCTCTAATCCTCTAGATTAATAAACAAATAATTGCGTCATCTTAAAACTTAGTCTTTTGAAAATTTAGGGTAGACAAATAATAGTGTAGCATAATAGTGAACAGAATAACATAGTAACGGAATTGTTTCTAGCTCAGTCTCCTCCAATATCTGCAATGTACAAATAAAGTGACTTGTAGATGACTACTGGTAAATCAATACAAGTTTGTTTGGCCTAAGCAATGTTATACGTGACATAGTAAAGAAAGAGAAACATGTTCCATTTAACAATTCCCAGTTGACGACCCTTCTTATGTACATTTCCTACCCCAATTCTTCCTTTTAATCATTTGGATCATAACGTGTACCTCAAAAATAAACATGAGTTGCCTAAAGGAGTAGCTTGCAACCAATTGATGCAACCACCTGTAATGATAACTTGGGTGTCTTAATATCGCAGCTCTCATATTGTGTATATCCGTCTAGCTTAATACATCATGACTTGTTAAATTCTAAATTAATATCTGAATTAGCCATATTTCGACGAACACTCCAAGACTTTGATGTTTGTTAACATCTCTCCTGAGCCTTCGTCAGTCAGCAAGTTGCATTGTTCTCTTCGCTTATTCTAAATTAATATCTGAATTAGCCATATTTGGGCAAAGACTCCAAGGTTTTGATGTTTGTTAACATCTCTCCTGGGCTTTTGTTAGTTAGCAAGTTGCATTGTCTCTTCAATTTGCCGCGAAAGTGAAATTTCTCGCTGCCACATGATGGAGGTATGGCAACTAAGGGCGCGTTTGGTAACGTTTCTGTTAAAAAATTGTTCCAGGGAACAGAAATAGAAAAAAGTGTTTCTGTTCCGGGGAACAATTTTTGACCGGAAAGACGCGTTTGGTAAACTTGTTCCGGAATAAAAAATGAATAGAAACATGTTTGGTAAATTTGTGTTTTTTTTTTTGTTTTTTTTTTTAATTTTTAATATTTTTATTTATTTTTCCTTTTTTTCTTCTTTTGGCCGGTCGCCGGCCTCGGCCATGGCCGGCGACCGGCCGACGAGGGCCGGCGGCCTCGCCGTGGTTGGGCGAGGCTCGGCCTCGCCTCGGCTAGGCGAGCTCGGGCTCACCCAGATCCGGCGAGGCCGAGCTCGCCCAGCCACTGGTTGCCAGGCGGTGGCCCGGCGACACTCCGGCGAGTTCGCCGGCCCTCGACGGCCGGTCGCCGGCCATGGCTGAGGCCGGCGACCGGCCAAAGAAAAAAGAAGAAGAAAAGAAGAAGAAAATAGAAAAGAAGAAAATTGTTTCTTCAAAAGTGTTTCTGGAGCAAGAAACAATTTTTTTTTGTTTCTAATTTCTGTTCTTTTTGTGTTTCGGGAACAAAATATTTGATTTTGAACAAAAACGCAAACAAACGCGTTTCTGTTCTTTTTTTGTTCTCGGGAACAAAAAAACAAAATTTCTGTTCATAAACAGATTTCAGAAATAAAAACATGCAGGCCCTAAATATCCCTAGGTCCTGCAGGTTCTCGATGGAAGGTAGGGTCACCGACTCACCATATACCCATGCACCCTGTAGAGTCTTGATGGGCGTATGACCGCCAAACAGTTTGCAAATGTGAATGGTTAAAATCCGAGACAATTTGTTGAAATTTGAGTCAGGTTCCGTCCCTAAGTTGAGGTAATGGGAACCGTGTAAAATGAGAATGTGGTTTATAGGCGTGAGCAGACATTTTTCTTTTTTGTGGCAAATTTGCCGCTAATGAATAGTTGCTTCGAGTTGATTTCTTTGTTGGATCTCAAATATATCACTGTCTCTTCGATGGCTTTCTTTCCTCCTTTCGTATACTTCCCTTGAGTAGAAACCAGTGCAAGTGATAGCGGGGCGTCACAAAATCATGCTGACGGGTTAACATGTAGGCCAGATGTCCTATTCATGTTGATCCATTTCTACACATCAGGAACGGCTCCTTCAAATTAAGCATATATACCATCAACGCCATGACAATGGTAATTCCTTGGACGGAAGATACTGAAAGAATATGAAAACATTATTTTTATCCATGTTGAGACCTTCTTCTTCTTCTTCTTCTTCTTTTTTCAATTTATAAATTTAGTTTCTACAACTCTGGATGAATATGAAATCGAGCATGATCTGCAACATAAAGTGTCGCTCAGAATAGATGCACTATGGGCTGAGATTATGATGTTGTCCATAAGTGACCGAGCAATTTGTGCAACGATTTTACAGTCAACGATTATGGAAAGCATATAAAGTCTAACTCCCAAGGCACACGCTTTAAGAAGAAATAGAAAGCATGTAGATATACGATCTTCTTTTCTTTATCTGTCGGCGTTCGGCCTGAAGGTTTTGGCCCGGTGAGGTGGCCAACGAACGGCAGCCTAGGCAAGTGTCGTAGGCGTGGCCAGGAGTTGATGGGTTCTTGGCTACCTTTGTGCTTGTCTGCGGAGGCCACTAGTTTGGCAGGTGCGGGTGTTCGATGAGCGATGAGCGTGGCCGTCGTTAGGGTGTCGAGGGTTGAAGCCGAACCAGGGCCGCAGTTGGGTCTGTCATTGGCGGGCACCAAGAGTCCAGGGCTGCCGGAGTGTGCCCGCGGCCAGGCTAAGCGAGTGGCGCCACTGGTTTTCTCTGCCTCCGTTAGAGCCAGGCCGGGCCTAGGGTCTGGCCAGGCTAGTTGGGGTTCGGTCCACTTCTGGTTTGGGACGAGGTTATTGGGCCGGTCTATTTCATTTTTGGACAGAAGTTTATTTAGTTTAGGCTCCGGGCCGGTTTTGTTTAGTTATTGGGCCGGGCATAGGTTGTTAAACCTTCAAGGGGCCAGGCTGAGTTAGGGTCTAATTAGGTGTGGGCCGTTGTAGTTTTGGGCTGGACTGAGTTAAATTTTATTCTTAGGGTTAGTTTTTTTAGAGAAGGTTCCGGGCCCTTTTGTTTCGGACTAGGCCTATCCGTCAGGCCCATTGCAGCCGTGGACCTCAGTACCGACCTGGATCAAATGTAAGGTACGACCCCGGTCCGTTTATATATTATATTATTTTACTATTTAAAAATTATTTTATTAAAAATAATTTATTGGGATTTTTTTCCATGGAATTAGAAAAAAAAGCTTAAAAAATTAGCTTTTCAGTACTTTTCTCTTAAAAAATGAGAAAAATATTTTGATAAAAAAATTAAACCCAATATTGAATAAGCCTTTAGAACTTTATAATAGGGTTTTTGAAAGCCATTTTCTTTTTAAAGACCATACTAGGTTGCCATTTGGCCTTTTATTTTGATAATATTTGATTGTGCCTTTTTCAGACATTGATTATTATTTTCATTTTTAGAATGATTAGGATGAATTTTAAAATGTTGCTTGCCAGATGAACAGTTGAAGGCAAGTTCTTTATTTGTATTTTAGCTTCTTGATTGATTGGAATAACATTGTTAATTGGAATAATATTCTTAGAGTTAACATTCTGACATTCGGATCTTTATTGTAAATCTGACTTAAAGTCTATTCAAACTAATCGGGAGTAAAAAGAGCTGGAGCTGCAGATGGAAGCACTAGTGAACTGCTTGAATGAGATGGTTGAAAAGCGAAAGATAATTTATGAAGATGGATCAGGTTCAGGGATTTGAGACCATAAGTGATGTATATGAAAATAGGGCTGCAAAATTGCTACAGTTCACTCTTAAGGGTAAACCGGCGATCCCATTAATCAATTTTTGCACCAACGGTAAACGAATGACCCAATGGGTTTGATTTTCATAAAAGAAAGATGTTGGGATTTGGAATTTTCAAGAATCAAACTTTCTGATCTACATTCCGTTGCTTTCTTTCAGGAGCAGGTAGGAGTCATGAGGGTTAGAGAATGCTGATATCTTCTCTTCTTCGGCAATCTATTTTCCTTTAACAGAATGACTAATTGGATAGAGAGGTTTGATGGAGAAGCTGTAGTTTGCACATTTGTTGTTGTGCTTCTGTATTATTCCTTGCAGCGTTTGTAATTGTGTCACTGGCCAAACAGTGGTTGCTAAATGGCACAATAAGCAAGTCATAAAAGCTTTGCAGATTCCAATGCACTTGCTATGTACAGTTGAGCTTTTCGGTTCATGCGTAATGGTGTGCCATTCAAACAGGTTCAAAGAAAAAACTTCTCATCATTAGGCAAAACCTTATTCTTTTTCTGTTGCACTCACTCCAAATTTGCAGGTTACAGTGCTATCTATGGCTTGTCTTCAATGAGTATGCACTGAAGAGCCAATATGACACAAGCATCTACCTTCAGGTAAGATTTTAGTCAGTGCAGCTTGTCAGCATCTTGACCTTTTTGCCTAGTTTAGTTACTTTAGGATACAGATAACTTGCTAAGCTTTTCAAGATGAATATTCATGACAGGTGTTTTTCACCTAATGCAAGGAATATAGCAGAAAGTTGAGTCGCTTCCTTTTGTATCTTTTGAACCTGATTGAGGAGGCCCAATAATTTGGATCTTGCTAATTCTTTATTTATTACTGGATTATTTTCCAAGAAATATGGTTGCGATCATTTTAATAGCCACACATTTTTTGGATTAGTGCAAAGTTAAAAATAGCAATATTAAGTTGTATTTTCCGAAAGGGAATTTCTTAAAAGTAAAAGTAGAAATGATGGCGATCCCATTAACTCAATTTTTGCACCAACGGTAAACAAATGACCTAATGGGTTCGATTTTCATAAAAGAAAGATGTTGGGATCTGGAATTTTCAAGAATCGGACTTAAGAGTAAATCGGCGATCCAATTATGATGGCTAGTAGTAATGATTGTACTCTTTCTACAGTTTTGTTATTTCATTGATTCTCATCCCTCTTGATTTGCCCTACTCTCAGGCTACCCATAGAGTTGGATCTGATGATCGGCAACCACTTCTTCCTAGATGAAGTTATTTTAGGTAGTATTTGTCTCTCCACCTCAATTACACTAGTGTATTCTATCCATTTGGGCCACTCATCCATGAGATGAATGTCATGTGATGGAGTGTCTGAGATTGAATGTGCTGTGTGACATTAACTTTTAAGCTGAGTTGGGAATTTTGGAAGACTCCATCAGTTCTTGCGTCTGTGATTCTCTTGTTTGATATGATATTGATGTTTGTATGTTAAACTCATTTTGTATGACATGAGATGGCTACTATAGTTGAACATTTTTTTAGCTTAGAAATTGTAGGTACTCTAATAATTTCTATGTTTTTCAGCATCATAAATGTTGTAATGTGATGCATCTCAAGTTTTTCATTTCTGGTAATGCAAGTTGTAGCCCTTTTACATTTCCCCCCTCTAGGAAACTAATTAAAAGCATTCTTCTAGCAGGAGTGATTGGTGGGTACAGGATTAGCCATTTATTATAGAGAAATAAAATAAAGTTATAGAGAAATCATTCCACTTCTTTGGATCCTTTATGCTGGTCATGATGAAGAAGCTCTTGGAAAACTACACTGATGCCAAGCAGGGGGAGTGGATAAGTTAAGAGTGGACTGAGCAGGCTCTACATCAAGCGACAAGCTTCATGAACCTTTCATCTTAGACCAGCCACGAGAGGAGTTTTACCCGCCTTTTCTTTTTTCCTTCTTGCTGTAAGCATTTGTCATGGCCCGAAAGAACGACAATCCAAGAGTTTCCTACGGGACGGCTGCGACACGTCCATGGATCCAACAACCCTCGGCTTATCCCCAACACTTAGGGTTTTTCTCGAGTCTTCTAGAATAATCCTGGGGTGGGCGATACGGGAATTGTACTGTTATGTAATAATGCTGGTAGTTGGTAGTTGGTAGTTGGGGAGATTCAATCTCCACCGTTAGATCGATGAGAGATATACGGATACGGTTTGCCTTGTATATGTATAAATAGGGGTCTCCTCCCCCTCATTTGTATCATCTCATTTTCACAAGTGAATATAATCCAGAGCTTCTCTCTCTAGAGTTTTTCTCTCTACGATCCTTGTGAGTGAGTGTGAGAAAGGCTGACTCGGGAGAAATTCCTAAGGCCGCACGGGCAAGGGAACGCTAGATCGATCGGCCCGTGACACATGACTCTTTCTAGTATATTATAGTCACTTTCGAGTATCGTCTGATACCAATAAACCTTTACAAGATACTGTGCATTAGGGAAATGGATTTTGCTAGAAATCTTTGAGAATGAAAGGCTTCTCAGTCAATGCATTTGTCACTATCAAACAGAGTGTACTTGTACATCCTAGAGACTTCTAAAATGCTGAAATATAGCAAGACGCAGGATTAAGGAGTGGCCTTATGTTTTCCCATTTATTATTGCGATATTCTAATGGTTTAAGCTTCTAGAAAAGCTAATGAAGAGGTTGGACCAGCAGAGTCCTTTTGGTTTGCCATGGGTTGCGTTGAAACTCTCTCTCTTGCTTGTAAGTGTGGGTTGTGGAGCTCTTTCAAGATGCTGATACATACATATCGTTGAGTTCTGGTTCATGTTTGAGGGAGAAAACAGGATGGCAAGCTGGTGATTAATTTTGAAGCGGTGAGGTGGGCATGATAATTGATAGTGGAAGCACACTCCTGTTTACAATTTGAAGATCATTTTCCTTTTATGAGATATTTTCAGTTCAATTCTTGCTTTTGATGCAAAATGTGTTTCTGAAAGGAAAGGAATATGACCGGGCTCGGATGAGCCCATAATTTAAAAGATACTAAAGTTTTCCTTATAAAGAGACCGGGCTTCCCGGGCCTATAAGACATGTCTGTGTAGGAATGCCAAAATCATGCTTTGATTCGCATTTCGAAACACTTTCTAATGTGTGTTAACGATTAATGGCAGCTGTTCCGCTTGACTAAATAGCAAGAGCTTTTCTCACTTCTTTAGTAAGGTCTTGTCGGGCTTGTCTTGTGGGTGATGATAACACTGAGTCGGCGACAGAGAAAGATTCGACATTCAAGCAAGCTATGTAGTGGTGTTTTTTGACATTCAAGCAAGCCGCGTAGTGGTGTGGTATGTAGTGGGTTTAGTACACCTCTCCAAAATGTCTCCTCCACAAACAAAAAGGCGCGTGCTGTATTCATGAAGGATTGCTAGTGATATTCGAAGAAGGTGGGGATGAGTTCAAAGTCCGCATGCCCCTAATGAGCTAGCCCCCCATGAACATGTTGTTTTAGAAGTGAAGATCTTAACAAAAATCTCTACGGAAAGTTACTCAATTGCATTTGAGAATGCCAAGGTCCGAGGTTAGTGACATCAACTTGTGGGTGTAGAAGAGCACAAATTCATTAGGTACTTCCTTGTAACATGACTCAAATTAATGATCTCAGTAGAGATAGCTTAGTGCGAGATTACTAAGCTAAACACTCCTTTTTGGATCTTTAGCGAGAAGAAAAATTCGTAGTATGTAAATAACAATTTTGCCCTAAACCGCTATAGATATTGGGGTCATCTAATTTTTTTTTGGTCAAAGAGTCATCTAATTTATGATTGAAAACATGGACTCAATTTAAGACAAGGTTGTATGTTGAAATTACCAAGGTAGGATCCTAAGATTGCCATTGGCTGGCTTGGATTCGGCTTTTGTCCTCCAAAAGCGTCGACAGACTCCTCTGCGTCGTCTCATCCCCAACCACGAAGTCCATGTTTGAATTCCTCTGCGTTGTCTCATCGTCCAGTTTGTGGGGAGCGTTGTGGCTTTGAGCTTCGTGGTCGTTTTTGCGGTCAGGGTCGTGGTTCGGTTGGTGCTAAGTTTTAGGTCACGGTTCGAGTATAGGAAGAATGAAATTGTGGTGGCAGGGAGGTGGTTGTTGGGACGAGGAAGGAGACTGATGGCTCTAGGGTTTTGGATAATCCCCTTTTGCCTGCGCTACGGGGGACCGCCGATAGGTCTCCACTGAGAAGGCGTAGGAACTTCACGCCTCGGCTTGAAGAGAATTTGCCTGAATGGTGGCCAGCTACAACGGCCTCATCATCCATGAATTTGGAGGAGGATAAGGAGTATTACTAGAGGGAGGCTAATAGATTGGTGCGGGGTCCGTGCTCATTGCTCTATTGACATTTAATACAATTGCTTGTTGTTTCCTTGCCAGTCTGCTAGAGATAGTGTACCGTGCTGAACTTTAATTTGTGCCAGGTTTGACGGTATGGAGTTGGGTACTCAGCTCTAGAATCATGGGTTGATATGAATAGGGCATAGACTACTCGGTTAAAGAGTTTGGAAATTCTTCACTAACATTGACCCTATAAAGAAATGGGATTTACAATGCAGAAGAAATTTGTTTGTCCCCATCCTTATTCCTTAGTCAGATTTTCACAGGCTTTAACTTCAGCCTTCTTGGATGCCCCGCATCGCTCAATACAAGCTAACAATCTGGCCTTCATTATCTTTATCTCTGGTTATCAAGTAGACGATATGCATTGTTCATTCTTCGGTGATTGTGCTTGATCCATCTTCATAAATCCTTGAGCCTTCGGTGATTGTGTTTGATCCATCTTCATAAATCCCTGAGCCTTCGGTGATTGTGCTTGATCCATCTTCATAAATCTCTAAGCCTAATCCATCTTCATAAATTCTCTTTCGCCTTTCAATCGCCTCCCTCGAGCGTTTCACTAGTGCTTCTATCTGCAGCTCCAGCTCTTTCTGCCCCTGATTAGCTTGAATAAACTTTTAAGTCAGATTTACAATAAAGATCCGAATGTCAGAATATTAAAATTATTCCAATTAACAATGTTATTCCAATCAATCAAAAAGCTAAAATACAAATAAAGAACTTACCTTCAACTGTTTATCTATGTGCAATTTGATAGCTTCCCAATCTCTAGTAGACAAAAAAAAAAACATTTTGTCATAAATAAAGCAAAATGATTAGCTGTTGGCAATTAAAAAGAGATAAAATTTTATCGGAACACCAAATTTATAATCAAACAAATGATATTAATACACAAAATATAAGGATTAGATAAAAAAAATCTAGTGCAATTATATCTTAGTAAAATTGGTAATGTCAAGGCAGATATTGCATATTTATGATTTCTCAACAAAAAAAGAAAACTATGAGGGAGAATGAATAAATCCAACAATTCAATTAGAGTTACCACTTGATATATGATCAATCGTTGACCTACTTGACATCTCATATATGAAGAAAGCACAAGAGGAAATGGAACTCAAGAGTAATCATCTTCCCATGAGCTTCTTCACCTTTATTTTCACCTATAATTTCATTTCTTGTAGCTTCCTCACCTTTTCATTTTCACCTACAATTAGTAATTCATAAATAACCATAAAAATATAATATGGAGATCCACGTCATAAGAATTCATTCTAATCGACCACAATAATCACCACTTCATACTAACATACCGAGAGAGGATGAGTCGGGTACAGAGTTTTTGCGATAAATCTGCATGCATTACAAGTGTCTAGTCAACATGGCATATAAGATGTCCTTAACATAAAAGAATTAATATAGATCTAAAATTAATAAATAGAGGAGAAGTTTTTTCTTTAAATCTGCAGATGACTTTCAACGTGATTTTTCATCAAACCTGGCTCTCTCATAACTCCAAGGATATCTTCAGGTGTAGCTCCCGAAAGAAAGCAACGAAACGTAGATCAGAAAGTTAACATCTACATAGAGATTAAACACTAACAAACACTTTAAGGCGAATTTGGAAGCAGATCTAACTTATTACATTTGTTGCTGAGTTCTATTCTGCAGTTATATTCTTTTAACTCTTGGAAAGAAAACAGACAGTTAAAAGCCAGCAAAAGAAATCAAGACGCACAAAACATATTACTCGCGTTGCTCTTCATTTTTTTCCATTCATCAGACAACATCAAATCCTAAATCAGCAGAAAAATAAAAGCTGAAATTTTCAAGAGACGTTTGCGAAAGTGGATGGACTGGGCCGAAGTATGCTGAGCTTCACTAGTGTGAAGGGGCAACCCCGTTGTACAAATCAACCAGATCCAAAAAAGTAAAATGGATGCAGTTGGCAGCTCTTGGATTGTTTCTTTGTGAACACTTTATATTTCCCTTTTTGCTTCTCTTTGACGTGTTTGAAAGCTCAAAGAGGATGGATGTAACTAGGACTGGTTTTGAGTGAACTAAACTGGTTTTCTCGTGGACATAAGCCACATCAACCAAACCGACATAAGTTCACATGTTTGATTTTACTGTTTTCACAACCTAAACTCATCAACATGTAAATTTCCACAAAGTCTTATGTCTTCCAAGCAAGTCAGCTACATGTGAATATTCAGCCAAGCATGTCCTCAAGGATCACGGATAGAGAAATAGATGCCTCGTTATTTCTTCATTATATGCCCTTCTCTATAACTTGATCATAAAATTACAAATAAAAGCTGAATCAAGAGAAATAGAAAATCACAAAAAATCAAATAACACAAACATAATTATCAGATGACATAAGTGCCACAGCATCTACAAATTGTCCGTGTAGCTCATTTGTCCACCGATTCGGTGCACGATCAGGGTTCTCTCCGTCGGAGTCCATTGAGTCCTGGATAGATCTATAGTAAAGGAAGTGGGTTAGATCTCTAGAGTGCGAGATTAAAGTGGAGGAAATAGATTAGCATATTTTTTTGAGCCCAGCGATGGGTCAAAACAGGCGAGCCCAAAGAAGAACAGCAAAAAAGAAAGAAAAAAAAAACCCAAATTAAAATTTGTCCAAAGGTTTAAGCTAACTCAGTTCCATTGACATTTGACAGAACACATCAGATTCAACTCCATGCAAGTGATTTTCAGCAACTGGAAGGATTGAAACGAGACCTACAACTCGACCTTCGAACTGGAAGCATTTTCTACATTTCAGTTTTTTTACTTATATCTTTTTTTCTCTATAGTTTTAGTATTTATTTCATCTAAGAAAAGACTATCTAATGACCAATAAATATAACTTCCTAACCTACAAGAATACCATCTAAATGAAACAGAATTGGGGATGCCCAGCACATGGCAGATGGAGCCTTTCAGCCCAGCGATGGGTCGAAACAGGTGAGAGAAAAGAAGAACAGCAAAAAAAAAAAAAAAAAAAAAAAAAAAAAAAAAAGAAGAAGCAAAAACCCAAATTAAAATTTGTCCAAATGTCTAACCTAGCTCCGTTCTACACAACGAATTCAACTCCATGGAAGCGATTTTCAGCAACTGGAAGAATTGAAACGAGACCTACAACTTGACCTCCATGGAAGCCATTTTTTTTTTTTTTAACTTATATATATATATATATATTTCTCTATAATATTAGTATTTATTTCATCTACCAAAAGACAAAATGAAATTGAACCAACGAGGTTTTCAGACTGAGAAGAGCTCCTGCGGAGACAACCTCAGTTTTATGTATGACAAAGAAATGTATGCATCCTCAGGAAAATACTGGATCGGAGCCAAAACTCGACTCACCAAAAATCGGACGCGATCAAAGAAGGGTGGCCGTAGGCTCGGTGGTGCCGGCTAAGGGACGCCGGTTTCGGGATGGCCTGATAATGCTCAGTCTAGAACGAAGTGTGGCTTTGTGTCTCTCGCTTTCTCTCAATCGCTCTCGCTCGGCTCCCTCTCCCTCCTCTCCCTCCCTCTCCAAATCCACTCAGTAAAAAAAGGCGTGCATGATAAAATTTCTACTTCTCTATTTCTCTATTTCTCTATTCTTCGGAACAGATTTGGAACAAAAATCCGTTTGGTAATGCAATTTGATTTTTCTATTTCTGGAATAGATTTCTATTTCAGAAATAAATTTGAAGAAGAAATCAGAAGCTAAAAATTTCAACTTCTCAATTTCTGTTCCAAAAATTTCGTTATGCGCAAGCGATCCTGAAATTCCCCTCTTTTCTCCTTTTTTTTTTTTTTTTTTTAATATTACCTGCCCCTTTATTTGTCGTCCTCTTCTTCGGCCACCAGCCACGTCTATAAATAGACAAATCATTTTGCCTTTTTGTGTGATCGCACCGGTGTGATCGCGAGAGAAGAGTGAGTTTACATTGATAAATCGTGAGATACCAAATGTTATGCTCTAATTGATTGGCTTGTACGGAGGCTTTACAGACTGCAATTTCTTCAATCAGATCCCATCCGTCCCTAAATCAAATTTCTAAAACAAGATTAAAAACTAGCAAAATTCTAATTTGACTTTTTCTTTTTCAGTCAAAGGTTAAATTATTCGTTTTGACAAAAAGGTTAACCTTAGGCCATTAAATGGCCTAAGGTTAATTCTACATGCCCATACTAAATTGACACGCGAATAGAAAGCTAAAAGCCAATGGGGAAGAGACCCTGAGGGGGAGGGAGCGCCATTAATGGATCCCCCAAAAGAAGAGGTGCAGATGCATGCACTCCACGACCTGACATCGCCCACCTTGTACCCGAGGGACAACGCCATCACCCAGCGCAGTGTCTCTCCCCCTCTTTTTCAACGAACGTGGCACACGAGTCTGGACCATTTCGGCATCGCAAAGGACGGTCCCATTTATTGCATGTTCCGTCGTGTTGTAGGCCAACCTGAGATGCTTCCAACGCCCCAACGAGGAGAGAAGCTTGACCGAAAGGGACACCTCCGTCGCTTTGGAATTGGATAGAATGCACTTGGGCAAATGACCTTTGTCCACCGTGCACGGCCTTTGGACGTGGCCAGGAATCTCGCCCATGGATGACCACATTCCTTTATCAGGTCCAACAACATGTAACGGGCCGTGGGCTGTGATCAGGATTGTTGACTGGAAATCCATGGAACGGCCGAAGTGATTGGGCCATGAAGGTGGTCACTTTCGGCTCATTCCCGAATCAATAAAATTGGATTGGATGGATGATCCAGTTTATGATCCAAACCCGGGATCTGCCGCGTCCAAATGCCGTTAAAATGGCCCCATTTTAACGAAAATGTGAGATTAAAAGTTAATTCTACATGCCCATACTAAATTGACACATATATGCAATTGAAATATTGAGCACACCTACTAATTAATTTTTGGGGAATGCCCGAATCTTGGATTTTCTATGAAGTTGACCGTCGAGAAAATTCCGTGTCAACAGACATGAGCGAAAACATTTTATCTTGAATTTTTTCTTTTGCTATTAGAGTAATGTGGGATGCTTTTTTTTTCTTCCTCAATGAATACACTGAGTGCCCCCTAGACCTATGAGGTGATGGAATGGGTAATTGTCAATGGTCTTAGACGGTGATATCTGATCTTGCCAATGGGATTGTTTACTGGACCTTCAGCGGATGAAGTCGAGCCTACGAGCAGTTTAGTCCTTGATTCCCGAATCTCGATGATGGTTACTTAGCATGTTGAAGCCCATATTTTTTACTTTCCACTTTTAACCGTTTTTCATCGATTTGTTATTATAGGTTTTGAGTTGTGATGGTTGCATACTCTTAATAATTTAGTGGTCACAGCAGCTGGGATAACAGTGCATATGATCTTTTGCTTGCATCCCACATGTACTGGGCATTGACGATGTCTTAATATATGCAGGATGGAATTTCGTATACATGTTAAATCCTGCTTCTTTGAGTATGATGAAAATAGTGAGTTGCTGTAATGTACATAAACTTCTCAAGAACAACCTAATAGTACGGCTCCTTAAAGTATATAACATAAATGATGCAGCATATTGCAAAGATGATAATGAACACATCGAATGTGAGAGCTGACATGGCCTGGTCACTCAAATCCATGTTCCTCCCGCTGAGCCGATCAACCATATCCGGTACAGGCTTGTAGTTCTGCAAGTCCTGCTCATAAGGATCCTCTAACCTCATCCTCATTTTCTCCGCTTGCCGGCTTGCGGCCTCCTGCGCGAGCGTCCAGTCATAAAATCTCCGGCTCTCTTCGTCGCTCAACACGTCGTAAACTTCCCTCAGTTTTAAGAACTTGTCCGACGCAGTTTTTAATGGAAGGGAAGTCGTGTCTGGATGGTACTCTTTTGATAGTCTCCGGTAAGCGGCTTTGATTTCTTCCAGATCAGCATTGGCCGAAATTCCTAGGAACCTGCAGAGCAAAAACAAAAGAGAATTAGTAAAGTGGATAGCCCAAGTTGTAGTGATCGATTATCATCCGGTCTTCTCATAACCTAAACCTTGATCGAACCAGTAAAAACAGATTCAACGTGTTCTTATCTATCGATAGAGCTGCAATTATGGTGGACTGACTATCAGCAAGTAGAGCGACAAGTGAAGCAAAACTTTGCGATGAGCGGTACATGTCCCCAGTAATGCAAATTGCAACTCCTCACTTCATATTGCAATAGTCGACTGACCTTAAATTATCGGAACAATCCGCCTGAATTCACTTTCTCGTAGTCATAGATTTCCTTATCTCATGCAACAATCATTTCCATTATCTACTCGATGCATCTTAAAAGAACCGAGAGAAGCCAAGGATCCCTAATTCGGTTAATTCTCTTCGGGCGAAAACTCTTTTTGACACTGTGTTGCAGCAGTTACCTTACCACAGCACTGAACAACCAAAATTTAGGGCTTTTTAAGGGATTTCAGTCATTCTTTAATCGGGTTTCCTTTCTCCATAGAAAAGTATCATAAGAAAGACAAGCACAGGCATAAAGAGCACTAGCCACGCATTCGGTAACTCCCCAACATCACAGTTCCTCAACCAAAAGGAGCGCTTCTGTTTCAGATCCAGTGTTGTCTGCTCATGAAACCCAATGGACCACAGTAAATTTCCTCCATTGCCTTCATTCTATGCCCACTGCCAACTTCAATGTACTTATCCAAATGATTTTTTTCCCCTCAAAGCAACTCATTCAAATGATTCACAAGACACGGAAAAAGAGACTGCATTTCCACAGTATTTGCATACTACTTGTTGACCTAATAAATTGACAAGCAAGGGCGAGCCGGTCCTTAACGAACCTTAAAATCCTCTCCCAAGCCCGCCCGAGCCTGGACAGCCTAGTGGGTTGCCAGGCATCATCTTAGCCAATTCCAAAAGTCACAACCAATCTCTCCCCTCTGTTCACCATTGATTTTATCAACTATTCACCTTTCAAGTTCAGCACAGAACTGACCTCCACTGTCAACGACCGACCTAGGACTGGGTGCTCAGTGCAATTCCAGCAGTTACTTCGTGAAATTTCACGTAAAGTTCCAACATTTCGAATTAATCTAAGTTTCTACCTACGCCACTGTAACGCTTCGGTTCTTTCCACATCACCGTGCCCTGTCTCCGCTCGAGCCAATCCGTGCAGCTCAAATCCACAATCCTCACTTCCGCTAATCAAATGATCGTAGGAGAAACAAACAGAACCGCAAAGTGCAAAAACAATCGAGAAACGAAGAAGAGAAAGCGATTATCACACAGAGGGATGCTCACTGGTAGTGGGAATCAGCGGACTCGTTGAGCAAATCGGCGAACTTCTCCCCCAATAGATTCCTCTGCTCCTCCTCCGCGCCCAACTGCTTCCCGCCCTCCTCCGACCTCGAGCCGTCGCCGCCTCCGATCCACCCTTCGTCCTCGTTTTCCCAGTGGATCCTCGTGTCCACCCCCGGCGGCGGCCGCGGCTCCTGTGGGCCCTGCGTCGCGGAAACCCGCAGGCGGCGGCCGCGGCGGCGTCCCGGAGCGCCCGCGCCTGTCCCGCCTCCCCGCGCGGTGCCCGCGGCGGCGGCGGCGGCGGCGCATCTCCTCCGGCCGGCGAAGAGAGAGAAGGAGGCCTGGGGAGGCGGAGCTGTCGAAGCCATGGCGCGAATGAGACATGGCGTTTTTGATTTTCCATTTTTGGAGGGGAGTCGAGAGGTCGAGGTTTTTTGTTCGATCGCGTGGCGGAGGTGGAGCTTGGAAACCCGCGTGCTTCTCACGTGACTCCCATTTCCCTTCTTTATCTCTATAAATTCACAATTCCGAAAAATGTGAAAAACCAACTTATAGAATCACTCGTGCATTTATTTTTTTTGAATCTTGGCCAACGTTATATTCAAATTTTCGAAAATTATGAAAAAAAAAATTAAATGATTCTATATGTCAACTTTCATTTTTGTGAAAGTTTATGTGTTTCGAATTTATAAAATGTTAAAATGTGTGAGCTGTAATAGTTAGATTAAGCAAAAAATAAAAATTAAAGTTGACTCATATTGGCAAGAAATTAACCTCAGGATATTGCACGTCATAATTTATAATATAATTAAGAAAATATGGACTTCTATATTTTCTTATGACAACACTTGATATGCTCTAAAGAATTTAAGAGTCTGGAATGTATCAACAATATGTGTGAAGGATGGAGTAATTAAATGTGCCTTCTTTGGTAGCTAGCCTGATGACCTTTGCACTAGATGATTTATTTTCTACACATAGTAGGAGGAGTCCGATTAATTTCCCAAAACTAACTTTTGCAAAGGTGTTTTTGACTTTTTTAATTCATTATAAGTACCATCTAAAAAGTCATAACTCTTCAAAAGTAACTTTTAGGAAGCATGCTCGATTTCAAGATTGCTATAAGAATAATTAAGGTTTGCCTTTTTTTATATGATCTGAAAATATAATCTGGCTACTTACTACATTTTCTCAATTATGTTGCTATAATTATATAGTCCACGTTTTTTTTTTCACATGGACCTTTGGTTTTTCTAACATGACTTGAGAGATCGATGTACATATAGCAAAAGAAAGTCTCAAAATATAGTCACACAATGATGTGCTTTGTTGCTTAACCCTCGATGATTATGGTTTAAATTAGACTATAGTTTAAAGATGGAGAAATTTTATAATTAAGTTTGAACTTGGGTCTTCAAATGTAAAGTTTCTATAATTAGAAATACAATAAAAGAGACAATTTCTCCTGACACAGTTAGAGCGGTATGATAGACGTATGAATTTAAGTAATTTCAAGCCATACGATGTCACTGATTTGAACATTTATGTGGGACGACTCGAACCGGGATTCACCGCCACATTGCCACAAATTACAAGAGCAAATGAACAGACAAAGAATTTCTGAGAAATTGAATAGAACCAACAGATCAGAAGAAAAACCGATGACCGGGCATGGAAAGTGGGCCGACGATGACGGGCCGGTCCGGCCCAATTCCCGTGACTGGCCCGACCCAAGCATAGCCGCGCATCAAGCAGCGCTGCTGGTTATGGCGGTGTACCTCACTCTCTCTCTACGTTTTCGAGACTGGCATTCTGCTCCTCGCGCCACCCAAGTGCGACAAAGAGGTCGATCAAATCGCAGCCAATTCGAATCGAACCCAGTAAGTGATTTCCTCCGATTGGCATTCGGTTTCGGCCCCATCAATTACTCTTGCCATTTTCTTGCCAAAGCATTCGTGTCAGTCGAAATCGAGCTTCGCTCCAGCTTCTGATCATCGGATTTCCAGCTTAAAGATCCGAGCTTTTTTATCTGTTTGTTATGTTTGGGGTCATGTGGGTTGTTGAATTTGATACGTTCGATGCCGCTTTTTGTTGCTTTGATTTGGCCTTGGAGTGGATGTGATATATATGCTTGGCTCTTTCTTGTTATGCTTGAATTTTGTTTAGCAATTAGGAGGAAACTGGTCTATGCTATTTGAAATTTTCTTGTGCATACATAGAGGCTCTGTGGTAGAAGCTATAGAGAAAGTGATCAATGTGAGCTATGCGGTTGCTGAAGTTTCGGAGATGAAGATGTTTTGGTTTTTTCTCTGTTTGGTAACCCCCATTTTTGCAATCCCGGGACAAAGATGTGATAGAAATGACAAAAAACGAGACTCCGCTAGAGACAGTTGCAGGATCGTGAGTTTAGATGATCTTTTGGTTTTGTTTTCTCATATTCATAATCAACTCAACCGAGTCTCATTCTATCTAAGCGGGGTTGGCTTATGAATCCTTTTCACACTGTTCCGCGATAGTTTAAGGTCTAGTCCTTCATGCTAAGCCAAAAAGTCTGGTATTTTATGGGGCGTATGTTCCCTCTGGTACTTTCTTTTTTCCCCTGTTTGTATTGTAGGTAGTCCTCTTGTTCTTGCAGGCCTCAGGACATTCAATTTGGCTGTAGTCCTTTGTTTCTCATCATGTTGCCTACGGTGATTTTTTAAATGCATTCCTTTCTTCACTATCCACTCGTATGGTTTCTCAGACCTCAGCATTGGACAGCATCAGGGGCAACATGAATATCACCAGTTTTTCTTATTAGGTTTACTGTTTTTAACTTACAATCTATCCATTGTGAGAAAGTCCGTGCTATTTTTGGGCATCCAATGCATTGCTTATGAAAATTAATGGTAAAAATGATTCATGACAGTGGATCTAGAAGATGAAGCTGGAGCAGCTGAGAATTCTGGTGGAGTGGAATTGGTAGATTGCGAAGGAGATCCCATAGTGGAGCCATGTGAGGGTATGGAATTTGACTCTGAAGACGCCGCCAAGATCTTTTACGACGAGTATGCTCGAAGAGTGGGATTTGTAATGCGTGTGATGTCTTGCCGCCGTTCTGAAAGAGATGGCAAGATTCTAGCTCGTCGACTTGGATGCAATAAGGAGGGTTACTGTGTTAGTATACGAGGTAAATTTGGACCAGTTAGGAAGCCAAGAGCAAGCACTAGGGAAGGTTGCAAGGCTATGATTCATGTAAAGGTTGATAGATCTGGAAAATGGGTAATCACAAAATTCGTAAAGGAACATAACCATCCACTCGTCATATCTCCACGCGAAGCTCGTCAAACAATGGTCAGTTTTGCCTATCTTACTTACTTCACATGACTGATCTGTTGCATGATACCTTGATTCTCCAAGTGCTCTCGATCTCTCTATTTGTTATTGAAAGAATAAAGATGGACTTGCATATTTGATTTATTCCTCTTACTATAAGATACTGTATAATCTTTGAGAGTTGGCATGAGGAAAGCATCTTTCAAGAGTTTTGCCTCTGCAACTTAAAAGTGGATTTTGTGAGTGAAAAGGATGGCCTTATACTTGAGAAGCAAAGAAATGACTTTTGTCCCTCTACTACTTTTGTTAATTCCTGTTGTCTAATGCATGGCCTCCAGATAGTACAGTTAAGGCAAAAGATTCATAATCGTGCTTTTGGCATCTCTACTCACTGTTTTTTTTTTTGGGTAAAAACATCTCTACTCACTGTTAAGGCCAGCTTTGTCAAAAGATATGTCTTTTGGGTGTTACTTTTAATTCTTTGATAATTGTTAGTATGGTGTTATGGTAAACTGATTAATAATACTTTTTTCCGTGTTCTGGTGTAAAACCACATTGCGAATATCAAATCTCATTAGTTGTATTATGAATGTTTGCGGGGGCTTTTACCTCCCAACTTGCAGTATTGTAACGTTTGAAATAATAGATGGGTTGTATGTAACTTCAGATACTAGTACTAGAGATCTAACACATTCAAAATAATTACTACAAGCAAAAGTTGCAGTAAAGGTCAGAAGCTAAACTGCAGCTAGTCTGGATCATACTTAAATTTTGTGAAAAACTTGGCCTGCCAAACCTAACTCTAGATTTGTTCCTGCAAGTGACATGACGAGATGCATGAGTATTTGGCAGGACAATCAGTCATATTAATGCCTTCTTATAGCTTAAATTGTGCGACCTTTTCTAACTTCTTTCTGTGTTGAAAAGCAGAAAATTTCTTAGAACTCTCATGGAGATGAAATGGTCTTCAATTGTGATGTTCGTCTAGTCATCTGTTCCTTCCTTATTTTCCTTTCCTTGATAATGGAATGGACCAGCTTTTATGTCACGCAAAGTTGGACAGTTATTCAGTTACATTGACACGCTCTCTGTTCAACTTGATCAGATTATGCTGTCTTCACTATCTTTCTTTTCTTTCTTATCTCTGACTACTTATCTTAGTGATCCTGGCTCTCAGCAGGGCAGCGCAACTTAAGAAAAATTGAATCTTGCCAAGAAAGTTTTCAGGAGCATGTTTTGAAGAAATAAGCTTTTTAGTATGATTATTTTGTATTTTATCACTTGAATGAAATATGCCATAATTCTTAGGGGCAATGCTTTGTGCTTCATAGAAAATAACAGCAACCCCTCTGATGGAAAGATGGATATTGATTCCCAGTAAAGTGGCTTTTCTTTCTGGTCCAGAGAGATGAGCAATTAGTGAATAGACTGGAGGAGAAACTTATAATTGAGCCAAAATGCCAAGAGCCAATCACGTTTCTGTATGAGCTGATCAATTACTTTTCCACCCGATGTCCCTGTGTCTTACTCATATTAATTCAACTGACTTTCGAACTGGCAGTGGTGGTGGTTGGTGTGCTTGTTTAAATTGGCCAAGACTTTCTGAATGATTGTAGTATAACTTTGAGGTATCCAGCGTCTATGGTGTATGTATGACTAATCAAACTATCATCCTCTGCATTTTCTTTTGTTAATGTAGGATGAAAAGGACAAGAAAATCCAGGAATTAACGGCTGAGCTGCGAAACAAGAAAAGGTTGTGTGCAGCATATCAAGAGCAGCTAACTGCATTTGTGAAAATCGTCGAGGAGCACAACGATCAGCTCTCGAAGAAAGTTCAGTCTGTGGTAAACAACATTAGAAAATATGAACCTGTGGACCCGGGCCTTATGAGGAGAAGTTAGCCTCAGTGTATGGGTATATCCCTATACCTTGTACCATGTCTTCTATTTCCTCGTACACTCTATGTCTTGCTTTTTGCCGTCTCCGCAGTTGCATCGATCTATTGCTTTTTAGTTTTTTCAGGATGCATTGTGGTGCTTCCGGTAGGAAAACAGAATCGATGTCTTCTCATCTCCTCTCTTTTCCTCCTTTTAATAAGTGCAGATGAATGCAGAAGATGGTGGCAGGAGAGCGACAGGAGCTGTGCATATATGTTGTGGCATGTGCAATCCAAGGGCTTCTTTAAGAGGATTGATGGTTAATGATCGCTAAGCAATCAGCAAGAGATGATTAGCGTGAAAGTACGAGTATACTGGTCATCGGAAGATTGCGTGACCATTGGCAGTGGTTGTACTACGCGCTTTATCTAGCGATGGAGAGCAGTCATATTGTGCTTTTGATCATGGAAGCAGGGCGCTTGGAGCCAACAGGAGCCCTGTCAGTATGAATCCTCTAGACTTGATGACCATGTGATTTATGGTCAAGAGGCATATTATATAGTTGGATATGTTCCTAGGGGAAAAAATAGCAAATTAAAAGCTGTAGTTAAATTGTTTAAAACTGATCTTTTTTTCTAGGAGTATTTCAGATGTAGGCCTACTTTTCTGCACTTCTTACAAGTTTTTCTATGTGAGGTACTTTGGATTGGTAGTAGAGATTGTGCTAAAAGAATTCATCACAAGGAACAACTATTCAATGCAAGGGATATCCCTCTGCCTCGTGTTGTGAGGTGTTTTTCTCGTATCAAAAAGATATGAGTAGTGGTTACAAACTAAGAGGTGTTCTGTTTCGTATTGAAAAGATATGATTGTGTGACAATTACTTTTTATCTGTTCAACTGATGAAAAGATATACTGTGTATCTGTTCAATTGAAGATTATTTTTATTTCGAATTTTCAGTTAAAAAAATGAACTCGTGTCATTTTGAAATAGTACGTTTGTTCACAAAAGGATTTCGCTATTTGAGAGTTTTCGGAGAAATACCAAAATTGCAATTTGGTATTATCATTTTAGATTTTATTGTATCTTGAAGAATTTTTGTCAGTAACCATTAACAATTATGTGAAGCAAATAATTCCTTAAAGAAAGTATCTTTTCACAGTTGAAAGTCTGATTTCATTCTTCCCAATCGATTATTTCCCAACATCTTGTTCTCTCATTCTTCTTTTCTTTCTCTTGTGCGATATCAATGGAGCAGAGAGTTTCAGTGGTAAAACAATATCTCAAGGGAGGGTAAAATTTTTTGTACGACTCAACTGTAATTCAGAATGTAATTTTACGTCATTGTTGAGTGTTAACTTTAGGAGTATCAAAGTCGTCACAATTGGAGTCTAAAGTCGTCGTAATTGGAGTCTCCGCTTTATTCACGAAGTACAAGAGTAAAGTGTGGGCGGGGGCGCTGCACTGATTGAGGTAAACGTTCCACCAATGGAGTGGGTAGCTTGGACTCGCACGCTCAAATTGCTCCAAATTGGTCTAATAGCTGATGCTTATATATCCAGTGATTCGTCTAGATCAGGGTCAATCACAGTTATCAGTCCCGTGTGTTTCACGCAAATCCCCCAAATTTAAATGGTTATATTCCATTTGGCTCTGTCAAAGTCTGTTCATTTTGTGGAAAGCAACATTTAGAAAAACGTTTTTCGGATTTTTTAGCGTTCATTTCACGTAAATCTCACAAATGTCAATGGTTATGCAGTCTATTTATTTCGCGGACAATAACGTCTAAAAAAATGTTTTCCAAATTTTCCGTTCATATAGCAGAAAACGACATTCAGGAGAATGTTTTTCGAATTTTCTAGCATTCGTTTAACGTAATGTTCCATTTGGCTTTGTCAAAGTCCATTCATTTCGCAGAAAGCAACGTTTAAAAAAACATTTTCCGCATTTTCCAGCATTCATTTCACGTAAATCTCACAAATGTCAATGGTTTTGTGGTCCGTTTATTTCACGGAAAACATCTAAAAAAATATTTTCCAGATTTTCTATTCGTATCGCGACAACATTCAGGATAACGTTTTTAGGATTTTCTGGCATTCATTTCACATAATGTTCCATTTGGCTTTGTCAAAGTCTGTTCATATTGCGGAAAACAACATTTACAAAAATGTTTTCCGGATTTTCCGGCATTTTTTTCATATAAAATGAACTAGTTAGGGAAAACATTTTCCATCAACAGAAAAAGTCTTTTGGAAAGCGGAAAACGTTTTTTCACTCATTCTCTCTTATCTCACACTTTCGCATAGCCTGCTGGCTCCCTCTTCTATCTTTTTTCTTTTCTAAAAATTCAATTTTTTTTTTCTTTGTCTTTTTTTTTCTCCTTTTTTCTTGACTGGTCGCACGACCACGGTGACAGTCGGTGACTGATCACTGGCGAGCTTGCCGCTCGCTAGATCGGCGAGCACAAGCCTCAAGCTCGAGCTCGCCTATGGTAGGTCGTTGATTGTTGCCGTATTTGGTGATCGACCGAAGAAGAAGAAGGAGAAAAGGAAAAAGGAAAAAAGAAAAAAGAAAAAAGAAAAAGAAAAGAAAGAAAAATAATTAAAATTTTGATTTTTTTAAAAGGAGCACTAAGAGGAAAATCAAATTAAATATTCCATATCAAATGGCTTTCTTATATTTTTCACAAAATGAATTGACGTAAGAGAAATCTCTATCGCTCATAGAAGTCATGGAGGGGATTTCTTAGCTCTCCGGGTTTTTAGCGTGCTTAGTTGATGAAAAATGCCAAAACGTTACGGTCCAACGGGGTAATGATCGCCCAATGTAGTTACAACCGTGACATCCGTTAGGAGAGTGGACGGGAGAGGAGAAGACGAACCAACGAATGGAGTAGCTGCGCAATGACCGCTCACTGTTCTTATAAATATGTCCTGAAAAATCGTTACTTTCTTATAAATCTCTTCAAAGTTTCCATTAGCACTGTTCCTGCCTCCTGTTTCTTCTTGCCTTGCTTTCATATCTACCCGCTTCCTTGGGCTTTGAGTCATGAAACGCTTAAGCATTTGTTTTGCGGAATTTCCATTATGCCAATTGCTTCTTTGTATTGCTCTTGCCCTGTGCTTTAACCAAGTCTCCTCCAACACCAATGAAACAGATAAACTCGCCTTGCTCGCATTTAAGGCTGGCATAACTGGAGATCCTTTTGGCGTGCTCAACTCATGGAACAATAGCATTGAGTTTTGCCAATGGTATGGGATTACGTGCAGCCGGAGACACCGGAGGATAACGGTCTTGAACTTGCCATCACAAGGGCTTTTTGGATCAATCTCTCCTCATATAGGGAATCTCAGCTTCCTAAGGGAAATTTGGCTCCAAAACAATAGTCTCCATCATGAAATCCCTTCGCAAGTTGGCCAGTTGCGCCACCTTCGATTCTTGCAACTACACAATAATTCGTTGGTCGGTGAAATTCCCAAAAACATATCAACTTGCTCTAACCTTGTCAAACTCAACCTTCGTAGGAACCGACTTAGTGGAAAAATTCCTTCAGAAATCAGTTCATTATTAAAGCTACAATTTATTTCTTTGTGTGAAAATAATATCACTGGTGTTGTGCCTTCCTCCATTGGGAACTTATCTTCACTAGAGATCCTTTTTTTTTCCTTTAATAACTTGGGCGGGATGATTCCCCAAGTGCTAGGCCACCTGACAAACTTGCGACTCTTCGCCTTTGGAGCAAACAGATTCTCGGGTACAATTCCATCTTCGTTATTCAATCTCTCTTCGCTAACTTTGTTTGATGTTGCACTGAATCAAATACAAGGGACTCTTTCTGCAAGCATAGGCCTCAAACTCTTAGATCTTGAATGTTTTAACGTTGCCTTGAACCAACTTGCGGGGCCAATTCCTCCGTCGATATCGAATTGCACAAAGCTAGAACGGCTTGCAATTGCAGGTAACGCATTTTCTGGGAAAGTACCTTCTTTGGAAAATTTGTATGAGCTCCGTCGGCTTTATATCTTTACTAATCAGCTTGGAAGTGGAAAACCTGAAGACTTGAGCTTCCTTTGCTCGATAATTAACAGCAGCAAATTATGGGGGGTGGGTATTGACGACAACAAGTTTGGTGGGGTGTTACCTAGATGCATGGGTAGTTCATCCACCACTCTCACAATATTTTCTGCAAGCCTCAATGAAATAACTGGTGAAATTCCCGCAGAAATTGGGAATTTTTCCAATTTGGAAGGATTGTCTTTGAGTGACAACTCACTTTCTGGTGCTATCCCCTCAAATTTGAGGAATCTACAAAATTTAGCTAAATTGATCTTAAATCAAAACAACCTGGGAGGGACTATCCCGTCTTTTCTGGGAAATCTAACCAAGTTGTTGGAATTGTTTCTTGAGGGGAACAACTTTCATGGGCAAATTCCTTCACATCTATCAAACTGTCTATCTCTTAATCTGCTCGACCTGGCCGAGAACAATCTTAGTGGTGCCATTCCCCCACAACTTATCGGTCTCTCATCATTAGCGATCATTCTGAACTTGTCTTGTAACCATCTGACTGGGATTCTACCCACGGAAGTTGGCAACTTGAAAGCTTTGACCGCGTTGGATATCTCAAACAATTTGTTGGTAGGTGAAATCCCAAGTAGTTTAGGTGATTGCATTGCATTGACAACGCTAAGGATGGGAGGCAACTTCTTCCATGGGTCCATTCCCCAATCATTTAGATGGTTAGGAGGTATTGAAGAATTAGATCTTTCACGAAACAATTTATCAGGCCAGATTCCAACATTCCTAGTTGTATTTCATTCCTTGAAACTTCTGAATCTATCATACAATAAGTTTGAAGGCACATTACCACTTGAAGGAGTCTTTAAGAATGTTACAGGTACTTCTATTATTGGGAACAATGAACTTTGCGGCGGATTACCAGAATTTCACCTCCCCACATGCATCTCCAAAAGCTTTGAGAGTAGACGGATCCATATGGTGATATTGTCCACTTCTATTATATCCGGAGTTCTTGGGCTAGCACTTATTCTAGCTTTCATATACCTTTGTTGGTTGAAGAAAGTAAACGAAGAAGTTTCATGTTCGATGGATGATTCATGTCCAAACATATCTTATGGAACACTCTTAAAAGCTACTGACGGTTTTTCTCCAACAAATTTGATCGGTGTTGGAAGCTTTGGTTCTGTTTACGAGGGGATACTTGCGGAAAATCAAATAGCTATTGCAGTGAAGGTGCTTCATTTAGTCCATCATGGTGCGCTAAGGAGCTTCATAGCCGAGTGTGATGCATTAAAAAGCATAAAACATCGAAATCTTTTGAAAATACTGACAGTTTGCTCGAGTAGTGATTACCAAGGAAGTGATTTTAAGGCCTTGGTTTATGAATTCATGGATAACGGAAGCCTGGAACGGTGGCTACACCCAAACGCATCATCATCTCATGGGAATGAGCTTCCGAAAAGGTTGAATTTTGTTCGGAGGATAAATATTGCTATCGATGTTGCTTCTGCACTGGATTATCTTCATCACCAGTGTCATACCCCCATTGTTCATTGTGATTTGAAGCCAAGCAATATCCTTTTAGATGCTGAGATGGTCGCACATGTTGGCGACTTTGGGTTAGCAAAATTCCTTGTTGGATCATCCCTTGATTCTATAGCCAATCAAATGAGCTCAGCGGGTCTAAGAGGGACAATTGGTTATGCTCCGCCAGGTACTCTCTTTCTCTTTCTCCCTAAAAGCAAGAAATTTTATTAACGTAAAAGTTGTTGATGTGTCTTCTTGTGTGAAGTTTGGTAGCTATGATTGCTCTTATGGTCTTATGCACAATTGATTCTGATATGATGATTTGCACTCCAAGTCATATTGCAAATGATCTAAATGTGTGGCAGAATATGCAATGGGATGCGAGGTTTCAAGAGAAGGTGATGTGTATAGTTACGGCATTCTCTTATTGGAGATGTTCACAGGGTTGAGTCCCACCGACGACACCTTTAAAGATAATTTGACTCTTCATAGTTACGTCGCAAATGCTTTGCCTAAACAAGTGCTAGAAATTACGGACAACATCCTACGTGAAGAAAGAGAGAGCCATTTAGGCCCGTATAATCCTCCGCATTGGCTTTCCAAAAGCGATGGCATATTTCAAGAGTGTTTGCTTATGGTGTATAATATTGGAGTTGCTTGTTCCTACGAAGTGCTGGGAAGACGGATGAGCATCAGTGGAGTTACAAATAAGCTACATCAAACTAGAGAGAAACTCTTTGCCTTGGGTTTACATGGATAAGGTGCTCCACTAATAGCTTATATTTAGCTGTTATACATTTAGTGTTGAATACGCAAACGGAAGTGGACAGGTAAAATCTATAACAAAGAACCAATCATTCTTTTTTCCTTAAGATGATAGTTGATCATTATTCCCCTTCTGTAGCTATACGTATTTAAACTGGCACAAGGCCTATGGCAGCAAAATAGTTCCGTTTGTTTACTTAAAACTCTATTTTCCTGCCATAGTATTTTAAAATGAATCCAAAATAAATTGCCTTGCTTCTTCTTCTTATTTTCGTTTCATTAGTATGATGCTCTTTAAGATGAATTGCAACCAATTAGCTATTCAAAATCTTAATTGAAGGAAATCTTGGTTTCTGCAGATTGACTAGGAATGGCTCAGCGTTGCTTTGATTCGAAATAATCCAATGCCAGGAAGTGAGCTCTGGCCCCTAAAGCTATGCTCAGTCAGGTGTAGGCAATAATGTTGTCCCGGTGGGTTAATAAGGATGTATGGCGCATGGATTCAGCATTCTAGCATGTGGTAATTTGAGGACACCTATCCGGGTTTGATGTGTGTAGCAGGAATTACTCGAGAATGCTTTAGTAAAATCATGTAACCTGTGTGTATTGGATTTTTCTTCGGGTGTTAGTGCAAATTCTTCAGCACTGTTATTTCTGATGTTTACTACTGCTTGTACTTTTATTTCCGCATTTAAGTAAAGTTGCCAAATTACCTAATCGCATAGGCTAAAGCTTAATATATATATATATATACTTTTTTTTTTTGGACAGAATATAGATATACTGACAGTTACTCTTTTTATATGGGGATTCGTTAATCATATGGATAAGCAACTTTCAAGAATAGAAATTACTAACTACATCAAAAAATTACTAGTTGCCAATATGCTCAGTCTTACTTCGCAAACTAAAAAGTGACCATTAGCGCAGAGAAATTACTAAATATAATAGTTTAAAAGTAAAGTTACTTTTCTTCATGACAAAATCAGTAGTCATTACGCAAACCCACTTTCCATGGTGAAAAGTTGTGTTGTTAAAAGACTGACTTTGTATTCCGTTTTGCCAGAATAACACTTTGAGTTCACCACTTGAGAATTATGACTTACCTAATTTTCACATGAAAGTTATTAATGATGTGGAGAAATTATCAATTATTAATAGGCCGAAAGTTAATTTTCCTCTTAAAAAGTTACTATTCAGGTTGAAATAAATCTAGTTATTAATAGATATATACATGCCTCACGATGTTGTCTCTAACTGATGAGCAGGTTCATCGGTCAACTATGAAATGATTTTGACTGATTAAGCTATTGTGAGTCATGACAATGACCAGCTGAGGAATCGCGCTTGATCATCAGTCTTCGGTTTATTTTCCAAAGTGGAAAACTTCAGAAATTTGCGGGCTTTGCTTGACTTCAAGTCAAAATCTGGAGAGGCGTCTAGATGGATCCACCATCCATCCCCTTAATACACGCACTAGGATAGACACAAAGTCAGAAAGAAACTCGTGCTATGTACGCCAACATCTTGACTAATCAAGCTTCCAGCATTAAAAAATGCACAAGCATGGCTGGAGACAAAACTGAGCTGCCAATAAGAACATCACATCTGCCTTATCATAGCATTCTTGTGGCTTCACCTGTCTTCCATATCTTCCTTCGCCTTCCGAGTCTTGTTTCTCTTCATCCCAGTGGACACGTTCTTTCGGAGCAGCTTTTTCCCCCCTTCAGCGCGCAATTATCCTGAAAGAAAATGAAACGAACCACAAAAGCAAAGAACGGCTGAACTATATATTAATCAGGTAAGAGGAATATTAAGATGGAAGGTTTAACTGAAATAATGTGTTATCTCCATTGTAGAAAGCCTGCACTCTTGTGGAAAAGGGCTGCGATGCAATGATCGAAAAGTCGTTCATCCTACAGGAGAGCAGCATCATTTAATTTGGATGCACTTAAAAATTTAATTTCGACATTTTATTGTATATCATTTTCGCCCTTTATTTTGCGTCATTATTATCATATCTTTATTTATCGTGATAATATGTCATTTTATTTTACATCATTATTATCATATCTTTGTTTATCGTGATATTATGTCATATACATGATCAATGAGTGCAATTCAGTGAACTAGCAACGTATGGTCACATAGATAGATGTATATATGATTTCTAAAATGAGCAAAGATTGCATGGGCAAATGTTTTCATAAAGAGATATTGGTACCAAAATTGGGCATTAGGCATCTGCAACATAATCAAGTCCTCAAGCCTGAATCGTTAATTCGTAGAAATAAAATAAATGTTAAACTTGGCCACTAACCGGCCTCTAATAGGTTAGTGGAGGACCTAATAAGTATGAATAGATTTCCATTGTGATAAGTAGGGTTTGAGAAAACCCCAATCAAATATTAGCGCCTCCTCATTAGAGGAATCGTCCCTGACAGCTTGTCAATTCGCTAATGACCTCCAGGGTATATCCATCTCGAGAGGATCTTACTGTTTACTTACTATTCACGTTATGTTCACTCATTGACCATATCTTACTGTTCACTCATGCTCAATCACTGTTCAATCTTGATCGGATCTCACTGTCCACTCATTGACCGGAACACTATTCAATCACTTGACTAGTATTTACTACTCACGTCGACCGTATTTATTTAGCCAAAAGGCAGAGGAGTAAGAGTCTATAACTGTGAAGTCCTACGAATACATAAAAATAAAAGTCTTCTGAGTGAAAATGTAAGTCAACAAACACTCCTAAAAGTAGCTAATGGTTTTTCTTCAATGAATTTAATCGATATTGGAAGCTTTGATTATGTGTACAAGGGACACTCGAGGACAATGGAGCTACCATTACCATAAAGGTGATTCATTAGTCCATTGTCGTGCTCTAAAGTGATTCATAGTCGAGTACAAGGCATTAAAGAACCAAACATCAAAATCTGTTGAAGATATCGATTGCTCAAATAGTAATTATGAAGAAAATATAAGGCCTTGGTTAATGAAGTCATGAACCATGGAAGCTTGGAACAGTGGCTTTACCTAAATGCAACATTATCTCATGGGAATGAGATTTCAAAAATGTTAAATTTCATTGGGTGGGTAAATATTGCTATTGGCATTGCTTCCAAGTGGATTATCTCCAGCTTCAATGCCGCATTCTCTTCGTTAATTGTAATTTAAAGTAAAGCAATGTCCTCTTGGATGCTAAGATGGTTGCACATGTGACAACTTTGGATTTTGTGAAATGCCTTCTTAGATCGTCCCTTAATATCATAGCTCAAAGTGTTTCTATGTTGGATCTATCCCTTACTTTCAATTTTTGACTTTTTCCTCGACCTTTGGATAATCTTATCTAGATAATTACATTCCTCCATTTTGGGAAATTTTAAGGAAAAAATGACATTTTTGATTGGATGGGTATGAATAGGAATGAGCATGGATCGGGTTGAGGCAACCCACCACCTGACCCATGGATCAACCCGCACATTGTTGGTCCCCTAGTTTTAAGATTGAGGACCGACTCTGTTGAGCTTGGAGCCGAGGATTGAACCAATTTGTGGGTCCAGTCTGGTTCCAAGATCAACTTGGGACCAATCACGTTTATGTACAAGTTGTTCAGTTACTTTTACGCCCCAAGTCCTTGTGTCTTACTCATATCCATTCAACTGATTTTTGAACTGGCAGTGGCGGTGGTTGTTGTGCTTGTTTAGATTGGCCGAGACTCATCTGAATGATTGTATTATAAATTTGAGGTATGCAGTGTCTATGGCTTGCGTATGATTAATCAAACTATCGTCCTATGCATTTTCTTTTGTTAATGTAGGAAGAAAAGGAGAAGAAAATCCAGGAATTAACGGCCGAGCTGCAAAACAAGAAAAGATTGTGTGCAGCATACCAAGAGCAGCTAACTGCATTTGTGAAAATCGTCGAGGAGGACAACGATCAGCTCTCGAAGAAAGTTCAGTCTGTGGTGGACAACATTAGAAAATATGAACCTGTGGACCCGGGCGTTATGAGGAGAAGTTAGCGTCGGCGAATAGGTATATCCCTATACCTTTGCACCGTGTCCCCTATTTCCTAGAGCACTCTATGTCTTGCTATTTGCCGTCTCCTCAGTTGCATCGTTCTTTCTTGCTTATTAGTTTTTTCAGGATGCGTGATGGCGCTTTTGTTAGGAAACAGAATTGATGCCTTCTCATCTCCTTTCTTTTCCTCCTTCTAATAAGTGCAGACGAATGCAGAAGATGGCACCAGGAGAGCGACATGAGTTGAAAATATACGTTGTTACATGTGCAATCCGAGGGCTTCTACAGGAGGGTTGATGGTTAATGATCGCGAAGCAATCAGCAAGAGATGATTTAGCCTGGAAGTACGAGTAAATTGATCATCGGACGATTGCACAGCTGTCGGCAGTGGTTACACTACATGCTTTATCTAGTGATGAGAGAGCACTCATATTGTGCTTTTGATGGAAACACGGCGATTGGAGCCGACGGAAGCCCGATCAGTATGACTTCTCTAGACTTGATGGCCATGTGATTAATGGTCAAGAGGCATATTACAGTTCGATAGGTTCGGAGGGGAAAAAATAGCTAGTTTAAAGCTGTAGTTAAATTTTTTAAGAGTGATCTTTTTTTTTTTTTTCTAAGAATAGTTTTCGATATGTCTATCTCGATCTGTACTGAGAATGCGGATGTTTAATTATTGGATTTGATGGAATTTATCTTAATTGGGCTAACAATTAGATTGTGCATACTTATAAATGTGGAAATCACAAATTATTATTTTGTTTTTGAAATTGACATTTTCATGATGTTTTAGAAATGCCACGAATAAAATTAAGCTTCTATTAAAGAATAATTTAAGGACTAGTTTTGTAAATAAAATACAGTATAAAGGACTAAAATGGAACATAGTATAACCTTTTTGTTAGAAATGTGTACATGTAGGCATCATGTAGCAATTCATTGGTGCTGACTCAATATATCCCATCCATATTTACATTGAAAGTTGAATTTTGTCTATGAATTGTCGTTGATATAAGTTGGAGGATTTAATTTGTCAGAAATATAGTGCAGGGACCAAAAGTGAATACTAGTAATACTACGAGGATGAGTTTTATAATTTTATGTCCATCGGCTCAAGTAGCTTCTGTGCTTTGATTTTGACATTTCTAAGTGAGTAGTGCTTATCTTTTCTTTGAATTCATAAACTCATATTGTAAAATGATAATGATTAAATATATTAAGTGCAATGTATGATTTGGTTGAGTGATGTTAAAGGCATATTTGTTATATAAAAACCAAATCAGCCTTTTACTATCCTTTGATGGAATATTTTTTGAAATAGTTTGAGTGACTATTTGCAAATGGTTGAAAAATGCTTCGTGAAATGAATTGCAAAAGGCTATAAGTACTGGTTTATGAACCTGGTTATGAAATGAATTTTGGTTGTTAAATTGAATTGATAAAGGATATATGCCTTGGTTTATGAAATGCATTTTAATTTATGAAATGGATTCTGGATTTGATTTGTGGATTATTAAAAGATGAGATAATGGTTTAATGCTCATTGCGTTATGTTTATAACTTATTGAGAGGTTGAGTATGCATGCAGTTGTCAAAATATCTTTCTAGGCCAAGTCACTGGCTGATATAGGTGGAGATCTAGTTACCAGGAATCCTTTATCACGGGACGTTAAGTATAACCATAATTAGATATTGAGCACTGATTAATCAATGGAATTTATCATTGATGTTTAATTTAAAATTGTTGATGAAAGGAGTATTTCTAACAAGTATAAAGCTTTGTTAAATAACACATTTTGATATTGTAGGTATATGAATGATACATCTTTTGATGACAGGTTAATGGTAATTTGTGTTAAAGACCATCTTTGAGATATGCATATGCCTATTTTTATAGAAGTTGGGATGTGACAATGGCGTCGGCGAGTACGACCGCGGCAATAAAGAAGATGACAAGAAAAACTAGAAAAAGAAGAAAAAAAACAGAGAACGAAAAAGAAAGGTGGAATGACATGGGCTGCTAGTATCTTTAGGGTGGGCTGCCGAAGGTTTTGGACGTGGGATTTTAGTGTTACTTCTTAGAGTGCATTTATTTCACAAAAAATAAATATTTTGAAAAATGATATTTCGTATTTTTAACAAAAATGCCAAAATGAAATTTTTTTATTACTTATGAAAATGTTTAGACATAAATTATTAATAATAATGATAACACTTTTTCATTAACTATTTATTTTAAGCAATACAATTGATCAATTTAAGAAATTATTTTTCAAATCATTTATTTTTCGCTGGAGTTTTAGATTTTTGACAATTGCTTATATATTGCTTTTGACTCCTCCAGGCTCGATGACAATGTCATTAATGACCAAGAGGCACGTTATATAGTTCGATTTGTTTTCAGGGAAAAAAAGAAGTAACTACAATTTGGAGTAATTCCCAGTCAAAATGAATAATCGTTTCTCACTTAAGAGCAACAAGCTGAAGTAAACATCCTGCATAAATGCACAGCATTTCTTTCTGTAATTAAAGGCTGTTGCATTGAATAGGAATCCTAGTTTCAGTCTCTTCTGCTAAATACGGCTGCGTAAACTAATCCAGGCATCTCATCTAGCCTGCAGTACCATTCGCTTTCTTCAATTACTCTTTCTCCCTCCAGATTGCGTGCACCTCATCCGTACGAAACCTTTGGGTGAAAGTCGACTCCTCTAATGGAGCTGATGTCCCATGAGCATATGCGAGGAGTCCGGTGTATGCAATCATAGCACCATTGTCAATGCAGTACCTATCATTGGTTGCATACAATTTGCCGCCTCGCTCCGAGCACATAACTCTCATCATCTCTTGCAACCGCTCATTGCAACCCACGCCACCGACAATCAAAACATCTTTCTTGTCACAATGTGCCATTGCCCGCTCTGTGATTTCCACGAGCATTGCAAAAAGTGTTTCCTACAGCATAAAGCATCAAGCAAAACTTTAACCTCAGATCAAATATTTTTTCGGCACAAAGGTGACTCCAGAGTTGCAGTTAAGCTAGTAAAAACTGCTAATTTTCAGAGATGGATGCAAGTCCAATTTACCTGTAGAGAGTAGCACAAATCGGCTGGGGTGAACTTGTTATTTTTAAGCTTTTCTTCAGCAGTAGCTTCGATAAAGCTTAAGATTCCGCTGAAAGATATATCCATCCCTTTGACAACATAAGGAAGATCGATGAATTTTTCTCCCTTCTTGGCAAGCTAGTAGAGATTAGAGGCGTATCAGTAAATAGGAGGAAGAAAGTACTTCCATTCTCATGATATGAAAGGGTTTAGTGAGAAAGCAACGGCACAAGAAAAACAACAGTAAACTATGAACATTTTAGAGAAGGCAGAACAAGATAATCAACGAATCCACAATATTGGGCAAATAGAGCGGGATCCTAACTCAATAATGGGAATGATGCATACAAAATTATGAACCATATAATACCCACCATAATAACATAAGTAATGTTCACAAAAAATCGCAGTGACAAGAACCTTTCTCTACCAGTTGCAGCCTTCTACAAGGATCAGTTAATGTTATCACATTCCATTCAACATCAAGTTTTCAATGAGATCCAAATACTCAAGATCTTTGTCAAAGCTTCCATTCACATTTTGTAAGATATTTCCAACCATTTTTAACTGACATTCCCATCATAACATCAATTCCTTCTCAGCAGAGCCTGTACATTGTTATCTTTTCATGTGTTCAAATGACCTAAAATGAACTTTTCTCATGTTATCCTCCATGAAGGCCCGTGCCAACTGTTTCTCAATGGCGCTCGTTTCTTGTTATCTTTTCTATAGCCCACACTCAAGCGAAGTAGTCTCTCTGCAAAATGTTGGTATTGGACAGTTAGACACACAGCATCCAGGCCATAAATTCTATATCTCTATAATACTAGCATGAGGTGCAAGGCCAAAGTCTATAATAAGTGACATTATAGCATTTCTAACAGGTTATCATATGCATAGTGAAAACCAAAATGCGAAATACATGACACAACAATTGACTAAATCCTAACATCAATGAATTAACTGAAGGTCAGCAAAAGGCCACAAGTCCAACTTAAAGTAGAATGCACAAACTAGAGACCTTCATGTGCACTCCTGGTGACATACCTGCTCAATGTTGTATCCACGGCTAGGATCGTTGGACAGTGTCAAGCCTCTAGCAAATCTGTCCAAGCAGTTTCCAACAGCAATATCAATAGTCTCTCCAAAAATCCGATACCTTCATTCACTGTAAGCAATGACCTGTGTATTTCCACCACTTACATAAAACACAACGGGATCATCAGCACCAGTCATAATCCTGCCCATTTCAATATATGCCACACAATGATTAACAGCGACAATCTTTTTCTTCCACAGCTGTGAAAGGATCCTAATGACAATAGCAGAAACTTGCAGAGGGGCTCACATGCCTGGAACCTTTGTATAACAAATACAGTCAATGTCATCAGGAGTCACTTGGGCGGTTTTAAGAGCTTCTTTGACCAAAGGAAGTACGTGCTGGAGATGGTGCTGAGCGGTTTCTCGCAGAAGAAAGCATTGTCCAGGAGGAATGATGTAGGTATGACGTGGATTAGACAAAATATCGCCGTCATGAGCGACCACCCCAATGCCAATCTTGTTGGCTGACCCCTCAAAACCAAGGGCTATCATTTTCTTAATGTTTGCAGGTCTGTTCTTTGGTCAGTTTCAAATCCTCTTTATTGACAAAATGATATAAATAGGAAGAAAAAGTTAAGCGAAGAAGAGGGTGGGGGAGAAGGATACTTCAAGCGTGCAGCTAATCAAAGTAAGTCAACGTGTATCTATGTTGATGCAAAGAAAAAGGCACCAACAATAGCAGCTACCCACACATACAAGAACCTAGAAAGAGAGCAAGAAGTACTGGCTTTCAATAGCCTAGCATATAGTCCGTATGTTGCAACAAAATTAACTTTTACTAAAGTGATGGCTATGGACAGTAGATACCCACTATGAGGACTAAATTGTTGGAAGACAGACATAACATGTAGAGAATGGTTGAATCCCACAGGAAGAATCAAAAGTGAAAAACCAGAAAACAAGGGCATTAATATACACTGCAAGTGAATCTTTGGGGCACGGTTATTACTCCATGGAAAGATTTACGGACAAAATTAAAGCAACACTAAATTGAAGAGCTACCATTCAGCAAGTCAAAAAAGATTGAACAATGCAACGCTGGGCCTGTATCAACAGAGTAGAAGACAGCATTTTGATTCAACCAAATGGGAAGAGAAAACAAACAGGGGACCTACACGGCAATTTATGTCACATGAAGGAAACATCAACCAGTATCAGGGAAACAAACATGATCCCAGAAAACGATCATGATGAAGTAGGAGTTGAAAATGATAAAGAAAGAACAAAAAGAAAGCCGTAAGTGCACTAAAAAATACCCAGTCATCCCCATTGCATGATCTACTTTAGCTTGATAGATGTCAAATGAGAATACCAAGAAGTACTACAATACCAACATTTTTAAAAAGCAAACCACAGACCGCATCTTGGTTCTAGAGCTTTTCCGAGTAATTTCTCAACACACCCAAGGGAAAAAAACCATTTGACACTGTAATTTCTTCTATTTTCTCCTAGACCGAGAGCATCTCAAATAATAGGAGTAGTCCAGTTTACACGGAGTTTTTTCGGTTTGCCTAGATTTCGCAAGACAAAACTCAAGTTGCAGAACGCTTGCGCATATTCAACTCTTGATTTCTGCTAAAAAAAAATCTCAACTTTTCCTCTTGTCTGTAGCAGAAACTACAATAATTAAAGATGGATACATGACCAACTAATCTCTCTTACGAACGAATTCCAAAACCAACAGCTACCTATGATTCTAAAGCAGACCCGGACGCGACCCGGACCGCGTACGCATGATATTAGTCCTATAACAAAAGATTGTTTTATAAAATGGACCCGACAGTTCTCAGCTCAACACCTTCAAAAACTTATGCAAATTGGCTTCAAAAGTTCGCATAACGCTCTTCTAGCAGGTTTTTTCATTCAACTAAAGAAGAACTACGGTGGACGCGAGAGAGAGAGAGAGAGCGAGAGGGAGGGAGGGAGGGAGTACCTTCGCTGGAGAGAGAGTGGCGGTCGAGAGTTTAGTGGATCGCTTCAGGTCTGGGCGTGCGGTCTGAATTCAATCAAGCAGCGCTGCTGGTTATGGTGGTCTAGCTCGCTCGCTCCACGTTTTCGACACTGGCATTCTGCTCCTCGTACCACCCAAGTCCTGCAAAGAGATCGATCAAATCGCAGCCAATTCGATTCGAACCCAGTAAGTGATTTCCTCCGATTGGCATTCGGTCGTGTTCGTTTCGGACCCATCGATTACTCTTGCCATTTTGTTGCCAAATCATTCGTGTCAATCGAAATCGAGCTTCGCTCCAGCTTCAAATCATCGGATTTCCAGCTTAAAGATCCGAGCTTTCTTATCTGTTTGTTATGTTTGGGGTCATGTGGGTTGTTATATTTGATATGTTTGATGCCGCTTCCTGTTGCTTCGATTTGGTTTTTTTCTCTGTTTGGTAACCCCCATATTCGCAATCCCGGGAAAAAGATGCGATAGAAATGGCAAAAAACGAGACTCCGCTAGACACGTTTGCAGGACTATAAGTTTAGATGATTTTTTGGTTTGTTTTCTCATATTCAGAATCAACTCAACTGAGTCTCGTTCTATCTTAATCGGGGTTGGCTTATATATCCTTCTAACACTGTTCCATAATAGTTTAAGGTCTAGTCCTTTATGTTAAGCCAAAAAGTCTGATATTTTATGGGATGTACGTTCCCTCTGGTACTTTCTTTTTTCACCTGTATATACTATAGGTGGTCCTCTTGTTCTTGCAGGCCTTAGGACATTCAATTTGGCTGTAGTCCTTTGTTTCTCATCATGATGCATATGGTGATTTTTTAAATCCATTCCTTTCTTCGCTATTCACTAGTGTGGTTTCTCAGACCTCAGCATTGGATAGCATCAGGATCAACATGAATATCACCAGTTTTTCTTATTAGGTTTCTAAAACTTATCATCTATCCATTGTGAAAAAGTTCATGCTATTTTGGGGCGTCCAATGCATTGTTAATGAAAATTAATGGTAAAAATGATTCATGAGAGTGGATCTCGAAGATGAAGCTGGAGCAACTGAGAATTCTGGCGGAGTGGAATTGGTAGATTGCAAAGGAGATCCTATAGTGAAGCCATGTGAGGGTATGGAATTTTGACTCCGAAGATGGCCCAAGATCTTTTATGACTAGTATGCTCGAAGAGTGGGATTTGTAATGCGTGTGATGTCTTGCTGCTGTTCTGAAAGAGATGGCAAGATTCTAGCTCGTCAACTTGGATGCAATAAGGAGGGTTACTGTGTTAGTATACGAGGTAAATTTGGACCAGCTAGAAAACCAAGAGCAAGCACTAGGGAAGGTTACAAGGCTATGATTCACGTAAAGGTCGATAGATCTGGAAAATGGGTAATCACAAAATTCGTAAAGGAACATAACCATCTGCTCGTCATCTCTCCACGCGAAGCTCGTCAAACAATGGTCAGTTTTCCCTATGCTACTTACTTCATTTGACTGATCTGTTGCACGATACCTTGACTCTCCGAGTGTTCTCGATCTCTTTATTTGTTATTGGAAGGATAAAGATGGACTTGCATATTTGATTTATTCCTTTTACTATAAGAAGCTGTATAATCTTTGAGAGTTGGCATGAGGAAAGCATCTTTCAAGAGTTGTGCCTGTGCAACTTAAAAGTGGATTTTGTGAGTCAAAAGCATGCCCTTATAGTTGAGAAGCAAAGAAATGACTTTTGCCCTTCTACGGCTTTTGTTAATTGCTGTTGTCTAATGCATGTCCCCCAGATAGTACAGTTAAGGCAAAAGATTCATAATCGTTCTTTTGGCATCCCTACTTACTGTTAAGGCCAGCTTTATCAAAAGATATTGCTCTATATATGTCTTTTGGGTGTTACTTTTAATTCTTTGATAATTGCTAGCGTAGTGTTATGGTAAACTGATTAATAATACCTTTTTCCGTGTTCTAGTGTAAAACCATATTGCGAATATCAAATTTCATCAGTTGTATTAGGGAGTGTTTGTGGGGGCTTTTACCTCCCAACTCGCAGTATTGTAATGTTTGAAATAATAGATAGGTTGTATGTAACTTCAGATACTAGTACTTGAGGTCTAACGCATTCAAAATAACTATTACAAGCTAAAGTTGCAGTAAAGGTCAGAAGCTAAACTGCAGCTAGTCTGAACCACACTTAAATTTTGTGAAAAACTTGGCCTGCCAAACCTAACTCTAGATTTGTTCCTGCAAGTGACATGACGAGATGCATGAGTATTTGGCAGGACAATCGGTCATATTAATGCCTTCTTTGTATACCTTAAATTGTGCAACTTTTTCTAACCTCTTTCTGTGTTGAAAAGCAGAAAATTTCTTAGAACTCTCATGGGCATGAGATGGCCTTCAATTGTGATGTTCCTCTCGCCATCTGTTTCTTTCTTATATTCCTTTCCTTGACAATGGAATGGACTGGCTTTTATGTCACGCAAAGTTGGACAGTTATTCAGTTACATTGACATGCCCTCTGTTCAACTTGATCAGATTATGCTGTCTTTCCTATCTTTCTTGTCTTTCTTATCTCTGACTACTTATCTGAGTGGTCCTGGCTCTCAGCAGGGCAGCACAACTTAAGAATAATTGAATCTCGCTGAGAAAGTTTTCAGGAGCATGTTTTGAAGAATGAAGCTTTTTAGTCTGTTCTGTTGCGTTCTTAGGCAATTACTTACAAATTCTTCATTGAGAAAACGGGGATGTGATTATTTTGAATTTTATCGCTTGAATTAAATATGCCATAATTCTTAGGGGCAATGCTTTGTGCTTCATAGAGTTTAACAGCAACCCCTCCGATGGAAAGGTGAATTTAGATTTCCAGTAAGGTGGCTTTTCTATCTGATCCTGAGAGACGAGCAATTAGTGAATAGACTGGAAGAGGAACTTATAATCGAGTCAAAATGCCAAGAGCCAATCAAGTTTCTGTACGAGCTGATCAATTACTTTTCCACCCCAAATCCCTGTGTCTTACTCATATTAATTCAACTGACTTTCGAACTGGCAGTGGTGGTGGTTGGTGTGCTCGTTTAAATTGGCCGAGACTTTCTGAATGATTTTAGTATAAATTTGAGGTATGCAGCGTCTATGACTTATGTATGACTAATCAAACTATCATCCTCTGCATTTTCTTTTGTTAATGTAGGATGAAAAGGACAAGAAAATCCAGGAATTAACGGCCAAGCTGCGAAACAAGAAAAGATTGTGTGCAGCATATCAAGAGCAGCTAACTGCATTTGTGAAAATCGTCGAGGAGCACAACGATCAGCTCTCGAAGAAAGTTCAGTCTGTGGTGACTGGTGAACAACATTAGAAAATATGAACCTGTGGACCCAGGCCTTATGAGGAGAAGTTAGCCTCCGCAGATAGGTATATCCCTAAACCTTATACCGTGTCCTCTATTTCCTTTTGCACTCTATGTCTTGCTTTTTGCCATCTCCGCAGTTGCATTGGTCTTTATTGCTTTTTAGCTTTTTCAGGATGCGTGGTGGCGCTTCCGTTAGGAAAACAGAATCAATGTCTTCTCATCTCCTCTTTTTTCCTCCTTTAAATTGGTGCAGATGAATGCAGAAGATGGCGGCAGGACAGCGACAGGAGCTGTACGTATATGTTGTTGCATGTGCAATCCAGGGGCTTCTACAAGAGGGTTGATGGTTAATGATTGCTAAGCAATCAGCAAGAGATGATTAGCGTGAAAGTACGAGTATATTGGTCATCGGAAGATTGCGCGACCATCAGCAGTGGTTGTACTACACGCTTTATCTAGTGATGGAGAGCAGTCATATTGTGCTTTTGATCATGGAAACAGGGCGTTTGGAGCCGACGAGAGGCCGGTCAGTATGAGTCCTCTAGACTTGATGACCATGTGATTAATGGTCAATAGGCATATTATATAGTTCGACATGCTTCCGAGGGGAAAAAATAGCAAATTCAAAGCTGTAGTTAAATTGTTTAAAGCTGATCTTTTTTTTTTCTAGGAGTAGTTTTAGATATTTCTATCTCGATCTGTAATGAAAATATGGACGTTTAATTATTGCATTTGATGATATTTATCTTAATTGGGCTATCAATTAGATTGTGCATACTTATAAATGTAGAAATCACGAATTAATATATTGTTTTTGAAATCGACATTTTCATTATATTTTAGGAATGCGGTGAATAATTTAAGGACTAGTTTTGTAACTAAAGTAGCGTACAAAAGGACGAAAATGGAACATTATCAAAAGTATGAGGACCGAAAGCGTAACCTTTCTGTTAGAAACTTGTAAATGTAGGTATAACGTATCGCGGGTGCTGACTCAACATTCCTGTCCATATTTGGACTGAAAGCTGAAGAATTGTCGCCGAGATAAGTCGGAGGATCGAATTTGTCAGAAGCATAATGCAGGGACCAAAAGTAGACATTCCGCCAATGAAATGGGTGACTCGGACTCCCACGCTCAAATTGCTCCAAATTAGTCCAATAGCTGATGCTGATATATCCAATCATGATTCGTGTAGACCGGGGTCAATCACAGCTATTAGTCCCGTGAGTTTCACGCTGATATATCCAATCATGATTCGTGTAGATCGGGGTTAATCACAGCTATCAGTCCCGTGACCCACAGCTATCAATCCCGTAAGTTTCATGCTAATATATCCAATCACGATTTGTGTAGACCGGGGTCAATCACAGTTATCAGTCCCGTGAGTTTCATGCAAATCCCACAAATGTCAATGGTTATGTTCCATTTGGCTCTGTCAAAATCCATTCATTTTGCAGAAAATAACGTTCAGAAAAATGTTTTCTAGATTTTTCGACGTTTGTTTCACATAAATCCCACAAATGTCAATGGTCATATTCCATTTGGCTCTATCCGTTCATTTCGTAGAAAATATCGTTCGGGAAAAAGTTAAGGAAATGATTTTGACTGATTAAGCTATTGTTAGTCATGATAGTGACCAGCTAAGGAATCACGCTTGATCATCAGTCTTCAGTTTATTTTTCCAAGCGGAAGACTTCAGAAATTTGCGGGCTTTGCGTGACTTCAAGTCAAAATCTGGAAAGGCATGGTGGACACGTTCTTTCGGAGCAGCTTCTTTCCGCCTTCAGCGGGCTATCATCCTGAAAGAAATGAAGTGAACCGCAAAAGCAAAGACTGGCTTACCTATATATTAATCAGGTAAGAGGAACATTCAGGTGGCTAAACAGAATGTTTAACGGAAATAATGCGTGTTATCTCCATTGAAGAAAGCCTGCACTCTTGTGGAAAAGGGCTGCGATGCGATGATCGAAAAGTCGTGCATCATTAGGAGAGCAGCATCATTTAATTGGATGAACTTGCAAATTTAATTTCGAGCGAAGCTCGTGGGGGTCTTATCCCGGAGCTTAATAACATCTCAGTGTAATACTCTTTACCCGGCATTGTATTAGATATTATTTTCGCCCTTTATCTTAAGCCATTATTATCGTATTTTTATTTATAGTGATATTATCTCATTCACATGATCAATGAGTGCAATTCAGTGAACTAGCAATGTATGGTCAGATAGATAGATGTACATACGATTTCTAAAATGAGCAAGATTGCATGGGCAAATGTTTTCATAAAGAGATACCGGTACCAAAATTGGGCATTAGGCATCTCTAATGTAATCAAATCCTCAAGCCCGAATCTTTAATTCGTAGAAATAAAACAAATGTCCCAAGTTCTACTCGGCCAATAACTGGTCTCTAAAATTAAACTTCTATTGAAAAATAATTTAGGGACTAGTTTTGTAACTAAAGTAGCGTATAGAAGGACTAAAACGGAACATTATTAAAATTATGAGGACCGAAATTGTAACTTTTCTGTTAGAAACTTGTAAATATAGGTGTCATGTATCAATCTGATGCTAACTCAACATGCATGTCTCATATCGAAAAGTTATGAGTGTGTGACGATTTTTTCTTATCTATTCAATTGATGAAAAGATAAGTGTGTATTTGTTCAATTGAAGATTATCTTTATTTTTTTATTACGAATTTACAATTAAAAAAATGAATAGTTGTGTCATTTTGAAACTATTTGTTCACAAAAGGTTTTGCTTTTTTATTAAGAATGGTTCTGGTTCAATAACTAACTGTCAATTTTTCGTCTCTTTCTTATTTTTAATTGTTTCCTTTTTTAGAGTTTTCAGAGGAATACCAAAATTGCAATTTGGTATGTCTCATTTGAGACTTTTTGCACCATAAAGAATTTTTGCCAGTAACCATTAGCAACTGTGTAGAGTAAACAATTCCTTAAAAACGGTCTCTTTTCACGCCTCAAAGTCTGATTTCATTATTCTCGATCAATTACTTCTCAAGATCTTGTTCTTGCATTCTTCTTTTCTTTCTTTTGTGCGATATCATTGGAGCAGAGAGTTTCATTGACAAAACAATATCTAAAGCAAGGGTTAAATTCTTTGCACGACTCGACTGCAATTCAAAGTGTAATTTACATGTCATTATTGAGTGTTAACTTTAGGTGTGACATCCTAGATTTTCGACTCTACTTTCAATTCAATAAATCGGGCATTTTATCGACGCGCCTATAGTGCTGTTCTCAAAGCTGATCACTTGTGAGATAACTAGACGATTTATGGAAGCCATTAAAGATTTTAAGGTAATAGACTTGAGAATTTGATCAGGAATCGCCTATTCGACCGTGCTCATCTTTAGAGGCCATTACGGCACAGTTAAAAATCTATCAGAAATCAGACATAGGTTCGTTCGATGGAGATGTGGGGCTAAATATGGGCGACTCCACTAATTTGGAAAATTCTCGTTGGCCGACACTAGACTGATTTTTCTATCGTTTTGGTACCCTGTGTTCGTATTTGAATCATCGAGATTTTCACGATAACCGAGAGTCACCAATGTGTCGAGTGGGTTCATTGTGGCTTGAAAAAAATCAACCACGGGTCATTTGCACTAAAAAGTTCTGAAAGCTACCTAGTAGCCTAAGTTACGCTAAAAACGCGCCAGATTGAAATTAACCGCGAATTGGAATCCGATTTCAGAAATTGAAGGTTCTATCATATCACAATAAATTCTAGGAACGTCGACTCAGTCTCAGAAGATTTTTCTGCAACCCGAGACTTTTTGGGAAAAAGTCATCCTAGGGCCGTTTTTGTCCAAAAAAAGCCAGGGACCGTTCTTTATCTCAAAATTGGGAAGCAAGTGGGATCAATTGGTGAGGAAAAATATCAATTTGATCATTGAAGTGCTAATTGAAATTATGAGGGCCAAATTGGATTGGATTAGATTGAGAAGCAATTAGTGTCCATTTGATGCCAAAATCCATGCAATTCGTATGTCCCCCACCCCCACAACTTTTGGACCACTTCAAGTGTCCTAAGAAGAGCCTTAGTGGCTGAATATGAGCCATGGAAGACAGCCTTGGCTGTGGTTGGGTCAAGGGGACAAATTGGTAGAAAAACAATGCCAAGTGGCCCCCTTGCCCCTCTTCTCCATCATCCCCTCTTGTAGCAGCCTTCTTCTTCCTCAATCCACTTGCTTTATCCATTATTGAGTGACTTTTGAAGCTTCAAAGAACCAGAGAAAACCCCAGCTCATCCCCCTTGGCCGTTGCACGTACGCTACAACCACCGCCGGACCTTCTTCCTCCTCTGTTTTCTCTTCTGCCAATTTCTGCCCTAGCTGACTTTTCGCCAAAGATCCGAGTGAAAAGTCGACTTCCCGTGTGAATCAACCCCTAAGCCACCCACCGCCGTGACCAGCACACCCAGTCCGTACGGACGGTGGTCGCCGCTCGCCGAACGGAGCCGTCGGCCGTCCAATACGCCAGCGTGAAGCTACCGGTCGCCGGACCGCCTGGGACCCTATCCGAGTGCATTGTTTCACCTTTGCTGCGATTTTTCTCCCGTTTCAACCCTTCCTTCGCCCATTCCAACCACCAACAAGTCCCCCTTGACCCCTAGGTGCTGTTGGTTGCCGGCTACCCACTTGCCGGAGCTCTGATCAACCCATTTCTTCGCCGTGTAGCCTTGGTTCTCCTCTGTCCGGCAAGAGCAGAAGCAGAAAACGAACTAGCAAGAAGTCTAGGACTTCGTGGCCCGTCTCCAAGCCTTTCCCGGCCTTTGTTGGTGTTGCCGCTTGGAGGATTGTCGCTCGCCTCCACGTTGTGATCGCCATGGACTCACCGGCTCGCAAATCCGATGAGTTTAACTCACTAATCCTCGCTTAGTAAGTTAATTGTGTTTATGGGTTGATTAGTTTAGGCTAAGATGGATTAGGTGGTTAGATTATATTATATTAGTAAATTTAATTACTTGCCAATGCATGTTAGGTGGTTAGTTAGTGTAGTTAGAGCCTAGACAAGCTCTAGTATTTAACTAGAGTGGTTCGGTAATTTTTCGGACCCGTCTCAGCTTCCAATTAGGCTATAACGGGCTTAAGTTGGATTTATTGTATTTATATATTATTTTTCGTAATTATTTAATTATTTAATTATTTTCCGAAAATTCAACCGGGATGACCGGTGACCGGAATTTCGTGCTGAATTCAATGATACTTTCTGTTTATTTATTTGAGTACCGGATTGGTGATTATGAGGATTTATCCCAAAAATTGATTAATGTGGGTAAAAATATAAGAATTGCCGAGTGGGGCCATGATGCCACTAAATATCGAAATTGCCGAGTGGGGCCGTGATGCCACTAAATCTATAAAATTGCTTGGTGGGGCCGTGATTACCACCCAATCTAAGAAAATTGCCAGGTGGGGCCGTGATTACCACTAAACCTAGAAAATTGCTAGGCGGGGCCGTGATGACCACCAAATATAGAAAAGTTGCCAGTGGGGCTGTGATTACCACTTAATCTAGGTTGTGCCTGTTTGGCTGTGGCTAAGAGTTGAGAATGAATAATCGAGGTGACCGTGTGATGGTCTCGATGACATGTAATCGACTAAGTCGATTGATCGATGATTCGATTTGATTGATTGGATGATGTGATTGTCAGTATTTATGAATTGAACTGACTTGCAGGAAGGAACTGATGCCAAGGTAAGTCCTCTGACACCTGGTTGTGCTTAGGCAGCCCTTAGGGCATAATTTTCTTCATAATCGGGTCTTAGGGGGTTGAACTTGCTGAGACGTAGTCTCACCCCGTTGTGGGATAACATTTTCAGTCCTTAGGTGACGGCCGTGGAGAGCCGAAAGGAGTTTGGGAAGGTGGAAAAAGCATAATCGGCGAACCTGTATGACTAGTTAGTCATAGGACAGTTCATTTTTGATGAGCCGACATTTTTGTAACCAGCCTGGTCTTATGTATAAACTCGTTTGTTTATAAAAGACTTGTTGTGGTTTGGAAAATTTGGCCCTGCTTTCCTATTCCATCGGTTTATTGTCTGGGGATTGTTTATATCTGCTTCCGCATGCGTATATTAAAATGAAAGGGGTTGGCGATGCGTCCTGGGACATCGCTATTATATCAACCAAGCAAGGATGGGCACGTGCTCGGAGGATCGGGGCGTGACATCTTAGTTTAGTGGTATCAAAGTGTGGTCATTAGAAATTGGAGTGATAAGGTGCGATGGATATGGGATAGTAAGTAGGAAGGCCTTTAAATACATGACTGGTGCATGTCGATGGTAGTTGACTAGTAAAATTGTTTGCCGTGTGTGGATCGCTCATTTTCTAATCTGGTGTGGATTTGGAAGACAGATTTCAGTATAAAGGCTGAACCATGAGTAAGCAGGAGCAGAGAACTCCGAGTAAGCGAACTGTTAAGCCTACAGCTCGGGTCAGAACGCCGACCAGGGTCGGTACCCGAGGAGGCAGAGGTAGGGCATAGGCACAAGCCAGTGCTAGTGGAGTTACACCACCTCCTGTTGGTGCTGGGATAGCAGCCCCTGATGATTCAGGATCGAAGGGATCATGCGGTTGCTAGAGGTTATGGGGAATCGAATGGACCAGTAGGCTCAGAATCAAGCCACCGCTACTGCTGCTGTTGCCACCACTACCGAGGCCGCCCCCGCTGCAACACCTGTCGTTGCACCTGCCGTCGCCCGTACTGAAGTTCCACTTGGAAATGTGGCCGCTAGAGGCCGATTCACAAGTTAGTGGAACAATTCTTAAAGCTAAACCCGCCAAGGTTCATTGGTAAAGGAGACCCTAAAGTCGCATCGCTTTGGATTCAGGATCTTGAGAAAGCGTTTGCACTCCTGATGTGCAACGAAGAGGAAAATGTGGTACTGGCTGTATACCAACTTCAAAGTAATGCGAACTTCTGGTGGAGAGCCGCCAAGGATACGGTATTCCTAGAAGGAGTAGTCCAGGTGTGGGACACCTTCCTCAAAACGTTTAATGATCAGTACTTCTCTAGTACTACTTGGGAACAGAAGATGGAGGAGTTCCAATGTCTCCGTCAAGGGAATATGACAGTTGACCAATATAGGGTAAAGTTTGCGGAGCTGTCACAGTATGCTCCAAGGTTGATAGAGGACCCTGAAGAAAAAGCTCGAAGATTCAGAAGTGGTCTTCGTTCTGAATTAAAACAACCTCTACTACCGTTGGATTTGAAAGATTATCAAGAAATTTATCGTCGTGCTTAGATGATAGAGAGAGGATTGAACAAGCAAGCTGCCTCGTCTAGATCGGGGTTTAGCTCATTCAGAGAAGGAATCCGTTAGGGAAAGAAGCCCATGACAGGAGGTAGATTCCAAATTTCGCCAAACAGGAAAGGTGGAGTTGGCAAGTCTGGATCTAACCAGAATGGTGTATGTCGCTTGTGTGGAAGGCGACACGGATCTGCCCCATGCCAATCTAGGCCGGGCACTTGTTTTGAGTGTGGCTAGTTGGGTCACATAGCTAGAAATTGTCCAAGAAGGATAAGAGGACAACAACAGTTGCCGCTACCGCCACCATTGGGGCAAATCAGAGGGTATGCGCCTCAGAACGTGCCATAGGGAGGACAACTCCGACCTCCAGTACAAGGCATGGTGTATGCCATTACTCAAGGTTAGGCAGAGCCTACACCTGATGTGATCACAGGTATGGTTTCGCTGAACAACCACCCTACTTATGCTTTGTTCGATCCAGGAGCAACACATTCCTTTATTGCCGAGCAGTTTGTTAAGTTGATAGGACTGAATCCCGCATCATTGGAATCTGTTGTTAGCATATCTACACCATTGAAGAATAAAGTGTGGTCTGCTTTGGGTTGTTCTAGTTGCAAGTTAGAAATTGGTGAGCGAGAGGGAAAATAGATCTGTTAGTCCTAGCCATGTATGACTTTAATTTGATAATTGGCATAGACTGGCTCACCAAGCAACAAGCTAAAATGGACTGTTATCGCAAGTCGATTCAGTTTTACCCATTAAAGGGTGAGAGCTTCGAGTTTGTTAGGAACCGAGGAGGACCCTCGATTTCCCTAATCTCGTCGCAAGAGGCAACCCGTTTGTTAGACGGGGGTTGTCAAGGTTACTTGGCAACTGTCGTGGATACGACAGTTGAAGAATTGAAAATTGAGGATATTTCAGTTGTGCAAGAATTTCCCGATGTATTTCCGAAGGAATTGCCAAGATTGCCACCCGAGAGAGAAATTGAATTTGTGATTGAGTTAGCACCCGGGACAGAGCCAATCTCTAAGGCTCTTTACCAGATGGCGTTACTTGAGTTAAAGGAACTGAAGGTGCAGATGCAGGAATTATTGGATAAGGGATTCATACGTCCCAGTGCATCACATTGGGGAGTACCAGTTCTATTTGTCAAAAAGAAAGATGGTTCGTTGCGTTTGTGCATCGACTATCGCCAACTCAATCAGGTCACGATCAAGAACAAGTATCCGTTACCGAGGATAGATGACTTGTTTGATCAGTTACAAGGAGCGTCAATATTTTCAAAAATCGACTTGAGGACAGGTTATCATCAGCTAAGGATCAGGAAAGAAGACATTCCAAAGTCAGCATTTCGTACTCGGTATGGTCATTACGAGTTCACAATGATGCCACTCGGGTTGACGAATGCTTCAGCTGCTTTTATGGATTTAATGAACTGAGTATTTAAGGAATATCTAGATCAGTTCGTGATTGTGTTCATCGATGATATCCTGGTGTATTCAAGGAGTGCTGAGGAGCATGAGGATCATCTGAGATTAGTGATCCAGACCTTGAGGATTCATCAGCTGTACGCCAAGTTTAGCAAATGCAAGTTTTGGCTGACTCGTGTTGCGTTTTTAGGTCATGTGATTTCCGGAGAAGGAATCTCCGTAGACCCGAGCAAGATTGAAGCAGTTATTAACTGGCTGAGACCAACTACAGTGACAGAGATCCGAAGTTTTCTAGGTTTGGTAGGCTACTATAGACGGTTTGTGGAAGGATTTTCAGCTTTGGGGTTGCCTTTGACAAGACTCCTAAAGAAAGACGAGAAATTTGTCTGGTCAGACAAGTGAGAGTGTAGTTTTCAAGAACTGAAGCAAAAGCTAACTACCGCACTTGTGCTAACAATTCCATCTGGTCCTGGAGGGTACAAGATCTATAGTGATGTGTCGTTCAGAGGACTGGGTTGCGTGTTAATGCAATATGGTAAGGTTGTTGCATACGCCTCCCGCCATTTGAAACCTCATGAACTGAACTACCCAACGCATGACTTAAAACTCGCAGCAATTATATTCGCGTTGAAAATTTGGAGACATTATTTGTGTGGGGAAAAGTTTCAGATCTTCACGGATCATCAGAGTCTCAAGTACCTATTCTCTTAAGAGGAGCTGAATATAAGATAACGACAATGGATGAAATTGCTGAAAGACTATGATTGTGATATTTTATATCACCCAGGAAAGGCGAACAAGGTCGCTGACACCTTGAGTCGAAAGTCTTCCATTGCTCACTTGTTGGTTAAGGAGTGGAATCTAATCGAGCGAGCTCGAGATTCAGAGTTCAAATTTGAGGTAGGCCACATTTCTCATCTCATGGCCACCCTCAGAATTGAGCTGGATGTACGAATCATAATCAATCTACTTCAACCGATAGACCCAGATATTCAAAAAAATTTGCAAGAGGATATCGAAGAAAGAAAAGTTGACTTTCAGGTTTTTGATGATGGAACACTGAGGTTCCGAGAACGATTGGTTGTACCTAACAAAGCGAAACTTAAAGAGAATATTTTATCAGAAGCTCATCGTAGTAGTTATAGCATTCATCCTGGAAGTACCAAAATGTATCAGAACCTGCGTCAACACTATTGGTGGTCTGCTATGAAGGCGGATATCGCCAGGCATGTCGCTAGGTGTTTGATGTGTCAACAAGTTAAAGCTCAGCATTGCAAGCCGGGAGGACTTTTACAACCTCTTGAAATCCCAGAATGGAAATGGCAGCATATCATGATGGACTTCGTGACCGAGTTACCAATGAGTCTAAGAGGCAACGATTTGATTTGGGTAATAGTCGACAAGTTGACAAAGTCGGCTCACTTAATTGCAGTGTGAAAGGATCTTGACTTGGATAGGCACGCTGAGTTGTACGTGCGCCAGATAATTCGACTGCATGGAGTGCTGGTTACGATAACATCAGATCGAGACCCGAGGTTTACTGTCGCTTTTTGGAAGAGCTTGCAAGGTGCTTAGGTACAAAGCTTCAATAGTACGGCATATCATCCTCAGATGGATGGTCAATCTGAGAGGACAATTCAGACTTTGGAGGATATGCTGAGAGCTTGTGTACTGGACTTTAAAGGAAGTTGGGAAGAACAACTTTATCTCGTAGAAGAATCAAGAATAAAAAAAAAATTGATTCTAGCTTTGCCATTTTTGCCTCTCGCGGGTATTGTTCATCGTGTTCTCTCAGTCCAGGCAATTCTGGCACTATTCACGTTATGTTGCCGAGCTTGTTCCTAGTGATTTAGGCGTCCGTTTGGGCTGATTTTCGGAGGATACGCTAATCAAACCTTCCTCTTCTTCTCCATCAAACGATTTCTTCAATTTTGTTCTACATTTTGAGATATGAGTTGCCCTAGGCGTACTGTTGTGGCTGATCTGCGGTTTTGGTTCGAGCTTGGTGCGGTGATCCCTGCTGTTCGGTTCGGCCAAATCTTTAGAAGGGTAGGTCGCCTCACCTCCCTCTAGCACCCGTCCAAGCCGTTCCTCTCCTTTTGATCCACAAGCCCAACTTTCATTGGCTGGGCGAAGGGTGTACTGTTCCTGCAATTTCAATTTTATGCTGCGTCTAAGCCGTGTTGTGGGCTGTTCCTGTGCAAGCTTGGGCTCATCCTTGTCCCACATTGTCTCTTTGGACCTTCGCTGGGTACGTCTTCTTACTTGTAATGGGCTTCTTTAGATAAGTGCTCGGCCTGCACGCCAGGTGCTCGACGAATGGCTTCTTCCACCTCTGGTGTGGGTGGCCAGTCCCATTTGATGCAACACGCTGCTAGCACTTCAAGGGGACGTAGCCCCTCGTCCCGTCCTCAGGGTAGCCCTTACGTAGCACCTCTTGATTAGGCTGAGCGGCTAGTCCTTAGCCGCAAGCTCTTACCAGGCGTTTTGATAGAAGCAGAGTCAAGTCTGCTTCGAGGAGGCCTCCGAGAAGAGACCAGCAGAGGAAGGATTCGAACCCCCCCCCCCCAGTCCTGCTCCTGGGCCAATGTGGCCAAGCTTACCACCAAAGGCTTCGACTTGGAATACATTCCGCCTACCATCATCAACAACAGGCCTGTTGTTGAACTTTCTGATGCTATTTTGGATGCACTTGATCCAAAGTTCTTTGAATGGCTGGTCGGGTATTTTGTTGGAAGAAAACTTCCATTTAAGCTAGTGGAATCCTCCATTAAGAACGCCTGGGGCCCTAAAGTTCTGGAGGTAATGGCCAATGGGCAGGGCTTCTTTTTCTTTCAAGTTCCTGATGCGGATTTTCGAAGGAAGGTATTGGAAGGAGAGCCTCTAACGATCGCAAGAGTCCCTTTAATCTTACAGCAGTGAAAGCCATCGCTGGAAGTTAAGAAGGATGACCACTCGATAGTTCCTATTTGTATTCGTTTGAAGAAACTCCCTGCTGCTTTCTGGTCTGCTCAGGGTATAAGCGCAGTGGCTAGTGCGGTGGGTAAGCTGCTTTATGTCGATTTGAGAACTGAGGAGAAAAATATGTTGGTCTTTGCTTGTGTTTGTGTTGAAATCTCAGCAAAGCAGTCCTGTTGCGAAGCTGTAGAGGTACTAGATCGTGGAGAGACGAGCTTTGTTGAAGTGGAATATGAGTGGAGGCCAAGTGTTTGCCCTAGTTGTGGCATCCTCGGCCACACGTGCTCAGCGCCCCTACCCTGGCGTAGGATGAAGCTGCGGGTCAACATGTTCGTGTTGATTCACCTGTTGCTGCGTCTGTTGGCCCTCGAGCGGTCATCCCTGGTACGAACCAGGACCTGGGCGGGAGGAGTGATCCTTCCCATCAATCTACAAGGCCTATTGGTGGAAGTTCGGATGAAGGTCCAAGGCAGGCGCTACCTTAGGTTGCGACTGTTGCCCCTGCAGCTGTTCCTATCCCTGAACCGTCGGCTTCTCAGCCTCCTACGGGAGCTGAATCGGGATGGAAACAAGTAAAAGGGAAGAAGGAAAAGGCCACCATGCCGAAAGGTGCTGCTGGTATCCCCCCTTCAAGCGAAGGTGCTCAGGCCTTGAAGCTGAAGAACCTTGTATCAGCGAAGGCTGTGCCTCCCGCACATTCTGCTAAGTCACAGGCCTCAGCCCCTGTGAAGGTTATTCCTCTTGCTCCTTCTGGAAAGACACAACTTTCTATGAATGCACCGAAGCCAAGTAGTGGTCGTTCTATTCCAGTTGCGGGCAGATCAGAGGCTCCTGGTGCGTCTTCTGCTCGGCTGAGATCAGGGGAGGAAGCTGGCGATCTGGAGAGTGACGAGTACAGCTTCTCTGAGGAGGATGTCCTTCTCCCTTGCCCTTCATCTCCGTCCGCGCCGCCTGATCATCCGAAGCCTTTATCCATTTAGGATAAGCTGCTGTTATTATGCCAAATCCCCCCTTCTGCTGTGCCTGCTTCGGTTCCCAATCGATGCGGGCCTAGCAAGAAGAGGTAATCTCTCTTCTCTGATTTTTTGGATGTTTGTAGGTTTTTAGAATATTCGGGGACTTATGGGTCCCCTGAGGAGGGCTAAAATAAGAAGTCGGGTTTCTTCGAATAACCTTTATTTTGTTGGTATCCTAGAGACTAAGGTCCCGGAGTCTTTTTTCCAGTCCATTTCTGCGAACCTTTTGTCTAGTTGGAGTTGGGAGGCGAATTATGGTTATTCTCCTCGTGGGAGGATTTGGGTTGGTTGGAATCCTGCTCTTGTTAGTTTTGATGTGTCTTCGTCAAATGATCAGGCTATCCACAGACGCCTGACTTCCTTATTATCGAGTGGGTTGCTATATTTCTGTGATTTATGGCAAGCATACTTTTTTGCGCCGTCGGCCCCTTTGGGCAGACCTTGTCCAGTAGAACAATATTTTGCAGGATTCGCCCTGGCTGGTGGCGGGTGATTTTAATGCTATCAAAGATCCAACTGACCGTATGGGCAGCTCAAACACCTGGATTCTCTACTTCGATGAGTTTGGTGATTGTTTAGCTCAAACGGAGTTGGAGGATCTCGGATACGTTGGCCTTTGGTTTACTTGGTCCACCTCTGCAGGGGTGAATCGGAAGCAAAGGAAAATTGATCAAGTTTTGGTGAATTCAAAGTGGAGACTTGACTTCTCTTTCTCTGAAGCTTCTTTTTTGAATCCGAGCATCTCTGGTCACTACCCCATGGTGGTTAGAGTGCTACACCCGGTTCATACAAGAAAGCCGTTTAAGTTCATCGACTTTTGGATGATGCATATGGATTTTGACTCTATTGTAAAGCAAGTATGGGACACCCTTGGAGCTGGTGTTCCTATGTACAGGCTTGTCAGTAAGCTAAAGGCTCTTAAAGGCCGTCTTAAGCAGCTCAACAGAGAGTCTTTCTCTGATATTTCAGTGAGAACGACTGAAGTGAGGAATGCCCTGAAGATTACTCAGCATGCCCTCCATCAAGACCTGACCAGCATTACGCTTGCCGAGCAGGAGAAAGAACAGCGCCTGTGCTTTGTTGATCTGCGAAGCCAAGAGGAGTCTTTTTTTAGACAAAAGTCCAAGATTTGTTGGCTTCAGGAAGGTGATAGACATACAAAGTTCTTTCACCACTCTATTAATAGAAGATAGCTTCGAAACAGAATTCTCTCCGTTAAGCATTCTTCCGGTTTGTTGGTCACTGATCCGGATAGGGTGCAGCAAGTATTTGTTTCTTATTTCACCGACCTTCTCACACCTCAAGCTGTCCTTGTGAAGCCTTCGTTGCAAGAGTTGCAGGCGCTCATCAAGTGTCCACTCACTGAGGTGCGGGTTAGTGACCTATCTCGGCCTGTACTTGATTCTGAGATCCATGATATTCTTTTTTCCCTCGCTAGAGGCAAGGCTCCTGGCCCAGAACTGTTGAGTTCTTTAAGTGTTCCTAGGAGACAGTTGGCCCGTCAGTCCTCGATGCGGTTAAGGATATCTTTTCTTCGGGCAAGCTTTTGCGTGAGGTGAATAACACTATCCTTGCTTTGGTGCCCAAAGTCCCTAATGCTTGTGCTGTATTTGACTTTGGGCCCATAGCTTGCTGCAATACCTTATATAAAATCATCACCAAGATCCTTGCTAACTGGCTAGCTACTGTGCTTCGGATTTGATTAGCCCTTCCCAAAATACGTTTGTCAAGGGTAGGAGGATAAATGATAATATTCTTTTGGCCCAAGAGCTCTTTGCAAGATTCCATCGGGACCCTCATTTGCCTAAGTGTGCGATTAAGGTAAATTTCCAGAAAGCATATGATACGGTTGATGGGGATTTTCTTGAACTAACCCTGTCAGCTTTTGGCTTTCCTACTTGGATGACTCAGCTCATTATGGTCTGTGTGCGGACGCCTAAGTACTCCATCTCCATCAATGGGGAGCTACACGGTTTCTTCTCTGGTGGCCGGGGCCTACGACAGGAGGACCCTATGTCGCCTTATCTCTTTACTTTAATGATGGAGATTTTTTCTAGGATCCTCTGCTCTCGCGCCTCTCACCCGAACTTTAAGTTTTTTTGGAGGTGCAAATCTTGCAACCTCTCCCATCTATTCTTCGCAGACGATGTTTTCTTATTTTGTCAGGCTGACTGGGCATCAGTTGCCTTGCTTAAAAGAGGCCTCGACATATTCTCTTCTTGGAGTGGTTTGTTGCCGAATACAAGAAAAAGTGAAGTTTTCCTTGCAGGCGGGTCCCCTACTCTTCGGAATTATATCCTTATGGCCCTTGGATTCCAGGAAGGAAAATTACTGGTGTGGTATTTGGGGGTACCGCTCATCATTTCGAGGCTTGCCAAGACGGACTGCATCTCACTTGTTGATCGCATCACGGCTAGGGTCCAATCTTGGGCCCAGCGGTTTCTTTCCTTTGCTAGCAGACTTCAATTGATAAGGTCAGTCCTTCACTCCATCCAAAGTTATTGGGCCAGTGTGTTTATTCTTCCTTGTTCGGTGCTTGATCGCATAGAACAAATTTTGAGGCAATTTCTTTGGAAAGGTCCTACTCTTGGCCAAGGTGGGGCTAAAGTTTCTTGGGAGGAAGTGTGTCTCCCTAAGGTTGAAGGAGGATTGGGTATTCGCAGGTTACATGATTGCAATAAAGCTACAATGCTCAAGTATATTTGGATTCTTTTTACAGATAAGGAGTCATTATGGTGTATATGAATCCACACGACCTTTTTAAAAAAGGAGAATTTTTGGAGTTCCCGTATTCCATCTGTTTGTTCCTAGGCCTGGAAGAAGATCCTACAATTGAGGCAGGAGTTTCTGTTTTCTTTCCTATGGAAAGTTGGCGATGGCTTTTCTGTGTCTTTATGGTTTGACCATTGGCACCCGAGAGACCCTCTAAACTTATTTCTATCGGACTCCTTCATTGATAGTTCAGGCTTCTCTAGACGAGCGACTCTAGCGGATCTCTATTCCCCTTATGGTGGTGCGCTTAGGACCTTTTTGGAAGCTGGTGATTATTCTCTTCCGATCCTCTCTCAAACCTCGGATAGGTTTACCTGGCTTGGGAGCTCATCCGGTGCTTTCATGATAGCCTCAGCGTGGGATATTATTAGGAGGAAGAAGGATCGCATCCCTTGGGCTTCGCTCATTTGGAACGATTCGATTGCTCTAAGATTCCAATTCATCCTTTGGCTTATTATTCGGAATCGCCTACCCACCCACGTTCTCCTTTTTTCCTATGGTAGAATAAATAGTGGGCTATGTGCTTTTTGTAAAGTCAGACCGGATTCTGTTGATCACCTGTTCTTTGATTGCCACATCTCGGCTAGTCTCGCATTTTTTTGGGTCGCGAGATGTAACCTTCCGTGGAGAAACAGATCTTGGTCAGAGAACCTCATATGGGCCCTCAAGTTCCTTCTTGGTAAGGATTTTTTTTTCCATTGCTTAGCCCGGTTTTCTTTTGGTGTCATGTGCCATTTGATTTGGAAGAAGTGCAATAGCATTATCTTTCGGGGGGAGACCTTGGAGTTACCGGCTTTGAAGAATCATCTCATCAAAATGGTCAAGGACAAAGCGCTTACCTTCAATAATGTGGTGGATAACCCTAGGAATAGGAGGCTCCAGCGATGTTGGGGACTTGACTCTTCCATTTTCAGTCCTCCTGTTTAGTGCTGTCTGGCCTTTTGCTTGTTTCTTGCTTTGGTCTCTTTTGTTAGGTTGTCGGGCTTCCTGTTATTTTTCGAGTGTCCTCCTTTTACATCGGCTCCCTTTCACTCATTCTGACTTGTTGTCACTATGAGTGAAAGTTCTTGGCACCAATTTTTTGTATAGTTGGTTAAAGCTATTTATATATTCTTACATTTACCAAACAAAAAAAAAAAACAAAACAACTTCATCTCGTAGAATTCACCTACAACAATAGTTATCAGCAAAGCATCCAGATGGCTCCTTTCGAAGCGTTGTATGGCAGATCGTGCAGAACACCGGTGTGTTGGGATGAAGTTAGGAAAAGAAAGATTACAGGCTCAGAGTTGGTTCAGTAATCAGTGGATGCCGTGGTAGTGATCAGAAGCAGATTAAAGACCGCTCAGAGTTGTCAGAAAAGCTACGCAGATAAGCATCGAAGGCTTTTGGAATTCCAAATTGCTGATCACGTTTTTCTAAAGGTGTCACCTATGAGGGGAACTTCGTGCTTTGGAAAGAAAGGAAAACTGAGTCCGAGGTACGTAGGTCCGTTTGAGATTCTTGAGAGAATTGGGACCTTGGCGTATCGTCTTGCATTGCCACCGAGATTGGCACAAGTGCATGACGTCTTTCACGTGTCGATGTTAAGGAAGTATGAGCTTGACCCGACCCACGTGCTCAATTTTGAGGAATTGGACATGGATAACCGTGTGTCATACGTTGAAAGCCCGGTCCATATCGTAGATAGAAAAGAGCAAGTTCTACGAACAAAGACCATTCTAATGGTCGAAGTGGTCTGGCAACACCACGATACTGAAGGAGCAACCTGGGAGACTGAAGAGTCGATGAGACATTTGTACCCCCACCTTTTTGCTTAAGTATTGTAAGGTTTAAATTTCGAGGGCGAAATTTTTATAGGAGGGGAAGAATTATGATATCCTAGATTTTCGACTCTGCTTTCAATTCAATAAATCGGGCATTTCATCGACGTGCTTATAGTGCTGTTCTCAGAGCTGATCACTCGTGAGATAACTAGACTATCTAGAGAAGCCATTAAGGATTTTAAGGCAATAGACTTGAGAATTCGACCAGGAATCGACTATTTGACCGTGCTCATCTTTAGAGGCCATTACGGCACAGTTAAAAATCTATCAGAGATCAGAGATAGGTCGGTTCGACGGAGATGTGTGGCTAAACGTGGGTGACTCCACTAATTTGAAAAATTCTCGTCAGCCGGCACTAGACTGATTTTTCTATCGTTTTGGTACCCTGTGTCCGTATTTGAATCCTCGAGATTTTCACAACAACCGAGAGTCGCCAATGTGTCAAGTGGGTTCATTGTGGCTCGAAGAAAATCAACCACGGGTCATTTGTACTAAAAAGTTCTAAAAGCTACCCAGTAGCCTAGATCACGCTAAAAACGCGCCGGATTGAAATTAACCGCGAATTAGAATCCGATTTCAGAAATTGAAGGTTCTGTCATGCCACAATAAATTCTAAGAACGTTGACTCAATCTTAGAAGATTTTTCTGCAACCCGATACTTTTTGGGAAAAAGTCGTCCTAGGGCATTTTTGTCCAGAAAAAGCCAGAGACCGTTTTTTATCGCAAAATTAGGAAGCAAGTGGAATCAATTGGTAAGAAAAAATATCAATTTGATCATTGAAGTGCTAATTGAAATTATGAGGGCCAAATTGGATTGGATTGAGAAGTAATTAGTGTCCATTTGATGCCAAAACCCATGCAATTCCTATGTCTCCCACCCCCACAACTTTTGGACCACTTCAAGTGTCCTAAGAAGAGCCTTGGTGGCTGAATATGAGCCATGGAAGACAGCCTTGGCTGTGGTTGAGTTAAGGGGACAAATTGGTGGAAAAACAAGGCCAAGTGGTCCCCTTGCCCCTCTTCTCCCTCATCCCCTCTTGCAGCAGCCTTTTTCTTACTCAATCCACTTGCTTTGTCCATTGTTGAGTGACTTTTGAAGCTTCAAAGAACCAGAGAAAACCCCAGCTCATCCCCCTTGGCTGTCGCACGTACGCTGGAACCATCGCCGGACCTTCTTCCTCCTCTGTTTTCTCTTCTGTCAGTTTCTGCCCCAGCTGACCTTTCACCAAAGATCCAAGTGAAAAGTCGACTTCCCGTGCGAATCAACCCCTGAGCCACCCACCACCGTGACCAGCACACCCAGTTCGTACGGACGGTGGTCGCCGCTCGCCGAACGGAGCCGTCGGCTGTCTGGTACGCCAGCGTGAAGCTACTGGTCGCCAAACCACCTGGGACCCTGTCCGAGTGCACTGTTTCACCTTTGCTGCGATTTTTCTCCCGTTTCAACCCTTCCTCCGCCCATTCCAACCACCAACAAGTCCCCCTTGACCCCTAGGTGATGTTGGTTGCCGGCCACCCACTCGCCGGAGCTCCGATCAACCCATTTCTTCGCCGTTTAGCTTTGGTTCTCCTCTGTCTAACAAGAGCAGAAGCAGAAAATGAACCACCAAGGAATCTAGGACTTCGTGGCCCGTCTCTGAGCCCTTCCTAGCCTCCGTTGGTGTCGCCGCTTGGAGGATTGTCGCTCGCCTCCGCGTCGTGGTTGCCGTGGACTCACCGGCTCGCAAATCCGATGAGTTTAACTCACTAATCATCGCTTAGTAAGTTAATTGTGCTTAGGGGTTGATTAGTTTAGGCTAAGATGGATTAGGTGGTTAGATTAAATTAGATTAGTAAATTTAATTACTTGCCAATGCATGTTAGGTGGTTAGTTAGTGTAGTTAGAGCCTAGACAAGCTATAGTATTTAACTAGAGTGGTTCGGTTTTTCCGGGCCCGTCTCAGCTTCCAATTAGGCTATAACGGGTCTAAGTTGGATTTATTATATTTATATATTATTTTTCGTAATTATTTAATTATTTATTTATTTTTCAAAAAATTCAATCGGGATGATTTGGTGACCGGAATTTCATGCTGAATTCAGTGGTGCTTTCTGTTTATTTATTTGAGTACCGGATTGGTGATTATGAGGATTTATCCCAAAAATTAATTAATGTGGGTAAAAATATAAGAATTACTGAGTGAGGCCGTGATGCCACTAAATATCGAAAATTGCCGAGTGGGGCCGTGATGCCACTAAATATAGAAAATTGCTGAGTGGGGCCGTGATGCCACTAAATCTATAAAATTGCTCGGTGGGGCCGTGATTACCACCCAATCTAAGAAAATTGCCAGGTGGGGCCGTGATTACCACTAAACCTAGAAAATTGCCAAGTGGGGCCGTGATGACCACCAAATATAGAAAAGTTGTCAGTGGAGCCGTGATTACCACTTAATCTAGGTTGTGCATGTTAGGCCGTGGCTAAGAGTTGAGAATGAATAATTGAGATGACCGTGTGATGGTCTCGATGACATGTAATTGACTGAGTCGGTTGATTGATGAGTCGATCTGATTGGTTAGATGATGTGATTGTCAGTATTTATGAATTGAACTGACTTGCAAGAAAGAACTGAGGCCAAGGTAAGTCCTCTGACGCCTGATTGTGCTTAGGCAGCCCTTAGGGCATAATTTTCTTCCTAATTGGGTCTTAGGGAGTTGAACTTGCTAAGATGTAGTCTCACCCCGTTGTGGGATAACATTTTCAGGTCCCTAGGTGACGGCCGTGGAGAGCCGGAAGTCCCGGAGTTTGGGAAGGTGGAAGAAGCGTAATCGGCGAACCTGTATGACTAGTTAGTCATAGGACAGTTCCTTTTTGATGAGCCGACATTTTTGTAACTAGCCTGGCCTTATGTATTAACTCGTTTGTTTATAAAAGACTTGTTCTGGTTTGGAAAATTTGGCCATGCTTTCCTATCCCATTGGTTTATTGTCTGGGGATTGTTTATATCTGCTTCCACATGCATATATTAAAATGAAAATGGTCGGCGATGCGTCCTGGGACATCACTATTATATCAACCAAGCAGGGATGGGCACGTGCTCGGAGGATCGAAGCGTGACATTAGGAGTATCAAAGTCGTCACAATTGGAATCTCCACTTTATTCATGAAGTGCTAGCGTAGGGTGTGGGCAGGGAGCTGCACTGACTGAAGTAAACGTTCCGCCAATGAAGTGGGTCACTTGGAGTCACATGCTTAAATGGCTCCAAAGGTGTCTAATAGCCGATGCTAATATATTCAATGATTCATGTAGACCGGGGTCAATCATAGCTATAACTCCTGTGAGTTTCACGCAAATCCCATCCCACAAATTTCAATGGTCATATTCCATTTGGCTTCGTCAAAGTGCATTTATTTCATGGAAAGCAATGTTCAAAAAAAAAGTTTTCTGGATTTTCCGGCGTTCATCTTACATAAATCTCACAAATGTCAAGGATATGTAGTCCGTTCATTTTGCAGAAAATAACGTTAAGAACAATGTTTTCTAGATTTTTTGTTCATTGTGGGGAAAACAACATTCAGGAAAATGTTCAAAGTTCATTCATTTTGTGGAAAACAACGTTCAAGGAAACGTTTTCCGGATTTTTCGGCATTCGTATCACGGAAAATGAACTAGTCGGAGAAAACATTTTCTATCAACGGAAAAAGTCTTTTAAAAAGAAAAAATAGTTTTTCTTACTCACTCTCTTTTATCTCACACTTTTGCTACTAGCCCTTTCTTCTATCTTTTTTCTTTTCTAAAAATTCAATTTTTAATTCTTTTTCTTTTTCTTTTTTCTCTTTTCCTTTTTTTTGTTCTTTCTTGGCTAGTCACAAGGCCACGGTGACCGGTCGGCGACGGGTCCTTTGGGCGAGCTTGTCGGTTGCCAAATCAACGAGCGCCAGCCTCAAGCTCGAGCTCGCTTGTGGCGGGTTTGCCAACCGTCGGCGTGACCGGCAATCGACCGAGAAGAAGAAGGAGAAAAGGAAAAATGAAAAATGAAAAAGAAAAGAAACAAATTAAAATTTTGATTTTTTTAAAAGGAATGCATGGATAAAAATCAAATTAAATATTCCATATCGAACGGTTGAAAATATTTTCTAATTTATTTTCAAGTTTCAGCTAAATAGCGAAAAATATTATTATTTTCCTAAAAAATGGCTTTCTATTTTTGCAAAATGAATTAATGTAAGAGAAGTCTCTATCGCTCATAAAAGTCATGATGGGGATTTCTTAGCTCTCCAGGTTTTCAGCGTACTTAGTTGATGAAAAATGTCAAATCGCACCATCCAACGGCGTAATGATCGCCTTATAATTTTGGTGGATGGTCCAATGTAGATACAATTGTGACATCTGTTAGAGGAGTGGATGGGAGAAGAGAGGACAAACCAACGAATGGAATAGTCGCGCAATGACCGCTCACTATTCTTCTTATAAATATATCCTGAAAAATCGACATTACCTTATAAATCTCTTCGAAGTTTCCATTAGCACCGTTCCTGCCTCTTGTTTCTTCTTGCCTTGCTTTCATATCCACCCGCTTCCCTTGGGCTTTGAGTCATGCAACTCTTAAGCATTTGTTTGTCGAAGTTCCCATTATGCCACTTGCTTCTTTGTATTGCTCTTGCCCTGTGCTTTAATCAAGTCTCCTCGAACACCAATGAAACAGACAAACTCACGCTGCTCGAATTTAAGGCTGGCATAATCACAGATCCTTTCAACATGCTCAACTCATGGAACAATAGCATTGGGTTTTGCCAATGGTATGGCATTACGTGTAGCCGGAGACACCAAAGGGTAACGGTGTTGGACTTGTCATCACAAGGGCTTTCTGGATCAATCTCTCCTCATATTGGGAATCTTAGCTTCCTAAGGAAAATTTATCTCCAATTCAATAGTCTCCATCATGAAATCCCTTCAGAAATTAGTTCATTATCAAAGCTACAAGTTTTACATTTGCATAAAAATAATTTCACTGGTATTTTGCCTCCATCCATTGGGAACTTATCTTCACTGGTTTCCCTTTCTTTAGTCCAAAACAACTTGGGGGGAGCATTCCCCAAGTTCTAGGCCACCTAACAAACTTGGAAGAGTTCGCCTTTGCAGGAAACAAATTCTCAGGTACAATTCCATCTTCGTTATTCAATCTCTCTTCACTAATTGCATTTGATGTTGGAACAAACAAGATACAGGGGACTCTTTATGCAAGCATAGGCCTCAAACTCTTAAATCTTGAATTTTTTAGCGTTGCCGGGAACCAACTTGCGGGGCCGCTTCCTTCGTCGATATTTAATTGCACAAAGCTAGATAAGCTTCAATTTGGAGATAACGCATTTTCCGGGAAAGTACCTTCTTTGGAAAATTTGCATAAGCTTAGTTGGTTTGTGGTCTCTATGAATGAGCTTGGAAGTGGGAAACCTGAAGACTTGAGCTTCCTTTGCTCGTTGATTAATAGTAGCAAATTAGACTATGTGGGTATTGAAGAGAACAACTTCCGTGGGGTGTTACCAAAATGCATGGGTAGTTTATCCACCACTCTTACAATATTTTTTGCAAGCTTCAATGATATAATTGGTGAAATTCCTGAAGAAATCGGGAATTTTTCCAATTTGGAACGATTGGTTATGGATGGCAACCAGTTTTCAGGTGTTATCCCTTCAAATTTAGGGAAGCTACAAAATTTAGTTATACTGAGCTTCCCTCAGAACAACCTGGGAGGAACTATCCCATCTTTTTTGGGAAATCTAACCAAGTTGATTCAATTGTATCTTTATGAGAACAACTTTCATGGGCAAATTCCTTCACATCTATCAAACTGCCGATCTCTTATTCTACTCGATATGTCCAATAACAATCTTAGTGGTGCCATGCCCCCACAACTTATCGGCCTCTCATCATTAGCGATCATTCTGAACCTGTCTTGTAACCATCTGACTGGGATTCTACCCACAGAAGTTGGCAACTTGAAAGCTTTGACCGCATTGGATATCTCAAATAATTTGTTGGTAGGTGAAATCCCAAATAGTTTAGGTGATTGCATTGCATTGTCATCACTAAGGATGGGGGGCAACTTCTTCCATGGGTCCATTCCTCAATCATTCAGATGGTTAGGAGGTATTGAAGAACTAGATCTTTCACGAAACAATTTATCGGGCCAGATTCCAGCTTTCCTAGTTGTATTTCATTCCTTGAAACTCCTGAATCTATCGTACAATAAGTTTGAAGGCATGTTACCACGTGAAGGAGTCTTTAAGAATGCTACAGGTACTTCTATTATTGGAAACAATGAGCTCTGTGGCGGATTGCCAGAATTTCACCTCCCCACATGCATGTCCAAAAGCTTCAAGAGTAGAAAGATCCATATGGTGTTATTGTCCACTTCTGTTATATCCGGAGTTCTTGGGCTAGCTCTTATTCTAGCTTTTATATATCTTTGTTGGTTGAAGAAGAGAGTAAAAGAACAAGTTTCAAGTTCAATGGATGATTCACGTCCAAACGTATCTTATGGAACACTCTTAAAAGCTACTAACAATTTTTCTCCAATGAATTTGATCGGTGTTGGAAGCTTTGGTTCTGTTTACAAGGGGATACTTGAGGAAAATCAAATTGCTATTGCAGTGAAGGTGCTTCATTTAGCCCATCATGGTGCTCTAAAGAGCTTCATAGCCGAGTGTGATGCATTAAAAAACATAAAACATCGAAATCTTTTGAAGATATTGACAGTTTGCTCGAGTAGTGATTACCAAGGAAATGATTTTAAGGCCTTGGTTTATGAACTCATGGATAATGGAAGCCTAGAACGGTGGCTACACCCCAACGCATCATCATCTCATGAGAATGAGCTTCCGAAAAGGTTGAACTTTATTCAGAGGATAAATATTATGATTGATGTTGCTTTTGCATTGGATTATCTTCATCACCAGTGCCATATCCCTATCGTTCATTGTGATCTGAAGCCAAGCAATATCCTTCTAGATTCTGAGATGGTCACACATGTTGGCGACTTTGGGTTAGCAAAATTCCTTATTGGATCATCCCTTGATTCTGTAGCCAATCAAATGAGCTCAGCCGGTCTAAGAGGGACAATTGGTTATGCTCCACCAGGTACTCTCTCTCTCTCTCTCTCTCTCTCTCTCTCTCTCATCCCTTGATTCTGTAGCCAATCAAATGAGCTCAGTCGGTCTAAGAGGGACAATTGGTTATGCTCCACCAGGTACTCTCTCTCTCTCTCTCTCTCTCTCTCTAATTTTATTAACCTAAAAGTTGTTGATGTGTCTTCTTGTGTGAAATTTGGTAGCTAATGATTACTCTTATGGGCTTATGCACAATTGATTCTAATTTGATGATTTGCACTCCAATTTGAATTGCAATATGATCTAAATGTGTGGCAGAATATGCAATGGGATGCGAGGTTTCAAGAGAAGGTGATCTGTATAGTTATGGCATTCTCTTATTGGAGATGTTCACGGGGTTGAGTCCCACCGACGACACCTTTAGAGATAATTTGACTCTTCATAATTATGTCGCAAAAGCTTTGCCTGAACAAGTGCTCGAAATTACGGACGACATCCTACTTCAAGAAAGAGAGAGCCATTTAGGCCCAACTAGTCCTCCACGTTGGCTTTCCAAAAGCGATGGCATAATTCAAGAGTGTTTGCTTATGGTGTATAATATCGGAGTTGCTTGTTCCTATGAAGTGCCCGAAAGACGGATGAGCATAAGTGGAGTTGCAAATAAGCTACATCAAACTAGAGAGAAACTCTTTGCCTTGGGTTTACATGGACAAGGTGCACCACTAACAACTTATATTTAGCTGTTATACATTTAGTGTTGAATACGCAAACGGAAGTGGATAATCTATAACAAAGAACCAATCATTCTTTTTCCTTAAGATAACAGTTGATCATTATTCTCCTTCTGTAGCTATACATATTTAAATAGGCAAAAGGCCTATGGTGCACACGCACTCCTCAGTTCCGTTGGTTTACTTAAAACTCTATTTTGCTGCCATAGTGTTTTAAAATGAATCCAAAATAAATTGCCTTGCTTCTTCTTTTTTTCGTTTCATTTTTATGATGCTCTTTAAGATGAATTGCAACCAATTAGCTATTTGAAATCTTAATTGAAAGAATTCTTGGTTTCTGCAGATTGACTAGGAATGGCTCGGTGTCACTTTGATTCAAATAATCCAATGGCGGGAATTGATCTCTGTCCCTAAAGCTATGTTCAATCAAGTATAGGCAATAGTGTTGCCCTGATGGGTGAATAAGGATGTACAGCTTTCGGATTGAACATTCTAGCATGTGGTAATTTGAGGACACCTATCGGCGTTTGATGTGTGTAGCAGGAATTACTCGAGAATGCTTCAGTAAAATTATGTAACTTGTGTGTATTGGATTTTTCTTCAGGTGTAAGTGCAAATTCTTCAGCACTATTATTTCTCATGTTTACTACTGCTAGTACTTTCATTTCCGCATTTAAGTCAAGTTGCCAAATCATCTAATCACGTAGGCATAAAACTTAATATAGGTATATCGATAGTCACTCTTTTATATGAGGATTCGTTAATCACATGGATAAGCAACTTTCAAGAATAGAAATTACTAACTACATCAAGAAATTACTGGTCGTCAATATGCTCAAACTTAATTCGCTAAATAAAAAGTGACCATTAGCGCAGGAAATTAGTAAATATAATAGTTTAAAAGTGAAGTTACTTTTCTTCATGACAAAATCAGTAGTCATTGTTACACGCAAACCTACTTTCCATGGTGGAAAGTAATGTTGTTAAAAGACAAAGTATAATTCTGTTTTGCCACTTGAGTATTATGACTTACCTAATTTTCACATGAAAGTTATTAATGATGTGGAGAAATTATCAATTATTAATAGGCCGAAAGTTAATCTTCATCTTAAAAAGTTACTATTCAGGTTGAAATAATTCTAGTTATTAATAGATACCTGCATGCCTCACAATGATGTCTCTTAACTGATGAGCAGGTTCATCGGTCAACTACGAAATGATTTTTACTGATTAAGCTATTGTTAGTCATGACAATGACCAGCTAAGGAATCGCGCTTGGTCATCAGTCTTCGGTTTATTTTCCAAAGTGGAAGACTTCAGAAATTTGTGGGCTTTGCTTGACTTCAAGTCAAAATCTGGAGAGGCATCTAGATGGATCCACCAATTCATCCCCTCGATACACGCACTAGGATAGACACAAAGTCAAAAAGAAACTCGTGCTATGTACGCCAGCATCTTGACTAATCAAGTTTCCAGCATTCAAAAATGCACAAACATGGCTGGAGACAAAACTGAGCTTCCAATAGGAACATCACCTCTGCCTTATCATAGCATTCTTGTGGCTTCACATGTCTTCCATATCTTCATTCGCCTTTCGAATCTTTTCTCTCTTCATTCCGGGGGACAAGTTATTTCGGAGCAGTTTTTTTCCACCTTCAGCGCGCAATTATCCTGAAAGTAAACGAAACGAGCCACAAAAGCAAAGACTGGCTGAACTATATATTAATCAGGTAAGAGGAACATTAAGGTCGCTAAACAGAAGGTTTAACTGAAATAATGTGTTATCTCCATTGTAGAAAGCGTGCACTCTTGTGGAAAAGGGCTGCGATGGGGTGATCGAAAAGTTTCATCGTTCAGGAGAGCAGCATCATTTAATTTGGAGGCACTTGCAAATTTTATTTAGAGATTAGCTGGTGGGGGTCTTATCCCGGAGCTTAATAACATGTCGGTGTAATGCTCCTTACCCGGCATTATATTGGATATTATTTTCGCCCTTTTTAAAAGTCATTATTATCGCATTTTTATTTATAGTGATATTATGTCGTTTACATGATCAATGAGTGCAATTCAGTGAATTAACAATGTATGGTCACATAGATAGATGTAAATACAATTTCTAAAATGAGCAAGATTGTATTTGCAAATGTTTTCATAAAGAGATATTGGTGCCAAAATTGAGCATTAGGCATCTCTAACATAATCAAGTCCTTGAACCCAAATCTTTAATTTGTAGAAATAAAACAAACGTCCCAAGTTTTACTCGGCCACTAACCGGCCTCTAATAGGTCAGTAGGGGACTCATTAAGTATGAATAGATTTCCATTGTGATCGGTAGGGTCCCCAATCAAATTTTAGCGCCTCCTCATGAGAGGAATCGTCCCCAGTAGTTGTCAATTCGTTAACCACCTCCGAGGCATATCCATCTTGAGAGGATCTTATTGTTTACTCACTGTTCACGTTATGTTCACTCATTGACCGGATCTATCGATTGTATTTATTTAGCCAAAAGGTAGAGGAGTGGGAGTCTGTAACTGTGAAGTCGTACGAATACATGAAAAGTCTCCGAGTGAAAATGTAAGTGTCAACAAGCACTCCTAAAAGTAGCTAATGGTTTTTTTGCAATGAATTTAATCGGTATTGGAAGCTTTAATTCTATTTACAAGGGATACTCGAGGACAATGGAGCTACCATTACCGTAAAGGTGCTTCATTTAGTCCATCGTGGTGCCCTAAAGAGATTCATAGTCAAGGACATCGAAATCTATTGAAGATATTTATTGCTCAAGTAGTAATTACAAAGGAAATTATTTTAAGGCTATGGTTAATCAATTCATGAACAAAGGAAGCCCGGAACACTGGCTACACCTAAATGCAGCATTATCTCATGGGAATGAGATTTTGAAAATATTAAATTTCATTGGGTGGGTAAATATTGCTATTGGCGTTGCTTCCACTTTGGATTATCTTCATCATCAATGCCGCATTGTCTTCGTTAATTGTAATTTAAAGTAAAGCAATATCATCTTAGATGCTAAGATGGTTGCACATGTGACAACTTTGGATTTTGTGAAATTCCTTCTTAGATCATCCTTAATATTATAGCTCAAGGTGTTTTTATGTTGGATCTATCCCTTACTTTCAATTTTTGACTTTTCCCTTGACCGTTAGATAATCTAATCTAGACAATTACATTCCTCCATTTTGGAAAATTTTAAGAAAAAAAATGACCTTTTTGATTAGATGGGAATGAATAGGAGTGAGCATGGGCCGGGCTAGGCCGATCCACCACCTGATCCAGGGATCAACCCGCACATTGTTGGTCTCCAAGTTTTGAGATTAAGGACCGACTCTGTTGAGCTTGAAGCTGAGGATTAGACCAATTTGTGGGTCGGGTCTGGTTCCAAGATCAACTTAGGACCAATCACGTTTCTGTATGAGCTGATCAATTACCTTTCTGCCCCAAGTCCCCGTGTCTTTCATAGTAATTCAACTGACTTTCGAATTGGCAGTGGTGGTGGTTGGTGTGCTTATTTTAATCCTTTATTTTATTGATAGCTTAGATTTAATATTTATTTAATAATATTATTTAAAAAAACATAAAAAAAATTGAAAATCAAAAAAATTAAAAATTCTGCATGAGCATATAGGTGTAGGTTTAGAAAATTAGAATTTTCTTAGGATTGCATTTTAGGATTGCATTTTTAAAAATAAGTTAGGGTTGAAACTAAATAACTTTTTTTAAAATAGGGTTTTGGATAATGTTCACGAGATCTTAAATCTCATTTCTTTAAAAGTAATTTTTTGAGATAGGATAGGATTTAAGTCAGATTAATCCCTAGAATAAATTAGAAAATTATTATGTTTTAGATAGTTTAATTAAGGTTTTTATTAATTCCGAATTTCAATAAAAAAAAATATAAACAAATACTAGGTGCATGTTAATTAGTTCGCATAATAGGATCATTTAATCAGAATTTATTCATTAGTGAAGTTAGGTCAAGAGGTGCATAATAACTAGTTTGCATAATAGGCCAATTTAATTAGAATTTGCATATTAATAAGATTAAGTCATTTAGTTAAAAATGCATTTTTATAAAAGAATTCTAATTTCAAGAAAACTCAAAAAAAATTGATCGTTTGCTTTGTGTGATGCAATTTGATTATTTATTTATTTTATTTGAGTGTTTAATAGTGGATGAGCATCCGTGTGGTCACCATACATGCATGATAGTAATTTAGGTTAAAATAAATCCAAGTTGCTTGCAAAAACAATTTTTTTTTAAAATTAAAAAGAAATGGTACCGAAAGGGCATTAGAAAATTCTAGTGTAACCAAGTCCCCATACCCTTAGTCTCTAGTTCATAGGAGTAAAATAAATTTTCCCTTATTTTACTTAGGTGTCTAATCGACCTATCGTGAACTAATTAGTGGCGGCTCCTAGTTAATAACCTTTTGCATGTTAAATGTTTGAACCTTAAGTCGCGAATTGGTATGGGCTTGGGAGAGCCCGAACTAAGTTTAAAGACTTAGTAGTCCATTAACCTAGTTTTAGGTGGTACACCGAAAAAATTAGGTCGCAACACCGTGAATAAAATTAAGCTTCTATTGAAGAATAATTTAAGGACTAGTTTTGTAACTAAAATAGAGTATAAAGGACTAAAATGGAACATAGTATAACCTTTTTGTTAAAAATTTGTACATGTAGGCATCACGTATCAATTCACTGGTGCTGACTCAGTATATCCCATCCACATTTAGATTAAAAATTGAATTTTTTCTATGAATTGTCGTTGAGATAAGTTGGAGGATTGAATATGTCAGAAATATAGTGCAGGGACCAAAAGTGAATACTAGTAATACTACGAGCACGAGTTTTATAATTTTATGTCTAATTGGCTCAAGTAGCTTTCGTGCTTTGGTTTTGACTTTTCTAAGTGAGTAGTGCTCATCTTTTCTTTGAATTCGTAAACTCATATTGTAAAATGATAATGACTAAATATATTATGTGCAATGTATGATTTGGTTGAGTGATGTTAAAAGCATATTTGTTATATAAAAACCAAATCAGACTTTTACTATCTTTTGACGGAATATTTTTTGAAATAGTTTGAGTGATTATTTGCGAATGGTTGAAAAATGCTTCGTGAAATGAATTGCGAAAGGCTATAAGTATTGGTTTATAAACCTGGTTATGAAATTAATTTTGGCTATTAAATTGAATTGATAAAGGACATATCCTTGATTTATGAAATGCATTTTGATTTGTGAAATGGTTTCTAAATTTGATTTGTGGATTATTAAAAGATGAGATAGTGGTTTAATGCTCATTGTGTTATGTTTATAACCTATTGAGAGGTTGAGTATGCATGCAGTTGTCAAGATATCTTTATAGGCCAAGCCACTGATTGATATAGGTGAAGATTTAGTTACTAAGAATCTTTTATTATCGAGCGTTAAGTGTAATCATAATTAGATATTGAGCACTGGATTAATCAATGGAATTTATCATTGATGTTTAATTTAAAATTGTTGATGAAATGAGTATTTCTAAAAAGTATAAAGTTTTGTTAAATAACACATTTTGATAATGTGGGTATATGAATGATACATCTTTCAATAAAAGGATAATGGTAATTTGTGTTAAAGACTGTCTTTCAGATAGGACGAAGACCGTTCATATACCGATTTTTAGCGATGTGACTATGGCGTCAGCAAGTACGACCGCCGCAATAAAGAAGATGACACGAAAAACTAGAAAAAGAAAAAAAACAAAGAACGAAAAAGAAAGGTGGAATGACATGCGAAGAGAGATGAGTTGAAATAATAATAAAATTAATTTGTGTTGTGATATTTTTCCCATGGTTTGCTAGTATCTTCAAGGTGGGCTGCCGAAGGTTTTGGACGTGGGATTTTAGTGTTACTTTCTAGAATGCATTTATTTCGCAAAAAATATTTTGAAAAGTGATCATTCGTATTTCTTAAAAAATGTCAAATATAATTTTTTATTACTTATGAAAATATTTAAACATAAATTATTAATAATAATGAAAACACTCTTTCATTAATTATTTAATTTGAGCAATACAATTAATCAATTTAAGAAAATATTTTTCAAATCATTTATTTTTAGTGAGAGCTTTAGATTTTTGACAATTGCTTATATATTGCTTTTGACTCCTCCAGGCTCGATGACAATATCATTAATGACCACTAGGCACGTTGTACTTAGATATGTTTTCAGGTAAAAAAAGAAGTAACTACAATCTGGAGTAATTCCCAGTCAAAATGAATAATTGTTTATCACTTAAGTGCAAAAAGCTAAAGTAAACATCCTACATTAATAAACAGCATTTCTTTCTGTAATTAAAGGCTGTTGCATTAAATAGGAATCCTAGTTTCAGTCTCTTCTGCTAAATATGGCTGCGTAAACTAATCCAGGCATCTCATCTAGCCTGCAGTACCATTCGCTTTCTTCAATTCCTCTTTCTCCCTCCAGATCGCGTGCACCTCATCCGTACGGAACCTTTGGGTGAAAGTCGAATCCTCTAATGGAGTTGATGTCCCATGAGCATAAGCAAGGAGTCCGGTGTATGCAATCATAGCACCATTGTCAATGCAGTACCTATCGTTGGTTGCATACAATTTGCCGCCTCGCTCCGAGCACATAACTCTCATCATCTCTTGCAACCGCTCATTGCAACCCACGCCACCGACAATCAAAACATCTTTCTTGTCGCAATGTGCCATTGCCCGCTCCGTGATTTCCACGAGCATTGCGAAAAGTGTTTCCTACAGCATAAAGCATCAAGCAAAACTTTAACCTCAGATCAAATACTTTTTCGGCACAAAGGTGACTCTCCAGAGGTGCAGTTAAGCTAGTAAAAACTGCTAATTTTCAGAGATGGATGCAAGTCCAATTTACCTGTAGAGAGTAGCACAAATCGGCTGGGGTGAACTCGTTATTTTTAAGCTTTTCTTCAGCAGTAGCTTCGATAAAGCTTAAGATTCCGCTGAAAGATATATCCATCCCTTTGACAACATAAGGAAGATCGATGAATTTTTCTCCCTTCTTGGCAAGCTAGTAGAGATTAGAGGCGTATCAATCAATAGGAGGAAGAAAGCACTTCCATTCTCATGATATGAAAGGGTTTAGTGAGAAAGCAACGGCACAAGAAAAACAACAGTAAACTATGCCCATTTTAGAGAAGGCAGAACAAGATAATCAACGAATCCACAATATTGGGCAAATAGAGCGGGATCCTAACTCAATAATGGGAATGATGCATACAAAATTATGAACCATATAATACCCACCATAATAACATAAGTAACGTTCACAAAAAATCGCAGTGACGAGACCCTTTCTCTACCAGTTGCAGCCCTCTACAAGGATCAGTTAATGCTATCACATTCCATTCAACATCAAGTTTTCAATGAGATCCAAATACTCAAGATCTTTGTCAAAGCTTACATTCACATTTTGTAAGATATTTCCAACCATTTTTAACTGACATTCCCATCATAACATCAATTCCTTCTCAGCAGAGCCTGTACATTGTTATCTTTTCATGTGTTCAAATGACCTAAAATGAACTTTTCTCGTGTTATCCTCCACGAAGGCCCGTGCTAACTGTTTCTCAATGGCACTCGTTTCTTGTTATCTTTTCTATAACCCACACTCAAGTGAAGTAGTCTCTCAGCAAAATGTTGGTATTGGACAGTTAGACACACTGCATTCCAGGCCATAAGTTCTATATCTCTATAATACTAGCATGAGGTGCAAGGCCAAAGTCTATAATAAGTGACATCATAGCATTTCTAACAGATTATCATATGCATAGTGAAAACCAAAATGCGAAATACATGACACAACAATTGACTAAATCCTAACATCAATGAATTAACTGAAGGTCAGCAAAAGGCCACAAGTCCAACTTAAAGTAGAATGCACAAACTAGAGACCTTCATGTGCACTCCTGGTGACATACCTGCTCAATGTTGTATCCACGGCTAGGCATGTGCAATCCAAGGGCTTCTTTAAGAGGATTGATGTTTAATGATCGCTAAGCAATCAGCAAGAGATGATAAGCGTGAAAGTACGAGTATACTGGTCATCGGAAGATTGTGTGACCGTTGGCAGTGGTTGTACTACGCGCTTTATCTAGCGATGGAGAGCAGTCATATTGTGCTTTTGATCATGGAAGCAGGGCGATTGGAGCCAACAGGAGCCCCAGTCAGTATGAATCCTCTAGACTTGATGACCATGCGATTTATGGTCAAGTGGCATATTATATAGTTCGATATGTTCCTAGGGGAAAAAAATAGCAAATTAAAAGCTGTAGTTAAATTGTTTAAAACTGATCTTTTTTTTTCTAGGAGTATTTTCAGATGTAGGCCTACTTTTCTGCACTTCTTACAAGTTTTTTCTATGTGAGGTACTTTGGATTGGTAGTAGAGATTGTACTAAAAGAATTCATCACAAGGAACAACTATTCAATGCAAGGGTTATCCCTCTGCCTCGTGTTGTGAGGTGTTTTTCTCGTATCAAAAAGATATGAGTAGTGGTTACAAAGTAAGAGGTGTTCTGTTTCGTATTGAAAAGATATGATTGTGTGACAATTACTTTTTATCTGTTCAATTGATGAAAAGATATACTGTGTATCTGTTCAATTGAAGATTTAAAAAAAAAAATTTAATTTCAAATTTTCAGTTAAAAAAATGAACTCGTGTCATTTTGAAATAGTACGTCAATTCACAAAAGGATTTCGCTATTTGAGTGTCATTTTGAAATAGTACGTCAGTTCACAAAAGGATTTCGCTATTTGAGAGTTTTCGGAGAAATACCAAAATTGTAATTTGGTATTATCGTTTTAGACTTTATTGTATTTTGAAGAATTTTTGTCAGTAACCATTAACAATCATGTGGAGCAAATAATTCCTTAAAGAAAGTATCTTTTCACACTTGAAAGTCTGATTTCATTCTTCCCAATCGATTATTTCCCAACATCTTGTTCTCTCATTCTTCTTTTCTTTCTCTTGTGTGATATCAATGGAGCAGAGAGTTTCATTGGTAAAACAATATCTCAAGGGAGGGTTAAATTTTTTGTACGACTCAACTGCAATTCAGCATGTAATTTTACGTCACTGTTGAGTGTTAACTTCAGGAGTATCAAAGTCGTCACAATTGGAGTCTAAAGTCGTCACAATTGGAGTCCCCGCTTTATTCACGAAGTACTAGAGTAAAGTGTGGGCGGGGGCGCTGCACTGATTGAGGTAAACGTTCCACCAATGGAGTGGGTAACTTGGACTCGCACGCTCAAATTGCTCCAAATTGGTCTAATAGCTGATGCTTATATATCCAGTGATTTGTGGAGACCAGGGTCAATCACAGCTATTAGTCCCGTGAGTTTCACGCAAATCCCACAAATTTAAATGGTTATATTCCATTTGGCTCTGTCAAAGTCTGTTCATTTCGCGAAAAGCAACATTTAAAAAAACGTTTTCCGGATTTTCTAGCGTTCATTCCACGTAAATCTCACAAATGTCAATGGTTATGCAGTCTATTTATTTTGCGGAAAACAACGTCTAAAAAAATGTTTTCCAAATTTTCCGTTCATATCCCAAAAAATGACATTGAGGAGAACGTTTTTCGAATTTTCTAGCGTTCGTTTAACGTACTTTGTTCCATTTGGCTTTGTCAAAGTCCATTCATTTCGCGGAAGCAACGTTTAGAAAAACATTTTCCGAATTTTCCGGCATTCATTTCACATAAATCTCACAAATTTTAATGGTTTTGTGGTCCGTTTATTTCCAAAAACGTCTAAAAATATATTATCCAGATTTTCTATTCATATCGCGACGACATTCAGGATAACGTTTTTCGGATTTTCTGGCATTCATTTCATGTAATGTTCCATTTGGCTTTGTCAAAGTCCGTTCATTTTGCGGAAAACAACATTTACAAAAACATTTTCCGGATTTTCCGGCATTTTTTTCATTGAAAATGAACTAGTTAGGGAAAACATTTTTCATCAACAAAAAAAATCTTTTGGAAAGCGGAAAACATGTTTTCACTCACTCTCTCTTATCTCACACTTTCGCATAGCCTCCTAGCCCCCTCTTCTATCTTTTTTTATTTTCTAAAAATCCAATTTTTAATTTTTTTTTCTTTTTTCTCCTTTTTTCTTGACGGGTCGCACGACCACGGCGACAATTGGTGACCGATCATTGGCGAGCTTGCCGCTTGCCAGATCGGCGAGCACCAGCCTCAAGCTTGAGCTCGCCTATGGCAGGTTGTCGATTATCATTGTATTTGGTGATCAATCGAAGAAGAAGAAGGAGAAAAGTAAAAAAGGAAAAAAGAAAAAAGAAAAAGTAAAGAAAAAAAAAAAATTAAAATTTTGATTTTTTTAAAAGGAGCGCATGGAGGAAAATCAAATTAAATATTCCATATCAAATGGCTTTCTTATATTTTTCACAAAATGAATTGACGTAAGAGACATCTCTATCGCTCATAGAAGTCATGAAGCGGATTTCTTAGCTCTCCGGGTTTTTAGCATGCTTAGTTGATGAAAAATGCCAAAACGTTACGGTCCAACGGGGTAATGATCGCCTTATAATTTTGTGGATGGTCCACTGTAGTTACAGCCGTGACATCCGTTAGGAGAGTGGACGGGAGAGGAGAAGACGAACTAATGGAGTAGCTGCACAATGACCGCTCACTGTTCTTATAAATATGTCCCGAGAAATCGATACTTTCTTATAAATCTCTTCAAAGTTTCCATTAGCACTGTTCCTGCCTCCTGTTTCTTCTTGCCTTGCTTTCATATCTACCCGCTTCCTTGGGCTTTGAGTCATGAAACGCTTAAGCGTTTGTTTTGCAGAATTCCCATTATGCCAATTGCTTCTTTGTATTGCTCTTGCCCTGTGCTTTAACCAAGTCTCCTCCAACACTAATGAAATAGACATACTCGCCTTACTCGCATTTAAGGCTGGCATAACTGGAGATCCTTCCGACGTGCTCAACTCATGGAACAATAGCATTGAGTTTTGCTAATGGTATGGCATTACGTGCAGCCGGAGACACCAGAGGATAACGGTCTTGAACTTGCCATCACAAGGGCTTTCTGGATCAATTTCTCCTCATATAGGGAATCTTAGCTTCCTAAGGGAAATTTGTCTCCAAAACAACAGTCTCCAAAACAACAGTCTCCATCATGAAATCCCTTCGCAGGTTGGCCAGTTGCACCACTTCGCAGGTTGGCCAGTTGCACCACCTTCGATTCTTACGACTATACAATAATTCGTTGGTCGGTGAAATTCCCAAAAACATATCAGCTTGCTCTAACCTTGTCAAACTCAACCTTCACGAGAACCAACTAAGTGGAAAAATTCCTTCAGAAATCAGTTCATTATTAAAGCTACAATTTATTTGTTTGAGTAACACTAATCTCACTGGTGTTGTGCCTTCCTCCATTGGGAACTTATCTTCACTAGAGTTCCTTGTTTTTTCCTTTAATAACTTGGGCGGGATGATTCCCCAAGTGCTAGGCCACCTGGCAAACTTGCGACTCTTCACCTTTGGAGTAAACAGATTCTCGGGTACAATTCCATCTTCGTTATTCAATCTCTCTTCGCTAACTATGTTTGATGTTGGACTGAATCAAATACAAGGGACTCTTTGTGCAAGCATAGGCCTCAAACTCTTAGATCTTGAATTTTTTAGCGTTAGCTTGAAATAACTTGGGGGGCCAATTCCTTTGTCGATATCAAATTGCACAAAGCTAAAAAAGCTTGAACTTGCAGGTAACGCATTTTCTTGGAAAGTACCTTCTTTGGAAAATTTGTATAAACTCCGTCTTTGGAAGTAGAAAACCTAAAGACTTGAGCTTCCTTTGCTCAGTAATTAACAACAGCAAATTATGGGGGGTGGGTATTGCCAACAACAAGTTTGGTGGGGTGTTACCTAGATGCATGGGTAGTTCATCCACCACTCTCACAAGATTTTCTGCAAGCGTCAATGAAATAACCGGTGAAATTCCCGAAGAAATCGGGAATTTTTCCAATCTGGAAGGTTGTCTCTTGGTGACAACCCGCCGTCTGGTGCTATCCTCTCAAATTTCAGGAATCTACAAAATTTAGCTTTTCTGGCCTTAAATCAAAACAACCTGGGAAGGACTATCCCATCTTTTCTGGGAAATCTAACCAAGTTGTTTCAATTGTTTCTTGATGGAAACAACTTTCATGGACAAATTCCTTCACATCTGTCAAATTGTTGATCTCTTAATCAGCTCAACCTGGCCGAGAACAATCTTAGTGGTGCCATTCCCCCACAACTTATCGGTCTCTCATCATTAGCGATCATTCTAAACCTATCTTGTAACCATCTGACTGGGATTCTACCCACAGAAGTTGGCAACTTGAAAGCTTTGACCGCATTGGATATCTCAAACAATTTCTTGGCAGGTGAAATCCCAAGTAGTTTGGGAGATTGCATTGGAATGGCGATGCTAAGGATGGGAGGCAACTTCTTCCATGGGTCCATTCCTCAATCATTCAGATGGTTAGGAGGTATTGAAGAACTAGATCTTTCACGAAATAATTTATTAGGCCAGATTCCAGCATTCCTAGCTGTATTTCATTCCTTGAAACTTTTGAATCTATCATACAATAAATTTGAAGGCTCATTACCACTTGAAGGAGTCTTTAAGAATGCTACAGGTACTTCTATTATTGGGAACAATGAACTCTGCGGCGGAGTGCCAGAATTTCACCTCCCCACATGCATCTTCAAAAGCTTCAAGAGTAGAAAGATCCATATGGTGATATTGTCCACTTCTATTATATCCGGAGTTCTTGGGCTAGCACTTATTCTAGCTTTCATATACCTTTGTTGGTTGAAGAAAGTAAACGAAGAAGTTTCATGTTCGATGGATGATTCATGTCCAAACATATCTTATGGAACACTCTTAAAAGCTATTGACGGTTTTTCTCCAACAAATTTGATCTGTGTTGGAAGCTTTGGTTCTGTTTACAAGGGGATACTTGCGGAAAATCAAATAGGTATTGCAGTGAAGGTGCTTCATTTAGCCCATCATGGTGTGCTAAAGAGCTTCATAGCCGAGTGTGATGCATTAAAAAGCATAAAACATCGAAATCTTTTGAAAATACTGACAGTTTGCTCGAGTAGTGATTACCAAGGAAGTGATTTTAAGGCCTTGGTTTATGAATTCATGGATAACGGAAGCCTGGAACAGTGGCTACACTCAAACGCATCATCATCTCATGGGAATGAGCTTCCGAAAAGGTTGAATTTTGTTCGGAGGATAAATATTGCTATCGATGTTGCTTCTGCACTGGATTATCTTCATCACCAGTGTCATACCCCCATTGTTCAATGTGATTTGAAGCCAAGCAATATTCTCTTAGATGCTGAGATGGTCGCACATGTTGGCGACTCTGGGTTAGCAAAATTCCTTGTTGGATCATCCCTTGATTCTATAGCCAATCTAATGAGCTCAGCGGGTCTAAGAGGAACAATTAGTTATGCTCCGCCAGATACTCTCTTTCTCTCTCTCCCTAAAACCAAGAAATTTTATTAACGTAAAAGTTGTTGATGTGTCTTCTTGTGTGAAGTTTGGTAGCTATGATTGCTCTTATGGTCTTATGCACAATTGATTCTGATATGATGATTTGCACTCCAAGTCATATTGCAAATGATCTAAATGTGTGGCAGAATATGCAATGGGATGCAGGGTTTCAAGAGAAGGTGATGTGTATAGTTACGGCATTCTATTATTGGAGATGTTCACAGGGTTGAGTCCCACCGACGACACCTTTAGAGATAATTTGACTCTTCATAGTTATGTCGCAAAAGCTTTGCCTAAACAAGTGCTCGAAATTATGGACAACATCCTACGTCAAGAAAGAGAGAGCCATTTAGGCCCATATAGTCCTCTGCATTGGCTTTCCAAAAGCGATGGCATATTTCAAGAGTGTTTGCTTATGGTGTATAATATCGGAGTTGCTTGTTCCTACGAAGTGCCGGGAAGACGGATGAGCATCAGCGGAGTTACAAATAAGCTACATCAAATTAGAGACACTCTTTGCCTTGGGTTTACATGGATAAGGTGTGACATCCTGATTTTCAGGTCCTAATTTCGATCGGATAAGTTGGACTTTTCATCGATGCGATTATAGTGTTTTTCTCGGAGTTGGCCACTCACGAGATAACTAGACCATTTGGGGGAGTCATTAAGAGATTTTAAGGCAAATAGACTTGAGAATTCGACCAAGAATCAACTTCTCGACCGTGCTTATCTTTAGAAGCCATTACGGCACAGTATAAAATCAATTTGAGATAAAAAAAAATAGGTCAATTCGACTAAGATGTGTGGCCGATCGTGGGTGACTCCACTAAATTGGAAAATTCTCGTCAACTGACACTAATTTGATTTTACTGTCGTTTTGGTACCATGTGTCCGTATTTGAATCATCGAGATTTTTACGACAATCGAGAGTCGCCATTGTGTCGAGTGGGTTCATTGTGGCTCGAAGAAAATCGACAATAGGTCATTTGCATTAAAAAGTTCTGAAAACTACCTGGTAGCCAAGGTCACACTAAAAGCGCGTTTGATTGAAAATAACCGTGAATTTGAATTCGATTTCGGAAATTGGAAGTCATGTCGTGTCATGAGTCATTCTAGGAATGTCGACTCACCTTTCGAGGAATTTCCGGTGAGTTCGGGATTTTTACGGAAAATTGTTGTGGATGATTCGGAAAATGAATGGAATCTCGGATTGGCCAATTTGAAGAGACTTTTGACATCTAGTGTAAGTGAATTAGCGAATGCAAATTGTTTGGGCTTTTTCTGAATTCGAATTGGATCTCAACCGAATTTGGTTGTTCTGAAAATCGGATTCCAAGAAAAATGAAATAAAAGTCGGTTTCAAAGAAAATTCGTGGGATTAAATGTTCGTCTTATTTTGGACTCCAATTGTGCAAATTGAGGTTGAAATTGGCCTTGGATGACCAATTATTCTTGGATTGAAGTTGAGCAAAATTATAAATTTTGTTTTACTTTTTCCCCTCCCTTTTCTTTCTTTAATTTTTTGCACACACCCCCCGGCCGACCATCCCATGCACGTTGGTCTCCATTTTGCTTTGCTTTTATTGACTTTTAGTCAATACTTATCCATCTCTCTCTAGCTTCCTCTGCCGCCGCCCTCTCCCTTTTTCTTCGCACTCTCTCTCTCTTGCCAAGCAAAATCGAACTTCTCTTTCTCCTTCTCTGGCATTTGACCGCCCATTCCCCCCTTGCATCTTCATTTCTTCCTTCGGTTCTTCACCGAAGCTGTTGCCACGCTGCTGCTCCCTCCAGCAAATCTCCGGTCAACATCTCCACCCATAGAAGCCCTTGTTTGACCGAGCATCTCCCTTCGTGCGCCACTTGCCGCCTCTAGCTGTCACGACTGAAGCTGCTTCTTGCAGCTGCCGTCCCAGCTCGCGAGTCCCACCGAAGCCGGCCCACCTTCTCCACGTTTCCTTTCCTTCCTTCGTGTGTCCTCGTGCTGCCAACAATCTGAAGCCAACTTCCGTTTCAAGCAATTCTGTCCAGCCCAGCATCCCCTCGTGAAATCAGCCGCAAGAAGTCGAGCCCAGCATCAACCGCACGAAGTCAGCAGCGATTTCTTCCAGCTCGAACAGTGAGTTGTGGGCCATTTTTCGGCTCGTTTCGGGCCCCCGTGGGCGCCGCCGCTTTGGGACTTATCGAGCTTCGTCGCGTGCTCGTCGTTTTGATCCTAGCGAATCTTTAATCAAGTGAGTTTTACTCACTAATCCCTTCTTAGTTTGCTAATGATGCTTAAGGATTGATTAGATTTAATTAAGTGTAATTAGGTGGTTAGATTAGAATGGATTAGTGATTATTAGTTAATTGCGTTGCATATTAGATAGTTGGTTAGCGTACTTAGCTAGAGAATTGCCAATAGTATTTATTGAATGTATCTCGGGATTTTTCCTGACCCTTATCGGGCTTCAATTAGGCATTACAGGCCTAAATTGGATTTATTGCTATTTAATAATTAATTTTCTGAATTATTTATTTATTTATTTATTTTTCGGAAATTAGGCAGGGATAGTCGACGACCGGAATTTTATGCTGATCGTCGTGGTGAAGTCCATTTATTTAATTGAGTTCTACGTTGTGTTGAATTGAATAAATTGTGGATTTTTAGGATGTATTCCTAAATGAGTTGATTTTTAGTAATTGATCGAAGAACAACCGGGTATCGGTTGTCAGTGTTTAATTGATTGGTGAACCACGGAGTGTGACATCCAGATTTTTCAATCATGTCTTCTATTGAATGAATCGGGCATTTCATTGACGCGCCTATATAATTTATTCTCAGAACTTATCATTCGTGAGATAACTAGACTATCTAGGGAAATTATTAAGGAATTTTAAGGCAATAGACTTGAGAACTCGATCAAGAATTACCTTTTCGACCGTGTCTATCTTTAGAGGCCATTACGGCACAGTTAAAAATCGATTTGAAATCAGAGATAGACTGGATCGACAGAGATATGTGGCTAATCGTGGGTGACACCACTAAATTAGAAAATTCTAGTCGACCGGCTCTAGACTGATTTTCTTATTGTTTTGGTACCCTATGTCCGTATTTGGATCCTCAGGATTTTCACGACAATCGAGAGTCGCCAATGAGTCGAGTGGGTTCATAGTGGTTCGAAGAAAATCGACCACAGGTCAATTGCACTTAAAAATATCTGAAAGTTATCCGGTAGCCTAGGTCACGCTAAAAACGCGTCGAATTGAAATTAACCGCCAATTCGAGTCCGATTTCAGAGATTGAAGTTTCTGTCATGTCACAATAAATTATAAGAGTGTCGACTCAGTCTCAGAAGATTTTTCTGACACTTGACACTTTTTGGGAAAAAGTCGTCGCCGGGTTGTTTTAGTGCAGAAAATGCCAAAGATGATTTTCGATCTTGAAATTGAGAAGCGTGAGGGATTATTGGATGAGGAAAATTGTCAATTGAGGCATTGAAGTGCCAATTGATTTTGTAGAGGTCAAATGAAATTAAATCGAGCAAAGAGAGATGTCCAATTGAGAAAGGTTTGTACCAAAATTCGTGTACCCCACAAAGCCACAACCTTTGGACCACTTTGTCTTCTAGAAGAGGGTGTCTTGGTGGATCATTGAAGACCAAGTAACTATGCATGGCCTAGAATGATTCTTTTGGAAGATATTTTATAAAATATCAAGCCAAGTGGAGCCCCTCACCTTCCACTCTTATCCATCTCTCTCACCCCTCTAGCCGATTACACTCACCCCTCCATCTCTCCATTTTCCTCACACGAAGCCAAGAGCAGAGAAGCCGTGCCAGCACACCCATCTCCACGCGTCCGAACTCCAACTTGTTCGGTCCATCTTCTTGCCGTGAAGTCGCGAGATCCACCGAAGCTGCCCGCGCCCCACGAAGCAAATTCCTCTGCGCGTCCCTCAGCCCCACGCCAACACATCACCATTCCGCTCCCACGACCAGCTGCACTGAAGACCGAAGCCGCATCCTCCACTAGGCTTTGTCGGCAGCAAATCAATTTCATCTTCACGCCCGCAGCTCCTTAAACGCGCGCGTCGCCCCTCCACTCACGAAGACTCCACCGAAGCCTCAGCACTTGCCAGCAGCTGCTTCTCACGTTTCCTCTCTCGCGCCATCACCGAAGCTGCTTCGGTCTTCTTGTTCGGGGCCTAGCTCGTGCAAGCAGCTCCTTTGGGCCACCGAAACCAGCGGTCCAGCGCAGCTTCTGCACAAGCCCAGCAAGCCGGCCCAGATCTGCAGTCTAGCAAGCCAGCAAAAATTGGCCCATTTGAAGCCCACGAAAATTACCGCAGCCCAAGAAGACAAGCCCAATTCAGTTTTGGTTTCAGCCCATCTCCTCCAAGCCTAGCCAATTTAGTCCAAGTTCAGCCCGCGAAGAGCCCAATCACAGTTAGGCCCAAGCCCAAGAGCAAGCCCATTCCGGTGCAAGAACAAATCTCATTTGGGCTGAGATTTGTTGGGCCAAGGTCAAGGCCCGATCCAAGCCCGCCGGTATCGTCAAAAGTCCGATTTCGGCCGCCGTCGCGTCGCCATTGCGGTGATTCGGTCTACGCTTCTATCAAGTGATTTTTACACACTAATGCTTTCTTAGTTTGCTAATTATGCTTAAGGGTTGGTTAGATTTAATTAAGTGCAATTATGTGGTTAGATTAGTTTAGAACAATTAAATTAGTGACTTAATGATGCATGTTAGGTGGTTAGACATAGTCATTAGCAAGTAGAGAGCTCCTAATATTTATTGAATGCATCTCGGGATTTTTCCCGACCCTTATCGGGTTTCAATTAGGCATTACGGGCCTAAATAGGATTTATCGTATTTATTTATTAATTTTCGAAACTAATTATTTAATTATTTATTTTCCGGAAAATTAGACAATGATAGTCGACGACCGGAATTTTATACGATTGTCGTGGTGTAGACCGTTTATTTAATTAAGATTTATTTTGTGCCGAAATGAATTAATTGTGATTATATGATTATTTTCCTGAATTAATTAAATTGAATAATTAATTGGAAAATAACCGGGTGTCGGTTGACAGCACCAAAAATATTTTGGTGGACCATTGATAAGAGTGGGATTTGTGGAAATAAAATCTTAATATTTTGGCTAAGGCCGACCGTGTGCCCACGCACGTGTACTTTTGTCAGAAAAGAATAAGAATGGGATAAATTGATTATACGTTCGAAGTATCATGCGAAATACCGGCTCAGTGACCCTATAGGTCATTTTGTAGACAGACGGTATCCCATACCGGCTCGGTGACCATATAGGTCATTTTGTAGACAGACGGTATCCAATGTCGGCTCGATGACCCTATAGGTCATTTTGTAGATGGACGACATGCCATAACGGCTCGGTAACCCAATGGGTTATTTTGTAGATGGACGTTATGATGAATATACTCGATGACTTATATGTCATTTTGAAGAATGAATCGTATAAAATACTGGCTCGGTAACCCAAAAGGTTATTTGGAAGAATGGACAATATTGACTGAAATGACCAAGAATGGTCCGACTGGCATGTAATCAACTAAGTAGATTAATCGAGATATCGATCTGTGGTGTGATTACTTGGGTGCCTATTGAACTGTGCTAATATGCAGGTGGAATCTGAGGCCAAGGTAAGTCTTCTGACTCGTGATGTACTTAGGCAACCGTTTGGCATATTAGTTTACTAATCGGGTATTAGGGGGTAGAACTTGCTGAGACGTAGTCTCATCCCGGTTGTGGGATAATATTTCAGGCCCCTAGATTACCTGAGGATGAGCCGGCATTTGGAGCAGAGGATGAGCTGAAAGAAGAATAGAAGGAGGATCAGTATGATCTCGAGTACGATCTGGATGGGGACCGAGATCCCATCCTCTTTTGTGAAACCTGTATATGTGTGGATAGAATGAGACTAAAAAGTTGTGAGTAGTTTTGTGAAGCTCTTCAAATTATGCTCTGTATAAAAGTGTGGTTGTGAATTTCAATATGAAAAATATGGCCTGCTTTTCTATCCCATTGTTTTATTGTCTGGGGATTTTATAACTTCTTCCGCATGCATATGAAAAAGAAAAATGGTCGGCGATACATAGTCCTGGGACATCGCATTCTAAAATTGACCAAGTAGAAGGATAGGTGCGTTCCCGAGGATCGGGGCGTGACACGGAGAATTGTGAAAATTGAGGGAAGTGGTCATTGAGGGGAAATGTCCCAAAATTGAGAAGTGTCAATATTTGAAGGGAAAATGACCGTGAAAGGTTGTGAGTTGAACCTAGAAAGTCACTAAGTCTTAATGATGCCGAGTGGGGCCGTGATTCCACTAACTCTAAGACTTGCCGAGTGGGGCCGTGATTCCACTAATTCTAAGACTTGCCGAGTGGAGCCGTGATGCCATTACATATAAAATTGCCGAGTGGGGCCGTGATGCCACTACATATAAAATTGCCGAGTGGGGCCGTGATGCCACTACATATAAAATTGCTCGGTGGGGCCGTGATTACCACCTATAAATAAGTTGTGTCCTTTAGGACCAGGATTTATAGCCAAGAAATTGATAGGCTAGGCTCGTTGAGCCGTTAGTAAGAATTGAAATTGAATGACTGATTGAGTGGAAATGACCTTGCGATGGTTCGAATGACGTGTAATCGACTAGGTTGATTTGATCGATGCTTCAATCTGTTGAGATTGTTGGGTGCTTATTGAACTGTACTAATTTGCAGGTTGGGACTGAGGCCAAGGTAAGTCCTCTGACTCATGTTGTGCTTAGGCAGCCCTAAGGTGTATTGGTTTACTAATCGGGTCTTAGGGGGTAGAACTTGTTGAGACGTTGTCTCATTGGTTATTGAATAACCATTTCAGGTCCCTAGATGCAGCAGACTTGGATTTTGAAGATCTCGAAAGTCCAGTGCAGTCTGCTGAAGGCTTCAGTTGGAGTGTGGAGGATGATAAAGAGGAGGACGGGGACCCGTAGTTTGTAGAACCCCACTCCTGTTTGTAGACCTTGTTTTTAAACTGGCTTAAGTTGAATTTGACTTAATAGTTCACCTTGTATATATATGTGCACTGGTTTGCAATGTATATAAGAGTGAATGTTTTAAAGGTTTGAAATTTAGTCCTACTGTTCTATCCCAATGTTTTATTGTCCGGGGATAATTTATATGCTTCCGCATGTGCATATGAAATGAATGGTTGGCGATGCGTCTTGGGACGTCGCTATTAATCGACCAAGGTAAGGGATGTGTGCGTGCCTGAGGATCGGGGTGTGACATAAGGTGCTCCACTAATAGCTTATATTTAGCTGTTATACATTTAGTGTTGAATACGCAAACGGAAGTGGACAGGTAAAATCTATAACAAAGAACCAATCATTCTTTTTTTCCTTAAGATGATAGTTGATCATTATTCCCCTTCTGTAGCTATACATATTTAAACTGGCACAAGGCCTATGGCAGCAAAATAGTTCCATTTGTTTACTTAAAACTCTATTTTCCTGCCACAGTATTTTAAAATGAATCCAAAATAAATTGCCTTGCTTCTTCTTCTTTTTTTCGTTTCATTAATATGATGCTCTTTAAGATGAATTGCAACCAATTAGCTATTCAAAATCTTAATTGAAGGAAATCTTGGTTTCTGCAGATTGACTAGAAATGGCGCGGCGTTGCTTTGATTCGAAATAATCCAATGCCAGGAAGTGAGCTCTGGCCCCTAAAGCTATGTTCAGTCAGGTGTAGGCAATAATGTTGTCTCGGTGGGTTAATAAGGATGTATTGGCACATGCTGTGTTCATGCAAGGGAGAAACCCCACAGCACGCCCTAATTGCAATGGAGAGGTACAATTCGTAATCATAGTTCATCCTTGATTGATTATATATTAGTTTGTCAGTGGGTAGACGAACATCAATTCCCAAATTAGCATTATGAATCGCTCCTCCGGCACTCAATCGCAATTTCTCTTCTCCCTGGTTTCTTTGTTATGCAATAAGTATAATAAGTAAGGCAACTAGGAAATATCTATCCATCTCTATAAAAAGACAATGCAAACCCCAAAAACAAATATACTAAGCAGAATAAAAAACAAAGAGGAGCCCCAACTCCCGACTTCACTAAACCCTGAAAAGGCGATAAAACAAAATAAAACTACTTGACTAAGACAAAGCACCTTTTTCTCTATGTCATCATAGACCAAGGATATTATCTAATTTTTCAACCCTTCACTCCCACACGTTTAACTTCAATTCCAAAAGGAGGGTGGGCCCATCTTGTAAAAGTACAAGTTCAAAGTATTTTCCTAGATAGTACCCCAAACAACAATGTCCAGCTTATCCACAGAACTTTGTGCACTACTTTCCTACTCAGCTCATCCACATGCCATAGCTACTGACTTCTACCTATTGAGTTTGCTGTCTCCTCCAAAGCTAAGCGGTCAGGTGCTGAAGACTCACTGATATCCTGCCAGAAAGAATATCTCCCCAGGCTAATCTTTGCTTTATTACATATCTCTTTGTATACACATACAGAGGCGCCACCATTAGACTTCCACAGGAATATCAACCCCAACCTTCCTTCCATCATCATTCAAGAAAAAAGAGAAAGAAGAAGTACCCAGGTAGGCAAATCAAGCATCGAAATTGGAAGGGCGAGCTCAAGGAATCGTAACAAAAGTCCGCGCGCGCCATCGCTTCGGAGCCTCTCTTCTTCTTTCTATAACTGGTCTTTTCCATCGGATCTATCACGGTACACCAGACGAATAGAAACATCGCCAAGAACACCTGAAAATGGGGGGAAATATGTGGAAAATCCCATCAATTCCCCGTGACCAAAGAAAAGCAATCTATGTCATCATGGCACAAAGTAAACTCTAAGGGAGTTACCACAAAAGAGAATATTGTCGTCAGGGTGATTTCAGCAGCCCCGCTCCCAAGCAACAATCCCAGGAAGACGTAGAAGGCCACCACTAGGAAACTGAACACCGCCATCCCAACTATCTGCAATTGCAAATTTACGACATGAGATGGATCGACTCTAAACTTCAAATGCGATTGATCGATCATCTGCATCACGCCCTACACATCCACTCGTGGCCGATTTAGAGCATTCAGAACGTCGCCAATCCCAACAATCGATGAGCTCGCGCGCTGGAGCACCGCCGTTCGACTGGGGTTCTAAAATGCAGCTGAAGCTGAGAGACCGCAGGAAAGCTCGAGAGACGCGTGCGTGAGTTTACCTGGAGCGGATGGAGAGGGCGTTGCCAGCCGTGGCGTCGCGTCGTCGCCGTCGCCGTCGTCATCTCCACCGCACCGACCGACCTGCCCGCGTGCCTGTGGTGGATGGGCGGTGCAAACAGTGGCTTCAATCTTCGGGCCTGGGAAACCAGCAGGGCGACTGACTAGTAGCCACTTAGAGAGAGAGAGAGAGAGAGAGAGAGAGAGAGAGAGAGATTCCATGGACGTCCCGCCGTCCTTCTCTTCTGCCCCCCGTAGCTCTTCAGGTCTGCTCACGGTAGAATAGTAAGTCCCCCGGATATAACTGCATACCTTTCAAGCCAAGTTCCCTCATCTGCGTACGCCTAAAATTCGACACGTCGGGCGATCCTTCGAGAGATGGGCAATCTTTTATATAGAAAGATCGCAAGTGTTTCAAGTCTGACAAATTCGTCAAGGCTTTCAATGTTTCGCATCTGAAAACACTAAGCTCCGATAGTCCAATGGGAAGCTCTGGGACACATTCAAGCCGATGGCAACAACGAAGATAGAGTTTCTTGAGACGGGTTAGCTGGGAAAGATGGGGCAAAGACTGCCCCTGGCAGCCGATCTCTAGATCTATTAAGCCGGAGGGCAGTTCTGGTAATTCCCGAAGCTTTTCACATACACCAACGTTAAGCTTCTTTAGCGAAATCAGTTTGCATATATTACTAGGTAATCGCTCTAGATTTTTGCATTTCCAAACCACTAACTTTTGGAGTTCTGCCAACATCCCAATGGCATCAGGCAATTCCGTTATGTCGGTATAATAAATATTTAAGATCCTCAAATTTTGCATATTCCCAATACTTTCGGGTAATTTCATAATCGATGAGTATCCTACGTCTAGCTCAATCAATGATGCCAAATTTCCAATAGAAAGATGAAGCTCTTCCAAATTCTTACAATTTATAAGAGTCAAAATCTCCAACCTTCTGAAAGTGGACAAGTTGGGAGTTCTTTTCAAAGATTGACAATTATTGAGGTTGAGAACTTTGAGCTCAGTCGCCATCTGGAAGAAAGAAATGGTACGTCAGTGTAAGTGGACCGTCACAACTTGTGATTTTTTGCTATTCCTTATGTATTTCACTTTTGAGAATTCTCCGTGCTCCTCTACTCCTTCGTGGTTGTCCTACTTAATTTTAAATGCCTCTTTCGGTAATGTTTGGCCATGTCAATAGATAAATGTTTTCTAAGCACATCGATTGCAAAAGAATGTTAGGGTGTACAAGTGCTAACTGCATTTATTTCTGAATAACATTTCAAAGGAGATATTTGCTTATTAGACATAATCAACTTATAATATCAAAAAAGCATATGACAAATCCAAATGAAAGAGAGATGCAATCATTGGGCACCAAGTTTTCCTTTAATACTATGAAATTAAAGAGAAACGGGCTAGTTCAATTATGAAAATCAATTTTCAAATGTTATATGTACAAGGAAAAAAAAATGTTAAGTTAAAAAAAAAATACTTCGATGCCTTTTTTACGTCTTACCTTGAGTGGAACCCATCCTCCCCAGTCCTCTGAAATTGCACTGTATGACAAATCGAGTACAACTAATTTCTTCAAATGAAAGTTGGCCGCAGTGAAATTCGAGGGACACTCATTCCACTGAAGCCATCTTAATTCAGGAAGTAAGCTTTGGAAATCTCCGATGAAATCCACACCATCTACTTGGAGGAACCTCAAGTTGGTCAAGTCTTTAAATTGTTCGGCTGCGTATCTTCTACCCACACCACATGTGCCAAGAGAAAGGGCTTCAATCTTTTTGGTGCCCTGCAACTTGGAAAAATTGTGGATCATAAGTTTTGAATGATGAGATGAGACGAACTCATATAAAATAAAATGCACTGATTTCAATTTGCCAACATACTACTATGGCATATAGGCTTCTTCCTTTCAATTTTGTGAAATGAAAGGTTGCAACTGCATATTATTTATCTAATCTATGTAAAGATGAGAAGCTCAAGTAGTTGTTTCCAAACTTTTTCCTCATCCAACTATACCCTTTGCATTTTGCACCTTCTGAATTTCCAAAACTTGTGTCCATTTACAAATACAATGGAAGGCCTCTCTTCATGCATACATTAATTCAAACAAATCTATCAAAATTCATGCCCTTATGTATGTGAAATAACACTTCCTTTACTCCTATCATGTATATGCGAACCAATACAACTCTAACCGTCCAAATGCATCTATCAAATTTGCCATCAATATATGTATCATAATCAAAGAATCGCAATTGTAGAATTTCCTCACTTTTTGGGTGTTTACTTTGTTTGCAATTGTTAATATCAAAATGAAAACGAGAATGTCATCGCAAAAGGTACGCATGTGTTTTACATTCCTTTCTTATCATGTGTTTCTTCGATGAGGGTTTTTCATTATACGTGGAAGGAAAATTGATAATTACAAACATTCTATATGTGATTCTTTTTATTGCTACATATGTTTGATGCTATATTTTGATTTTCGTGTTGTTTTTGTTACAATGAAGTACTAGTCATCTATTTTGCTCATTTTTACCATGGATTTCTAGAATCAGGCAAAAACAATGATTAATCAAAAAAGCTCTTTTGCTTAGAGAAGCAGCAATTTATGGGGACTCAAGACTGATACTTATTTTTATTTCAAACAAGAAAGGGAAGATGGACCCACATGCACTGACTAAGAAAAGTAGAGAAAACTCATACCTTGCAATTGTCAAGCACATCTAGGGCTTCCTGACCAATCCACAATCTGCTACGCTTTTGAGGCTCCCTTGGATTTTCTAGATAAACAATTTCCCTTCCAAGATCTCTCAATTGATCATGCATCATTAAAAACACTCCATTTCCTTCAGTTTCAATTAGGGACCTAAGACTTAATACTTCAATCCCCATCCCAGGGAAAAAATCACAAGCATCCCACATATAAGTTGGATTTTGTTTAAGTGTTCTGGTGAAAAGGCATGCTATATCCAAAAATATTTGTTGTTCCCTATAATCTAATGCGTCATAACTTATTTTCAACTTCTCTCGCACTTTCTCATGGGGCACTTTCTTTAATTTTTTTAATGTACCTTTCCATAAGTCTTTTCTCTTTCTCCATAAGAACGAACCTATAACTTCAAGAGCTAACGGGAGCCCCCCAGTAGTAGATACGACATCACCAGAGATATCCTCATAATCACTCGGAGGAGAATCCTTTCGAAAGGCATGTCTACTAAATAAAATCAATGATTGATCTAAAGATAACTTGTTGAGTTGGTACATGTAGCCCACGTTAGCTTCATCGAGAATGCTTTTGTTTCTAGTTGTGATGATGACTATACTTCCCGCTTCAACCCAACTACCGTCCCCGACCAAAGCATTCAATTGAGTGTTATCATCAATATCATCCAGAAGAACTAGGACTTTCTTCCCCATAAATCGAGATTTAATGAAACTGACTCCTTCATCGACATTAGACACATCATATGAACTTCTTGTTATGTCATGAATGAGTTGCTTTTGTACGCATTCAATACCATTACGCTGGGATGTTTCTCGGATATTTGCCAAGAAGCTACGATAGTCAAAATGACTAGAGAGTTTGTTGTATAACACCTTTGCAAGAGTTGTCTTACCGATGCCGCCCATTCCATAAATTCCAATAATCTTTGTACCATTGAATTCAGCATCTATGTTGCTCATAAGTTGCACATGATCCTCGATTCCCACTAACTATTCGGGAACATTTAGCTGAAAAAGTCTTTTTAACTCGCCCATAACCTTTTTCACAATAATCTTAACCAATGTTCCTTCATGCCTGTCAAATAACAATGAATATTGGTATAGGATAGCAATATGTGTATTCTTTTTGAAAAAAGATCTATTTGTGAATAATTAAACAATGTTTTGTTGGAGGATAAGGTATCCATTATCAATTTTCTCCGATTCCCATCCTTTCAAGAAGCTAACTTCTTTGAGTGCTTCTTCCCATTCCTTCACAACCATTTCCTCCATATTCTTTTTATGTGCATCGATAGCTTCTCTCCATCTCCCTGTAGGATGTCGCACTTGTGAGGGTTCCACTTTGTAAAATATGGGCAATACTATTTGCTCTTTACTCCTCTTGCACTTTAACATCTGAACCAACTCATGAAGGCACCATTTGCTGGAAACATAGTTCTCGGAAATAATTGGGATAGAGATCGTGGACTGCGTAATGCTGCAGAGAAGCTCCGGACCAATCTCCTCACCAACACGGAGCTCATTGTCGTCTTTGAACACGTGAATTCCTGCATCGGTAAGACTAGTATAGAGATAGTCGGTGAAATTTTTGCGTGTGTCTATCCCTCCAAAGTTCAAGAACACTTCGTAGGCATTCCCTTTGGGCCGTTTGTCTCCCCCTTCATGATCTCCTCCATGCGGAGCATTCGATGAGGAAGACGCCCTGGAATTCGGATCTTCTGAGTGAGTGGGTTCTTCTCTTTTACAATTCAATTGGCAATTTAAGTTGAGAGGGAAATGACGTGAAAAGAAACGAAAGGAATTGGAGAGAAAGGAAGAGAACGGAAAGACCATTTACCTTTTTCTTGACTGGATGGACATCATGGAGTGATTAACCAACGAGATTCTTATTCTGTTTTAAAATAAGAGATTGATCAAGCAGAGCCTTAAAAGAAAGCCAGCCTTCACGGTCCAGATCTGCGAATCGCGCAAATGTCTTTCATGACTCAGTTAATTCAAACGAAAATAAAAGAACTCTCGCACCTCTTGCTTACTCAGAAGAAAATGGAGCAATCAATGTAGGAAACAGAAAAGAGCAAGGAGTCGGTCGACTACCGGAGGAGTGCTCAAACAACACAACCCTGGTATCTCCACCGATTTTCAGCCTTTGAAGTAGGATTACCAACACATGAGATTCTTTAATATGCGTGCTCGAGCAATGCTCGAGTTCTTGCCATCCAACGGTCCAAAACTCTCCATGCTAATCGAACCGCTGTGAGGCATGCCGCGGAAAGAATAATCAGTGCACGCGTAATTTCCGCAGCATTATGACTTTTTCTTTCTTTTTTGGGTCGAAGTAGGGTCATTGACTTGGAGACATGCAATACTCAGCAGCGTCGTGAGTTGACTTGCTTTTTATATTAATAAGAAAAAGTGGAAAAGAGAACTGACGAGCAACACTCACATGCTCCTGCTGAGGTCTGGTCTCCACCGATTCACACCATGTTACTGGGAAGGTGCTTCGAACCTGTCTACGCGCTTTCAATGAAATTTGAGAGATCCAGCACTGGCTTGACTTGACTTGACTTGCTTTCATTCTCTTATATACTGCTAATTTACATGAGTCAGACAAGAGCGTATAAATCGGGGGATTATACAGGATTTTGTTATTAAAAGTCTGCAGGAGGCTTTTCCTTTTTTATTCGTCTAAAAAAGTAACTTTAAAATAAATCTTTTTCAAAATAATTTTGTTAAACTAGATTTCTCCATTCTACTTTTTGCTTGAAAATTATCAAATCGTTATCCTCCATCCAAGCCACTTTTATCTCTCCGTCTAAATTAATAGTTTTCAACATATTACATAAATTTTATTCTTTTGGTTTTGCGTTAATAAATTCTAAGCTAACAACTCTCCGTATTTGAATGGTAATTCAGTAATACTTTTTTTTCCCCTTTCATGATCATCTTTTGTCAGGCTTTTTATTTCACGTTGACAGTCTCCGCCAACATGTTCTTCACCAAAATACAATTTTTTGCAGCACAATAGAGGAGGATTCACTATTAGCTTATTTAGCATTAGAAGATGTGATTTGAAAAACTGAAGGTATTAAATGGAGAGGAATTGCATTAAACACGACAACAAGGAATGATTACGTTGACACCTAGTGTAATATAGCTATATAATATTAGCCTACTTTTGCTGCTCTGACAACCAGCTTAGCTTATAAAACCTCCTAAGAGCATGAACTCACTTCTTTACTTATAGGTACAAACATCCTTTCAACTCAAGTGTATAATTGAAAACACATCCCACATGACGTTCCTAATCATTTAATTCATATTTGTGCATATTCTCTTTTATATTATTTGAATTGATGTCAATTTCAGACTTTCGTATTCAACATAGGCCTTTTTGTACACTTAATATAAGAAATGAAGTATCTAAAGCTCTACACAACAATATCAATGAAGTAAATAGCTTTTGAAGTGAAGAAGAGATGATAACTTTTCACTCAAGTTGCTTCTCATACTTCCACGAGGGTCATGATACATATGATACTTACTAGACTTGGAGATCTCCATTAAAGTATAATCGAAAACTTAAGAAGTGAACCATATTTTTGTTGTTCCATTCAAATATGTTCCATGAAATGAATTAAAGTTCAAGAACTATTCAATGGTTTTCATAGGAATCACCCATTTTCCATTTCACCCGGGCAACGCAACTTAAGAAGAATTGAATCTCCCTGAGAAAGTTTTTTTTTTTTTTTTTTTTGATACCCAGGGAACCCCGTCAGCTGTTTGTAGCCTTACAGCCGTACATAGCCGCCAAGTAAACCCTGGAGTGACGCTAGTGGAGGACCCACCACCCTGACGTCACGCTTAAGACGCCGATGCTTCCACTGGGGTTTGACCCCGGACCTTTCCCCCAAGGTTGGGGTTTCTTATCCAGCGGAGCCACCAAGGCCGGTGGTATCTCCCTGAGAAAGTTTCGGGAGCATGTTTTGAAGAATTAAGCTTTTTAGTCTGTTTTGTTGCGTTCTTAGGCAATTACTTACAAATTCTTCATTGAGAAAACGGGGATATGATTATTTTGTATTTAATCGCTTGAATTAAATATGCCATAATTCTTAGGGGCAATGCTTTGTGCTTCATAGAGTTTAACAGCAACCACTCCGATGGAAAGGTGGATTTAGATTTCCAGTAAGGTGGCTTTTCTATCTGATCCTGAGAGACGAGCAATTAGTGAATAGACCGGAAGAGGAACTTCTAATCGAGTCAAAATGCCAAGAGCCAATCAAGTTTCTGTACGAGCTGATCAATTACTTTTCCACCCCAATCCCTGTATCTTACTCATATTAATTCAACTGACTTTCGAACTGGCAGTGGTGGTGGTTGGTGTGCTCGTTTAGATTGGCCGAGACTTTCTGAATGATTGTAGTATAAATTTGAGGTATGCAGCGTCTATGACTTATGTATGACTAATCAAACTATCATCCTCTGCATTTTCTTTTGTTAATGTAGGATGAAAAGGACAAGAAAATCCAGGAATTAACGGCCGAGCTGCGAAACAAGAAAAGATTGTGTGCAGCATATCAAGAGCAGCTAACTGCATTTGTGAAAATCGTCGAGGAGCACAACGATCAGCTCTCGAAGAAAGTTCAGTCTCTAGTGAACAACATTAGAAAATATGAACCAGTGGACCCAGGCCCTATGAGGAGAAGTTAGCCTCGGCAGATAGGTATATCCCTAAACCTTATACCGTGTCCTCTATTTCCTTTTGCACTCTATGTCTTGCTTTTTGCCATCTCCGCGGTTGCATTGGTCTTTATTGCTTTTTAGTTTTTTCAGGATGCGTGGTGGCGCTTCCGTTAGGAAAACAGAATCAATGTCTTCTCATCTCCTCTCTTTTCCTCCTTTTAATTGGTGCAGATGAATGCAGAAGATGACGGCAGGACAGCGACAGGAGCTGTACGTATATGTTGTTGCATGTGCAATCCAGAGGCTTCTACAAGAGGGTTGATGGTTAATGATTGCTAAGCAATCAGCAAGAGATGATTAGCGTGAAAGTACGAGTATATTGGTCATCGGAAGATTGCGCGACCATCAGCAGTGGTTGTACTACACGCTTTATCTAGTGATGGGGAGCAGTCATATTGTGCTTTTGATCATGGAAACGGGGCGATTGGAGACGACGAGAGCCCGGTCAGTATGAGTCCTCTAGACTTGATGACCATGTGATTAATGGTCAATAGGCATATTATATAGTTCGACATGCTTCCGAGGGGAAAAAATAGCAAATTAAAAGCTGTAGTTAAATTGTTTAAAGCTGATCTTTTTTTTTCTAGGAGTAGTTTTAGATATTTCTATCTCGATCTGTAATGAAAATATGGACGTTTAATTATTGCATTTGATGATATTTATCTTAATTGGGCTATCAATTAGATTGTGCATACTTATAAATGTAGAAATCACGAATTAATATATTGTTTTTGAAATCGACATTTTCATTATATTTTAGGAATGCGGTGAATAATTTAAGGACTAGTTTTGTAACTAAAGTAGCGTACAAAAGGACTAAAATGGAACATTATCAAAAGTATGAGGACCGAAAGCGTAACCTTTCTGTTAGAAACTTGTAAATGTAGGTATAACGTATCGCGGGTGCTGACTCAACATTCCTGTCCATATTTGGACTGAAAGCTGAAGAATTGTCGCCGAGATAAGTCGGAGGATCGAATTTGTCAGAAGCATAATGCAGGGACCAAAAGTAGACATTCCGCCAATGAAATGGGTGACTCGGACTCCCACGCTCAAATTGCTCCAAATTAGTCCAATAGCTGATGCTGATATATCCAATCATGATTCATGTAGACCGGGGTCAATCACAGCTATCAGTCCCGTGAGTTTCACGCTGATATATCCAATCATGATTCGTGTAGATCGAGGTCAATCACAGCTATCAGTCCCGTGGCCCACAGCTCTCAATCCCGTAAGTTTCACGCTGATATATCCAATCACGATTCGTGTAGACCGGGGTCAATCACAGCTATCAGTCCCGTGAGTTTCACGCAAATCCCACAAATGTCGATGGTTATGTTCCATTTGGCTCTGTCAAAGTCCATTTATTTTGCAGAAAATAACATTCAGGAAAATGTTTTTCAGATTTTTCGATGTTTGTTTTACGTAAATCCCACAAATGTCAATGGTCATATTCCATTTGGCTCTGTCTGTTCATTTCGTGGAAAATATCGTTCAGGAAAAAGTTAAGGAAATGATTTTGACTGATTAAGCTATTGTTAGTCATGATAGTGACCAGCTAAGGAATCGCGCTTGATCATCAGTCTTCAGTTTATTTCCAAAGCGGAAGACTTCAGAAATTTGCGGGCTTTGCATGACTTCAAGTCAAAATCTGGAAAGGCATGGTGGACACGTTCTTTCGGAGCAGCTTCTTTCCACCTTCAGCAGGCTATCATCCTGAAAGAAATGAAATGAACCACAAAAGCAAAGAATGGCACACCTACATATTAATCAGGTAAGAGGAACATTGAGGTGGCTAAACAGAAGGTTTAACCGAGAAAATGTGTGTTATCTCCATTGAAGAAAGCCTGCACTCTTGTGGAAAAGGGCTGCGATGCGGTGATTGAAAAGTCGTGCATCATCAGGAGAGCAGCATCATTTAATTTGGCGGCACTTGCAAATTTAATTTTGAGCGAAGCTCATGGGGATCTTATCCTTGAGCTTAATAACATGTGGGTGTAATACTCTTTACCCCGCATTGTGTTGATTTTTTTTTTTTTTTTATGCTGAGGATCTGGCCTAACTCACCAGCCTAGCTCACCTTCAGGAGCATAGCACCGACTATACCTCGGGGGAGACTAGCCCAGCAATCCACCGCCAGGGCCCCCCGCTTAAATCACGGAACTACTCCAAGAGTCGTGACGACTCAGGGAGTCAAACCCCTAACCTGGTGCCAAATCAGGGGGTACGCCTCAACTAGCGCAACCATGCGTGGGTGGGTGACGAAAATTATTTTCGCCCTTTATTAAGTCATTATTATCGTTTTTTTTTTTTGTAGTGATATTATGTCATTTACATGATCAATGAGTGCAATTCAGTGAACTAGCGATGTATGGTCACATAGATAGATGTACATATGATTTCTAGAATGAGCAAGATTGCATGGGCAAATGTTTTTGTAAAGAGATATTAGTATCAAAATTGGGCAGCAAAAGAACAGCCCAAGTATCAAAATTTGGTACAATGAGACACTTACGTGCCAAAAGTTACGAAAGTAGCACTTAAGTGACACTTTTTTTAAAAATGGGACACTTGAGTGCTAAGTCCAGTGAATCCCGCTAGAAATCCTACGCGGCAATTTTTTTTATTATTATTGCTTGCCTACGGGGCTCGTCGGAAGTTGACTCAGCAAAAAAAGGCTAAAACAACATTGTTTTGACGCGGATTTTAATTTTAATATAAATATTAATTAAATTAAATTTAAAACCAAATATTAAAAAAAAAAAAAGTTGCAAAACAGCGAGGGCCGAGCCCTCGCTACCGCCTCCCCGCCATCGCCGAGAAGGGGCGGCAATGATGCTGGAAGGGTCGGCTAAGCTCGCCAGGCCTTAGCCAGGACCGAGGGCCACCACTCGCCCTCACCAAATCTGGAGGAGGGCCGCAACCCTCGCCCTAAATTTAGGCGAGGGCTCGCTAAAGGTCGATTGGGGTCACTAGCCCCTAGCTAAGGCCCGGTGACCCCAACTGACCCTTCTCCCACCGTCACCGCCCCTTCTTGGCCACGGTGGAGAGGCGACCGCGAGGGCTTAGCCCTCGCCTTCCGCCTCTTCCTTTTTTATTTTTTAAATAGATATAAATATTTTAATATAAATATTAATTAAACTAAATTTGAATTAATTATTATATTAAAAAAAAAAAAAAAAAGAGGAAGGAAGGAAGATGGAGATTGCGGCGGTGAGGGCTAAGCCCTCCGATGGTCGGCAAGGGCCTAAAGGTCCTCACCCAGATCTTTGGGGGGGGGGGGGTGAGGGTTGTCGGCCCTTGCCCGGCTAAGCCAAGGGCTGCTACCCGCCGGGGGTTTGCCCCAACCATGGGCGGCCCTAGCTCGGCCGGGCGAGGGCCGACGACCCTTACCGAATCTTTGGGGGGGGGGGGGGGGGAGGTCGCAACCCTAGCCCTAGATATGGGCGAGGGCTCGCAACCCTCGCCCGACAGTCAGCCAGGGTCACCAACCCTTCCCCCCCCCCCCATGGTCGACCCTTCCCAGTGACCCTAGGGAGCCGACGACGAGGGCTAAGCCCTCACCGCCTACAATCTCCATCTTCCTTCCTCTTTTTTTCTTTTTAAATTTAAATTTTTGTTTTAAATTTAGTTTAATTAATCCCCATGCAGCAGAAACGACGTCGTTTTTGCATTTGTCTAGCCACGTTAGCGTGCAAAACGACGTCATTTTGCATTTGCCTTGTCGGAAAATCACCACATTAGCATTTTGGCCTGATTTTCTCGCCGTTGATACTTAACTGATCTATTTTGCTCCGATTTTGGCATTTTAGTGTCACTTTCCTAATTTTTAGCACTTAAGTGTCCTCAAGTGTCAAGTTTTGACACTCCAAAGGTCCACGTCTCAAAATTGGGTATTAGGCATCTCTAGTGTAATCAAGTCCTCGAGCCCGAATTTTTTTTTTTTTTTGTGATTCGGGAATTGCCGTACAACCGGCAACCAGCGACGTAAACCCAGGTGGCGTCGCAAGGACCCACCTCCCATGATGTCACAGGTAAGGCGTGCAATGCGCACGCCAAGACTCGAACCTCCCCCCTTCCGCAATTGGATCGAGCCCGAATCTTTAATTCGTAGAAATAAATCGAATGTCCGAAGTTTTTCTTGGTCACTAACTGGCCTCTAAAATTAAACTTCTATTGAAAAATAATTTAAGGACTAGTTTTGTAACTAAAGTAGCATACAAAAGGACTAAAACGCAACATTATTAAAATTATGAGGACCGAAATTGTAACTTTTCTGTTAGAAACTTGTAAATGTAGGTATCACGTATCAATTCGCAGGTGCTGACTCTGTCCCGCCCCGATCCTCGAGCGCGTGCTCATCTCTCGGTGGTCGATAAAAAAAATTTTGCGATTTTCTAAGACGAGTCGCCGACCCTTTCATTTTATTGCACATGCGGAAGCGAATTACTAATCCCCTGCCAAACACATACGTGAGATAGGAAAGCACGACAACAAATTTCAAATCAACATATTATTAAAACCACAGTTTGGTTTACAAACAGAGGCCAACTCTAGGGTCTAAGTACAAGAGGTCTATCTTCCAAAAGAACTCTGAGCTACCTATGCTCCTAACCCTTCTGCATCAAACTTTGGGTTCTTCACACTAGGGACCTGAAAAGTTGAGCCCACGACGGGGTGAGATAAATCTCAGCAAGTTCACGCTCTGAACCCCGATGAGAAGGGTAATACACCTAGAGGCGTCCTAACTACACGATCATATAACTACAAAGACTTACCTCGTCTCAGATCCACCCTGCAGGTCAGCACAATTCATATATCACATAAGTGCAGTAATGACACCCGACCATTTGGAACATCTCATTCAATCTTAGTCAATCAATTGAATCAACACCATTAATCCATCATTTAATTAAATAATCCACAAGAGTCCCGATTATAAGGCCAAATCGTTATGACATGTCCCATTCCGTGTCATACAATTTCGTCCCATAATCAAGCGCGGTAAATCATATCGAGGGTTCCATCTACACCTGATATTTACTCTCAACATTCCAACTCCAAATCAGAACTCCAAATCAGACTCAAGGCTCTAGAGGTGACCCTTCACGAAGTCTTGTCATCGTACGGTACTTAGTTCTTGACCACAAATAATAATAGTATAAGGCACTAGAGGTAACTCACACGAAGTCTCGCCATCGTATATCACTTAGCCTTTCACTACAGAAAGCAATAGTATAAGGCACTAGAGGTAACTCACACGAAGTCTCACTATCGTGTAGTACTTACTCATTTATTGCACTAAGCAATAGTGTAAGGCACTAGAGGTGACTCACATGGAGTTTCATCCTCGTGTAATACTTAGCCCTTCATTATGTATGACAATACTGCAAGGCACTAGAGGTCATTCTCATACGACTCAAGTCACCATGTAACACTTAGCCCTTGACTACAATAACCAATGGTATAAGGCACTAGAGGTAACTCACATGAAGTCTCATACTCGTGTAGTATTTAGTCCTTTACCTACTCACAACCCATCGGGTTCCCTCAACCTGACACACATCACCTCAACTTTCAATAATCAACACGCCCTAACTATAAACCACCACACAATTATTCACTCACGGCTAAGGGCAATGTACTTTGCACTTAAATTCCTCAATTAAAATAATGTCTTGGCCTATTTTCTTCGTGTTAAAAATATCCGATAAAAATAACCGTGCCTGGGTACATGGTAGGCCTAAGCCAAAAATGCAATATCTTTATTTTAGAAAATCCCACTATTTATATAGTGTCTTAAAACCCTTTCGGCGTTAAAAACTGACGCCCCGGCATTTTTTGATTAAATACCGAAATTACTCAATTTTTGGAATAAATATCCAGTATTATAATTTTCACTTAATTTGCACAACACTCAATTAAATAAACCACGCATACCATTGCAATCAGCACGAAATTCCGGTCATCGGCTATCCCGGTCTAGTTTCCGGAAAATAATTAATTAATTAATTAATTTTAAATACATTAAATTCCAAAAATGCTAACTTAGGCCGGAAATGCCCAATTAAATATCGGAACAGGCCCGGAAAATTACCGAACCAATCTAGATAAATAATACAATCTATCTAGTCTTTAATTTAGGCATTCTAACCACCTAACATGCATAATTAACTAATTAAATCACTAATCTAATCTAACTAACCACCTAATCCCTAATTAACTTAAGGGATAAGTATTCAGAAGTCTTAAAACTTGTCATGAAAATGCATTTAAGTCCTAAAACTTGCAAAAAGTGCATTTAAGTCCTAAAACTTGTCAAGTTGTTTCAAACGAGTCCTAAAATCGACGATGTTAGCATTTTCCGTTAAAAATACTAACGTGGCATTTTAAATAAATTTTTAATTTCCATGTGTATTTTTTTAATTATTTTTTATTCATTTTTTTTATAAAAAAAGTTAGATTTAAAAACTAAAAAATTAAATTTATTCTTATCTTATTTTCACAAAAAAATAAAAAGAAAAGTTAAAAATTTTATTTTTAAAAAATGAATAAAAAATAATTAAAAAATCCACGCGGAAAATAAAAAATTATTTAAAATGCCACGTTAGCATTTTTAACGGAAAAGGCTAACGGCGTCGATTTTAGGACTCGTTTGAAACAATTTGATAAGTTTTAGGACTTAAATGCACTTTTTGCAAGTTTTAGGACTGAAATGCATTTTCGTGACAAGTTTTAGGACTTCTGGAACATTTATCCCTTAACTTAAACTAAACACCCCTTAAACGTCATTAACCTACTAAGTAGAGTTTAGTGCATAAACTCACCGGTTTAGCGCGAAAACCGGTTCACCGCGACGGCGGCCGAAACTTGAACTTTCAGCAATGCCAACAGACACTTGGACCGGGCCAAAAAGGCCTTGCAAGCCCACAGCAAATGCTGGGCTTGGGCTGAGATGCGCGGGCTACTGGGCTGACTTCGGTGGGCTGAAGTTCATGAGCTGCAGCGGCTGAACTTGCGGGCTTCAAATGGGCTGAAGGAAAAACCACGTGGGCTGAAGCTAGGCTTGATTATGGGCTGGCTTCGATTCTGATTCGAAGGGGAGCTAGGCTGCAGAGAGTTAGGCTGAACGGCGAAGAACGGGCTGGACTTGCGTTGAAGAAGCTGTTGGGCTCGTGGGCTGATTACTGGCCGAACAAAGAAACGGCAAAGGAGAAGTTGGCTTCGGTGGGATTGACTGCTGCGGGGAGACAGACGAGTGGCAGTTGCGATGACGAACGGTGGACGCGGCAGCATGAAAATCGGTGGAGATGGGCTTCGATCATCTGGACTTCATGGAGGACGCGCGGCAAGAGTCAACTACAGGAGAAGTACAGTATTAGTGCCATAAATTGTGTACGGCGCTTACTTTGGTGCTAAAAGTTTTAGTCATATCACTTAAGTACCCAAAATTTTGAAAAACGCTCACTTTGGTGCCAACTCCGATCTGGTTGGCCAGAAATCCGACATGGCATTTTTTTATTAATATTTGAAGCCAACGTGGATCACCGGAGAATACAATTAGCATGCAAACAACAAAACGACGTCGTTTAGCGTCTTTTCCCCCAAATAAGAAACCCTAAATCCCCAAATTCGAGTAGAATCGGAAATTGAAAACCCTAAATCCCCAATTCAACCAATTTTCGAGTGCATACTTCGATTTTCTCTCAAAGTTATCAGCTCGCTCTTGCGAATGGAGGGTAGAAGCTTCAGCAGCAGCTCACATTCTTATAAAAAAAAGTGAATTAGATGGTGAGTGTTACTGTTATTGTGGGTTACTGAGTTCGAAAAGAACATCTAGGACTCGGTTGAATCCCGGGAGAAGATTCCATGGGTGCGGCAGATATAGAGAAGGCTCGAAGTGCAAATATTTCAAATTGATTGATAGAAAATTCTCTGATCGAGCGACAAAGGTGATCCTGGAGTTACTTGAAGGCCGAAATCAACCTCCACCTGCGTTAATGGATGAGTTGGAGGATGTCGACTCAATGTAAGCTCAAATGAAAGGTTTAACATCTCTGGTCGACCATTTGAAGAGGGAGGTTTCAAGGCTAAAAATTGAAAGAAACTTTTATCGAGCGTTGATTGTGTTCTTATTCTCTTGGGTAGTTTATTCAAATGTGAAGTGAGTAATGAGAAGAAGTTTGTATGTCTACCAAAGTCGAAGTTTGTATGTCTACCATTTTTGTATGAAGCAGAAAGTTTTGTTGTAATCCATGGTAGAAATGCAAGGTTGTAGTTGGAATGCATTAATTGTGAGCACTTCAAAAATGCAATGTTTGCTTGCTGCATTTTTTATTTGCCCTCCTGATTTGCTGGTTTGTTAGTTTGCTGCAACTGCAAACCATGGCGAAATGGAAGGTTGGAGTTGGAATGCATTAGTTCTGAACACTTTTTATTATTTAGTTGTGTATTGTCAATGTTTGTTTTGGTTAGTTTTTGCTTCAAATAGAATGGTTGCTACATTTTTATCGTTGTAATGGTTTGCTGGTTTGCTACAACTGCAAACCATGGCAAAATTAAGGGATGATGGCAAATTAACGATTGACCATTTCAGTGCCAAAAGTTGTAAATAATGATCACTTGAGTGTCAAGTTTTTATAAAAGTGATCATTTAAGTGCCAGTCGTGATTACAAAGTGATCACTTCTGTTGCACAAGTTGTAAATAATGATCACTTGAGTGCCAATTTCAAACTTGCACCAGTCGTGGTGCATCTTGCATCCTGTTCTTGCACCAGTTGGGTTGCTGGTGCATCTTCTTGCAACACAACAGCCCTGCAACGAGATGCACCAGCACCTAAAACTGCATCTTGTTCCAGCACATACAACTAGAACCCCACAAATAGCATCAACGCATCAATAACTTCAACTAGCAACACTATATGCACACATCTAAATCTAAAAATAATAGCAACCTCATAAGAACATTGCACCAACAGCAAAAAAATATACAGCATAACTAATAACTATCTTGCTAGCTATTAGCCAAAACCAAGCCAAGAGAAAATAACAGAAACAGCTATTGTCATTGACATCGATTGATTGTTTACAAAAGAAAAGGAAAACATGAACTTCACTCCCCAATCAATGAAAGTTCAGCACCCTCTTAAAAAAAAAAACCAATGGCAATATGGAGGTAGCAACTACCATCAGTGATATAATATCCAGCACCCTCCTAAAAAAAGAAAATATAAAAAGAGAGACCATGTCCAGCACCACATAAAAAGAGACCATGTCCAGCACCCTCTCATCAGCAGCACCACATAAAAAGAGACCATGTCCAGCACCCTCCCATCAGTCAATATGGACAACACCCTGATCTCCTTTTCATCTTGGAGCTTTGAATTGATTTATAATCCGAGCACTCTTTCAAACTAGATGTACAGATTCTTTAACTGGGCTTTCTGTCACCTCATTTTCCTTGTTTTTGACGGTGGCTATTCTTGTTCTAGCACGTGTCATGTGTTGGTTCATATCATCACTATTGCGCCCAATCGTTGGTTGAGATGGAACTAGTGTTGGGTTCTGTTTGGATGGCTGTTTTGCAGCTATACCCACTGTCTTCTTCTTTGGAGCACTCTTCTTTGGCTGCGCCATTGATTCTTGCGTTGGCCCACCTTAAGAGAGAAGTACCTCCGAAGTTCTCTTAGGCTACAAGAAAATAGCGATATTGTCAATCAAATGAATTGAAGTACAACAAATTAAATGCATGAGACCTACAAATCTTACATTCAAAATAGTCATTCCAGTTCGTTCATCTGTGTAAATCCCATAACCATATTACCTTAATCTTTTTCCAAGAGCCCCTCTTGTTCGCTGTGGTGCATCATTTTCAGCAGCAACAGATGGGGGAGCAGCCTCTGCAACTTGTGCAGTTGCTCGTCTTCTCACCTAAGAAACACATAACAAATTTAAAATTCAGCCCATAAAAGACAAACACAACGATGTACAACTTATAGGAAATTTTTTTCTTCTCGTTTGCTCAACAGTGGACTCAGTTGTTGTTATTGCTGTCCTGCCTGTTCCAGTCCCTGTCCCTGCACTTGAGCCTACAACATGGCCTTTTTCTGGCCCTTTAGAAGGCCTTACAACAATGTACTATATCAGGATCATGATCAACTACAATAAATAATTAGACATCTACTCATTTTCATGGTGGAAACAAATGGAGAAAACTTATCAAATTACAAGTGCATGATAGAGGAAAAGCACAAGAGAAGCCAGTACACATGGTCAATCATCAAACTCTATCGAATAGGAAATGTAAAGTTACTGAGGTAAAGAGGATACTTACCTTACAGCAGGGCTTTCTGTTTGCCCTTCAGTAGGCATTACTGCAGGGCCTTCTGTCCTACCTTCAGCCATTACATCTTGCTGTTGATACTGCCTTTTCAACTCACAACCTTTCTTATTGTGCCCTTCCTTGCGGCAATAGGAGCATTTCATCTTTGAGCCAGTCTTTTTTGGCCTTCCAATTTGCTTCTTTAACGGCAAAGGTAGAGGACTTTCATGATTTGTTGGCTCCCAAAATTTGCTGCTTCTGATAGGCTGCATCATGAATTGGTATGAAGCAAGGTATAAGCTTTTTTTGTACCAATCATGTAAGTAATTATCTGGGTTTTCTTGCTTCATTTGAATAGCACAATTGCATGGGCACAGGGAATTCCATTCAGTTGCCAGGCTCGGCATGAACACTTTTTTCTATCCAGGTTGACAACATACTTATCCTGATTTTGAATAATCTCATATCCATTATCTCCATTCCAAACTGGATGGCAAAACCTACTAGCAGCAATGTTTGCATCCAATCTCTTCATAATCCTAGGGCCACAGTCTCTAGTCCATTTCGTAGCCTCATCTCTTTGCCTATGCAGTCTAGTCATCACCATCACTCGAATATCATTAAGCATGCTGATGATTGGTTTGCACTTGGCCTCTAAAAATCTGCCATTGAAAGCTTCACTAAGGTTGTTATCAATGATATCGCATTTGAACTCTTCGCTGAATAAAGCCCGACACCAGTGCTTAGCTTCTGTCTGGAAGAGTGCATCAAAACCTTTCTTTGTCAGCTACAACAATCCTTGTTTGGCTAATCTGAAATCAGCCGTGTTGGTACTCTTTGCTATCTGCCATAATTGCTTCTATAGCCTATCTCATTTGAAGTTCCTTGACCAGTTTGCATATATGTGCCTCGAGTACATTCTATGCTCAGTATGTGGCATCAACTCAGCCAATGCAAGAATAAGTTTCTACAAAAATTCAAACTAATAAATACAAGTCAGGAAAAATACGCAAATGATTGATATTAAAAGGGAGTGAATTAATTGACAATGAAATTACCTTCTGTTGGTCGCCCATGAATGTCCATCCTCCCCCATCGGTTATCTCAAGGTCAGCCATTAAATTTTTGAGAAACCAGGACCAAATATCCTTATTCTCTATCTTCACCACCGCCCAAGCTATCAGAAACATTTGATTATTGGTATCTTTCCCCATAGCAGCCAATAACTCCCCCTTGCACAAACCCTTTAGAAAGCATGCATCCAATCCTATAACTCTTCTACAACCAGCCAAGAAGCCACATTTGCATACATCAAAACAGACATAAAATCTATCAAATCTAAGCCCAAGATCAGGGAGTGGCCTCTCCACAACCTCTACATACACCCTACTAGATAGGTTTTGAAACATGCATTCGCCAGCATAGTCCCATACCTACGCATATTCTTCCTTATACCCACCCATCAGTATTTTCATCACCCTCATCTTAGCTCTCTTGTATTGATTCCTTGACACATTAACCCCTACTTGCTCCTTCACTAACTGTTGAAATTGAGGACTCTTTATCTCGGGCATTGCTTTGATAGTGTTGAAAAAATGCTTCGATAACCACACACTTGTTACCATTTTATTGTTAAAGATAATTGGACAAGTATGCCCCTCCTGCAAGGACCTAATCTAGAATGACCCATTCTTACTCAGCGCGCCATAGAGCTTCCATGGACAATTGGGTTGTGAGCACTTAGCTCTCACAGAATCCCTCGTGTTTCTAATGAATTGAACACTCCTCTGTTCACCAATGGAGTTCTTCACAACAGCTTCCTTGAACTGTTTGGCATCACCAAAATCTCATGCCCACAGACAAAATAGGTTTATCAATAGTCGGATCATAGCAAGGGTACTTACTTTTTCTTCGACAAGCAGGTTCTTCATCATCATTGTCAAGCTCATTCTCCGAACCAGCAACTTCATCGCCGCAGCTTTCTTCATCTTCACTTCTATTACCTTCAGCTGGAACTCCATCCCCATTTACTAGCTCGGGCCTCTTTGCTGAATGTGCAAGTTTTTTTCTCAGAAATTCCCTTTGCTTTTGTCTTGATTGTGCGAGTTCATCATCATCTTCGTCACTTGGGAAATTTACTGAAGCAAAATATTCATCTTTCGATTCACTAGATAAAGCAATTTCTCATTCTAATCCAATGAAGTCTTCATTGCCCACATCTTCACCCAAATCTTCACCCAAGTTTTCAGGACATCTCACTGTTTGTTCATCTCTATCAATGTGAGTTCTCTCCCTTTCATCTCTTTCATCCCCGACCTGATTACTCGCTTGAATAGGATCCCTCACTTCTCCTCTTTCAGTGGTGGTCTGCTCATCCCCATCCTCATCCTCATCCTCACCATCACTATAATACTCAACATATACCTTAGCTTCTTCACCGTGAAGATAATGGTAAATGATATCCTTAATACCATTATCGTCATTAAAAAATCTCAAGCCATCCTTCAATTCCTTCCAAGGAATACAGTAATGTAGTTTTTGCACTTTGCATCGTAAAAAATACACCAAATCCCTCAGAAAATCAATATATGATGGCTTCCGAACATTGACATAAATAGTACCTTCATTTCCACCAGTATATTCCCAATCATCGGTGCCAATAAGAAACTCCCCACCATAGCAAACAATGATGCCTACCTGATTCGCGTCCATGTCGATGTTGCACCCAATGAAAAAAAAACAAATGTCATTACTTGTTGGGACCACATGACAAAATCAGCAACTTCACATGCAGGTCCTTGTCGTTTTGTTGTCAAGAAACAAATGCGACTAATCTCCCTAATTTGATGCTTTTACAAAAACAAAAGAAACCGAATTGAATAAACAAAGTGAGGTCCCACCACCCATTTTTCAATTCAATCACATTCGGTCCCCCTGTTTCCCCCACAGAAGCGGTCCAATTAATTAAATAAATTCGGTCCCACCACTATTTCCCCCCGAGTCGAGCCCCATTTTCCCCTCCGCGCCCTATTTTTCTATTCAGTCCCCACAAAAAAAAAAAAAGCGAACGAACGACGAAACCCTCAAATTTTCTATTCGGTCCCCACCACTTTCCCCCTGAGCCGAGCCCTCAATTTGCTCTCCACGCCCTAACTTGCCCGTCGGAACCCTAAATTTTTCACTAAATTGACCCACGTAGAGAACATGACAAACCTGAGTGAGCGAGAGTTGAGGACGCAGCCAGTGAACGAACATGAACGACGACGCAACTACAGCGGTGGCCGAGCAACAGCGGGCGAGTGAACGACGGTGGGCCAGCGAGCTACGACCAGCGGTGTCGAGCGAGAATCCTATACGAACACTATTTTTGGCCCATGTCGTTTTTTACCGTAGTGAATCCACTATACGACGATCGTTTTGTAGGTAATCCACGTGGAATGGTAAAACAACGTCGTTTCTTACGAAGAAAAGGAAACAGCGTCGTTTTATGCCATCCACCGTGGACAATATTAAGAGTTGTCGAATTTTTTTTTAAATATAAATGCCACGTAATCATTTTGGCCAGAATTTCTCGCCGGTGGCACCAAAGTGATCGTTTTTTCTCCAATTTGGCACTTAAGTGATTCGGCGGAAACTTTTGGCACCAAAGTGAGCGTCGTACACAACTTATAGCACCAATAGTGTACTTATTCCGTCAACTGCAGAAGGCTTGCTGGATGATTGACTCGGTTTGCTACAGCAGAAAACAAGAGATAGTGGGAGAGCAGCTTCGGTCGACTGATGCTGGACGAGTGGAGATTCACGGTCAACAAACCGACTGAGGGGATTGTAGAGTTGACTGGAACGTGGCAGTGAAATGGAGGGGGACAGATGATGGTGGAGGAGCATGAGTTGCTGCAGAGACGTCGAGCTGCTGGGGAATGGAGTGAAAGAAAAGAACAAGAACCGTTCGACCAACGAAAGAGAAAATGAAAGGAAAGCGGAGACAGCTGGATTCGAGGGAAAGGAATCGAAGGGGGGAGGTTGGCAATCGAAGAGGGAAGCAGTTGGCACAGCTAGCTTGTTCAAGAAGATTGAACAAAGGAAGGGGAAAGTCAACACTATCATCCATTTCATTAAATGCTTGTCCCCTAATTCTATCTAGCCAATTAAATCCATAATTAGCTCAAATTGATGCCAAAAATACAGCCTAGAACCATAGCTCCGAATTTCACTAAACTTTGGCTTCAATTCCTTAACGAAATTCCCTAATTCGACGTCAAATTTTGATGAAGAAAAAGCCCACACAGTTTCTACAATTCCCTTTCACCAAGTAGCTCGCTAAGGAGGCCAAAATTCCCTTCAATTTGGCCCCTCCGAATTTCCGTTCTTTTCCGAATCGTCCGAATTGATTTTCCATAAAAAATCCCGAGCTCGCCAAAAATTCTTTAGAGAATGAGTCAACGTTCCTAAAATAAATCGTGACATGACAGAACTTTCAATTTCTGAAATCGTGTTCAAATCCGCAGTTAATTTCAATTTGGCGCAATTTTAGCGTGACCTAGTCTATCGGGTAGCTTTTAGGAATTTTTAGTGCAATTGACCCATGGTCGATTATTTTTTTGCCACAATATACATCTTCAACCCATTGGCGACTCTCAATTGTTGTGAAAATCTCGAGGTTTCAAATACGGACACAAGGTACGAAAATGACAGAAAAATCGGTCTAGTGTCGTTTGACAGAAATTTTGCAATTAGGTGGAATCACCCACACACTAATCACATATCTCTATCGAATCGACCTATCTCCGGTCTCTGGTCGATTTTGACGGTGCCGTAATGACCCTTGTAGATTAGCACAGTCAAGCAGTCAATTCTGAGTCGAATTCTCAAGGTTATTGCGTTAAAATCCCTTAACGACTTCACCTAATAGGCTAGTTATCCCGTGAGTGGCCAACTCAGGGAATAGAACTATCGGCATGTCGATGAAAAGCCCAACTTATTTAAATCGAAAACAAGGCCTGAAATTCAGGATGTCACATACTCAACATGCATGTCTCCTATCGAAAAGTTATGAGTGTGTGATGATCATTTTTTATTTGTTCAATTGATGAAAAGATGAGTGCGTATTTGTTAAATTGAAGGATATTTTTATTTTTATTTTTATTTTTTTAATTACGAATTTACATTTTAAAAAATGAATAGTTGTGTCATTTTGAAACTATTTGTTCACAAAAGGGTTTCACTTTTTTATTAAGAACGGTTGTGGTTCAATAACTAATTGTCAATTTTTCATCTCTTTCTTATTTTTAATTGTTTCCTTTTTGAGAAATACCAAAATTGCAATTTGGTATGTCTCATTTGAGACTTTTTGTACCATAGAGAATATTTGCCAGTAACCATTAGCAATCGTGTGGGGTAAATAATTCCTTAAAAACGGTTTCTTTTCATGTCTCAAAGTCTGATTTCATTCTTCTCGATCAATTGTTTCCCAACATCTTATTCTTGCATTCTTCTTTTCTTTCTTCTGTGGGATGTCATTGGAGCAAAGAGTTTCATTGGCAAAACGATATCTAAAGCAAGGGTTAAATTCTTTGCACAACTCGACTGCAATTCAAAGTGTAATTTTGCATATCATTATTGAGTGTTAACTTTAGGAGTATCAAAGTCGTCACAATTGGACTCTCCACTTTATTCGTGAAGTACTAGCGTAGGGTGTGGGCGGGGAGCTGCACTTGACTGAAGTAAACGTTCCGCCAATGAAGTGGGTCACTTGGACTCGCACGCTCAAATGGCTCCAAAGGAGTCCAATAGCTGATGCTGATATATTCAATGATTCGTGTAGATCGGAGTCAATCACAGCTTTTAGTCCCGTGAGTTTCACACAAATCCCATCCCACAAATTTCAATGATTATATTCCATTTGGCTCCGTCAAAGTCCGTTCATTTCGCAGGAAGCACCGTTAAAAAAAAAGTCTTCCGAATTTTCTGACGTTCATCTTACGTAAATCTCACAAATGCCAAGGATACGTAGTCCGTTCATTTTGCAGAAAATAATGTCCAGAAAAATATTTTCTAGATTTTCTGTTCATTTTGGGGAAAACAACATTTAGGAAAACGTTCAAAGTTCGTTCATTTTGTGGAAAACAATGTTCAGAAAAATATTTTCCAGATTTTCCGGCATTAGTTTTACGAAAAATGAACTAGTCAGAAAAAACATTTTCTATCAACGGAAAAACCCTTTTGGAAAGCCAAAAACGTTTTTCTCTCTCTCTTTTATCTCACACTTTTGCACAACCCTGCTAGCCCCCTCTTCTATCTTTTTTCTTTTCTAAAAATTCAATTTTTAATTCTTTTTCTTTTTCTTTTTTCTCTTTTCCTTTTTTTGTTCTATCTTGGTTAGTCACACGGCCACAACGACGGTCAACGACCGGTCATTGCTCGAGCTCGTCACTTGCCAAATCGGCGAGCGCAAGCCTCAAGCTTAAGCTCGCTTGTGGCAGGTTGCCAATTGTCGCCTTGACCAGCAGCTGACCGAAGAAGATGAAGGAGAAAAGGAAAAATGAAAAATGAAGAAGAAAAGAAACAAATTAAAATTTTCATTTTTTTAAAATGAGTGCATGGAGAAAAATCAAATTAAATATTCCATATTGAATGGTTGAAAATATTTTCTAATTTATTTTTAGTTTTCAGCTGAATAGCGGAAAATATTATTATTTTCCTGAAAAATGACTTTCTATTTTCACAAAATGAATTACTGTAAGAGAAATCTCTATCGCTCATAAAAGTCACGATGGGGATTTCTTAGCTCTCCGGGTTTTCAGCGTACTTAGTTGATGAAAAATGTCAAATCGCACCGTCCAACAGCGTAATGATCGCCTTATAATTTTGGTGGATGGTCCAATGTAGATACAATTGTGACATCTGTTAGAGGAGTGGATGGGAGAAGAGAGGACGAACCAACGAATGGAGTAGCCGCGGAATGACCGCTCACTATTCTTCTTATAATATATCCTGAAAAATCGACATTACCTTATAAATCTCTTCGAAGTTTCCATTAGCACCGTTCCTGCCTCTTGTTTCTTCTTGCCTTGCTTTCATATCCACCCGCTTCCCTTGGGCTTTGAGTCATGCAACTCTTAAGCATTTGTTTTGCGGAATTCCCATTATGCCAATTGTTTCTTTGTATTGCTCTTGGCCTGTGCTTTAACCAAGTCTCCTCCAACATCAATGAAACAGATAGACTCGCCTTGCTCGCATTTAAGGCTGGCATAACTGGAGATCCTTTTGGCGTGCTCAACTCATGGAACAATAGCATTGAGTTTTGCCAATGGTATGGCATTATGTGCAGCCGGAGACACCAGAGGATAACGGTCTTGAACTTGCCACAACAAGGGCTTTCTGGATCAATCTCTCCTCATATAGGGAATCTCAGCTTCCTAAGGGACATTTGGCTCCAAAACAATAGTCTCCATCATGAAATCCCTTCGCAAGTTGGCCAGTTGCGCCACCTTCGATTCTTACGACTACAAAATAATTTGTTGATCGGTGAAATTCCCAAAAACATATCAGCTTGCTCTAACCTTGTCAAACTCAACCTTTACAGGAACCAACTAAGTGGAAAAATTCCTTCAGAAATCGGTTCATTATCAAAGCTACAACAATTTTTATTGTTCGGAAATAATTTCACCGGTATTGTGCCTCCCTCCATTGGGAACTTATCTTCATTGTATCTCCTTAATTTAGGCATGAACAACTTGGGCGGGAACATTCCCCAAGTTCTAGGCCGCCTGACAAACTTGGAAGACTTCAACCTTGGAGAAAACGGATTCTCGGGTATAATTCCATCTTCATTATTCAATCTCTCTTCGCTAACTATGTTTGATGTTGAAGACAATCAGATACAGGGGACTCTTTATGCAGGCATATGGCCCAAGTTCTTAGATCTTGAATTTTTAAGCGTTTTCGGGAACCAACTTGTGGGGCCGATTCCTCCGTGGATATCAAATTGCACAAAGCTAGTTCATATTCAAATTCTAGCTAATAAATTTTCTAGGAAAGTACCTTCTTTGGAAAATTTGTATAAGCTTCGTCGGTTTTTGGCCTATACTAATCAGCTTGGAAGTGGAAGACCTGAAGACTTGAGCTTCCTTTGCTCGTTAGTTAACAGCAGCGAATTAGAGGTGGTCGGTATTGACGACAACGAGTTTGGTGGGGTGTTATCTAAATGCATGGGTAGTTTATCCACCACTCTTACCATATTTTCTGCATGCGAGAATGAAATATCTGGTAAGATTCCCAAAGAAATCGGGAATTTTTCCAATTTGCAAGCATTGTTTCTGAATGACAACCATCTTTTAGGTGCCATCCCCTCAAATTTGGGGAATCTACAAAATTTAGCTAAACTGAAGTTAAGTCAAAACAACCTGGGGGGGACTATCCCATCTTCTTTGGGAAATCTAACCAAGTTGATTGAATTGTATCTTGAGGAGAACAACTTTCATGGGCAAATTCCTTCACATCTATCAAATTGCCGATCTCTTATTCTGCTCGATCTGTCCAATAACAATCTTAGTGGTGCCATGCCCCCACAACTTATCGGTCTCTCATCATTAGCGATCATTCTAAACTTGTCTTGTAGCCATCTAACTGGGATTCTACCCATAGAAGTTGGCAACTTGAAAGCTTTAACCGCATTGGATATCTCAAACAATTTGTTGGTAGGTGAAATCCCAAATAGTTTAGGTGATTGCATTGCATTGACATCGCTAAGGATGGGGGGCAACTTCTTCCATGGGTCCATTCCTCAATCATTCAGATGGTTAGGAGGTATTGAAGAACTAGATCTTTCACAAAACAATTTATCGGGCCAAATTCCAGCATTCCTAACTGTATTTCATTCCTTGAAACTTCTGAATTTATCATACAATAAGTTTGAAGGCATGCTACCACATGAAGGAGTCTTTAAGAATGCTACAGGTACTTCTATTATTGGGAACAATGAGCTCTGCGGTGGACTACCAGAATTTCACCTCCCCATATGCATCTCCAAAAGCTCTGAGAGTAGAAAGATTCATATGGTGATATTGTCCACTTCTGTTATATCCGGAGTTCTTGGGCTAGCTCTTATTCTAGCTTTTATATATCTTTGTTGGTTGAAGAAGAAAGTAAACAAAGAAGTTTCATGTTCGATGGATGATTCACGTCCAAACGTATCTTATGGAACACTCTTAAAAGCTACTAACAATTTTTCTCCAATGAATTTGATTGGTGTTGGAAGCTTTGGTTCTGTTTACAAGGGGATACTTGAGGAAAATCAAATCGCTATTGCGGTGAAGGTGCTTCATTTAGCCCATCATGGTGCTCTAAAGAGCTTCATTGCCGAGTGTGATGCATTAAAAAACATAAAACATCGAAATCTTTTGAAGATACTGACAGTTTGCTCGAGTAGTGATTACCAAGGAAATGATTTTAAGGCCTTGGTTTATGAACTCATGGATAATGGGAGCCTAGAACAGTGGCTACACCCTAATGCATCATCATCTCATGAGAATGAGCTTCCAAAAAGGTTGAACTTTATTCAGAGGATAAATATTGCTATTGATGTTGCTTCTGCATTGGATTATCTTCATCAACAGTGCCATATCCCTATCGTTCATTGTGATTTGAAGCCAAGCAATATCCTTCTAGATTCTGAGATGGTCGCACATGTTGGCGACTTTGGGTTAGCAAAATTCCTTATTGGATCATCCCTTGATTCTGTAGCCAATCAAATGAGCTCAGCCGGTCTAAGAGGGACAATTGGTTATGCTCCACCAGGTACTCTCTTTCTCTCTCTGTCTCCCTAAAACCAAGAAATTTTATTAACCTAAAAGTTGTTGATGTGTCTTCTTGTGTGAAATTTGGTAGCTAATGATTACTCTTATCGGCTTATGCACAATTGATTCTGATTTGATGATTTGCACTCCAATTTGAATTGCAATATGATCTAAATGTGTGGCAGAATATGCAATGGGATGCGAAGTTTCAAGAGAAGGTGATGTGTATAGTTACGGCATTCTCTTATTGGAGATGTTCACAGGGTTGAGTCCCACCGACGACACCTTTAGAGATAATTTGACTCTTCATAGTTATGTCGCAAAAGCTTTGCCTGAACAAGTGCTCAAAATTACGGACGACATCCTACTTCAAGAAAGAGAGAGCCATTTAGGCCCATATAGTTCTCCGTGTTGGCTTTCCAAAAGCGATGGCATATTTCAAGAGTGTTTGCTTATGCTGTCTAATATCGGAGTTGCTTGTTCCTATGAAGTGCCCGAAAGACGGATGAGCATCAGCGAAGTTGCAAATAAGCTACATCAAACTAGAGAGAAACTCTTTGCCTAGAGTTTACATGGACAAGGTGCACCACTAACAACTTATATTTAGCTGTTATACATTTAGTGTTGAATACGCAAACGGAAGTGGATAATCTATAACAAAGAACCAATCATTATTTTTTCCTTAAGATGACAGTTGATCATTATTCCCCTTCTGTAGCTATACATATTTAAATAGGCAAAAGGCCTATGGTGCACACGCATCCTTCAGTTCCGTTGGTTTACTTAAAACTCTATTTTGCTGCCATAGTATTTTAAAACGAATCCAAAATAAATTGCCTTGCTTCTTCTTCTTTTTTTCATTTCATTTTTATGATGCTCTTTAAGATGAATTGCAACAAATTAGCTATTCGAAATCTTAATTGAAGGAATTCTTGGTTTCTGCAGATTGACTAGGAATGGCTCGGTGTCGCTTTGATTCAATATAATCCAATGGCGGGAATTGATCTCTGTCCCTAAAGCTATGTTCAGTTAAGTATAGGCAATAGTGTTGCCCTGACGGGTGAATAAGGATGTACAGCTTTCAGATTCAGCATTCTAGCATGTGGTAATTTGAGGACACCTATCAGCGTTTGATGTGTGCAGCAGGAATTACTCGAGAATGCTTTAGCAAAATTATGTAACTTGTGTGTATTGGATTTTTCTTCGGGTGTAAGTGCAAATTCTTCAGCACTGTTATTTCTCATGTTTACTACTGCTAGTACTTTTATTTCCGCATTTAAGTCAAGTTGCCAAATCATCTAATCACGTAGGCATAAAACTTAGTATAGATATATCGATAGTCACTCTTTTTGTATGGGGATTCGTTAATCACATGGATAAGCAACTTTCAAAAATAGAAATTACTAACTACATTGAGAAATTACTGGTCGTCAATATGCTCAAACTTAATTCGCTAAATAAAAAGTGACCATTAGCGCAGAGAAATTACTAAATATAACAGTTTAAAAGTGAAGTTACTTTTCTTCATGACAAAATCAGTAGTCATTGTTATACGCAAACCTACTTTCCATGGTGGAAAGTAATGTTGTTCAAAGACTCACTAAGTATAATTCTTTTTGCCACTGGAGTATTATGACTTACCTAATTTTCACATGAAAGTTATTAATGATGTGGAGAAATCATCATTTATTAATAGGCCGAAAGTTAATTTTCCTCTTAAAAAGTTACTATTCAGGTTGAAATAATTCTAGTTATTAATAGATACCTGCATGCCTCGCAATGATGTCTCTTAACTGATGAGCAGGTTCATCGGTCAACTACGAAATGATTTTTACTGATTAAGCAATTGTTAGTCATAACAATGACCAGCTAAGGAATCGCGCTTGGTCATCAGTCTTCGGTTTATTTTCCAAAGTGGAAGACTTCAGAAATTTGCGGGCTTTGCTTGACTTCAAGTCAAAATCTGGAAAGGCATCTAGATGGATCCACCAATTCATCCCCTCGATACACGCACTAGGATAGACACAAAGTCAAAAAGAAACTCGTGCTATGTACGCCAGCATCTTGACTAATCAAGTTTCCAGCATTCAAAAATGCGCAAACATGGCTGGAGACAAAACTGAGCTTGCAATAGGAACATCACCTCTGCCTTATCATAGCATTCTTGTGGCTTCATATGTCTTCCATATCTTCATTCGCCTTTCGAATCTTTTCTCTCTTCATTCCGGGGGACAAGTTATTTCGGAGCAGCTTTTTTCCACCTTCAGCGCGCAATTATCCTGAAAGTAAACGAAACGAGCCACAAAAGCAAAGACTGGCTGAACTATCTATTAATCAGGTAAGAGGAACATTAAGGTGGCTAAACAGAAGGTTTAACTGAAATAATGTGTTATCTCCATTGCAGAAAGCCTGCACTCTTGTGGAAAAGGGCTGCGATGCGGTGATCGAAAAGTTTCATCGTTCAGGAGAGCAGCATCATTTAATTTGGAGGCACTTGCAAATTTTATTTAGGCATTAGCTGGTGGGGGTCTTATCCCGGAGCTTAATAACATGTCGGTGTAATACTGCTTACCCGGCATTATATCGGATATTATTTTCGCCCTTTTTTAAAGTCATTATTATCGTATTTTTATTTATAGTGATATTATGTCGTTTACATGATCAATGAGTGCAATTCAGTGAACTAGCAATGTATGGTCACATAGATAGATGTATATATGATTTCTAAAATGAGCAAGATTGTATTTGCAAATGTTTTCGTAAAGAGATCTTGGTGCCAAAATTGAGCATTATGCATCTCTAACATAATCAAGTCCTTGAGCCCGAATCTTTAATTTGTAGAATAAAACAAATGTCCCAAGTTTTACTCGGCCACTAACCGGCCTCTAATAGGTTAGCAGGGGACTCATTAAGTATGAAAAGATTTCCATTGTGATCGGTAGGGTTTGGGAGAACCCAATCAAATTTTAGCGCCTCCTCATGAGAGGAATCGTCCCCAGTAGTTGTCAATTCGTTAACCACCTCCGAGGTATATCCATCTCGAGAGGATCTTATTGTTTACTCACTGTTCACGTTATGTTCACTCATTGACCGGATCTTACAGTTCACTCACGCTCAATCACTGTTCAATCTTGATTGGATCTCACTGTCGACTCATTGACCAGAACATTGTCCAATCACTGGATCGGTATTTACTATTCACATCGATTGTATTTATTTAGCCAAAAGGTAGAGGAGTGGGACTCTATAACTGTGAAGTCGTATGAATACATGAAAAGTCTCCGAGTGAAAATGTAAGTGTCAACAAACACTCCTAAAAGTAGCTAATGGTTTTTCTGCAATGAATATAATCAGTATTGGAAGCTTTGGTTCTGTTTACAAGGGATACTCGAGGACAATGGAGCTACCATTACCGTAAAGGTGCTCCATTTAGTCCATCGCGGTGCCCTAAAGAGATTCATAGTCTAGTACAAGGCATTAAAGAATCAAACATCGAAATCTATTGAAGATATTTATTTCTCAAGTAGTAATTACAAAGGAAATGATTTTAAGGCCATGGTTAATCAATTCATGAACAAAGGAAGCCCGAACACTGGCTACACCTAAATGCAGCATTATCTCATGGGAATGATATTTCGAAAATATTAAATTTCATTGGGTGGGTAAATATTGCTATTGCCGTTGCTTCCACTTTGGATTATCTTCATCATCAATGCCGCATTCTCTTCATTAATTGTAATTTAAAGTAAAGCAATATCATCTTAGATGCTAAGATGGTTGCACATGTGACAAATTTGGATTTTGTGAAATTCCTTCTTAGATCATCCCTTAATATTATAGCTCAAGGTGTTTTTATGTTGGATCTATCCCTTACTTTCAATTTTTGAATTTTCCCTTGACCGTTAGATAATATAATCTAGATAATTACATTCCTCCATTTTGGGAAATTTTAAGAAAAAAAGGACCTTTTTCATTAGATGGGAATGAATAGGAGTGAGCATAGGTCGGGTTAGGCCGATCCACCACCTAATCTAGGGATCAACCCGCACATTGTTGGTATTTAAGTTTTGAGATTGAGAACCGACTCTGTTGAGCTTAGAGCCGAGGATTGGACCAATTTGTGGGTCTGGTCTGGTTCCGAGATCAACTCGGGACCAATCGCATTTCTGTATGAGCTGATCAATTGCTTTTCTGCCCCAAGTCCTTGTGTCTTACATAGTAATTCAACTGACTTTCGAATTGGCAGTGGTGGTGGTTGGTGTGCTTGTTTAAATTGGCCGAGACTTTCTGAATGATTGTAGTATAAATTTGAGGTATGCAGCGTCTATGGCTTGCGTATGAGTAATCAAACCATACAGCGTCTATGGCTGGCGGATGACTAATCAAACTATCATCCTGATGGAAAAGAAAAAAAAATCGAGGAATTAACGGCCGAGCTGCAAAACAAGAAAAGATTGTGTGTCGCATATCAAGAGCAGCTAACTGCATTTGTGAAGATCGTCGAGGAGCACAACGATCAGCTCTCGAAGAAAGTTCAGTCTGTGGTGAACAATATTAGAAAATATGAACCTGTGGACCCGGGCCTTATGAGGAGAAGTTAGCTTCGGCGTATAGGTGTATCCCTATACCTTGTACCGTGTCCTCCGTTTCCTAGCGCACTCTGTGTCTTGCTTTTTGCCGTCTCCACAGTTGCATCGGTCTTTATTGCTTTTTAGTTTATTCAGTATGCGTTGTGGCGCTTCCGTTAGGAAAACAGAATCGATGTCTTCTCATCTCCTCTCTTTTCCTCCTTTTAATAAGTGCAGATGAATGCAGAAGATGGCACGAGGAGAGCGACATGAGTTGAAAATATACGTTGTTACATGTGCAATTCGAGGGCTTCTACAAGAGGGTTAATGGTTAATGATCGCGAAGTAATCAAAAAGAGATGATTTAGCCTGGAAGTACGAGTAAATTGATCATCGGAGGATTGCACCGCTGTCAGCAGTGGTTATACTACATGCTTTATCTAGTGATGAGAGAGCACTCATGTTGTGCTTTTGATGGAAACACGGCGATTGGAGCCGACGGAAGCCCGGTCAGTATGACTTCTCTAGACTTGATGACCATGTGATTAATGGTCAAGAGGCATATTACAGTTCGTTATGTTCGGAGGGGAAAAAATAGCAAGTTTAAAGCTGTAGTTAAATTATATAAAAGTGATCTTCTTCTCTTTTTTTTCTAAGAGTAGTTTTCGATATGTCTATCTCAATCTGTACTGAGAATGTTGGATGTTTAATTATCGGATTTGATGGAATTTATCTTAATAGGGCTAAAAATTAGAGTGTGCATACTTATAAACGTGGAAATCACAAATTAATATTTTGTTTTTGAAATTGACATTTTCATGATGTTTTAGAAATGCCGTGAATAAAATTAAGCTTCTATTGAAGAATAATTTAAGGACTAGTTTTGTGACTAAAATAGAGTATAAAGGACTAAAATGGAACATAATATAACCTTTTTGCTAGAAATTTGTACATGTAGGCATCACGTATCAATTCACTGGTGTTGACTCAGTATATCCCATCCATATTTAGATTGAAAATCGAATTTTGTCTATGATTTGTCATGTGGAGGATTGAATTTGTCAGAAATATAGTGCAAGGACCAAAAGTGAATACTAGTAATACTACGAGCATGAGTTTTATAATTTTATGTTCATTGGCTCAAGTAGCTTTCGTGCTTTGGTTTTGACTTTTCTAAGCGAGTAGTGCTTATCTCTTCTTTGAATTCGCAAACTCATATTGTAAAATGATAATGACTAAATATATTATGTGCAATGTATGATTTGGTTGAGTGATGTTAAAAGCATATTTGTTATATAAAAACCAAATCAGACTTCTACTATCCTTTGACGGAATATTTTTTTAAGTAGTTTGATAGCTATTTGCGAATGGTTGAAAAATGCTTCGTGAAATAAATTGCGAAAAACTATAAGTACTGGTTTATGAAACTGGTTATAAAATGAATTTTGGTTATTAAATTGAATTGATAGAGGATATATGCCTTGGTTTATGAAATGGATTGTAGATTTGATTTGTGGATTATTAAAAGATGAGATAGTGGTTTAACGCTCATTGCGTTATGTTTATAACCTATTGAGAGGTTGAGTATGCATACAGTTGTCAATATATTTTTCAAGGCCAAGCCACTGGCTAATATAGGTGGAGATCTAGTTACCAGGAATCCTATATCACGGGACATTAAGTATAACTATAATTAGATATTGAGCGCTGAATTAATCAATGGAATTTATCATTGTTGGTTAATTTAAAATTGTTGTTGAAATGAGTATTTCTAACAAGTATAAAACTTTGTTAAATAACACATTTTGATATTGTGGGTATAACAAGTTAATGGTAATTTGTGTTAAAGACTGTCTTTCAGATAGGACGAAGACCGTTTCATATACCTATCTTTATAGAAGTTGCGATGTGACTATGGCGTCCGCGAGTAGGACCGCCGCAATAAAGAAGATGACAAGAAAAACTAGAAAAAAAAAAAAACAAAACAAAACAAAGAACGAAAAAGAAAGGTGGAATGACATGCGAAGAGAGATGAGTTGAAATAATAATAAAATTAATTTTTGTGTTGTGATATTTTTCACATGGGTTGCTAGTATCTTCAAGGTGGGCTGCCGAAGGTTTTGGACGTGGGACTTTAGTGTTACTTCCTAGAGTACATTTATTTCGTAAAAAATAAATATTTTGAAAAGTGATTATTCGTATTTCTTAAAAAATGCCAAATGAAATTTTTTTATTACTTATGAAAATATTTATACATAAATTTTTAATAATAATGAAAACATTTTTTCATTAATTATTTATTTTAAGCAATACAATTGATCAATTTAAAAATAATAATTTTCAAATTATTTATTTTTTGTCAAAGCTTTAGATTTTTGACAATTGCTTATATATTGCTTTTGACTCCTCCAGGCTCGATGACAATGTCATTAATGACCACGAGGCACGTTGTACTTAGATATGTTTTCAGGGAAAAAAAGAAGTAACTACAATTTGGAGTAACTCCCAGTCAAAATGAATAATTGTTTATCACTTAAGTGCAAAAAGCTAAAGTAAACATCCTGCATGAATGAACAGCATTTCTTTCTGTAATTAAAGGCTGTTGCATTAAATAGGAATCCTAGTTTCAGGCTCTTCTGCTAAATACGGCTGCGTAAACTAATCCAGGCATCTCATCTAGCCTGCAGTACCATTCGCTTTCTTCAATTCCTCTTTCTCCCTCCAGATCGCATGCACCTCATCCGTACGGAACCTTTGGGTGAAAGTCGACTCCTCTAATGGAGTTGATGTCCCATGAGCATAAGCAAGGAGTCCGGTGTATGCGATCATAGCACCATTGTCAATGCAGTACCTATCGTCGGTTGCATACAATTTGCCACCTCGCTCCGAGCACATAACTCTCATCATCTCTTGCAACCGCTCATTGCAACCCACGCCACCGACAATCAAAACATCTTTCTTGTCACAATGTGCCATTGCCCGCTCCGTGATTTCCACGAGCATTGCAAAAAGTGTTTCCTACAGCATAAAGCATCAAGAAAAACTTTAATCTCAGCTCAAATATTTTGTCGGAACAAAGGTGACTCTCCAGAGATGCAGTTAAGCTAGTAAAAACTGCTAATTTTTAGAGATGGATGCAAGTCCTATTTACCTGTAGAGAGTAGCACAAATCTGCAGGGGTGCACTCATTATTTTTAAGCTTTTCTTCAGCAGTAGCTTCGATAAAGCTCAAGATTCCACTGAAAGATACATCCATCCCTTTGACAACATAAGGAAGATCGATGAATTGTTCTCCCTTCTTGGCAAGCTAGTAGAGATAAGAAGCGTATCAGTCAACAGGAGGAAGAAAGTACTTCCATTCTCATGATATGAAAGGGTTCAGTGAGAAAGCAACTGCACAAGAAAAACAACGGTAAACTACGCCCATTTTAGAGAAGGCAAAACAAGATAATCAACGAATCCACATAATAGGCAAATAGAGCGGGATCCTAACTCAATAATGGGAATGATGCATACAAAATTATGAACCATATTATACCCACCGTAATAACATATATAATGTTTACAAATAATCGCAGTGACGAGACCCTTTCTCTACCAGTTGCAGCCCTCTATAAGGATCAGTTAATGCTATCATATTCCATTCAACAAGTTTTCAATGAGATCCAAATACTCAAGATCTTTGTCAAAGCTTCCATCCACATTTTGTAAGATATTTCCAACCATTTTTTACCGACATTCCCAACATAACATCAATACCTTCTCACTAGAGCTTGTACATTGTTATCTTTTCATGTGTTCAAATGACCTAAAATGAACTTTTCTCATGTTATCCTCCATTAAGGCCGTGCTAACTGCTTCTTAATGGCACTCGTTTCCTTTCGTCTTTTCTAAAGCCCACACTCCAGCAAAGTATTCTCTCTGCAAAATGTTGGTACTGGACAGTTGGACACACAGCATTCCAGGCCATAAATTCATCTGTATAATACTAGCATGAGGTGCAAGGCCAAAGTCTATTATAAGTGTCATTATAGCATTTCTAACAGGTTATCATATGCATGGTGAAAACCAAAGTACCAAATACATGACACAACAATTGACTAAATCCTAACATCAATGAAATAACTGAAGGTCAGCAAAAGGCCACAAGTCCAACTTAAAGCAGAATGCACAAACCAGAGACCTTCATGTGCACTGCTGGTGACATACCTGCTCAATGTTGTATCCAGGGCTAGGATCGTTGGACAGTGTCAAGACTCTAGCAAATCTGTCCAAGCAGTTTCCAACAGCAATATCAACAGTCTCTCCAAAAATCCGATACCTTCCCTCACTGTAAGCAATGACCTGTGTATTTCCACCACTTACATACAACACAACGGGATCATCAGCACCAGTCACAATCCTGCCCATTTCAATATGTGCCACACAATGATTAACAGCAACAATCGGTTTCTTCCACAGCTGTGAAAGGATCCTAATGACAATAGCAGAAACTTGCAGAGGGGCTCCCATGCCTGGACCCTTTGTATAACAAAGACAGTCAATATCATCAGGAGTCACTTGGGCGGTTCTCAGAGCTTCTTTAACCAAAGGAAGTACATGCTGGAGATGGTGCTGAGCAGTTTCTCGTGGAAGAAAGCCTTGTCCAGGAGGAGTGATGTAGGTATGACGTGGATTAGACAAAATATCGCTGTCAAGAGTGACCACCCCAATGCCAATCTTGTTGGCTGACCCCTCGAAACCAAGGGCTATCATTTTCTTCATGTTTGCAGGTCTGTTCTTTGCACAGTTTCAAATCCTCTTAATTGACAAACTGATATAAATAGGAAGAAAAAGTTAAGCAAAGAACAAGGTGAGGGAGAAGGATACTTCAGGTGTGCAGCTAACTAAAGTAAGTCAACGTGTATCTATGTTGATGCAAAGAAAATGGCACCAGCAATAGCAGCTACCCACACATACAAGAACCTAGAAAGAGAGTATGAAGTACTGGCTTTCAATAGCCTAGCATGTAGTCCGTATGTTGCAAAAAATTAACTTTTACTAAAGTGATGGCTATGAACAGTAGATACCCACTGTGAGGACCAAATTGTTGGAAGACAGATGTAGTATGTAGAGAATGGTTGAATCCCATTGGAAGAATTAAAAGTGAAAAACCAGAAAACAAGGGCATTAATATACACTCTACAAGTTAATCTCTGAGGCACGGTTAATACTCCATGGAAAGATTTACAGACAAAATCAAAGCAACTAATTTGATAAGATGCAAGAAGCAAAGCAACACTAAATTGAAGAGCTACCATTCAGCAAGTCAAAAAAGATTGAAGAATGCAACACTGGGCCTGTATCAACAGAGTAGAAGACAGCATTTTGATTCAGCCAAATGGGAAGAGAAAACAAAATGGGGACCTACACGGCAATTTATGTAACACAAAAGAAACATTAAACAGAAACAGGGAAGCAAAACATGATCCCAGAGAACAATCATGTTGAAGTGGGAGTTCAAAATGATAAAGAAAGAACAAAAGGAAAACTGTAAGTACACTAACAAATATCCAGTCATCTCCATTGCATGATTTACTTCAGCTTGATAGATGCCAAATTGAGAATACCCAGAAGTGATATAATACCAACATCTTTAAGAAGCAATACAAATACAGCATCTTGGGTCTAGCGCTTAAAACACCCAGGGGAAAAAACCATTTGACACTGTAATTTCTTCTATTTTGTCCTATACCAAGAGCATCCCAAATAACAGGAAAAGTCCAGTTTACACGGAGTTTGTTCGGTTTGCCCAGATTTCACACGACAAACTCAAGTTGCAGAATACTTGCACATAATCAACTCTTAATTTCAGCTAAAAAGATGTAATCTTTTCCTCTAGCAGAAACAACAATAGTTAAATATGGATACATGACCAACTAATCTCTCTGACAAACGAATTTAAAAACCAACAGTTACCCATGATTCTAAAGCAGACCCGGACCGTGTATACGTGATATCAGTCCTATATCGAAAGATTGTTTCATAAAATGGACCCGACAGTTCTCGACCTTCAAAAACTAAGGCAAAATGGCCTCAAAAGTTCGCATAAATCTCATTCAGAGGGTTTTCATTCAACTAAAGACGAATTACAGTGGATGAGAGAGAGAGAGAGTACCTGCGCTGGAGAGAGAGTGGCGGTCGAGCGTTTGGCGAGTCGCTTCAGTTTGGGCGTGCAGGGTCTGAATTCAAGCAAAAAATCCCTCTCTTTCCCTTCGGAAGGAGTTGCCAAAAACCCTCATTTATCTCCCAATTTGGAAAATTATTTGCGTCTGTATTTTCACTTCACATTATTGCCAGTAATTGATAAAGGCCGACGCTATTTTTACATTATAAATGACTAAATTATTTGACCAAAAAAATGATTAAATACATCCCATTTACACTAAAAAGACAAAACTGCCTTCAATTGCAGTTTCAGGAAATGGCCCTACTCCTCATTTTTTCTACTTTTTTCTATTTTTTATTTAGGATAATTATCATAATTAATCATTTCACGAGTTTTATTTTTTAGTGAATTAAAAGATAAGCGAATTCTCAAATATTCCTATAATGTTTTATATGCTCCGTGTAAATTTATCTTACTCAAAGTAAGGAAAAGAGACATTTTGTGATACAATAAAAAAATTGAAAAGTCTATTCTTCATCATTGATTTTATAATGACCTCTTTATTTTTTGTCCCTCTTATATCAAAAGCTCACTTCCTTGGTAAGATTAACATATATCAGGTCTCTTTATTTACTATATCAAAAAATTTACATTTTTCTTTACTAAATTGGTGAGATATTTTTATACAGAGCACACAATACGTTAGAGGAATGTCTAGGAATATACTAAAAACATTACGTACAATAAGGTATCTTGATATTTTTTTTGTAAACAAATCATGAATGACATTAATTTTTGTCAAACCAAAATAATGATATTTCATTTACATTTTCAAAAAAAAAATCTTACTTTATGCAATGTTTTGATTTAATTAAATTTCATTGACTTTACAATTTATTCATAAATTTAGTTGACAACGTAGAAAAGAAGTAGATTTTTTTTTTTTTTGGAAATTTTAGTTTTGACAAAACAAATTTTTATGGAAGTAATATCTTACAATAAAAAAAGACATTGTACCTTTAATATATATAGAAAATCTACAATAAACAAAATTAGACATATGAAATTCTTAAGTAATGGATAAATAAGGAAAGTAAATAAATTTGGGACCACCGATTTTTATCGCAATTAAATGTAGAGGGTAATTGTGTCTTTTTTGTGAAGATTAGGTGGATTTAATCACACAAAGGATGGAAATAGCATCGTCCTTTATAAATCATTAATTTACTCATAGTTATAATCTAGAGTTATTACAACTCATAAAAATAAAAATAAAAACCGGCAAACAATAATTTTGAGTATGCTATGCTATTCCGGAATCATCGCTTGTCAATTATAACAAGTACTATTTTTTTCGTAGAGCGAATTAAGCTATAGAGAATCTATTAAATATTATGCTATATATCCTATGATCACCAAATAGTTATTTATTCTATTCATGTCCTATTCCATTTGGGAACCAAAAAGACCATAACAAGGCACACTTACTCTTTAGTTCCAGCCTTTGTTTCTTCCCCTTTTCTTCATTTGATAGAGTAAGATAGTGTCGCTTTCGGTATCACGTAAATCCTACGTCAAAAAGCAATAATACTAAGTTACCAACCAAAATATGTATCTATTCCCGTTGCAATTGAACTGAACCGAACTGAACTTAACACGACCTCAAATTCAAGTGTGTTTCATTTGATCATATCGAACAGATGCTGGAAATTATAATCGTTAAGTTCCACAAGCGACTTGATGTCAAAAATTTTAGTTGCCGTAATCTGGCACAACGTCTTGCACAGGATGTAGCGCACTGAATCCTGAAATCTTTCCCATCATTACCTATAATACAACAAAAGAACCAAAATCCTGTTACTTAGGAATACCTGAACTGGAATAGAACAATCAATTGGATACATGAATGAATGCTATATGGACCATGACCAACTATAAAATGAAAGTGCATAAAAAATTGGTTGGTGTAATCTATTCAAAACTAGACATATCGACAAGGATTTCATCATATCATCTTTCGCCACGCAGTCCATCATTTTACAATTTGAACCAGACAACAGAAAAGAAAAAAGGGGGAAAGAAAAGGAAGAGATGCTGCAGTCTATCTCTAACTTTGCTGCTCTCTGCTTTCGATTTCCTTCACGTTGTCTACTATGTGCTGGATCTTTCTTGCCAGACTCTCATTGTGATTCTCAATGTGCTCGAAGATTAGTTCGAGATGCCTTTTATATGTTGCAGCTCGCTTTTTCTCTATTGCCAACTGCTGCGACAATTCCCGAATCTTGTCATGCTCATTCTGTGGGAGAAGAATGGAATAAGACATGTGAACTATAGAATTTTTTAGAAAAACCATAACAGTGCTGACAAGAGCTTTCGCATATAGTATAATGGAGTAGATAATCGCTAGCACTCAGGTATATGAAAGATCGGCCATAATTTTTCAAGGAAAAAGTAGACTCATACACAAAATAATCCAAAAACAGAGAACTGAGACTGTAGCGCAAGTGACAAGGCATCTCAACTATTATGATGCTTTTATGAAATCAATACCTTCAAAAGAAACGTTTTAGAGACGATCACTTTTAACAAAACAATTCCATGACATAATTACTTCGTCAGATAATCGTTTTCTAGCCAAAGGCAGACCATGAGAATTTTCTCAACCTCTATAGTCATACATATCATGAGATTTCGATCCGACTCACATCGGCTCACCTTATGTAACCCTAAAGCCACAAACTTTTGTTATTTTTAGCAAATGCCCACCTCCCTCTTGTGTAAAGCTCCCAGTCAAGTGGTTACACAGGCTCAACAAACTTCCCAATAGCTTCTCAACAATGAGAAGTCTGAGATGGACAAATAACAATATCAAGTGCAGGCAAAATAATTGACCCGTATCCCATTAGAAATGCAGTGCTTCTCTGAAACATGATACAAGGGATTAATTTGTCTGGTTATGTCTTAACTCTGTAAATAATTTACAATCAGATGGCATGTAGGACTTACCCATCATCACAGCTACAATTCCTAATAGCAATAGAATGATGGTCTGATGGCTAAAACTAGAGTTAAAAGGATGCAATAAATGTCCAGAGATGGAAATTCCAGAGTTTCATGATTTTCTGGGACAATCACAAAGTTACAACATTATTTTCATCATCTAATAATAAGCACTGTCATGTGGAATCAATATTGGCAAAGTCAGATCGGAGTGGCTGGCTTCCCTAGAGAGAATAGATACATAGCAAAGTAGTTTAAATACTATAAGGAAGATAAAATATCAACAAACTTTCAGAAAAAGTCAGACAAGTGAATGAAGTATGGGTTTTTCCATGACAAGAATGGTTACACTGCCAAGGTCAATACCAATATGTCCTTTTGATAGATATTTTCATTTTGGATAGCTTAATGTACCGATGTGTCAGTATTGGCTTGTGATATTCTCTACTTTAGGATGACATATGTGTTGAGGACATGATGTTGGACAACTGCACAGTCTTGTGCCATGTCGACTAGAGCAGGAACTTTATAATCCTAACTGAGAGTAGACAAACTATTATAATATTATTCAGTGTAGCTATGAAACAGAAAGTGACAACAAATACGCCAGAAGGCACTTTCAAGAGGATAAAACCAATCAGTAGAAAGAAAGTGCTAAATCAACAGAATAATAATGGAACAGAGGCGCAGCTGACTGTGATTAGTCAGAAAAGGTCGTCAAACAGTTAGCACATTTCTAAACTTCAAATGTAGGGACTCTCGCTGGGGAGGATTTTGTTCTCCAAACCTAGAAAGCTATGGTGGAAATGCTCAGCTGCTATGCTAACCGACGACCTCAGAGATACCCATGATATGCTAACTAATAAACAGATAAGCGCCCCCATTTATGGACAGTCCTCATTGGGGTGTGTGTGTGGAATACAAAAGAAAATGAGCAACCACCATGCAACTTTGAGAGGATCATAAAATAAGTGAATAACTAATACCAAGCTTTCTCATGTCTCTTTTCCTAAGGGCCATGGCAATAGCTTCAAGCAAACATTGAGAGGAACATAAAATAAGCAAATAACTAATAACTAGCTTTCTCATGTCTCTTTTCTTAAAGTCCATGGCAATAACTTTGAGCAAACATTTACAACATAAAATAGAAGAGGAACAAGAACTTACAGGATATTGATCATAGATGCAGTCCCTCCGGCCTTTGCCAGGTGACAAGGTATGAGTATGTTCCTTCACAAACTTTGTGACGACCCATTTGCCTGTATTTATTTTCCGCACCAGTATCATGGCCCTACAACCGACTCTCGTCTCTGCCCTTTGCCTGACAATTTTCTCACGTTTATCTGGCATCCTGTAGCCCTCTTTGTTGCATACGAAAGCCCGACCAATAGCCGATCCGTCACGCCTCGACCGAGAGAGTTTGCTCACCCGAATTATAAATCCTACCCGGGTAGCATATGCATTATAAAACCCATGTGCGGCTGCTTCAGAGTCAAATTCCTGACCCACATAGGGCTCATCATCTGCTGAGGGCATCGACACCGGTGGCATGGCGCCGAGAATGTCGTCCCTGTCCAACGGATCATCATTCATCTTTACCTCCACAACCTGCTCATACTCCCCTTCAACAGCACTTCCGCCCACTTCATTCTCATCAACCGCCTGACTACTACTCTCAGCACCAACTGAACTCACCGTCCCATCTCTACCAAAATCGCCCACCATATCCACTGCCGAATCAAGGAAACAATCTCATAATCCGATAATAGGCACACAAATTACATAAGACACAAGAGTTGCATTGACAAAATGCAACAAAGAACTCCATCATTCACTCGCTTCCCGAAAACCACAAACACACACACAAACAAAGAACATGACCATACCCACATCGCAATAATCCCCTCCATAGACTCAATCTTGAAAAAGATTATGGGGGATACAACAACCCTTCCCCAGTGAGATTTATTTGAATTACCCCCCATTAAAAAGGCAATAGGAAAACCCAAACTCAAGAAAATTTCATGGATTTCAGCTTCCTGTTCATGTCACGCCTCATGAAGCAATACAACCTCATAAGGGTTCCCATGACAAGGAACCCCCGACCAGAAAGATGGAACCTTTGGCAGCTTTTCGAATCAAACGGGCAATCAATTCCACAAAGAATCTATTTTCGCAACGAGTTCAACGCAGACGCCCAAGATGAAATCCAACCCACTGCTCTAACTTACTGGGTCTATATGTACCGATCTTCAAATCCCCGGTTGAACGATCGCCGTGGTGGCGGTCATGGCCACCGTCGTCCGTGCCGACGCGCCAGCGAGCGAGACACAGAGAGAGGAAGGGGAAGAGAGAGAAAGGGAGGGTTCACGCAGCGAATATGGGGACTCATCTGGGGCGCACGTGGCGGGCATCCATTGGCGAGCGCTCGGGAGACGAAGTCAACGGTTCTGGTCAAGCAGATGATGTCCCGACGCGTGTGAAGTGTCGTGGGAATTGCTCGCTCGAGATTGGAACCTCTCGGGTTCTATTCGGTTCGGACCCGACCCGACCCGTCCCCGATGGGGAACAAAGGGAGCACAATTTTCAACTTTTGGGACACGGGTTTTAATTAATTTTTATATATTATTAGAGTTAATACTACAGAAACCCCAAATTAACATATTTGAGATAAATTTATCTCATATCATAAACAGATATACTTATAATAAATTTACTCAAAATTAATATTTTGACAATAAAAAATCCCAAATTGAAATTATGACAAATTTACCATCAATTAATATCCATTAAATTAAATTAATATCACAAAAAATCATCAAATTAGTATATTTGTGATCAATAGAGGGCAACAAGCATTATGCAACTTAGCAAGTTGACAATATAATTTAACAAAAATTAGCAGATAATAAATTTGTCATATGTGTACCAATTTGAAGTTTTTTGTTGTCAAAAAATTAGATTATGATAAATTTATTATAAATGTACCAATTTGAATTTTTTTTTAATATTAACCCATATTATTATTACAGGTTGGGAAGGACACCTTATTGTGTCTCTACATAAAAATGATGCAATTTAAACAATCATTTATAACTAAAATGAAAATCATAAAAGAAGCATCGTTGGACTAAATTTTGTTAATGGGTTTATGTTTACTTGATGAAGTTTCATGTTTTATTTGGGGAACCGAAAGTTAATTATCCCATTAGTATTTTGTTAAGGCCAAGTCCTACTCATAATGATATTGTCCACTTTGAGTCGAAATCCATACAGTTTTGTTTCTCTAGGCTCCCCCAAAAAGACCTTGTTGTAAGTTACGATAAGTAACATCACATTTAAGACACTTCACCTCACCACATCAAGGCGATATTAGATTCAATTTATTCTTACTCCCACGCCATCTTAAAGTTTAAGCCACACCTTATCCAAGCTCTCTCTGGTCTCGGCGGTCACTTCCACCGACCAGGTCATTATATATTTCATTTAAAAGAACTTAATTTTGTGATTAACCGTAAGGACATGAGTTCTCACTTGTCTATTTACTAAACATCATGTTAAGAAATAAATATTTTCCGTCTAATAATTAATCGCCATAAAACGAAACCTATGTGGAAGAATTATTTATCGCCTTACAATATGGGAAAAAAGGAGAAACAAACAATTGAAACTAGTAAAAGAGAAGCATAAAAAAAAGTCCTAGACAAGCTCTCAATTAAATTTGTCCCGGCAAAATTTGAAATAAAAATATCACTACTAGTTCCGAGAGATATATGAAAGAATAATGATTTCCGAATATTTCAGATTATATTAAAAAATAACAGGAATACGCTTTTGTTTTCTTTTTCCTTTTTTGGAGAAACCTGGTCGGACGTGCAACCGGAACTAACATTAATCGACGCAAATCATCAAACATCTGGAGCGCAAGCGTTAATAGCGCCTTCTCTCTCTCTCTGGCGATACTTGAAATGGCGTAATGGCGAGCACTTGGCTGCGCAATTTGCTTAGAGCTTCTTCTCTTCTCAGACCATCTTCTGCCTCCGCCTCCTCCTTCAGGTACTTTCTCTCTCTCTCTCCCTCACTCCGTGGCATGGTGATGAATTGAAGGAAGTGGGTGAATCCGGGAGGTAACTTAGAGGAACCAAGGTTTCTCCTTTTTAGTGTAACGAGTGAAAAGTATCGGTTTTTTTCACGATACTGAGCTAATGGGATGCTGAAGTGCTGTTACTGCTTAAATCAGCGTCTCAAACGCATGGGTATCGAATGTTTGGCTAACCATTCCGCCTCCCCAGTTTGATGGAATGAAGGCGAATGCATTGCCAACATCTGTTCTTCGGCTTCTTTCGGTGTGGTTCTAGTGTAAACAGCGCGACTTCATGGTAGTCTGGTTTTTGAGTGGCTTGATTGGCAGTATTGGGATGTGTAGGTGTAGTGTGCTGGAGCTCTTTGATGATTTGAGGAGGAAATTGGGTGATGACCGCGTAGAATGATTCCTGGCAGTGGGGATTCTCGACTGTCGAACTGTTAATGATGGGTGGTTGAGTTTGCAGTGTGCATTCGGTTCTTGTGTTTCAGTATGTCTCCAAAGATGCTTGCTTGTTTCATTCGGGAAAAAAGAGAGACAAAAAGACTGATTCCTACCCGTTTGGATTGATTGATTCTTTTGAATTTTCTTGATTTCTGGTGCTCTTCTGTAAATTATGGTCTCATATAAACCGACATTGGTGCTTAGGTGGAGTTGAACTCAAAGAACTAGTACTACAGTTTAAGTTAAAAATATTTTCTATTGCTCGACTTGAACCTCCATGTCCTTTTTCTTTTTTGGATTTTCTTGTTGTTGACTTGGATTGTATCCCTTTGTTAGGCCAATTCTACTATCAGGAAGCCCAACTCTCTCTTCATCTAAGCACTTGCTTCTGGGAAACCTGGCAAATACTTCATGGTCGTTTAGAAACTTGAGCTTCGGATCTGTGAACTTTGTTTTATCCGAAGGGAAGCCCAAGTTTGAGACACATGAGGTTGATCCTCCAAAGAAGGAGAAGTGGAAGAATAAGAAGAGGTTCAAGTTACAAAAGAAGAGAGAGAAGCAGAAACGAAAGGCAGCCAACAAGAAGGATCCAAGGCATGTTGGGAAGAAGAGGAAGCAAAAATTTGCAAATGCAGAGGAAAGGATCAAGTACAAGCTTGAGAAGGTGAGCTGTCACAGTAGCATCTATGAAGTTGGCTGATCCATACTGTTAGTCAATCAGTTAGAAGTACCTTGTCAATGGGACTGCTTATCTGGATACAGACTTGTGATTAATCTACATTAACATGGTTTATGAGAATGAAAGCAACTCCTCTTATAATTTTGCTATAAATAATCCCCTCACTTCTTCAATCGTAGATGATAGAAGCAAAATCTATGTTCCACTTCGCATTTACCTATAAGCCCCTTGTTTCTTCAATTGTGCTGCATAATTTTGTCACCAAACCTGTTAGGAACTTTTCTTCCATATATCTCTTTGTCATCACCTTACTGCTTTGTTTGGGAGAGAAGGGAGGGGGAAGAAAATCAGAGGTGGGTGTAGAAAATTTGACAAAAATCAAATTTTTCTGGGAAGGGATTGAAAGGAAAATGTAAGATTTTTCTCCATCCACACTCATTGTCCTCCCCACTCTGTCTCCCAGACAAAGTGGAAATTCCACATAAGCTCTTGCATAGTGGGATTAACCTGACTGCTTTTCCCATAATTTTCTTGGGGTACCGTGGGCACATTTCACCTGCTTTTATTTGTCATTGTCCTATCTGAATGGATAGCACATCTCTCTTTCTGAAGATTCGTAAGAAAATGAAATCCAGTTATATTGTTCAGTATGATGGGTTTGCCAGGCACAAGTTCCCCACAATGATCTCTTCTGACCTACCTTGGTTTTTCTGTGAAAAGCATTTTTTTAGTAAACCTTTGGGCTGCCTCGTTAGGTCAATCTGTGTGTTTATCACTACCTCTAATACTTTGTTTAGCATGATGGGTTGGCATATGTTGTGCTTCAATTTGAGTCATAGTGCACATGGTGTCTCCTCATTGATGTTTTGTGTTTGTCAACTCTTCTGAAGAGTGATTCGTCATAGCAGCAGAAATGTTTCAGGCATGAATCCAGCCCAACTCTGGAAGTTGTTAGGATTCCACATAGTTGCAATTATATTTTAATCCTTGTTTTAAGCTAATCCGGATTCCATAATCTTATTAGATGATAGTTTTTCTCTCTTTGAATTGCAGGCTAGAATTAAGGAAACTTTGCTGATCGAGAAGCTCAAGAAGTATGAAGTCGCTAAAGTGCAGGGTCCTGTGGTCAAACCGGATAATTTAACTGGCGAGGAACGGTTTTTCCTAAAAAAGATGGGCCAAAAAAAGTCTAATTACGCACCTGTTGGTAGAAGAGGAGTTTTTGGAGGTGTCATCCTTAATATGCACATGCACTGGAAGAAACACGAAACTGTTAAGGTCATTTGCAAGCCCTGCAAGCCAGGCCAAGTTCATGAGTATGCCCAGGACATTGCCAGATTGAGTGGTGGGATTCCAATTCAGATTATCGGAGATGACACCATTATATTTTACAGGGGAAGAAATTACGTGCAGCCAGAAATCATGTCACCTATAGATACATTATCCAAGAAACGGGTATGTCGCCTGACTTTGATATTTCTCTTCATTTAATAAGTAAAGTTTCCACTGTATTAAGCATTGTCAACCCAGCCATTAAGATGCTCTTGATGTGATTTAGATTATGAAATTGTACTGCCTGTATATCTTACATTTCCTTTTGACTTATACAGGCAATTGATGTAGATATGCTAAACTCGTATATTGTCCCTTGTCTTTTTAACTATTGTGGTCCTCTTAATGTTGTTGTTTCCATCTTCATCACTATTTGCTCATTTGGTAGTTTTAGGTATTCCTTCATTTTCACAAACGTTATTTAGGATTTATTTTGAAGTTGATATGAGAACTACTGATTCTTTCTAATCATCGTCCTACATCAATTTGGAGGAAAATATTCTAAAAGGCTCAACCCCAACTCTTGCTTAATTGTTTATTCCTATGAGCTGGAAAGCTCCCCTGCAGTTTGGTGTTGTTACGACATTGAAAATGATCAAACGTGTTATCGTCCATAATGTAATCCTTCTGCTGCAAGAAAAAGCCGGTGATCTGCGGGCACAGAGCGGTGGTTGTAATATTAATTGTTGATACAAAGTAAGAGCGAGTCACATGATTGAGAGAAACTAAAACATGATGGACATTTGAGTTTTTAAACAATGTGAGAGGTCACAAGATTGATCACGCTACAGTTAAGAGTGAAGTTTCCGGTATATACCAGGGAAGTAGCTGACAGAATGATATGAGTTTCGGAATGATTTTTAGTGATTTGGCACTTTTTATTTTTTTTGCTACAGACTAATCAAGGAATTCAAAGTAGTGTGGCTCTAGCGGCTAACCATACCAAAAACCCCATTCAAAGCTCATTATGTGAAGTAAAGGGTTTTACTGGGAACTTCTTGAATAGAGTTTTCTGAACTTGATTTAGATGTTTGTTTGTCATACTTTGCACAATACTTGGAAGCCTTATCATTTGCCATTCATACCAGTTAAATAACAAGCAGGCATACTTGCAAGCATTCTCGCTTCTATAAAAGTCAGGATGCTTGTTTGGTCTAGGGGAGTACCGAGAAGTTACGCTTTGTATGTCTACTTATTTGGGGAATATCAGTAGTTGTCCCATCTGGTTTTCACTCCATTAAGAAAAGGCAGAAGAGCTGTTGCAGCCTAGTATACGTTCTTATCTTATAAAACTATATCAAAGTACATGATTTTGGAGCCCATCCTAAGAGAGGTGCTAACTTTATCTTACATTTAAGCAATCGTTGCCTGGTAATATTGATTCTTTACTCTGGTGGTAACCAACTCCATGTCCTCTTGCAGGCTCTTGAAAAATCTAAGTATGAGCAGTCACTTGAGTCTGTGAGGCGCTTCATTGCCATTGCAGAGAAGGAACTCGAGCTTTACTACAGGCACACAGCACTCTATGGAGACCCAAATAGCAGGAATCCCATAGCAATCTTGGAAGGTCCGGTACAAGGTACAATCGGATCCAAGGAAGTTGAAAGCTTGGAGAAAGAAAGACAATGTGCGACAGACAACAGCCTTTCAAGAGATTACTCACCACTGGAAAGTGATTTTTCAGATCTATCTGAAACAGAATCGGAGGATGGTTCTGCAGATGACATGTCCATTAGTGAGTCAGATGCTGAATATGGCCACACTCATGATATCAGCAATGAAAGAGTAGGAAATTTTTCAGGCGTAGGAGGTCACCCTACCCATGACTTGGTGCGTTCTTCGTCTGCAGATAGTTCGAAGTTTGGCAATCATGACAAGCTGATAGGAAAAACAGAGTGCATGAAATCATGATACTTGTGGATGTCTGATGCGGAAATCAAAATTATCGTTGCTATCTGGTTTGGTTGAGAGTTTTAAGCCTAGTGGGAGGTATCAGTAGAAACATAACCTCCTGCGTAGCCAGATCCACCTATCATCGCACGCATAACCATAAAAAAAAAAAAAGATTGTTAAAAAAGCATGAGCCATCGTTAAAATATTATAAAGTTGATGATTCCTCTCAAGAATTTGATTATTGGGTCGTGCATTTTCGTGCATTTTCGTGCATTTTTTTTTGGTAGTTCACGGGATGGTCGCCCCTCCAACAAGAAAAGGAAAAGGAAAGCGAGAGATTTGATAGCATTGCAACTTGCAAATGCACTTTTTGGCTGAATGAATTACAGAAACCACTGTCTACAGGGAAAAATGCACATTTCCTTTTCTGTCATCAAGATGCATATCACGTGAGGCTCTCGAGAAAATTATAACTAATATGTTTGAGGACACTAGAGGTTTTCTGTTAATTTTTTCGTCTAAAATAGTCTACTGATAGGCACTGGGAGTCAAAATGTCTATCGCGGGTGTTGTAGTGAGAGGAGTTAAATCAATCTTTGAATGTCATAAAAGAAAAGAGTCAATACGTGAGAGGTGATTGAATCTAGCCACATAACAGTACAAAACTTAGGAAAAAGTATCCCGACAGTTCTCGTTCCACCACGCAGAAAACATTGTAATGATCTTGCTTCTAATTTCTAATTCAACTTTGCAACAGGGGCTGAATGTTTGACCTGGAAAGAGAATAAGTGAACACAAAAGACGAATTGCTCAGTCAGTGCCAGCCAAAAATTGGACGTCCTTGCTTCTAGGACACGTTGGAATTCCGCCAATCTCTCGACATTATTTGGCTTCTCTATGTGCTTATACAAGCTAGAAGTCAAGGGACCCGCCCTTAGAAGAAACAGAACAGCTCCCAGAAGTAGCATAGGACGTGCCACTTGAACCATCAACAGGAGCTTGATTCAAACATTCAAGCACCAGAAACTTGCGCTTTTGCAACTTTATGGAGAACGTTGCTGCCTCAAGAATGATAGGAACCTGAATGATGATTATGCATGTTACACGCTTATAAAAAGAGGAAGAAGGAAATCAATGTGGCAACATGAACTAATTAAGTAGGTTTAGAGAATATATCCTTCTGAGTGTACACATTCTAATTTAACACAAATTTCGTCAAGCAACAATCTACATGCCAGGAGTTGTTTGATACCTGCGTATTAATACGTGCTACTTTGTGTACACTAAGAAGTCCAATCATGTCTTGGTAGCCCGTGAGGAGTTTGGCCAAGTCTTTGTCCTCATCTGGAAAAGCATTTGTCAAAATAAGCATTCACTGACGAACATTGTTTCTTACACTTGCTTATAAGTTTGGTTTTAATTCCTCATTCTATCAACAAAATCAATATTACTCTAAGTACTACAGTAAATTAAATCAGAAACACTATACTGACAGAGGTGTTATATAAAGAAAACTAAAAACATGGAGTGGTTGTCTGCAATCTGATGAATTTAGTTCGAGGCAAAGTTAATTGGATCGACAGTATAAAACTGAAATCCAAAATTTCGAAAGAACTCAAGGAGTACAAGCGCCTTTTCTAATCTCCATCTTTGATTAAACTAAAACTAGCAGGAGAGGAGAGGCAAGAACATATGATAAACCTGGAATTGCTCTGACTGAGAGCAATGTGTCTGCCATATGCTGCAATCTTTTAGAGAAAGAAGGAGAAAGTAGGGACGGTGGGAAGGACAGAATTACAACTGCATTCGAAGACCTAATCATGCTTCTCAGCGATCTTATGAATGAAAGAACATGCCATTCCTGGAAGAGAAACGTTGATAACAATAACATTAGACAGTGTCAAATAAAACAAGGCAAAGGCAGGACAGTTTCAGAATACAATATAAACAAATAGACCAAAGTTGTCCTTGGAATCTATCAAGGCCATCCTGAACAACTTCTAAATTCTGATTCACCTTGTCAAAATAGGTACATTGTGGGGCACAAAAAGATTGGATTGCAATGCGGCCAGCACCCGAAATGTTGCCATCAGTTCTGCAGAAAAAAGTTCAATAACCACAAGGATTCAAAGCTTTGGTAGAAGAAGATGCACAGACAAGATAATTTTAAAGGTAAAAATGCTTCAAACGGTTCAATTCCAGTTTCCAGACACAGAATGCTAGAGATAGACTAAATGAACCAACTTTTAAGGATGAAACAAAAATCAATTAGTGTTGCTAAATAGAATCCACATACTGTTGGCCTGGAAAACAAAAGCATATACAAGAATACTCGGAAACAAACCTGAAAAACTGTTTTAGAAATGTTGCACAACGATCATGAAGAGCAGCAAGATCTGGAGAATCTTGAGTGCTCATACACTCTACGCGCTGTCCACTGAGAAACTGCCTTTGCAAGGGCTTCCGCAGATCAAACTCATTGCAGAACTCGAACTTATTATCTGCATGGCTATAGCGTAATGAACTCTCAACAATCTATCTCCAGCTGATTAAGTTATTCTTCTTCAATGTAATCAAACAGCATCTTCATTTAACTTATATGTACTATAACAAAGATACAAGCTTTTGTAAATTCTAAATCAAAGGACTCACGTAATTAATCACCTATTGCCTATAGGCCCCATACCATAAGAAGTATCTTGCAATTGAATAATTAATGGCATCATGTTTCATTAGGTTCCACATAGCAGATTGCAAAGAAAGGCCCATTACCATGGTATGGAATTGATATCCATCACTTGCTTTTCATAAATGAATCAAAATTATGTGAAGAAGCCATGGTCCCAGGAGATCAAATCAAGAATCAAGAAATGGTCCATGCTTATTTCAAAGTAAGAGGTGAATCACTATCTTACTCTAGTCCTGACCAATAATAGGATATGAGCAGCCCAAAAATATGATTTTACCTCTTTGGCTATTTGAATTCTGCTGATTTTCTCCAAAATACTTCTTGTACTGCCAAGCAATCCGCAAGCCTTTCTCCTGCAAATTATAGATTAAGTAGCTTAGCGAACAATTTCATTTCAATCCACGTCAGTTATGGAAGAGTAAGAAAGGGGGGCACCTGTTCTGAATCACGGTCAAGCGGCTTATCATCTTTAGACGACACAGGACTAGGCAAAGTACCCAGAAACCCTCTCGGGTCTTTGGCAGGGCTCGCGTACAAAAGGGGTTGATTGAGAACGAGTCCTTGAGACATGAAATTCCTCAACAAGAGCATATGATGCGGCGCCTCCGGGTCTTCCATGACAACAACCAAACTGCCAAGAGGAAAGCCGCCTCCTAATATCTCTGAGAGTTTTGATCACAAGAGAAAGTTGGACACCATGAGCACCCGCTGTACTACAGCACTCTTAACGCAATATCGCCACTACAACATAAAAACTGGGAACTCACTGTCGAGGTCTGATATCCCAGAGGACAAAAAGAGAGTCCCGTTGGGCCCGCTCTTCACCCCCGGCACCTGAGACGCTGCTGTAGACGGTACGTTCCTCGAGAAACTGCTGGCCCTCGTCTTGGGTGTAGCCATGGCTGCTCAGAGGCTCCTGCTTTAAGCCACAGCAACGATCAGAATCATTCGTTTAGAGGAAGAGACCGAGACTCGGGTGCCCACGGAATGAATCAAGCTTTATTCGCAAACCCAAAAAACACTAGAAAGGAAACGTGAAGCGGGGGCATCGCGGCTCCAGAAAACATAAGTTTCCGGCAAACGGGCATTTCGTCGAACACCTGGTGCGCCCAAGTAAGAGGGGTAAAAATACGTACCTCGTCGTCAGCTTCTGGAGCTTGGGGCTACATGCATATCTGCAAGCACGCACGCAACGACGAGGTCGAGATCAAAGTTCTGCTCTTTCCAAGATGGAACTGAACCAATTCAACCGATCGAGCGCGCCGGAGAGGGAGAGACGGGGTTAGGGCTTGGTGGCAGGAGAGAACGAAGGAGGTGGGCTTGTGTTCTTGTGGGTGGGCCGATGGCAACGCGAAGTTTGGATTTTTGATGGTGATGGGCTTTTCAGTGAACTGGGCCACTAAGCCCATCACTAGTGGGCTTTGAAGCCCCTTAGAGCGTCTTCAAAAGAAAGCGGACTCTGGCTGCATTTGAGTTAGATAGTGTTTGGAAAAAAATCTTCTTGCAAAGGACTTCGGCATTATTTTTTTCCATTTTTTATTAACAAAACACATACCCTTCGCCAGCTATGGCGAGGGCTCCACCGGCGAGCCAGCTTTGCTGTTGGGGACCATCGTCTGAGGTCACATAACCTCAGGTGGCCCTCAGCAACCCTCAGCGAGGGTCGTGCGCCATAGGCAGCCCCTCACAAAGGTCACATGAGTTCAATCAGTTCTCGCTGGCCCTTCATAGTTAGATCTGATCTTGCCAACTAACTTTGGGTCAAGAAGATGAACAGTAAAAATGAGGGCAAAATGGGAAAATAAAAATAAAAAAAATTGGTGAGAGTAATTTTAGAAGAAAAGAAGTTACTTAACATTAGAAATAGCCTTCAGCAAATGTTTGAAGCTCAAGGCAAATGAGGAGTTGCTTGAGCTTTTAGCTTTGCCAAGGTCGGCGTTTGGCCAAAGGGGTCACAATTGAGTTTGCCAATATTTTCTCCAATGATGGAGGTGCAAAGTCCTTTAGGAAAGTGGAACTAAAAGCATATGATTCTAGCGCCTTCCATTATAATTGGTGATTATATGGTTAAAACAGGATCTATTTGCATGATAGGCTTTAGGGTCGTCGATGGTTGGAGAAGTTTTTTCGCACATGCGTTGCAATTCACGGCTAACTTACGCGCGGATGCACTCCGCCAAGATGGGGAAAAGCAAATATACGGATGCCAGTAGAATTCTCGCAGGCCACTCCTGTAATTAGACATAATCTTAATGGCGGAACTTATGCCGCGTTTTGTTTGTTGTAATCGCGTGGATAATACCCTTTGATCGGTTTTCTATTGTCTTTGCTAATGCACGTGACGTTTCACTAGAAAAATGAAACGCGATGTGCGTAGGTACCTGACCATGTTATCTAACTCACATAGAAGGATTCTCTTCTAGCAATGATGCTACCGAAAGTCGCCCTGCAATTACAAGAAAACTTGGGATTGTCGTGTGAAGTCTCTTGTCATACCAAAGCCGGTTTGGGGGAGTAGCACTTTTGCTGAGGGGTGAGGGGCTTCAAGTTTCCTATAGGTTTTACTTGAAACCTAGAACCTATTTATCATAATAGATTCTTCATTTTTTGAAACCTAAAACGTGCTCTGCATACCCTAGAACCTGGAACTTACCCAGTCATTGGTTCAGGGTCAGTTCCAAGGTCTATCCAGGTTCTATCTATATTATTATTTGAACAATTACAATTCACTAATCATAATTTATATCTAGACACACGAAAAATAAGAATGTTAATAAAGTAAAAATCTTAGTCATAAAATGGAAACTCGGATTAGTGCTTTCAAATTATATAGTTATCACCGAACGACATGGGATATCAGAGGATCGCACGGAAACATGGACCAATAAAAATATTAGAACTTGTTTTAGGTTCTAAATTCTTCCAATTAAGAATGTAGAATCTACCCATCGAAATAGGTTTCTCGTTTTTTGGAACTTAGAACCTTCCTTACACGTCTTAAAATTTGGAACCTACAAGTTCCCATCGGTGGTTCTTAAGTTTCAAGTTCTACTTTGAAACCATGTTCATCCTTACTTTTGCTGCCGATCACAGTGGTCATCGTCCGTTGTAGTGTTCACGCCCTTTCATTTAGAGATGAAATTGGAAAAATGGAGAGTTAACCCCTGCAAAGCTGATTTTGTTGACTTTTAAACCCAGATTTACTTCAATAATCTCTAATTAGGCCGTGTGACTAATATAATAATGTTGTCATAAAACTGTGCAACCCCAACAAACACATTTCAAGGGGCAGAGAGAGAGAGAGGTTGGTGTTGTTGTATTGTAATGGCACCTTCCCTTCAAAGGCAAGGAAGTTAGATTAGATCTGTCATCCCTTTGCTTTGCAAATGTCCCGGTCCATCCATGGAGCCCTGCATCCGTGCGATGGATGGGGGCCAACTGGGCCATGGCAGGCTGTCCTTATCACTGCTCTTCACCTGTCACATGGTGACTTGTGCCCCCTCCATCATCACAGCGTCCAATTTCATCATTCAAACGCAAACACCCGAAACTTTGGAATGCCGAAAGTTGACACAAAGAAACATTTAAGTGTCAAAAATTACGAAAGTAGTACTTTGTCAAAATCGAAGTAAAATGGATCACTTATGTGCCATCGACGAGAAAATTCGGCCAAAATGCTAACGTGTAAATTTTTACGAAAATTTGTGTGCAAAACGACGTCGTTTTGCGTTGATGTATTTAAAAACAAAGATCAAAACGACATTGTTTTGGTATAATTCGAATTTTAATATAATAATTAATAATTAATTAAAGTAAATTTTAAAAAATTAATTAATTTAAAAAAAAAGGGGTAGGGGGAGAAGGGAGGCAGCTAGTGGCTGATGGGAGGAAGAGGAGGGAGGCGGCGGTGGCAAGGGCCGAGCCCTCAACCGCCAACTGCCTCCCTCCTCCCCTTTTTTTCCTAAATTAATCAATTAATTTTTTAAAATTTACTTTGATTAATTATTATATTAAAATTCGAATTATATCAAAACGACGTCATTTTTGTGTGTGGTTTTTGAGTCGGTCTTTCAGCAAGCCACATATGCGAAAAAATTAATAAAAAAAATGCCACGTATGATTTCCAAATAGCGAGTTTTGCAGGATGTGGCACTCAAGTGTCCCATTTTTTATTAAAAAAATGACACTTAAGTATCACTTTTGTAACTTTTAAGACTTAAGTTTCCCTTTGTCTTAACTTTTGGCATTGAAGCAATCTTTTGCCTTCAAATGCGTTTATGTTTTCTTTTTGGGTTCTTCGAAATATGAATAAAATAGAAATCCGTTCATATACATCTTTTTTTCGAGATTAGATTTAAAATATAATAATAAAGCATAATATATTATTTTTTTATTTCCAAAAATAATTCAAGAATGAAACTCAAATCATTTTCTTTTTTCTTTTCTCTTCCTCCTCTTTTCTCTTAGCCAATTGTCGGCCTTGACGATGGCTGGCGACTGGCTAAATGAAGTTTGACGACCTCATCGGAGTCTTGCTGTGGCTAGTCATCGCTTGGCTTCGCCAAAACCTCCCGATGGTTGGATAAGGCCGACCTCATAGGGATCGGGTAAGGTTGAGCCTCGCCAACTCTCGTCAACTAGCTAGTGAAAGAAGAGGAAAAGGAAAAAAGAGAGAAAAATGTAATAAAATTATTTAAAATTAAAAGAAATTCTAAGTGATAAAAAAATTTAAGAATCGTACCAAACGCATTTTTATTATAAGAATGAAAATTTTGTACAATTACCAAATGTATTCTTATACTTGGAAATTTTTCAAGGGAACATAAATGTTAAGATTATTTATCATTATTATATTATGCGTTTATAACTCGATTGCACGAATGACATCTGGCATTCGAACAATGTGTAAAGCTATTAAAAACGGTTTAGCTCCTGCCTACCATGTAAATTGCTTGACTCAACCCATTTAAGTTTCTACCCGGTGCGATTCGATTGCATATATCACTGGCATTGAGATTAGGCCTCCATTCCAACATGTTGAAAGACAATTTAGGCCCTCATTAAATAAAAAACTAGGCACCCGCGATTCGATTTACCGATTATCGAAATGTTTAGGATTGCTTATTTATGTCACGCGTGCTTGTTATGGACACGACCGCGTGCAGATGAAACCATGGATTTTTCTCCATGCTGGAAACGCGTCAGATTTCCAACGTCATAAGATATTAACTTTTTATTATTCTCGGACATGTCAGATGGGTGTTTTGAGTCTTGATCACTGGCACGCGCAAAAAACAATAATTATAATAAAGAAAGATAGCGCCGTATCTATTTTAAGTACCCAATTATCTTAATAGTCGGGCCAAGTCATGTGACTTGGACATCAAATTAAAATAGTACTCTTTAGCCATTGGATTTGGATGAGGTAGAGTATATATATATATGTATGTATAAGTCAGACATATACCGTCATAGTATTTTAACATAGAATATTTGTGCATGCGACCACCGTTTTCGCCACATAAATATTTCCAAGAAAAACATTAATTAAAAGACCAATTGGAGATTTTTAATTTTATATTAAGTGCCCGGTGATTGTTGAAAAATCCAACACTTGCTGACAGAATTTGTCTCTTTATTTTTTATTTTCATTTTCAATTGGCCTCGCCGAAATTGATGCTCGTGATTTACCCCCGAAAAGTTAAAATCTCTAGACATTAATTTGACTATCCTTACGTAACCTCTCAAGAGCCTTGCACATGCGTGCATACCGTGTGCGTTTGGTTTAACTGTCGTACAAAAGTATTTAAAAAAAAATGCAAAAATCTTCAAGTTAAAGAGATTTTTACGAAATGTTAAGGGAAAATGTCACAAATGGTCCATATACTATTACTTAATGTGCAATTTGGTCCCTGAACTTTTGATCGGCTCAATTTGGTCCCTGAACTATTGATAAATGTCCAATTTAGTCCCTGAACTTTCGATCGGCTCAATTTGATCCCTGAATTATTGATAAATGTCTGATTTGGTCCATGAACTTTCGATCGACTCAATTTGATCTCTAAACTATTGATAAATATCCGATTTAGTCATTCATTCGCTTTTTCTTTTTCTTTTTCTTGTTTTTTTTTTTTTTGCTTCTTCTCTCTTGAGCCGGAGCTGAGCGGAGGGAAGAGAGAAGAAGCAAAAAAAAAAAAACAATAACGAATGACTAAATCGGACATTTATCAATAGTTCAGAGACCAAATTGAACCGATCGAAAGTTCAGGGACCAAATTGAGCCTTTTATCAATAGTTCATGGACCAAATTAAGCCGATCAAAAGTTCATGGACCAAATCGGATATTTATCAATAGTTCAGGAACCAAATTGAGCCGATCGAAAGTTGAGGGACCAAATCAATTAGTGTTGCTAAATAGAACCCACATACTGTTGGCCTGCAAAACAAAAGCATATACAAGAGTACTTGGAAACAAACCTGAAAAACTGTTTTAGAAATGTTGCACAACGATCATGAAGAGCAGCAAGATCTGGAGAATCTTGAGTGCTCATACACTCTACGCGCTGTCCACTGAGAAACTGCCTTTGCAAGGGCTTCCGCAGATCAAACTCATTGTAGAACTCGAACTTATTATCTGCATGGCTATAGCGTAATGAACTCTCAACAATCTATCTCCAGCTGATTAAGTTATTCTTCTTCAATGTAATCAAACAGCATCATCATATAACTTATACATCCTATAACAAAGATACAAGCTTTTGTGAATTCTAAATCAAAGGACTCATGTAATTAGTCACCTATTGCCTATAGGCCCCATACCATAAGGAGTATCTTGCAATTGAATAATTAATGGCATCATGTTTCATTAGGTTCCACATAGCAGATAAGGCCCATTACCATGGTATGGAATTGATATCCATCGTTTGATTTTCATTAATAAATCAAAATTATGTGAAGAAGCCACGGTCCCAGGACATCAAATCAAGAATCAAGAAATGATCCATGCTTATTTCAAACTAAGAGGTGAATCACTATCTTACTCTAGTCTTGACCAATAATAGGATATGAGCAGCCCAAAAATATGATTTTACCTCTTTGGCTATTTGAATTCTGCTGATTTTCTCCAAAATACTTCTTGTACTGCCAAGCAATCCGCAAGCCTTTCTCCTGCAAATTATAGATTAAGTAGCTCAGCGAACAATTTCATTTCAATCCACGTCAGTTATGGAAGAGGAAGAAAGGGGGGCACCTGTTCTGAATCACGGTCGAGCGGCTTATCATCTTTAGACGACACAGGACTAGGCAAAGTACCCAGAAACCCTCTCGGGTCTTTGGCAGGACTCGCGTACAAAAGGGGTTGATTGAGAACGAGTCCTTGAGACATGAAATTCCTCAACAGGAGCTTATGATGCGGCGCCTCCGGGTCTTCCATGACAACAACCAAACTCCCAAGAGGAAAGCCGCCTCCTAATATCTCTGAGAGTTTTGATCACAAGAGAAAGTTATACACCATGAGCACCCGCTGTACTAGAGCACTCTTAACGCAATATCGCCACTACAACATAAAAACTGGGAACTCACTGTCGAGGTCTGATATCCCAGAGGACAAAAAGAGAGTCCCGTTCGGCCCGCTCTTCACCCCCGGCACCTGGGACGCTGCTGAAGACGGTACGTTCCTCGAGAAACTGCTGGCCCTCGTCTTGGGTGTAGCCATGGCTGCTCAGAGGCTCCTACTTTAAGCCACAGCAACGATCAGAATCATTCGTTTAAAGGAAGAGACCGAGACTCGGGTGCCCGGGGAATCAATCAAGCTTTATTCGCAAACCCAAAAAAACACTAAATAGGAAACATAAAGAGGGGACATCGCGGCTCCAGAAAACATAAGTTTCCGGCAAACGGGCATTTCGTCGAACACCTGGTGCGCGCAAGCAAGCGGGGTAAAAATAAGTACCTCGTCGTCAGCTTCTGGAGCTTGGGGCTACATGCATATCTGCAAGCACGCACGCAACGACGAGGTCGAGATCAAAGTTCTGCTCTTTCCAAGATGGAACTGAACCAATTCAACCGATCGAGCGCGCCGGCGAGGGAGAGACGGGGTAGGGCTCGATGGCAGGAGAGAACGAAGGAGGTGGGCTTGTGTTCTTGTGGGTGGGCCGATCGCCACGCGAAGTTTGGATTTTTGATGGTGATGGGCTTTTCAGTGAACTGGGCCACTAAGCCCATCAATAGTGGGCTTTGATGCCCCTTAGAGCGTCTTCAAAAGAAAGCGGACTCTGGCTGCATTTGAGTTAGATAGTGTTTGGAAAAAATCTTCTTGCAAAGGACTTCGGCTTTATCGTTTTCCATTTTTTATTAACAAAACACATACCCTTCGCCAGCTACAGCAAGGGCCCCCCACTGGCGAGCCAGCTCTGCTGTTGGGGACCATCGTCTAAGGTCACACAACCTCAGGCGGCCCTTAGCAACCCTCAACGAGGGTCGTGCATCGCAGGCGGCCCCTCACAAAGGTCGCATCACTTCAATTAGTTCTCCCTAGCCCTTCATAGTTAGATCTGATCTTGCCAACCAACTTTGCGTCAAGAAGATGAATAGTAAAAATGAGGGCAAAATGGGAAAATAAATAAAATTTGGCGAGGATAATTTTAGAAGAAAAGAAGTTACTTAACATTAGAAATAGCCTTCTACAAATGTTTGAAGCTCAAGGCAAATGAGGACTTGCTTGAGCTTTTAGCTTTGCCAAGGTCGGCATTTGGCCAAAGGAGTCACAATTAAGTTTGCCAAATACCCCATATTTTCTCCAATGGAAGAGGTGCAAAGTCCTTTAGGAAAGTGGAACTAAAAGCATATGATTCTAGCGCCTTCCATTATAATTGGTGATTATATGGTTAAAACAGGATCTATTTGCATGATGAGCTTTAGGGTCGTCGATGGTTGGAGAAGTTTTTTCGCACATGCGTTGCAATTCACGGCTAACTTACGCGCGGATGCACTCCGCCAAGATGGGGAAAAGCAAATATACGGATGCCAGTAGAATTCTCGCAGGCCACTCCTGTAATTAGACATAATCTTAATGGCGGAACTCATGCCGCGTTTTGTTTGTTGTAATCGGGGTGGATAACACCCTTTGATCGGTTTTCTATTATCTTTGCTAATGCGCGTCACGTTTCACTAGAAAAATGAAACGCGATGTGCGTAGGTACCTGACCATGTTATCTAACTCACATAGAAGGATTCTCTTCTAGCAATGATGCTACCGAAAGTCGCCCTGCAATTACAAGAAAACTCGGGATTGTCGTGTGAAGTCGCTCGTCATACCAAAGCCGGTTTGGGGGAGTAGCACTTTTGCTAAGGGGTGAGGGGCTTCAAGTTTCCTATAGGTTTTACTTGGAACCTATAACCTATTTATCAAAATAGATTTTTCATTTTTTGAAATGTGCTCTGCATACCCTAGAACCTGGAACTTACCCAATCACTGGTCCAGGGTCAGGTCCAAACCCAGTCACTGGTCCAGGGTCAGTTTCAAGGTCTATCTAGGTTCTATCTATATTATTATTTAAACAATTACAATTCACTAATCATAATTTATATCTAAACACACGAAAAATAAAAATATTAATAAAGTAAAAATCTTAGTCATAAAATGAAAAGTCGGATTGGTGCTTTCAAATTATATATTTATCACCGAACGACATGGGATATCAGAGGATCGCACGGAAACATGGACCAATAAAAATATTAGAACTTGTTCTAGGTTCTAAATTCCTCCAATTAAGAATGTAGAATCTACCCATCGAAATAGGTTTTTCGTTTTTTGGAACTTAGAACATTCCTTACACGTTTTGAAATTTGGAACCTACAAGTTCCCATCGGTGGTTCTTAAGTTTCAAGTTCTACTTTGAAATCATGTTCATCCTTACTTTTGCTGCCGATCACAGTGGTCATCGTTCGTTGTAGTGTTCACGCCCTTTCATTTAGAGATGAAATTGGAAAAATGGAGAGAGTTAACCCCTGCAAAGCTGATTTTGTTGACTTTTAAACCCAGATTTACTTCAATAATCTCTAATTAGGCCGTGTGACTAATATAATAATGTTGCCATAAAACTGTGCGACCCCAACAAACACATTTCAAGGGGCAGAGAGAGAGAGAGGTTGGTGTTGTTGTATTGTAATGGCACCTTCCCTTCAAAGGCAAGGGAAGTTAGATTAGATCTGTCATCGCTTTGATTTGCAAATGTCCCGGTCCATCCATGGAGCCCTGCATCCGTGCGATGGATAGGGGCCAACCGGGCCATGGCAGGCTGTCCTCATCATTGCTCTTCACCTGTCACATGGTGACTTGTGTCCCCTCCATCATCACAGCATCCAATTTCATCATTCAAATGCGCACACCCGGATTCTTGGAGTGCCAAAAGTTGGCACAAATGGACACTTAAGTGTCAAAAGTTACGAAAGTGACACTTAAGTACCAAAATCGAAACAAAATGGATTACTTAAGTACCACCAACGAGAAAATCCAATCAAAACGCTGACGTTTAAATTTTCTGACGAGCTGCGCGCAAAACGATGTCGTTTTGCATGCTGTGGCTGAAACGATATCAAAATGACGTCATTTTGGTATAATTCGAATTTTAATATAATAATTAATTAAAGTAGAATTTAAAAATTTATTTATTTATAAAAAAAAAAAAAAGGGAGGAAGGAGGCAGCCGGCGGCTGAGGGGAGGAGGAGGAGGGAGGCGATGGCGGCGAGGGCCAAGCCCTCAGCCATCGGCTGCCTCCCTCCTCCCCTTTTTAAAAATTAATTAATTAATTAATTAATTAAATTTTAAATTTTACTTTAATTAATTATTATATTAAAATTCGAATTATACCAAAACGACGTCGTTTTTGTGTGTGGTTTGCTAAGTCAACCTTCCGGTGAGCCACTTAAGTGAAAAAATTAATAAAAAAATGCCACGTATGATTTCTAGCGAGCTTCGCCGAATGTGGCACTCAAGTATCCCATTTTTCATAAAAAGTGGTACTTAAGTGCCACTTTCGTAACTTTTAACACTTTAAGTGTCCCTTTGTGCCAACTTTTGGTACTTGAAGCGATCTTTTGCCTTCAAATGAGTTTACGTTTTCTTTTTGGGTTGTTCGAAATATGAATTAAATAGAAATCCATTTATATACATTCTTTTTTAGATTAGATTTAAAATATAATAATAAAGTAGAAAAAATTATTTTTTTATTTCCAAAAATAATTCAAGAATGAAACTCAAATCATTTTCTTTTTTCTTTTCTCTTCCTCCTCTTTTTCCCTTAGCCAATTGTCGGCCTTGACGATGGCTGGTGACTGGCTAAATGAGGTTTGACGACCTCGCCGGAGTCTCGCCGTGGCTAGTCAAGGCTTGGCTTCGCCAAAACCTCCCGATGGTTGGATAAGGCTGACCTCATAGGGATCGGGCAAGGTTGAGCCTCGCTCGTCAACTAGCTAGTGAAAGAAGAAGAAAAGGAAAAAAGGGAGAAAAATGTAATAAAATTATTTAAAAATTAAAAGAAATTCTAAGTTATAAATTTTTGTTAAAATCGTATCAAACACATTTTTATTCTAAGAATATAAATTTTGTACAACTACCAAATGTATTCTTATGCTTGAAAATTATTCAAGGGAACAGAAATGTTAAGATTATTTATCATTATTATATCACACGTTTATAACTCAATTGCACAAATGACATCTGGCATTCGAACAATGTGTAAAGCTATTAAAAACGGTTTAGCTCCCGCCTACCATGTAAATTGCTTGACTCGACCCATTTAAGTTTTTACCCGGTGCGATTCGATTGCATATATCACTGGCATTGAGATTAGGCCTCCATTCCAAGACGTTGAAAGACAGTTTAGGCCCTCGTTCAATCAAAAACTAGGCACCCGCGATTCGATTTACCGATGATCGAAATGTTTAGGATTGTTTATTTATGTCACGCGTGCTTGTTATGGACACGACCGCGTGCAGATGAAACTATGGATTTTTCTCCGTGCTGGAAACGCGTCAGATTTCCAACGTCATAAGATATTAACTTTTTATTATTCTCGGACATGTCAGATGGGTGTTTTGAGTCTTGATCACTGGCACGCGCAAAAAACAATAATTATAATAAAGAAAGATAGCGCCGTATCTATTTTAAGTACCCAATTATCTTAATAGTCGGGCCTAGTCATGTGACTTGGACATCAAATTAAAATAGTACTCTTTAGCCATTGGATTTGGATGAGGTAGAGTATATATATATGTATGTATAAGTCAGACATATACCGTCATAGTATTTTAACATAGAATATTTGTACATGCGACCACCGTTTTCGCCACATAAATATTTCCAAGAAAAACATTAATTAAAAGACCACTTGGAGATTTTTAATTTTATATTAAGTGCCCGGTGATTGTTGAAAAATCTAACACTTGCTGATAGAATTTGTCTCTTTATTTTTTATTTCATTTTCAATTGGCCTCGCTGGAATTGACGCTCGTGATTTACCCCCGAAGAGTTAAAATCTCTAGACATTAATTTGACTATCCTTACGTAACCTCTCAAGAGCCTTGCACATGCGTGCATACCGTGTGCGTTTGGTTTAACTGTCGTACAAAAGTATTTAAAAAAAATGCAAAAATCTTCAAGTTAAAGAGATTTTTACGAAATGCTAATAATAAAGTACTTTTACTTAAAAGGAAAATCCTAAAACAGGTGAAGAACTCAGCGGGTGGCAAGCAGGTGGCGAGTCGGATCTAACACCGATTGTATTATTTTATTACTTCTTTTTGGGGGGTACAAGTGAGAATGGTAGCTGAGATTTCCTGCTTAAATTAGTAATTAGGAATCGTCCAAAACCAAAACTTTGATTCGTTGTAAAGCGATGAAATGATTAAAGTTGAAAAACCTTGGGCCACCACCACCCTCCCTCGAACCCCCAAATGCCGTTTGCAAAAACAGTGGGTGTCCCTAACTATACCATATCAGTAGGCGTGAACTGCACTTGCGTGCTCTTATTTAGGCTCGTCCAAGGTTTAAAAAAAAAATATTAGATTTTTTTTTATGAAATTAACCAGGCTCGACTATTAAGGTACGGTAAACGGGTCAAGTCCGATGAAGGAAATTGCTTGTCCAAACTTGCCCATTTCATCCTTCGGGCTAATTGGACCTAGGTAGACCGTTCTCCTGTTTGATTTGGTCTAAAATTAATCTTCACTCAAATTAAAAAATAAAAGTTGGTTTAGCTTAGATTGCTAGCGACTTCTTGTAATATTTGTGTGGTTCAAGCCTAACGGGCGAGGATGGCAAGCATCATCCATGCCGTTTCTAATGAATGATTTCATCACTCTTGATTAGTACGACCGGCATTGATAGAGCCATTAAGTGATGAGCTAACTAGCATGGCTAAATGTGAAAGCGAGTTATGACGTGACCCTCACGACATCGTGCATTTCTCTTACTTTCTGTTTTTTTTTCTTTAGGGGGGTGGGGGGTCCATGATGACTAAGTACGAATTTCATCGCACGTTCCCCAATTTTCAGGGGACTGACCTAGCTTAAATGTTCATACGTACGTTCCCACCATCAATCGCCGTCTTAGACTTTCGATCGAGTGCTACCCTTATATTATATTTGTGCCTCGCTTTACACGTATTTGATATAGATGGGTATAAGTAGTTTAGGACTTTAATTTCACAACCTGATATTAAATTGAGAAGGCCGTCAGAACATTTCGAAAAGTCAAATGTGCCATGCATTTTTACAGGCAAATAATGGAAAAATTACCAAAAAAAGTCCTAAATCCATTGTGTTTTTATTGATTCAATCATAAACCTTTCAATTGTGTTGACTGAGTCATAAATCTTTTCATATTCTGTTAATTGAGTCCATCCAATCAATTTTGACCAAAATTTGTTAATGCGGACACCAATTGTTTTACGTGGCATAATCAACGCCTTAGAAGCGTGAATAAATTTTAAAATATTTTAAAATATTTTTTTGAATTTATTTACTTATTCTTTCCTTTTTTTCCTTCATTTCTTTTCTTTTTTACTAAGGCCGGTGAGGTGAGAGTTTGATGAACCTTGTCAGCCACAATAAAAAATAAAAAATAAAAAAAATAAAAGAAAAAATCAAAATATTTAAAATATTTTTAAAAATTATCCACATCAATATTAGGCTACGTCATATAGGACGTCCAATATCTATATTGGTGATTTTCGGCTGAAGTTAGCTGGATGGGCTAAATTGACAAATGCGAAAAGGTTAACAACTCAATTAGCACAAAGATTTATTATTGAATTAACAAAAGTACAATAGACTTATAACTTTTTTGGTAATATTCCCGGTGGATAACATATAATTGCATCTACAAAATAACTAGTTACATGATCTGAGTTTTGCACGGACAAATATTGATAAAATTAATTTGACCAGTGTTTTTTTTTTTTACTTGTGTTTATTCTCCTTTTTTATTATTAGTGCCGATAATTTTTTCATTATGTTATTTGGGGGTATCATCCATTGAGTATAGAAAATACAAAATATTAGTCAAATCAAACGTACAGAATGCAGCTAAAAGTTTCAAACTTTGTTAACGTAGATATCAATTGGAATTTTTTCGGTACTCATATAATAGAAAAACTAAAAAAGAGGATTTTGAATAATATTAGCTTCGTCACAAATTAAATCTAATTTCTTAGAGTACATGGATTTCTTTATTTAATGATATATTCTTTAAATGGCATTTTCATTCACTTTTAATGGCTAAGTTAAAACTCTATGTCATCTCTCCCTATAACTAAACCGTTTCTAAATTCATGGTTATTGGTAGCCTCCTCCTCTATGGACCTTGAGTCAATCAAGATCAATATCCACTTCAAACCAACCACTTGTCATGTCGCGAATCGGGTAAATTGAAGTCACGATTAGAATAAAGGGAATCAGCACGAGCTGACAATAATCATGCATCACTTATGTCCATATTTGTAAAGGCACACGTTTCTTTCAAGAGGACTTGTGTGGCTACGAAAGGAAAGAATAGAAAAATGCACAATACAAAAATTTTATGAATTTTTCTCTTATCTATTTTCTAAAATCAATATCAAACTGTGAAGATTTCGGATAACATTATCTTCATTTTTAATTTCTCATAAATGTATTTGGTTTTAATTGATATAACCTATTTAAATAAGCAGATTCCAAAGAAGAAAATTAAAAATCAACATGACGTATGTATGTATGTTTCAAATAAATCTAGTTGTGATTTTTTTCCTTATATTTTTGTTGAAGTAAATAAGCCATATAATTCATTCTTATGTTTTGTTGAATCATTGAAACTATATGAATGCCGTTCAAGAATCTACTTTATTTGTAATTTGATAAGTTTTGCTGGATAAAATATATTATGTGATTCATTTCATAAATGTACTTGATTTTGCTAAACAAAAAGCATGACATGATATTAAAAAAATCATCTCTTTTAAGAATATATATCAAGAAATTGTGCTTAAAACAAACTCAATTTTGGCCCAAGTCTCTAAATAAGTACTTAGTTTCAATCTCAATTTTGGCCGAACTTTTTTGTTAAAAGAAAACCACCAATTTTAGGTTAGGTCCAATTATGCTCCATTTTTTTTTTTTTTTTTTGTTAGTCTTTCCGGTCAATTTCAAATTCTAGTCTAGATTCCTTTTATTTATGAAAAAACACCAACTTTCAGTTAGTACCCAAATACAGTCATCGTCAACAAGTTTTTGCCAAGTACATGTGAAATGATACATTGAAATTTGACAGTATCATTGGATGGAAACTTGAAGTGGGCTACATTTGAATATTGATTAAAATTTGGGGCTCTTTCATTAGACAACTCAAACTAGGACTTGACTTAAAATTTGTGCTTTTTTTTTTTTTTTTTTTTTTTTTTCAAAAAAAGAAGAAGTTTTAGCTAGAATGGTAACACAAATTAAAGTTAGTGCTGTTTTCTGAGACGAAAAAAGTATGGGCCTAAATTGATGCTCGACCTAAGTTTGTGTTTTTTAAGAGATAAATGAACATACATATCAACGTCAAAATTGAGGAAGAATTAATGGATAACAATCTTGAGCGTTGATATGTATGTTCATTTATCTCTTTCTAATTTTTCTTCTTAATCCCAACAACGTACCATATTCCATGCAAGTTGTGAGATTAAGAAGAAAAATTAGAAAGAGAAATTGGTTTTCTTCCTGTTCAACAATGGCATCATCTTCTACGCAATCATATACGATGATGCTTCAACGAAAATCTTCGACTTTCAAGAACCAACATGTTATGTTGAATGATGATTTGTTGATCAGGTAATTCTAACTGAGTGACCACGGGGGACTGGCAGGAGCGTACGCGCTGCCGTCGCCATTTCTCTTGGACGGCCAAGAGCAAGAACTGTGTATTGCACCGGAAGAGGGCGACCAAGTGGTCGAGCATGGCGTGCACAACCCCGACCAAGAAGTTCAATGGGCGCCGTCCGCGGTGGTCAATGGAAGAGGAGGGCACCCCGCAGGTTCCTCGAGGAGGAGATGAAGCTGGATGATCGGGAGCAGGTGTCGGGTTTCTTCCCAGGTTATTGCAGCAGGCTTGTGCCGCCATTCCGAGCGAGGAGAACGAAGTGGGGAGGACGCGTACAGATAATGTATTCTTGATTAATAGAGAAGGCTTTTACCATATGTAAAATCAACGCTTTGAAATTGAATATTTCTTCTTTAAGTTTGTTTGACAAGTGATTCCAAGGCAACTGTTAACGATACCCATAACTTAAATGCAAGTTTCCACATTCGTTAGTAAGGTTACATCAACGAATTAAATTCTTCTCTATTAATCATGGATAATTTTTCCACATTTTTGGTAATTTTTCAAAGCCGCAAATAACAAATCGTAATTGTAAAATTTGAACAAAGATGATAATCTACTAATTTATTATTAAAATGTTGGTAATTCTCTATATTGCTACTATCTTACTAACAATAATTGTAAAATTTTAAAGAAGTTGGTAACTGGCTAATTGTTTACCATGTTGGTAAATTTATTGTGGCATAGATATTTTACTAACCACACTCGTAAAATTTGAAACAAGTTGGCAACTTACTTATTTAGAAAAATGTTGACAAACTCTTTATAGTGTTGGTATGGTAGATTACTAGCCACATACTTGTAAAATTTCAACAAAAATGATAACTTATTAATTTAACAGAATGTTGGTATATTTCTTATAGTGTTGGTAGATTAGAGCTAAAATTATTTAAAGAACGTGTTCTCCGGGTAGGTTGAGATTGTATTGATGATAGATGATTTATGGTTAATATGTTACTCTTAATTCTATGATATTATTCCTAACATAAATTATGCATTTCCTGTTTTCTTACAATTGTGTACACATGATTTGTTAGAAACTAGTAGGAAAGTGTTTTCGAGACGTTATTGTTGACTGTAATGAAATTACGATTACATATTTTATATGAACCTTTTAGGGCGAATTATAAGAACTGCAGTGTATAGAAGGAAGTGTTCTGCAAAAATAGTACACAACCGCCATAACTCATATTAAGCAATTTATCGTATTATGATATTATGATGGACATTCTTAGTGATTGTTTATTATCATCACGCACGCATAATATTTAATGTATTAAAGTTTAATCAGGTCAAGAGGGAGATTGATGGAAAAAATCTCGAAAATATTGAAAATGTCCCTGAAAGATTGGCTAAATTGTGCATTGATAAGATCATATCGTATCTTTAAGTTGCTAGAATATTATGGAAATAACTGATTGCTATGGAAACAACATACGCATGGGCCCAATTCCCTTAGAAAAGAACTAACCTTTAAATCGAGTCTTAATCCTGACACGAAACCTTTTTTTTATTTCAAATAAAAATGACAACTTTAACTTATGTCCCAATTTTAAATAAAACTTTCTCTGGTCTCATAAAACTATCCACTTTTAAGCGGCACCTAAATTTAGAACCCATTAGGCTTCCGTCAAATTTCCGCTGAGTACACGTGGAATAACAAGTCTTATCTTTGACGGCATCATTAAATGGAAATGTGAGGGCGCCGACTAAAAGTGGGTACTTTTCCATGATATAACAAAAAGTTGAGGTCAAAGACTCAATCTAAAATTAATGCATTTTTATGAGACAAAAAAGTTTGGCGCCGTAGTTAATGCTTTTTCATATAATAAAGAAAAGTTTGGGCTGAAATTAAGACCCAACTTAAAGATAGTGTTTTTAAAGAGAAATAAAACAATTATTTCAAAAGATAGATGCTTGGCGAAATTATGCCGTGTAATATAACTCATTATTTTTTAATTCATTTCAAATTTATTTAAATGGGTCAAATTTAGGAAACAAAGCTACATAAATATTAATAAGTTATGGTTAATCATTAACTTTTCAATGTTAATATTTACACAATTAATTATATTACATTATTAAATCAAGTAAACCAAGTGGGATTTTTCTTTTTTCACTCAATATATTTAATATATTCTAAATTATAATCAATATATTAGCGGGAAGATATATTCTTTTATTTCTTATACTTCTATATTACCTTTGTATCTTTTAAACTTGTCTGGGTCACTTAGTGATCAACACGTGGTGCCACGACAGAAGATGGGTTCTCACGGGGACGGCAACGAGGATGGTATTTGATGCGTCTCGACCTAACGCACGTTTTCGTAACAGGGGAAAGTCTTTCATTATGGATCCATCGGCTTGATCGAGAAGCCAAGCAGATCAGCCAATGCAGGTCGCCGGGGACGCCGTGGCTCTGCTCTCCTACAATCCGAACCTCAGGCTCCTGCTGCGGCCATCGCCGAGGCGGCTCACGAGCAGATCACGAGCACCTGGGACGAGGCGGACGTCATTAAAGTGAGCGACGACGAGCTGGTGTTCCTCACCGGGGGAGCGACGGGAGCGACGATGAATCTGCGATGTCTCTGTGGCACCCCCAACCTGAAACTTCTACTCGTCAAGAAGGTCAGTGGATCTGGAATTCCTACCGTTGACTTGCTGTTGTAGTCCCTAGTCGGCGGCTACAACAAACCACGTTGTTCCATGCGCCTCTTGCTTTAGGTGGGAGTTTGGTTGGTCTGGTGTAAAGAGACAGTAAAAAGGAAGTCTAGGAATCGAAATGACGAGAGATCGAGCACGTTCTTTAACAAATCATCACGTTCGTGCCAAAGGGTTTAACACTGAATATCAAATTCGAAATTCGGTCGTTGTATTTGGTTCACATTTCGTAGTAGCATCGTCGGAATGTCCCTATATGGTGAATTATAAGTGTTGTAGTGTTAGAAGGAAGCGTTCGGCATAAATAGTGCACAACCGCCATAACTCACATTAAACAATTTATCATATTTTGGTATTTTGAGGGACTAAGTATTTGTTTATTGTCATCGAGCACGCATAAATAATTAATATATTAAATTCTATCTCGAAAATATTTGGAAAGTCCCCAAAAGGTTGGCTAAATCGTGCATTCATTGTATCATTAAGTTGCCATATTTTTGTGGAAATAACTCATTATTATGGAAACAACATAAATATATTGGTTCAATTCCCTTAAGAGGCATCAACTTTAACTCGAGTCTCAATTTTGCTTTGAATTTTTTGTTTGTCTCGTAAAAAAACCAACTTTAGCTCGTATTCCAATTCAGATGCAGACTTTTTTTGGTCTCATAAAAAATGCATTTACACGTACTTTTAGCCGATACTCAAATCTAGCCTTCATCAAGTGTCCATATCTCTTGTTAAAAAAAAGTATCCATCTCTGACCAAAAAAAAAACAAAAGGTATCCATCAATTAGTACATCTGTAGTGACACAACGAAATTGCAATGACATCATTAAATGGATTTGACAGGGGCCATATTTGGCTATTGACTAAAAGTTGTTTTCTTTTATGAGATAACAAAAAGTTGAGGCCACAATTAAAACTCGAGCCGAAGATGGTGCCCTTCTATAAGACAACAAAAATTTGAGCTAATATTAAGATGGGCGCTAAAATTGTTATTCTTTTTAGACAAAAAAAAAAGTTTGAATCTAGAATAGGATTTGACTTAAAATTGGTGCTTTTTAAGTAAATTATACCCATTATTGTAAAAGTTATTTTGCAAAACTATGCCATATAATATAACTAATTATTTTTTAATATTTTAATTTCATTTCATGTTTATTTAAATGAATTGAGAAATAAGAAAACAAAACTACATAATTATAAGTAAGCTACGATTAATCATTATTTTTTAATGTTAAATATATACATTATCAATGATATTACATTATTAAATCAAGTAAAGCGAGTGGAATTTTATCACTCGATAAGGTAGGCATAGTCTATATTATACTCACTTATTAGCATGATGCAATATTTTATATCTTCTATTGCTACTTTACCCTTGTATCTTTTTACTCTTCGCTTTAACTAATGTTATCATCAACTTTAAATGAAGGGAGTTGATTGGTTCCCATCATGCAATAAAATAAAGTATATCTTTAGGCTTTGTTTGCTTCTTGAACCATAAAATTTGGCCCAATATATAATGTAATCTTTAAATTTTTAATTTTTTTAATGTGATTCATGAACTTTTACCACATATTCAAACTAATCCCTAAACTATATGAAAATATTACATATTGTCATTCCATAAATTTAAGTTTAGGGGCAACATCAAGCATTTTCATATAGTCTAAGAACTAGTTTAAACATATACCAAAAGTTCAGGGACAACGTTAAATAAATTTAAAGTTTAAGAATTACATTAAACAAATTGAAAATTCATGGATTACATTGCACATTGAGTCTAAATTCAATGACCATTTGTATCATTATCCTCAAAATATTTCATTGCCCACGAATTATTTTGACATAAATTGTTATCGATAATAAAAATATTTTCCATCGACTAATTATTTCAAATGATACAAGCTATCACTTTTAAGGGAATTATTCATTTTTCGCTAAAGAAAGAGAGACTTTACGAGCCATTCCATCGTGCACTGAATCTTTAACTTTTGCTCAAGCAGCTTCGTTAACATGTAGTTATGTGCAGTATATTTTATACTTACTCAGTTTATCAACAAAAAGCAATGAGAAAAGGAGAAACTTTCACGACTGGATGGGCGATAGACGAAGCTAGACTTTGGATTCTTGCATGACGGCGACAAAAGGGTATTCACCGATTCGATGCGCACGAGAAACGTCGCATCTTCGCCACTCCCTGAAGGGGGAAAAGATGGAAAAAGGTTTTCTTTCCATGGGCGAGAATCTTCTTAGGGGCGTTTAGCTTCCTCCCGGATGAATCTTATCTCGACGTTCGTGTTCCTCTTCATGTTCGGCCACGGAACTGGAATGGAATAAAGCTGAGGGCGGTTCGAAATGCGGTTCTGCACGTCTCGTGTGAAACCTTTGGGGGAAAGGGGAAGGTGATGGATGAGAGAATTCAAGATGTAACAGTTGAAAGAGAAAGGAGAACGGGTTGCGGTTGAGTTTGTTGTTGCTGCTTGAGATTATGACTCTCTGGATCTTGCAACAAATATGACATTGAGCAGCGCCCGAAGCTTAATTGGCCGACGGTTGCAGCCACAATTATTAGGTGTTGTGGTCACCTAACAATCAAAATCAATCAATCTCTCTCTCTCTCTCACCTTGGCGAAGTGACTGCGGATGTAGTGGTTGCGGTGAATTTTCATTAAATGCATGACCATATATTATATGATGCGAAGATCGATATTCCGATATTTTGCAAACAAAACATATGAAATAAGAAACTTAAGTAAACTTTATTTTTCTTTTTTTCGGTTTTAGCTTTATCCATTTGTATAAAGAAACTAATGGCATAGGCCGGACTATAGCAATATACTTCACCTATAAGACCCACTTGATAGTATGTTTAGACAAATTCATCATTTACAAATGTCGTGAAAATACGATTGACCCACAAAACCCATCTAACCTGAGTTTTTTGATAGGCAAGTTTTTCAGTGAAGATCATGGCTTGTGGTGACGATCAATCGATCTGAAACGGAAGATGAATATTAAGTCGAGAAGGACCCATTGATCAAGGAATAACTGTAATAGAAGGTTGGAAATCAATTACTTATTATTAAAAGAGTGACACGCAAGTTAAAAGGCCGTTATAGATTATGGCAGGAAAAGATTGTGACCCATAATGGAATGACTCGTTAAAAGATAGAGGGGATGTATCAAAGTAAAGGACATGCAAACTTATCCTCGAGGCATTCAACACAGACAATGTGCTTCATTCAACATTAGTGAAGAGACTCATTAGATTTTAAAGGAGATCAATACGATTTTGCTTAAGTTTTGAAGCTCAAATACGAATTAGATTAGGCTTCCTAATTCCAACGCTCGTCTTCAAGCTTTCCAACCATGTCTTGAAACGTTTTTTACTTTCCCTTCGCATTTCATTAATTGCCATCGAGACGTTTGTGTTCAAAGTCATTCATCGAGTAAGCATAACACTTAAGAATGTAAGCCATACATTCCGTTTCAATAAAAGTTCCTCGCAGTTTCCTTAAATATTTTCAATTATTTGGCTAATGTATTAATTAGATAATCGAATCGTACAAAGTCGAGGCTTCAAGGCTTAGAATCCTTCGGCTTTTGATTTGAGGTCAGATTTGATATTTTAATTGGCCATTGATTGAATTTGATTAGATTTTAATAGTTAAAATCATCAAGTTTCCGGCGACCACAATTAAATAACGACCAAATTACAGCCAGATTCATGCGAAACCTCGTATTGGAAATGAAATTTAATTCCCTGGATTTGTTTGTTTGGGCTTTTAAAAAGTCAAAAGCAATTTTTCCCCCTTTCCCCATCAAATTCAACATATCATCCAAATTTCAATGAATTACTAAAAAAATATATATACACGCGCGGATCTAAATATTATAGCAATACCATTTTTAGAGTTTTTAAATACAACACATTGAAAAAAAAATTCAAAATGCATGCCCCACTAAATTTGAAACAAAAAAGAACAGTAAAAGATAAAGATAACTCCATATGAATCTAAACCCAGAAATGTAGTTGCGTTTTGCTAATCAACAAATATTATCTTTTCCCACAATCCAGCGGTTCTAGCGTCTCCATCAAAACACGTGTAAAGCAACAACCGCAACATCAATATCCAAAAATATCTATTTAGGATTTGTTCATCTTGTTACCTCGAAAGTTTTACTTACTGTTTACTGCCGTGATTCTGTTATTGTTATGATTGGATAAGTCCGTTTGTTATTAATTATCCTTTCGACAAATCCCTCCAAAAATTTCCGTAATTCCAGCCGATTTTTTAATAATTCGAGGGGTAAAAATAAAATAATGGACCAGAAAAAACTGCAAGAGCCAATAAATCCTATTTCGGATTTATTGAATAAGCTCGATTTTATCCATATTTATCCGAATGATATATTCAAAATTTCCCGAAATCGGAATTTTTGTTTTTCTGGTTCCTCGTCTTATCTCTCCCCGACTCGACTCAACTACTCCTTCCTTCTCTGCCGCTATAAATAAGCCTGAAAATCTCCCTTCATTCTCTCTTTCTCTTGTCCTTTCTCTCTCTACACATACGCTGTTTCTCTCTCTTCTCGCCTCCTCTGCAAATCCATCTCCTTCCTCCTTCGAACCCTCCACCCGCGATCCCGATGGCTTCCCGCGGCAATGGCATCTCCGGCGGCAAGGGCCTCATCGTGAGCTTTGGGGAGATGCTCATCGACTTCGTCCCGACCGTGTCGGGGGTCTCCCTGGCGGAGGCCCCGGGGTTCCTCAAGGCCCCCGGCGGCGCCCCCGCCAACGTCGCGATCGCCGTGACCCGCCTCGGCGGCCGGTCCGCGTTCGTCGGCAAGCTCGGGGACGACGAGTTCGGGCACATGCTGGCCGGGATCCTGAAGGAGAACGGGGTCAACGGCGACGGCATCAACTTCGACCAGGGGGCGCGGACCGCGCTGGCCTTCGTCACGCTCCGCGCCGACGGGGAGCGCGAGTTCATGTTCTACCGGAACCCGAGCGCCGACATGCTGCTCAAGCCCGAGGAGCTCAACCTCGAGCTGATCAGATCTGTAAGTGCTCCCGATTCCTCCACCTCCTCCCTCGATCGATCGATCGCTCGAACCGCTCGTTCGTCCCCCTCCTCCGTTCGCGCTGCGGATTCGCCGTGAATCGCGTTGGGATCGAGCTTCGGGGTTCCGGAATCTGGGCCCACCGTCGCGTGGGCTCGACCCCTTGCGATCCGAACACGTCAACGCGTCCCGCGAACGTATCGGACGGCTCGAATTGGAACGTCGGCATTGCGGATTTTCTCCCTCCTCTTCTTCCTTCCCCCCCTCGAGATTCCATCAGATCTCTCTCGCCCCTTGGGGGAACGAGTGAGGCCACGCGAGGTGTCCCTCTCGCCTCCGACCGTCGCGATCTCACGTGCATGTCGCGTGACGGCATTCTGGGTGGTGGGACCCTTTGGTGAATAATCCCTTTCCGGGGCCCACTGCGGGCCCCCGGATGATTCTTTTTGGAGAGATTTTTGGTCTTTTTCCTTTTTTGCCTTTTTCTCTCTGATGACCAATATTATCTCTGTCATTTTTATAAAATAAAAAATCGAGATTCCGCCGATAAACAGTTGGAACTGGGACTATGCAGTCGGTGATGTGATCTGCTCTCGGATTGGATATTTATCTTCGATTGCGGATTTTCGGGGGGATTTATTTTTTCTCGTACGTCGGATCGCGCACGCTTCTCCGTCAAGCCTTTGACTTTTGGTTGGCGTCTCCTGAACTTCGGCGGGCTCTCTTTCTTGACCACGCCTCCCGCCCCCCTCTTTTTTTTTTCTGTAAATAAACTGGTTCATCGTCATGAGTGATGAAGATTTTCGTTTAAATACTGTTGTGAAGAATTGCTTGATAATCAACAAAGGGGTTGTTTTCAGAACTTCAATTATTGAGTAAAGGCGTGATTTTTTTCTTTTTTTTTTTTTTTTGGGGGGGGGGGGGTAATGAACAGGTAAGATGATAGTAACAGTGGTGATCTTTGTGTTTGAGATTTGGGTCCCTGATCTGATTATCCTAGAAATTTGGCATCAATTGAAAAATTGATGTGATGGTTCAGGTGGATTAGTACTATCGTTGATGAACAGCGTAGCCATTGTGATACCAAACGATATTTAATGTTGACATTGGATGAACCCATGAAAGAATATAAGTCTTGAAGATTACCTTCTGTTGGCACCATTCTTAGGACTAGTTATCTGACTTATTTGGGGTTCATTAGCCTTTTGTCTGTGACTTTTGTCTGTGACTTTGCAAAAGACGGAAGTTTAAGAAAACATAACCTTACATGGCGAAACTAGCTAGAGTCAGAAGCCCCTGTAATTATTGAAATTTTCTTGAAGATGAGATTGGCATGCTTCATGTATCGACTCCGATATCACCTGTCTTTATATATGTATTACAACGTTGGAAAATTTCAGTGACGGTAATTTTGATTGACCAGAAATCCTCAGTCTAACGTGTGTTTCTTAACAGGGGAAAGTCTTTCATTCTATATACATCTAACGTGTGTTTCTTAACAGGCGAAAGTCTTTCATTCTATATAAATCTAACGTGTGTTTCTTAACAGGCGAAAGTCTTTCATTATGGATCCATCAGTTTGATTGTGGAGCCATGCAGATCCGCCCATCTTGAAGCAATGCAAGCTGCCAAAGACGCTGGGGCTCTGCTTTCCTATGATCCAAACCTCAGACTACCATTGTGGCCATCACCTGAGGAGGCTCGTGAGCAGATCAAGAGCATTTGGGACAAGGCAGATATCATTAAAGTGAGTGATGCTGAATTGGAGTTCCTCACAGGGAGTAAGAAGATTGATGATGAAACTGCAATGACATTGTGGCACCCCAACTTGACACTTCTCCTTGTTACTTTGGGTGAGCACGGTTGTAGATACTACACCAAGGTCAGTGGATCTGAAATTCCTACTTGTCACTTCTCTTTGGGAGACTATTGACTTTTTGTTGTAGTCCTTTGTGGCAGCTACAACTAACTATGTTATTATGCACCTAATACTTTATGTGGGAGGTTGGTCTGGTGTAGAGAGAGAGAGTAAAAGGATGGTCTAGGAATTGAAACAATAGATCAAGCACATTTTTTAAGAAATTATCCTACTAGAAATTGTTCAACACTAATATAAATTTAAATTGGGTTATTGTCTTTCAGTCATATTTTGTAATAGCAGCATTGGAATATGCAACAGGAAGCATATGGAGTTTTTCTTCCTGTGTTATAAATGTGCAGACAACTTTATTTTAGCAGTTGCTGTTAGCAATCTTGCTCGGTGTTGCAGGAAAATTTTGTTTCTAACCAATGTATTTGGAGTGAGTTATATGAAAAGTAATGTCCTTATATGATACAACGCCCTACTTGGATGTCCTATCCTATTTTGTTGGGGTGCGTGGATAGGTTGGTATGATCATTCTTGGATTTGTTCAGAGTTGCCTTGAATTTATTATATCTCATGCAGCCAACTGTGGATTGAAGCCGTGCCCTCACCGTCTGCTGTGTGATTGTGGTTTTGTATCTGTCTTTCTCCTCTCCACTCCGATATATTATTCTGCTGAACTTTATATATAAAAGAATAACAAGTTGCTGAACAATGAATTGTTGTGGGAGCTATGAAGTCTCATTTAAATTTTCCTTGGGAAAATTAAAAATCACCGGACCACTAAAGTTTCCTTATGTTTCTGCCAAAATTCAGCATTTTCATGGAGAAGTTGAAGCATTCCATGTTAACACGGTTGACACAACCGGGGCTGGTGATTCCTTTGTCGGGGCACTCCTCTGCAACATTGTTGACGACCACTCCATTCTCGAAGTATGTATCGGACTACATTTCTGGAACAATGCTCGCTTACTATTCTGATGAACTCCTTTATAAGCATTGGGATTTGTTGGATAACGTGCATATTGTTGATTTGCAGGACGAAGGAAGACTGAGGAAAGTCCTGAAGTTTGCGAACGCGTGCGGAGCCATCACCACCACCAAGAAGGGAGCGATCCCCGCCCTCCCAACCGAGGCCGATGTCCTCAGCTTGATCGATAGCACGAAATAACAAGCTCCAATTCTTCCATTCTCTGATTTTCCCTTAGGACTAGTCGTTGCTTGCTTCCATTTTCAATTGAAGAGTCTGGTTAGCATTCCTGCTGCTTTTGTGTTCCCATCGCTCCCCTGCGTATGGTCTCACAGACTCCTTTGCTTTCTTAAGATATATAAATAATCCTAATAAGTTTTTTGGGCTTGTGGGGGCAGTAAGCGCGCCCTCGTCTCGTCTAACTTTCACCTTTTTTCCTCCTAAAGTGGTGCATAGCCATCATTGATGTCGCTGGTCTAATCCTCTTTTCACTTTTACTTTTCATTCAATTCAAATGAGGTTGGCTGCTGGTAGTCTTGTTGAAATGTACTACCTAATCCGGCGTCTGCGAGAGATCTCCTTTAAAATATAGAAACGTGGTTTTTTATTGTCGTCAGGTGGTTGGCAGGAGGCTACTAGGGGAGCGAGTAGGGACCCCGTGCTGGTTTTGGTTTTGGTTTTGGCTCGAAAACGTACGAAAGCATTAATAGTCAGTCACCTGCATCGCGAAACGTGCCCACCTACCCAACTTCGACCCCACGCCCTGTCATCTCTGCGCGTTGCCTTCTTCTTATCTATTCAATTTGAATTCAGTCTCTTTTGTTTTACATCTGATTCGAGAGCACAATTGATAAAAAAAATATATATCGAAACTCAGCGTTAGATGACATGCATTTAAATGGAAGGATATGAATCGAGGCCTTGTCAAAATAAAGTTGTATGCGTACGGTCGGCTGCCGCGCATCATTTTCAAGCGCCCACCGGAGCGCTTCTGCTTCTAGTCCTCACTATTGGCTGGCGAGCCATTCTATTGTGCGGGTTAGATGTGTAATCTTTATATGGTTTAATATTAGGGGTATGACTTATTGGTTCCCATTCCGCTTAAATGTTAAAAGCATGCGACGTGATGTAAGGTACACGCATGCTACGACTTAAGCATGTGCTCATTTTGTGATTTTTGTGTAATCAATTCATAAAATATTTCCATCAACCATTAACCTACTTATGATAAATCGCTAAGTTCGACTGGAATTTGAGACGTGGAGAGATAACGTGAACTAAGAAAATACTTGATGCATCCCAAGGAAGTTATGATATTTATCCTTAGGAATAATATATGTGAAAAAATATGGATATTCTAGGAAATTTAAAGAAAATTTCATTTCCTTTAGATATATGAGGGCTTAACTTGTTGCACGAGAAGCATAGATAGTATTTCTTTTTCCAGGTATGCTTGGGCTCTTGTAATTATAGGACCTCTCTCAAACTCATAACAATTAATTTGTTAATATAATTTGCAAATGTCCGAAATGATAAATACTAATTATTAATTCCATGTATTCTATTCAGTTGTATACCAAACCGCATTTCAAATTTAAAAAAAAAAAAAAAAAAAAGTGTTTTAGGGTCAGTTTGTTAACTTATCCAATAATTGATTGATTCTATTATTTTGTTCCTGAAAAAAAAAAATAACAGAAATTCGTTTGGTAAATTTTCGATTCACGAGAACAAATTTGTTCCCAAGAATAGATATGAAACAAAATCAAGAAGTAAAAAATTGCTTATTTGTTTTTGAGAAAATTTCCATAATCAAGCCCAACCTATTTTTCTTTTTTTCTCTTTCTTTTCTTCTTTTCTCCTTCTCTCTTCTTCTTCTTAGCCAATCACTAGTCACTACCAACCGCCGCTGCCGCTGTTGAGGGTGGCCGGCAACCGGCCACAAAGAAGAAGGAAGAAGAAGGGAAAAAGGAAAAAAAAAAAATAAGAAATATAAAAATAAGAAAAATATAATAAAAATATAAAAAAATGAAAAGAAACAGAAAAATTTAAAGAATTCTGCCTAACACATTTTTATTTCGGAAAATAAAATTTTTAGGTAATTACTAAACGCCTTCAGAACAAAATGGCTACTAAATACACCATTAAAGGAACATTAGTGTGTTTCGAATTACTATCTATTTTTCGTCCTCGTGAATTTCAATGAAAATATATAATCCGTAATAATTTGTTTTTGCTTTTACCGAATCATGGTATCAAACCACAACGAGAATAAAAAAATAAAAAAAACCCGCGCGATGCACGAGATTGGAACCGGTCATTATTAAAGAGCGACATGCTCAAAGGGGTTACAATAAAAAGTTGGCAAAGCCCTTTATTTAGTTCTGTAGAGTATACTTGCCTCCTTCCTTCATTTCTGGAGGTCCGCCCCGGATGTCCGTCGCAGCATTCCCTGTCCCAGACGCAACAAATCGGGAACCTCGTGTAGAAACTACTTGAAAACGTTGAGCTTTCAATAGGCACCTCATTGAAAACGTTGTAAGGTCCATTATTATGGAAAGGAAGGGGGATTTTTGTTTTGTTTTATTTTATTTTATGGTTTTTTTAGGAGCTTTGCTTGTTGAAGATGTATAGACTCTGGAAATCCCTATCTTTTTTTAGGTAAAAGGAAGAGGTGGAAACGATTAGATGCATTTATAATTAAATTGAAGATTGCGTTATACTTGGGAGTTTTGAATTACTTCTTTTGCAAAAAATACGTTATTTATAGGGCAGCCCTATTTCCACCCCAATATAATTAAAGTGGTGGCCGTTTTCTACTTCTATATGGCTTTTGGTTGCCACAATTAACAATTTCACATTTTTTTTCCATTTATTGTGGGCATCATGCTCGCATTTTTAATGTTGGATTAAGTTTTGTAGAAACAACTTTTGTCGTTTTTTTTTTTTTTTTTTTTTTTTTTTTTTTTAAGAAACTTAATTCTACTCAACTTGGCGAATAAAAATTTTGACACCGACAAGTTTTTAATGTAATCACTTGTTTATAAACTTACACTTTTATTGTGCTTATCACCATTACCTTTTCTTATTAATCATCATCTGTATACATAAACATTCAATGGGATCATAGGATGAAATCAAAAAAGATCCTCTTTAAAGATTTTTTAAAATATAATTACAGGTACTTTTTCCAATGAGAAATTTTAAAACGCATAAAATAATAATTTTTTAAAATCTTCATTTTGAATTGATAAAAACTTATATCATCCGTGGAATGTTTACAATAAAAATAACAAGATTTCTCATTGTACATAACTTTTTCACATCCATATTTTCAGTTTATTACTGGATACTTGTAAAATGTCTTTACATGCTCTATGTAAAAAAATTTCACAAATGATAAGGAAATTATAAGAGTTATTTGATTTCTTAAATTAAGAGACTTGATAGATATATTATTTGATTTGTTAAATTAAGAGGCTTGATATATATATTTGAAAATTTCTCTTTGGGTCCCCCTAGCATGACGTTTGACCGTCCCACGGGTAAAGGAAACCCATAAAAGTTTACTCTCTTCAGTACAAGCGTATGGAAACTTGCCAAGCGAAGCATGGGGAAATGTCTGGTGGAGGAATCACCATTTGTTTCATAAGCTAACGGTACGGTTAGCTAATCATTTCCCGTTCCCTTTTCGACAAAACTCATATATGCGGAAGTAAATTCTAAAACTAGAAAAGAAAACATAGTGCATCTAATATACATGGAATACCCACAATAAACAAAAATAAAATATGTGAAATATTTTAATTATGGCAACTAGACCTTAAATAAATACAAAGCAGGCCACTGCCTTAAACTTCAATTAAATGATTAAGGGCCATTTGTCTTTTTAGTGAAAATATGGGTGGATTAAGTATTAATACGGGGTGAAAATAGCATCACCCTATTTATAACTTCCAAAACATATATATATGATGGTAAAGAAGATCGAAGCATTTTCCCTTTGTTGAAACATTTTACAGAATAAACCAAATTTCAAGAGACAATACATGCAAGAAGAGGAAACGAAATCGCTACATGTAATTAGTGCCACATTAAATTTGATTGCAATAAGCTACTTCAAATCTAATAATCTAAGATTAAGACGTGACCGGATGTCAAGCGGGCGGACTTGTATTGCCATGGGCTACGTGGAAGAAGAGGCGTCCAACCGACATTTGGAGGAAATCTTCCATGTAACATCTTTAGGACAATGCTCGTTATGCCATTGAATCTCTCATATTATTCACGATTATATCCTTTACAACCTTTCTTACAGTCTTATTATACAGGCATTATCTAAAACTATTAAATTGCATAATCCCGATTTGCAGTTGCTTGTAAAATGAGATAAATATAATTTAAAGATTATAAGATTGACAGAATCGCCATTTTAAAGTATAATTTATAAATGGCATGTTATATTGACAAAATAGCCATTTTAGGATACTAGCATTAAAAAAAATAAAAAATCCATTAGGTAGTCTAGTCCATCACAATGATCACATGATTTTGCGAAATTATGCATTCATGCGGGCAATAGTTTTATTACAAATCCTAGAGCGGAATAACTTGCGGCTTTGAAAAATTACCAAGGAAAAATTACACTTGACTAATAGGGAAGATATTAATTCGTTGGTATAACCTTACTAAAAATGGTGAAAAATTATCTAAAAAGTCATGAATCTATTGTACCTTTACCAATTTAATCATTAATTTTTCAATTATGCCAATTAAGTCAATCCAACTAATTTTTGGCCGAAAAGCTAGCAATCCTCCATAATACGGCCTACCACTGCCGGCCGAGTTGTAAAAAAAAGAAAAGAAAAGAAAATTAAAAATAATAAATAAATAAATAAATCGAAAAAAATTAAAGTATTATTAAAAATTATTCATGTTAGTGCTGACCAATGCCTCCTACCAACATTTTCAAAATTGGTCCAATTGACTCAATTTACAAAATATGAAAATGTTTATGACTCAATTGGCATAATTAAAAAGATTACGACTAAATTAACAAAAATGCAATAGGTTTAAGACTTTTTGGGCAATATTCTCCATATGCGGCCCTCAAGTTGATTGGGAGTCAGTTTAGTGCCTTTGATCTTATCATTTTTATTTCTTTCATTACCCCATATGGACTGGACAACGGAAGGACTTAATTTCACCAATTTGACAAAACTCAATTGTGCTTCCACAACAAATTTTGAGAATCCCATGGCACTCGTCCCATTGTAAAAATTACCAAAAAGGAGATTTTGTCATAATATATTTATATGGATTAAAATTATTTCCACATCGGTCACGATCAGGACTTGCTTTTCTTGATGATGCTCGTTGTGGCGACGAATCTTCCATGCCATACATAAACATTTCCATTACAACCTTTCTTTTCCGTTTTATTAAGCAGATGCTATTTAAAACTATGAAAAATTTCAGGAGCCTACATAATAAGTTATGTGCTTTAAAACGATAAGATTGACAAAATCGCCTTTTTAAAGTAACCCTCTATAAATGGTATATTTTCTTGACAAAATAGACATCTTATGAGTATGACTTATTGGTTCTCATTCCTCATAAAGGTTAAAAGCACGCGACGTGATGTAAGGTATATATGTACTACGACTTAAGCATATGCTCATTTTGTGATTTTTGTGTAATCGATTGGCAAGATATTTCCATCAACCACGAATCTACTTATAATAAATCACTCAGTTCGATTAGGAATTTGAGAGGTGCAGAGATAACGTGCGGCAAGAAAATACTTGATGTATGCCAAGGAAGTTGGTGGGTTCTGGGTAGTTTAGTTTAGAAAGGATAATTCGATTTCCTTCTTTGTATTTATAGTTATGACATTATCCGTAGGAACAATATATGTGAAAAAATAATTGTTTGAGGATATTCTAGGAAATTGAAATAAAACTGCATTTCCTTTAGAAACATGAGGGCTTAACTTGTTGCGGGAGAAACGGGAATAGCATTTCTTTTTTCGGATATGCTCGAACTCTTGTAATTATTGGACCTCTTTCAAACCCATACAAATTAATTTTTCAATATAATTTGCAAATATCCTAAATGAAAAATACAAGATTATTAATTTGAGTATTTTATTCAGTTTTATACCAAATCGCATGTTGAATTAAAAAAAAAAAAAAGGTACTAGGGTAGGGTAAGGCCTGTTTGTTAACTTACCATATAGTGATGGGTTTTATTATTTTATTTCTGTGAACAAAAAAGAATAAAAATGCGTTTAATAAATTTTTTGTTCCCAAAAACAAATTTATCCTTGAAAATTGATTTGGAACAAAATAAAAAATAAAAAAATCACTTTTTTGTTCCCAGAACAATTTCAGAATCAAGCCCAACCTATTTCTCTTTTTTCTCTTTTCTTTTCTTCTTCTCCTTCTCTCTTCTTCTTCCTCTCTGTCGGTCATTGGCCACTGCCAGGCACCACCGCCGTCGTTGTCGACGGTGACCAGTGACTAGTCACAAAGAAGGAGGAAGAAGAAGAGAGAAAAGGAAAAGGAAAAATATATACATATATATAATAAGAGTATTAAAAAAATTAAAAGAAACAAAAAAAATTAATAGTCATACTAAACGCATTTTTATTCCAGGAATAAAAATTTAGTCCGTCACCAAACACTTTAAAATACTCAAATTATTTTCGGGAGCAAAATAGTTACCAAGCACACCTTTAAAAGAACATTAGTGTATTTAGAATTAGTATATATTTTTCATCCCTTTGAATTTCAATAAAAGTATATAATCCGTAACAATTTGTTTTAGCTTTTACCAAATCAAACCAAAACGAGAATAATCGAAATACCCGCGCGACGCACGAGATTGGAACCCATCATTATTAAAGAGACATGACTAGATGGTCATGCTCAAAGGGATTACAATAAAAAGTGGGCAAAGCCCTTTCATTTTAGTTTTCGTGGAGCAAAGGCATACTTGCCTCCTTCCTTCGGTTCTGGACGTCCGCTCTCCGGACCTCCGAGGCAGCAGGCTTTGTCCCGGGCACAACAGATTGGGAACGCTGTGGCGCCGGGGATTGCCGATGCCAAGAGCGCTAACAAGGCCACCACGGCGAGCTTCAACACGGACGTCTTTGAAAAAGTTGCGGCGTCCATTATTATGGAAAGGAAGGGGGATTTTTTTATTTTTTTTATTTTATTTTTTTTTTTTTTTTTTTTTTTTTTTAGGGGCTTTGCTTGTTGATGATGTATAGGACCTTGGAGATCCCCCATCTTTATGTAGGTAAAAGGAAGAGGTGGAAGACGATTAGATGCATTTATGATTGCATTGAAGATTGCGTTATATTGGGGAGTTTTGAATTACTTCCTTCGCCAAAAAATACGTTAGTTCTAGGGTAGCACTATTTTCACCCTTATATGATCAAAGTGCTGGCCATTTTCTACTTCTATATAGATTTTCGTTGCCATAATTAATAATTTCACTTTTTTTTTCATTTATTGTGGGCATCATGCTCGCTTTTTTAATCTTGGATTTAACTTTTGTAGAAATTACTTTTATTGATTTTTTTTTTTACAAGAGACCTAATTCTATTCTACTTGGCAAATAAATTTATGGATCAATTGTCAAGTAAAATGTAGAAAATTTGACACAGACAATTTTTTACTGTAATCAATTATTTATAAACTTGCGCTTTTATTGTGCACATCGACATTACCTTTCTTATTAATCGTCATTTGTATACATAAACATATAATGGGATCATAGGATGAAATAAAAAAAAGACCCTCTTTAAAGATTTTTCAAAATATAATCACAGGTACTTTTTCCAAGGGGAAATTTGAAAAGGCAAAATTCAATCAAATCAATTACATAAAATAATAATTGTTTAAATCATCATTTTGAATTGATAAAAATTTATATTATTCATGAATGTTTATAAGAAAAATATCAAGATTTCTCATTATACATAACTTTTTCACGTCAATGTTTTTAGTGTAGTACTAGATACTTGTAAAATGTCCTTACGTGCTCTATGTAAAGATATTTCACAAATGATAAGGAAATTAAAAAATTTATTTGATGTGTGAAATTAAGAGACTTGATATATATTTTTCTTTTTTCTTTTTTTGACAAAGCTCATATACGCGGAAGTAAATTCTAAAAATAGAAAAGGAAACATAGTGCATTTAATATACATGATATACCCACAATAAATAAAAAGAAAATACATGAAATGTTTTAATTATGGCAACCGGATCTTAAATAAATAAAAAGTGGGGACACCATTTGAAATTGATTGAATGATTAACGGCGGTTTGTCTTTTTAGTGAAAATATGGGTGGATTAAGTATTAATATGGGGTTGGAAATAGCACCACCCTATTTATAATTTCTAAAACATATGTATGATGATAAAAAAGATCGAAGCATTTTCCCTTTGTTGAAAGATTTTGTGGAATAAATCAAATTTCAAGAGATAATACATGCAGAAGAGGAAACAAAATCGATATATGTAATTAGTGCCACATTAGATTTGATTGTAATAAGCTAGCTTAAATCTAATAATCTAAGATTAAGATGTGAAGATGTTAAGCGGGTGGACTTGTGGGGTATTGCCAGGGCTATGTGGGATAAGAGGCGTCCAACCGGGCACTGGGAGGAAATCTTCCATGTAACACCTTTACGAAAATGTTCGTTATGGCGTTGAATCTCCCATATTATTCACGAAAATATCCTTTACAACCTTTTTTACAATCTTATTAAACAAGTGTTATTCAAAACTATTAAATTTACAGAATTGCCAATTTGCAGTGGCCTGCAAAATGAGATAAATAATTTAAAGGTTATAAGATTGATAAAATCGCCATTTTAAAGCATCCTTTATAAATGGCATGCTATATTGACAAAATAGCCATTTTAGGATACTATAATTAAAAAAAAAAAAAATCCATTAGGTAATCTGGTCCATCACAATGATCACATTTTTTGCGAAAATTATGCATTAATGCGGGCAATAATTTGTTACGAATCCTAGAGCGGAATAACTTGCGGCTTTGAAAAATTACCAAAGATGTGGAAAAATTACACTTGACTAATAGAGAAGAATTTAATTCGTTGGTATAACCTAACTAAAAATGGCGAAAAATTATCCAAAAAGTCTTAAATTTATTGTACTTTTACTAATTTAGTCACAAACATTTCAATTGTGTCAATTGAGTCAATCCAACTAATTTTGGGCTAGAAAGCTAATCACCCTACGTGGTACGGCTCACCATTGCCAGCCAGAATTGTAGGAAAAAATATAATCACGGGTACTTTTTTAAAAGGAAAAATTCAATTAAATCAATTACATAAAATAATAATTTTTTAAATCATCATTTTGAATTGATAAAAACTTATATTACTAAGGAAATTTCTATAAGAAAAATATCAAGATTTCTCATTATACATAACTTTTTCACGTCAATGTTTTTGGTGTATTACTAGATACTTGTAAAATGTCTTTACGTGCTCTATGTAAAGATATTTCACAAATGATAAGGAAATTAAAAAATTTATTTGATGTGTTAAATTAAGAGACTTGATTTATACATATATATATAGCACGTAAAGATATTTCACAAATGATAAGGAAATTAAAAAATTTATTTGATGTGTTAAATTAAGAGACTTGATTTATATATATATATATTTCTTTTTTCGACAAAACTCATATATGCGGACGTAAATTCTAAACAGCAGAAAAGGAAACATAGTGCATTTAATATCCAAGAGATACCCACAATAAATAAAAATAAAATATATGAAATGTTTTAATTATGGCAACCGGATCTTAAATAAATACAAAGTGGGGCCACCATTTTAGATGGCAATTGAATGATTAAGGGCAATTTGTCTTTTTAGTGAAAATATGGGTGGATTAAGTATTAATATGGGGTTGGAAAGAGCACCACCCTATTTATAATTTTTAACACATATGTATGAAGATAAAGAAGATCGAAGCATTTTCCCTTTGTTGAAACATTTTATGGAATAAACGAAATTTCAAGAGATGATACATGCAAGAAGAGGAAACAAAATCTATACATGTAATTAGTGCCACATTAGATTTGATTGCAATAAGCTAGCTTAAATCTAATAATCTAAGATTAAGATGTGACACGAGATGTTAAGTAGGTAGACTTGTAGCGTATTGCCATGGGCTACGTGGGACAACAGGCGTCTGACCAACATTGGGAGGAAATCTTCCATTGAACATCTTTACGACAATGCTCGTTATGGTGTTGAATCTTCCGTATTATTCACGAAAATATCCTTTACAGCCATTTTTACAATCTTGTTAAACAGGCGTTATTTTAAACAATTAAATTTATAGAATCGTCGATTTGCCGTAGCCTGCAAAATGAGATATATAATTTAAAGATTATAAGATTGATAGAATCGCCATTTTAAAGCATCATTTATAAATGGCATGTTATATTGACAAAATAGCCATTTTAGGATACTATAATTAAAAAAAAATAAAAAGAATCCATTAGGTAATCTGGCCCATCACAATGATCACATTATTTTGCGAAAATTATGCATTAATGCAGGCAATAATTCGTTACAAATCCTAGAGCGGAATAACTTGCGCTTTGAAAAATTACCAAAGATGCGGAAAAATTACACTTGACAAATAGAGAAGAATTTAATTCGTTGGTATAACCTTACTAAAAATGATGAAAAATCATCCAAAAAGTTTTAAATTTATTGTACTTTTGTCAATTTAGTCATAAACCTTTCAATTATATCAATTGAGTCAATTCGACCAGTTTTTGGCTAGAAAACCAGCTATCCTACATGGTATGGCCTACCATCGCTGGCCAGAGTTGTAAAAAAAATCAAAGAGAACAAAAGAAAATTACAAAGAATAAATAAATAAAATATTATAAAATTATTAAAAATTATTTATGTCAACGCCGGCCGTGCCTCGTGCCGACATTCCAAAATTGGTCTGATAAACCTAATTAACACAATTAAAAGGTTTATGACTAAATTGATAAAAGTATAATAGGTTTAAGATTTTTTTGACGATATTCTCCATGGGTGGCCCTCGAAGTTGATTGGAGTCAAACTCGTTTAAGTCCTTATTGGTTTAGCACCTTCGATCTTATCATTTATTTCTTTCGTGACCCCATATGGATAGGATAATAGAAGGACTTGATTATAGTAATTTGATAAGACCTTACTGTACTTCCACAATAAATTTTGGGAATCCCCATACACTCATCTCATTGTAAAACTTACCAAAAAGGAGATTTTGTCATAATATGCTTATATGGATTAAAATTGTTTCCATATTGGTCACGATTAGGACTTGCTTTTCATGATGATGCTCGATGTGGTGGTGAATCTTCCATGCCATACATAAAAATTTCCATTACACCCTTTTTTTTAGGGAAATTTTTTAAATGAGTCCGAAGTAATATTGTTTTCTTAAATAAGAATTTGGAGTGGACCTTATTTCAAATAAGAGCCTGAAGTAATTATATTAACCTCAAAGAACAGATAAAGTAAAAAAGATGCCTTATATCGACAAATCAAGATAATTTGCAGTGAGTTAAATTATTTTATTATCATAATCGGGTGATACCGGAGACATTTATTAGTAGGAATAATAAACATCTACAAGACGTGCTCTCGTAGAAACGACGGATGAATGTCAAAACAAAGATTTCAAGATAAAAGTTAAGTTTTTAACAAAGTAATTGACTTCACGTTTTACGTTTTTATTAATTAAAAATTGTAGTGTTTTTATTGCTGGCGACATGAGTGAACCTTGTCCCGTGTGAAGAATTTTAAAAAGTCATATAATTATTTTACCCGAAGGAGAGAAATTGAATATGGAAAAAAAAAATACTTTTGGCATTTTGCTTTGCTCGAAAAAACTAAGACACGTGTTACAAATTTATCAAAACTATTTTTGTAACCATGAAAAATCTCAAATTGGTACACCTGTGATAAATTTACCCAAACTAATAATAAAAAACCCCCAAAATAGTATACTTGTGACAAATTTACCACAAACTAATTTATTCGACCACAAAAAACTCCAAACTAATACATTTGTGACAAATATACCCTAAATTAAATTGGATTAATACCACAAAAAATTACAAAAATTGTATAATTGTGACAAATGAATGGTAAAATCTCAAACCGATATATCAGTCAACTGTCACGTGTCATCAAATTAATAATTTGACTGTAAAATTTAACGGAAATCAATAGATGGTAAATTTATCACAAGCGTACCATTTTGAGGTAAATTTGTTAAAAGTGTACCAGTTTGGGGTCTGACAAAAATTAGTTTGTAGTAAATTTATCAGTGTACCAGTTTGGGATTTTTCAAGATATTAACCATTTGTTATAAAAGTGAAGGCTTCTTCGGCAACAGTGCAACGTCTGTTGATTAGTGCTACCCATCCATCAGTGCCAGTTTTGCCATCATTTAGTGTGTCAATTGGGTAGGATGCAGCTCTAGTGGAATCCATCTCCATTAATTTGCAAGATCTCTCCATGTTCTCTCCACAAACCTCAACTCAACTTTCACTAATATAATGATTTAATTAAATAAAAATTAATATTACAAAAAACTCAAAAACTCTTATAAATTTATTCTAAATTATTTATTTGATAATAAAAAATTCCAAATTAGTACATATGTGACAAATATACTCAAATATATATTTTTGACCATAAAAAATCCCAAACCGGTATATTAGTTACCCTCCATTAAATTGGATTAATATTGCGAAACCCCAAATTGGTAGAGCCATCAATTGCCACGTGTCATTTGACTCAACAATTTAACAATAAAATTTAATGGAAATCAATAGAGAGTAAATTTGTTATAGGTGTACCAATCTGAAATTTTTCGTGATCAAAAAATTAATTTTGAATAAATTTATGGGATAAGTGTTCCAGAAGTCCTAAAACTTGTCACGAAAATGCATTTCAGTCCTAAAACTTGCAAAAAGTGCATTTAAGTCCTAAAACTTGTCAAATTGTTTTAAACGAGTCCCAAAATCGACGCCATTAGCCTTTTCCGTTAAAAATGCTGACGTGGCATTTTAAATAATTTTTAATTTCCACGTGTATTTTTTTAATTATTTTTTATTCATTTTTTTTTTTAATAAAAAAGTTAGATTTAAAACTAAAAAATTAAATTTATTCTTATCTTATTTTCACAAAAAAAGTTAAAATTTTATTTTTAAAAATTGTTAAAAAAGAAAAAGAAAATCAGCCTCTTCTTTGTTTTTAAAAAATAAAATTTTGAACTTTTTTTTTTTTAGTTTTTAGTGAAAATAAGATAAAATGAATAAATCTAAAATTTTTAATTTTTAAATCTATTTTTTTAAATGAATAAAAAATAATTAAAAAATCCACGCGGAAAATAAAAAATTATTTAAAAATGCCACGTCAGCATTTTTAACGGAAAAGGTTAACGGCGTCCATTTTAGGACTCGTTTGAAACAATTTGACAAGTTTTAGGACTTAAATGCACTTTTTACAAGTTTTAGAACTGAAATGCATTTTCGTGACAAATTTTAGGACTTCTGGAACACTTATCCCTAAATTTATCGCAATGTATCAATTTAGGATTTTTCGTAGTACTAATATACTAGTCTTGAGTTTTTCATGATGTTAATCCATTAAACAATACTATTAACTAGGAGTATAGTCCTTGCTCTTTCCCGACCAATAACTTCATGAAAGATTTCACAGACTTTTTCTTTTTTTAAAACGTAAAAAATAAAAGAAATAATTGTTTGCTCAACATTTTTTGTTTCTTGGTCTAAGGTTGCTCAACTTAAAAACACACGATTCCATGATGCATCAAGTTTTTATCTACAAAATAGATGACTAAAGTTATATTACTTAGAAAAATTATTCATGTAGTACCAAAAGGATTAATAAAACAAGTTTAATTTTTTACGTCGATTTAGGGCACGAATGATAACCATTCGGCCGAAATAGATTTTTGGAAGAGAAATTGATTTTTCTATTTCTATTATTGGATGAGTTTCTAAGCAAAAATACTTATTTTATAATGACACAAAATTTCTATTCCTGGAATAGAAATTCGTTTGAAAATGACACAAAATTTTTCCCTTGCCGACGGCGACCGGTGGCAACAACAACTGGTGACCGACGGCGGCGGCCGACGAACGGCGGATGATGGTCGGTGGCAACGGATGGGTGACCGGCTAGTAGTGAAGACAAACGATGAAAATATTTTTTACTTTAATTTATATTCCAAAAATAGAACATTAAAAAGTTTTTACTTCTGATTTCTGTTCCAAATCTATTTTTTGAATAAACATCCATTCCAAGCTTGAAACTTCTTTTCCATCTATCCTGGCTTTCAACATAGGATTGGTCCTGTCTCAAAGAAAGCATGGAAAGAGCATCCGAGTACTGGATCCACTAAGTGATCGTCGCTTAATGCACGGATGCCTTTAATAATGGCTTTTGCTTAAACCGCGTGGAAAACTTTGCTTTTTTCTGGTGCAATATCGAAAGCAGTATTCCATTCGAGGAGCCTAGCCTTCTTTGCTATTAGTTTCAATATCTGCTGCTTTTGTGCCAACCCTCTTAGAAGGAAGAACTCTAGGGAAGTGGGAATATTTCCTACCCTTCCGGGTAGTTCTTCCTTATGAAAAAAATGAAATATTTTTACTGAATGGATTTCTCTTTTAAAAACAAATTTGAAATAGAAAAATAATTTTAAAATAAAAATAGGATGGTTATCATACATACTCTTTAGTGACTCTTAATTTTTCACCCATTTTGTAACGCAGGTTATTGAAATGAGGATTTTCAGAAGGAATGTAATGAGACGTTTGAATGGTCTCACGCCATGGGGAAGGAGGAAATCCATAATGAGATGTGACCTATAGCAACTACTGCACTGGCGGAAGAAGAAATATGAACTTATGAGCAAGACCTGTCTTTTTAATTAGAAAATTAGATTTTGCTTTTTTCCAATTTTTAATGCTACCCCAAATCAAAAATTAGTTTAGCGATGAAAAATAGATTATTCTCACTCACCACTTTTATGAACGGAGACTTGTCACAAATTTTTATTTTTTCATTCTCCATTGCCTCGCTCTTTTCGTCTTTTCTGCTCTATATTTAAACATGAATTATTCTGCACAAGCATTTTTCTGTTTTACATTTCTGAGCAGCATTTTTTTGAAATTCTTTTCAGACCTTACTGAAACTCATCAATTTGGTCGTGTTTGTAGTGACACTTCTCATCAATCAACCGTACGTCCCTAAAGCTTTAATGGAACTGTTCAATTGTTAATAAAAGAGAACGAAAGAAAATGAGAGCGAAAGAGAGAAATTCAGAAGCTGAGGGATGGAACATGACAAGAGGAGACCTTGCTGAATGATGATTTGATGTTCCTCTTCCCGGATAGAAAGGGAACCTCAATTCAGTACACGTGGAAAACGATAGGGCATCCCGCACCGTTTGTACACATGCCTAACCTCAGTTTAGTACATGCGAAAGCTATAAATTCTTGACCAAATATGAAAAAGAAGAGTTCAATTTTCTCTAGTCAATGCACTGTTTATAAACCTCAAGCCGACGACGCTCACCCAAGTCGAGGCGAGGGCAGGCAACCCTCTCCAAGATCTAGGAGAGGGCTCCAGATTGCCGCCCTCTCCTGTCTTTGGCTAGCCCTCGCCTCTAGTCAGCAAGGCTTGTCGGCCCTTGCCCAAGCACCGGCGACCCAGTGGCCATAGGCAAGAGGGAGTGTCTTTCTAGTGTATGTTCATCTAATTTTTAAAAAAAAATTTTTTTTGGAAGGAAAAAAAATAAAAATTTAAAAAACGAAATTGCCCTTCACTAAATAGTGAGTTTAGGATATGCTTTAAAATTGATACGGTCATTTCGCTTTAAAATTGATATGGTCATTTCGCTTTAAAATTGATATGATCATTTCGGGTCCTTATTTGAAATAGGGTTTACTTCGAGCTCTTATTTGAATTTTTTTTTCCCTCCTTATTATATAGGTGCTATTTAAAAACTATGAAAATTTACAAAATCGCCATTTTTTCAGGAGCCTACATTATAAGGTATGTGATTTAAAATGGTAAGATTGACAAAATCGCCTTTTTAAAGTAACCCTTTCATAAATGGTATATTATCTTGACAAAATAGGCATTTTAGCGGATCAATCATGCCTCAAGCATGGATTGAAATTCAAGCGGTATGCCCTGTACTTCAGTTTTGTGGACAGAATTCACATTAATGTGACTATTTTCCATTATCAAGTTTCAAATTTCATGTATCTCGCCATCTTTTAGATTATAAATCTAATAAATGTTTTTCTTTTAATTGGAAAACACATAAACTTTCATGCAATTCCCACCACACGTAAAAGATTTAAGGGGCAAACAAATTAAAATACTCTAATTCACTCCATTTCAGTGTTGCAGATGATAGCAGAAGAGATAAAGTAACCAAAATATGATTGCTGAAGACTAAAAGTAGCTTGCTTGTTTGAAAAATTTGACAAAAACCCAGTTTGCTCTCCTACATCCAGGCTTGTAGGCAGTAAACTATAGCATCTAGCCATCCTGCGTCAACGTATTTTCAAACCTTGATATTTCAGAATAGATACGAAAATTGCTGAAAAGTTCAAATTGTTTGGATTCGATGGCTTTGGTCGCTGATCTTGAACATCCAACCGACTCTCACATGGGCATCCAGAAAGCTGCACTCTGCACTACAATGACAACCACTAGCCTTAAAAGCCAAGATTCTATTCTATGGAGAGAAGGAAAATGGTCTCAATAACAACATAACAAATAGGAGAAGATCGCCGCTATTCAAATGGGAATGCAAAACCTAAGGGATAGGAGAGCACAAATTGACCAAATTTTTACCGAAGGGGAGTGGATATCTGTGAGACTGTCTTTATGCGGACATCCCCTTCATCAATTTCTCCATGGACAACACTACTTCCTCCTCGTCTTTTATTGCTGCTGAAACAATTCCAGTCACTACGACATGTCCTGTTCTCGATTTGTTATGTTGTTATTGAGACCATTTTCCCCGATTCTTGAATTTTTTGTGTCCAATTGAGTCGATTCGTTTGATGTTGAGCATTTCCCTGTGTTCACTCGGGTCTTGGTCCGGGTTCTTAAGAAGTGGCCAACGTCGTTCTCCTCACTTCTTGCCCAAAACGCTTGAACCAAACCTGTGTAAACCCGTCTCTGTGCTGTGCATTCTAGCCAACTGCCATGTGTTCGTGATAATGCCTAAATGGAACTGCGTCCTCATTCGAAGAGGGTCTTTTGAATCAAAACGTCTAATTTTTTTATAGAAAAGTCATAACTTTTGATTTTATTCATTCAGTCAGCGTTTGTTTACCTGAGATTTGAGTTTACGGCTATACATTTTTGCTCTCGGTCTTTAGTCATACTTTGGCGTGACTTCTGCGGTTCCATATGTGGGATAAAGGGTTTGTTTGGGTAAAAAAAATTTGCAGGCTCTTTCTCTCGAAGAGATTGATGAATCTGAGTACGGTTTGGATATACCGACAGCCGTGAAGCAAGAATCGGGGAAAGCAAAGAAAGATAAGGAATGGTAATGAACGGGGCAGTGTAGATCATGGTTCAACCCTCCACTGTTGGCGCTCATCCTCACCAGTCACTAGCGACGTGTCCTGTTCTCGATATCTGCTCTCTAGGACACTAAAGAAGTAGTACAAGGTGTGCTGAACCTTGTTGATCTCGCCGGGAGTGAGCGGTACTTAATCGGCAAGATGACTGAAGAAAGAGGGAAAGAAACAAAGGTATAGTTGTGGAGTAGTAACTTTAATCATAGTGCTTGTCTATTTTGCTTGATATTCTTGGGCGGCTAATTCTTTGTTTTTCAATGTTGATCACCAATTAAGTACCGCTCACTCCTGGTGAGATCAACAAGGTTCAGCACACCTTGTACTACTTCTTTAGTGTCCTCTAGCAGAAACCGAGAATAGGACACGTCGCTAGTGACTGGTGAGGATGAGCACCAACAGTGAAGGGTTGAACCATGATCTACACTGCCCTGTTCATTACCATTCTTTATCTTTCTTTGTTTTATTTGCTTTCCCCAATTCTTGCTTCACGGCTGTCGGTATATCCAAACCGTACTCAGATTCATCAATCTCTTCGAGAGAAAGAGCCTGCAATTTTTTTTTACCCAAACAATCCCATTAGATGGAATCGCAAAAGTCATGCCAAAGGATGACTAAAGACCGAGAGCAAAAATGTATAGCCGTAAACTCAAATCTCAGGTAAACAAACGCGGACTGAATGAACTAAAATCAAAAGTTATGACTTTTCTTTAAAAAAATTAGATGTTTTGATTCAAAAGACCCTCTTCGAATGAGGACGCAGCTCCGTTTAGGCATTATCACGAACACATGGTAGTCGGCTAGAGTGCACAGCACAGAGACGGGTTTACACAGATTTGGTTCAAACGTTTTGGGCAAGAAGTGAGGAGAACGAAGTTGGCCACTTCTTAGGAACCTGGACCTAGACCCGAGTGAACACAGGAAATGCTCAACATCAAACGAATCCACTCAGTTGGACACAAAAAATTCAAGAGTCAGAGAAATCTCGCTCGGCTATTCTATCACCAAAACAGGTAGTGCTAAGAGAGTTCGTGGGGATGAGTTTCAGTCATAAAAACCCCTACTCGGCTCGAAGACGGCAGCGCGAAGGCCAGTTAGAGACGAATCGAACTTCAGTCGGCCGGGAACGAACGGTTTGAACCGAAAGGAAACTCACCGGAAATGCCGAGGTTTGGGAACGAGAAGTCTTGTGGTCGAGGGCGTCGGCTAGAGGTCAGCGATTGGCGTCGAGGATGGGCGAGCGATGCTCGACCCAGGCAGCTTCTAGCTCTCTCCCTCTTCACATCTCTCTCTATGAAGAAGAAAAAAACCAGCCAAGGAACCCCCAATAGCTTGCTCCTCACTCGCTTTTAAGCTCCCGCGCGCATTCCTCCTGCCCCGACCACCAACTCCCCGGCATCTTCTGGTCTGCTTTTCCGTGCCGTCCTCTCTGTCTCCTCCCTCTCTTCAGCCAGCAGAAGGAAGGAAGTCAGAGAGAAAAGGAGAGGGCCGGGCTTGGGGAAAAGAAAGAAAAAATGGGCTGCAACTTCATCTTCTCTTTGTATTTTTCAAACCCGCACAACCAGATACCATACCATCCTCTAGTGACAACGGCGCTTACACCGCCGCCCCCCGCCGGTCGTCCGTTCGGACCGGCGTTGACCACTGCCGGCCACCCGCCCCATCTATCGCAAAAATTAACAAAAACCATCCTACCGAGTTCACACTTTTCACGGCAGCATCCCAAAAAGAATTAACAAGCAAAAATACGTTAGAATGGAATGGTATGGGCTAACTAGTATGTCCTTGAAACACTGACTTCGCTGGTGCGGGGGGATTCTCCGACGAAAAGCTTTCTGGCCTTGGAGATATGCATGCATGTTGAACTCGAGCAAAGATTTTTCTTCAAATCTCATAGGAACACAGAAAAAATGCTATTATTAGATATGATACAACAAAAAACGCAGCAAGCACGGGACTTAACATTCGGCCTTCTTTTAGGCATTTTATCAAACGTGCAATATGCAGATCTTTGAATGGTTCTGCTTTAATTTTAACAAGATTCTCAGCCTCACACGTTACGTGCAGACTTAAAACACCATGGTTAGCAATGAAACAACTTCGTTTTATCAAAATCTCTTCAAGAAAATCGATCGAACCGAGCATGTCTTTCTCGACCAAAACAGAGACAAAGTAGAGCGTCTGGATGTCTTTCTCGACCAAAACAGAGACAAAGTAGAGCGTCTGGAGCGAGATTCTAACTGGTTTGTTTGGCGAATCGAGGCCTCGCTTGACAACGATGAAGAGCGTCTGTGAAGAACGACTCAGGGATTGGCCTTTGACCGGAGCTCTGAAAACCGACGGCTAACTCCGGCAATGTGGTTTTCAAGCTTATTTTTCTTTTTTCTCCTTCCTTTCTCATTTTCTCTTCTTCCTCCCCCAACCAGTCATCGGCCAATGCTTGTCCGAGGCTCCAGCGAGCTTGTCAGACCTTGCTTAGCCGCCAACGACTGGCTACTGAGGAGGAAGAAGAAAAGAAAAAGAAAAAGGAAAATAAGAAAAAATATAATAAATGTATTAAAAAATTAAAAAAAGACAAAAAAAAAAAATTAAGAGTTCTACCAAACGCATTTCTATTATGAGGATAATTTTTTTTTGCAGTTACCAAACGCTTTCAAATGTTCAGAAATTGTTTTCGAAAATAGAATAAAAAAGAATCATTTATGAGTTAAAATTATTAGAAACGGAGAAGTTCTGCTACTAAATATCCCTCGACATTGTAACTTCAAAATCCTTTGAGAAATCACGGGCAGAATGAAGGGAATTTACGGGGATTGAGGTGATTCTCCTGTCCTCGATTCGTGTCCAGCTCGTGACCAGGACCCCATATGGCTCTAAGATGCTATTGTGTGATGTCTCTGATCAATTTTCACTTGTTCAATCATACAAATAACCAGCAGCGAGAACATGTACCAGTCTCGTAAACAAAAAAAAACCCACGTACAGGAGAAGATTGACTACTCAATTTGGATCAGAATGAAACAATCAAATGTTTTTTTTCCAATCATGTTATTTGACAGCAAGTAGCAGCAGCTGCCAAACAAGGAAATCGTCAGTCGCAAGTAAATTCACATCAGCTGAAGAAGAATGTTGGAGGTTATTGAATATACATTTAGGGAGTTCAAATGGGCAATCAAACGTCATCAGCATCGCTACCCTCGATGATATGTGCGTCATCAGAGGCACAGTAATTGCTTCCATCAGGACCAACCAATTTATACCTGCTCAACAACAGAACATTTTCAATTCGTACAACCTTAATCCCCTTAAGTTTTCCAACGCACAACTGAAATGACCATCTGTAATTTTACAATGTCTACTGACCGCTCGAGAAGAAATTTTCCTTCTTTGTACTTCTGACTCTTTTCATGAGCAGTCTCCTGTAAAAACCACCCGAATCACATGGAGCAACAAAACTAGTGTGTTTAAGCCATCATTTTAAAGTCACAGCATCCAGATCTTACATATTTCCACCCGACAATTTCTCCACAACCAACACAGGAAATGTCAGCAACGGTGTGCATCCCAGTCATCATCATTCTCTCTTCTCTCTCACCAGTAGACACATTCGCTCTGCCAAATAATTGAAAAATGAACAAACATGCGATAGAGAGAACTTAGTTACTGTTCATCACCCATCATTTGAGTATGCTGGTGGAAAGCATCATTCAATTTCACCACTCTAGCTTATTGACATTTTCTTGAATACCTACAGACAGATATCCTAATTTCTCCATTCACAAATGTAATAAGCACAAACATAAAATTCCAGATGCAGGTTATGGCCAAAAGGGCTGCCTCTTCAAGCCAATTGGTCCCAATCTTATACAGCTCAGGAACATTCTAACATCATCAAAGGAAGCTGAAGCTGTCAAGTAAATAGAGCCCTAATCCAATGACATGCTTCGGACATATCAAGCAGACTGAAAAGCCCCTTCCCCCCAATGAAGACATGATTTACTATACTGACATAACAGATGCAAGCTAAAATGTTTTTACTTAAAAAAACGAGAGAATTAACTCTCATGTGCATCCATTTAGTTTCTCCTCCCAATTGGCAAGGGCGCCAAAGTCAAGAAAAACTTACACCTTGCTGAAGAGGTAAGCTCTCCCATGCCTGCAGTGGAAAGACTGAGTGCAAGAACACAAGCAAACAAGATGTCAGAATGTGCGAGCGAGCTGACAACATACCAAAGTATCCTATTGCGTAACGTAAGTTGCAGTAAAACTAGAGACTGGTCTATTTATTAGCACTTGGTATTCTCAATTTGCTCCGAGAGAAACCAATTTTTGTAAAGTACTAAATCAGAAGTCGAAAGGGTAGATGACAGTACTCTCAACTTATCTAGGATCATAAGTAGGGAACTGATGCAGCATTCAGCATTACACCCTCATTCACACTCCATAAGTGGAAAAGGACAACTGGCAGTTAAGGTTTCTCATTAATATCTGAGACATCCTGAGTTCTATTTATAATTTTGTCTTGGAATAACTACCCCGCTCTAAGATTGGCTTCCTCTTATAGCAAAGAAACACCAATCGCATTCTCTTATGAGAAGGAAACTCCAGTTCTTCCTTCAAAATCCAATAAATATCAAATCTTAAAGATGACACAGGAAACAACTGCAAGAGTGAGAGGCCAATCTTTTCTCGAAACGCATAAGAGTGGAAAGAGGAACTTAGCACACTGGAGAATATTTTCACGTTTAGCAAAAGTGAATGAATTCTGAAAGCATCAATGAGCAACCGATGCAGAAGTATATGACATACACGGTCCTCCCACCTCCCCAAGCGATTGCCTTTTTTGAGAACCAAACAACCATCCTTTCTTTTTTCCAAAATAAGGATATAGCCATCACAATTTCGCATTTTCATATGTTAACTAGAAAGTAGCCAACGATGGTCCCGTCGAACAATCCTGGGAATCAAGTCAACCCTAAAAAAGCTCAGCTGCATAATCCATATACACCGACTCGAGGCACAAGCTGCTCAAGATGCCCCATTAAGTTCTTCAAACTAAGACCAGATCTTTAATTCAGCATTGTGACAATCATCGACTTAGAGAGCCACAGTCTTTGCTCCTAGCCAGTTTAGCTTATCTCATTTTCTCCCGCACGACGAAGAATGCCCATCACAAGAACTCCAATCGAGGACGTAATCCCAACCCCGACCACCACGATCATCACATCGTCGTCGTCGTCGTCTAAAAGCTACGGACAACGCCGGCGACGACAACGACAGGAGCCAGGTGGGCATCATCATCAGATCAGCAAGAAGGGCGTAAGACCAAAGGAAAAAGGGACCGAAGATCCCACCTTAGAAAGGATGTCTTCGCCGATCGCGAGGTGGGTCTTGCAGTTGCTGCAGGAGTAGATCTTCCCTTCGAGGCTCACTGCAACTCCCGCTTGCTGGCCTCTCTTCATCTTCTGCTCTGCTTTTCCGTGCCGTCCTCTCTTCAGCCAGCAAAAAGGAAGGTTGTCAGAGAGAAAAAGGAGAAAGAGGAAGATGAAGGAAAAGAAAGAAGGCCGGGCCTGCGTGCACGCCACGCTTTCCCGCCCCCGGTTTCGCTGCTTATTCTTCATTTCTTTTAATATTTTAATTTTTCGAAAATTTTAATATTAGTAATGCATATGTTTTTAATGTCTATATGCAATGCAATTCTAATGGATATTATTTTTGCTAAGAGTTAAAAATTAATCTCTAATTTTCTATGCATTTTAAAACCTAAATGAACATGTAAAATTTAAGTGTTAACAGGTACTCTGCCTCTCGAGGACGGAGGATGATGGAGAAAGTGGAGGTGGAAGAAGAGGCGCTTGCTGGAGGATTTTTCAAACGGTCGACGGATTGGTTTCGGGCTTCTCTCTCATAGCTCTCTAGTCCTTGTGGCTCAAAGCGAGTTGTTGAGGTAGACACAAAATTAATACATTCCACCCGTCTTCACACGGGACATTTAATTGGTTTTGGCATTTTCTTTTTTTCTTATTATTTTTTTTCCTTTCGTTGGATTGAGCAAGAGCGCCGGGAAATTTTATAAATCTTTTATTATTTCCTAAAGTTTTATCATTTTCTGAGTTTTAATTTTTTTTAAATATTTTTTCAAATTTTTAAAATTTTAAATTATTTATTATTATATTCGGGGAACAGGTTCGGACCGTTTTACCCAACCCGTCTACCAGATCCGACCCGAGTCGGATGAATACCGATTTTTAAAAATACTTATATATATATATTGTTATGAAATACATGAATGAATATTCATTATATTCATCTTATCTAATGTACTTATTATGGTACATTTGTATCATATATTCTAAGTACATCTCCATATACAATGAACGTTCATCTCCCCTATCAAGTACATGTATCATTCGATACATTGATGTTAATGATAAATACATTATTGTTCTCCTACAAATAAGAGTTTAGTTTTGATGTACAATATAGAAAACAACAATCACAATACAGTGAAATATTTGGCTTTCTTTACTATCTCTAGTGTTCACTTGCTTTCTCTTCTCAATCTCTTATCTATTATATATTCGCAACGCAATATTTTACAACATGTTATCAGCATGAAGATCTACCGACTAAGTAAGTAAGTTTTGCAAGGTGGGTATTCTTTTTATTAATCAACTTATACTTCATCTTCTTCTATCAATTCTTTATTTTTATTTTTCTTGGCCCGAAGCCAAATTTCAAATCTAAAAGTATCATTCTGCTCCTAAAGTAGCGGTGGATATTTGGAAATCCTTTTGATTAATTTAAGGATTTATTTTTGCAAGGATTATGGCAAATATTGAAAAGCCCAAATTCCACATTCTGGAAGTGAGTGGAAAGAATTATCTATCTTGGTGCTTTGATATGGAAATGCACCTCCAAGGGCAAGGTCTCGCTAATACAATTACAGAGGATGGAACCTCAAATGAAAAGGATAAAGCAAATGCGCTGATTTTTATTCACCGTCATTTGCATGAGAGCCTGCAGACTCAATATTTATCCGTTCAAAACCCTCATATCTTGTGGAGGAGGTTGAAGGATAGGTATGATCATACTAAGACTGTTATCCTCTCTCAAGCACAATATACTGGCAAAATCTCAGACTGCAAGATTTTAAATCAGTGTCTGATTATAATTCCACTTTGTTTGATATCGTTTCTCGGCTTGAGTTATGTCGTATCAAACTCGCTGATACGGAATTGCTTGAGAAAACTTTCTCCACCTTCCATGCTTCGAATATTGTATTGCAACAGCAATATTGGCAACGTCAGTTTGCCACATATTCTGAATTAATTTCTGTGCTTTTTACTGCCAAGCAAACCAATTAATTACTGTTTAAAAATCATGATCTTAAACCTGCTGGTTCAAAAACATTGCCTGAAGCACATGCTAACTTTAAGAAAAATACTGGCCATTTTAAGGGTTATAAGCGTAGGCAAGAACATAATCCTAGAAGGGATGGCAAGAAATTTAACCTCCTCCCTTCATTTTTGGAGGTCTACCTCTTGAGCTCGGTGGCAGCATTTTCTATCCCGAGTGCAATAGATCGGGAACACGCCGTGGCGCCGGGGATGGCCGATGCCAAGAACGCTAAGAAGGCGATGACGGCGAGCTTCAGCACAGACCTCATTGAAAAAGTAGTGGCGTCCATTATTCTGGATAGGAGGAAGAATTTTTATTTTTTTTCTATTTTTTTATGGCCTTCGCCCCCCCCCCAAACAACAAAAAAAATCTTTATTCAGGTAAAAGGAAGAGGTGGAAACGATTAAATGCATTTATAATCACATTGAAGATTGCGTTATATGTTTGGGAGTGTTGAATTACTTCTTTTGTGCAAAAAAAAAAAAAGTTTTTTATAACTTCCATGACATATGTTCAATGATAAAGAAGATTGAAGCATTTTCTCTTTTGTTGAAACATTTTTACGGTATAAACCGAGTTTTCAAGAGATAATACATGCAAGAAGAGGAAACGAAATCGGTACATGTAATTACCGCCGCATTAGATTAATCGCAATAAGCTAATTTATATTTAATAATCTAATATTAAGATGTAATATCGAATTTCAAGCGGGCAAACTTGTGGGTATTAGCCCATGCAGGACGAGAGAAAAGGTGTCCAACCGACATTGGGAGGAAATCTTCAATGTAATATTTTAACAATGACGTTTGTTATATGGTGTTGAATCTCCCGTATTATTCACGAAAATATCCTTTATAACCTTTTTTACCATCTTATTAATAAGGTTGTTATTTAAAATTATTTAAATTTTACAGAATCGTCAATTTGCAGTAGCCTGCAAAATGTGATATATAATTTAAAAATTATAATAAAATCATCATTTTGAATTATCCTTTATAGATGCCATGCTATATTGACAAAATAGCTATTTTAGCATATTAGGAAAAAAAATCCATTAGGTAATTTGGTCCGTCAAAATGATCACATTATTTGCTCATTTGTTCTTCATTTACGTTGTGGCAAGTTTTGTCTCCAGATTCAGTCTTGGATGCTCACCACCACTCCTCTTGCTCGGTCTATAGATTTCTCCAGCAACGATCGTGGTAGTTTGGCCATGGCCTATGGTGCATGGGCCAGGGACAATTATCCAAAAAATTGTAAATTTATTATACTTTTGTCAATTCAATCACAAACTTTTCAATTATGCTAATTGAATCATGAACATTTTCACGTTTTATCAATTGAATCCCAAACCGTATCACAATTTCCAAATTTAGTCTATCTGGTCAATTTTTTATAAGAAAACTAGCCGTCCTACAAGGCACAGCTTACCATCACCGGCCAGAGTTGTAAAAAAGAGGAAATAAAAAATAAAAGAAGGTTGAAAGGAATAAATAAATAATTCGAAAAATATTAAAAAATTATTAAAATTCATTCATGTCAATGTCGTCGTCTTGCGTGCATGCATTCGTGTATTTCTAACTAGAATTGGTTTGTTGAACTCAATTAGCAAAACGTGAAAATGTTCAAGATTCAATTGGCATTTAGGACTGAATTGATAAAAGTGGAATAGGTTTAGGGATTTATAAACGATTTTCCCCATAAAATGGCCCTTGGGTTGATTGGGAGTCATCAGTCCTTATTGGTTTAGTGCCTTCAATCTTATCTTTTATTTCTTTCATTAGACAACATGGACGAAATAACGGAGGAACTTGATTGTGCTAATTTGACAAGACCCAATTGTACTTCCACAACAAATTTTGGGAATCCCGGGGCACTCATCTCATTGTAAAAATTACCAAAAAGGAGATTTTGTCATAATATATTTATATGGATTAAAATTATTTGTCACGATCGGGACTTGCTTTTCTTGATGATGCTTGTTGTGATGGCGAATCTTCCATGCCACACATAAAAATTTCCATTACAACCTTTCTTTTTTCCGTCTTGTTAAACTGGTGCTATTTAAAACTAAGAAATTTACAAAAATCGCCATTTTTCAGTATCCTACATAATATGGTATGTGATTTAAAATGATAAGATTAACAAAATCGCCTTTTGAAAGTAACCCTCTATAAATGGTATATTATCTTGACAAACTAGACATTTTAGGATATTATTCCGTTGGGTAAACTTTTCCTATAAATAATTAGTAATAAATTCCATAAGTTTCAGACCGATGGCATAAGTATTGCATTAGTCACAACACAAGCAAAATAATATAATATCCCATCACCAGGATCACATTTTATTCCAAATTTATACATCCATGCTGGCAATTATTTATTTCAAAACCTAGAGCGGAATTAATCCTCCGGAGCATGCACTTGCTTAATCTTTAAGCTTCACTGGATCTGCAAGATTTTACCAAAAAAAATTGTAATGTATAATCCAATAAATCTAGATAAGATGAACGAACGAAATATATTCGACGTATTTAATCTATGATTAAGATGAATAAAAAAAGAGAATTTTGGAATATTCATCCGGTAACGAATAAGCTCAATCTAATAAAGATTTTCCGAGATAAGATTGGTGTATTACTGGACTTTAAGGGGGGGGACTCGCCGGCGTCAATGGCAGCGGGAGGACATGTTATGCCGCGTGCACACTCCTTGAAACACGGGTAGAAAGGCTTGGCGCCGGCACATTCTTGTCTGCATATTCGATTGATGTAGTCACTGCAACGATCACCATGTGCTAATTGTGCCGCGAACAAGGCGCAGAGGATCATCGCCGCCACCGCCATCGCCACCAGCCTCTTGAAACTTGAAACCACCATTCTGAGTTTTTTTTTTTGGTTTTTGGGTTCTTACCCACTAAAAAAAATATGAAAATTTGTTGTAGTAGATAGAGAACAGAATGCATAGGAATTTATACAGAATGAAGCTTAGCTGGCAGAGGCAGCTTAAGGAAAGAGGCCTCAGGCTCCTTGAAGATTATCCAAATAATTAATTAATTTCCCATCCTTAAATTTTGGTACTGCTTGACCTATGGAAAGCTGTGAAACGAAAGAGCTAAATTAGTGACAAAACCAATTGAATAATAGATATTGTGATTACTGAGTACTATCAAAATAAATATTGTCAAATAAAAAATATTTAACTTAAATATTTAACTTCCCATTCTTTAATTTTCTTTTCGTTATCTTAGTAATCAAATTATACATTATTTTCGTGGGAATTTCATTTTAATTAAAAAAAACAGAAACTTTAATTTCGATAATGTAGCTTTTTGCGTGTCTTAACAAATGCACCTACCATATAAGCATGTTCATGGATTTTGTTTCCATATAAATTAATAAGATCCTAATAATGAAGATTTTTCCGAGGATCCTATCTCTGGCAACTTTTCTTTTGGAGAAAATTATAAAAAAATCATAAATCTATTAAACTCTTACCAATTCGAGCCTAACCTTTTAATTATATCAAAAATGATGAGTAAATGATATATATGTATAATATAACAATTATATATCATTTTGGGATATTTATTTTTTCATTTTGGAATTTTAGAAAGAATATAAAAAGGTCGAAAGAAAAAGTACCATCCTCCCCAAGTGTCGGCGAGCGGTATTCTTTTTTTTTTTTTTTTTTTTTTTTTTTTATCGTTCCCATGCGAAGGAGCGCGGAGGTCCACCTGTCAGCCTCCGATTGGGCGGATGATGATGGCGGCGCAAAGAAAGATTCAATGGCGGTGCGCACGTGCAAGCTTCCCGGCAATTTCCCTCTCCCATTCTTCCTCCTCTTCTTCTTCCCCTAGACGCGTTCGTTCTCTCAAGTTCAAGCTTTTCCCCACAGCCGGCGAGTCCTCGAACGACCGCATCTCAATAGCCGATCGACTTGCCGACGTCCCGCGTCACCACCGATCGATTCTCCGCCACTCGAGTTCCGGGTCCAGGTCGCTCCCTGCTCCCTCGTCTCCTAGCGATTTTCACGTGTCTATGTTTTGCTCGAGTTTGGTGTCCTTTCGATTGCCTGAATTCATGTCCACTTCGTTTGCATGGTTAGTTTAGTTATGATTTAGGATGGGTTCTGGTTGTTAAGAATAACAACGCATGACTCGTTCAAATTCAAAATATTTGGAATTTGAACGAGTCATGCGTTGTTATTCTTGACATTGGTAACAGTGAAAGTCTCTGGCTATGGAAACTATCGAGAGCATTTGTCCGTCATGCTTATCGAGGTTCGTATGATCGTTTGGTATGATCCTTTCTTGTTAGCCAATGAGGGGATATGTCGTTTCCATGCTAGGTTTGTTTCTAGCCAGTCGACGGATTCGACTCGGCAATGCTTGCGTGATGGTAAATCACATGGACTGCATCCCGAGGGGGAAGAAGGTTGTGGCATTTGAATGATCTGGGGATTTGGCAAACTGATTTAGGAAGCGAATTCGACTTTTTTCGACGTGATTTTTTATTTGTACCCGAAAGGAATAGGTGACCTGTTTATGTCGGTTTTAACTCGTGGCGATTATTTAACTAAGGCGTTGGCATGGCTCAGGTTGACAGAAGTTGCCTCTTCTGCAGTTATGTACGTCAATCCACGGCTGCAGCCTGGGGCGCCTACGCCATCGACGCGTTCTCAGCCTAACCCGTTGGAAGATGCTCTTTATGGAGCTGGTCCTGGACTTATTCGAGGCGGCCTTGGTGCATATGGGGAGAAATTTTTGGGATCAAGCTCTGAGTATGTGCAAAGCAACGTGAGTATTGCACTGACAAGTTATACCCCGTTTGGTTGTTGCTTGCCTTTTGAGCTACATCTGAATTTTTCTTTTCTTTTCATGGAACGATGCCTGGTAGTCCTCTGTTTTAAGTGGATTGCAATAATGGCAAGAAGGAAGCTCATGAGTTGCTCAAATCAAAACTTTTTAGTTGTTTATTGTTGATTTGAAGGACGGTTGACTTATGCATAGCTGAGATGAAATTCTTGATGTAGCAGACTATTATTCTGGAACCTCTATTTATGTTTTTGTCTGACGAGTATCGCTTGGCGTCTTTTGGATTTTGCTTTCTGTGTGAGCAGATTAGTAGGTACTTTTCTGATCCCCAGTATTATTTTCAAGTAAATGATCAATACGTGAGGAACAAGTTGAAGGTGGTTTTATTCCCATTCCTTCACAGAGTAAGTGATGTCGTCATTAGGCAGTCGTCATCGGTAACTCTTGTTCATCCTTTTATCGATCTGCTTTGTGTATTCCTTTCTTCAGGGTCACTGGACGCGAATAACGGAACCCGTGGGAGGAAGGCTCTCATACAAACCCCCTATTTATGATATCAATGCGCCGGACTTGTACATCCCATTCATGGCTTTTGGCACCTATGTTGTTCTTGCTGGCTTATTGTTGGGACTTCAGGGCCAGTATGTATTACCTCTTCGGATGTTGAAGTTTGCATTCTTCTGTTCCTTAGACATTATCAATTTGTCCTTGGAGACAAGTTCTTTCCTGGATCTCCCATAATTGCTTTCACGCAAATAATGCTAGCATTCATCTTGCTTTGGACTGATATTTCGCATTGCCCAAGCTTCTTGGTAGACATTAATAAGGGGTTTTTTTCAGGTTTAGCCCAGAAGCATTGCAATGGCTGTTTGTCAAAGGATTGCTTGGCTGGTCTCTGCAAGTAATGTTGCTGAAAGTCACATTGCTTTCTCTGGGTGGTGTCGAGCCACCTTTGCTGGACATTGTGGCATATGCTGGGTACTCGTTCGTAGGGTTGTGCTTGGCTATTATTGGGAAAATTATCTTAAGATACGTGTACTTTGTTATGATGCCATTGGCCTGCTTGTGTATGGGCATTTTCTTGGTGAAGACGATGAAGAGAGTCCTTTCTGCAGAGGTGAGAAGTTACGATGCAAGTAGGCTGCACTACCTCTTGCTCTTCATTGCTTTCGCACAGTTCCCACTCTTCTCATGGCTTGGCAATATTAGTCTCAACTGGCTTTTCTGAACTGAATCATGTAATTTTTTGACTGGAAAGAGTCCATTGGGTAGCATTTTTTATAATTCTTGTACAGTTAGCTTCTTTTATTCCCGTCTTAAATTTACTACGTTGAAGTTGGTTATTGATAATGCAACTTTAAGGCAGTGTTGGTGAAAAGACTATATGAAAAACAACTTCTCAGAACACGGCAATTATGACGTTTCATATCTCTTTTTTCTTTTTTTTAAACCTGGACTAGCGGTTCTGACTTCTCATCAGTACAGAATCACAAAAAGATAGTGGAATAAGGAGGATATTTACTTGATTAACATTGTATCTAAACCACTGGTATTGCCTGGCCTGGCCTGAGGTCCTGAGTATTATCTATTATCTTGCGATTTTTGGGCCGTTTCTCACTTCAATCGCTTTAAAAGGAAAAGATGATGTCAATCCGTCTCCATTATGGAGACCGTTGGATCAGATAAAGCCACAAGAACAGAACTTGTTTCGGTGATCGGCAAGTAATCTTCTTAACTGGTTAATAACTTTTCATGCTAAGATACTCGCAATTAAGGTGTTGAAAACATTACCTTTTGTCCTTGGATATGCCAAACAAAGAGAAAATGTACTTATTACTGTTACTTTTGACAGCAACCATTCTTAGAAATGGCTGTGTAATGGATTTAAAGTTACTTTTCCCTTTGAAAATCTATTGATCACACTGAATATGTAATTTAAATTTCTGTATGCACAATCACTAACTTCACATAAGAGCTGTTAAATTCATAGATCTAAAGTTACTTCTCCATTTGGAAAGTTCATAGTGACATGACAATATTACGAACTAGGAAACATTACATAATTTCTGTCATACAAAGTTGCTAAATGATGTGAATACTAGTTAAATTCACTATTTGAAAGTGTGTTAGATAGATTTGAAGTTACTTTTCCTGTCCTAACCCACTCCAAATCCACATCCATGCTAGCCAATGTATTCAACGGCGAATTATCTCCATTTAGCCTCAAAGTATATAGGAATCAATCAAAGAAGAAGCGACCTGCCATAATTTTTGGCAAAAGATTAGATAGACACTGCTAAAACCAAGCCTCACAGCTGTTGATGATAACTCCTCATGTTTCAGGGGCATGCCTTAGGGTGAGTGATCATATGGCAACGTTGGGTCCATCCAATGTTACTTTTGAAGAGTGCGATGAGCAGCCACTCAAAGTGGCTATCCTGTCTGAAATTTAACTGCAGAAGATGGGTATAGCGACCCTGTTGTAAATTTCACCCATGCATAAGCTCGACTCATCGTCGTCACAAAGTAATGCATAAGCAGATACTTTTAATACAGAACCACAAATTTTTTTAAGTGTAATTCTAACAAAGAAAAAGAAAGGAAATCTAGTGGAAGAAAGACCTGTCTATTTCTTCTAACCCGTGACATTAAGGACGACTTCTAAACCAGTTCAACGAGTTACTTTAAGATGTACATGCATTACGCGTGCATACATAAATATATACGCGTATCTATGTACTAACACACCAGCCTATGAACAAACCTAGCAACCACTACCCTCGAAAGTTAACTCCTCCATTCTCATCCGAGATCAGGGACGGTGAAGTGCTCCTCATCATCATCCGGGATTTCAATCCTCGGCTTCTTGTGTGAGACATTGAATTTGGAGGTCCTGGAGGAAGTGCAGTTGCTCGACTGTGGCATCGGCAGCTGGGGAACTTCAGCCGCTTCTTGAGGGACGTGATCACCGAAAAGCCCCATGTCTGCAAGCCACTCTAGTTCTCCAAACTCTAGCTGCTCTTTCTGCAAGAAAATTACAAATCAAAACGAGCTCTAAAAATAACAGAACAATGAGTTACATTTTTGGGAGTGCAACGAATCACCAGAAACCCAAGTGCAGAGCATTATTAGCATACATAGTCCAAAGTGATCACACTTTATCTCACCTTGTCAGAAGACTCAAACTCCGTTAACTGCAACAGGTCATCGATGCCCCATGGCGAAGTCAAGATGGAAAGCTGTTGGTGGGGTGTTTTAACTGGTTGAGAGCTCTGGTTCGGTGGCTCGGAGCGGGTTTCGTCAGCATCCTTGGCACATCTAGATCTTAGAGCCACCCTAATGCCGGTGGCTAGGAACCTCTGGTGGTTCGCAGAGAGGCTCCCCGCTGAATGGATTGGTTCATCACAGTCCTGACAAAAGAGAGCTCGGTCTTCAACACAGAAGATGAACGCCGCCTTCTCCTGTATGTCAAAGTTATCATGAGATCAAGAAACTAGAGTGGAAAACAATTATGTGGCTCGTATCACCATTGAATTACCACAGAATCTGTAAAAGTCAGAAAGCCAAAAGGACAAAGTAGTTCAATTTTGTTAGGCCATTTTAAGTCTTTCTAATTGTGCAAAATTCACAGTGCCCCAAAAGAACTAAATTGTGGCCATAGTAGGGTGTTAAATCGGTAATCGCAACATGGTCATCAGCTAACTATAAGGATTTGCCATTCATCATAATGCACATCAGGGTTATCATGCCCTTCAGACAAAAAGAGAAGGATAATCTGCAAAATTGAGCAATAAGCAGCGGCTCAATTTAGCCAGAGAGATTGATCTGTGAATAATTTATCCGGACAGAGAAAAGAATCATCAATAGCTATGATGAGCAACTTTCTTTATGAACTAAAAGCTTAAGATAATAGAAAAACCAACTAGTTACTTCATACGAGATAAGCAACTTTCTCAATATTTATTTCATCAGCTTCAAATTGCTTACAAACAAGATTAGTTCTAAACCAGATTTCCCATCAAGAACACAGAACAAAAAGGACAAATTTAAAGGTAAATCAACATCGACCAACGCATTAAATAAGGGAAGTACCCGGCAAATGTCACAGGGAGGGAGTTTGTTGGAGAGGCAGTTGAGGAGAAGCCTCTGGTGCTTGCTCGCGAGTTTGTTCGCTGCGTGGATCTCCACATCACATTTCTCACACAGCGCAGCTTCATCCGCGCAGCATATCACTGTCGCCGGCGCTCTCTCGCACACATCACACTGTATCTTCATCTTCTTCTTCTTCTTCTTCACCTATCAACCTCAACAAGTGAAGTCTCTAAACCAAGCAGCAATGTTTAATTTTGAAAAATGCCCATTTCAGGCCAAGCTGAGAGGAGAAACAGACAAGTTCAAGAGTAATTTTCACAATTAAGAGAACAAGAGATATAGAGTATCAAGAGGTGGAGGGAGAATGAAAGAAAGAGGAGGCTCAGAGAGATATTGTTGCGTTCGTCTGTTTGTGCGCGTGGATGATTGATGAGGGCAAGATACACGAGAGTGTTTGGTGGACAGTTAAGGGGCGAGAGAAGATAAGGAGATATGAGTTTTGGCCCGAATCAAAAGCATGAAATCCACAAACATCCACCAAGTCTTTGGTGGGGTCAGACCCCCCATGTGCGTGAGCCGTCCTCAGAGAGAACAGATCTTTTATGGTTCCTCGACATAGTACATCAATCTTGAATGGGGATTGATGTTGCTTTGATTGTCGAAAAATCAAAAACATATCTTTGAGAATAACACGTGCCATGCGAGATAGGATCGTCAAGTCGTATCGTGTGGTATTAATCGCATAATTTCGAAGAGGTAAAAGTAGGATGTCGAGAAGTAGAATTTCTCCTTTTACCCTACATTCTTTACGACAAAGTGTTAATTATTTTCAAGAAATTCTGTGGACATGAGTACTTCCTGCTAAACTCACAAGAGGTCAATCGATATTGATAGGAGTATATGGTGCTTGGAAGGAGAGTGGTTGCAACCTTTTAACCTCAAACTATATTCACATAGAGAACTTTTGGAGGGAAAGCTAATTGAACTGTGGGTCACTGCACATGCTCAACTTTGCTAAACCAAGGAATGAAACATCTCGTGGTTAAGGCAACCAAAGAAGAGTGAAGATTGAGCTTGACCCTGAAAACCCTGATTTTGAGCCTCCTCTGAGACGTTAGTCCTCGACGGACCTCCATTACGATTCCCGCTGCGGACTCATTAAAACCCTTCATCGACCTCTTGAGCTTCCACTTAAATCCACTGACCCGATCATGATCGTCGTGATGGTCATGATCACGATCATGATCGCAAATATCTTCTTCTCCTGGCGGCGGCGACGAGGAGGAGAAATGGTAGCTCCTTAGGAAGGCTTGCCTCGCATGCCAGTATTCACGGCCTCGGCGATACTCATATGCGCTAATTATGATTCCTTCGTCGTGGCGATCATCGGCTTGCAAACTGTAATTGTGATCGTTGAGTTGATGATGGAGATCATTTTGAAGCGGTTCACGTTCACTACTCATTCGTGGTTTTGTCCTTTGGTGCTTCGCATGACGTTTTGGTGTGAGGGATACTAGGTTTCGTTGATGTGTCATGGCTTTATATAGACTCAAAATTAGGAAAAAACTACAGAAGAAAAGGGCTGGTGGTTGTAGAGATTAAGAAAATGGATGTATTACTGAGTGGGTGAACCACAAAGGAGAATGTGCAAATAGGGTTGGTAGCTTCTGTTACACCCAAGACATATCCACCCCATAGAAATGAGAATGTTTAATATTGACTAAGGATTATTCCTTATGTGTCTTCTGCTCTCCAGTGACGTCGTCTCTGAATCAAAAAGTCGAACTCTTCGATCATGTCACAAAAATTTTATTAGACTATCATTGACATCTCATTATCATACTGATCATATATGCCATGCAATAATGCCGTGTCATGTTATCAAACACGCGACCTCTTCCATATTCAATCAAAGTTTTGATCATTGTTACCATTTCATCGAAAGAGTATTGTTTGAGTGTTAGTTTTTCTCTATAGATTACCAAACCTTAGCTCTCAATGGATAGAAGACTTCAAAATGACCCCAGTAAGTAACCGCGTTTTCTTTAACACCTAGTATTTTCGGTTTTCATCAATCAAAGTTTTGATTATTGTTGCCATTTCATCGAAAGAGTATTGTTTAAGTGTTAATTTTTCTCTATAGATTACCAAACCTCAGCTTTCAATGGATGGATGACTTCAAAATGACCCCATTAAGTAACCGCATTTTCCTTAATGCCTAGTATTTCCGGTTTTCATTGTCATGTTTGATCATTCACGCCATAACGTAATCCCGTGTCATCATCGTGTCATGTTGTCAATACACGATCTCTTCTATATTAATTCAAAGTTCCAACCAGTGTTGTCATTTCACCGAAAGAGAATCGTACGGTGTTAATCCTTTCCTATACATTATCAAACCTTGGCTTTCAATTAACAGATGACTTCCTTGTGAATCAATCTCGCCAGAATAATAATTGCTTACGAATAAATTCTAGAGCTTAGTATGGAAATGAGATGGACCGCAAATGATCAACAGTTTCCTGTGACTGGTTTCACACCAGCCTCTACTTACTAATGACGAAATATTTCATCGTAAAATCACAGCGCATCTCTATTGCACTTCTTCTTGTCCACAATCTTCTGAGGCCACCATACATGTAATTCGGGATTGAAAGTATTCCAAGGCTATTTGGCAGAAAATTTTCCCTACAAATTTAAGGGGTCAGTCCTTTACTCTTGATTTGCATAAGCAGTTGTTGGCAAACCTATCTCATGCAATAATACTGATAAGAAAATATGACTACCCACTGGTCTTTGGTGTAACTTTTTGGCATTTGTGGAATTGGAGGAATCAAAAGTTATTTCAGACAAACTTTTCCCTTCTAAGTACACTTTTTGAATCTGATCTTAGGATATATAACAATATCCCGTCTGTTCAATTAGTAGAAAATAGATTGTCTGCCAAGAGGGAGAAAAGATATAAGTTTGTGGTTGGACCCCCTACTTCTAGTTGGGTTAAACTCAATTCTTATGCGACATCTAAAGGCAACTCAGATCTTGCTTCAGTAGGTGGATTTATTTGTGATGGGTCAAGCAATTGGCTTACGGGATTTCTGTAAACAGTGGGACTGTGCTCTTTTCTCAAAGCAAAACTATGGGGAATTTTCTTGGGCCTCAAATTTGCAATTTCTTTGGTTATTACTATAGTTATTATGGAGGTGAACTCGCAAGCATGTATTTCTCTGCTTCAGAAATCAACTTCGTTGCTTCATTTTGGTGACATGCTCATTCTCAAATTAGAAGTATATTTAAGTATTTTCAATAGGTCAAAATTCTCCACAATTTTAAGAAGGGAAATGCATGTACAAATGGGCTAGCAAATTGCGTCATCCAATACAATAATGTGGGTGATAATTATGGTTTAAATAGGCCACCAATAGGTTTGCTTCCTTTGTTGTTAGGGGTTAGATTGAATCATATTTTATAGGAGAGTAATAATATAATTTGCAGGCTCTGCTCACTTATCTATCACAAAAAATAAAAATAAAAATAGATAGACTTCCAAATGACCCCTTTAAGCAATCATGTTTTCCTTCATTCATAGTATTTAAGGTTTTCACTATCATGTTTGATCATTCACGCTATACTCTAATGCAATGCCATTTCCATGTCATGTTGTCAACACATGATCTCTCTCATATTAACATCACAGTTCCCATCATTGTCGCCATTTCACCGAAAGAGTATCGTAGAGTGCTAATCATTCTATTAACATTACCGAACCTCGGCTTTCACTTAATAGATGACTTCAAAACGGCCCCTTTAAGCAACTGTGCTTTTCCTTAATGCCTAGTACTTTAGGTTTTCGCTAGTTTAAGAAGTCAAATCATTTTGGTCAATGATATGAAACCATAACAAAGAGAGACTTTAAGAACCTTTGCAGAAACAATACGACCTTAAGATATTCAGAAAAATAAAAAATTCTCAAAGGCCCTGTAGCAGTCGTCCTTGATTAGGCTGCAAACCCCTTTTCTTTCTTCCTCCTCGCCAGTTCGTGTCCTAGAATTCGGCTCGTGTCGATGTTCTGTCGAAGGGACTCGAGGAAGAATTCTAAAGCCCATTTGAGATGTGGCCCAATGCTGTCTCCTCGTTGAGCCGGTCTCGGTCGGAGGCAAGAAACGAGAATTCCAAAGGCGAAAGAACGAAGTGGCGATCTCCCGGTGTTCGTGTATGCATACGCACGCGAGCGAGGCTCAGCTGGACGGCGCACGACGACCCGGTTAAATCTAGAATTCGCGAAGAACAGGAGGATTTTTTACTGGGACTTTGAAGGTGAGAAGTTACTGCTGCGAATTTTCGAGATTCAATCAGCTCTTTCTCGGTCTTTCGAAAGCAATAAATCTTTATCGACCCATCTTGGATTCCTTTCTTGAGCCCAACATATTGAGAGGAATCCTGCTCAAGAACGTCTCTTTGATCGGTTCTGGACAGCCGAGTTCCTAGTTCTGGGATATGTTGATCTGGGTTGTCTTGATATTTGCCAAATTATTCGAGAGCGGAATTGGGCAAGTCTCGTGCTCTTTGCGGTCGCGGAAGTTCCAATGCGTGGGCGAGTGAGGAGGTGATTTGAGGTTTCTGTAAATGGGGAAGCCTCTGTTTTACGAGATCTTGGAGAAACCCGCGACGAGCTGCGTCATAGGATTGTGCTGCGCGATATGGTTCTTCATTCAGAAGAAGGGGATTGGTTACTCGCATGTCGGGCTGAGCTACGACGCCGCCGTCGAAGGGCACTACTGGCGGATAATCACCTCGGCGTTCTCGCACATTAGCATCTTGCATCTTGTTTTCAACATGAGCGCGCTTTGGAGTCTTGGAGTGGTGGAGCAGCTGGGGCTCATGGGTCTTGGCGTGGCGTATTATCTGGAGTACACCCTTGTGCTGGTCATCTTGTCAGGGGTGCTTGTGTTGGGGATTTACCATGTATTGATCCATCGGTTCAAGCTCGAGCATTTTCGGAGAGTCACGGCTGTTGGGTATTCCTGTGTTGTTTTCGGGTGGATGACGATTCTCGCCGTGAAGCAGCCCTCGTCGAAGCTTGACCTTTTCGGGTTCCTTTCGCTTCCCATCAGTTTTGCGCCTTTCGAGTCGCTAATTTTCACTTCTATCATTGTTCCCCAGGCAAGTTTTCTCGGGCATTTGTCGGGAATCATTGTCGGGTATGCTGTTGCTTGGGGTGTGATTCATGGAATGAATAGTTATTGGGCTGTTTCAATGCTGGGATGGGTTGTGGTTGTGTTCATATATAGTTTGAAGCGATCCGGCGCCTATGATTTAAACTTTCTCGAGATTGAATCTGTTACCGATCCCTCCTTGCCGTCTTTGCGATTTGTCACAACCGGGAATGGTAGAACTTCGCAAATGACCGCACTTCCAGTTGGAGGTGTTGAACTCGTGTGACCTTTAGCCCCGCTTTATTCTCTTGTAAGGATGGGAGCTAGCTTAGGGCTTGACTCACTTGAGATTTTTCATGATGCACAATATAACAGTGATTTTTTATTGCCAAGATTTTATTCGCTCCACGAAGATTCCGCTATTCTGTAAATGTGTTTTGGTAAATCACTCTGTTGTATGGTACTGATACCATTTGTCTGCATTGTTACACTAGCAGATGGTTGTCATTGCTTCCTTTTGTGGTGCATATTATACAGTTAACTATCTACTTCGGTTATGTTGGCAAATGAGGAAGCTTTCTTATTCTTAATGACAATATTTAGTTGGGCCATAATCTTGATATTCCGTGGCTTGGTTGTTTGAAATGTTCGGATATATTCATTTGGCAAGTTGTTCTAAGAACATTAATAATTTAGGGGATGATGGCCTTCAGGCGATACTTTTATGATGGGGATCACTTAGATGGTGATTCTCTTGCAAGCTCGACCAATCAACCTGGTTAAAGTAGCTATCGAACCATGATTTAAGTGATTTTCTTGCAACCTTGACTAGTCATACTGATTCAAGTAGCTATCGAACCATGAAGCTTTGTCATGAAATATTGATTCTTCATGAAGTTGCGTTGCCCCTCTCTCTCTCTCTCTCTCTCTCTCTCTCTCTCTCTATAGTATATGCTTGGGTTTCTTCCTTTGCTTGCTCCCGGATCAAGCAGATTAATTTCCAAGATAAAATTAGTTTTTTCTTTTGTTGCAGTGGCACTGCTTTTTTCTTTCGTGCTTACCTACCCCCGCGTGAAACCGTTGTAATGAATTAGGAATAGTTGTAAAAGGTTTTATAACACCTTAGTTGGCTGCATTACTTATATAACTATTTCCAGAACTTGTTGGAGTTCATGCTTTTTATGCTCGTGTTAGTAGGATTCCCTGTTCCTGGCTGCCGTGTCTCCCCTCTTCACACAATCAAATGCTCACTTTTGAAGCTGTGGCAATGATCGGAAACTTTTAAATCGGATAATTGGTGATTATTTTGTATGCATGATGCTAGCTAACAATAAGCAAGCACATGTTACACCTTCTGTCTTTGCGTTAATCATGCATGCTACTTTTTCATCATTTTGATCATCAGTCTTTACTGTCCGGTTCTCCTGCATATTGATGTAGTCCAGCGAGTTATCAAGATCACTTGCGATGCTTTTGTTCTCTTTCTCCACTGTTTTAGTGTCAAATGGTCTGATGAACGTTGAGATTCTGCGCAATGTCTCTCTCTGCAACTATGTTCTTTTGGCAAGTGATGAATGTACGCACAGGTTTTGATTACAGAGGAGTGTGTAGACAAAAAGGAAATCATGGCCTTTCTTGAGCCTCTATAGTTGTTGCGAGGAAGATATTTTGCGGGCACATGGCTCGATTGTTAGCCTTCACTAGCTCCATCAATGCTCCTGGGAAGATGGTGTCCAGATCTAGTGTTGTTCGTGTCTGATAATATATGTGCTTCGTCTATCTACTGATTTAGCAGAAGACTTTCACAGGCTCTTACACTTAGCAACCCAAGCAGCATATTCATGATTTGGTAGTTGCAGCGTATCGGCTTAGGTCAGCCTTATATGATTTGCGCTTTGCAAGGATTCCAGCCATCTACGGAGATTATGTTTGGACAACATCTTGAGTAGATTTCTGTTTCAGTTTTGATCAAAAGCGACGCAATTAGGAGATTGGACTCCTTTGATGAGAGAAATTGAAAATTCTGAATGGTCTTTTTCAGGCTTTCTTGAACTATTGGTTTCTTTCTTCAATGTTGATTATCTTCTAAGATGTACAAGAATTTTTGTCCTGGTATTGGTTACATCTTGACAGTTCTTGAAAAGGGCTTGAAGCGTAGCGTCACCGCTTAACACTTGGAAAGATTGGTCTGAACTAAAAAATTGACCAATAAAGGGATGCATCAAACTAATCGTACCAACGTCCTATCATTCTCTTCTATTAATTTCATTAGTTAAATTTGATAGACACCCTGACGTGACGCTGCTGCGTACTTGAATAATACATCCACTCTTTAGGAAGAAGGCTTCTTGGGATAATTACTAAAAATTTTATGACTAAATGGAACGAATTCAAAATTCAAAATTTTTAGAATGAATGATGTTTATTTTGAATATGTATTAAAATTGGCCGTGACTTTATAAATCAATTTCATGATCCAAATCTTTCCATTTTCTAGCATTACTACTTTATGAGTTGGTAGAACGAGGTGATTGACAAATAGAGAGAATTCATAAGATAGACATAATAAAAGAGGGGCGAGGGGGGGGGGGGGGGGGGGGGGTGTGTTTGTGTACATCTAGGAAAACCAAATGCTAGCCATCACCTACACCAATCCATCTACTCAGAACTAAACCCTCTATTGGAAAAATAAACACACTTACATATGTATTGCTGCATCATATTCACAAACTGAAGGGCATATCAGTTTTCATTCAATTCAAAGTTGGCAACACATAAATACAAGGCCCTTGCAGACGTCGAAGATGGGTAGACAAAAGAATCATTGTCAGTCCTCAGCCATATGATCTACTCTATAGATGAATGAAGTATCGGACAGCATGAGCAAGCGCAAAGCAGTACATGTCAGCTCAGACGTCCCCAAATTCTTCATAAGTAGACATAGTCTTCGATAGCAATAAATGCTTCCAGAAATCAACATCAACTCTGCATGTGGCATATATAATCTGCATGAAACCAATATACACCAAAAGCTGATTTATTGTCAACAAACAGAAAAGGCTGGCGATGCATCTCTCTTTCTCTCACACATGCACTCTCGGCAGCAATTTAGTTTGCTGAAGAAAGGAAAGAAAGTTTCGAACGAATAGATCACCAAATTAGCAGTTTTGTGGAATGCAGAGTGTGCCAAGACCAGTAAATAGCAGAATAAGTCCTAGTTAATTTGAAAACAAAAGGCCTCAGTGACACATGGATGATGTTTCAAGAGTCCGAACACTTGAATTGACTTCCCACTACAAATATTGTGGCACTGGCAAGCATCAGATACAGCCACAGAAGCGCAAGTGTAATTCCAATTACAAACTTGAAGACCTTCTAGTCAGGTCCAAAGTTGGACCCAAGGTGAACTCTTTTCTGGTGGGAGTCCTAAGGGTGATATCTAAGCAATTGTCATTTCACAATTTTCTTATCTTTTCAAAAGAAGTGAAGATCTCCCCGAAAAAGAGCACCTTGACTAGTTCTTGATAAAGTTCTTGTGTCAAAAGATCTCCTTTAATAGGTAATAGGAGTGCTAAAGAAGAGTGCTAACGAGAAGGTGTAGCGAATCTTATGCTAGCAAAATTGATTTTCTCTGTGGAAATGCATAAGAAATAAGAACAAAGAAATAACAAGCTATTAGACCAGTATCACCCATCAAAACATGCCTGAACAGCTTACCATTTTCCTAATATATCATTCTTGTTATCACTGCCAATGCCATTACTGTGCACTGATCCAGAAGGAGAGCTGTCCTGGGAGCCTTGATGAATTAAATTGGAAAACCCTTGACCGATGGACCTCCACCATCTAGTGGAAAGAGACGACTGTAAATTTACGTCAGTACCATCAAACAGTTCCACTGGCCTAGCTGAAGCAGGGTCCAGCTCTGAGAATCTAAAGGCGCCCAAGATTCTTTCTGGTAGCTCCGACTCCGTCTGGCTCTCAATAAGGAAAGCCAAATCAACTGTCAGTGTTGTAATGTAGCCAAATGCCAAGTGAACAATCGCACTGGCAACCATCGAGGACCCAATATCGACATCCACTTCTATAAAATTGTCCGATACAACATATTTACAGGTAAGGGCACGTCCAATTATGCAAATAGCCTGCTCTCCAACTGCCTTTTTAACTATCCAAGGACCCTTCACAATGTTTGCAATCATTTTGAGACGTGAATTTTTATACACATCATCACCCTTTAAGAACTGGTCCACCAGGGAACCCTCTTGAATAGGTTCCTTGGCTACAAAATACGCAACAGCACTATAGTTATCCTTGCTTGGCACTTGGAGATTAAAAGCCCATACAAAGGGTCTGTCCCCGTCTGGAAATTCAGTTTCGATGGCCTTCCTCACACGGCTATTTGGATTTTTCATGACCTCCCAGACTTTTGAAGAGCTTTTAATCCAATCGAATGCAAGAGGCTTCAAGAGATACTCGCCAGCGGGAATTTTGACCCTGTTTGCAAAATATTCTGGACCTCTAACCATAAATTTGTCTCCAGGTGGAGAAGCCCATCCATTTGGACAGTTATCAGGATCAAGGCATGGAACAGCTCCCTCTGACTTGACTTTCTCTATCCACTGAGGATCATTTGCGTCAGCATGGCTGCCCATTTCCACTTACTGACTGCACCATCAAATAATTCAAGATTACAAAGAACATTGAGAAATAGCACAAATGATGAATATGTTGTTTCACCACCGAGGTAAGGAGGTGAGAAACACCAAAAATCTACTGATCCTCTAAATGTATTGTTTTGCCTAATATTGCATGGAGGGCAGTAAGGTCCCTGCCGTCAAATACAAGCATGTTCCTTTTGTGAACCGATTTTGCTTTACTCATAATATCATAATAGCAGTAGGGACAAACAGAAACAGGAAAAAGAGACCACTTAGCAAAGTGTCCACGCCTCTCAAAGTAGGAATACAGAATACTAGTACACGCATGTTAGAGAGTAAATTGGTGAACTGATCTTCATTCTTTTGTTTACTTATACCTAATCAACAAGATGGAGGGCAACAGCCTTCCAAGTTTGAACACTTTTACCAACCTACGTATCCACAGAGACGCAAATCGATCCAATGATTACCTAAAGGGACAGAACAATCTTCAGAGTACATCTGATGACTGTGCCAAGTGCTCGAGAAGAAACTTCCGAAGGCTTGAGCAACTTATCAACAAAAAGAGCTATCAGAAACAGGTTGCCACGTACACATTAGTCAACTATTATCACTCCTTCCAAAATATGGAGAACCCAAAAGCACATCAGTAAACCAAACTTTTTCGTACAAAATCTTCCCTAAGGTTTCTTTGGCACATAATGATCTACACCCCATCGAGAAAAAGGGCAGTCTTGTATAGAACATGCTTGACATCTACCTCAGTGCCTTGCTATGAATTTTTCAAAATTCTTCACCCAGAAAAGAGAAAACAGATATTTAAGAAGAAAAGTTAGACCTGCATCCATTTCAACAGAAAAGGATTAACAGCCAAAACCCAAAAAGCAACCTGAAGCTCTGCTGATATCTTGAATATGAGAACAAGATTTTAAGACCAAAAACACACAAACCACAGCTTGCACCCACGAATGAAATCACATGGAGAAAGGAGCAGATCAAACGCCCGGAATTCAGCTTAATAATAAGCAAACAGAATCAACACAAGAAACCAGCTTAACCTGCCGCCGCCACCGCAATCATACGGATCGTCCAATTTCATTATCAGGGTTCAGCCTCGACTCGAGATTAACAATCATCTCGACCCAGAAAAAGAATCGCCCGCACGTGGAAGTGCAAACCAAAATCAACAGAAAAATGCATAACAGGCGCAGAAAATCGAGCGTTTACGCCGCAAAAGGACAAAAGAGACGCTTCAAGAAACCATGACAAATGAGGATCAAGATGCATGAGTCACATATCTCGTGCTGTATAAACGAGAAGTGGGGAAAAGGAAGAAAAAATCGAACCTTTAGCCGTTGAGGAGAGATTTCGGAACTTGGGTCTGTCGCATAACAAGGTAAACAGATCGTATATGTAGTCAAGGACTCATTTTGGGTTTTGGGTGATGATTTATCCAAGTCAAGACGGGAAGCTTCATCGACAGCTCAAGGGGAGACCTCCCCCATTCATTTGCTGTCATTCCTTTTCTCTCTCTTTTCTCTTTTGCTTTTCCAAGAACTGTACTTTTATTTCGCCAACAATTTTTAGGGGGTAGAAGCTTAAAGAAACGATCTTTATGGGGTGGAAAACCCACCGAGCAAGGCAGATGAAGATTCTCACGTTCGACCGTAGAGAGAATGTAACGATTGCTTATATGGGTCGTTGTTGTCGGACTCGGTGTCCTGCTGGCCGTGGATGAGAAGGGTACTTGGGAATTGACTTTAGTTTTGAACCTTTGGTGACCTATTTTGATTGTTGTTTCTTCTAGCCTTTTCCATGGATTTCGCATATGAGAATTGTCAATTTTGAAGTGCAAAAGAAGAAAGCATGTTTCTTTGGACTTAGTTAAATCTTGATTTCATTTGTTTATACTTTGAAAAAGTTTTGCACAAGAAATATAGTTTTTTTTTTAAATTATATGTGGGAGTAATCAAGCAGATGCGGATTACAATTATGGGTAGGGAGTTTGGACATGAAGCATGGATATATTTCACCACAAATGCTCCAAGTCCATTCGGTATTATGTCGTTACTTTGGATCATAAATATTTGTGCATTGAGGGGACGTTGCCATTTTTTTTTCCTATTGACACACATGACGGAGATGACTTGAAAAGGAGATAATTAGGAATTTTTGACAAATCAATGCATTTATTTCATGTAGGTCAAAAGCTTGTCAAACCATTGAATTATGGTTATCCTGTTTAGTGTGATGTATCCATATGAATTAGGTGCGCATGAGTGTAAAAAGTGTCTCTTCTTCTAAAGAAATGACAATAGAATTTGGAAAGGAGCAAGAAGATTGATCCCCTTTGAGTGTATCAATATGTGGCTAAAAAGAAGATTAAGTGAGCATGACCATGGTACATGAATTAGAAATGATGGACCAACGCCAACTTAGCCTTTTCTCTTAGAAAACTGAGACGGTTTGGAATGAGAAGCAAAATTTCTTATATGAGTGCACTAGTCTGAATTCCAACACAGGAATCAGCAAGATTATGGCTCCAAGTTTGATTTAGGGTGAAAATGTGCACTCTCACTGAGCTGTAATGAAATATTTATGTCTTATTAGATTATGATTAAGAATTAGTTGCCCCATCACATCATCCTTTGAGAAATGATTATGGCAAAATATGTCACAAAGATTCTCTTAAAAGAGTTCGCATGGATGTTTAGACATCTGAATCTCTCTCCTTATGTTTTATAAAGCTTTTGGTTGGCCTTTTTTATATAGCTCAACACAGAAAAATTATCTGTCTTGACTGTAGTCTATATGAATTTTACTCTTCGTTGGTTCCCATAGATGATATGTACGTTGTACTTTCCAACAAATCAATGATGGATTGAGGGGTTGACTACGCTGTTGCCCTTGCCCTTTAGCCACATGGTTCCACTTAGGAACTAGGAACCGGACCTTACCGACTAGTTGGGTCTAGTTGGTACAATGGAACTAGCCACTTAGCAAAAATAAAAATAAAAAGAAATAAATAATACTAAAGTTATTACAATTTTAGGGTTTATTGTTATTTTTAAAAATATATATATATATATTTTAAAAAAAGATTATTGATTTGGTTCATCGATCCAGTTTCCCCCAAAACCGGGAACTAATCGAAAATCACCATTTCCATTTTTATGAAACCGGGAACCGGACCAACACCTCTAGGAATCGGACCAAACTGGTTAAGTTCGGTCCGGTCCAGGCAATCCGATATGCTCAACCTTGCATGCAATCCCATGAAAAGTTTCTTCGGATTGTACCCTAGCTAAGTATTGTAAATTGAAATTTCTTTCATCTTGCCCCCTCCAAGCTAGATTTCTGTGCCTGCCACTACATTGGATCATCTCAATCTTCCCTTGTGTATGATACTTGGATCTAGCGCAAGAATAAAAAGGCGGCAGAATAACAGTTTCAACTTCCAATGAACGCATTAACATCATAAATATATAGATGCAAGTCACATCTTAGCCATATTTCCATTGATAACCAAGCCTCCATTGGAACTTTTAACCTTTGTCATTAAAACCGAGGATGGTTCTAGCCTTGTAGGGCGCTTTATGGCAAGACATCCCAAGATTGATCACTCAACAAAAACTTCTCTTGGCAATGTTCTTCTTGCAAGGCTTTTAATGCCGAACGTTTACGTGTAACAACCTCTGGCATCCCCATTCATTTGAGTAGCACCGCCCAGTTATTGTTTGCTGAAGAAACTGCTCTCGAGTCATAAAGAGATTATTCCGTACGTAGTATCAACTAATAGATGCATTGATTAGCATGATTGAATAACTAACAGACAAATGGTACAAGGCACCGAATAACTTCCAAAGATTTAGTACAATGGTGAACATTTGATTTAAATGTTACTAATCTCATATTCAAATCACAGCGTCTCTCATTCGAAATAATTTTAGAGATGTTCCGTGTCACTTTATAGATAGAATTTTGCATATGCATATGGGCATGGTGGATCACATGCATTCCTAGAGATTAGTCAAGTCAACAATTTAAATACCTATGTTATAAAAAAAAAGGAAAATTAAAGAAAAATAAATTTTTTTGTGCAAACCCATTAGTTATCCTTTGGGCCAGCCAAGATTCCATGTCACACCAAATTTGGCTAATCTTGGCCACTTTCTCAAATGGAAAAGTTGGTTTCGTGCTGGTTTCTCTTCAAACAAGGAAAAACGGATGAACACACAATCCGTGAGCATGACCAACGACAGACCACCTACTCCCACGCCAAACACTTTCAATCCCCTCACGGACAATGCATGTTATCCCTAAGGTCACCCTTCTCTTTATCATATCAATCGCTACCAATCACCACAATCGACTGCCCAATTTCACATCACAACCCTCATATTCAAGAACACCCACAAAGAGTGGAAACCCCTCTGTCCTTTTGCATTTGGAGCCCTCTGGAGAAAGATGGAGAAGAAGGGTTCCCTCAAAGATGAGACTTCACTGCAACAGTTGCTAGTGTATGTTGTGGCAGTAGCATTGCTAGGGTTTTGCATGGTGGACCCATTCAATATGGGGCCAGTGGGAGGGCATGAGTTCAGGCCTGTGAGGCATGCCATTGCACCTTACAAGAGGGTCATGGAGAGTTGGCCTAGAGACAACCAGAGCAAGCTGCGGTTTGGGAAGTTGGAGTTTGCAGGCCAAGTCTTTGGGCCTGAGTCCTTGGAGTTTGACCCGTCGGGACACGGGCCTTACACCGGCCTAGCCGACGGGCGGGTCGTTAGGTGGATGGGGGAAGGCAGTGGGTGGGAGACATTTGCTTTCGTAACTCCAAATTGGTGAGTGCTCTCTAGTTATATTACTGCTCATTGACAACAGAGAGCATTGGAACTCCTTTCAAAAGTCCATAGTACAATGGTTCCATACTCGAGCATGTATCCAATAATTAACCGAAGAAAAAGATGCAAATGATTTGATCTTGACATGTATGCAATCCAAAAATAAATTTTTAAATGCATCACTTTACAACTGAAGAGACAATTATATACAATCGCGATCATGCCAATGCAAACGTATGCTAAATGCCATCAAATTCTTCTATAGCATGCAACATTTCATGTAATATCAACAAGCTGCCATTTGATTTGGGAGTGACATTAATGAGAATTATTAGGTCAGAGAAAGTGTGCGCAAAAGGGGTGGACTCGACCACACCAAAGCAATGGAAGGTGGAGAAGAAGTGTGGGAGGCCTCTAGGGCTGAGGTTCAACAAGGAGACTGGACAGCTTTACATAGCAGATGCCTATTTTGGGCTGCTGGTGGTTGGACCAGAAGGAGGATATGCAACTCCCTTGGCCACACATGTGCATGGTCAACCCATTCTCTTTGCAAATGATCTCGACCTCCACAGCAATGGCTCCATCTTCTTCACTGATACTAGCACCAGATATGACAGAGTGTAAGTTCAATACATAATACACCCCCATGTACTCATCTCTTTTTTCTTTTACAAAATAATTTCTGAGAAAATCACTTTGCACCCACATTCTCTCTTTTTTCATTCTTTTTTTTTTTTTTTTTTTTCAATTTTGTGGGTCAAAATACACTATGATCAACATAAGCTTTTTGTTAAAAGAAGTAATGGTTCTGCACGAGCACTTTTAAGTCTTTTGGGTTTCAAATTTTTCGTTATAAGTGTGGAAATGTGATTGTTTTTATGTGAAGGAACCATTTTTATATACTGCTGGAAGGAGAAGCAACTGGCAGGCTCCTAAGGTACGACCCTCCCACTAATACAACTCATGTCGTTTTGGAAGGCTTGGCCTTCCCCAATGGAGTCCAACTGTCCAGGAACCAAAACTTCCTCCTCTTCACTGAGACCACCAATTGCAGGTAATCCATTGCTACCACAACTGCAGATATAACGTGTATTCTCTGTTCAACCACCATGAAGTTCTAGATTTTGCTTCTCATGATTTCGGTTTGCTTCCCCATTAGGATTATTTATGCACACTTGTGTAGAATTCATGAGGTACAGTTGTGAAACGGACTACTTGAGGCATCGTGCCACCTCAGACTGATTAAATTTGGAGTTGCATCTCAGGTTGATGAAGTACTGGCTGGAGGGTCCAAAGACCGGGACAACTGAAGTCCTCGCTGATCTTCCGGGCTATCCAGACAATGTGAGGATTAACGAGAAAGGGCAGTTCTGGGTGGCCATAGATTGTTGCAGGACGCCGGCACAAGAGCTTCTCAGTCACAATCCATGGTTTAAGAGCATCTACTTCAGATTGCCAATAAAAATGAGCATCTTGGCAAGGCCAATGGGGATGCGAATGTACACGGTCATCTCGCTGTTCAACGAGGAAGGAGAGATCTTGGAAGTCCTTGAGGATAGGAAGGGTACGGTTATGAAGTTAGTGAGTGAAGTAAGGGAAGCCAATGGGATGCTTTGGATTGGAACTGTGGCTCATAACCACATTGCCACCCTACCTTATCCCTGAGAGTTTGCTTTTTTTGCCTTCTCATGCATTTTTTGTGCTTTCCTTTGGTCAGGAGTACGCCTTACCAAACTTGGTCGTGCTACTACGAAGCAATTAGTTACCCCGCCTAGGGAAACCCTTGGCATGTTATTTTCCTGGATTCTCTTATGTCCTACCGTTATAATCAGAGGTCGCAATAGCATCACCGCTCAATTCTGCATTTTAATGTCCTCGCACTTCCTCCCCCGCCCAAGCTTCTGGATAATGGCGACCCCGACGTGGAAACGTTGTCAATTGGTGGTTGCAGTCAAGTCTGTGATCGAACATTGAAATATTGCCAACCAAGATTGATCAATTTACTTACTATATGTCGCCAATGGTTAGGTTCACACTTAGGATTCATAAGTTTGCATGCCCTCTCAAAACATAACAAAAGAAAGCTTGTTCAAGCACATCTGAACGGTGCAGACAATAATCCCCTCGTTCTCATCTTTTGATCTGTAAAGAAAGCTGCATTTGAACTCAGATGTATAAAACAGTACACTCAGAGGAACCATGTTCCCTGAGCAGATAAGTTCTCTATTTGATTGGCAAAACGACTCCCACTAAAAGAAAGCCAAGAAACCAATAAGGATAAAACGACACACGCATAGTGTATGGATAAAGATAACTGCAGAATGCTTACTGTCGACTCTCTCAAAGTTTTTCTTACTTGGCCCTTCAGCATGTAAGACCTTCCCAAAAATGTCAAGAGGAATGACTAGCTAGTTAAACAAGGAAACTAAGGATGTGGTCCGGCTCATAGTTTACTGCTTCATCTAGGAACAGAAACCTCTGTCCCCCTTTTTGATAGAAATATTCTTCATTGCTGTGATATTGAGTTACTCATCAGAAAAATCAGATTACCTGATTTTTGTTCCATGTGCAATTTCCGAAATGCAGTTACAGATCGTAAGTAAGAAGAAATGAAGAAATTTTAAGACCAAGGGTAGATACAGTCAGCCAAGTCCACACTAAGTAAATCTGGATTCCGCTTCCGCAAACTTCACAGCAAAAAAGGTAAAGGGCAATTCAGAAGCAGGCAATTTAGACTAAAATTCTCAGTTATACTGAATCACTACAGGTACCCAACAAGTAACTAATTCACAAAGCAAACCTACAATGAGAAACTTGAATCCAGATCAAAGATTTAAACAGCACGGCAACAAAAAATAAACAAATAAATGCATTCAACAGTATGTGTCCCATGAAAAGCCTAAACCTGATTTTTTTTTATTTTTTTTTTGAGAAATTTTCCAAAGGGAGGGATATGCGCCTAATCTGATGACAGATGGTGATTAATACTGCTAGTGACAGACTAAGAGGAGACGGCTGTTTTTGATACAAAGCCCAAAGGCAGCTACTCACTCCATTTTAGAAGAATTTGACTCTGCTGCATTACCATCTTTCTGATTTGGAGAAGGAATAGGTGCTCTGAATTTCAAGTCCCCAGCTGGTTGCTGCTGTTCATGCTGTAACTGCTGCTGCTGAAGTTGGTGATGCAGTTGATGCTGTTGAAACTGGTGTTGCTGCTTCTGTGACTGAATCTGCAACTGTTGAAACTGCTGTGCAGCCAGAAGAGTGTGCATCGCATGGTTGTTGGGATAGAACTGCTGGCCACTTCCAAACGAACTGTAGTTCATCATGGGTCCACCGTTGGGCATAGCTTGGCCAGTTAGTACCTTCAGATGTTGTATCTCCTCTTTGAGTGCTTCATTCAAAGCTGCAAAGAAGAAGGGGTATGCCTCATCAAACCTCCTACCAAATTAAATTCAATATGCAATTCTATGCTACAGAACCATAAGTGAGGAATCTCAGAGTGAAAGTAGTAAAACCAAATGACACTTTGTAGTAACAATTATAAACAGAACAAAACAATGCTTGCAGACACTCTTAGACAACTCTCTGGAAATGGCTTCTGCAAGAACCAGACAGCACTGCAACTAGACATAATCATTGTGGTAAAGCACTTCAAATTGCTGCGCAAAGAGTCCAAATAAATACCATTACTACATTATATCAGAAAATAGAGCAAAACAGAAAAATTAATCATTGCAATGATATCCCCCAAAAAAAAAAAATTATGATGACAGCATTTGAAAAGGGTGAGCAAGAGAAGGGAAAATGTACCAAACTTAAATTCCAACAGTATCATCATGCAGCAGCTAGCATATCTTGCATACCAGATTTACACCGATCCCCACATCCATACTCTCTTGCACCTAATCACCTACTTTATAAATATTGCTAATGACAATGGTTAGAAAGAGTATCTGACTAACACGAGGATTGCTGAAGAACATCTTGTTGACTAATTAAAAGTACCACATTACTGTGATATACACATACTGTGATATTCCGTGAGACAGTAGATATCGGAGAAAATCACAAAAGATTTTTTCAAACAAAGGATTCTAGTACATAATGTGGAACAGGAGTCAGAACAATGGACATTACTTCATTTGCAGTCCATAAAAACCTACAACTAACAAACAGGTGCATTGATCCATCATATGCTTAGATGATCATGTCATTTCTCCTGATCATCATCTTTCTAGTAGGGCCTCTGGCACTGCAACTTTATTGATTTCCACCAAAGCAGTTAACTTCCATCTTATGAAAATTCTGTTTTTTTCTCGAATCCTTTAACTACACAACTATTCAAGATGCTCAATTAGCCATGCAATGCACATCAGGTAAAAGTGGTCAACATCACTAGATTAGGCACACGCACAAAAAAATATCAAGAAGATTGCATTGCATTTGAGGTTAGATTGCATCCATTCAAGTTTCCTAATTTAAAACTTCACGTTTTAGGAATTATGTAACAATTTAGGAAATTCCGCAATTTAGATTAAAATTTAATACTAATTATTTCCATGCCAAAACATCACTACAATTCTTTTCATTATTGGAAGCAAAGAGAATTAATTAATGCAACACAAACAACTGCAGTTGTTTGTACAAGAACCAGAACATAAGAAGCAACAGTCTGAAGATACAACTAATAACAAGCAGCTGCATCTTTCTTTTATATGCAGAAGCAATGAGACACTACAGTTCTATAATGATGCCGTACTAACTTGTGTGAACTTAGGGAAAGGCCTAGACAAGCAGAAGTGCAAACAAATTAATAATAGTTATCATACTACAGAAGGACATATCAAAGATCAAGCCTTACCATCTTGCAAATGAACTTGTTGCTCCATTGTTTGCAACCGCAGTTTCAATTCACTATTCTCAGCAGTCAAACCATTTGTGTCTCTCTGCATAATCCAAACAAGGAATATATTGATAATGATGCCAGTGCGCAAGCGACATCACTTGTCAAGAACGATAACATGAGAAAAGCAAAAGGAGAACAAAATGTCACTGGGAGCTTTTGCAGCACTTTGAGCAATGAACAAACCAAATCAGCTCACATTCAGACTGCCCAATTAGACACAATTTTCTGACCAAAAAAAAAGGTTAAGACACAATCTACCTGCAGCAGAGTCAGCTGTGCAGACAAAGTTGTTGCTTCAGTTTGTAAAGTTTGTACTTTCCGTTCAAGCTCAGCTATGTATCGCATCTTCCTTTCCTTTGACCTTGCAGCCGATTGTCTGTTTGCCCAGATCCTATTAAATCACCAAAAGGACGGTGTTGAATTTGCATATAATGTGGATATTACATAATTACAGTACAAAGATAAAAAGAAGTTACCATAATTAATTCTAGAAAGAGAGACAGAGGGCAAAACATAAGACCGAAAAACAGTTGAACTTTCAACTAGATTGCACACTTCATAGCAAATTGAAGCACACCATAGAAACCCCACTCACAACAGACCTCATTAAGAGTGAGAAAATAGCAAAGCTTACAATACTACCGAAAGCATATACAAATGTAGATATACACAAAATGTTACTCTGCAAGTGAGTCATAATTTCATAAAGCGCTCAACAGTGTCGTATGTACAATTAAGTAAAATTCATGGTCATTCAAAAACATATGGTGTCGCCTAGCTCACACTTGACATTTACTATGAAAGGTAAAAAAGGAGAAAACATATGCTTGCTTCTGAATTTCACAAGTAGAAATTCTTAGCAAACATAAACATCCTGAATAAAATCAAAGTGTAACATGAAACTCACAGCCAGGAAAGTTAACAAGGAGACAATAAGTCCAATTTCAGTCCATTTTCGTGTTTCTACATTCCTGCTTATTAAGAAAGCAAACTCTTTCATCAATTATCTAATCAAGGTTCTTAACACATACTCAAGTCAAAACTCTCACAAAAAGGCAGCAGAGCACCTCTAGCCACAAATTATTGCAATGGAAGTGGAAAATGTTCTAAGTCTATTACTCTAGGTGCAACCAGCTATTATAAGTACTTCTGAATGAAAGGTAAAAATGCATTATAGTAAAATCCTGTGCTAGTTTGAATTCCTCTTGCAAACATTTACAATATCATCCAATCAGTTAATTAGTTAAAGCAACTTTCAACCTTTGATCATGTACTATAGAAGATGTACTAACTCTAAAGAGAGCACATCAGCTCATGAAAAACAACAGATATCAGTAACGAAGCAGAATACACATCGAAGTACATGAGCAGCGGAACTCAAAACCTAAAACCTAAAACCTGTCTTCTCCATGTACAATGCCTAAATGTAAACTGTTCTCATTGTTAATAAGTACCTCTTTTAAATTTATGCCCATACAAACACCATGCAGATTAAAGTGCACTCTAATCTATTGCATCATTTTAAGACTACCAATACATGAGAATAGAGGTCATAATATTGTCACACAGGTCAAACTAACACCTTTGAAAGCAAACCAGTATAGGCCATACACAGACTACCTAATGTACACGAGGTGTAGCACACATAATGTCCTGAGAAGGAGAGACAAGCTGTATGCATTCAAACTTATGACCTATCAAAACTCACTACCGCTGCCCCCCACATATACATATTCACGATCACCAAAATAACATGAGTGAAGGTAGAAGCACAGGAGAGAGAACACATCTGATGTCAGTACAAATAGTTCAAATGAATTAGCAAACCAAACCTAAGGCAGCATTTTTTCCTAAAACCAGAGAATTAAGTCAAAAAAAAAAAAACTTGCAACGTTATATTTTGCACTAAACATAAACCACTTTACACGTCAAATCAATAATTCAGCAAACCATGCGTCTATTTCTCAGACAGGAATGGTCCCCGAATTGTCTAAAAATCATCCATACAACAACCATAGAACTATCTATCACGAGTGGTGAGCCAAGATGTACAACTAATGTCTAGACGATGCAGTCAATACTTGTCATCTGAATACCAAACACTAAATGATTGAAGCATTTATTAAAACACAACCAACAACAGGTTTATGCTATATATGCAAGGCATAGGCGATATCAAACGCTGACTTCAGCAACTTGCTAGAGCTAGCAAGTATCGAAAAACTCTCTTGATCCACTGTTTACCTCTTTGCACGCTTGGGATCAATCAGTGCAAGCTCAGCAAGCTTCGCAGCAGACATAGCCTTCTTGGCATCTGCAGCAGATGCATCCTCTGAACCCGACATAAGCATCTCGGGCTTAATACTCGTCGACCCGTCCATAGACTGGCTATGCTGATGTCTAATTCTCGGCCGCTCAGACGACCCAGAAGCCACGTTCTCCGCAGAAGACGGGGCGGCACCCGAACCGGAGTCCCCAGCAGCCGGCATGGCCATATGAGCAGAAGAAGGCTCTCCCATCTGAAACGACGAAGTCGCGGAGGACGAATTGAACTTATCCATGTCGAGGTACATGGAAAACAAATCCTCCTCGGTATCGTCCGAGAACGAAGGGCCGTCCGCGGCCCCCACGACCCCGAGATCGCTGTCGAAGCTGATGTCATCAGGAAGCGTGAGAATCTCGGAATGGGCGCGGCGGTGGCCGCGGTTCCTCGGCGGGTTGTCGGGCATCCGGCTAATGTCGTGGCTGAAGTCAGAGACCAGGTTCTGGCCCTGGGCCATGGGGAGGAACGAGGAGGAGCTCGCGGCGGCCGACGGCTGCTCTGGCTTCACGGAGAAGGCGTTGGCATTGGGCGAGAACCCGGCAAAACGACCGGAAGGGGGCGGCGGCAACCCGCTACTGTGGCCGGTCAATTTGTCCTTATCCATGGCGACCCAAAGGAATCACCGCAATCCACCTTGAAGCTGGCGACCCCTAGAGACCAAACACGATCGACCCAATCGAGAAGACCCCGGGAGGTCAACTTCCGCAGCTTAAAAATCCCGCCTTTACAAGGAAGCCGATGGAGGCGGGCAAAACCCTAGAGCGACGAAGATCCGGGGAGAGCGGAGAGCCGGAGAATGGACGGAAACGAAGGAGCAGGGCAGGTGGGGAGTGAGAGGAGCTGGAAGGGGCGTGAAAGTTTCGATTTTTATGCACCTCTCTGTCTAGGGATTGTAAGAGGGACACAAATTCTTGCAGGCGAAGTCAGACAGAGAAGAGAGAGAGAGAGAGAGAGAGATCAGATCTTCATATGGAAATGGGGGAATAAAAAGGAGGGGAGGAAGGGGAAGGGGAAGGGGAAGGGGGGTGTAAAAGGGGAGAATGAACAGCCTTTTTGGTCTTTCTTTTCACAGAGGAAGGAGGCGAATCACATGGGGAGAGACAGATGGTTGTCGGAATAGAGAAATATAGTGAGAGAGAGAGAGAGAGAGAGAGACTATGTTACTTGTAAGAACGGAGAATCGAGGGGGAAAGAGAGAGAGATATGAGGAAGAAGAAGACGAGGCTTCTTGGGAAAGACAAGGGAGGGAGACAGAGGCCTGTTCTTGGGTTGGGCCTTTTCTTTCTCCCTCTCCTTCCTTCCTTCTTCTGATTTGGCTTTAGTAAAGGAAAGGTGTGATGCAAGATTTGGACGATACATTCTTGCCTTAGGTGGTGACTTTAGATCTTTCTTACCCTTCTTGTGCTTCCATTCCCATGTGGAGCTTGAGACCTTTTATTATGTTGCCCATCATGCTAGGGGGCTACATGTTCTCTCAACCAAGCGACCCACATGCACCAGTTAGAAATAACGGCGCGAATGCCCAACATATGATATGCTTCCCAAACTTTTGATTTATGAACTTTTAATTTGTTTAATATGATTCTTAAACATTTTCTACATATTCAATTCAATTTTCGAACTATATGAAAATATTTAATACTTGTCATTTCATGAATTCAAGTTCGTGAACAACATTAAACATGATTAAATTGAACACGTCAAAATGTTTATGGACCACATCAAATAATTTAAAAGTTTATAGATCACATTAAATAAATCAAAAGTTCATAAAACATAATCAACATTAAGCGAAAATTTCATGGTCATTTGTATCATTATTCTCAAACATATGTATAGGAAAAGTTTCTAATAAATGATCGAGATATGTTGAAATACAACGGTGATATCCCTATAAAATGATTCCTCGAGAAATTGTAGAAATCGTGATCATGCCATCATATTAAAGCGATGTTTTATGTATCTGAGGTTGTTGGTCATGCCGGCAGCGCAATAAATATTTCATTTCTAATCAATGATGAACCAAATTAGTTATAGGTTTCGATTTCCTGGAAATTCCTTCTTCCTCTAGTCAATTCTACGGACCTAGGGACCAGGAACGTGCTCGAAGGAAAAATCCATAATTGGGACATCGTACATCAAAACTCCCAAAAAGGACCAAAAATTACCTGCTGTCCAGGTAGCAGGTCGCCCCTCGCCAGATCTTTCTTAACCCGCTCGTCCTTTCTGCGCCCCAGCCTCGCGGAAAAATCTGGCCCGTCTGAGGCGGGACCCACGTGTGGGCTCCACCCGATCTAACGGTGGATCTGTCAATTAGGCTCGCCACGTCGGAAGTGTTGCAAATATCGCCGCGTGGCATGAAGAAAAAGGTTGGACCAAAAACCTAAATTCACGCGTTCGACCGGGAATTCTCGGTGAATCCCGACAAACTGGCTGGCCACGTGGACGCTCGGACGGTCACGTCAACCTCAATTCAGTCGACTTCGGTGGCGAGCGTTGATTAGACAATTTATGCTAACAGAAGAACTTGATTAGAAAAATAAAAAAATAATGAAGATTTAATTTAAGAAAACAACACAATACCTTTAACATTAGTATATATTCAATATTATCATTGATCTTGAATTAATAAAAAAATTACAATTAGCATATAGACTTCATTTGGAGCATCTTTCTAAGCATATTTATCTTATTGCCCTCATCGATACTAAAACTAATGCTTTTATTGAATTATATTAAAAAAATTAAAAATTTAAAGAACATATTGAACATTAGTCTAAAATTTAAGAATTATATTGAAAAAATTAGAGATCAAATTCAATAAATTAAAAATTCATTGATCATATTAAACAAATTAAAAGTTTATAAATTATATTGAACATTAGATTAAAATTTATGGACCATATTGAATTAACTAATAATTCACGAATTATATTACATATTAAGCTAAAGTTTACAAGCCAAATTTTCAAAAAAAAATAAAAATACAAGTCAAAATGTATAATTTTTCCATCTTAAAATCAAAGGTTAGAAGTATAAATTTTAAAATTTAGAAGACCTTAAGTGAAATTAAAAGGAACTCAAGGGCGGGGATGTAAAATACAAGTCAATAATTAATATTTTTGAAGGAAACCAAAGGCCTCCATTGGTTCATGATAGATGATGCCAAAAGGCGATACATAGCAAATCTCAAATTCTATGGACACAAAAATCGCCGGTCGCTATCGTGACAAATTTCATCACATTACACCAACACAATTTAAAAAAAAAAAAAAAGCAAAAAAATGAAAAATTAAAGTTAGGGACTTTTATTTTTCACAAAAGGAAAGAATTATTGATAAATTTGACAAATCAAATTGAATTTTGGGTCCTCTCTAGCTTTGATTCTCCACGTGCTCGAGCAAGGCGTCGAGCGCGACGTCGACGGCGTCCCGGAACCCCAGCTCCGTCGCGTTCGGGTGCGCGTACGTGATCTCCGGTATCATCTCGATCACCCTCCGCCGCATCGCCGCCGCCTTCTCCGGCGGGATCGCCGCCAGCACCTCCTCTATCTCCACCCCGAGCCGCGTCTCCCCCTCGCCGACGTCGATGAGCACCGAGTACTCCCCCGGGTCCCCCGCCGGGAGGTACCACCGGTACTGCGTGTACGCCGTGTGCGGCGAGAAGAACACCGGCACGCACCCGGCCAGCACCGCGTCGAACGCCGACCGCCGCGTGAACGAGTCCCCCGGGGCCTGCAGGCAGAACCGCGACGCCGCCATGACGCCGAGCACGCGGGCCGGCTCGTGGCACGCGGCCGGGGACGACGGCTGGCACACCACGAGCTCGCACCGGGCCGACTCGCCGCATTGGCGGATGAGGTCCTCCCTTATCGCTGCCTTCCCGGGGCCCTTCCGCGGGCCGCCGATGAAGGAGAAGAGGTGGGGCCGGTCGGAGTCGGTGACGTGCTGGCGCCACGCCTGCATCTCCGCCGACGTGGCGGGGTGGAAGTAGGACGGGTACGGGATGCCGTGCTGGTTGGAGCCGGTCCAGGGCTGCCGCTCGACCGTCAGCACCGACATGTTCCGGACGGCCGGCAGGTCGAGGAGGGAGTTCGCGCCGAAGTCGGGGCCCTGGTTCGAGAGGCGGAGGAAGTCCCATGCGGTCCGGCCGAGGACCAGGAAGTGGTCCCGCCCGCCGCGCCGCCGCCATGCCGGGAGGGACTGCACGTGCTCGGCGAGGTCCACGGCGAGGGCGTCGCGGGCCGGGAGGCTGAGCTCGCGGAACATGCTGGACGCGTAGAGGCCGGCGTAGAAGGGGACGTAGAAGAGGTTGGCGCGGGCGGGATCGGAGACGCGGCACGGGTGGTTCTCGAGGCGCGCGTGGAAGATCATCTCGGCGATGAACTGGTGGGTGGCGAACCAGCTGCTGCCGCCGCCGCCGCCGACGGGGGGAATTGGGCGGCCGAGGCCGCGGTTGGAGACGTGGGGGCACATGTCGGTGTAGATGTTGAGGGAGCGGCAGCGGAGGAGGAGGTCGGAGTTGAACTTGGAGGGGAGGGAGTGGACGTAGACGGCGGCGCGGGAGCGGCAGGCGGCGGGGGCGTCGGGAGGGGTTCCGGCGACGTCGTCGAGGGTGAGGTTGATCGCGGGAGGTCTTCGTATCGCGGCGTCGGGCCGGCGGGGATCGAAGCGGAAGTAGAGGAGGAGGAACCAGAAGGCGAAGAAGGAAATGAGGAAGAGAGCGGGCTTGAGCTTCGAGGCCTGATCCTTAGGGTGTCTGGTGGAGGATTTGGGCTTGTCAGCCGCCGCCGCCGCCGCCCACGGCAGCGCATTTCTCAGCTTCCTCAGCATCATCTTCCCAAGAGAGAGAGAGAGGGAGAGGGTTTCTGGAATGGAGATGGTGGGCAGAATGGTGATGGCTTCTGGGGGATGTCGAAGTCAACTGAAAGGACCGACCGACACAACATGAACGGGGAAAAGAAAAGTAAAGTAAGGAAGAAATTGTCGGAATTCCATATAATTTTATTTTATTTTATTTTATTTTGGTGGGTGGGTTTCTAATGAAGAGAAAGAGGAATATATGTTGGTGGTGGTTAGGGACAAATGTGATGGTTTCCAAAAGTGAGATCACGAGAGTCCCCATATGCTGGGGGGATCAAATTGCCATGTAAGTTCATACATGAAGTTTGCCCAATCTTTGGGTGAGAGGGAGGGGCCTTGTTTCCCATATTCCATGCTATATATCCATCTATTTTCGTAGTATGGTCTGTAAATCATGCTGAACCAAACGCAGCCTAAGTGATGGATGAAGATAACAAACGGGTCTAGTAAATGAGAAACGTACCAATCATCCCTCGATTTCATAGTTGGGGACCTTCCTTACGAGCACAAGCTTGAGATGAGATCCCACTATTAGGGAAATTCTTGTATAAATTCATGGTCCACATCAAATACAATTTATGTTGTTCAAATTTTAAAAGACTCATACAGAACTATATGATCAATATTCATAATTGTACCATCAATGACCATATTCAGACAAGTGTTTAACTCACCATTCAACCTCATGATCACCTCAGTGTTAAAAGTTTAATATAAGTCTATCATCTCTTGCATCGTGTAAAATGTCTAAGTAGGAGAATTTAAGATGAAATAATTTAAAGGGTCTCGTTAATTGATGTGCTCAAAACACTTATTAGTCATATACCTAATAGAAGTAAGAGTTTCATTTTCACTGCATCAATTGCACAAAATGCAAGAAAAACAATACTCTAAAAATGGCAAGATCTCTTCATTAACAAAACCCTAATTCAAAATTTGTTGAGTAAAAGCAGGAGCATCAGAGAGAAGAATGCGAAGAAGACGAATGTAATCAATACCAACCGTTATCAATCTAAAAAGTTATAGCATATAGCAATTTTTGGAATAATAATCCCTCTACATAAAGTACTGATCTCAATTCGGGTCAACTGACAGAACGCACGACGATCATTGTCGACCCGTGTTTAGATGCACGAAATGCGCAGACGAAAGCTCGTGTGCGCGGCCGGACCAGACGAAGTCCAACGTCGATGATGACGATGACGATGGTAAGTAAAGAACGAGACGCAACCTCAGAAAAGAGGTCGCATCTGGAGCCGATGTCTAGGCCAAAAAAGTCAGAACTGGAGGAGGAGGAGGGAGGGAGGGAGGCAATTATTGGCGAGATTGACGTTAGCGTGATGGGAACTTGTGACCGGTTCGGTGAACGATCGCTGTAAATTCGGCGAGAAAATTCTACTGGAGAAAAGGCCTTAATTGACAGATGGCAGGAGTGAGATATTTCTGGAGAGAGAGAGAGGGGGATTGGCACTTTCTTGCACATGCATTACGTGCAACGCCTTTCGACGTCGTTATCTCTTTGGACAGCAACCCACCGACACCGCACGGTAGGAAAAAGTTTCAAGGTTTTGACCCGTTCTGCCTCGGGCAGGCTACCAGTTGTAAGCTTCGAACCGGCGGTTCTATCCGGGAACTGGATTAGGTCGGTTTAAAGCGAGTTCACCCGCTCAGCCGTGACCATTATGGATTGCAAAGTGAAGATTGTTTGTAAGAAATTGGTGCAGTGTAAGGACATGATAATTGTTGCTTTACTCCAATAGAAGAGCAGAATGTTCGGAATGATGTCCCAAATCGATATTGTTCTAGACCGATTCCCAATCTCATGAGTCCGATTCCTTATTCCAGTTTTTTCAAGACGGAACTTATCGAATAGGTTTGAGATTCTAGCTTTCTAATCGACACACCTTAGAATAGATCACCATTATGACACACTGTTTAGTTTTTCTAATTGTCCTATTCTTGTGAGTATGCTGTTAGACATATAGAAGTAACTAGACTCCCAAGCTTCAAGTAGCGAGTTTGGGCGTGCGGTTACTTTCTTGATCTTGATATGTTTAGGTCCAGCCAATTTTATACGTAAGGATTGAGATTTCTTTAATCACGATCAATCATCGGAAAGGACTTTTAGGCTTAACTTGCCCATTGATCTTCTGCTAATCGAGATTAGATCTCAACATTAAGGTTAAGACAAATTAGTGCCTTAATAATCATTTTTTGGGGGGCATATTTGAAGACCTCAGCATTCGAGTCGCACCTACACCATATATTCTCAACAACCTAACCTATGCCACGAAATAAAATTATAAATATTTTATTCAATTACAATGACAACATAATAAACTAAATGATTAAGTTATTAGACGACCACCCACTTGTCACATTACTTCCAATGATTAAGTTATTGTACCCACCCTGTGGTGACCGAGTTGGTGGAATCGCACGTTGGCCACACGCAAGGCCGGGGTTCGATTCCCCAACTCGTCATGATGCGCAATTAAAGTGGAGAGTCGTGGGAGATGGGTCCCTACGTTAGCACCCCCATGGTTTACGCATAGTTACTGTCGGCCGCGAGGCGGTTCCATGGTCATTAAAAAAAAAAAAAAACAAGACGAAACAAAAACAAGACAAAACACCGCCGTTTGCCACGTGGCCCCCCACTTCTTGGACCAATCACTTTGGATAGGAGGGCGCACACATGGAATAAAATAGCACTTAGACTAATGCTAGGATGAAGGCAGTCAATATTCTCTAACTTGAAGCTCAAGAAAAAGGGGAAAAAAAAGGTAGATGATATTTAAAGTTCTTATATCCTAGTTATAATAAAGTCAATGATCCCATGCAATTTTATAATGGGTTTAAACTTATAAGGAAATTTTTTTTGAAAATCTTATGGGCGATCAATTCCTAATCTTGTCAAATCCCATCTCGAAATCAAAAACTGGACTGGGGGGAACGGTTTCTAGTTTTCGAAATCGAGAACCGAACCAATCGGTCCAATTCGATTCTAGGGTGGTACAATGGAATGGGTCGAATTCAAATGAGAGAATGTTTTGAACTCTATGAGGGGGTGAAGAGAATCTAGAGAAAGGGAAAAACTGAAAGAGCAGAAGAGGTGTGGGCGTGGTGGGGTGAAAAGAAAAGACCCAAAAAAGAAGAGGAGGCATGCGCAAGAAATTTATAAAATAAATAAATCCATTTGGATGGTCCGGCTGATTTGGTCAGGCCTAAGTAATTTCCGGTTTAGTCAATCAATCTTGTTCACCCCTAAAAAATCTATGGCCAAATTCTCACTAATTCATGGTCATTTATTATTCATTCTTTACCGCACGCTCTTTCTTGGTTATTGAGCAAGAGAGAAATTTCTCATTGTTAGATCGTGATAAAAATTTCCATAAAACTCATTAGATCTGATGATTGAGAATATGTTGCTAATAGAAGAAAGGAAGCCTAGAAATTTTCATGACGTTTGACTTGCTAATTGATTGACAAAGTATAAAGAGAATCAATGCACCAATTGCTCGTTCCATGTCTCTCTCTCTAACTGTATAGTTTCGGCCACGTTCACAAGCAAGCAGTGCGCACTTAGGGCACACTTTATTTGGTGAGACAGAAAAAATTAATTGATCTACCGAACTATTCTTGATTGTGACATCTCTCGTACACAGACTATTCAACTCAGGAAACCAACAACCACCTGATTACTCTCGTCGTAACCTTGGTGACCAGCGAGACCGATTGCCAATGTTCGCTACCCAACAACTAACGGGCAACATTAGAACGAGCAAGCGAGAGAGGACGAATCACGATAACGGGTGAGGAGCTAACATATGGAAAGACTCTTGTGATGGCTATTGTAACTTTCACTATTAGCGATCACAAGATGAACATGTACGTTACGCTATCCTTTCTACTCCTGCTCGTGTTGTGCTTGTCCGAAAAGCCAGTACGTCCGTCCATTGCGTACGAGAAAGAGGAGATTTGCAAAGGTATCCAATGGCCTTTCTTTCTTTTTTGGCTTTTTAATCGATTGGGAATGCTGGAATTTAGAAGCAACGTATTTATAATATCAAACGGAGGCGACTTTTGTTTAATAATACTGGTCGAATAGAGATTATAATAAATACTGCTACGGAGCCACTACATGTATATTTAATAAATTAAACGAAGGAACATTAGGCTAAAGCAAAGCACCCTTTTGAGTACAACGTTAGGGATTAAAATTAAGACTACAATTCCATGTGCATTTACAAAGAACTAGATGTTACCCAAAAAACTAACTCAAATGTAAAAAGCCCATAAAACGAGAGAGAGACAGAGACAGAGAGAGACAGAGAGAGACAGAGTTCATTGAAGAAGCCCAAAAAAGAAAAAAAAAACAAAGAGAAGGAGAAGAGAAGACTACAAGGCTCTGCTAGTTGACTGGCGTTCGAAACGAGCGACGACGCGTCTCTTTCCAATTGGTTCAAGATCTGCTACAGCGAAGGCGGCCATCTACGCTCCTGAAATTCGCCAAAATGGCAAATGGTAAGACCGTGCATTAGCTTTTGGCGAAAAGGACGGTCCATAAAAAACAATCTTATTTGGACATCTGGAAAGGAGCATACGAGAAACGAAGCTCATGCGAAGTTCATGCAAATGTTCCATTCGATTGATTGGTATTTGTAAATGCAATCTCATTCGGACATCTGGAAAGGAGCAAACGAGAAACGAAGTTCATGCGAAGTTCATGCATATATTCCATTCGATTGACTGGTATTTGTAAATGCCCCACAAAAGAAGAATCTTTCCCCAACACGTGTTCGCCCGTCCATGATTCCCTATATAGAGACTTCCCCAGAAAAACAGAGGTAGATATGCGATTTTCATGGTAGATTTAGTCGTGGGCGTCAAGACCCAGTAGCTGTCAAACCCTAACCTACCCTCTAATTTATTTGATTGCATCAGCAACTAGAAACAATCAACCGTATCAACCAGATTACCCGTTTATTTGAAAGAAATTATAGACCGCAAAATCCTGACTTACAATAAGAACTAGTCAATTAACGACGGCCAACTAGAGTAATCAGGATCAATTGCCTGAGATCGAGGACGTGGATCGCAAGGATCGCAATCGAAACGACGTGAATTTGGTTGGCAACCAAGAGCCAACCGATGAGTTTGACAGGCAGCAACCCAGCAACCCAAGAGGACAACATCCAACGACTTAAGCTCCAGGGCAGCGACCAGGGTTCAATCGAGCGGAGTCAGGTAGATTTCAACCCAGATCCAATGACCGGGTCCAAGTGTTTGATTGCTCAAAACATTACGAGAAATGACTAATCAAAGCTATCGATGAACCATACCAATTTCAGCTAAGGACCGAGAATTACTACTTAGGATGGGTCGGCAATGACAGTTAATAATCTTAAATTGATTGATGGACCCAAGGTCGCTCGAGGATCGACTGGCAAGAACCAGCGACCGTGGCTGACGGTGGTGGTTTGAGCAATGATGCTGATATAGAGAGAGATAGAAAGGGAGTGGCAGAAGATTCTATCGTGTGTGGCGTCCGACAGTAGTATCTTCACAGTACAATCCAACACAGAAATGCCCATCCCTACAACTCAATTTGTAGGGTACTATATAATCATGATGGCATTACTCTTGAGAAGTACCCTTGCTTTGATATGGCCTTTGCCGAGACAGATCTACAGACGTACGACCAACAAACCTCCATCATCATCATCCTGACAATTGCACTCACCACTTCGACTGGTTGAACAAAGGTTCGAACGGTACATGTTCATGTCACGCCACCCTAATTAAAAATTATCACAAAGGGTCGCAGAATCCTCTACAGAAGTTTGGAGATGGTAACGCAACTTTAAGATGGCGAAGAAAACAGAATGTCGTTCGAGGACTATCTAGAAAGTGTTGCGAAGGATCGTGCTTCTCCCCCTCGAGTTCATAGAGACACAAGCCCCTGTCAAAGTTGTTGCAGAGTGTTGGCATGATCACAATAATATGTAGTCATGTTGTGCAACCTCGAACTCGAACCAAGTCGTATACGGTCCGTGTGACAGAAACAACTACGCAATGATGATACGCAACTCGAGCACAGGGACTAACAAGCATTGCGGCAGCAATAAGAGATTCATCAAATTAAGAATTTTCAACTAGAGCGATTTCTTACTAAAATTAGGGCACGAACTATCTGCAGAGAGTCAGAGACTGACCTCAATTGATTAAGGTGAACTCACACAGGCTCCCCTTAGAAACAAAAGTCATCGCTTCTAACCACTCCTGACAAGTTTACAGAGCACCCCACACCAGAATTCAATTAACCTTATGGGAGGAAACATCGTTAGAAACAGGTTGCACTTACAATCGAACTCAAAGAGAACTAACCCTTTAAAGTTACGAAAGGAGACAAGCGTGATTTAAGTTCCTGATAAATCTCCGATAGACATAGGATAAGACATTAGTATAGTTTGTGTCGAGCGCCCAAATATGTAAGTTCTAAGGGCTCTATGTCCAAAAGACTTATTCGTGCATCTCCAAATATGCCACGTTAGACTAGAGGTAGACATTGCGATATGACCAAAAGTTACAAACCAGTAGCTCATTATAACACTCAACACTCCTATGGACCTCCCCAGTAAACCAACATCCACTTTAAATCGCCAAACAGTAGCGGCAACACGTGCATTATTTTTGGCACAAGCGGAGTAACAACGCGTGGGAATTTGCCATTTGTTTTCCAGTGATCTCTGTGAATAACTTACTAACAGAGTCTTGTGAACAGAAAGCCATCCAAAGCAATGGATGGTGTCAATCTCTATGGTTGGCTAGTTATCATGGCATGAAGATTAAATGAATACTATGTTTTAGTGTCATTATCAATTTCGGCCAGATGATATATCGTGACTTACTAATTCGTATTTTATAAGTTTTCAGAATTGGCTGCACAAACTGACGAGTCTAAAATCATCACAGGTGCATGAAAATTCGCGACTCTAATTGCTACCGTTAGGTTGGGGACCGCTTTGGCAATCAATTCACACTCCAGATTTTTCTACTCAGATAAGTATGAATTCATGAGTGGTTTGGTATGACAGCACAACAGTAAGCAGGTAATGAGCGATCGCGATCAAGGAGCTTGATGATGGTTCAGGGTCCCAAGAAGATTCACTATCTCGAAAAATGTTGCGATGAGGTGCAAAATTTCGTGATGTGGCTACCCTACCAGGGAATTCAGGTTCTTAAAATAGGCACGCGGATATTTTCATGATTGAAAGGAGGGGAAGGGACGGATACAAAGAGGTTCATCGAAGCACTCGCCTTGGGCAATTTGTGTGAAGCTTCCTGACGAAATAATCTATATATTAACGAGTATTTCGAGCAAGATTTGAGGACCATATTTTTTGTTGGTAGACAACCGACCCACCAAAATAAAGACACCAAACTTAAGTTGACAGATGAACACTGGTCGTTCTTTGTTTCACAAAGGTTATCATCTCAACCCAGAGTTAAAGAAGTGAGAATAAGTAAGCACACTCTAGACTACGAACCTCAGGTTAAAGACAGTCGCCCCACCAATTTTAGAAAATCTGCAAATGTTCACGCACATGATTCCATCTCTTTGGGTATTGATAGTTCAACAGCACCTACTTGTTTCATCGATAATTTTTAATGAGTCCTAGGATAATTTGGGCAGATTAGAATGTTCCGTGTCAATATTTGTCGTCTTAGAATATTTCTAAAGATCCACCATCTAGACAAACTAAATATGCCAGTAGAAATTGAAAATCATTAGTTACATTATAGGAAGTTTCAAGTACTCTGAGGAAATAGTAAGCAAATTTCAGAAATACCAACTAACACACCACAACAGATACAGACAAGTAACTTGCAACAACAGTGCATGATACTACTAAACAACGGACAGTCAGGGCATCAAGATAATGTGAAGCATGTCAAAGGGAGAAAAGGTCATCTAAACTATGAAACAAAGATCAAGCCAACAAGTAACAGCAAGATTGGTAACAGCCAAAGCACAGTAAAGCACAGAGAAAAAAATGATCAAGCACAAAGAGAAGAGAGAAGCTTGCAGAAAGGACATGGAAATAACCAAGCAAACATCACGTCATCTGAAGCTCAACTTTCACTTTCCCAAGACTACAAGAACGAGGCAAGTTCTTGAGTACGTTGAAAAGGACAACAACAATGAGACAAATGTCACAACCACGCACAGATTATTGAGACATTTTTATCCTAGAACAATATATCAAGACAACCTCTAATTCGAGCAAGAATTTGTATTTACAACAGTTCAACCTTCTGTTTTGCTTTTTCTTCAAATAAATAACTTAAGTATTGTTTATCTAAACTGAGCCAATCAAACTCTCAAATCATTTTGAAAATTATGCAGCTGACATCCCCAGATAAACAAAGGCAGACATCCAGATAGAAAAAGAGAAAGCAACACAAAAGCATGTTGCGGCACATCATACAGAAATTAACAAAATGAATGCTTCATTTAATTAATATCAATGTAACGGTAGATGATTGGTTCAGAGGGAACAGAATGAGGAGATAGGAAGGCACTTAAAAATGAGAATCATGGAACATGCATCAACCAATAAGAATCTGCACCCTCACAAGGCTCATAACATTGTCAGAAGCCAGCAACTTAAATACCTATTAGGTAGCTTATGCACCCAGCAATTATCATCACACAATGCACATTTCCATTTCTGAAGTCAAAACGGAATTGCAAAGACATGCACTTAAGATTGAGAATAAGTAAGACAAAAATGAGCCCTCAGAGACATGGTACACATACACAGAGAGAGCTATCTTCATGCCAACCAGTTGAATTTTGAGGATGTCAGCAATATCATTCAAAATGAATTAACGCACCTAAACATCAGATACAGAGAGAGAAATTACCTGCATCCATGACTCAATTTCTATTGGCCAGCACCATAACCTTGCCCATGATGGGCGCTCGGTGTTGGCTGCGGCTGCTGCTGCTGCTGCTGCTGTTGCTGCTGCTGCTGCTGCTGTATCTGCTGAAGAAGGTTCGCAGCAAATTGCAATGTTGACTGATAGCGCTGGTTCTTATCAACCTCATCTTGTATACCCTGAGCAGTCCCAGAAGCAGAGGACTGTATCTGCTGTGGTTGATTGGAGACATCGGTATATGTTGTGGGAACGACAGTTTGTAGCTGAGAAAAAGGAGGACCTTGAACCTGGCTTGCCAAGCCAGAAGAACTGTGCTGGTGTAAAAGTGGTGAACTGTATAACCCAGAAGAAGTGGGAGGAACTTCAACTGGATACTGCTGGATGGAAGCTGCAAACTGTCCACCTTGGGAAGGGATATTAGTAAATGATCTAGAAACTGCGGCATATTGTGAAGCGTTGAGCACAGATTCTTGCATTTGGGTGGAAGCAAGGATGGCCGGCACTTGCATGGACTGGCTACCGGTGCTTGGGACAGTTGTATAAGGCTGAAATTGGGTTACTGATGACATTGGAGCATTCAACTGACTCCCGGGTTGTTGCACTGAATACCCACCACCATCGGATGCTTGATGTTCTTGCTTCCATGCTTGCAATGAAGATTCATTGTTAGTTAAAACAGGGGGAAACATTGGCCTTGAGTTTTGCTGAGAACTTTCTGTAGATGATGTCCGTGTACTTGCAGGAAGTAATGAAGCTAGAGTTGCAATAAGCTCGGGTGTTAAAGCAACTCCAGCTTGGGCTGCTGCAGCAGCATTACCATGTGCCTGTTCGTGAGAAGCTGAACGCATTGCAGAGGACTCACCCATGTGTTGATACAGCAGTTGCTGTGGAATTTTTGCATCCTCTTGTGTATTTCGAAGAACTTGTTCCTGCTTAGGGGATAAATATCCATACTCAGGTTGGAAAGCAGGCATTCTCTGTGCATCAGCAAATTGGGAAAGAGCCGCCAACTCGTGTGGTTGATGCTGCACGGATGCGTTGCCAGGAACCTGAGCAAACTTGAGGACCACTCCATACAGACGCTCAGGACCTGTTACCCTTAATACCTTCCTCAAAAACTCTGATGGAGGGACAAGAAATAGGGTGGTACCATCATCAAGTTTGGCAACACCAGCACGATCTTTGGAGCCCAAGTACCGGAGAAATTCAGTGTAGGAACCAAATTCTTCTTCGCTGTCTGGCAAGAAGAAAACAATGTCGAAACCAAGAGCTTCCTTATAGTGTGTTGCTAGCAAATCCAAACTTGTTCTAGCCGAGCAGTTGACAACTTCAGGACTGCAAAATAGGCAAAGCAGCGATTGAGAGACCCATCTCAGTCTAACTTATGTAACCATCTCAGGTAAAATACAGTATCCAAACAATGTAGAAATCTTACAACATGACAAATCCTAGGAGTTAATTCAGGCAACTACTAAAGCATCTAAAACCCCTAAATTTGAGTAAGTGCTTTAACCGCAGCACTGAGCTGCTGGCACAATAACATAGAGAATTAGCAATTGCCGCAACAGCTGTTCAATAAATAGTATTAAACTTCAGTTTTAGGATTTGGTTTGCCTGAATAATCATAGTCTATGCTTCTTCGCGACAACGTCAAAAGATTTACTAGATATAACAACAAAGGTGGCTGCAAAGAAAGAATTTGCTATTAATGGAGCAGTCAGCGAGATAGCTAGTTTCAGGACAGGGTTCCAAAGACTTCATCTGAATAGAAAATTGTAGCCCATTTCCTGGGGCACCTTATATCCACACATACATATACACAAAAATAGGGTCATAATTTTTCATATAAGAGCAGACACTTACATCTCTGCAGCAAGCCCCTCACCAACAGGCACACATCGAGCATGACAGACAGGTGTTCCACCCTTCGCAATAAGGCCCCGCCAGATATATTCATCGTCAGTGGCTTGACCAGGTCCAGATGCAAACCTTGCACCCATTGGACTGAGACGACCATTTCCATGGGAATTTGCATAAGGGCCAGGAATACCTACATCAATTGTTGAACCAGGCCCATGGTCCATCCTCAAGCCACGATCATCCATCTTCCTAGAAGGAAAAGACACCTCATCGGCAGGTAAAGAAGATTCAATTCTTGACCGCTTGGAATCCCTAGGGAAGTGACTAGCATCATAAACATCCCATGAGCCAGTGGCCCTCACAGGAGTCCTCACACCTGAAGCAGGAGAAGGCAGCACACCAGAAGAGGAAGGAGACGACCTCCTCCAGCTTTGGCCCATCAGATTTTTCCCGTTGACATCTTGCATGCCATAAGGCAGGTCAACATCATCAAATTCTGAAGAACCATAAGGCCTTGCCGCAATATTTTGACCAACACCATGTGGAAGTGAACCTGGACCCCCTGGATGATTGTGACCGAACATATCCATTTGGGGGTTCCGGAATGGGTGTTCCATTTCTGTCCTTGGCCCTCTAACTCCTGGATGAAACGCAGGGTAATCTTTTCCAGGTGCCAGGTCACTACTGGAGAACATAATGGTTATTCTAGGATCATTAAATAGACGGCCCTGTAATCCTTCCTTGGCACGACGGGCTTCATCCACGCTTCTAAACTCCACAAATGAATAATGCCTTGAAGGAAAGCTTTTGATTCTCTCAATCTCTCCAAATAATATCATTGCATTATGCAGCATTTGTTCATCAATCTGGACAGAAGGAGGGTAACCTATCCACAAAACTTTACTAGGTTGCCCGTCTCCTCTTCTAGATCCTGAAGAATGAGAAGGCTGCAAAAGAGAAGTCACAATATCAGAAACCAAGTAAATAATACGAAGCAATAGGGAAATCTTATCGCCAGAGTTTGAATCGAGTTTCTCTTAAAACAATATGACAAAACTGCAGTTCATACAAAAGAAACAATCTATTTTATGAATCTGGATCAGCAAACAATTAAGAACTTGAAATAAAATTACATTGAGGAAACAGAACGGCGGAGCCATTCCAGATGCAACCACCTGAAGAGACATGGGACTGTCAAAGAAACTCAGGCATCCAAGGCCACAAGATGAACTTTTGACTCACCTGTTGCCTTTTAGAACCTGCATGAACGTCAGTAGACCCCATGCCCCTACCAACAAACTCCCTAGAGTCATGAGTGTCAGCCCAATGTTCCTAATTAGAAAGAAAAACCAGAAACTGTTAAGTCACTTGAACAAGGAAACTTTTCTAACAGCTATAACATCTTAATCAGACAAGATTCAAAAAAACTGAATTAAAATATATTAGAAAAATGAAAAATCCACAACAAAGGAGTGTGCTTCACCCCTTAAACGAGAACAAATAATCACATGATAAGTAATCAGAAAAAATTTGTTTCATAGTCAAAATCAAAGGAATATACAAATGTGAGAAAAAAACATATGTGGAATTCTTACAATCCCTTTAACTCCAAATCCCTCCAGATCTGGAGTTATTTAAGGAGATTAGAAAAAGCAAGGAATGTTGCTAGAGCAATCCCTCCAAATCCCTTGATTTCGATCCCTCCTACCAAACAACAAATTATTTTTTAACCTTTTCTCTTCCTCTCTAATCTGTCATTATTCCTCCATCAAAACAAAGTGTAACAAATATGGTGGATTTATAGTAGTGATAAACCAGTTGCATAAGTTTAAAATAGCATGCACTTTGGATGACTCCTAAAAAGATGCAAACATAAAAAAACTAGCTACGGCTCATTGAAAATAACTTAAACTTGTCCAATCCCTCAATTCTAAGATAGAATAGCTTACTCTTCTTGAGGGCTGAGATCGCAGGAAATCCACACGTACTTGATCACCACCTAATTGCTTTCCATTCATGTTTCTCATCGCTTGAATAGCGTCCTCCACTCGGACATACTCCACTAATGCAGTATTGCGGTCTCTAAACAACTTAAAGTCATCAACTTTTCCAAAATTGAGAAATTCCTCTTCCAGCTCCTCTTTTGAAACAGCTGGGTTGATCCCTCCAACCCATAATTGCTTGCAAGGTTTAGCCTAAAAGCAACACCAAGTAAGGACACCATGCTAGCAAATTATACAAAGGGAGAAAGAAAGAATAAAACCAGAGAGCGTGTTCAACACAAACAAGATATTGCCAAAGCAACAACTCGTACAGCATCCAATCCATCATATTCTTAGAATAAGAACGGCATCACATACAAAGAGGTTTGAACAAAGCAGCGGACATTTGAAATGATCAAGCATACAAATACACAATTTTGATCTTTTGATTGTATACCATCATCTGTTGCCTACACGTCTTACTCCCAGCCATGAAAAACAATTGAAGCTATCTAAGCATTAGCAATTTAGCATCATTCTCTCATCAGCTAACAATAATGGTGGAAAAGTTACTTTATTAGAATGACAAGGAACTCCAAAAGATAACTGAAAAAAGAAGATGACACACACACACACATATATGTATATATATAAAGAAAGGAGGAGGAGGAGATCAACGGTACTGCCAAATTTACATCATCACAATTTAATAAGTATCACCTAAAAACAAAGCTAAAGAATCATGCTTCATATATTTATGCAGGCCTTCTATTGGCATATCTCCTGCTGGATTTCAGATTGATTAACTTAGCCATGAACTTAAGCAATCTTACATTTGTTGGGTTTCAAGCACCGTCAAGAACACTAATGACGACAAATGGTGCCCTAGTGTGGCCCAATATTCTGGGTGGCAAAATCCAACACGCTGAATGGAACTTTTAGATTTCCATGTATTTGGCTCTGTATCTTAATGGAAAAACAACTTCCAAAGAAATACTTGGCCATAGAGCAAGAACTCTTAGTTACTTCTTTGACAATAGTCACACCTTAGAAGATGCAAGGGTGGAAAACCATATCCTGTAAACCTCTGCCTACAACCACTACCTTGCTTAGAAATTCTAAGAGATGTTACAAGAAATGTAGGGCTGTCACTGGTTGATGGTAGTCATTTGTGCGAAGTGCAAAGGGACAGCATGCTAAATAACTATAGCTAGTACCATGAATAGGACTAAATGGTATGTCAACGAGCTTCAAAAATTGCAAAATTGTTTCACTAATATCTGAGGAGAACGAGAAACTTGAGAGATGGTCACTTGCCTAATTTTTTGGATTACATTAACAGAAAGAAGTCACTTTAACATTTGAAAGCTGCCAACAAACTACCTATTTCATGATCTTAAGAGAAATATATGATTTAGACAAATTAACTGCATGCACTATGACCGATATGGAGGTTCACCAATATGGATGGTCACCAGTAGAATAAAGCTATCGTCAAACTTTGTTTTCTCATCAAAAAGTTGTCTATTGCTACAGCGGGGGGTAACTGCGATTCAATAACTTGCTACCCATAGCTTCACTTCATCGTTTCTCAATAATTTAAATTGTTAGAGGAATGACGGACTTTACATATCACCACATGGAGTAAAATCTACATCTTTTAGCAGCAATATGCTTCCCAGGATGGCTTTCCAAATATTCTATACATCGATCATCAAGACTAGTTAGATTTTTCTCAAAAAACAGGATCTGTAAATTCAGAGTCCCACAGCAAGCAAGAATTGCTCTGACATTCCCTATACTATTCAACGCACCAGATGAGTCCTTAAGGGACATGGCCAGGACAGGAAGCCTATAGCCACATTATTGCGACAGACAAGGTGTTCAGATAGTAGGTATCATCACATGATCACAACTTCACATCAAGATGTAGAGCAAAAAGCTGCGCAAAAAAAAAATGTTGTTGAGGAAAACCCCCTATTGAGGCATTATGTGATGATTCCAATTTAAAGGAAGAAAATAACCAAGCTTGTAAGAAGCTTCCTGTTCACCTCTAAATGGATTATGTATCATCCAACAATTTACCTTTTAAGCAGCCAACTTTTTAAAATCATAAACCCCTGTTTGTTCCTCGACAGTAATTCTAGAAAAAGAACTCAGCTATTGGCTGAAGCATAGGTTTTGGTATTCAAAAGTCAAGAATCATCAATAAAGTTCCCTACAAGTTGATAAATTGCCTGCCAAATGATTGCGAGCCTAGCAGCGGTGCGGAGATCATTTCTCCAGTGATCCTGTCTAGAATTGGGGAGGGAAGAAAAAGAAAACAGACTTCCCTCATCTATAAGCATTATCGCTATGCCAAAAATTAAGCTACATCTCCAAATGCGGAGCTTAAGATTATGCCCTCGGTACTGTGAAATAGCACACGATATAGGATAAACCATTCTATCACTTAGACCACCCTACCTGCCTTCTTCTTTGAGGAAAAACCAGAGGTGAGAAAACATCAATTATGTAGACAACATAAGTTCTCTAATTATGTGAAACTCACGGTAAACTTGTAACTCGACAAACCGAGTTGAGTTGGAATATACTCACCGGTGTAGAACTCATGGAAATTCTAAATTGACAACATGTCGATGGTGAAAAAAGGCTCAGCCAAAATGAAATTTTCATAGGACAAACTCAAAAAATCAAGATATGTGTTTTATAATGACCTGGACCGTAAGGAAAACTAGGGACCATTGTATAGGAATTGAATGACAAGGGCTCCTCCTCAAGAATGACAGTAGGCTTCAGTTGCTACTTAAACCATATTTTGAAGCTTTCCTTGAAGTTCGTTTACTATATATAGTATAGGCATATCATAGTTTATCAGTCATCTTCACATTTTTTGAAAGTGCCAGTTATCAAGTTATTCAACTATGTAAAACCGCAAGTTATCTCATTATTTTTCCATGTGTTAGAAGCCTCAAAAAGAAAATTAAACAACATAGGATATCTTATTGGTGTCTTTTAGCAGCAGTGTATCATGTGGGTCAACCAGATCAGCAGTTTCGACAATCCCAAGCACAAGAATAACTGAAATTGAAACAATTACCCAGATCACGGTTCGAATTGTGACAATCTACATTTCAGTTAACCACCCATTTAGATTCTCGAGATTATGTTTCAAAGCACAAATGACCTGTACCGCAGTAAGGCAATGGAGAGGAGCGTGGTAGTCCACTTTTCATTTTTCAAAAACTGGCAAAAAGCATTATGTTTGATCCAATTAAACATGCGGCGCTAATTGCATTTAACCACATAAACTAAAGCGCAAGTTTAATAAGAGCACCCTCAATATGCAAAGCCTTCATCCAAGAAGATCTAGCCACCATGAGACCTTGCAGAAACATCAAAAGGGTTTCGGCAGAGAATAGGGAAGACCAAAATCTAGTGTCCTCCCTTTTGTATATTTGATAATTGTCGTATTACGCCACTTGGGCCAAAAAAGAAAAAAGAGCCTTAATCCAAATGCGCAACCTGTACTGTCCAGAACTCAATCCTCTCATAGTTGAAGTATCACGTGTAGCTTTGGCACTCTGAAAATCTAATGGCCATGGACACAACCTTTGGCTTTCTCCTTTACCGTTCCTTGTTCCTATGAGTCTCCCTTTCAATTTTCGAAGTATGTGTTTCACAAGTGATCATACACGCATCAGGATCAAAGCGAACGTGGGATCCTAAGCCAAAACATATTAATTACCGAACGATAACAGGAAGAGGAGCAGCCCCCATTATTCGCAACCGTCACCACTAAAAGATTTATAATTTTCCAATTTCCTATGGATTTATCCAAGCCTACGCCTCAAAACTAAACCTAATTCTCATTCCAAGCGCGTCCGAAATCCAATTTGCAGGACATGAGCTCGGTCGTCTTTGTAATTGTATCTTAGCCAGGTCAATCGAGCGCAATCTTATGCCAAACACACCGGACCCAAAGATCGCATAAAAGCACAGCAATTAATAATAGAAACCGCGGAAAAAACTGCTGTTCCAGACGGACAATCAACCATTCTACCAAAAAAAGAGAAGCGAATACAAAACGGAAACACGAACGGTCGCGACGGGCCGAACAAATCTACACGCGAGAGAGCGGCACAAACCGGTCGAGCGAACTCGATCTTGATCTGGTTCCCCTTGACGGAGGTCCCCTGGAGGGCGTCCTTGGCGGCGGCGGCGTCGTCGGGGCGCTTGAAGAAGACGAAGGCGAAGCTGCGGGCGGCGTAGGAGGTGGCGTCGAGGGCGCCGTACTTGCCGAACACGTCCATCAGGTCCGTGTCGGTGACGTCGCTGGAGAGGTTGCCGATCCAGAGGTTGTTCGACGGCAGCGTCTCGTGGAGGTCGCCGCCGCCGGCCGGCGACTCCTTGGCGGCGCCGTGGTGGGAGGGCCGGATGGACTTGCTCGGAGGCGGCATTGCCGGCGGGGGAAAGGAGGAAACCCTAGAGAGAGAGAGAGAGAAAAAGACAGATTGCGGAGCAGATAAAGAAGAAGAGATTGAAGACAGCCCTGGAAAAAGAAGGCAAGTGACGATGTCTACTCGAGAGAGAGACAGAGGACGATATATATTATATATTTGTATACGTAAATATATATATATATATATATAATATATATTGTTTATTTATTTTTATATTAAATGTTACGGATAAAACGGAAGCGGAAAGTAGATTCTAGAAAGCTTGTAAACAGATGATTTTGGTGTTTATATTTATGTCGGTGATCCACTAAATGAGCCTCCTTTAATAATTCTTGATTGTAATGCGTTAAATTTCGAAAAATTATGAAAGAAACTGGGATCGTGCTACCTCGGGCCTACTGTATGTATGAAAAAAAAAATTGTGATGTGATTTTAAACTCAATTTCTTGCATGAAGATTCCACGAAAACTATATTAACAAGTAAATATTTGAATGTGAGTGATGTGAATATGCGTGTACTTTACTTCTTCTTTATATAATGGAGAGCATCTTTTCACACGAAATAAAAAAGGCCCTTCAAAATATTAAAATATTGATTTGAAACTAGGCGTTCATGTCAAACATGGCCTCCCCTTTTGTACTTGAATTCTACATGAAATGCGATTTGACTGGAGTTTCCGACACAAATGCAAGAACATCGCCAACATCAACAGAGACTTCATCAGAAAAAAAAATTAAAAAAAATTAAGATTGTGCTAACTCAAGGGCATTGTATGTAAGAAAAAAAATTGCGATGTAATTTTAAACTCGAATTCTTGCATAAAGATTTTACGAATACCCGTATTAATCAAAACTATATTGATTAGTAAATTACTTGGATGTAAGCAATTTGAATACATACTCACTTTCCTTTTTTTAATATGATAAAGAACATTTTTTCATGCGAAATAAAGAAAGTCCTTATAAATACTAAAATATTGATGTGAAGCTGAAAAGTAAAAATAAAGAACACTTTTTTTCATATTAAAAATCATCTTATCTTCTCCGTTTTTTTTTTTGTCAGATAAAATCGTCTTACCTTAAGTACTTGAAACCTTCGTGAAATAAAGATCGTATTGGAGTTTCCGACACAAATGCAAGAACATTGCCAACATCAATAATTACTTCATCCGACAAACCTTTAAAAAAAAAAAAAAAGATCGAGGTGAACGGGTTTGGAACACCGTGCGGGGCCTTTCCTTCGAAACAAGTACACGGTCCCTTCTTCTTGTTTATTTGGGGCGCTCGGTCGCGCCTGCCTTTCCGGAACAATTCCGGACGTCAAGAAAGATAAGGAATAACCACATAACGAAATCCGACAACCTATTGAAACCTAGCCCGTCCGGTCGCTGCAACCGACAAACCGTCCCCCTCTTGAATCGAGGCTTTATAATCCGAAATTTGGCGGAGCAAAATCTGTTAAGAAGGAATTCTAACGTTGCTATATATTACCAGTGCGGACACATTGATGACTCGATTCACCAAGGTGAAAAAGAGGACATGTCGGAAGCATACTGCGGTTTTGTATGTTTCACCTATGTATCCTGGATCAGAGCCGGCACACCTGATCGGATCCGGCGTCCTCAACCTGACTCTCCAAGTGTCAAGCTGATGCAGCTTTAAGACGATATCTATTGATACGTTGTTGTCAGAATCTGCATCGCGTTCCATTGAACAGTTGCTGTTTACATGTCATCGGTGTCTACACCGCCAAGTGTCTTTAATTGCATCAGATTCAGACGTGTTGTAAAGGACAGGGACAGTCTATTTCCGGAACTTCTCGAAGTTAACATGACCTGGTTAGAGACTCAAAAGAAGCGCCTTCTAGCTTAATTCTACGATCAATCGCTGTACCTGGATGCAGATCCCCTAGTGAAATTGCTAATTTACTAATTACATTTGAGAGCCGATGCTGTCAAGCTCAGGTGGTGGTCAGTGGTCGACGTTGCAGACAGTTTCTTGCGTTTGGATGAGTCTCCGTGCTACAAATCTTGTGTGCAGCCATGTGGCGTTGTGGAAAGAGGCAAGAAACTCACCAACCATCCCTTCAAGCTTTTCAGTCCGCTTATCAGAACCCTTTCAAGTGTGTCAATCTCCGATTCATATTGTTCGTAGATGAAGAAGAAAGTAAACGAACAGACGAGAGCTGCAATCACAACCGACATCAATTAGGATGAATAAATAACAAATCTAGGACTGCTTTAATCTGTACTTGCGTATAGCCACTAATTCTTACCTGCACCAACTGCGTAAGTCAGGTAATATGATACAATGAACCTCAAGAAATACATAGCGACGGCGGTCTGCATTAGTTTGAAAAATCATGTAAATAGACTTTATAACTCCAAATGCATTGTTAGCACGACTTAGAACCGAAGGATATAGAGCTAATTGAGCATCAGCAACTCAAAAAATCCAAGATGAATGCATCTGTCCGCTCCTGCATACATTGGATGTTATTTCCCGACAAAGGGGTTCCGCCAAGAAAAAAATGTTAAAAGAGGTGCGGATATTCCAGAGCATTTTAAGATGTTGCTCGGCAATGTATCAAGTTGCTCGTTCGTGAGATAACCTAGATCTTTTCTTCCTGGCCCAGAAAAGAAAGCAAAGAAAAACTAGATCTTTTCTTAAGCAAAGAGATTAGACAATATGACAGTTAAGCAGTGCATGATGCACCACTACAACCAGAAAGGGCAGAGCAGGGGTAGTACACTGTAATTATGAGTGGATGGTGCTATGACAATACAAAAGACATCATTCCTGAAGTCTCAAATTACTACGAAAAAATATGTGATCTAAACCTTCATTGCTCACCCTTGCAAAAGTTGAAACGTCACTGTTTACTCAATTAAAAGTTTGATTATCGTTAAGTTATGCAAACACATTTTATCATAGCAAGCCAAAAACTTTGTTGCAGGGAGTGTAAGCTTAGAAGGCTTGGATAATTCTGGGGAAAGCACCCATAGCAGTCTAGTAACTCACATTTTACACAAATATCTACCTATTGGGATGGGAAACCCCTCGAACATATCATGAATCTACAGGCACTAGAACACCCTCATTGACAATCCTTTACCACAACACATCTATGATTTCCTGAACAAGATGATACCTCATCCAGGGTAAATCTTTAATTCATCCCCCTCTTACTAAGATGACAAATTTTCTGGTTGACTATGGCTGCAGTGATTTCCAATCCAGCAATATTAAGAAAGGCAAATTTGATTTTTAGGGGTGACAGTATAAAAGTTGACTGATAAATGACCCTTACCGAACTAAGGGCCGCTCAACTGCATGGGTAAGTACAAAGAGTAGGCCCTCTTAGAGTCTAAAATTTTGTTTTTGGCCAAAAGAAACCAGAAAATTGAATGACAAAAAAGTACTAAACTCTACCTAATACATAAAGCATAAAAGTTGACTATCACCATAAGGATGCACAGGCCCAGCATGGTGATACTATTTGCAGAAGTTGGCAAATCTAGTGCATTATGCTTTTAGAATAAATTAAATGACATCAATGGTGATACCTTAAAGAAAATGTTCCAATCCTCTCCTTTTGCCAATGATCTCATAATACGGACCCCTCTGTTCCACAACAAGATGATACTCCCAAGCGACTCTTCTACTATGCTTTTGTGCATATCAAAACAAGAGAAAGATGCTGTTTTGATATTAGAATTGAACCTGTTACAAACAACCAAGCATATGATCTATCATTTCAGTGAGTTGACGCTAAAACACACCAGAAGATAGCCACTATTCTAGAGGAAGCATAAAAAGTCTTCGATTACTTACAGACAAGAAAATATTTCAAATGCAACAGGGATCCCAGGCCTTTATGCACAGTGAGACATTTAAAAACTAAGTATAAACCAGTAAAGCCAACAAGTTTACACTAGAGATCTTGCTAAAGGAAAGTAAATATTGCATTCCTGTTTGGGAGGATAATGAATGGTGTTTCCACAATGATTATTAAACTGCATACTGGTGCAGAAAAAAAAAAAAAGGCTGCCGCCACACGGTCACCGATCAAATAGCAAACCAAGAATACTCATGCTTATAGGTCAAAAGCAAAGCACCTGACAAGCCTTAGCAGAATTCTAACCCCCAAAAGAAAAAGTTTGGCTATGGTACGGCTTAGGCATAAAAGAGAGGCCAACAGGAACTAAGCAGAGGGAGAACTTGAATTAGTCAACTTTGCAGGGACACATAAATGACTTCGTTTAAGAGAAACTCTAGCCAGAAGACCTAGGAAAGGGTGGCAAACAAAGAAAGATCTTACTTGTAGTAGTAACAAGCATTCATACTTACAGGTTTGATGTCAGATAACCATACCCAAAGAGAGCCATCGTCAATATGAGTAGTAGATAAGCAGTCGATGAGATGAAACTTCTTCCACTAATGAAGAACCAGTAAAACAACACCACCGAAATCAGAAAGTAGGCGAATGTCTCCTTCTCATCTCTCCAAAGCAAAATGTCCGCTACTGCAGTAGCACAACATGTCTAAAAATTAAGACAGTGATGTTTCCTAATGAAGCATGTACTTGTCACATGCAAGACACTGCATAACGAGACAAACTAAAAAGACTTTCATAGTGAGACCAGACCGGCCTATTCAATGAGTAGGAATGGCAGCAGTGCTTAGGTTTGTTCCAGATATTTTCTTCATCAATTAATCTGATTTTTGTTCAATTAGTCTCTTTTCGCAATAATGATGATGGCAAAGGATAAAAAAGCTGTAAAATATCAGAGACCAACAATGTATGTTGTTGAAAACATTGCACCATTATGTCACCACAACAACTGACTGCACTTTGTTACTCCACAAAGGTTATGTAACAGTTAATTAGGACATTGAAATTTTTATCAAGAAACAGTTACACTAATAATTCGAGCAAATAACTCAATTAAATAAAGGTCACTGTACAGAAAAGAGTATTCAGCAACTTGGAGAAGGCATACAGAAAAGGTAGATCTATGTCGTAGATTCAAATATCTAAAGAGCTTTATTACCAAAGGGCAATTTATTCTGAACATAATCATCTTCAGAAGAATAATAACGTAGCTTTTGACCATAGATAGTAAATTAAAAAATTGATTTGTAGAATTTTAAATTTAGCTAAATTTCCCACTTGAAACAACATAATTAGCACTGGCACCAAAACAAGGGTTAATGAGCTTTAGCGCAGGTATTCATGGGCTGGGGTTTACCTGCCTAAGGAGGATTCCTTGTCATAAAATTTTAAAAAAACAGCACGGGGAGAAGGTCAATGAGAAAAAAGGTCGTTTCCATTTCTTCTGGTAGAGAAATAGAGTTGATTCATTAATCTGATCAAAACCTTCAGCAAAGTATGACTATGAATCTATGAAAACAAATTTTCACAGAAAGAGTGGTATCACTAAAGAACCTACATTATATACCATGGAGTAAAAAGAAAATACAACCTTTTCCACTGCCAAGCATCCAATCTGCTTTTGACCGTTCAGGGAATTCACCTTCTCCCCCATAAGATGAGTCTCTGGAATAATGAGAGAATGATGCAATGGTTCTTGCGATGCCATCCTGTTTGAGCAATAACAAGTGAATACCCCCATTCAGACTGCATTGTTGAGACTAAGCAAGGACAACCATGTTGTAGCAGGAAAGCTCAGAAAGTATTACTGAAATTGCCACAAACAGCCCTAACTGCAAAATGATTTGATACAGCATTTATAGTGTCCCAATGAAAGAAAAATGAGGGAACAAAAGGTGCCTGGCAGCAAATCAATGAAGCAAACATCCAAGTTGAGGATGACATTGCAAAGTATAAAAGTAAGAGAAATATGCTGAATAATACCCAAGACGAGGACCAAAAATGAAGCAGTTTTCCTGTTTGCTACTTAGGGATTGAATGAAAAATATGCAAAGTGATAGAGAACTGCTTGACACTGCTAATGCTCACAAGAATTACTCAACAGAAACCAGATATAAGTTGATAAGGGAAAAAAAGATGTGTTCCGCTGAATCTGGAAAACTACCAGAGCCTGAGAAACTACATATCATCATCAAAACTTGAAAGACAATGAGATTGACATTTTGCATTTTCCCTGATAAGCTAGCAAGCTCATCCACCTAGAAGGAAATCCCACAATAAGATTTGATGAAGCTCGCAGGTGCAACGACTCTATAATGTGGATAGCGCTAAAAGCAACAGCCTAAGAGGAGATGCTCACTTTTAGGGAAACAATCGGCGAGTATTCAACTTGCTTCCGGGCCGCACTGCAATCGAAGGTTCTATTTCGGGAGGCTACTTGAACATAATGGCGAGCTGACATAATATAACTATTCTTTGTGATGCCCAATGATTCAAATATCCCTTCAAGAAGCAAGAAAAAATAGTAGACCATGCTAACAGGCAGCTTTATGAAAGGCCTGCAATCAAGAGACCAATATTCAGCAAGCGAGAAGGGATAAAATTACAAGTTAACCAGTTTATAACACTTCTAGGATAACAACAACCAAATACCACCAGATAAAAAACCATATCCGAAATCAAATTAAGCAAATATAAAAGTAATGCAATGTAGCTGAAATATTAAAGCTCAATATCATAGTTATTTATTAAAGCTATTAAATGAGCAAAGCTATTCTTTTCACAAAAAAAATGCTTAACTAGCATCTATCTCACCAAAAATATACCTGATTATTCCTCCAACCCATCCTCCAAACCCAAAAGAAAATGACAAAGAGAAAAGCCACCACTTTAGTAAGTAAATTCAACACTGAATAATTCAACTAAGTAGTACAAGAAACTCAAATGACTGCTCTTAAGAAAATAATCCACAAAATAGGTGCAGTACAAATGCATTGTTAATAGTCTTTCAGATTTGAGGAACAGTGGTTCACATACTAACTCCACATTTTCAATAGATGGTGCTAGCGCAATCAACATTTCCCTTTACCTTTGATATCCCAAGCCTTCCAATAAGAGAGAGATGAATTCCCAGAACTTCACTGGTTCATTGTTGGTGATGAAGAATGCCTAAAAACAGTCCCAAGATCAGCAACAATAGAATCAGGATAGCAAAGAGATCAGCAGCCAATGATGTAACCAAAGCAATACCTTTCCTGCTACAGAGACAGTCCGAGAACATAAAGCTTCTTCCGCACAAATATGTGCATGAGCTACATTCTCAATATAGGTGAAGTCGCACAAATTTTCTCCACCTCCTATAATAAACTGAAATGAGAAATTCTGTTACCTTAAAAATGATTCTTGATTTGATGGAGTTAAAAAGCAATATGCAACCACAATAAGAAGACTCAAATTTCACAAATCAGGGACAAAAACTAAACTGACATTATCACAGAGTAAATCCACTACATTACCAAGAACATTTGGTAGCATAAACATTCAATTTGGTCAACAAAATTGTCACGTAAGGGAACAGAGATGGGAAAAATAAACACAAGGATAAGAATGAGTTGCTCATCATACTAATCAACAATTGTAGTAACAAAATGCAGACTGGCATAAGAGTCAATAACATATACAGACCTTTTACAACTTCAGTAATAAAAAATGCAGTGGATTATATTAATTGAGGAAGTGCATGGAAATTTCTCAAACCTTCATCCAGCCGGATTGTGCTAGATTTACAACTGCTGGCACAAGCTGTGCATCTCCGGGACCAAAAATGTTGCTAGGACGAAGGGCACATGTCAAGAGACTGTCACTATCGTTTGCAAACAAAACAAGTGCCTCCGCTTGAGCCCTGAGGTCACTCAACATATCTGCATACTGCTCCACCGTACAGATAAGATCACGAAAGGAACTAGTGCACGAAAGGATGAATGAAAGAAATCTTCATAAATTGTGAAAATGGCTCTGTTAAAGAAAGATACATGCCTTCCAAGGGTATGGCAATGATTCATTTCCATCATTTATGTCCATTGAACCATCGAAAACAACATCCGCAGAGCTGTTGTAAATTAGCTGTTTGACTTTGCACTCTCTACAAGCGTTTATGACATTTTTTACACCTGCATCAACATATGAAGAGGCTAAATCAGCTAATCACCCAATTGAATCAATTCCAAAAGTATCTTTCTACATGGTATTGCTATTACTGGCGGAGCAATGTCTTACCTTGAACAATGATCATGTAAGAGTTGTAGAAATCTTGACCGGATAAATCCATAACATCCGTATAGAACACAGCCTGTGAACCTTTAATAACTGTGAAGGTAATATAAAAACAAAAATGTATCAGTCATTCCTTTACTATGTTGGAAGAATATGACCATGAAGCGCGAAAATCGAGATAAAAGGGGAAAAAAGATTTGAAAAGTTACATATTATGCTAAACACAGCAGTTGGTACCTCTCTTTCACTCTTGACCCTGAACCAGAAAGATTGCATCTATAACACAATGTGAGAATATAATACTCGGAAATTTTATTTTTAAGTTCAACCGGAGCACCCGCCAGATAGCAGCATGAAATTTCCAATTCCAGGTGAACAAGCACAACTGAAAGTTACTCATGCCAGTTAACTGCGATGGAGATAATAACCATTCAAATTATTATTCTACATCAAACATTTCTGTTGTTCCTTTTCTTTAATATGGCAATTATCATACAATAGCCTGCCATTTTGCGGTCAAACACCTTCAAACCTGAGAATATAGTGCTACTTATTTTTAAAATTTGAGATAAATTTGAAATGCAAAGTTTCTTCATGACAGTATGCAAGAATGACCACGACTATTTGCCCACATGGCCAGGAGAAAATTCCGGTTTCCACGCGACACGTATGCAAACGTGCCTGTCGAATGGAACTTGCAGGGTCAAAATTTGTCGATCAGCTGCAGAATACTCAGTAAATCACGACTGCATGAACCGCCAGCAATCTCTCTGGGATTCTCAAACGAACAAAGCCGAACAACGGTAAACAGCTCGATTCAGCAGCGATCTCTCCTAATCTTTCCAAACATTTTCCCGTTTCCAAAAAAGTAAAGTAGCTACGTCACCAGACGCAACACGCAGGACAACACAGCCGAAACGCCGTACATCAACCATTTCCGGCCTCACACTTTCTCATCCGCACACCCTCGCCGTTCCGCATTTCTCACGTCCAATCACATGCACAGGCGCGAAATCAAAAGACCGCTCACCTCCGAGCACCGACGATCTGTCGCGGACGTCGAGGTGGTGGTAGGAGGCCTGGCCGGCGGAGACGGCCCGGGCGAGCGCCGCGTCCGGCTCCGCCGACGGATCGAGACGGAGGGAGGGATCGGAGTCGGCGACGCGGACGATCCACTGGCCGAGCTCCAGGAGGCGGAGGACGAGCCACCGCCCGACGAAGCCGCGGCCGCCGACCACGACGCAGGTCCGCCGCCCGGGGCTCGAGCCGGCCGACCAGCTGTCGCCGATCGCCGCCATTTTCCGCCGCGCCGGGAAAGGAAGAGGGAGAGGGAGAGGACGTCTAGGCTACGCGTCAAATCGATTGGGCGGTGGTGGGGGTGGTGGTGGTGGTGATGGCGGGGAAATAACAATACGAAGAGCGAAAAGAAAGAGAAGATGATCGCGAAGTTTAACGGGGCGGTGGGCCCCGGGAATCGGATTGGGATTTTTTTATTTTTCTTGGGATGAGATACAAATTTTCCCTGTTCAATATGCAATATTATTCTTAAATTTAAAGATAAATTGAATTTTTTCGCATAGCTCAACATCTAATATCAAGTTCCAGTTTAGAGATCATATTAAATAAACTAAAAGTTCAAATGCCACATTACACATAATGAAAAAATTTAAGAATCATTTATATCATTTTCTCTTTTCTTTTTTATTCTTTCATGTTCACTTAATTTTTTTTTTCAATTTCATCCACCAATTTCTTCATGAGTATTGAAATAAAGAACCATTTATATCTTTTTCCCTTTTTTATTTTTTTCATTCTTTCAGTTTCACTTATATTATTTTTGTTTTTTTCAATTTCATCATGATTAGTGAAATGAATTATTCATCATTTGCTAGTAGGTACACCATCAAAATATTGATGTGGCATTATTTGATGTGATAAGCACGATAAGTGACAAGAGAGGAGGAGAATGGCAAGGGAGACGACATTAGAAATTATGGCAACCTATAACTTGGCACGACATGATGAGGATTTTATCGTGAGTGAAAGTTGCAATCAATTTCGTCTCGCAAAATAGTCGCCTTAGTATTGTTGACACTCGTTGGTTGGTAGGTGGAAACCATCGAGTTCTCTCCTTGCCCCTCCTTTTACATCTTCTCCACCAATGAAAAATTAAGGAAAGTAAACGAGGGATGTGATCGCATCTAATGCAAAGAAGATTTTTCTTTTCCTTAAATATAAAGTAATCGCAAGAAACATCCCATCAGCTCTAATGCCTCCATCCGAATACGTGTAAAAAGAAAAGTGGGATACGGAATTGAAAAATTATCCCCATTACTTTTCCTTTTCTCTCACAAACATTTTCAAATTTTTCATAATTATCCACCCAAATTTTCATTCTCCCCACCTTCTCTGCTTTTCCTAAACACGGCCTTAAAACTTACCTACTTTGACAAGAATTCCAATCCTTGGATTCAAGAGGTGTCTGACTCCCAACAACACCGCTCATTCTGAAGGACAGAATATGCTTTGACAAGCACAGTTGGTGAACTGATCATTAATAGAATAGCCCCAAAAAAACACACTGAAAGAACTTAGAAAAAACTGAAATTGCCTCCCCCAGGAGGGTGTTCATGCCAATTGTATAGGAAGTTCACAAAGGTTAGCAGATGAAGAAGTGGCACTCGACTTGATGGAAGCTGATGTCAGCCCTTTGGAATCAAGGCAGGAAAAAAAAGAGTGGAGTTGGTTGAGAGAGATTAGAAGTTTCATTAGGTCACTATTATAAGTGAAAACCCAAAAAGTGAGAGAGAGAAAGAGGAGTTTGGTGGACCCATACATCAATGAAAGGAAGTTTCCCAAATTCCCAAGTATCAAATTGCAGTTGAAGTGCTCACTTCAGTCACCACAACCAAATTGGTGTCATCCCATCTTTGCTTTACTTAGGGACTTCTCAAGTTCTGATGTGTGGTATACACTGGCACCCTCCCAACCAAGTTATCTCCAATGCAAGCATTGGAAGGAAGCTTGCGCTCGATATGCGATACTCTTGAGTAACAGTAATATACATATAGAATAAAACATCCCGTTGCGCTAAGTTGAAGTGCATATTATGCGGGAGAAGAGTGATTATATCCGTGAAGTTGGTAGAAATCAATTGAATACCAAGACTCCGGAATTACGACGAGTAATTCATTAAGTAAACTATATTTACTATTTCTCTGAGTAAGGGCCAACAATCTTTCACACGACAAGTTGATATGATACATAGGACGTAGTCAAGAAAAGTGCTATTATGCCTTATCACATGATGCCAAAAAAGGGCTACTTTCTCAATGCAATAGTGTCATTTCTAAGCTAAGTCCACAGGAATATTTTCAACTAACTCGACAGAACCCCATAACCCAACAGATCTCAAGCAGATCTCAAGGAACCGAATCTTAATAGTTCACACAATCGCAGAACTTGTTACCGTCAAGCTCATTAAAAAGCCCGTCGATCAACGCCTCTCCTCGACATTTGATTGGAGTCACTTCAGTGGTCAATCTTCACCTATACAGGGCACATTATGCAATGGCAGTTCGAGAGGTGCAGGGCAACAGCTTATTTCTCCGGCACATCCATGAAAGCAAATCTCATAATACTTTCAAGTATAAGAGAGTATTCTTCACAATAGCAACACGCCTTTCTTTACCAAGCAATCGCTCGAAGAATCAATCCAGCATTAGATTTCACAATACTGAAGCTACAATCGTCGGGTTAACGACCACTTATGGATGCATTCACACGCTCACTCTATACAAAAACTGAAGCTGCTATCAACAAACTCAAAAATTATCCTTTGCTTGTCTAATAACACCCAATGCCTCGGCATCATCTGCTGTGGCTGGAATACTTAGCGACTGTCGAATTTCCGAGCTCGAAGTGCGAAGGAATGGATTACACATTTTCTCCATCTTTAGAGTCGTTGGGATCTGAAAAAGAATATCCTCACATTATACTTCTAACTACACATCAACCGTATGCCCACCATTCTAACAAAGAAGACTGCTATAGAAATATCTTGAATTACATCAATGTCTGACTTGAGTAGAATCTGTGGAATCATAAATTACCCTGAACCTACCATTGCATCTGAATAAAAGGCTTATTCTACATAACTCATGCAATTCAGAAGATTGACTGAGGTAAGAGAAGCAAACAAATCAATCTTGAATTATGCATCTCCCCACACTAAAAACTTTTCAATGCCCAGAGAATTAGTTTGATTGGAGGTGAACCACAGTCAAATATGACTACGGACAATATTATTAGCCCTGTATATTTCCCTGAACTTAATTAAGCAACCCAATACACTAAGTTGCTTGAAGAGACTATCATAAGCCCAGTAGACGGGCAACAATTAAAAACCAAGATAGCTTCACTAAGCATTTTTTCAAACTATATTTAATGTGCTTTGGGAACATAAAAGTAAGCTTTTCATGTTTCCACATACGACATAGATCATTACATGTTACTCATTTTCGAGATCTCAACATAAAGATATTCCCTATGTATAATTAGCTGAGATAGTGCCCTAAGGGCACTCATCACAGGGACCATCTGCTCATTTACGACATCTAGGTAAAGAGGCCTAAAATTGCTATACACCTCATATCTAATACAGGAAAATACAACTGACCGAACATGAAGACATCCTAGACATGTACCACGAAAACATTTTATAAATTAAAGATATGGCCCTTTATGCGGAAACGGAAAAGGCACTGTTGCTTGTAAAAAGCTCATTTTAGGACATCACGTGCACAACGCTTTGAAAATAATAAGTCTCTTGCTATATGCACACTCAGCCAAAACCATCAGCAGTAGTCACTGCACCATAAATAAAATGTTTAATGAATACTCAAAGTTACTGGCAAATAAAAATTAGTCCAAAGGTACCGTTGCTACGCCTTTGCTGCGCTGATGAGCAACTCGCGCTGCATAGTTTTTAAGTGCTTCATTGTTGGGTTCTATAGACAATGCAAACTTCGAATTACTCTGCCCAAAAATGACAACCAATTAGAGCTTTCAGAAATTGAGCTTAGCAAGGCTCAACAACCTAAGAAGACAAGTTGACTCACCAATGTATATTCATGACCACAATAAATGTTTGTATCATCTGGCAAAGCTGTGATCTTTTTAAGGGATGACATCATCTGCCAGAAAAATCAAAAGTTAAAATCAGCCAACCGACCATCAAAATGAGCTGGCCCATATAAGCAGAACAAGCAGGAGATAGTAGCGGTGAAAGCACGGTTATTGGAATGAGAGCAGTCATCATTTGAGTGTAACAAAAAGATATTCAACACTTCCCAGCACTAAAGATTGATGTTCCAAACCTCCATTGGATGTGAGGAAGATGAAAGTTGACTCTCAGCCTAATAATGCATTAACCTGGAAATGTAAAAAGCTAAACCCATCTCTCCTTAAGACAAAACTGGAATTCTCCACCATCAAAAGGCAACAAAAACAGATGATTTGGTGTAAAACGCTTTTTTCCAGCCTATGCAAGATCCTTTAAACTGGTAGTTCTTCTTTTTTCTTTTGGGCCATAACTCATCCCCTTCAACAGAACTAAAAATAACCAAATTTTCTGACCACGCCATATAACTAAATAGGTCGAGAAAAGTTCAACATTTAATTTCCTCTATTCCAGATGTAAACCACATGATCTAACCATGCCTTAAACAGTCATTTCTACATTTTCCTCGGGATTTGTCCCACATAACATCACTTTCGATATCCAAAGAAGCAAAATTAAAATAGTTATTTCAAAGCAATATTACCTGTTCAGGAGTCCCTTCAAAGAGCTTGCCACACGATAAGCTAAACAATGTATCTCCAGTGAAAATTACTCCAGATCCAGGAAAATAGAAACTAATGTGGCCTGCCACATATAATCATTTGAAGGCATTAGAAAGAAGGAGAAAAGATTAAAATGTAATCATGCAATTTGATGCTAATTGAAATATCCAAAGTTAAGATACTTGACCAATTTCCCTCAAAAGCCTCTAAGCAAAAGTAATTGGATAAAAAGCTATGTCCAATGGGCGGTCATGTAAGTCACATGTAAATCTCCCAAAACAGGCATCCCTTGGGGAATGCAAATCCTCAATAGCACTAAAAATTTACTACAGATTTCCTAAAAGTAGGCAGAACCAACAAAGTCACCTACTGAAAAGGTCTCAAGCAAATCAGAGTAGTGTTCTGGTTTGAAGAGCTAATGAAAACCATGATTGTATAGGTGTCAATACTAGTTTGTGTCAGCCATGAAATAATTCAAAGAATCCGATCTACCACATAGACTAGCAGCCAAAGTTTCTCGAAAGGAAAAAGGAGAACTCAACCTCGAGTATGTCCTGGAGTTTCAATCACAAGCACCTCATGTCCAGCGAACATCCATTTATCCCCACCATTGAGGGCTATATCTATGCCAGGTATTCTGTCCCTGTCCATTCCTGAACCAATCACCTATAAGAAGCAAAGGTAATATGAGCTAATGCAGAAGTTGATTACACGAAAAACGCAAATTTTAGACAGTGTAGCTTGAGAAAGGTATCGAATGATCAAAAGTTTCAATTGTCAAATCCTAAATCTTTACATTATGAAACAACCAAATCTATGGTCTGCAGCTTAAGAAATATCCTAATCTACCTCAAATCAATTTTTAAAAGTTGAGAGACTATTTTTCTGTGTTTCTTATTCCAATTGTGAATATAAGAGAAAATAGCTCATTGACTCTAAAAAGGATCAGAGTAGAGGCCAATACTAGCTTCAGCCACGTTCTTAGGAGGCCATATAACATGGAGAACACTGGGCTGCATCAACATGACCAGAAAACAAGTTGTCGACTTTGCAAAACTAGCCAATCACAACCAGAACATTCAATCCACTCTAAATAAAAGAATCCAGTGGTAGGCTACTTCAGACAGCAGGTCGCTCCATGATGTCCTATGTAATTTTCTTCACTTAGCAAGTGTCAATTACAAACCCATAATGGATCTAGTCCAGCAAGGAGAGCAATTTCTAAGTGCATTCAATATAAATCTCATCATATGTTAAAAGTTTCCAAATAAACTGTTCTCTCTCTGTAGAGAACATGTATATTTATGATTGCTTATGTGTAACATAGTTCATTATGCTCCAACTAAACAATGGCTAAACCCTTGGTCAGAACAAAAAAAACGCATGGAATAAAGATTCAGCTAAGTAACTTTGAGAAATCAGATACTCATATCATCCTTATAAAAAATATATAGACATAACAGAAAAAAGCTTTCACTTGCACGCACATTCCATCCTTGACTTTTTTTACACGTGTGTCTAAAAAGTTTAGAAGAACAGTAGCAATATATGTACTTAATTAACAAGATGATGCATCATACCTTAGCACCGTACCTTGCTTTTAGCTCTACATTGCCTCCAGTATGATCATAATGATGATGCGTATTTAATATGTAATTGAGATTTCGGTTTTTCCGACTCAAAGCATCAATTATAGGTCGAGATTCAGACGGATCAACCACTCCAACTGTCCCAGTATCCACGTCATGTAAAAGATATGCGTAGTTGTCCTTGAGACATGGTACCTGTGAAAAGGTCAAAAGAATTATGTTTCCGTGCAACAAAATACAAACAAAATTTCTAAATGACCAAACAGATACACCAAATGCTAGTGAAACTAAAAAAATTAGACACACAAAAAACTCCACTGGAAACTTTTAATTTACATACTTCAGAATGTACCATAAGAATAAGCGTCTGTTAATGTACCTAAAAGCATGATTTAAAATCACATCATGGGAAAAGGACATGAGTAGATATGATTATCCAAGAGCCTCTTAGGTAGTAAAAAGACTTAGAATGATGAGAAACGAAGCCACTAGTCACCTTCTGATGACCATAAAGTTATTGCTGCACAACAGGGATGAAGAGAACAACAGAAGTAACTCCAACGTCTTTCATGAAGTTGCACTCAACAACTATTCCTACAAGACCCAATCACCCACGCTGTCCTCCATCTTCCATATTTTACAAAGTCAATGACATTGGTACAATCATACACAGTGGACAACATCCACTGAATAAAAAACAAAAACAACTAAAAACAGTAGGGACAAAAAAAATATTTCTCTTTCTATGTAATATGCAACAACATTAGAAGGGGGCAGATCTTTTAGAATATACTCTTTCTAAGTTGTCCATTATCTTTACCCAGGCCACGTAAGTTCCTTTTCATTGCTTGAGTTCCTAATTTTCTCCATAACTATTGAGGTATTCTATTTCACCGACGAAAACTCCAGCATCAATTCAAGGATTTATGTTGGATAAGTCTCCTATCATTATTTTTCAACCTTGAGAAGCCCATAAGCATCTCCAGAAGTAAAGCCTTCGCTATCCAAGCATCATTAGCTGACCATCCTCAGCTGTACTACATAATTCACCGTTTAAAAAAATCCCAGAAGAAATAACAAATTCAAGTTGCAATTCTTTGCATTTCTATTAGTTACTAGGACTGTGCGAAACAAAAGAAGAAGCTGAATAGAAAGAATGCAACGGTATGCCTGTCAGCCCTACTTAACCGAGGCAAGGCTCACCAATTCGATCTGTAAAGAGGAGGACACGCTCGACACAGTGCAAAATTGAGTAACTTTGAGCGATCTACTGGCACCCCACAAGGTCTTGAAAGGAATAGACAGGAAACGCAACAACCCATACGGAAGTCCTTTCCTCAAACAAAGCTGTTTCATGCCCGGCCACATGCATAGCCCGCTCTTCACCTGAATTAAACAAAGCAAGATCATTAAAAAATCTCATAAGATAAAGCTTGGTTAACATAGCTTGACAAACTACTTTCTCAGGGACCCAAGAGCACCAAATCAACTAAGAGCGAGCGCAAGACACAGCAACAGACAAAGCACGGCAACACTCACAACTGTTTACCCAGAAAACACCAATTCTAAGAAGATCAAGAATCCAACCAAAGATTCGGGCGAAACCCGACCGCCAGATTCAGCAAATCCCAAGTGCTGAACCAAACGGCACTCAACTGCCGGACCACACGGCACAGGAGACCCAAGCTGATGCCCAAACTAAAAAAAAAATGAAAAGAACCCAAGTTCCGCAATCAGTGTCTCTATTGCAGGGTCGCGGACACGCACTGCCTAACAAGACAAGGACAGGAATTCTCCAATAATGGGACACGTCGCGATGCACAGTCGAAATCGAAAGCCAACCCGAATCAACTACCGTCACTCGGAAACGCGAAAAGCTACAAAGCGAGCAAGCGAACAAGAAATAAACAAATGAACGGTAAGCTCGGTCCACGTGAACCTCCCTCCCGTCGATTCGGGAACCCAGATTTTTCCCCGAACGAAACGCGCGAATCAACAGCAACCCAGAAAAAGTAATCGTATGATATTCGGGGGTCCGATCCGAGTCACCGTGCGGAACACGATTCGAGGCGCGAAACCGAGACCGACCCTCGAGGAAAACAAGAAAATGCAATCTAGAGAGAGAGAGAGAGAGGGAGGGGGAGGAGACCCTGGAGCAAGGGAAGGAAGCCATGGTGCAGGAGGCTTTGGAGATCGTCTGCATCGCTTTCTCCTCCTTCTTCTTCTTCCTCGCGGAATTCTCCTGGTTCTAGAGAGAGAGGGAGGGGACTGCCTGGTGTAGAGAGAGAGAGGGGGGGGAGAGAGATGCAGTGGGCTGGCGCTTTTTCAGGCAGTTGGCACTTGCTCATGTACTACTTCATTTATTTGTTTTTTTTTTTTGTGAACCCCCAAAAAAAAAGATACTTCATTTATTTTTTTTGTTCTTAAAATTAGAGAAAATCAATACCTGTCGTGACAAATTAAATTCTCTGTAATTAATTAAAAAACCAGCTCATGTTTATTTTCAACAAAACTTTTTTCTATGAAATTCTACGGTATAATCGAGTCGAGTGAAGTTAGAGCCCAACCTCGACTCCCACAAGTGCAACTCGAGACTCAAACTCAAGCTTGGTCGAGTAGTGATTTTTTTCCTCTCGAACTAAGACATCATGGTATTCAGGTCCGACTTGATCGCAACGAAATTACAAACAAAATATTCAAGCGCATGTTTAATTATACCTATTTTCATAATCATAAAATGTTCGTGAATATAAAAACAAATTACAAGAACTCGATCTGACTTACAAATATATCGAGTCGAGTATCGGCAAGTTCGAGTCGATATGGAGCAGCCATTGAGCTGAGTCCCAGTTATAGGCATAAATTGCTCGACTTGTTTTTGGCCCGTTGTAAAATAAAAAGTGTCCGTATTCTAGCTTTTCGAAAAGTTGGAAATTCCATCCCTATTTAAATGGTCAATACTATTAATCAATATTCCAATGAGTATAAAAGAAATAATTATAAATATCAAGAATTTTGCGCATCGATCAATGACCACTAATTTTAAAATTTGCAAAAATTAATTTATTTTTTGAGGTGGAATGGGACCGAGATGTTGCTGTATAAACGCCTTCTTTTTTCTGGTTCCAAGATGCTTAGAAGAGGGAAAAAAAATCCTCGCCCCACTTTATTATATCCTTTCCAAAGATGCTCCTCAAGCCACGTGACGAGCACGCTCTCTCTTTCTTTATTTTCGAGATAATTATATAAATTATTCTTGAATTTTGGCTTGATACATAATGTTCCCCTAAACTTTTAAACTGCTCAATATAATCGCGAACTTTAACCCAATTTACAACGCCATCCTTAAACTTTTAATTTATTCAATGTGATTTCTCGACATTTAATAAATATCAAATTCAATTATTAAATTATATGAAATTATTAATTGTTATCATTGCATCAATTCAAGTTCACGGACGATATTTAAAAATTTTGTATAGCTTAGGGATTAAATTGAACTGTATTGAATAAATTAAAAATTCAAGAACGACATTATATATTGAGTCGAAATTTCTGGACGAAATAATTCATTTTCCTTCCATTTTCTATCACATTTTCTGTAGTAGATACACAACCCCGTCGCACTCAGCCCCACATTCCACCACATATATAAAACCTGATTTTTAAATGTTAATAGGGAAAATGGTCCATAGAAATATTGTTTTAAAGATATTCCACTGGATATCCTTTTTCTACGATTTTCATTACTGTGACAGTAAGAGGATATGCAAGAATATACCGCGCTGTACTTCTTTTGTTATATGGCCATTTGGTACAAAGTCATTGTTGCACGATTAAGGCGTTATGATTACGGCCATTTGCTATTGGGTTCCAAAAAAATCACGATAAATGTTGTTGTTAAATCAGATCACTAATAAATAAATAAATAATTAATTAATGAAAAATATTTCCATCGTCAATATCAATTTACGTGAAACAGTTTCGTCAATGATGAAAATATTTTTCGTTCATTTATTTTTGTAAGTGATTACTTTCGTGAGAATATTTTATATGGTCATTTGGCTAAAGAACGCAAGCGCTCTTGCTCATAACTTCTCAAATAAATAGCCGATCCTTATACTATTTTCTCAAGGTTCAAAATTATCATTTCGTGGTTTTATTTTCCCTTTACCTTTTGAAATTGTCTAATTTAGGCAACCATTATAAGGTGGTTGCCCGCCTCTGACACCATGACTGCTACTGAGACAGCCATCGCCACTAAGGTGCGAGGTGCTGGCTGCAGTGCTGTCATAGCCCTCACTCTCTCTGCTCTTGTTTGTTTTTCACAACATTATTTTTTAAAATATTTTTTTGCCTACTCGACGCTACATAAGAAATTTGACCAAATTGATACCCAACTCAATAGTCATGTATCCAACTCATCATTCATATGAAACATTTTAAGAGAATGACTAGTGATGAACCATTTCGATAAGGATGATTTTGGTCTAAAAAGAAATGTAAAAGAACAATGTTGTATAAGGACCACTCACGCCAGTTTACCCGAAAAAAAAAGAAGAAAAAAACTTGCAAAAAGGGGAGGAGAGAGAGGGACCTATAAAGCAATGATGACCAATGTGGACCCACGACCGACGGACTAGTGATGTAAAAAATGAACTGAAAGTCTCAAGTATTTTTCAGTTTGATTCGGTTCGGTTCGAGATTCGATTCGAGTAAGGGAAAGAACAATCTTTCTTTTCAACGGTTCGGGACCCGACCACTTAATCCCGACTTGAAAAGTCTCGGACCCTAAATTGGTCTCAAGAGTCGTCTCCTTCACCTTCATCGCCGTCCCGGGAGACCCGCCATTGATTGAGAGGCCCTAGGTAAGCAAAGCACGCCCCATCCTCTCTCTGTCTCTCTCTCTCTCTCTCTACTGCTTCTCTTCGGTGGTGGGAACCACTTCTTGATGATGATGGCTAATTGATGATTCTCAGGCTGCACTGTCAAGTCCTGAAAAGAAATTAATTCCCCTTCCAACCCTTTTTCTCTTTTATTGTTTTCTTTTTTTTTTTCATTTCCACCTTTCTCCCCTGATTTTGTTCATTGGAGCAGTGCTTAGGAACTTCATGCCCAAATGGAGGCATACTTTTGAAATTGCCGAAAGAAATAGGATTAACTCAATAGAAAATCGATACGCCTATAACAAATTTACCGATAAAATCAAAAATTAATATATTTATGACAAATATACTATTATTTAAATTGGATTAATACTATAAGAAAAATCGATATACCTATAACAAACAAAAGGAAAAAACCCTAAATTGACATATCCATAAATTATCACATGTCATTTAACTTAACATTTTGACCGTAAAATTTAACAGAAATATTAACAAATGATAAATTTATTACAAATATATTAATTTGGAGTAAATTTATTATAAGTCTATCATTTTACAGTTATTAACCACAAGTGTATCAATTTAAGATTTTTTGTGAATAAAAAAATTAATTTAAAATAAATTTATCACATTAATATCACTTCGGGTTTTCATAATATCAATCTAAAGAAAAAAGAAAAAACAACCCCGATATCATGGAAACGTGAACGGCTCTTCGAGGTTGGTGGTGGCGCACTACAGATCTTAATGAGAGAGAGAGAGAGAGAGCAAACTGCAAGGTGACATCAAGGTTGCATCAGTGGGCAATTGGGTTCAGAGAGTATCTACGTGGATTGGCCAAAAAAAAATTCTAAGTCAACAACTTTTAGGCGGTATAAATGCAGCCAGCGAAATTTATCGTTGGATTGGGTGCGTTTGAAAAGACTTTTGGAGAAAAAACTAAAGGAGTTTTTCGAAATGCAAATTATGTTTGGTAAATCGTATCTATGAAAGTCCATTAAAAAATATCTTTGAGCAAAATAGTGTTTGGACAAATTAACTTTGTAAAAGACTTTTGTCATTAAAAAAAAAGAAAAAAATGAGAATTGATTTGTTACTGCCGATGAGGGGCAAGCGGTCCGGCGAGGGTCGCCGCAACTAGTTCGAGCGGCCCCGACGATTTGGCTCGCCGAAGGTCACGCGACCGGATCTAGGTTGTGGCGATTTGGGTTGTCGGAGGTTGTGCAGCCCAGATCTGGGTTGCGGCGACCTCTAGTGACCCAGATTTGCCGGGGGTCGCAGCGTCGCCGGGGTTGCAACGGTTGCGCGACCTTGCTGCAACCCAAATTTGGGTGGTCGCTGGGAATTGCAGTGGTCGCGGCGACGCAACTCGCAGGGGGTTGCTGAGGTCACACGACTGACCGCCAACAATTGCCGTGACACACCGGCCTCATGCCGACCTCTGTCCAACTCGCCGCCGGCCCCTCGCAGCTCCGCGCAACTTCGCCAGCCAACCTCAACGAAGAAGAAGGTGAATAGTCACGAGAACAAAACCGGAAAAACGAAATGTTAGTGAACTTGTGGAAGAAATTTTTTTGTCTTACTCTCCCCTCAGCCTTTCAAGAAGGCCGAATGCCCAAGGCAGCCCCCAACCTGCCTTCGGCTTTCAACCTTGGGAAGGCTTGCCTTTGGCAAAGGCAAGTGAAAAAAACCTTGCCAAACACTAAATATTTGGCCCAAAGGCCTTTAGCCCCCGAAAGCAGTTCCCAAACGCAGCCGTTGACCCGATTCAAGGACGAATGGTGATACTTTCCGAAAGGTACCCGGACCATTTTAAATAAAAAGGTCAGTGAATGGATAATGTCAAGCAAGAGCACAAGGACTAACTCTACTGAAAACGTCAGCACAGATAACAGCAAATCGACTTACTTTTCTTTAAAGTTTCTAAAGCAGCAGATTTTGGCACACTACTCAAAAGACTGAATGTCAAAAAGGAAAGGCAACTCGAATTTCTTTAGTAACCATAACAACACAGCCAGTAGAATCATATGCAGGTAATGAAGAAAAAAGTTCATAGTACAAGGCTCCAACAATCCTCATATTTAAGCCGAAAGTATGACAGGATTTACTTTCAGGATCCATACTAGAAAATGGAAGCAATTGTGCTCCTCAAACACAAGCTATTGCACAAACAGAGAACAGGTAAATTAACCTTCGCGTTTGTTGTAATTTCTCACATCAAGGACAGAATATAATAAACCCATAAGCTGTTTCAGCACGAAAACATCTCTTATCTGTTTTATGAGTGCAAAAACGATTGAGGAAAACTGCATGTCATCAGAGCTCGTCCTGCAATCCACAACAGGTGCAAAAGCATCATTCAAGCATGCTGAACAAATTCTATTCATAGTGGAGAAACTATTAGAAACTCAAGTGTGCAACTAGATATTTGCCATTGTTATTTTCTCCGTTGTTTTTTCCCTCTCTGTTTCTTTTGCATGGTAAAGTGGTTTATGATCATCCAGGATTTTGAACCCCGGGTGCCAGAGCACTGAATAAGTCCTAATCACAATCCCAAAAGCACAGATGGGATCGCCCAAAATGATCCATCTGCTCCTTAGAAATAGACCAGCTAAGACTTAGAGGGTTTAGTGCTCCTCACGAATGGACCACAGGCAACCCAAGCTGTTGCATTGTCCTGTTGAACTCAGTATTTGGTAATCACTTTATACGACAGATACTACCGTGATTAGGCTAATTAGCAATCGACTCCTACAATGCAAATTATGATTTTGAGAACAGTAAAGGAGAGTAGTCGGAAGGAGAGTGCTTACATGGTAATCATCCAAGTAATCATGCGGGTCATGCTGCGAAAGGACAATAATCAGATCAGATCCCAAATGAAAATAGCTGCAACTTACAAGTAAAAGGTTCAAATCTCAAAGCATCTCTCCTCCCTTCAATAATAAACAAAAAGGAGGACCATTGTACAAGCGCATCTTTCATGCAGTACATGAAGGAACGTGTAGTTTTCAATTTTTTTCTTCTAAATGATTGTCTTTGGTCTTAAGGCTGGGCTTCCACTTTTGGATCAGACAAAGGGATATATTTTCTTATCCCCAGAACTTCAGTATATATTGAGGCTTTATTTTCTCATCAGATGCTTGACCTCAGAAATGAGGGCATCCCATGTTGAGCAACAATCAATGCCCATAACCTTTTCTGAGAGGAGAAAAAGAACTTTCCTAAGGCAAACATAGGAATAACTTGTTCCATATTACAAGAATGGCACTGTCCGTGAAAAAAAGAAATCCACCTAATTTATTCAAGGATGGGAATTTAAGCTTTCTTTTCTATCAACCAGACAGCCTGACTTACTCAGGATCTGAATGATCATCAAAATATTTTTCCTCTTCTATTTGCCCAGAGAGCTTCACATCTTTGGATTTCAGAAGCCTATATAATCTAAAGCACTTAATAAACAAAGATGAGATTTTTGAGACTGAAAAAGCAGGGTCTTGGTGGCTCTAATGCCATAAAGAAATTAAGATATCATTCACAACGTATCTAAAAATGTAATGAAGATGTAGTTTAACATTCACTGTTCCTAACAACATAAATCTGTTCATAAATAGACTTTCAATTTCTGAAGCATTCAAAGTTTATTTAGGCCCAATTGCACAATAGATCAGGAAAACAGAGATTAACACTGATGAGTTAAAGCCGCAACAGATGCACAATTTAATTATGTCGCTAAAGGGGTAGCTGAACTGTGTCCACGTGAACACGTTGTTCAATGGTAGAAGACCATAAAAGTATACTTCATTGCTCAAAGTACAAGAAATCATGGGAAGATGTACAGATTGGCATTTCTCGAGCTTAAAAATCTTTTACCAAAATTTTTAAAGTGAATGAGACAATTAACATGACTATTACCCGTCTGGAGTGCCTCCCACGTCTATCCCTTGCTTTCTTCCTCTTTTCACCTTCCACTCTGGCTTTTTCATTTTCCTGCAAGTAACAACCAATATTACAAAGTGGCCTAAACTTTAGTAAAGTTTTCCTCTCAGATCACAAAGCCAAGTATAGATGCCACCTCTTCTTCCCGAGCTCTCCTCACTTTCTCAGCTTCCTCAAAGGCATCCTTCTCAGCCTGAAATAGAGTAATAGGTTAATTTATAGAGCTACACAACACCATCCTCGAGAAAGATCAACAGCTCACCTCTCTATTCCTTTCAAAATAATCTTCCACAATTTGCTTTGCATACTGCGGGTCATCGCAGACCAGTATATTATCATAAACAGAACCAGCTTTCACCTGCAACAAAATTGCTTGGTCAATCTCCGATGATGTCCATTGAAGGTTGATTTAATAGGTGACTCCCCATTCAATTATTCCAGATCCAAGATCTTGGAACTTGATTTTGGACATAACTTAGATTCAGAAAGCACAGATACATTGTCTGCTAAATGAAAGAAGATATATGCAGCAACCTGGACAGCTACTCTACAGCAAATTCGCAACAGATATATACAGCCAAAATTTCTCCTACCCTCAACAGCAAACTCGATACGCAGAATTATTGCAAAAGGTTGATTGTTGCGCTTAGTTATATGCTATGAGATGATAAAGAGCAAAACAAAACCAGTTGAGGTAAGTAGCAATGTTTACCTGCCAAACTTCTATTCCTACATACTTGATTGGCTTCATTACATAAAGGTCGGGATCATCTTCAAACTCTGCAGTAGTAACAACAGAGAATCGCGATATATAGAATAAATAATAAATGGTATGGCTTAATTGTATCTTCTATTTTAGAAGATAAAGCTACATGGACTAGAAGGATCCATTTATTTGGTCATTCATAAAATAATAGCTCAGAAGTCGACACAAAACACGAGATGCTCAGAACCAAGGTTTTAAATTGTGGTCGTGGTCATGCTGCGATAGTCGTGGATGCAGGCATAGTGGCCGCCCAATACCTGACTGTGGTCATAGCAGCATGAATTTTCATAATGTTTGCACAATTATCATAGAATCAAATTAACTTTTGTAGCTTTAATACTACTATATTTGTGACTTATAGGAATATTAGAGTGTTTTTAAAGCATATAAGAGTGTCAAGAGTTGAATTATATGGATTTGAAACTTTATATGTCGAATATTAATTAGGCTAGACAAATCTTTGAGCATGTTCAACTTTTCTACATGTTAATTGAACTGACTCTCTTTAATCTGAGACAATCAACGCTTCCTTTGTTGAATTTTGACTTCAAATGAGATGGGCAGACAACTTGACCCTTGGGTTTTTGATTATTCGTAAAATAAGTTCAAATTGAAGGAAAGATCTTCTTCTATATTTTAAGTTGACTGAGAGAAGTGGAGTGGAAAAGTAAGTGTTAAAATTAGACGGACACGAGGCTTGAAAGTTTCTTGGGAAGACAGTCGATGTAACTCTCTCTCTCTCTCTCTCTCTCTCTCTCTCTCTCTAGAGTTGGAACTTCTCGTCTTCTTGTCCTCCTCCTCCTTCTTCATACTTTTCTTTTTCTTTTTTTGTTTGAATTATTAGGGTGCGCTACAGCCCCAATAATGCCTGCAACCAGCACTATCGCTGCGATAGGGACGGGATTTAGAACTATGCTCAGCACACATTTCTCAAATTAGGATCCATAATTAAGACAAACATATTATAGAAAGGTAGAAAGAATATCCACAATATGACTAGCAGGATCCAATGTTTATGTGGTTGTTTAGGATTATCTGACACATGCTGACATTCTCCTGTCTCTTCCAGATTTAGATTTCAGAGACAAATGGACCAAGCCAGCAATAATTTCTAACCAAAAAAAGGAAGTTACCTGGGTTATCTATCCAAGGAGTCTTCCATTTACCCTTGTAGTTGGGATTTTTGACTTTCTGTGGCTCAGAAACAAGTATCATAAGTTTCAAAAAAGTGGAAGAGGACTAAATCTCCTATATAAAAACTTAAGCACCTTTCTTTTCCATGGTCCTTTATATGCAGGATTCGGAATTTTAGGTGGTTTCCATATGCCATCATCTTCCTCATCCCAGTCTGCAGGCTACATTAGCAAGAAAGTGGCTCCAGTAATCAGCATTTCATAAGGAAGGAAAAACTCTGCATGTTACATCTCAATAGAAGAGAATGTATAGTCATTTCAACCTATATGCATTTTATGCCGGCGGAGAAGTACGGGAAAAGGAATAAAAAACAAAGAGTAAATATTGGGATGTCATACTCAATCTAGAATGTGTAAAGGCGAGCTGCATCAGTTTAAATGTGAAGTAGACATGGCAAAACGATTTCGTTGAGCACTTACCTTTTTAGCTTTGGGATCTGGAATCTCCTTAGGAATTGAATCGTATGCCTGCAATGTTCAAACATGAGGAAAATGTCCAACATAATGATCTCAACAAGTCCTCCAACTGATTGAGAGCAGAACTTCTACCTCTGGTCTGCCATCATTAGGGTCATCGATGTATTCCCTGTCATCCCAGTCTACCGGCTGTATGGATGGCATCAGTTATGAATGTTATCACAAGTAGCAACGCAGGAGCATAATAACTAATTAAAGACGAAGTCAACCACATAAAGCACAACATATATTATCTCAACATCAAGATTGCCTGTTGATTGGCGTGCACAATTATCAGAGGAACTTGTCCTGAAATTATAAATCAGTTTCCCGCACAAATTGGTGTTCAGCATTAAAGAAAAGGGTGTTTTTCACAAAACCCCAGCCGTGTCTAAACCGGCAATATTACCTTTTTAGCTTTCACATCCTTAATCTTCGGCGGGGGAAGGATATCCCAATCCGCATACAAACTTCCTTTTTCCCTCTCGCGATTATCAACCAATAGACTGTATGAAGCATCTGGCCTAAGTATAAATGTGTAGAAATGAGTCAACTTGTCAGTCTCACATTGGAGGTCCTTTTTGATTGGATAATTCTGCCCCTGGTAGGAAAGTATGAGATGAATCTTTTTTGTCTGGGAGCCACATATATCTGGCCCTAACATTAAACTGCAAGGAGAAAGTTGAAATTAATATATGCAGCTTAGGAATAGTTAACTACTAATGAATTACAATTCAGAGTAGGCATATTTAGAGCAGAAAGTCAATGATACAGTAAATAACAGGTTGAAATGAACTCATAGAATAAAAAGGCAAAACACATTTCTGTACTTCAAATGATTAGTGATAACCCATTTGATAGATAGTGGGTCTAAGAGAACTACATCAAGAGTGTAACTTTGAAAAAAAATTATTCCAGAAAAGCTACAAGAGCAGCAAAGCCTACAAGAGAAAATAACTGAGCCATCATAAACCATTTCAATTGCTCAGGTTCTGTCGGGCACTTATTTATCAGTTTTCATCTTATACTAGAATTATAAGGAAAAGCCACCAGAATATGTAAACATAAAAGATTGCTTTTGTTTGAGTTTCTTCACTTTAGAAGAAATTCACCTCAAGGAAGTTGATAGTAGAAAGTTTTATCTTTCTTCTGAAAGAGTAGCAGTATTCATAACTGCTATAATGCCACACAAGAGTGCAGCTTCAGTGCAAGTGAATAACTGTTTCCCAAAAAATCACCATAAAGGCACCTTACATTCATTTCTTCACGAGGAGTATGAGTCCTAATTGTAGCTTTTTAACCAAACATGGATCCTTTTGGTTCAACTAATTCTTGTTCAAGCAGGGTGATAAAAACCAAGTCTGATCAAATCTGTTTACTTTGATGATTGGAAAAGAATTTTATTAGTCGACAAACAAGTACTTTATTAAACAGATTTCAGCGACACACCCAAGAAATACTCTTTGACCATTGTGACAAATGCTTACACTCAAAGTCACAAAGTGGGACACTTGAAAGGAAATCAAGTGAATTTGTGCTCCTTTGACAACCTTCCTTAAGGACAGTGACGAATAGACTTTACAGAAAGTGAACCACGAGGATAATTAACTACGAACCTATATGGAGTATCGCCACCAAATTTCTTCTGATTGACATAACCAGATAGAAGCTTGATGTAACCACCACCGCATTCAATGTCCTGCTCAAGCCGAAGTGAATATTGGACGACTAGAGTCCGATCTTTGTTGCTGAATTCTGGTATCTTTGCCGATATGGCATAATGCTTTGCATCATAATAAGTCTGGATACCTACCAGCACAAGCAGATCATCAAAAGGACGATATTATGAGAAAGATTTAACTGAGAGTCACAGCAAAAGGAGTTCAATGATGCGTAGCAATGGGAATAATTAGATTTAGTAGTAATTCTGGAAGGAAGAGCTGTTTCGAGGATAATTTAATTCAAGCCCATGACCAGACAGCCTGCATGATCTTCACTGTATTAAAGCATTCCATTGAAAAATAAATAAAAAAACTTAATAAAATAGACGTGAAAAGATCTGTTGAGATCGTGGGTGCTGATGGGACTATCTAGACACGGATTCAAAAGGATGCGTACTAGCTAATGGCATGCTTTGCACGAATGCAGACTAGCAGATAAGATGGACTGCACACATGGATTGTACAAGGCAACTAGCTTTCATTCCTCATAGGCATGGAAGCATGCGTTCTCCATGACTTTTATATTCCATCAAACATAAAAATCATACTTTCAGTAAATTTTTCCAAGGCTGCAGGGGGTGGGGAGGGGGGTTGGGAACTGTAGCAGTAACATAAGCTTATACCCTTTACCGATAGAAAGAAAGATGGAAACAACGTCTCACTGACATCTAGACAAGCTAGTAAGCAAAACAAATCAAGTTATCCAGATCCCACTGAATTATACGCATTTATTTCCTTTTTATGCTGAACTAAAGCAAAATAATTCTGTAGAAGATAGATTAAATATTTTACCTTTATCATTAGGATCTCCATGCCATTTCCCAGCTGTATACTTGAATGTACCCGCCTTCCCTTCGGCCCGCTTCCAGTCAGACAACACCCACCGATCTTTCCACCCATCTGTCGAAAAGGATCAAATGAAAATGTCAACTACAACCTTAAAATAAAGAAGAGGACACGAAGACACTAGGACACGAACTAGCACCGCCCGCACAGCTTCTGCTGTATCGTAAATACTAAGGAAGATACTCGAATCCAGACTCTTCGGCACTAAAATGCCCAAACAGTAAGTGCTCTCGCAACCACTTAATACTTTTTATTCACTTCAAACCTCAACACGAAAAATAAAATAAAGGAACTCAACTTCCTTTCCATAACGAAAAAGCAGATGAAAACATATGAACTCCGTGAGGATTATTCTTCAGCGAATCAACACTTTCCGAATGAAATTCTACGGAAAAACGCATTGCTTGGATGCTAACTTTCGCGCGAACACCAGAGGACTCGAATTCACCCTCGGCGACCTCAGTCGATCCTCCAAAAAACAGACAACAACCGTAAGACCGCGACCCCGCGCACTCGCCCGACATTAGTAACTAAACCGACCGACGAGCAGAGAACGCGAAAGGAGAAGCCTCGCAGGACGATCGACGAGCTCACCTTCGAAGCGCTCTTCGAAGAAGATCTCCGCGACAGCGAAGCCGGAGAGGAGGGAGATGGAGAACAGCAGCAGCAGCAGCAGCAGCAGCAGTGGCGACCCCATGAGCACGCTCCGCGTCTGACGCCTGATATTGTCTGAACTCGCCTTCCTTTTATACTCCCATCGCCATCTTCTTCTTCTTCTTCTTCTTCTTCTTCTTCGTCTTCGTGTTCCGTGGTTCAGAATTCCAGCTCGTTTTCAGACGGTTGGGAGTGGCCTTCGGGTCGAGCGTCCTCCACGGGTCGCGACGACTTTGACGCTGGTCTTGACTTGGAAATCCCCAGAGAGGTCTTTGCCCCCCGTTTTCGACATGAATTACGCTTGTGCCACCTTTGGGGAAAAAAATCGCCTCGATGTCGGGCCGGTGGCCGAAGCTTCTCGAAGCAGCGCCGGCCCGTCTTTCCTTGCCCGAGCCCGGCCCGATTGGAGGCCGGTCTTGACGAGGCCCGACCCGATGTTTTGATGGTTCCCTTTCGGGAGAATTCGATCTTTCTTTTCTAACGAAATTGGGAACGAGAATAAATTCGGATTTTGGAGCAAGTATGGATTTCTAGTCTCGATCCATTGGCGTGCCATGCTGCATAATCAAAATTTTTAATAATTTTACGATCTAATATTTATCTAAATCCTGATTATTTGAAAAATTTTACTAGTGAAATCACTATATCTTGTGATATCTTGATGTGTCATAACGTAATATCATTAAATTATGAATGGATGTCGAAATATTCGAAGATCACTATTAGAATCTTGTTGTGCATTGTAGGGATTAATTGTATTGTTGTTAGTTGTGTCGGACTTAGGAATGCCAAAAAAGTCTTGCTAATGAGTTTTTTTTTTTTAATACTTGTAAAACATGTTTTATAAGGAATTGCTTTATTTCAAAGTATTCATTATGCATATCACTAGTGAATTGAAAATTTCAGGATTTTTCTATTTAATTGGTCAAAGTTGCCGTGATAGCACTTTTAAAAAAAAAAAATCTTTATAGATATGAATTGCAATGCAAATACCGTGTAACTTCATACGAACCTTAACCAACAGATCCACTTACCAGCTCCTAATTTCCCTCTCACCTCAAGTTGGGACAAGCAATCGATTAGTTTAACTAAAGAGCCTTACTAAACAGGCATCGTCGAATCAAGTCTAGGTTGGAATGTACGGGAAATCTAGTAGGTTCTAGCTTGATTCCAATAAATCTAGATAGCCTAGGAAGGCCACCATTGCTTTAGGCATTTTTTTTAAAATTGTTAGTTAAATTTAATTTATTTCATAGATAACAAATGATTTGATTTTTTTTCTAAAACAAAACCGTTTATAATGCTTACAAATATTTTTTTCATCATCTACAAAAATATCTAAACATTCAATTGTCTAATTATTTCACATGATATAAATGATATAAGTTCATATGAAATAATTAATCGATAAAAAATGATTTTACTATCAAGAATAATTAATGTTTATATATTTTCATAAATGACGAAAAAAATTTCGGTTTATTTATTTTTACAAGCAATATCAAATCATTAATTTAAAGTTTATTTTCCAATGAAAGATAGGCCCGATTTTCGAATTGACTATGGAGATCGTTCAATTCGAATCCAACCGGTTCAATTCCGGTTGGACCGCCCTCGAAACCGCCCGGAGCGAAAGAGAAGACGGCAGCGGCGCAGCGTTACCAGACTCATCCTCGTCCCGAAGAAGCCGAAGCCCCTCCTCCGATTTTCTCTCTCCTAGGGTTCCGCCGCGCTCCTCCGCCGAGCTCGAAGCCGCCATGCCTCGGTAACGTTCCGACTCGTCGGGTTCCCTCGAACGACACCCTCTCGTTTCTGATTTGATCGCGTTCGCCTGATCTCCGCTGACTCGAATCGTCCGTCCTTCGCAGGTACTACTGCGACTACTGCGACACGTACCTGACGCACGACTCGGTAAAGCCTTCCTTCTCCCTCGGCTTTCGCTCTGTAGAGTCGATGATCGATGGATCGGGTTTCTGTTTCTCCTTTCGCAAGTCGTCGCGTTGAGTTTCCTATGCCGTTGGCCGTGTGCCGCGTCCGATATCGCGATCTTCGAGTCGTCCGTGAGCTTTGAATTGATGAGTACCGAGCTTTCGAATGATGTGCGAAAATGGCTGCTTGCTTGTTGAAGTTGCTCAGGGACTGGTTGTTAGCTCTGAGGAGCTGCTATCTTATCCTTTGCCTTTTTCTTCATGAGATTGAGCTCGTTTTGGTTATGATAGTTCCATTTCACGTTTCTTTTCGAATGACTCGTTGCGCTATTCGACCTTTAAAACTTTGAACGGCCGAGCTTTTTAATTGCTATTTATTGTTCTTAATTCCTCAGCCATCAGTCAGAAAGCAGCACAATGCAGGATACAAGCACAAGGTACTTTTTTCTCGTCTGCATCTGGTTTGCTTCCCTTTCTTTCTTTGTTTGCTTTATTGTTTGTAGTGGGCTCCCAAGTTTTTTGAATTTGAATCTGTGACTGGTTTTAGGCGAACGTGCGTATTTACTACCAGCAATTCGAGGAGCAGCAAACTCAAAGTTTAATTGACCAAAGGATTAAGGAACACTTGGGGCAGGCAGCAGCTTTCCAGCAAGTCGGCGCCGCTTATAATCAGCATCTTATGGCTCAGAGGCCTCGATTACCTATACTACCAACGCCTATGATGCCCATGGGAGCGAATGTGCAGATGCCTATGAATTCTCCTTTAGCCCCCGGAATGAGGCCGCCTGTTTTGCCTAGGCCACCCCCTGGTGCTCCAGGTACCGTGTTGATTATTGCACTGGCTCACGCATGAATTTTTGTACATGTGTTGAAAATGTGGCTGTGTGGAGCTTCCCTTTATTGATTGACTGGTGGCCACAATATTTTCATTTCATTGTCCGGGCTTTGTTAAGGTATTGAATTTTATTGGTGGGAAAATTTGGCATGAGACTATTATAGAATTTTAGCTAAACCATATGTTAATGGTCTCAACCCATTGCAACCAATGAGGATATATTCTGATATTTCCAGAGCAGAGATTAGCATATGTCATTTTCTTCGAGTGGTAAATAAAATTCCATGAAGATGAGATGGTGCATCACCCCTATGTGGAACGACTTCGCAAGGGAAGCCACCCATGTAAAACACTATATAATCAATTATTCCAAAAAGAATCCCAAGAAGATTCAACTTTTTAAAATGCATATTGTTTCTTCTCCACTGTACAGAGAGATGGAGGAATTATCTTAGTAACTTTCTTCTTTCCAACACACTAATTTATGGCCCCTCTTCAAGCTCAAAGTTCTTGTTGTATTGTGCCTTATGCAACCCGCATTACCCCTAACATTGCAAAAACTGCACTTCAGATCTGTGTAGTTTAGTTACAATGTAAGTTGTAACAATAGTTGTTGTACGGAAACATCTGTTTTTTACCTGTGTTTTCTTTTTCATTTGAAGGCTGTTATAGTTGATACTACATCCCTGAGCTGCTTCTCTAGAGAAAAAAGAAACCTTCAAAGGAACCTTGACTTTCCATATAGATTCCCAAGGGAAAAGCGTGTTTTGTTGCACTTCCAGTTTTATGGAGACAAGATTAATGTAGTTGGATTTGATAGAAAAATCTCTAGAAGTACAAGAATTCCACCGTTCATTATTGTCCTCTCGCACATCAAGTGTTATCTGCTACAACAGCTCAGAAAAACTAGAGAAAGCTTTGAGCTCCCAATCTTTAGCCCTAATAACCAAGGTCCGCTGCCCACACCACTTCTCCATCGTCAGCCTTCCACCACCTGAACTCTTGTGGTCCCTGCTAATGCAAAGAAACTGAAAATTATCTTTGAAGGCAGCGTCTCTGCACCATCCATCATCCCGCAACAAAGTTTAGATACCATTTCCCACTAAAATGGTAATTTTTGCTTCTGAAGTTGTCCCAACCCTACCTTATTTTCTTCCAAAGCCCTATCCTGTGTGCTCCTAGATTAGACATTGCCAAAAGTGCATCTTCCAAACCAAATTTTGCAATTAGTAACCTCCTTCACAAACTGTCTTTCCCCACATCAAATATCCACAGCCATTTTAAAGCAAAAGCTTTGTTGAAAGAAGGGGTATGTTCTTGGTGTGTTTATATTTCATTATCTCAATTTTGTGGATGGTACAATAATGCCTACCCTTTGGAAGTGCTTTGTTGGAACATGCATTGGCTGATGATGTATTAAATGTTCAGTATCCATTTTCTATTTTGTGGAGTGTCTTTCATGAAATCATCAGTATCACTTCATAGAATGCCTTATCTTCTCCAGAAAGATTCTGGATGAAACATATAAAGTTTTGAAGGCTGAAACTTGTTGTACATATGAAAAATAAATTCAGTGAAAGCTCCTTTAAAGTGATTTGGATAGGGCATTGACAGTGTCAATGCCTGCTAAGAGCTGGGTAAATGTACCTCTGCGGGGGCATTTATGTTAAAATACATAAAGTTGGACCTCCAAGACATGGTAAGGATAAAAAATGTAGTAACGTAGAAGGGTGTATAATGCCGACCTTTTGTGTTGCTTCTTTCATTGTTTTTGTTTTATTGAAACATTCAAATAAATGCTCTAGTTCTTAAGAGGCAAGAAGGACAATTGATAAATATACAATTCTGTTTACTCTGAGTTGTAATGGTGAAAATTGTCTAATCAAATCATAATCATTGCATGGCAAAGGACATCGTATTGTACTTCATTAGTCCTCTTTTATCTGTTTTCTAAACCAACGCGAGTCATCTCAGTGGATTGAAAATCATTGTGTTCTGGGTATTCATTAGTCCTTATTCTAAGCACAAGCTCCACTTATCTTATTTGCTGCCATGTTTCTTATATGTTTTTGAGTTATAGTTTTCTTTTCTCTTTGTACTTTTCCACGCAACACCATTTTATTATAATGCATTGACTCGTTGCATTGGATGTGGGAGATCTTTGACAAGCAAGCGGTTGTTCCATGTGTGTTCTCATCGATTTTTTGATATCATTTCGGTAAGCTTGTATCGTCTACATCTACTCATTGAGAGAGCCTGCACCCTCCTACCGATGTCTCTTTGTCGCCCATGTATAAAATGGCTATCAAAGGAGAAACATGGATCTCATTTTATTTTTTATTTTTTTCTTCTTTTGGCAGGCTATAATCCTACTTCAACAATGCCATCAATGGTGCCACCCCCTGGTGCTCCCTCTATCCCTCAAATGAATGGCATGCTAAGGCCTCCTACATTCAACGTGCCTCCTAACTTTCCTGGGAGTGGAACAACCCCAACCTCTTCTGGTGGCACCTCCTCAATGGCACCACTTCCTGCCTATCAAACAAATCCTGCAGGACCAAATAGTGGAGGCTTTGACAGTTTTAATCCCAACTCTAAAGCTCCTGATGCTAGTCATTAGTTTTGCTTGGTAGGTACTTTTGCTTCTTAATTGGATTTCTTATGTTGTCCAGTAAAACTATAAATAATTCACCATTCTTTCGGGATATATTGCCTGTGATAATTTGCAGTGAAGTCCTACATAGGCTGGTTCTTCTTGGATGAATTTTTTTTTTCAATGTGGGACAAATGCAGGCGTTGGCTTGTTAAAAGTGGATGATTTTAACAAGATATAACATGAGGGGCCATGTAGTAAAAGTTACGTCAGAACCCTTAAGGAATAAGTAGCTAGTTGAATTTTAATCTACAAAGAAATAATTTACCATGTTCATCAAATATTTTGATTACCTTGTCAAATGTGGCCTTCGAGTTTCTTGTTCGTTTATATTTTTCATCAGAATTATGAGGTTGGGATTCTTATCTTATGGCTGACTTTAGAAATTTGCCACATTGCTTCAAAATAATTAGTCCATGATCCTTTGTTGCATTTCCTTGTGTGTCAGTGGCTTTTGTGATTTCATTTTTCATTTGACATGTTATTTACTAGTATTTATTCTTGAAACAGGCAGCTAGTTAAAAGCGGATTTGTGTTCATGGTGCAACCAATTGATGCCTTTTGGACTGTTGAGGGGTGCTTATAGGATGTCAAAGTAATGAGTTATGTGCAATGCTATCACTCTGTAGACAATGAGTATAGTCTAAACCATCTTCTTCTGATTCGGAACTTGATTCTGGATCACGGTTTGGCTGTTGAGACTATTTATATAATCTGGGGAGCCCTCGACTTAGGAAAACACCCTTTCCTGTTGCTAAATGGGACTGCGGTTCTATGATCCTATGATCATACTTGTCTTCACATCCCAATTGCCATGTCTGAGTTTCACTATGGATATGTGAAGCATTTTGATGGAGCAGATTATGCTTTATGTTGTTGAGATTGTATTTTCTTGGTCAACCCTAGTTGATCATAAATGGGAAAATGACACAAATAGTCCCCAAACAAGTTTCATCACAGAAGTCGTAAAGGAGATGAAGGACCTCAAGAGCAGAATCAGCGCAATTCTCTTGAGATACTTGATTGTTCTTAAAGATGGTAGTCTATGTACACAATCTTTTCGCTTGTGGTTGGAACTTTTTCGTTTCCTTAGAGATTAAGTGAAGATAGATATAGAAGAGTTTGTTGGTAGAAGTGGTAAAAGAGACTAGGGACTGCAGGATCAGAATCAGAGAAACCGGTAATGGTTGGAACATTTCCATTTCCTCTATTTTTTGTAATATGATTGGCTTGATCCGTGAGACCAAGTTTTAGGTATTTTGTCCTAGTATCTTTTCTGGGAAGACCAAAAGAGACTGTCCATTATTCTTGACGTAGGTTTTGGGGTTTATTTGATTATTTAAGTTACGTTTGTGCAGTTCCTGACAATTGCCAGATTTTATCATGTTATCCTATTACTATTTATGCCCCCAGTAGTTTGATCGTGAGTTTTTGATCTTTGATCATTAGGCAAACAGGTTCGCCATCATCTTGTTTGTCATCTGAGGCTTCATATAAAATAAATGTGCAGAGCATCTGGACATGTATGACAACTGACAAGCTAAGAATGGGATTTTTGTGATTGTAGCTTGTTTTGGGAAAAAAAAAATGAAAACCTGGACAGAATCACATAAAGAAGAAATAAACTTCGACCAATATTTAGATTTTGATTTTTGTGGGATTTTTTTTTTCTAGATTTTGATTGACCGATGAGTCTTTGCTTATTCTAATTTTCTTTGTGGTGAAGTTAATGGATTCGTTCCGTTCCGGTGTCCATGGAAACTTGTAGTGGATACAGCGACCACATATACGTATATCGATCTTCTGCATTGCGCCCTCCTTTCTACCTCTTGTAACTGCTGTGCTCATCTTCATTCTTACTCGCTTGCGACGTATTAGTCGATCCATTTAAGGAGCGAATAACCAAGAGCTACAATTCCAAAGTCAAAACGACAGCCTGTTTGGAGATTATCCAGCAGGGCATTTTGACATGAAGAAGTTGCTTCCGGAATGCAATCCCAGGTTCACCTGGAGCTTAATCCACCAGCACAAGTCCCGTCGAGTGCTACACTTTTCATTGGAACGAATGATCAAGGCAAATCTCTCCCCGAGTTTTCTGCAAACTTGCTTGGACTTTGGAGAGCCTGAAATGGCATTAGCCTTGAGAAAGAAGCCTCAGAAGAAGCGATCCAAGGGATTGCATATTTTGTCAAGAATTGGAACTAGAACCGATGAAATAGAAATGAATGTAAGCCCTTAGTTGTTACTCTTATCAAATCGGAAACAGTGATTATTAGCTCAACTGGTACAACTTGAACCACAGCAAGCTCTAGTCTCTAGAGAAACGACTAAAGTACTTTACATATTAGATACACCGCGTAACAGTGGCACTTAGAGAAGCCTACCTACCTAACGAGAGTTAATCATATTTCAATCACAAAGTTGTTTCATTTGCATATCACGTGGATATTCAAATTGATAAACTTTTCATTTAATCGATACATTAAAACCTTTAACCTGGTCCCCGTGTTTCTTTAGCAAAGGAGTTGCAAATTACCATCTGGGAAATTAAAAGTTGGTCAAAATTGCGATAACGAAAATATTCCAATTGATGGAGCATCTTCTATCAGAAAAAAGAAAACCATATTGATTCCATATCAACAAAAATAAGCTTAGATTCTTACTCAATCCAAACAAGATGATGGCCAGAAAGGTTCACAGGTACCATATCACATAATCCAGCATAAGCCATATTTTCCTCATAACATAAAAATTAATAACCAAATCCAGGTCAACCTCTAGATACTGGTAAGAAAATAAATCTTAAAAAACCGGAAGTGCATGTGTCTCGACTCTACTGGATACCAAACAAAGCCATCTTCTCACAGGTCTTGCACGCTCAAACCTGCACAAGTGAACAAAAAGAAATCAGCTGCAATGCCCTTTTGTATATCGAACATGGAAACTATGACCGTTAAAAAATGATTTAACATCTGAGATGAACGAAATTTTATGTTGCTGTGGCAGCTAACCTGGAGGAAGAGATTGCTTCAACTTGTCGGCCTTCTCAGAGTCAAAGACGCAAAGAGTGTAGAGGTACTTGGAGCAGCGGACCTTGAACTTCACTACATCCTTGCTCCTCTTGATCTTCACGGAGCGTGCGTCCTTCCTCCTAGCAGTGAGGAGGAAATCCTTGATCTCGTGGATTTGCTTCGGCTGTGCACCACAACAAGGAGTTCCAATCAACACGAAAGCCCTCTCGGTGTATCAGTGACATATTACAGTCAGTAAGAATTGAATGCATGTAAGACCCAATGAGCATAACTCTGTACAGAATTTAGTTTATATGCACAGTAACTACCCAAAACCTTTCTAAAACTCCACCATTTATCATCTAAGATCCAACTTATAAAGTAGATTTGGCACTATGGGCTAAAAATCAAGGCCTCAGGCCATTAATGTTCAACTCAGAATGAACCCACTTGGCAAAATTATTCTGGGAAACCAAACAACTGAACTTGGATTCATGTTTCGCATCTACTGCCATCTAATATAGAGTTTTTTGGCAAATAAACACTTGCGAATTGACTCTTGCTTCTGCAGCATTCAGTCAACCAATATCTAGTGCCGCTCAATTCTTGCACAGTGCAAAGACCGGTTTTTCTAGGCTGCAGAAGCTCGAAGTCCTTCCTGGATACAATCTCACAAGTGCCAACAAACATCTAAGCCTCACAGGAGGAGAAACAGAGCATCAAGGAAGAGTTCTCGATCACCATCACAATCATGATCACCAACCATACACCCAGAGACAAGTCCAACACAGCATCTTGCTACTGAAAAATTCTACATCCATATCCCAATACAACATGTCAACAACGCCGCATAGCCCGCTCTCCACAACAGTTTCCTTCAATCAAGAAACAGTTCTACCCATCATCTAAAATCCAAATCCGAGTAACTACGAACAACTCCCGTGGCTTAAAGGCATAATTTCGACTACCCTCCAGTCCTAACATTCGAAGCTCCAATCTCAAATTATCAAATTTCAAACTTGCTGCCCAAACAGGTTACAAGATCTGAATCTGACCTAACACTTCAAGGCAAGAACTGAACAAGTCGTCAACGCCTCTTCAGACACATCACCGAGCAGACACTCGACAAATTCCGTTCGGACAACAAGCAGAAACGAACGACAGAGGAACAGAGGAGAGAGGACCGAAGTACCATGTCTGAGCAGACGGAGTAAGAAGGCCAATCGGAATGAGAAGCTCCCTCAGAGAGTTGTCGCCGGCACGCTGGAAGCGTTAGCGCCTCGTGATTCTGGTTTTATAGTCGCAAGAACGAAACCCTAGGAATCCCCAAAAATAAGGTTTTGAGCTGTTGGGCTCAAGACGATGGTCTCAAGCTTCTAGGGCCAGGCCCATCACCTAAACTTTTCAGGCCCAAATACTGCTGATCTCGCCCATGATTGGTTTAGAAGTTTCTTATTTGAAGATGGAAAAAAGGAAGAGTTTGATCAAGTGAGGAGAAGAAATTGAAGAAGGAATGTAGTGAGTTGATTGAGTGGTAGAATGATTGTAGATTTGGTGCATGTCGGTGGTCATTAGATACTGTGCGAAGCATAAGTTGATTTAGCAAGAACAGCCAAAGGCGTGGAACTATACTTGCCTATTCAGTAATAGCTACCTTTGAAGAAATGATAGGGAGTCTACCTTTCTCCCTAATGGTTGCCTAATTCCTAGGTAAATATTTTTCTTCCTTACCTAAGAGGGAATACTTTCGAGTTTTACGTTTCAAAGTTCAGACGAAACATTTTAAGGACTTGCTCAAGTCCAAAAGAAAGGAATATAGTATGTTGATTGAGTGGTAGAACAACCGTAGATTTAGTGGTTAATTTAATCTAAGTGCCAATGACTTACATCTATTGGGACCTGAGAGGTAGACTTAGATATGTGGACATCGATTCAATAGATATCGCCTAACCAAAAAGAATGATTGACATAGAGAGCATGAAATAAGTGATTCATTTCTTGCTTCCGTACTAGTTATATCAAAGATTTTGTGTACGGCGATATCATAAATAAGTCACGTGATCGACAAGATTTGACGGGTTAGATTTTGGTATTGTTGCTAGGTTTTTAGACCCCTATTGATAATAGAAAAAAGGGGGGCTCGTACTATAAAAAATTCCAAATTGCTGGCCATGACATTTTTAACCAAAACTAATTTAGATCTCATGAACAAACCCAAACCAATGTCCTTGAAACCCAAGTCAAGCCCGTTGAACTAAATTTACACTATTAAAATGCATATTTGTCAACACACGTGGATTTTCCACAATGAATCTATCATTTTCAATACCATTAAAAATCTCAAATTTTTATGACATATTTAACCTAAACTAATTTTAATCTCAATCGGTACCCTTAGCGAAATCTGCCGTTTGTTAGCATTCTGTCTGGTATCTCGTGAAAATGCATATGCATTGACATATGTGGCAAAAGACTGAAAGATGGATTTATTAAGTAGAATGACAAAATCTATATAGAAAATTAACATGTGTCGACAAGCATGCTTTTCAACGGAGGGTATATTTGACTTAAGGGTATTAACTTTGAATTTTTTATGAGAAGAAAATTAATTTAATGATAAATATGTGGTAAGGCACCTTTTCGGGACTTTTAATGGTACGTACCGTTTTCAAATAAAAAAGAAGCCTCCTTTTTTTAGCGAACATGATGCATCCACATGGAAGCGCAGATTCATACAGTGTTTTGTATGATGAAGCAAGTGGGCTATCAATAAATAACCATCAAGGATTGGGCGACAAACATGTAAAATTAAAACGCAAGGTCTGAAATCTATTGATGGAGAAAAGATTGTGGGTAAAATAAAAAAAAATAAAATAAAAGATGGGATTTTTCCCACCATGTGATGTTGGGGTTATGTATCTATACATATATATATATAAATATCGATATTTTCATGCTGTTCATTCAAATCATCCAGAGACAAAAAGGCAAAAATGGGATCTGGTTGATAGGCCGGTGCTTGCCACTGAGGTCTCATCCTGGGCCTTCCCCTTTATCTTTACTCCAATTCTATTATATCATCATGCACGTAGCATTTGGGAAGATTTCTAATAAGAGTACGAAATGAGTAGATATGCTCGTCGAACAATTAAGCATGAAATCATTTCCAAAATAAATATTGATAATTTGGATTGAGATCCTTTCAAATACGTTCATTTGGCATTCGGGTCCATGACACATAAAGTTGTTCCCGAACTAAGTATGATGGATGCATTTATTAAAATTTGCAGGAAAGAAGTACTTTTTTTATATGATGTGGTTATACTTTGCTTCCTCAACTCAAACATTCGTTCATCTTCGTTGCCTTAATTGTGAAAAGCTCCCGGGGAGAAGCCGGCACACTCAAAGCCTTTAGTCTTGAGATTCTCTTTTATCTTCATTCATTCACAAGAACAAAACCTTAAAAGTCCAAAATCAGGCTTTGATTTGTTGGGCTCAAGACAATGGTCTTCTTGGCCCGGGCTAATCAACTAGAGTTCTTAGTCCCAAATACTATTGATCAATTCTTTCGTATATGATCATGTATAGACCCGTCAAATAGGTGATTTGGGCTTGATAAAAAAAACCAGGTGGATTGGCTAGGTAAAAAATGGTTGGACTGAAATCAATTGATTTCCATAAAACATAAAATATTAACCCATACTCAACCAAATTTATATTGATACATATTCGACAACCTATATTGCTAGAATACTTCTATACTTAATCTAATTTAGGATAAGAGCGTAAAGTGAGCAGGCGTGAGATGTAGTGAGAGCGAGAGAGAGTCATAGAATTAGATTGAGTCTAAGTAATTTGTGAACTCATTTATGACTTATTTTGACAAATATAATCATGTGAGAAGAAGACACAAAAGAGGAGAATCTAAGGGCTGGAGATTGGGCGACTCACATATTCTCGGCATCACCGACTTGCATCTGCAAGGACTTGAGAGGTAGACTTAGCTACGTGAAATATCACCTTACCACTAAAAGAAGCACAAGCACGGAGACCGGGAACTAATTGTTCATATACCTTGCTTTCCCGATGATCTAAAACTTTTTACAGCAGTGGTGTCCTGCAAGTTATCTGGTTTCCACAAAAAAGGCGATATAAGTCGCACATCGATAGGCCTAACAAGTCAGATTCCGGCGTTGTTACTAGGCTTTCGAACCCAATTGATAAAAGAAAAAGTGAACATGATGCATCCACATGGAAGTGCAGAACTATACAGATTTTGTGCATGATAAGCAAGGGCGCTATCAATTGATCCCCATCAAGGAGTGAACGACAAACATGTAATAAAAAAACAGATGGGGTCTAAAATCTACTGATGGTACACAGAATGAGGGCAATATAAAGCAATTTTCTTTTTGAGTTTTATAGATATTGATAGAATTATGCTGGTCAAATCATGGGGAGACAAAAAGGCAACAAAAGAATCCGGTGGTTAGGCCTGTGCTTGCCACCGAGGTCTCCTCTTGGGCCTTCCCCTTTTCTTTATGTCAATTTTATTTTTATACAGCAATTTGGAAATTTTCATATAAACACTTAAGATGAGGAATTATTTTCGAAAAATAATCCAAAGTGAATATTATCTTAAATGAAAGTCCTTTATACACAAAATAATTTTTTTAAACAAATATTGATAATATAGATCGAGACCCTTTCAAATACTTGACTCTATTTAGTCATTGGGTCTATGAGATGTTAGTCCCGTAGTTAAGCATGATGAATTTCTTTATTATAATTTTACAAAAAATGTTTTTTTCCTAATAGACATAGTTATATTTTGCATCTCAACTCAAATATTGGTTCCTTTTCCGTTTATATTAATTGTGAAAATACACTTACTTGAAAATACTAGGGCTATTAGGGCTGTTTGATAAAATTGAATTAAGTGCTAAAAATTAAAGTGTCGATAATCTTAAATGTTAAAAATATAATGAACTATTTGGTGATAATTAAAAATTGACAGCTGAATATTATTATTCTTTTACAAAAAATATAAAAAAAATACTATTAGTAGGTTTTATCAATACATTTAGCAAGATCCCAATTATTATCAAATTTCTTTTTCTGTTGGACGAATTATGCTCGCTTACATACCAGATTAAATGGATTTTTGACTTAATCGAATAATTTGAGTAATATTCTACCTAAAGGTATCCAATAAGCCTAATCTCATTAAGTGCTGGCTTTGTAGTTTTCACCACTCAATTGAGTTTTAAAGTACAATATCCATTTGATAAAACCCAAGAGATTCATTTTGAAAAAGAGAGAAGAGATAATATAGATCAAAGTTGTCGACCATTTTCTGTAAATAACCATGAGAAATCAATTTGTTTAGCGGGTAATTATCAGTTCACACTTTAGTCTACTAGATTAATCGGTGTGTTCGAAACATTCGAAGTTAGAGATAGGTCAGCCGACATGTTTTCACAAAGGATCTCTAGGTGAAGATTCTCTATTCCATATGGTGCTCCCCGACGTCTCCACGAAGCTCAATTGATGGTGAACATCTCATAACTTAATAGGTAAGATTTATTGAGACGTCGGACATTGTACATGTCCCCAGAATGACTCGATTGGCTAAGAGGGTACAGCTTTTTATTAAAGCTAAAGACTAAGGAAGGACCTTGTTCCCAACCACCATGGCTTTGAAAGCGACAGCATCAATCATCAACCGAAGAGAAAGCATAGAAAATGGACAAAGGGAGGCTACAAAAGAGTAGTTCGATAACCAAGCTGCTTAATTTAAAGAACATTCACATTATAAAATTCCTGTCTTGTAAGTTACAATCAGAGAAGAAGTTTTTTTTTTTTTTTAAATATAACTTATCTATCAACTGTTCCAATGAATATGTCAGTAGGTGATCAAGATTGATTATCATTATTCTTTCATTTCTTGTTGATTTCTTACATCACCTCTCTCATGATTAATGAAATATATAAATTCATGAATTTTGCATCTCCAAACGTGCTCATATAAGATGTCCCTCTCCACGCCTGACAAGAGGAAAAGAAGAAAAGAGAGGTTCCACTAGGAAAAGTATGTGAATGATATAACTCAATGATAATAGTAAAACATTGCAACTTTGCAAGTACCAAAGAAACTTTTTCCTGACAAAATTCCACGAAGGGATAAAGAGAAATGGAAGCCGATATATCAAATCAATCCAAGTAGAGTACTCCTGATAAAGTAAAGAAGAACTTGCACAAGTTCAAGCACCTTCAAACAAGAACAACCTAATAAAGAAACATGCCCAGGGAGAGAGAGAACAACACAAGCTCCCAAGCACAAACCATAGAGAAAAAGAAAAGAAAAAGCTGAACATGGTCATGAGATGATGAATTATATGAGTCCCCTCCGGAAAGATTTCAAAGAGAAGAGACTAAGCTAGTGATCATCAGAATTTTTCATAATAAAAACCCTAGTAGGATATTGGTATTCATAAGCCATGACAATCTATGGTGCATGCAAAGAAGGTATTACTGAGATCAGCGTCTCTCTCTCTCTCTCTCTCTCCCCCTCTTTTAGGGTTTCCATGCTGAAGCCCAGACTAGAGGCTCCTCCTTCCAAGCCAAATAAATCCCAGCTGATGAGTCATCTTCTTGTCCTTGTGGCGGCACCACCAGCGACCAGCCAGCCCGGTACCTCTTGAGGAGCGCCTTGACGTCATCGACCACATCGTCGCTGAATCCGACAGCTGAAAAACTGGCCTCCTTGAGCCTCTCGGACCATTGACTCCCTCTCTCCCTTCTCTGGCACTCGCCGCCGTCGCGATGCCCTTCATCACAGGCCAAAACCCTAACTATGCTCCTTGAGCACTCCCTCTCCAGCATCAACCTCTCATTGCTCGTCGGTGCAAAGCTCTCTTCTAACATCTCGAAGTACATCGTGTAGAACTTGAGGCACTCTTCGAAGCACTTGACGAAATCGTCCCTCGTGCTGGAAAAGTCGGCTTCTTCTTCTACGACGGTCATGATCCTCGGTCTGAACGATTTGAACATCCTTATTATTTCCCCTCTTTCATCCACTTCGACCCTCCTCAATGCTCCGATGCAATTGATTGCGATGGCTTCGTCCTCTTTGATGCCTAATTTATCCTCGGTCAGCTCTCCCAAGTTGTTCAGTCCGCTAATCAAGTTCATTTCGAAGGGCACTCCCATCAGCCTCGCGAATTTCTCCATTCTTTGACCTATTTCCTTCATCACTGACCCGACAACGCTAGCAGTTATCACCACAGTGAGCTTCAACCTCGGCGTCTCGTCATTCCTCGTGGCCAAAGACTCTAACAGAGTAGGCCATTGAGTGCAAAGCGTGTTGCTTATATCAATTATGTGAAGCTTGCTCTCTCCTTCTAGGGCTTCCAATATTGCACCATTTGAAGCGACATGACCAAAAGTCGTCCACGGACTCACCTCCTGGAACTTGAGTATCAACTTCCTAGCCACGTCGAACCCATGGCTCTTCTCGGCGACCGAGACTAGGGTTTTGTAGCACCGGAGCCCGGAGTCCGTCGCCTTGCAGAAGAGGGCTTGTAAGAAGTAGGAAGCCAATTTCTGATCGCAATCCCCATAAGGAGAGGCCAGCTCATTCAACATCCATAGGAGCTGATGGATCTTGGTGGAATCCTTGTCCGAGATCGCCCTCGCGCACTCCCTAAGAAGCCTTGGAGCCCATTTGTTACCCGTAGCCGACGGCTCGCTTGAGTCCGACGACCGGCTCGTCGAGGTCGTTGTCGTGTGGCTGTTCTGAGGCTGGTTATTGCTGTTGAATTGCATGTCTAGCTGACCATAGCCGATGATAAATTGGGGGTCACAACCGATCAGGTGTGGGGAGGTTCCTTTGGGAGTGAAGAGGGATATGTCCATGGGGGAGGAGGAGGGATTGGAGCCCCTCTTTGACTCTTTTGAGACAGTTCTCTCCCAAAGGTGTATTAATAATCCATTTCACATGATGAGTTCTTGAAGTGCCAAGAAAGTGAAATCGTGATTAAACTAGATGCTGCGTCAATTATAATAGTGTGGGTCGTTTGTCTCTTGGCTTACCAAATAATAATAATAATAATAATAATAATAATAATAATAATAATAATAATAATAATAATAATAATAATAATAATAATAATAATGATGATGATGATGATAATGATAATGATAATGATAAAAAAATAAAAAAATAATAGTTTTTGCTTGTTTCTTGTTGCTTGAAACATAAACATACCAATTCTAATTTGTGAAGTTCGGCTTTAAAAATTAGTAGATGTTTTCAATTAGAGAATTTCTTGGAGGTCAGCGTCATGTAATATGTTTGATTGTTATTATATGGTTGGCAAAGGAATAAAACATTTATTCTCGGAAATACTATACTGTGCTCGCAGAATCTAATATTAATTAATGGACAGCTAGGTCGAGGCAAAAGGAAGATTACAAAGAAGGTATTTTTTGTAACAAGAACAGAGAGATAACGATAGAGAGATAATGATAAAGAATTCACTGTCAATAGATTAGAGAAGCTCAAGAATATTAATTCATGAAATGACTTAAATGGTCAATCAAGTTTGACCTTGAGCTAATTTTAGAAATATTCTTTCAAAAAGAGGTATTTTTTAGTTCACCGATCATCATATTATCGAAGAAATTTGGCCTGATAACCTGAAAAATAATATATTATTTTTCTAAAAACATATATATTTGTGCTGGCTACAAAAAAAAAAAAAACTCACGATCCTTTTCAATGGTTGTGCAAAAATCAATATGTTTTGTATGTTCATATGTAGTTGATGTTACTCTTGATGTTAATTTCAACATCACTTTCAATATCTATTGTGATAGAGTAGTTAGCATACTTTTACTTTGCAAGTGGTAATGATCGTGCAAAACAGCCTAGTATTGAGACATAGTTTCTCTCCTGTATTTGTTCTGAGGATCTTAAATCGGCCGATATCTATCAAGATTGGCGTAAATCAATCAACAATCGTGTCCTTTGATTCAATTTAGATGCTTTTTTCATAAACAAGATCCTTATTAATTAAACACGATATGAAAGGTACTCTCTTTTTTTGGCCATGTGTCAATAGGGATCAACGCGATGCCTCTCCTAAGATGCCCTTTTCTGCCACTCAAATAATTAGGTCGCTTGGGATTTGAACTCTTTGACTTCTTTTCTTAATTGAAGCCGCCGGCGCAACAATGGCCTCTTGGGAAATAAGACGTTGAAATCCGACCATTCGCACGGAATCTTTTTCCAACTTAATATTGGATAATCAGCATGGGATGGATGCTATTGCTAGGCCAATTTCTCTAAACTCGCAACAGCATGTCGGTGGCTATAGTTTTAGGGCCAACAACCCAATTTGAACGTGCACGAATAGATGTCTCAACCTACATACATTTATGTATGACTATGATTTAATTAAATAAATAATTGATTTAATGTAGCTCCTATAGTCCTAAGAATCAACATAAGGGTCTAAGCAAATGGCACAAAAAACCATGTAATGATTGGCATCGAAAGGATGCTTCATTCCTAAAGGTGATCAAACAACAAGACAAGGAGTTCAGATATAATTGGATGAGACGTCCTTGTTGCAGCCACCTCTTTTCTCAATTTCCCATTCGTGTGGGCCATCACCACGCACCTTTCCTAAGGTAAACTCCACATTTCCCATTCTTATTTTAGTAGGTATTCTATTAGGCATTTCTAACAGTTGTTAATGTACAGTGAACAATCCAAAGTTTGGCAGTTGGTCCTACTATAATCAATAAATATTAAAATAGAGTTACGCGGTTTGGAAACTGCTGGATTATCTATTTTTCCCAGCAAATCATTTGATGAATCTTTCTTCTGACGTGCTGGTACAATTAAGTAGGAACTTAAATCGGAATAAAAAAGTTGGGGGCTGACCAATCAATCATTAGGAGTCGCACAAAATCAGAACACATTAGGGGCTGATCAATCGACCATACGTGTTGATAAAGATATTCTCGCTTTTTTTTCCTGCTCTCAAATCTGTAGATAATTTTTTCTTTTGCCATGAAGTCTTTTTCTTGCTTAATGGGCATATAGTATAACTCAATTTCATTTTTAGCCACATATAATAACAGAGTTCATGGACGGTCCTCTGCTCCGTGGGTGCATGCATGAAACAAATAATAAGACAGCAAAAGCATGCATTTTCCGGATCAACTTGTCGGAAATTGGAAAGGATAAATCAATCTGTATTGAGAAGAGAGATTAGGAATTGAAGAGGTAATTAACATTGATTTCATCTTAATTGAAAAGGGAAAGGGGGAAAATGTAAATCCTCACAAATTATTCCATGAAAAAAAATAAAATAAGCCTTGTATGTTGAGACACAAACCCTATAATCCTTTGGTATCTCAATTCGTATCACAAATATAAAATCTGGATACATATCCTCTCAACGTCATATTTTCTAAAAATTCAATAGCATCTGTTGTTATCCTATCAATGTGGCATAAATTTAGAAACACAAAAGGAATATGCCTATAAACAAATGATACCTAATGATTATCCTCATAATTGGAGCAAGTAATTCCTTAGAAGCTTGGGCAAATGTTATATAAAATTCCTTATAAGGTGGAGGCCTATTTTTTTTTTGGTCAGTAGGTGGAGGCCTAGTTAACTTAAGATTTTATTTGTTTTGCGGAATATGAATGATTATGTCAGAAAATGATCGCTTCTGTAGATCGAAGTAATTAGTTGATGAAAATTATAAAAAATACAAACAATTAGTTGATTCGCCAAACCAACACATTTTAGACAGTCAACAAATCTACAACCTCCTCGTGGAGCAAGTGAACTGTCATTGGTGGACAGCCAGGTCAGATTTTGCCATCTCTACAACAAATTACGGCTAAAAAACAGTTTTTTTTTTTTGTGTGGTTATTTCTCATTTTAATTTGCCACGTGTGGTGTCCCGTAGTGTAGATACCAATTGATGAGACATCAGGCCACTGAGAGATTAAGATTAGAATTAGACAAAAGTATGGGCCGAATGGAGTTGCGTAGTTTTCGGACACTTCTGTATGGACTGGCTAGTTTGTTCCCATTGCACATTACAATTGCAAGTGACAAGAATTAGGCTTCCTTTAATCAGTGATACTGATGTTCTATAGGGTCAAGAAGAAAGCTTAGTTCTTGCTGAAGTTGATGGAGGCAAGACATCAACTATGTCAACATCATCCAAACTTATTTTAATAGCCTCTTGTATAAGATTGAGCGACGTCCTTGAATCGGCGTTCACATGGATATCTAAGTTGCCCTATTCAATTCCATCGAAACCTGGTAGTCCTCATTGAGATTTCGTTAAATCCACCCCATTTCTTCCTGTCCATAGTCTCTTTGTAGTTGTAACCAAAGATGTGAACATTTTCATCCTCATTTTGTTCTTGGACAACTTTGTTTTTCCCCCTTTATATGGCTGCTTTGCAAGTTAAAAAAAAGCAGAATTAGTAAAATCTATGTGACTTTTTTTCATGGTAACAGAGAGGAGACACAGGTTTGTGATGCAGATGTTTCCTGTTTGTGACTTTGTGCATGACAGCATCTTTCTTGGAATCATTGACATCAAAACTTCAGAAAGTAAGCCCTACTTGAATCCATACATAAAGTGCCAGAAACAAGAGGCAGTGATCTTGATCGCCTGACCATAGTTGTTCCAGTTCTAGGCACAATAAAATGGCCTACTGGTTTATTGGCTTAATTTATCCTCTACTCGTGAAGAGGGCAATCGAAATGGATCCTTCCGCCATACATACAATACGACAGACGTTGCTCAACTCATATTAGCTTTTTAATACGATCCTCACACTTCAAAATCTTGCAACTGAGTCCAACATATCTAGCATCTTCAATTAAGTCCAGGTTTTTCAATAAAGAGTCCACCAAATCAATAACAGGACACTATATCTCAAACAACTTCAACTTACACTGTTTGTGATGGAGCATAATCACATTCTATTACTAGCATGAGAGGCACATGGCATGCATGCGAGAGAAAGATGAGCAAATTTCATAAACAAATATCGCCTGCAATTTCTCAAACTCATCGTATTTTTCTTTGAGGGGGAAAACATACAAGAGATAGTTCTAGTTGCTTCTAAGAGGATACCTAAGTATGATACCGAAATGGGAAACTGATATTTAAGGAAGAGAAAGGATATAAAATGAGAAACTTAGTCGCATGAGATTCTAACATGACCAGTTGTCAGAATTATAGAGATAAATCAGAAACCTTTGTAGCATGAGATTCTAACATAACCAGTCATTGGAACTATGGAGAGATAAATATCAAACATCTACTTTCCATAACAGAATCACTAGAATGCTTCAATAAGTTCAAAGGCAACATCATGTCTAATCTACAACGTTCCCTCCAGCCAAACCTCACTCCTTTCACTTTGGCGAAGCAGGTTTAACCTTCTCTCTCAGAAACTGCAGGACATGCTCACGTTTCCAGTTGTCAATCCTGCCGAAAGGGAAAAAAAGTTAAAACCACTGGAAAGAAACATTTAGCTAGCTGCTTCATGCTTAGTAAATATGAGGAACCATTTTAGACTAGAAGCAGGCCTATCAATCTATCATGTCCAGCAATGTACAAAATGGCCATAGATTGATGCATTTGGTGGTTATGTGAGTAATAAACGTTTGCTTCAAGATCAGATGAACGGCATCTCAAATCTTATCATCATCCATCCCAGAATAATTTTTTTTAATCCTACTCAGGGTTGAGGATCAAGCATGCCCTTTAATGTAAAAAAAAAAAAAACCAACCAAGAAAGCATGACATTCACCTGCCACTAACATCCAAATATTGAGAGAGATTGAAAACCTTGTCCATTCAACCCCAAGTACACACTACCACATGGAAACAGCCATCGGCATTAGCAGAAGAGAGTTACCTTATTGTGTCTTTGAATTGGCCATCCTCATCCAGCATGATCAACTTTGGTGGTGAGTTGAAAACATACTGGACTTTAACAGAAGGGAACTTGTCCTTCTCTTCTTCAATAAAACCAACAATTTCAGGATAAAAGACTAATTTCCTCATACAAACTTCCAGTAGTGCCCCAGAGTAAGTGATCTGCAGTCAAAACAGAACTGATCTTTGTAAAATACTAGCATCACATCCAGCAGAAATCAATGCTTTATTTTTTCATTTGAGTTTTGACCACAATTTTAAGAAAACAATTAGTAAACATGGCATACTGAAAACAGTTAACATTTTTAACCAGAAAGAGACAACTAAATCATATTGCCCACTTGGGAAGCCAGTGAAGTGTAGACAATTCCTTAAGTTCCGGCCTTCTTATTGGAACAAAAACTAATGACAATAATGAGAACACAGGGGAGAGAACCAGAAGAAGGCGAAGGTCAGAAATTGATGTAAGAAAGGTATGGAGTCAAATAGACCAATACTGTCAAACGTCCAAAGTATTGTCTGTGAGATATTCTCCTCAAAAGGTACATAAAAACAGCGGATAAGGCTTTGGCATCCATGCAGCTCTCCCTTTGTGAGCATGCCAAACGGAACCTAAAGGGCATACTTCAGGATGAGGAGAAAAGGCTTGTGGATAATGAAAACTATAAATGAAGGTAATCTATGCAGTGAGTGTACTTCAATTAGTGTACTTAGAGAAATTTCTGATATTGAATATAAAAGACTCTGGTATCAAGGAGGATCAGGACAACTCAGGAAAATCACTAATGAACTTCCATCACGGTATAGATTGAAAATCCATCAGAAGCTGTGACTAATACAAACTAAAGTCCATGTACAGCCTGCTATTGCTTGGTATAACTCATAAGATCTAGTACTGAGTTTCCTCTCCTTCTCCTTTTTGCCAACCTTTTCTTTTTTTCTTGCCCTTCTCAACCTCTTAGTAACATGCAACTAACAACTCCTTTACATCCATCTATCATTGCCAAAATGGTTTCTGCTAATGGTGTTGTTTCATAATTTTTTCAATAAGCAAAGACTCCTGAGATTATAATGGAGGCAGAGAGAGAAAATTAAGCAACAAGTAGACAAGAGAGGTATGAGGGTATCTGGAGCACAAGAACTCCCCTAGAAGAAACAGGAACGGTCAGATGTGCATAGAAAGCCCGAGACTAAAGTCCCATGACAATGATAGGGAATCGAAAGAATCATGTAAAAACTAAAAAGCCTCTTAAGATCGATTATAGAAAAGTTTCTAAGTGCTCCTTTCACAAACTACTCCATCCATCCTCTGATCTGCATCATTATACATCTTGTTTTTCAAATGACACATCACAACCAAGTTCTTCTTACAAGATCGAGCCACTGCCGCCTCCTTTTACTCATCCAGAGTGCACATATAGATTAGCATTGTCACAACACACTGATATAACCAAAAATGAAAATTAAAAAACATACATTTAGATACAAGCCCAGGAACACATCCATCATACCTTGCTAGTCTCGTCATCAGAATCTTCGGTGCAACACTTCAAACAGTCGGACACGAGCTCTGCACGAGAAAATCACAAGCTAATTTCAAGGGACACCTCAAGTCATGCACGGGGTCGAAAAACTACACCATTCCACACATTCAGACTAAAAAATTAACAAGTGAAGGAGCCAAGTTATCTCATTGATCATGACCCAATGGAGGGCAACTTTCAGTTCAAAAAACCCAAATCCTAGAATCATCACGCAAAGCTCAGTTTCAGATTTCTCCACATTCGTTTGGTTCAGCCGCCGCCCAGTTACACTCAATCCGACGTAATCCGAAAAGGAGCATCGAATCGCGTCTCGACCCATGAATCGGATCCAAAAATGGGCTCGACCCTCGACGCGAATCGACGCGAATCGACGCGAAAGGGGACACGTACCTTGGTCCTTGACGTACTCGGCGAAGGCGTTGCAGTCGGAGCAGAGGGCGAGGCCCGAGAACCCCAGATCCTCGCACTGCCGGGCGCTCAGCTGCTCCCGCGACGACGCGAGCGAGGCCGACGAGACGATCGCGAGCACCACCAGGCCGTAGCCACGCGCCGCCGACATCGCTGCGAAGCGCATATCCTCCGACGCCGAGTCAACTCGCGCGAGTCAGCCCCTCCTGGACCTTGGCCAATTCTTTTCTATACTCGCCCCCTGCTCAGGGCTCGCTCGTTCTGGAAGAAAGATGGATAGCCGTCCGATCAACTAAATGCAGAAATTCAACTCCAAAATCTATTGTCCTAAGCTTTTAAGTAGACTCCAAAAATTATCGATATTGAAAATATTTTGTGTTAACTATTTTGAGGAATATAAGTAATTATTTTAAAATAAAATAATTTTCAAATTATTTATTTTTTGCAAAATAAACGGAATAATTCCCTCTAACGGGAAGAAGAGCTTGTAATCATACTTTGTTTTCTCTAATTTATTTCAATGTTCATACATTTTGTAGTAAGTAAATTGTCCAAAATAATTTAATATTTATTTTATGCATGTAATTCCTGTGTACTACTATATGTGAATTGATTATTCTAGTACTTTTATTATGGAGTGATATGATATACTTTCTTTCGCTTAATACTCTAAACTTTAAGTCTAGTCTCAATTTTACCATAAACCTTTCTTTTTGTAGAATGTCCTCAATTTTAGGTCAAATCCTGACTGTACCCTAAACTTTTTTTTCCCCAATAAAAAACTTCAAACTTTAGATTTGATCTTAATTCTACTCTAAACATTTTTTCTATCTCATACAAACCATTAATTTCTGCTTGAGTCCCAAATCAACTATTATTAATTTTACAATTAAGAGATAGAAAACTCCCAGGTATGAGTTATTTGAGCATCCCCGATCAATTTTTGCAAGTGCAAGCTCTTTGAACGCAAGAGATGGAAGACTTTTGAGCACAAGAAATTGAAAACTAAGCATAAAATCGAAAACCTTTGAGCGAGATGGAACAAAAACTCTTTTAAGAGTAAGAGCAAATAAAGAAAACAAACCTTATTTAAGATCCTAGAAGATGTTTGAATGGAAATTCATTTCTAAAGGACGTTTTCTTGAATTTAAAATTAGAGTAAAAACTTGAGCAATGATGCGAAAATTCCACGTAGGATCATTAAGGGCAATTTTGAACAAAAGGGTTAACGGGACAGATATGAGATTTAAGTAAAAAGTTAAGGATTTTGTATTAAAATTGGATTTTATTTTTTTTGTTGTTGTTGTTGGTGGGTCGTAGTTATATGTATTTTTGGTCCAAGGTGAATTGGAGTTATAGTTTGGGCTTTGTAGGACATTGGGCCTTGCCCATATACAACGCCAGCCTCTTGAATCTTAGACGCTTGAGGCTTGGATCAAATGAATGGTAAACTGATTACTAGACATCTGGTTGCTCGGATTTGAGTTTAGATAAGGAATTATTCTATTAGGTGTTTACTGGCATTCATCAAACATAATAAAATGTCCGATAAGAAATTCAACCTAAGAGGTGAGATAAACTCAGATTGGATATAAAATTGAAAAAATAACTAAAAAATTCATATTTTATCTTTTAACAAAATAATAAAGTGATGTATCGGGTCAATATCGCTTGCTTGAGGACCATCTCTAAAACTACTAATCATCGTCACTTTTGACCATCACACAATTGCTATTGCGTCCAACCATGTCGATCATGAGTGTTCGTGTTGTGACAACAAGGTGAAAAAGGGCCTAAAGACGATTGTCGCCCTCGGTTTCCATGGATCATTTTTGCCATCCCAGTTGCATACGTCCTTCACGTTGAGCCCAACCCTTCATGCATGACTCAATGGAGTCCAGCCGTATGACCCACATGAAGTGCCTCCTACTGTTCACGAGGTCGTCCCAAAATTAAGTGAATTCGTGTCGGTTGACTTCCAAAGACGGGATTTGAGTCTATGTACAAAAGGGAGCAAAGTCGGAGATGGGATTTTCAAACCGAAGGCAGTCTTAAAGATTTGAGCAGCGTGACGTGGCTGCCGTTGAGCCGCTACCTTTTATCACCGGCCTGTCACTTTACACGCTGTTTGGCTTGACCAGCCAGAGAACCACGGTCCGAAGCAAATTTCTCGGTGTTTCCCGAAGGCGTTCTGGCTCTGAGGCATTGACGTTGGTGGAAAGAAAATCCCTTTTGTCCAAATCAACTGGAGTTGCTCTATGTTCGTCCAACTCAGGTATTGCGTTTTCTCACGCTCGACACGACACGCATGCGCGATCGTTGTTGTCATTTCTTTTCGCATTTGGGGATGGGAAAAAAGTGAAGGATGGGTTGATACTGGTTGAAATTAGAACTTGGGTCTTTGGTGTTGTGACCACGAAACGTCACTCAAGGGAAGGAAATTGATCAGGGTATGCTGCACGCCAGATGCTTGATGAAATTCCCGAGAAGGGTCTTGATGTCTTTGTGACGGAGAGCTTCCTTCCTTGTTTGGTTTACTTTACTCCCCTGTCTTCGTGACAGGAGTTCAACGATGTTTCTGCACTGAGATGATTCTTTTCATTCTCCATACTTGGTTGGAATGATAACCCAAGAGAAGCTATCTATCCCACATGCTCTTTTCACTTATCCCTCACTGAACATTTTCGGGTGTTCCCCTTTTGAACTCCTTTTGCTTTCCTATGGTCTGATATTGTACACTGGAAAGATGTCAATTGAAGTCCATTTTTCCTGTTCTATGTTGTATTTGCAGGTTTGGCATCCATTATGATGGAGAGGAAGAGCATGAAGGTCTTCTATTCCCAAATTAAAAATCGAGGTTTTTATGTTGAACTGGATTCTGGTTGAATCGAAGAAAAAGTTGGTTGATGCTGTGACATGTTGAGGCGATTTCTCAATATCCAATGTATGCCTAAGCATGATGATCGAAATGATGGGACTTGGCCTAATAAATCTCTGCTCCAAACCAAGTCATGTAATTCAGTTCTGTGAGTGATCAGAGCAGTTGATGGGATCTCACCATGATATACATTCTTTTTGTGCTCTCCTCCATCTCCTGCTTTCCAAGAATATGTTTGCCCCCGCCAACAGAGTTTTTGACAAAATGATTGGTTATTGCATTGTGAATTCTTCTGATTTATCCGTTCCAATTTGTGAAGGTCTGAGGAGGTATGGTGCAATTGGAAAAATAGGAGCGGCATGTAGCTTCTTGCTTGATAGTTACCGCAGATATAGAATGATTGATCAATGCATGAGTACGTTTCATTATATGTGCAAATCGCGCATTATGGTATCACATTCATCGTTATCAGCGATGTTGGATTTTTTGGTTGATTTGAATTGTGCTGATGAAGTTATGAGTATTTACAAGTCTATGTGCAAATCATTTGGAAGTCAGTGTCATAGAGCTATATATGAGCATGTCATGGATAGGTTCTTGAAGAGGGGGGACTTTGAAAAAGGTTGGAATTTTCATTGTGCGGTGATTGATGGTGGCGCTGTCCTTGATATCATAGCGTGTAACAAGATCATGAGAGATCTTTGCGAGAGAAGTCAAAACAATTTAGCTCTTCGATATCTGAATATGTTACAGGTAACTGGTCCAGAGCCATCAGTAGCTTCTTTTAGCATTTTGATTAATGGTTTTTGTAAGGAGCGTAGATTGGACAAGGCATTTGAGGTGTGTGAGCTCATGGCCAAGAATGGTGTCGATCCCGATCTTGTAACTTATACTATTCTCATTGGTGGTCTTTTAAAAGCTAAAAAGTTGGATAGGGGTTGTGCTCTTCTCTTAGAGGCATTGAATAAAGGCATTGAGTTCGATGTAGTGACTTATAGTTCAATTATGGATGCATTTTTGAAAATTGGAGATTTGCAAAGGGCTGCTGTGTTGTATAGAAGATGTTTGAAGGTGGGGATCAAACCAAATATGATCACATATGGCATTCTTATCAATGGAATGTGTCTGAATGATCGGATTATGGAGGCATGTGGGATTTTTGGTCATATATTGAAGCTTGGTTATGTGCCTTCTCTCTTGACCTATAGCAGTCTTCTTGGAGGCTTGTGCAAATTTGGATACTTAAGAGATGGTTTCAGGTTGTATGACGATATAATGAAGAGTGGTGGAGAGCCTGATACCATTGTCTGTAATGTGCTGATAAATGGTCTTTGCAAGCAAGGCTTGATGATTGATGCTCTCAGATTCCTTTATCAGAGTGTTGGCTATGGGCTTAATCCGAATGTCTTTATTTTCAACTCCTTGATAAATGGCTGGTGTAAATTAAGATGTATAAGAAATGCTTTAAAGGTGTATAGCCAGATGGGTCGATATGGCGTAAGACCTGATATCGTGACTCAAACCACACTCATAAGCGCGGTCATTGAGTTGGGAAGAGTGGATTATGCTTTGCTGCTTTTTTTCCAATTATTGAAGAAGGGTTTCTCCCCAGACGTTGTAACTTATTGCACTCTTATTGATGGTGCAAGCAAGCAGCATAACTCAACTCTTGGATTTGAAATTTTCAAGATGATGCAGTGGAATGGAGTGATAGCAGACATTGCAATATATAATGTTCTCATTAACATGTTGTTGAAGGAAGCTCGTCTAGGAGATGCTCTACAGCTTTTTGATCAAGTTAAAGAAAGAGGCTTAGAGCCTGATATTGTGACATACAATACCGTGATCTGTGGGTATTGCTCTTTGAGAATGCTGGACGAAGCAGTTCAACTTTATGAGAAGCTTAATTATGGTCGACTAAAACCGAATACCATAACATTTACGATTCTAATTGATGCTTATTGCAAGGAAGGTAAAATGGATGGAGCAATGTCGTTGTTTGGGAAAATGTTGGAAAAAGGTCCGGAACCTAATCTCATCTCTTACAGTTGTCTAATTGATGGGTATTTTAAATCTCAGAACCTTGAGAATGCCTTTGAACTTTATGAGGAGATGCTAAATAGGAAGATTTCTCCAAATATAGTTTGTTATAGCATTCTTATTGACGGTCTTTGTAAAAGGGGACTCATGACGGAAGCATCGCTTGCATTTCACTGTGCTAAAGACAGGCGTTTAGTGCCTGATGTAATAGCATATGCGATTTTGATTCTTGGCTACTGCAAAGTTGGAAATGTAATGGAAGGCCAGATGTGGTATGAACGGATGTTAAGAGACGGGATAGTGCCGGATGATGTCATGAAAACGATGATTGTGGAGCCTTATCTTAAGCGTGATTAGTTCTGAGTAAGGCATCATCCTTTTCCTTTTGACAAGTATTACAGTAGAGTCTCTTATTTTACTTATCTGTGAAGTTGACTGGGTGGGTTCTAAGTGCGATGTAGAATTCACCTTACTCACCATGGACTCATTTTATTGAAAGTCTTATCTGACCCACAGCTGCATTTGTCATTAGAAGATCATTTTGTTTTGCTTTGCATGGGATGCAAGTTAATTGTCTGGAAGATTTCTTGTTTCACTTTAATTGTTTTTGAACTCCCACTTTAAATTGTGTAGTTGTACCTGAAATATAAAATGTTAAACTGAATTGGTTCTCCCCTTTTGAAGATGACAGAATTAAAGTAGAGCATATTCATTGAAATTGATTTTGGTCTCTTTATGTGTTAGAATATTTAAATAATAAATTAAGCCTTCATCTGACAGCTTAAGCTTTTAGAATAGTTGGCAGTAGTCCCACAAAATCTCATATCGTATTAGAGCTGAAGATCCTGAGTTCGAATCTTTCTAGGCCCCATTTGCCTCCCCAATTAAATTTCAATGCTTAGTACTAGGCAAAGGATTAGACTTAACGTGAGGGGGAGTGTTAGAATAGTAAAATAATAGATCATGTCTTTATCCAACAGCTTAAGCTTTTAGAACAATCGGCGGTAGTGTCACAAAATCTCACACCATGTTATTTTGATTGGGCAGATCTCCTTCACAATGTTTGTGCTTGTCATTGTTTGTAGATTTTTCGCTCCAAATACAGCTATAGACCTAGAACATGCATTTTTTGGCTGGTGAGTGTTTTGGTGAAATAGTTGGAAGCTCATATTTTGTGGTTCCAGAGATACCAGCAGGGTGATGGACCAGACATTGATGCATCTAGTACAGGCACTGTGTTTTTTTGGCACTGGCAAGTACTTCCTTTAGATTGATTATCTCATTTTGCCAAGATGCCAATTCTGGCTTTCTGTTTTCTTTTCTTGTTGTTTTGCGTTGCATCTGCTAAGATGGGCGGTATGATATTTATTTAACAGAGCTGGATAAGGAATTGCAAGGGCAGTGATGGGGCAACACGAATATTGAGTGGGATCCTTGGCCAAATCATTGCGGAGAGGGTGGGCATTATCCTTATGCCTTCTAACCATCCAAAAATCCTTGGTTTGGAATCGCTCTCTGAAACCTGGTATTGTTTGAGATGTGTTTCTCTCAACTATCATGCCTCCATGTCGAAACCCAAATTAATGCATCTGACTATATGACAAGAAAATGGAGGCAGATGGTTAGGCAATGACTAGCTCAAGTGTGTTCCTCTACTGGTAGATGGTGCCTAGAAGCATTTTGACTGCATCGCTAATGGGGGAGCAACACCAAAAATTAAGTAGGTGAGCTAAATCTGTGATCTTGTATATATCACATCTTCATTCAGGACTCTGATATTTCTGTTTGGAAGAGATGTTCAGTAACAAACTCGGCTTGGTGCATCAATGTAAACTATTCCTAATAATCTTGTACTGCTTCTGTGAATTCATAAGAGGGTGATGTTGCATTAGGAATAAGAAAAGGTTTGAAACAATAAAATTTTAGCAAATCAACTGGTCATTTACTGTGCCGAGTCTAGACAAATTGTGAAATGTGGGCAAAGCTTCCCTCTCTGGGAGAAAACATCCGATTATGCTCCAGGAACCACACCTATACTGTCAAACTGCTTCAGAAGGCATGCATCATAGTCCTAATCATAATTCACTGTTTCATGTAATGTTTAGTACTGTGCTGCACTTTTACAGCAATGAAATACCCCTTCATCCTGAGTTGGATCGAGGATCTTATAACAGAATTGGTAAAGATGATATTTGAGATGCTATTCAATTTGACCTTGTAGCATGTGCATTTCCTCGCCTGTAAAACACATGCTTCTAGTTCGAGATTGCAATTTATGTGCACATAATTACATTCAAGAAGAAAGCCGACCACTCATTTTTTCGCCAGTAGCTTTACTTTTTTCCTTTTGGCAGACTTGACAATTGAGACTGAGGGTTGAAGCCTCTTCGTCAAAGTAAATTAGGTGGCTCTGTCGTAGGCCGCTTCATTGAAAGAAACTGGTCCCGGTCAGTGATCGAACAGCCTATTTATTTTTTTCGCCTACTTTGTAAAATTGTTCGTTAAACAGTCTTCAGTCCTATTGTATACGGATAATTTTCTATCAGGGGACATGGTAAAATGTGTTCTCTTATTTCCCTCTTTAATTCTATCGTTTTGTATGGAAATCCATGTTCTTCCACAGCACTTTTCAGCCAAAAGGTGAATGTGGAACCCATTGCCCGTTATCCGACCCTCCCCTTTAGGCGAGGTAAGAGTTGGCAGCCGTTGCCGTTGCCTAGGGTGGTGATGATGGTCTCGAGTCTTTCCATGTTAACCGGCGAGGGTCGTGGCTGTTGCCGCCCATGATCCAGAGTTCGGTTCCGACTATTGGCAATCACTACTAGCAAGGGCCATTGCGATTGTTGGTTGCCCCGCATTGTCCCCCTCCTATATCTATGTAGTTTCCCACTTTGTTCAATGCGTTAAATACTCGTTTAAATGATGGGGTAACTACAGGTCATTGGTGTTAATTAGCCACATCAGTAGTTGTGATTAAATTAACTGCAATTCCAAAACGGGTAACTAGTTTGGCTAAAATTAACATGAAAAGTTGAATTTGGGAATTCGACAATTAAATAAATTTGATGAATTGTGTATAAATTAGTTTTAATTAGAAAAATCTTTCATTTCTCGAACTATTGAGAAATAAGTAGACACTTAAATGCTCCAAAGTATTCTTTAACATAACATGATAAGATCTTACTCCCTTCTCATATCAATGAAACATTAGTTTATTATATATATAAAAAAAAAACAATTGGTCACTTAAACAGTTGCAACTCGCTTCGCTTCAATTCGATTATTACAATAACTCGCACATCACGATTGATACAACTTCATTTTGACTCACATGTTATAGGCACTAAACAATCTCATATCAATAATGTAACAATCAACGACCGTATGACCACTTGTATGTTATGAATGCAACATATACTACAGACAAGGTCTAAGAATTCATTGTCTACTAACTGGAGACTCACATAACAAAGGGCATCGCCCTAGATGCAGTTGATATAATTTTCCTATTTGTTGTATGTGAGTGCCATCATCCAAAATCACTTTATACTTGTAGGATACGCCCAATTTGTATCCCACAGGATCTCGCGATCACTTTCAATAAACATTAGTCACAAGCTTTCTTTGAATCCTTTTTTTTTTTTAGCTACGACAACTTTCTTCCCATTTTTGGGTTCGAATCCTGATCGCATCCTTCGACCCTTCATTCCCCTTGGCACATGCCGCTGAACTGAGGTGCTCATGGTGAATTCACTTCATTTCTATTGCAATTCAATGTCCCCTCAATGTAACCCATTGCTTTAGATACCTTATTAATACCATCTCTACGAGACAAATAATCAAAAACATGTCGGTATGAACTTAGGCATTAAACGCACAATATAAAGTGATATTGGACGAGCGCAAATCAATGTACTGCTTAGTCACAAATGTTCATAGCATTGAGCTAAGTCGCAAATCTTGGACAAAGCTAAACATTCCAACCCCACCCCCCCCCCCCCCCCCCCCCCCCCAATTTCCTCACCTCCCCCTACTTCTTGGACACAGCTAAATATTCAATCTCAACGCTATATAATGCATTGCTTCTTGTGAAATTTCTTGAAACTTGGAGGTAGTTCTACGCAAGGGCCAGAGTGGGGATATCGGACGTGGTGCCACAAGGGAATCTATCGCCTTCGCTGCTCGTCTGGCTGCTGCAAGCGACAGAGCTAGAGGTTTGTAGATATTTTATGTTCTCTCTCTTTTCTTCCCTTGGCTAAGAGTAGACACATTCGTTTTATTAATAGAATGCCTATCATTGCTTTACTCTTGTGATGTAGGTTTTCTTCAATTGGCGGGTGGCACCAATGCTCACAGAGTTGCCGGATTAAAGAAACATGGGCTAATCCAAACTAAATATGCTTCTGGTGTTGCCTCTTCTCTCGTTTCTGTTCTTTCTGTGGTTTTCCTTTTCCTTTTTTTCTGTTTATATTTATCCCATCTCTTCTGGTTTTAAGCTAATACCCTTATGTATTACAAGAAAACTTCAAGGATGGGCAATCAACAGTCGGATCGCTCAGGCCTTTGGATATGTTCGGTGCCCAAAAATTATCTATAGTCAGTAGTTTTTGGTCAAATTTGGCTAGAAGGATTAAATTGATAAATTTTCAAAAGGTTTAGGACATAATTAGCATAACTGAAAGATTTACAACTAAATTTGCACAAATATAATAGATTTATGACTTTTTTGTTAATTTTTCATTGTAAGACCTCTTAGTCTTCCTTGAGGGCAATGAGTGCTTTAATGAATTATAAGGTTGTGATCTCCCACCAGCTCCAACCAATATGCTCTTGTTGATTTTTCATTCTTTCTCATTATCTTATTTTAGGGATGTGATCTCCCACCGCATATGCTTAATTAATACTTGCTTGACTTTTCAAATCTTGGCAGTAAAATGAAAGCCCCCTCACGACACATATTGTCTTACGTGGCAAATTGCCAAGAAAATCAATCGCATTGACTCAGCATTTACTTGAAACTTTACAGGTGAGTCTAAAAAGATTCTCAAGATCAATTTTAGACTACAAAAGTTAGATCTAAACGTTGCGGGTTTATTCTAATTCTTCTTCTATATTTGGGTGGGTTGGTGCTGTTTCGATTTTCAAATATGAATTCGAACTGACTTGGATCGAGGGTTTCTTGCTTTATCTAATTATTCTTTTTTTAAAAATATTTAATTCAATGAAGGATAAAATACCGATATTTTCTTGAAAAGTCTCTCTGTTAAGTAAGTCTCTAAGTACTCGGTATCCAATTACAATTCAATGGAAAATTGGGTTGCCACTGCACTACTAACAAGTTTCCGTCACCACTTACTGAACAGCATATGATTAATTAATAATGATGTGATCACTGCATAATTAATATAGTCGAGACTATGAATAATGTATATACTATTTAGCTTCTTAAAAGCTCGATCATCAAGCTATGAAGCTCATCATCAAGCTGTGAAGCTCATCATCTTGTTGCAAAACGTCATCTAAATGCATGTACTCTTCACCGGACTTTTGACCAGACTTCTACCAGACTTTTATTAAACACGAAATTTTAAAATTTTGTCAAATATATAAAATATAGGATCGAGAACTTAAAAATTATTTTAATTTTATTAGAGGCGACCTTTTGTTTTATTATAAGATATCGAAACCCAATGGCCCGAATTAAAAAGTGGGTAGATACTTATGATGGCGAGAGTCGAAGTCCTAGTTAATAAGATAATGACTTGGGATGCACATCGTATATAAAAATAAATATAAAAATATTATAGAGAGAAATCTCCGAGGTTATTAATGGATGAAATTTGTCAACAAGTGATTTTCTCGTAAGTAATGACCGGCAATTACGGTCCAATATCATATTTTGGAAAGTTCAGCCATAGAAAGCGTCTGGTCTTGTCCTTTTCCTATCAACTTTTAATAAGAAAAAATTGTCATGCACAGAAGTGCCATCCCCAATATACTTGGTATAAAAAATCGACAAGTATTGAAATATGTCTCAAATTTCAGCCGTTCAATAAAATCAGACTCATGGGAATATGTGAACTTGACCACAAACTGCGCGTGCTCTGAGCAGACGAAATAATTATTCAGTTTTAGAAATTCTTCTCATGGCTGAACATGCAGCATTAAATGAAGAACATCTTTTCTTCATTTGGTCATTGATCTTCTTGACTTTTTGCTCCATATACGTTGCTTTCTCCCCTTCCCTTCTTTCGTCTCCGTTAAAAATTGAAGAAAAAGCCGATGTGCAAGAACGTCATAATTTTATTCCCCTCCCCATTTCCTTTGTCTTGTCTTTAATCTGAAGAAGACTTCCTCGTGTTGCAGTAAATGATAGAGACTCTTTTGTAGTATAAAAGAGAGAGACGTCCAATAGAGAAGGAGCGCGCCAAGTTCCCTCGGTGATCGAAAGAGCGCTGAAGTCCTTGGTGACCGAGAGGAGAGAGAATTCTGAGACTGCACAAAAGAGTGTGCAAAGAGTTCTTCCGGTGAGGATTTTCTCATTATAATTACACCCGAGTGATTTTAACTAGATAAATTCTTGTGAATTCCAAATTCCTCGATTGAGATTTCATTAAAAATTATAAAAGGCTAAATACCGTGTGAGTTATAATTGGGGATTGAGAAATACTAATTGAGTGTTTGAGTGCTCGAATGATTGTAAAATCCGATGTATCACCTGTTTTCTACAGTGGAATTCCCTGCTGCTCTTCCCATGGATATAAGTTCCAATATTTAGACTGAATCACATAAATCTGATGTTTGATTCACTTTCCTTCCTTCTGACTATTTACCGATTCGCCCGCTGGGCCCTCCATATTCTGTAACAATAGAGAAAGGAGAAGACCGGACTTTTTCTTACTCCCACGGAAAGAGTGACACTTTTTCAAACTCTAGAATCCTAGATTAATCTTTCGGAGATTATTTGAAAGGTAATAGCAGCTCATTTTGTCACAAGTGGTCCAGTCTCTAGCTCAGAATAACTCGTTTTCTTGATGAGTAGTGAAGAAAGATTAAAGAAAAATATGTCAAGTTTACGTTACCAACTTTCATAAAATAAGTTTTGGAACATTTCCTTATTTGAATGATGGACTCAAATGAATAATGCATTTGGAAAATGGAACGAGCACTGCACGAGGCTTCGTCAGACGGGGAATTGTCATTGGTTCGTCTCATGCAAGTGGTTCGGACCAGCTGGCGTCAACTCCATGACTTGAACTTAGCCCATAACATTTGACCACAGGAAAAAAAAAAAACTAAAAGCGAAAAGACCCATCTTGCTTCTCCTTATATACCCGCAGCAACCCATCAAATTTAATCATCAAGAAAATTACATGCATAGGAAGAGAGTTGAAGGAAGAACCATGGTCATCCATGAGCTTCTCTTGAAAGTTGTGGTGCTTGGGGCTTTATTGGGTCCATTCCACCATCACATAGCAGAAGCTGATGATTTACTGACGAAGCTTGGATGCCGAAGGTCCTGCGGACAACTTGTGATTCCATATCCCTTTGGATCGAGCGACAGTAGTTCTGACTGCCGCATCGATCGCCCATCTTTTACTGTCTATTGTGACGACTCTACCAAACCTCCGGTACCTTATCTCTATAATAGAAGTTCTAACTTGCAAATACGCAACATTTCTGTCGAGGGCCACGAGATGCGATTAACTGTCCGGATCGGTCGAGATTGCTATAACGCTTCCGGGTATGATGGCTCTTCGAGCAATTACCCATGGATTTACCAACCTGAATTCCCCTTATCCAGCACCAAGAACAAGTTCACTGCCGTTGGTTGCGACACGTTAGCCGCCTTCCAGGACCGCCGTGGGGAGTACTCTTTCGGATGTATGTCTTTGTGTGGCAAGGATTCGGAGATCAACAATGGGTCGTGTAGCGGTATCGGTTGCTGCGAGACGAGCATCCCAAGGAACACCTTCAGCTACAACATCTCGATTTGGAGCTTTTCCAATCATTCCGACCTCCTGGATTTCAATCCTTGCAGCTATGCCTTCGTTGCAGAAATCGGATCCTACAACTTCTCGGTTGATGACCTTAAGCTGCTTAAATTTAAAGATCCCCCTCTAGTTGTTGACTGGGCAATAGGGAGTCAAACATGTGAGGATGCCAAGAAGAACGACACAAGCTACATGTGCACCGAGAACACAAATTGCACTGACGCCCAAAACGGATCTGGGTACAAGTGCACTTGCTTAGAAGGTTACCGAGGCAATCCTTATCTCGAGGATGGTTGTCATGGTACGTTGATAACATCGACATTCTCTAACTTGTCCTTTCTATTAATAAGATCTGCGAAGATAGATACATTTGATGTGAGTGTTTAATTTATGTAGATATTGATGAATGTGCGGATCCAACGTTAAACCGGTGTGAGGGAAAGTGCCATAATATTGAGGGTAGTTATACATGTTCATGCCCAAAGGGTTATCACGGTGATGGCAAGAAGCGGGGTGGAGGTGGACAAGGATGCATTGCTAATCCATCACATTTGATGAAGATTTTGGTTGGTAAGTTCTTTCATTTTACTTGGACTTCCCTACTTAGAAAAATATTCTATTATCCTAGCTGATTTTGAGAATTTATACTTTAATCTGTCCGTGGTTTAGGAGGAAATTAACTATTTACATCACGATTGAGCTCTTTTGAGATTCAAAAGTAGATTAATTTCACTCTTGTCAATGTCCGAATTCTTTGAGCATTTTTTGACTTGATGACCTTGGGCCTTGGGTAACTTTGAATACATCTTCCATCTATTGAGGTCAACTTGCGAATGCTGATATTGGTAGCGTATGACTTGTGGTTGCGTGATCTTCATTGCCCGCTTATAGCGCTAAGTCGCAAGGTAGTTGGATTAAATTAGTCATAACATTGACCTGAAAAACCACACGTGACAAAATTGCCGTTTCTATATATATGTATGTATGTATAGAAGACTTGGTGCATGTCAACGATTTGTTCAGCAGGCCTTCTTTATCATATCGTATTTTTTAATTATGAGCAGTGCTAATATAACAGGTACTGTAATTGCTTCAAAGTGATGGTGTATTCAGAACTGCCACCACAATTTCAAGAAAAATTGGCCACCGAATGTTTACAGTCTGTTCAACTGCTTTTTACAAAGAAAATTAGACAATTCCTTGAGAAGGAAATGAAAAGTAAAAGCTATTCTTTGTTCTTCCTGACTGCATCTCTTGAATTTCAATCTTCATCTCATCTTTCCTCTATGAACAATCTTGCATTGTAATTAGTTTTTTGTTTGTACTCAATTTTGCATTTTGTTCAAAACCTCATAAAATAAAAAATTTCTCGTTACAGTGTTGTGCTAATTTAGTTATAAACCTTTTGATTTAGTGTCAATTTAGTCATTCCGGCTAATTTTGATTGGATTTGGTGATGTGGACGCCGGCTGGTGTATGTGGTACTACCGGCATTTACGTAGATAATTTTTAATAATATTTTTTTAACTATTTTTCTTATTTTTTCTGAATTTTTTTCTTTTTTCTTTACTTCTTTCTTGGGAAAATTCTAAAAAGGGACCCGAAGTGCCCTCTTTCTCTCAAATAAGGACCGAAGTGGACATTGTTTCAAATGAGGACCTAAAGTGCCATTACTTTTTCAAATAAGGGCTTAAAGTTGATGTTGTTTCAAATGAGGACTGAAGTAATTATGTTTATTTCAAATAAGAGCTTGAAGTGGTTATGTCCGTTGCAAATAAGAACTTAACTTTCCGACGGTCAAGGGTATTTTCGTGATTTGTCATTTTTCCTTTTTTTTTTTTTTCTGGTTCTTCTTCTTCCTCTTCGCGGTGGTGCCCAGCCATCGGCAATGCCCACAAGAGGGCTAGGGCGATGGTCGCCCTCGCCAGCGAGGGCCACAGGCAAGGGATGGCCTCGCCTAGGTAAGGCGACCCTCACCCAGGGGCCATCTGCGAGGTCGGCCCTCGCGACCCTAGGTGAGACCGATTTGGCAAGGGTGGCCTCGCCCACGGTCAGCGAGGGCTGAGTGACCAATGAAGAGAAAGAAGAAGAATCAGAAAGAAAAAAAAAAGGGTAAGAAAAAAAGGAAGAAAATGGGGGGGGGGGAATGCCAAACGACGAAAATACCCTTGATTAGTCGGAAAATTTAGCCAGTGAGCGACCGGCGAGGTTGGGTCCTTATTTGAAACGACCAAAACCACTTCAGGCCTTTATTTGAAACAACTAAAATCACTTTAGGTTCTTATTTGAAATAAAGTCCACTTCGGATCTTTATTTGAGAAAAAGATGGCACTTCAGATCCCTTTTTGGAATTTTCCCTTCTTTCTTCTTTATTTTGCTGGTGACTGGCACCGGCCATGGCTAGGCAGGCTAGCCTCGCCTGGGCGAGGGTTGCCGTTGCCCGCTAAAGGCAAGGGCCCATATTTAGTACCTGCAGCTTGACCTTGGTGATGCTCTTGCCGATCATGGCTACCATGATCCGCACGGTTGCACGCTGATCCGTGCACCTTTAGGGTCGGCGAGGTTTCAACTACATAGCTACCATGTACGTCTCGTGCAATCTAGTGGACGATATGACGGTGGATTTTGGCAAAAGCGTGATCTTGACTTCGGTTGCCTTTGAGTTTGCAAATAAACCTTGAAATTCTTCGACTTCTTCCGCTTCTTTTGATGCTGGTATGGGAATAAATCTTGGAGACGGCAATGGCTTGTCATCATTGTATCGGCTTCTTAAACTGGCTGAGTTCGGCGTCCGATGACTGAATCATCACTCGGCCGTGTGGATGGCCGTACCTTGACCCACCTTCAAGCTATTCAAGCAAATGCTGCAACCACTTTGCAACATATACAAAGCACTCTTGTGCTCCCCTTGGCCTCGCCCAGATTTGACAAGGGGAGCCCTCGCCAGGGCTCACCCTTGCCTAGCCGGGCCTTGCTTGTGGCTGGCGACGGTGTGTTAGGGGAGGCTAGCCCGCCCGTCCATGGTCGGTAGCTGGTCACTAGAAAAAGTAAGAAGAAAGGAACCAAAAAAAAAAAAAAAAGAAAAAAAAAAGAATAAAAAAATATCAGAAAAATAATAAAAAATTGAAAAAAAATTAAAATATTACTAAAAAGTATTCATGTAAGCACCGACGGTGCCACATAGGTTAGTTGGCATCTACATTGGCAAAATCTAATCAAAATTAGTCGTAATGACTGAATTAATACTATGTCAAAATGTTTAGAATTAAATTGGTACTGGTGCAATAGGCTTAAGACTTTTTTGACACTTTTCCCTTTATCCTTGTTAAATGGTGAAATGTCTATACTCCATAAAATGATATTTGTATCATTCACTTCATTACCATAAAATGTAGCAATAATCATCAATGAAAATAGACATTTTACAAAGTTTTGCAATATTCACATTTTTTGACAATTTTTATAGTATGTTGCACTCACCTATGATAAAACGTCCTCAATGGTAGTGCAACATTTAAAAATCTAAAACATAGTGCATTTTTTGACATTCTTTGTACGTAATTACTATGAAACGTCATAAGTCTTTATAAAATATAGCAAAACAGAGAAAAACATATCTTGTGTTGTTTTTTCTTTCGTTTTACGAGCTACATTCATCAAAGTTAAGTTGAAAATGTACTAATAATTTCTTTTCGTTAGTTGATGTACTGGTGACCAACTAAAACAGCCAGATCTTAAGCCAAATAAGAGGCTCTACATGAAAAGGCGAAAATGATCTAGTAAAAAGAATTTCATAAAGAGGAATAGAAAGCCATGTAAAAAGGAAGATGAAAATAGGTATGTGCTCTCGAAGGAGAATGACAATACAAATGCCAAAAGTTGTGTACGATATTCATTTAGTGTAAATTTTTTTTTTTTTTGGATTACTTAAGTGCTACTTTGATCACTTAGGGCCTGTTTGGTAATGTATTAAATAGTACCTGATTCTATTCTTTTGTTTCTTGGAACAAAAAAAAGAACAAAAATCCTTTCAGCAACATTTTTGTTTTCGGGAGCAAATTTGTTCTTGGAAGCAATAGAATCAAGAAGTAAAGAAAAATTACTTCTTTATTCTTGGGAATAACTTTAAAATTAAGCTCAAATCATTTCTTGGCCAGACGAGAGCCGATGAGGTCTCTGGCCCTCGTTGAGGTCATCGCTATGGTGGGCGACCGATTAGAGGAAGAAGAAGAGAAGGAAAAAGAAAAAAATAGAAAAAAGAAAAAAAAGGTAATAAAATTATTAAAAAATTAAAAGAAGTTTTAAGTTACAAAAAAATTGGAGAGTCATACCAAACGCATTTTTATTCTAGGAGTAAAATTTTTGAATAGTTATCAAATGTCTTTAAATGCTTAGAAACTCATCTATAGAACAGAATCAGAAAAAACTATTTCCGAGCATAAATTGTTTTCAGGAATATAATAATTACCAAACGCATCCTTAAGTGCCATTATCACTAGAAATTTGATGCGGCCATATTTTTTTATTAATCTCTCCATCTGAAGTGACTCGTCAACATGCCTAGTCAACACATATAGCCCAAAACGTCATTGTCTATGTGTTTTGCCCCAAAATATAGACCATAAATTGCATTTTGCAAGGAAATTCCCAAATTAAAAACATAAATCGACCACAACCCCATATCAAAACCTTTTCGATTGGGCCCTCAATATCGATGGAAATATGTTACTTTTTGTAATCAAGTTGGAAAAAGAAGCTCCTGGAAGTATGGACAAAGCGATGGGGTAATGAAAGAGCTTGAGGCACTTCACAGTCCCTGGACGAGAAGCAGGGCAGAGCAGAGGACTTACGTGCGGCAGTGGATATGGCCCTGATGCCGCGATCGTTGGTCACAAACGACGATCAAACTAGATAGCTGATGTCCTAGAGGCGTCAATGATGGTGGTCAGCGCCAACGAAGAAGGATGGAGCAAATGCAAAGCACCTTAGTTGCTCTGATCAGAAAAAGAGAGCAGAATAGAGGCGCAATCGGCGAGATTTGGAGGCGGTGGACAGCTTGATCAACGATGGCTGTGACATTCAGAAAGTGATGGAGAAAGATTGCCAATGATCAAACTTCTCAAACTCCTCGAGGGAGGAATTTTTTTTCCCATGAAGTTAGTGGTTCATATTTTGAAACTCTTTATTGTGGTTCTCTCGATTGCAAATCTTGTGATCAGTGATGAAAAGCAAGTAATGGTGGGTGTTGATGTGAAATATCAAGTGGAGGGGCGACCTAGATGGCAGTGAAGTTGTTGGGGTCGGAGATGATGGCTTGCTTCAAGGCTTGGAGGGCAACCTAGGCGTCGTGGAAGGGTCGATGGCGGATCTCTCACCGTGGTCATTGAACTCATCAAGGTAGTGGAGGAGGTGGCGGTGCTGGACGTGGTGGGTGGTGGCTTCATGGGCAAAGGTGGAGAAGATGGGGAAGGAGAAAAAGATGTAAAATGAATTTTGGAGGAACAATGTTGTTTTACAAAACTATCACTCCACGTCAATTTTTTTTTTCTTTTTTTTATAGGCACATCAGGTAAAACTTTTAATTATAAAAGTCACATAATTTTTCTGACCGAAATTTCTTATTGGAGACACTTAAAGTGATTGTTTTTTCTCTTAAGTGAGTCGATGAAAACTTTTTGCACTAAGGTGGGCGCTACCTTACACAATTTTGGACACTTCTAGGAACTTTCTCCCGTACTTTCGAATTGACTAAGTCTTTTCTCAAGTTGGCTAAACAAAACTTAAGCTGGATGGAGAATGATGGTCCTATCACGGAAGCATTGTTGAGTAATTCTATTGTCAGGAATGGCAAAACAAATTTAGAACTAAATCATGAAATATGTGTCATCATTGAGCAATTAAACAATGCAAGGTTCATGGTAAGCCACACCATGAAAATATGAAGGGATCTTACCAATATTCTTTTCTCATTAACCGTAAAAACTTTGTATAGGAATTGATCAAATTCTGACTTAAATTTTCAAACTTGCCAATATAAAGCACTAACTTCAACAGTTATCTCAAATCTGGCATGCCATTAGCTTGAAATATTTACAAAATTTTAGTATGCCGATATTGTCTATTACTTATGACACTTCTTTCACTCTTTACTCTTTAGGTCATTTCTACCTTCTTACAATCATTAATTACGTTTATTGAGTTTTTAAGACTTGATATTGTCGTGAGGCGTGAAAAAGTAATAGTTAAATCCGCAAGAAATGATTGTGTGATAATTTTTAATTTACTGTTAGAATAACAATCTATTCTCGATTACAAAAATCAAATAACAAATAATTATAAATTGTTGTGGAGCTCACTTTTTTAAGAATTTATAACTCACAATAAACTATTATTCTCACAATAACTCAAGGAATGTTATGCTATCAAAACTGTAAATCCGCATACTTGCAAGGACATTGATGAAATAAAAAGAACTTGCTCCACATGAAGCATGAAGTGGATATGGAACATCTTTTTAGTTTCTAAACGAACAATATCTATCACGATATTATTTAGATAGCTTACTGATTACTAGTGACACGACAACAATTTTCCAAGGTGACGATACAAGTAAAAGTGGAAGATATAAGCAGCCTTCGCACCAAATATTAATCAATTTTAAAATTTCCTCAAAGGTACTAGTCCTTGCCATTTTCTTGTCACCAGAAGTGATCCGGCTGGATATGGAGATGGGACTTATACTTGAGTTATTTAAACTCATCCATAGTTTCATGAAAAAGGCTGTAAATGACGTGAATTTGGTTGCGTAAGACCTAGAAAACTGCAAGCAAGTTATACAATAGGACCATGGGAAAAGAAAAAGTATTCTTGTAGTTAGTTTGATTTTATAATTTTTTAACTTCTTCCACGTGAAATTAAACCTGTAGAACTGGTGATCTTTTTTGTAGACCAGGACAATTGTGCTTTTGTTCATTTTTTGTAGATTAGCTTAACCAAATCCATTTTCCTAATTCAGGCTCAAATAATACCAAAACTACTAAGTTTTTTGAGGGAACCTCACGATATAATTCTAAATGCGTGGCCACTTTTACGTTGTGCAATGAGTCCATGTGCAGTTAATCATGTGGTTAATTATTCTGAAAACGGGTGTTGTATACAGGTATTGCCGTGGGCATAATAGTGCTACTTTTCAGCATAGGCTTTCTCTATTTCGGATACAAGAAAAGGAAGCTCATCAAGCTCAAAGAACAATACTTCAAGCAAAATGGTGGCTTACTTTTGCAACAACAATTACAAGAATGTGATAGAACCACAAAAGCTGCTAAATTGTTTAGCGCTGAAGAGCTAGAGAAGGCCACCAACAATTATGATGAGAGAAGAATAATTGGCCAAGGAGGGCATGGTACTGTTTACAAAGGGCTGTTGCCAAATAATATGGTAGTTGCGATTAAGAAGTCCAAGTTCGTGGATCAGAGCCAAATTGAAGAGTTCATCAATGAAGTCATTGTGCTTTCTCAAATTAATAATCGTAACGTGGTCAAGCTTTTGGGATGTTGTTTGGAAACCGAGGTGCCTTTATTGGTGTATGAGTTCATCGACAATGGAACTCTCTTCGACCACCTCCACAACCCAAACAAATCATCGAAGTTGTCTTGGGAGACTCGATTGAGAATTTCTTTAGAAACTGCTGGAGTCCTATCATACTTGCACTACACGGCTTCCACTCCCATAATCCATCGAGATGTCAAGTCAGCAAATATCCTTTTGGATGCTAACTATACGGCCAAAGTATCTGACTTTGGAGCGTCAAGACTAGTCCCACTTGATCAAAAACAATTGTCCACTATGGTTCAAGGAACATTGGGATATTTAGACCCTGAATACTTCCACACAAGCCAATTGACAGAAAAGAGTGATGTTTATAGCTTTGGGGTTGTGCTAGTTGAGCTATTGACAGGGAAGAAGGCGCTTTCTTTTGACCGACCAGAAGAAGAGCGGAGCTTGGCAGCGTACTTTCTTTCATCAGTAAAAAATGACAAATTGTTTCAGATTGTTGAGGAAGTTATTGCCAATGAAGAAAACAATGAGCAGGTGAGGGAAGTTGCCAATCTTGCCAAGAGATGCTTGAAAATAAAAGGAGAGGAGAGGCCGACCATGAAGGAAGTAACAATGGAATTGGAGGGACTTAGAGCAATGGTTAATCATCTATGGGTCAGTGGTATCGATGTGAATCCAGAAGAAACATTTCATTTGCTGGAAGAGAAGACTGAAGTGTACATGGATAGTATTGGGACCACGAGCACTGGGTACACAGATAGCATGAAAAATCATGTCACGCCGCTAGTTAGTAGTGGGAGATGACAATAATTATGTTTTTGATACATGTTTGGGTATGTTGTGATGAATGTTATGGTTGCACTAGATCTCCATCGACTGCACTAGTCTTTCGGTTCTTTCACGTCGGAACTAGTTCATCAAACGGTTTCTATGTGTGAAAGAGAACTCTTGAAAAGTCTAGCCTTATAATAAAGTCAGTGCAGTGGTTCAATAAGTGTTTCTGTGAATGCAGGATGATTTAGCTTTAGAAAGTTCGATGTAAATATGGTTTCCTCCTTCTACCGCTTCTTGGTGGTGCTTTTAAGATTTGGGAGCTATATTGTCTTTTGAGTGTACCGAAGTTAAAATGACATGGAAGTGCAGATTTCTGTTTGATCGCCAATGTGGTATGTCAAACTTGAATGGATCTTTTTTCCCAGGTAATTCCACGGTCTAGCCTGACCGTCATACAATGAAACTTTTCTTTTCCGAAGTTCCTCTCCCGCCGTGTTCAATGGTGGACTAACAATAGGACCTCTGTCTCGAAGCAACAACCGATTAGGTTAACCACATTGCTGATTAATTTGGGAGAGGATGATCAGCTCGTTGATGAATACTTCGACCTGACTTCGGTCCAAAATCTTGGCCTTCTTGATGGGGACAACCGTGTTGTTTGGTAAGATCCCTTGACATACTGTTCCTTGGCCTCCCTGGCCTATGTTAGTGGTCCGTGGCCCTCTTGAGCTCTTCATCGGTGAAGAGTCTCGCCGATTCAACGGAGCCTTCGTGCTCAGAAACAAGTCTCTGCAACATGAGGCGGCCCCCATTTTCTAGGAAGAACTTCTCTCTGTCTGCTGATTTTTCTTTGTCTAAGCCCCCAATATAACCAGGAAACACCCAAAAGAATCAGCAGGAAGCTTATGCTCACGCCTAGGAAAAGACTTTACGTTCGGTACACAAACAAATCAGTTGTCACCGCCCTACATAAGGTTCATACACCCCAGATATGAAAAAAGAAATGAAATATATTTGGGATAGAAGTATGCTTAACTTCCTTTTTCATTACTCAAACGGTCTTGTGTTAATTAACTTCTCTGTCCTATTTTCTTTTTTTTTTCTCGATCGACTTGAAGCTTTTTCTTTTAGACAAACCTTAATAATAGTGAATCAAACCTAAGAGTGTGTTTGTTTGGGGAAAAATTTCATGAAAAAGGAAATAATTTTCACGAAAATGGTTGATTTTTCTTTGTTAGGTGATTTGTGATCGAAAATTTTTTCTGATGTTTGGATCTCATTTGAAAATTGATTTTAATCTCATGTTTTTTTATTATGCAAAAACGATTATTTCTTAAAATATATATATATATATATATATATATTTATATTTACATTTATTTTCTTTCTCTTTCATTTCTCGTCTTTCACTAGTCGCTGAGCTTCAGCAATGGCTACAACAGGCCACTAGCGCTGTCGCCAAGGCCCAATGAGAGTTGACTTGGCTGACCTTGAGCAAGGTGCTGGCAGTGAATCCACTTCATTTCTATTGCAATTCAATATCCTCTTAATGCAACTTAATGCTTTTGATGCCTAATTAACACCATCTCTATCAGAAAAATAATATGTATTGGCATGAAATCTTTATGTAGCCTTGGGTGAGGTGCTGACAGTAAATCCACTTCATTTCTATTGCAATTCGATATCCTCTTAATGCAACTTAATGCTTTTGATACCCAATTAACATCATCAGGCAAATAATTAGTAGCATATCGGTATGAACTCATGCATTAAACGCACAATATAAAGTGATATTGGACGATGGCAAACCAATGAACTACTAAGTCACAAATGTTGGTAACATTGAGCTAAGTAAAAAATTCCTCATCCATTTCCGCATTTTTCTCATCTCCCCCTACTTCTTGGACACAGCTAAATCTTCACCCTCAACGCTATATAAATGCATTGCCATTTGTGAAATTTCTTGAAACTTGAAAGTAGTTCCGCTTCAGGGCCTGCGTAGGTGAAATCGGGCTTTTAGGGCGTTCTATCTTGCTCCAAATACAGGCCCGCTATGTAGCTCAATCCGACCGCCAAATTCTGCTGCAGCGGAACTCCCCTTCTTCCTACGGTGTTCGTTTTGGACATGGCTTGGAGCTGCTTCTCATGTACTGCTTCAATTCCTCTGCAGCCCCAAGGTTTTTATTTTTATTTTTTTAAATATTTCTTCCTTCTCCACCATCTTCATTCCAACGCACCCACTTCTCTTGATGGTGCATCTGACGACATGTTTCATGTGCTATGACGACAGTGAATTTCGGACCCAAGAGTAGCCAGCAATGCCTCCAGGACTTCAGAAACATGGTGAAATCGCTCGGGATCCACTCGATCAGGTCTTCTCCTGTCGATTCTCTCAGGAATGGAAGCTGGGTCAAGCTTATTTGCGGTGCTAGTTTCGAGGTGATTGAGATTTCGAACCTCAAAATTCTTGGTTTTTGTGCTTCCTTGTTTGGCTTCCTGAGCATGTCGGTTCTTGTCTGTTTCTAGGATGTAGGTGACATAAGGAATCTTTCTCTGGTTTACACTTTGGCTGGAGGTTAATTATCTTCAAGGCCCTTTCGTTTGTTTTTGAAATTGTTTTCTATTGTCACTTTGTGACGGTGAAATATTTTTGAATGGGTATCTGGAAATCATGTGCAGTGGACTGCATTGACTGTGCTGCCGTTGAATCAGTGGTGAATGCAGTGAACCAGGGGATTGAGGCGGCGAGAGAAATCGTGGAGGTTGGGAGTGTTGAATCTTGCGGAAACGTGGTACAAATATAATTTACAAAATATAACTTTCACTATTACAGTATTTTCTCACACGACATACAATACTCAGACAACTCTACATAATTTCTCTCGCTCACGTGCATACATAACACACTCTACTCAGCACACTCTCAAGACCCCTACACACACACCCACACACCCCCTTGGACTTCTTACTCATACACTCTTAGTTGGACACACAAATGAGGAGCAAGTTGCTCCTATTTATAGGATGGAAAGTTGGTTACTTTCCTAACTTTCTACACTATTCTAGAAGTATTATTATTATTTTATTATAGCCTCACAACTAGATTTCTTTGGAGAAGTCTAGAAGTGGCGCAGCTAATGGATTTTGCTAGAACATTCTGGAGAAGGGAGAGATCTAGAGAAATCCAGAGAGAGAGAAATCTGGAGGAGTAAAGAGAGATATGGAGAACTCTAGAGAGAGAGATCTAGAGAACTCCAAGAGAGAGAGGCGGTGATCTTCAACACTCCCCCTCACCGACTACTCTCTCTTGATATAGTAGCCGTGTCGATATTGCTTTTGGACTCTTCAACTGTCTTCCTCCATTCAACATATTGCGAAGCTTCTTCGTACGTGGATGGCTTTATGGCTCCATCTTCAATTGCTTCTCTTGTTGAGACTTTCCTTTGAGTTTTGTGATCCTTGAATTTTCGCAATGCCAATTCATTCTGCCCTTTAGTCTCATTTTCCTTCTTCTCTCTCAATTCGGTCTTCGTATTCGTCATATCTGCTATAAGAATTGTGAGATTGGAACTCATTCGATCAAGCCTCTCATTTGTGACTTTCATTTCATGCTTCAACCGATTCAATCCCATCCGAAGCACTTCAATGTAGACCTCTTGATCATTTTCCTCATAAAATTTCTTCTCCTCGATCTTATTCCACTGATCCTTACACCACGGGATGTAGGGTGTAGATGGCCTCCTTTTCTCAAAGAAAACTTTCTTGTTCTCCTTCATTTGTTCGTTGTCTCTTCCGATATGATTAATTCGGAACGTCATAGTGGGCTTAAGGTTCTGAAGCTTCTGTAGCTTCTTGAACTGACATCGGAATTTCTCTAGCTCCCTTTCTTTTGCCTTAAGCTCTCGATCCTTCTGCCTTATCATCTCATCCCTTTTCTTCAACATATTCTCCATTTTTGCATTCTTAACTTTTAGCTTCTTTATCATCTCCTGCATCTCTTGCAATTTCTTTTCACGACTGCTTGTTGGCATTGTTAGTTGCTTCTTCGAGTTCTCCCTTGGCTTGCTCTTATTCGGGGTTGTGATAGAACCTGTTGAATTATCCAACTCAATTATACAAGCGGTTGCAAGCTCTTCTCGTTCCTTCACTGCAATAGGCACTTGAAAGTCCCATTCTTCTTCACTTTCAATCTCCTTCTTGCAAGAAGTGACGACATTTCGTTCTTCCCGCCTGTACCAACAAAATCTGGCAATATGTCCTACCTTGCCACAAACGTAGCACCGTTTGCTACGCCTTTTGTTGCTCTTATCTTCATCATCTTCGTCGTCACGATCTTGACGAGCTCCCCCTGGCTGATAACCCTTCTCTTCTGGTTGCCTCCGCCAATCTCCATGATTTTTCCATAGTTTGCCATCTCTTGCACCTGCTCTATTTCTATTTTGGCCTTTGAACCCTCTTTTATTACTAAAGAGGGCACTTTCATCCTCCTTAATTGAGACCTTAGAAATTTGTTTATCTAAGGCTTCTTGGTTGGCCAATATATTCTCCAACTCTGTTAGAGTTGGCTCATTTGCCCATCCACGAGTGGCCGTAACAATACCATTATATTCCGGCCTTAACCCGTGAATTATTATTCTTCTCATTCTTGTCTCGGAGATGGCATTCTCAGGATCTAATTTTGAAATTTCTTCGCAAATAGATTTAACTTTAGAAAAGTATTGACTCACCGTCATATTTTGTTGCGAGATTGAGAGGAGCTCGTTCTCCAGGCATTGTAACTTGGCATCGTTTGTCCTTGCAAACAGCGTCGCCAAGTTATCCCAGGCCTCCTTCGGGGTCTTTGCACTCTTTATGTGTTGCAATAATCCATCTTCAACAGTCACGGCAAGAACGTAAAGAGCCTTACCTGATTTGACGTTCCACTTTCTCAAATCACTATCATTTGTGGGTGGTGAGGTGTTGTTGCCGCCAACGATATCCCATAAATCTTGTCCAAGCAAATAATACCACATGCGGGTACTCCAATTATTATAGTTGAAGTTGTTGAGCTTCTCCATGCCGTTCACATAACTCGAGAAATCCGCCATCGTGACTTGAGTATAATGCCCCGCACTATACCAAGTAAGCCTGGTCCCGGACCAACCAACTTCACAATCCCAGATTGTGCACTTGCAGAACTTCGACGTCCTTCGCTTCTTCGCTCCTTGGCTTGACGATCCCTGACCGCCTATTCACTTACAATGGTCCCCGACCACTATCTTCACACGGCCTCCGACAACCTGCTCTGATACCAATTGTTGAATCTTGCGGAAACGTGGTACAAATATAATTTACAAAATATAACTTTCACTATTACAGTATTTTCTCACACGACATACAATACTCAGACAACTCTACACAATTTCTCTCGCTCACGTGCATACATAGCACACTCTACTCAACACACTCTCAAGACCCCTACACACACACCCACACACCCCCTTGGACTTCTTACTCACACACTCTTAGTTGGACACATAAATGAGGAGCAAGTTGCTCCTATTTATAGGATGGAAAGTTGGTTACTTTCCTAACTTTCTACACTATTCTAGAAGTATTATTATTATTTTATTATAGCCTCACAACTAGATTTCTTTGGAGAAGTCTAGAAGTGGTGCAGCTAATGGATTTTGCTAGAACATTCTGGAGAAGGGAGAGATCTAGAGAAATCCAGAGAGAGAGAAATCTGGAGGAGTAAAGAGAGATATGGAGAACTCTAGAGAGAGAGATCTAGAGAACTCCAAGAGAGAGAGAGGCGGTGATCTTCAACAGGGAGGCCTTGGGTGATGATAAGTGTTAATGATGACGAAGATCTTCACTTCTGCAAAGCTGGTAAATGCCCTTTTGAGCGAAGCGCAGCCTCCTCTTTGGATTGGCTACAAGGAAATTTGAGCCTATGCACTAATGTAGAACTATCCAGTATCCAAAGTGAGGATCTTAGGACATGATCTGGTGTAATTATGGTTGTTTAAGCTAGCTGTAGCTTACTCTATAGGTGACTTATAGTTCTTAAATATGAATAGCAACACCAAAAATTAAGTAGGTGAGCTAAATCTGTGATCTTGATTCAGGACTGTGATATTTCTATTTGGAAGAGATGTTCAGTAACAAACTCGGCTTGGTGCATCAATGTAAACTATTCCTAATAATCTTGTACTTGCTGCTTCTGTGAATTCATAAGAGGGTGATGTTGCATTAGGAATAAGTAAAGGTTTGAAACAATAAAATTTTAGCAAATCAACTGGTCATTTACTGTGCTGAGTCTAGACAAATTGTGAAATGTGGGCAAAGCTTCCCTCTCTGGGAGAAAACATCTGATTATGTTCCAGGAACCACATCTATACTGTCAAATAGTAAGCAAGCAAGTTGTGTGGACGCTTTCTGCTTCAGAAGGCATGCATCATAGTCCTAATCATAACTCATTGTTTCATGTATTGTTTAGTACTATGCTGCACTTTTACAGCGATGGAATGTTGTCTGAGTTAAATTTCGTTTATCCCTTCATTCTGAGTTGGATCGAGGATCTTATAAAAGAATTGGTAAAGATGAGATTTGAGATGCTATTCAATTTGACCTTGGAGCATGCGCATTTCCTTGCCTGTAAAACAAATGTTTCTAGTTCGAAATTGCAATTTATGTGCCCATAATTCCATTCAAGAAGAAAGCCTACCATTCATTTTTCACCTGTAGCTTTACTCTTTTTCCCTTTTGGTAGACTTGACAATTGAGACTGAGGGTTGAAGCCTCTTCATCAAAGTAAATTAGGTGGCTCTGTCGTAGGCTGCTTCCAGAAAGAAACTGGTCCCGGTTGGTGATCGAACAGCCTATTTTTTTTTGCCTACTTTGTAAAATTGTTCATTAAACGGTCTTCAGTCCTATTGTATACGGATAATTTTCTATCAGGGGACATGGTAAAATGTGTTACTCTCGTTTCCCTCTTTAATTCTATTGTTTTGTGTGGAAATTCATGTTCTTCCACAGCACTTTTCAGCGAAAAGGAGAATGTGGAACCCATTGCCCGTTATCCGACCCTCTCCTTTAGGCGAGGTAAGAGTTGGCAGCCGTTGCCGTTGCCTAGGGTGGTCATGATGGTCTCGAGTCTTTCCATGTTAACCGGCAAGGGTCGTGGCTGTTGCCGCCGATGATCCAGAGTTCGGTTCCGACTATTGGCAATCACTACTAGCAAGGGCCATTGCAATTGTTGGTTGCCCCCCATTGTCCCCCTCCTATATCTATGTAGTTTCCCACTTTGTTCAATGCGTTAAATACTCGTTTAAATGATGGGGTAACTACAGGTCATTGGTGTTAATTAGCCACATCAGTAGTTGTGATTAAATTAACTGGGATTCCAAAATGGGTAACTAGTTTGGCTAAAATTAACATGAAAAGTTGAATTTGGGAATTCGACAATTAAATAAATTTGATGAATTGTGTATAAATTAGTTTTAATTGGAAAAATCTTTCATTTCTCAAACTATTGAGAAATAAGTAGACACTTAAATGCTATTCTTTAACGTAACATGATAAGATCTTACTCCCTTCTCATATCAATGAAACATAAGTTTATTATATATATATAAAAAAAAAACAATTGGTCACTTAAACAGTTGCAACTTTGCTTCGATTCAATTTGATTATTACAATAACTCGCACATCACGATTGATACAACTTCATTTTGACTCACATGTTGTAGGCACTAAACAATCTCATATCAATAATGTAACAATCAATGACTGTATGACCACTTGTATGTTATGAATGCAACATATACTACAGACAAGGTCTAAGAATTCATTGTCTACTAACTGGAGACTCACATAACAAAGGGCATCGCCCTAGATGCAGTTGATATAATTTTCCTATTTGTTGTATGTGAGTGCCATCGTCCAAAATCACTTTATATTTGTAGGATACACCCAATTTGTATCCCACAGGATCTCGCAATCACTTTCAATAAACATTAGTCACAAGCTTTCTTTGAATCCTTTTTTTTTTTAGCTACGACAACTTTCTTCCCATTTTTGGGTTCGAATCCTGATCGCATCTTTCGACCCTTCATTCCCCTTGGCACATGCCGCCGAACTGAGGTGCTCATGGTGAATTCACTTCATTTCTATTGCAATTCAATATCCCCTCAATGTAACCCATTGCTTTAGATACCTTATTAATACCATCTCTACGAGACAAATAATCAAAAACATGTTGGTATGAACTTAGGCATTAAACGCACAATATAAAGTGATATTGGACGAGCGCAAATCAATGTACTGCTTAGTCACAAATGTTCATAGCATTGAGCTAAGTCGCAAATCTTGGACAAAGCTAAACATTCCCCCCCCATTTTCCTCACCTCCCCCTACTTCTTGGACACAGCTAAATATTCAATCTCAACGCTATATAATGCATTGCTTCTTGTGAAATTTCTTGAAACTTGGAGGTAGTTCTGCGCAAGGGCCTGAGTGGGGATATCGGACGTGGTGCCACAAGGGAATCTATCGCCTTCGCTGCTCGTCTGGCTGCTGCAAGCGACAGAGCGAGAGGTTTGTAGATTTTTTTATGTTCTCTCTCGTTTCTTCCTTTCTTTTCTTCCCTTGGCTAAGAGTAGACACATTCGTTTTATTAATAGAATGCCTATCATTGCTTTACTCTTGTGATGTAGGTTTTCTTCAATTGGCGGGTGGCACCAATGCTCACAGAGTTGCCGGATTAAAGAAACATGGGCTAATCCAAACTAAATATGCTTCTGGTGTTGCCTCTTCTCTCGTTTCTGTTCTTTCTGTGGTTTTCCTTTTCCTTTTTTTTTTTCTGTTTATATTTATCCCATCTCTTCTGGTTTTAAGCTAATACCCTTATGTATTACAAGAAAACTTCAAGGATGGGCAATCAACAGTCGGATCGCTCAGGCCTTTGGATATGTTCGGTGCCCAAAAATTATCTATAGTCAGTAGTTTTTGGTCAAATTTGGCTAGAAGGATTAAATTGATAAATTTTCAAAAGGTTTAGGACATAATTAGCATAACTGAAAGATTTACAACTAAATTTGCACAAATATAATAGGTTTATGACTTTTTTGTTAATTTTTCATTGTAAGACCTCTTAGTCTTCCTTGAGGGCAATGAGTGCTTTAATGAATTATAAGGTTGTGATCTCCCACCAGCTCCAACCAATATGCTCTTGTTGATTTTTCATTCTTTCTCATTATCTTATTTTAGGGATGTGATCTCCCACCGCATATGCTTAATTAATACTTGCTTGACTTTTCAAATCTTGGCAGTAAAATGAAAGCCCCCTCACGACACATATTGTCTTACGTGGCAAATTGCCAAGAAAATCAATCGCATTGACTCAGCATTTACTTGAAACTTTACAGGTGAGTCTAAGAAGATTCTCAAGATCAATTTTAGACTGCAAAAGTTAGATCTAAACGTTGCGGGTTTATTCTAATTCTTCTTCTATATTTGGGTGGGTTGGTGCTGTTTCGATTTTCAAATATGAATTCGAACTGACTTGGATCGAGGGTTTCTTGCTTTATCTAATTATTCTTTTTTTTTTTAAATTTTTAATTCAATGAAAGATAAAATACCGATATTTTCATGGAAAGTCTCTCTCTTAGGTAAGTCTCTAAATACTCGGTATCCAATTACAATTCAATGGAGAATTAATTGCCACTGCACTGCTAACAAGTTTCTGTCACCACTTACTGAACAGCATGTGATTAATTACTAATGATGTGATCACTGCATAATTAATATAGTTGAGACTATGAATAATGTATATACTATTTAGCTTCTTAAAAGCTCGATCATCATTTATGAAGGTTGTCATCAAGCTATGAAGCTCATTATCTTGTTGCAAAACGTCATCTAAATGCATGTACTCTTCACCGGACTTTTTGACCAGACTTCTACCAGACTTTTATTAAACACAAAATTTTAAAATGTTGTCAAATATATAAAATATAGGATTGAGAACTTAAAAATTATTTTAATTTTATTAGAGGCGACCTTTTGTTTTATTATAAGATATCGAAACCCAATGGCCCAAATTAAAAAGTGGGTAGATACTTATGATGGTGAGAGTCGAAGCCCTAGTTAATAAGTTAATGACTTGGGATGCACACCGAATATAAAAATAAATATAAAAAATATTATAGAGAGAAGTTTCCAAGGTTATTAACGGATGAAATTTGTCAACAAGTGATTTTCTCGTAAGTAATGACCGGCAATTACGGTCCAATATCATATTTCCGAAAGTTCAGCCATAGAAAGCGTCTGGTCTTGTCCTTTTTAATCAACTTTAAATAAAAAAAAAAATTTGTCCTGCACAGAAGTGACATCTCCAATATACTTGGTATAAAAAATCGATAATCTACCGGTGGGCAGCGTAGTTGGTTGAGCTTTACTACCTTACCACTTGAGGGAACAAGACACATCTTAAGTGGGGAGCCATGATGGTGGAGTCTTGTGCTAATTTTCTCCTAGGTATTGACGCTTGGTCCGAGGTACACTGCGCACTCTATGGGCTGCGGGCTGTCCGGCGTAAGCCCGTCGGGCCCGGCAGATCCTGGGCATAAAAAAAAAGATCGATAAGTATTGAAATATGTCTCAATGAGCCGTTCAATAAAATCAGACTCATGGGAATATGTGAACTTGATCACAAACTGCGCGTGCTCTGAGCAGACGGAATAATTATCCAGCTTTAGAAATTCTTCTCATGGCTGAACATGCAGCATTAAATGAAGAACATCTTTTCTTCATTTGTTCATTGATCTTCTTGACTTTTTGCTCCGTATCCGTTGCTTTCTCCCCTCCCCTTCTTTCGTCTCCGTTAATAATTGAAGAAAGAAAAAGAGCCCATGTGCAAGAAGGTCATAGTTTCCTTCCCCTCATGAATGCATGCACATTTCCTTTGTCTTATCTTTAATCTGAAGAAGACTTCCTCGTGTTGCAATAAATGATAGAGACTCTTTTGTAGTATAAAAGAGAGAGACGTCCAATAGAGAAGGAGCGCGCCACGTTCCCTCGGTGATCGAAAGAGCGTTGGAGTCCTTGGTGACCGAGAGGAGAGAGAACTCTGAGACTGCACAAAAGAGTGTGCAAAGAGTTCTTCCCGTGAGGATTTTCTCATTATAAATACACCTGAGTGATTTTAACCACATAAATTCTTGTGAATGGAATTTGTATAATTCCTCAATTGAGATTTCATTAAGAATTGTAAAATGCTAAATACTGTGTGAGTTATTAGATATAATTGGGGATTGAGAAATACTGGGTGAATATTTGAGTACTCGAATGATTGTAATATTCGATGTATTGCCTGTTTTCTACAGTGGAATTTCCTGCTGCTCTTCCCATGAACATAGGTTCCGATGTCCAAACTGAACCACATAAATCTAGTGTCTGATTCCCTTTCCTTTCTTCCAACTATTTACTGATTCACTCACTGGGCCCTCCATATTCCGTAACAATAGAGAAAGGAGAAAACCGGACTTTTTCTTACTCCCACGGAGAGAGAGGCATTTTTTCAAACTCTAAAATCCTAGATTAATCTTTCGGAGATTATTTGAAAGGTAATAACAGCTCATTTTGTCACAAGTGGTCCAGTCTCTAGCTTAGAATATCTTGTCTTCTTGATGAGTAGTGAAGAAAGATTAAAGAAAAATATGTCAAGTTTACGTTACCAACTTTCATAAAATAAGTTTTGGAACATTTCCTTATATAAATGATGGACTCTCAAATGAATAATGCATTTGGAAAATGGAACGAGCACTGCACAAGGCTTCGTCACACGGGGAATTGTCATTGGTTCGTCTCATGCAAGCGGTTAGGACCAGCTGGTGTCAACTCCGTAACTTGAACTTATCCCGTAACATTTGACCAAAAAGATAAAAATAAAAATAAATAAAATCGAAAAGACCCATCTTGCTTCTCCTTATATATCCCGAACCCATCAAATTTAATCATGAAGAAAATTACATGCATAGGAAGAGAGTTGAAGGAAGAACCATGGTCATCCATGAGCTTCTCTTGAAAGTGGTGGTGCTTGGGGCTTTATTGGGCCCATACCACCGTCACACAGCAGAAGCTGATGATTTACTGACGAAGCCCGGATGCCGAAGTTCCTGCGGACAACTTGTGATTCCGTATCCCTTTGGATCGAGCGACAGTAGTTCCGACTGCCGCATCAATCGCCCATCTTTTACTGTCTATTGTGACAACTCTACCGACCCTCCCATACCTTACCTGGACAATAGAAGTTCTAACTTGCAAATACGCGACATTTTTGTCGAGGGCCACGAGATGCGATTAACTGTTTGGACCGGTCAAGATTGCTATAACTCTTCCGGGCATGATTGGTTTTTTCCATCGATCTTCCTACATGAATTCCCTTTATCCAGCACCAAGAACAAGTTCTCTGCCATTGGTTGCGACACATTAGCCGCCTTCCAAGACCGCCTTGGGAAGTTCTCTTTCGGGTGTATGTCTTTGTGTAGCAGCGATTTGGACGTCAGTGATGGGTCGTGTACTGGTATTGGCTGCTGTGAGACGAGCATCCCAAGGAACACCTTCAACTACAACATCTCGATTGAGAGCTTTTCCAATCATTCCAACATCCTGGATTTCAATCCTTGCAGCTATGCCTTCGTCGCAGAAGTCGGATCCTACAACTTCTCGGTTGGCGACATTAAGCAGCTTAAATTCAAAGATCGCCCTCTTGTTGTCGACTGGGCAATAGGGAATCAAACATGTGAGGAGGCCAAGAAGAACAGCACAAGTTACATGTGCACCAAGAACACCAATTGCACTGATGCCGAAAATGGATCTGGGTACGAGTGCACTTGCTTAGAAGGTTACCAAGGCAATCCTTACCTCGAGGATGGTTGTCATGGTACGTTGACAACATTGACATTTGCTAACTTGTCCTTTGTATTTATAAGATCTAAGAAGATAGATACATTTGATGTGCGTGTTTAATTTATGTAGATATTGATGAATGTGCGGATCCAACATTAAACCAGTGTGAGGGAAAGTGCCATAATATTGAGGGTAGTTATACATGTTCATGCCCAAAGGGTTATCATGGTGATGGCAAGAAGCGTGGTGGAGGTGGAAAATGATGCATTGCTAATCCATCACATCTGATGAAGATTTTGGTTGGTAAGTTCTTTCAATTTACTTGGACTTCCCTACTTAAAAAAAAAAAAAAGTACTGTTATCCTAGCTGATTTCGAGAATTTATACTTTAATCTGTCTGTGGTTTAGGAGGAAATTAACTGTTTACATCACGATTGAGCTCTTTTGAGATTCAAAAGTAGATTAATTTCACTCTTGCCAATGTCTGAACTCTTCGAGCATTTTTTGACTTGGTGACCTTGGGCCCTGGGTAACTGTGAATACATCTTCCATCTCTTGAGATCAGCTTGCGAATGCTGATATTGGTAGCGGATGACTTGTAGTTGCGTGATCTTCACTGCCCGCTTATAGCGCCGAGTCGCAAGGTTGTGGGATTGCATTAGTCATAATAATGACCTGAAAAACCACACGTCACAAAAATTGCTTTTTCTCTATGTATACATATGTATGTATGTATAGAAGACTTGGAGCATGTCAAGGATTTGTTGAGCAGGCCTTCTTTATCATATCGTTTTTTTTTTTTTTAATTATGAGCGGTGCTAATATAACGGGTACTGTAATTGCTTCAAAGTGATGGTGTATTCTGAGCCACCAGCGCAATTGCAAGAAAAATCGGCCACCGAATGTTTACAGTCTCTTCAACTGCTTTTTATAAAGAAAATAAGACAATCCCTTGAGAAGGAAATGAAAAATAAAACTATTCTTTGTTCTTCCTGACTACATCTCTTGAATCTCAACCTTCATCTCATCTTTCCTCTATGAACAATCTTGCATTATAATCAGTTTTTTGTTTGTACTCAATTTTGCATTTTGTTCCATAGAGAGCAGTGTTGTGACAATTTAGTCCTAAATCTTTTGATTTAGTGCCAATTCAGTCATTTCGACTAATTTTGGAAGAATATTGCTGATGTGGACATCGGCCGGTCTACGTGGCACCATTAGCATTTATGTGGATAATTTTTAATAATATTTAACAATTTTTCTGATTTTTTCTGATTTTTTTCTTTTTCTTTATTCCTTTATTCTTCATTTTGCTGGTGACTGGCATTGGCCATGGCCTGGCAGGCTAGCCTCGCCTAGGCGAGGATGGCTGTTGCCCGCCAAAGGTCATGGCTAGTGCTGGACGTGGAGGGTGGTGGCTTCATGGGCAGTGGTGGAGAGGATGGTGAAGGAGAAGGAGATGTAAAATGAATTTTGGAGCAACAATGTTGTTTTACAAAACTATCACTACACCTGGACTCTTTTTTTTTTTTTAAAAGGTCACATCAGATAAAACTTCTAATTATAAAAGCCACGTAATTTTTATGATTGAAATTTCTCGTTAGAGGCACTTGAGTGATTGTTTTCTCTCTTAAATGAGTCGACAAAAACTTTTAACACTAAAGTGAACGTTGTACATAATTTTAGATGCTTCTGAATGTCATACACAATTTTGGATGCTTCTAATATCTTTCTCCCGACCTTTCAAATTGACTAAATCTTTCCTCAAATTAGCTAAACAAAACTTAAGATGGAGAGAGAATGACGGTCCTATCACGTAAGCATTATTTAGTAATTCTATTGTCGGGATTGGCAAAACAAATTTAGAACTAAATCATGAAATATATGTCATCATTGAGCAATTAAACAATACAAGGTTCATAGTAAGCCACATCATGAAAAAATAAAGGGATTTTACCAATATTCTTTTCTCATTGACCGTAAAAACTTTATATAGGAATTGATCAAATTCCGACTCAAATTTTCAAACTTGCCAATATAAAGCACTAACTTCGGTAGTTATCCCAAATCTGACGTCCCATTAGCTTGAAATATTTACAAAATTTTAGTAAGCCAATATTGTCTCTTTATTACCTATGACACTTCTTTTACTCCTTAACTCTTTAGGTCATTTCTATCTTCTCACAGTCATTAATTATGCTTATTGAGTTTTTAATACTTGATATTATTGTGTGGCGTGAAAAAGTAATAGTTAAATCCGCGTACTTGCGAGGACGTTGATGGGATAAAAAGAACTTGCTCCACATGAGGCATGAAGTGGATATGGAACATCTTTTTAGTTTTTGGACAAATAATATCTATCACGATATTATTTAGATAGCTAGCTGATTACTAGCGACACGATAACATTTATCCAAGGTGACGATACGAGTAAAAGAGGAAGATATAAGCAGCCTTCGCACCGAATATTAATCCATTTTAAAAATTTCCTCAAAGGTAGTAGTCCTTGCCATTTTCATGTCAACAGAAGTGATCCATCTGGGTATAGAGATGGGACTTGTACTTGAGTTATTTAAACTCATGCATAGTTTAATGAAAAAGTCTCTATAAATGTAGGCTGTAAATGAGGTGAATTTGGTTGCGTAAGACCTAGAAAACTGTAAGCAAGTTATACAATAGGACCATGGGAAAAGAAAAGTATTCTTGTAGTTAGTTTGAGTTTATACTTCTATAACTTCTTTCATGTCGAATTAAACTTGTTGAACTGGTCACCTTTTTTGTAGACCGGGACAATCGTGTTTTTCTTCATTTTTTTGAGAATTAGCTTAACCAAATCCATTTTCCTAATTCAGGCTTAAATTGTACCGAAACTACTAAGTTTTTTTGAGGGAACCTCACGATATAATTCTATAGAAAGTTTGAATGCGTGGCCGCTTTTACATTGTGCAATGAGTCACTGTGCAGTTCATCATGTGGTTAATTATTCTAAAAACTGGTGTTGTATACAGGTATTGCTGTGGGCATAATAGTGCTGCTTTTCAACATAGGCTTTCTCTATTTTGGATACAAGAAAAGGAAGCTCATCATGCTCAAAGAACAATACTTCAAGCAAAATGGTGGCTTACTTTTGCAGCAACAATTACAAGAATGTGAGAGAACCATAAAAACTGCTAAGCTTTTTAGCGCTGAAGAGCTAGAGAAGGCCACCGACAATTATGATGAGAGAAGAATAATTGGCCGAGGAGGACATGGTACCGTTTACAAAGGGTCGTTGCAAAATAATATGGTAGTTGCGATTAAGAAGTCCAAGCTCGTGGACCAAAGCCAAATTGAACAGTTCATCAACGAGGTCATTGTGCTTTCTCAAATTAATAATCGTAATGTGGTCAAGCTTTTGGGATGTTGTTTGGAAACCGAGGTGCCTTTATTGGTGTATGAGTTTATCAACAATGAAACTCTCTTCGACCACGTCCACGACCCACACAAATCATCAAAGCTGTCTTGGGAGACTCGATTGAGAATTGCTTCAGAAATTGCTGGAGTCCTATCGTACTTGCACTCCATGGCTTCCACTCCCATAATCCATCGAGATGTCAAGTCAGCAAATATCCTTTTGGATGCTCACTACACCGCCAAAGTATCCGACTTTGGAGCTTCAAGATTAGTCCCACTTGATCAAAAACAATTGTCCACTATGGTTCAGGGAACGCTGGGATATTTAGACCCTGAATACTTCCAGACAAGCCAATTGACAGAAAAGAGTGATGTCTATAGCTTTGGGGTTGTGCTAGTTGAGCTATTGACGGGGAAGAAGGCGCTTTCTTTTGACCGACCGGAAGAAGAGTGGAGCTTGGCAGCATACTTTCTTTCATCATTGGAAAATGACAAATTATTTCAGATTGCCGAGGAAGTTATTGCAAATGAAGGAAACAATGAGCAGGTGAGGGAAGTTGCCAATCTTGCTAAGAGATGCTTGAAAATAAAAGGAGAGGAGAGGCCGACCATGAAGGAAGTAACAATGGAATTGGAGGGACTTAGAACAATGGCTAATCATCCATGGGTTAGTGGTATCGATGTGAATTCAAAAGAGACGGTTCATTTATTGGAAGAGAAGACTGAAGTGTATATGAATAGAATTGGGACCACGAACAATGGGTACACAGATAGCATGAAAAACCATGCCACGCCTCTGGTTAGTAGTGGGAGATGACAATAATTATGTTTTCCATACATGTTTGGGTATGTTGTGATGAATGTTATGGTTGCACTAGGTCTCCATTGATTGCACTAGTCTTTTGGTTCTTTTGCGTCGAAACTTGTTCATCAAACGGTTTCTATGCGTAAAAAGGAACTCTTGAAAAGTCTAGCCTTATAATAAAGTTAGTGTAGTGATTCAATAAGTGTTTCCATGAATGTAGGATACTTTAGCTTTAGAAAGCTCGATGTAAATATGGTTTCCTCCTTCTACCGCTTCTTGGTGGTGCTTTTAAGATTTGGGAGCTATATTGTCTTTTGAGTGTACCGAAGTTAAAATGACATGGAAGTGCAAATTTCTGTTTGATTGCGGAGGTTGTATGGTTACCTATACGGTCAGAATCTTGATTTCCATAAGTATAATTTTCTCATTTGGAACGTGTCTCCAAACTTGAATTGATATTTTTTCCTAGGCAATTCCATGGTCTTGCCTTGCAGTCATACAGGGAAACTTTTCTTTTACGAAGCCCCCCTCCCGCTGTGTTCGACGGTAGACTAACAACAGGACCTCCGTCTGGAAGCAACAACTAATTAGGTTAACCGCATTGCGGTGATTAATTTGGGAGAGGATGATCAGCTCGTTGATGAATTCTTCGATTTGACTTCAGTCCAAAATCTTACCTTCTTGATGGTGACAATCGTGTTGTTTGGTAAGATCCCTCGATATACTGTTCCTTGGCCTCCCTGGCCTATGATAGTGGTCCTGGCCTTCTCGAGCTCTTCATCGGTGAAGATTCTCGCCAATTCAACGGAGCCTTCGTCTCAGAGAGAAGTCCCCGCAACATGAGGCGGCCCCCATTTTCTAGGAAGAACTTCCCTCATTCTTTGCTGATTTTTCTTTGTCTAAACCCCCAATATAACCAGGAAAGACCCAAAAGAATTAGCTGGAAGCTTATGCTCACAATTAGGAAAAGACATGACTTTCGGTGCACAAACAAATCAGTTGTCCATTACCCTATGAAAGGTTCACACACCAGATATGAAAAAAGGAAAGGAGATGTATTTGGTATAGAAATATGCTTAACTTCCTTTTTCATTACTCAAACAATTTTGTGTTAATTAACTTCTTTGCCCTGTTTTCTTTTCTTCTCCAACAATTTGAAGCTTTTTCAGCTAGACAAACCTTGATAATAGCGAATTAAACATAATGATGTGTATTTTTCAAGAATATAGTTGACTTTTTTTTTGTTTGGTGATGCGTGATCGAAAAAACTTTCTAGTATTTGGATCTTATTTTAAAAATGATTTTAATTTCATATTTTATTGGGTGCAGAAAATCGTTTTTAAAATATATATTTTAATTTTTTTTTATTTTCTTTCTCTTTTCTTCTTCGTCTTTCATCGGTTGCCGAGCTTTGGCGACGGCTGCAACAAGCCACTGGCGTTGTTGCTAAGGTCAGCCTGTGGCCCAGTGAGGGTTGACTTGGCTGGCCTTGGGTGAAGTGTTGGCGGTGACTCCACTTCATTTCTATAGCAACTTGACATCTCCTTAATGCAACTCAAAGCTTTCGATACTTAATTATCATCATCTCTATCGGATAAATAATCAGTAGTGTATTGGTATGAACTCATACATTAAACCTACAATATAAAGTGATATCGGACGATGGCAAATCAATGTACTGCTAAGTCTCAAATGTTGGTAGAATTGTGCTAAGTCTCAAATGTTGGTAGCATTGAGCTGAGTCTCAAATTTTGGACAAAGCTAAACATTCGACATCCAATCCCCCATTTTTGTCACCTCTCCCTACTTCCTGGACACTGCCAAATCTTCAATCTCAACGCTATATAATGCATTGCTTTTTGCGAGATTTCCTGAAAGTAGTTCCGCTTAAGGGCCTGGGTATGTGAAATTGGGCTTTTGGGGTGCTTTTCCTTGTTCCAAATATAGGCCCGCTACGTAGCCCAATATGGTTCTCTCTGACCGCCAAATTCTGCTGCAGCTATGAATTTCATCCATCTCACCGTTCAGCTATATCTGAACGGTGTTCGTTTTGGACATGGCTTGGAGCTGCCTCTCATGTACTGCTTCAATTCCTCCGCAACCCAAGGTTTTTATTTCTTCCTTCACCACCATCTTCATTCCAACACACCCACTTAGTTTTCTTTCTCTTCTTTGTCGTTTCTTGTTTGATAGTGTATCTGACATGTTTCATGTGCTATGACTACAGTAAAATTCAGACTCAGTAGCCAGAAATGCCTCCAGGAGGTGAACTTGTAAGAATTTTCCTGATGTGGGCTATATTAATTGAGATTGTAATTGACCGTTTTTACGGAGTTGATATAATAAAGTATGATATAAAGTTTCTTAACAGTCGAATATGGGCCTGGCTTGTGTGGGCCGAGTTGGGCCCGGCCCGTGATGAGAGGGCCCGTCCAAAACTCTATAAAAAGCGCTAAGGTCCCTCCTCTAGCCCTCACTTCTTCCAAAATTCTCTCTCAACTCACATAAGGCAAGCTGTGAGCGGCGGTCTCATCAAGCCAAGAACCGAGGGTGATAGAGGAGAAGATCTTCAGCATTGAAGCTTGGATTGCTGTTACTTTGCTCCAAGAACAATGAATTCAAAATCAGGTACACAAATCCTCGTCCTCAACCTTCTGATGTTCGAGTTTCTAGCTATGTCGATCTTGGGAAGCCGTTCAGTCGGCATACATTTGGTATTAGAGCCTGCATAAACTAGAACTCGAACATAGGGAGCTGTTTTGAAGAATTTATCCGCATGAAACTTGATTTTGACCGTATAATCGGATTAATCTTGTCAAGTTGAAAGTTCTTGTGCATAGCATGCCTCTAACAGAGGCGAAATTAGCCGCCTATACCTAATTTCGGACTTGATTCAAGCTCGGATCTTTTTGCTTGTTTTTCATGATTTTTGGTTCGATGAAAGTGATTTTTTATTGCATATATGGCTTCTCCTCTTCAATACGAGCATTTTGGTGGGTAGAACGCCTCAAGATGATGCCGGAAACGGCCGCACGCGCCGAGACGGAGCTTGGAGCACGTGCGCCGACGCGTGGCTCACGCACCCGCACGCGCGCGCATGCGCGCCAACGCGTGGACCGACACGCGTCGCCGCACGTGCGGACCGCCTCAGTGGTTTCGCCACCGCCGACACGTGTCGGTGATGACGTCACATAAGCTGCCTTACGTGCGGCCGCCACGTGGCATGTGATGTCACCGATGACGTCAGACCCGACTGGTTGTTGACGGTCGACCCGACCCGGTTGACCGTTGATCGGGTGACCTGACTGTTGACCAGTTCGACCCGTTGACCGGTCGGACCGGTTGATCGTTGGCCGTTGACCGGTCGGACCAATAAATCGGTTTTCGGACTGGATCGGTACGCCAGCGCGTGCCTCTCACGCGCCGTACATTCTGGCGGCGCGTGAGGGCGCGTGCGGCGTCCTTTCGGCGCGTGTTTTATATGGCCATGCTCGTATGTGAATTTCCTATCTTGTGATGTGCTTATTTGCATTTTTTGATGTCTTTAAGGATGTGAAAATGCATGTGAAACCCTATTGTACGTGATTTTGGGGTAATTTTGGCGTATTTTCATGTATTTCTCTATATGGTTTTGGAAATACAATTGCATGCTTATGATTATATCATCACTTGAGGAATATGTGTAGTGTTGATTTATTAGTAGTGTGTATTAGTGGATGGAGCAATACAATTAGCATGGCTTGTGGTTTTAGTGACAAACAACCCCTGTCATCAAGTCTAAAATCACATATAAAAGGTGAATGTGAGTCATAAAGATATATCCCTTATATGAGAGATTTTCGATAATTCGGTTGGGTTGTGACCGCCAAAGTGGCACACTTGATTAGATTTGAGAGACATCGTTCTCATATCGTAATAGGATGTCTCCTGATCTGATGCATGATTATACTCCCAAAGGAGGTGATTGTGTGTTAGTTTATGGAGGGATACATGTGTAGCATATGGTTGAAAATTGACTAACCCTAGTGGTTCATACACCCAAAGGTGGTGAATTCGCGAAATGTTAGAATATATTTTCATGGACTGTCGTGTGAAGAGTATACAATTACATGTCATGTATTTTGCCCAAAGGTGTTTATATGATGATGTGTGTAGCTCTTGAGATGTGTGTTTAGCACTCACATGATGCTAATTATATGTATTGCTTGTATAAACAGTCACCTTCTCTGTAAATGGCAATTCCATTGCGATTGAGGTTCTTACTGGATCAAACTTCAAGAAATGGAAAGAGGATTTTTTATTTGGGATGGAGTTGGCAGATGTTCAAGTTGCTCTTACTGAGGATAAGCCAGTAGACCTTACTGATGCTAGTACAGAAGTCCAGAAAGTACATTTTGCTGCCTGGGAAAAGAGTAATAGAATTTGCTTGTTCATTATGAAACGATCAATTCAGGAACATTTGATGAGTGGCTTGCCAACTGACTGTACTGTTAAGGAAATGATGGAAGCTTTGGAGGCTAGGTATCGTGTTTCTTCCAATGCTGAGATAGGTACACTTATGCAGTCACTTTTCAATATGAGGTATGATGGTTCGACTGGAGTTAGAGACTATATGCTTAGGACGGTAGATCTTCAGACAAAACTCCGAATTCTTCAGGTTGATATCCCTGAAGCTTGCATTGTGCATCAAGCATTAAATACTCTTCCACCTGACTTTGGAATTATCAAGACGAACTATAGTTCGCAAAATGAGGCTTGGTCAATCAATGACCTTATAGTGAGAGTGGTGGCAGAGGAAGAAAAACTGAAGAAAGAAAGAGGGCATTTTGCCTTGTATGCCTCTAGTTCTGCCAACAGGAAGGGTAACTGGATTGCACATCATAGAGGAAATCCTAAAGCCATAGTGACTTCTAACTATATAGCTCCTAAGAGGGGAAATCCTGAAGTTGCTGCCCCCTCCACCTCTATGGCTCCTAAAAAGACACCTTTTAAGAGGGAGGGTGTCCTTTGCTACTTTTGTAGGAAGAGGGGACACATAAAGAAATACTGCGATAACTATAAAGCTTGGTTGTCTAAAAATGAGCATAAATGTAATGATTCTTTGGCACTTGTCTATGAATCCAACCTATCTGAAGCCCCTATCCAGTTCTTGGTGGCTAGATAGTGGTGCGACTAATCATGTTGCATTTACCATACATGGATTCACAAACATAAGGACGCCAAATCAGGATGAATCAAAGCTCACTGTAGGAAATAAAGACAAGATTGACGTTGAGTTCGTGGGAGATGTCATTTTGATTTTGGATACTGGTTTTAATATGATATTAAGAAACACTTTCTATGTACCTTCCTTTAGACGAAACTTAGTTTCCGTATCATGTTTGGACATGTGTGGTTACTCTTTTGAAATAAAGAACAATACAGTATCTATGTTCTTTAGTTCAAATAAGGTTGGATGCTGCAACATGTTCAATGGATTGTACAGATTGTGTTTATCTCCCAATGATATATACGTCGTTAATACAGTTGAAAGTGTCGTTCCCAAAAGACCTCTACCTAAGGAACAGTCTTATGCGTTATGGCATAAACGACTAGGTCATATATCCGAAGAAAGAGTAGAAAGGCTGATAAAGACAAACATCCTGCCTACTCTTAAAGGTGACCTAGAGACTTGCATAGACTGTTGTAGAGGAAAGATGACTAAGATAAAGAAGAAAATTGCAGTTCGAAGTTCTGACTTGTTAGAAGTCATTCACACCGATATCAGTGGACCCTATACTGCAACTTTGTGTAGAAACTTTTATTTCATCACGTTTATCGATGATTATTCTCGGTATGGTTACCTATTCCTGATTAAAGAAAAGCCTGAATCTCTTGAAAAATTCAAGACTTTTCGGACTGAAGTGAAGAAACAGTTAGGAAAGGTAATAAATGTGGTAAGATCTGATCGAGGTGGAGAATATTATGGTAGACATGGCAATGTTGGGCACATTAAAGGGCCATTTGCTAAATACTTAGAGGATTATGGGATAGTAGCTCAATTCACTATGCCAGGAAGTCCTGAACAGAATGGTGTGGCTGAAAGGCGCAATCGTACTCTCATGGATATGGTAAGATGTATGATGAGTAGGACTAATTTGCCTGATTTTTTTATGGGGTGAGGCTTTAAAAACAGCCCTTTATATATTGAATCATGTTCCTACCAAAGCTGTTACATCGACTCTTTTTGAGTTATGGACTGGACGCAAACCAAGTTTGAATCATTTCAAGGTCTGGGGATGTCCTGCAGAATTAAGATTGTATAATCCAACATTAGGAAAGTTGGGAGCTAAAACCATTCGATGTTATTTTGTATCTTACTCAGAATATTCGAAGGGATATCGATTTTCTAATCCAAGTGGAGGAACAAGGATTGTGGAATCACAAACGGCCAAGTTTCTGGAATTCGATATAGCTGAAGAGCATGATTGCTCACAAATTAGTGAACATGACAACATGATTAGACCTGCTATGTCTTTTTGCTTACCTATGCAGACGACTATGGAGCCTACAGTGCCACAAACTGAACCTGTTATCATTGAGGATCCTATTGATGAAACGGCGACGAGATGAAGTCCTTCAAGTTCCTCGAGACTCAAAATGAAGTTACAGTGGCTCCACTAAGGAGGTCTACTAGGGAAAGACGTTCAGCTATACCACCGGACTATATAGTTTATTTAGGAGAACATGATTACGATATAGGCTGCATTATAGATCCAGTGACTTATATAAACGCTGTTTCCTGTCCTCAATCAAATTTGTGGTTGGATGCAATGAGAGATGAGATGCAATTTATGAAATATAATGGTGTTTGGGAGCTTGTTGAATTACCGGAAGGTTGTAAGCCCATAGGTTGCAAGTGGGTTTATAAGACTAAAAGAGATTCAAAAGGAAAGATTGAGAAATTTAAAGCCAGACTTGTGGCCAAGGGCTTCACTCAAAGAGAAGGAATAGACTATGAAGCAACATTTTCTCCAGTTTCTTCTAAAGACTCCTTTAGAGTTATCATGGCATTAGTAGCTCATTTTGACATGGAATTACATCAGATGGACGTTAAAACTGCTTTTTTAAATGGAGACCTCGATGAGGAAGTTTATATGATGCAACCTGAAGGTTTTGCAGTAAATGATCCAGGTAAGTTTGTATGTAAACTGAAAAAAGGCTATTTATGGTCTCAAACAAGCTTCCAGACAATGGTACTTGAAGTTTCACAATGTTATTACTTCTTTTGGTTTTGTTGAGAACAAAGTAGATCAGTGCATATACTACAAGGTCAGTGGGAGGAAATTTATTTTTCTAATACTTTATGTGGATGATATTCTGCTTGCAAGTAGCGATATTGGATTGCTGTGTGAAACAAAACAAATGTTGTCGAGGAATTTTGACATGAAAGATCTGGGTGAGGCATCCTTCGTTCTTGGTATTGAAATTCATAGGGATCGTTCTCGTCGTATGTTAGGTTTATCTCAAAAGGCATATATTGATTGTATTTTGGAGAGATTCAACATGTAGGATTGCAAATCAGGAACTGTTCTTGTAGTTAAGGGTGACAAGCTGAGTCTCTCACAATGTCCTCAATCAGATTTTGAGAAAAACCAAATGAAGGATGTGCCTTATGCTAATGCACTTGGAAGTATCATGTATGCTCAAGTTTGCACCAGACCAGACATTGTCTTTGTAACAGGGTTTTTAGGTAGATATCAGTCAAATCCAGGACACGATCACTGGGTTGCTGCCAAAAAGGTCTTGAGATACTTGAAAAGAACAAGAGATTATATGCTGATGTATAGATATGTCAATGATTTGCGATTATTGGCATATTCAGATGCAGACTTTGCTGGTTGTGAGGATGATAGAAAGTTGACAACATGATATATATTCATGTTAGCATGAGGTGTAGTATCGTGGAAAAGTGAGAAATAGAAATCTATATCTTCTTCTACCATGCAAGCAGAGTTTATAGCATGTTTTTCAGCTGCTACTCAAGCAATTTGGCTTCGGAACCTCATTATGGAATTGACCATATTTGATTTTGTGGATAGATCCATACAGTTATATTGTGATAACAATTTTCCTGTGTTATTTGTCAATAACAACAGAAGTCTCAAAGGGTCTAAGCATATGGAGGTCAAGTTTTTGACCATAAAGGAAATGGTACAGAATGGTGACATTCTAGTAGAGCATGTCCCCACAGACGATATTTTGGCAAATCCACTGACTAAAGGCCTACGCCCTTGTATATTTGAGTGACATGTCATGAACATGGGCTTAGGAGAATCGGTGGATACTGTCGTTTAGTGGGAGCTTTTTTAGATTTGCTCTTATAAGGTTTAAGTATGCGTTTTGTTACTTTATGTAACATTTATATATATGTCAACTCCTTTTGTATAAATTGTTGTTGAGTTGCGTACATATATCTAAGGAAAATCTCAAGATACTGTGTAAATCTTGAGTAAAGGCTAGGGGCATTCAGTTATTAGCTTTGTACATATGTCTCAATTACACATAAAGAAAGGTTAACCATAAAGATAAGATATATGTGGGTTCATTAGAACTATAAATATATTCTCTAGTGCCACATCCGGTTTTCTGTGACACTTAAGGTAAGAGAATAGTGACCAACAAATGGAATAACACATAAGGTAAAACTCTTTATGAGGTGTTATCGATTTGCCACACAACCATATTGAATCCATGTCAGTAAAGTTGATAGCACTTGTGACCATGGAAGGCTCTGTGTATGTATATGTAGTTACCGCCATGATCCGGTGTTGGAGATTTTATGGGATCGGATTGACTGTTGAGAATTATCTCTAGATCAACATAAAGGTGCGCACATACAGTACGGTCTCAATTAATATAGCCCAAGTGGGAGAATGTAAAAATTTTCCTGATGTGGGCTACATTAATTGAGATTGTAATTGACCGTTTTTACGGAGTTGATCTAATAAAGTAGGATATAAAGTTTCTATGGGCCTGGCTTGTGTGGGCCGAGTTGGGCCCGGCCCGTGATGAGAGGGCCCGTCCAAAACTCTATAAATAGCGCTAAGGTCCCTCCTCTAGCCCTCACTTCTTCCAAAATTCTCTCTCAACTCACATAAGGCAAGCTGTGAGCGGCGGTCTTATCGAGCCAGGAACCGAGGGTGATAGAGGAGAAGATCTTCAGCATTGAAGCTTGGATTGCTATTACTTTGCTCCAAGAACAATGAATTCAAAATCAGGTACACAAATCCTCGTCCTCAACCTTCTGATGTTCGAGTTTCTAGCTATGTCGATCTTGGGAAGCCGTTCAGTCGGCCTACAGAACTCGCTCGGGATCCACTCGATCAGGTCTTCTCCCGTCGATTCTCTCGGGAATGGAAAGCTGGGTCAAGCTTATTTGCGGTGCTAGTTTCGAGGTGTTTGAGAATTCGAACCTCGAAATTCTTGGTCTTTGTGCTTTCTTGTTTGGCTTCCGAACATGTTGGTTCTTGTTTGTTTCTAGGATGTAGTTGACACTTTGGCTGGAGGTTAGATATCTTCAAGGCCCTTTCGTTTGTGTTTTGAAATTGTTTTTTCTTGTCACTTTGTGACGGTGAAATGTTTTTCAATGGGGTATCTAAAAATCAAGTGCAGTGGACTGCATTGACTGTGCTGCCGATGAATCAGTGGTGAATGCAGTGAACCAGGGGATTGAGGCGGCGAGAGAAATCGTGGAGGTTGGGAGGCCTTGGGTGATGATAAGTGTTAATGATGACAAAGATCTTCACTTTCGCAAAGCTGGTAAATGCCCTTTTGAGCGAAGCACAGCCTCCTCTTTCGATTGGCTACAAGGGAGTTTGAGCCTATGCACTAATTTAGAACTATCTAGTATCCAAAGTGAGGACCTTTGGACATGATCTGGTGTAAATATGGTTGTTTAAGCTAGCTGTGGCTTGCTATATAGGTGACTTGTAGTTCTTATATATGAATCGCTAGGTTTGGTTACTTGTGCATTAAGCTCATTTTGCAAGGATCAGTTAAAAATGAGTATTGTGATTTTTCCATGACCTTGAGAATATTTTTGACAGAGTTTGATCAAGCTGATTGCCCCCAAGACTGCTCAAGGCCTCCTGAGATTGTATGTCCTGCTAATGCAACATCACTAGAGAAAAAAAAATCCTCAGCAGGCCATCTTTGGATTACCAATGATGAGGGTAAAAGACAGGTCTTTGTTCTCTATCATGGTTCACCAAGGACTCAAGCTAGTCGATTTTTCAATTTTTGTATTTGGATGTGGAAAATTTGATATGGGAATACACAGGGTGGGGTTTTGACTGAGCGATGTTATGGTTGTGGGCGATGCATTCCAGTTTGCCCATATGATAAGTGCATTTCTCTCCTTCTCACTGTGCCATTTTAATTGCCTTGGTTCCTTATGCATGGTTTCCCAATCCACATGTTCCCTGCTGTCATCATTTTGTCATGTTTTAATGCTAATCACCCTAAATTTGACTTAGGAGTGCATACATATGTAAGAGATGCTGCTGCTACTTCTGAGCTTTTGAGAAGAGAAGATATTGATGCTTTAGAAATACATACAAGCGGAAGGGAAAAATTTGTTGATGAATGTGAAATCTGTGTTTTTTAATATACCTGATTGTCTTGAATCACCTGCTATGAATGATTGGGACTTTCTTACGGCAACTTTTGCCTTTTATACCCATGAATTCTTGATGCTTAAGGTGACAATGCTATATTTAACCTCGTCACTTCCATGTGATCAATGGATTGTTGTGACTTATTTGTAGCAACTTTTACCTCGGTCATACCCTTGAATTCTTGATGTTTGAAGTGAAAATGATGTATTTAACATTGTAAAATTCATACAATCAAACAAAAAAGAAAAGAGACCAACAACATCTTGCCCATCTGACATTGGTCTTAATATGTTTTGAAGATAAATAATGTGGTTGACCTGAATATATGTCCTCTTTTGAGCCTTTGATCCCCTTTTACGCAGGCAAACTTTGCACTTTAGGTCACTTTGGGAGGGTTAGACGCAATCCACCATCTGAGAATAGTAGCAGTGAGTAAAGAACCTTTACTTGTTTGGCCAGAATAAAATGTTAGTTACTTGGCTATATGCTGAGTGGATAGATAACTTTTGCGCTTTAAGAACTCCAGGTTACCTTTCCCGATGTTGGGGATTCAACCATCTCTACAATGAATGCCATGTATTCAATCATGGAACCTTGCCTACGTTGCTTTAATCTGTGGCAGGTGCGAGCGAACTTGCTCTAAATCCTCCTTTTACGGGTTTTCCAGGACCTACTGTTCGTGATATGTAAAGGACTAAAACAGTTGCTTTAATGTGATTTATTGCAGTTGGATGACCGTCCTATGAGTGGGGATATCGGACGTGGTGCCACAAGGGAATCTATTGCCTTTGCTGTTCGTCTGGCTGCTGCAAGCGACAGACCTAGAGGTTTGTAAATTTTATGTTCTCTCTTTTCGTTCCTTCTTTTCTTCCCTTGGCTAAGAGTAGAAGTATTCATTTTATTACTAGAATGCCTATTATCACTTGACTCTTGGAATGTAGGTTTTCTTCAATTGGCGGGTGGCACCAATGCTCATACAGTTGCCAGACAAAAAAAACATGAACTTTTCCAAACCAAATCTGTTTCTGGTGTTGCCTCTTCTCTCCATTTTTTTTTTTCCGCTTTTCTTTTTCTTTTCTATTTCTCCTGGTTTTAAGCTATTCCTCTTCTGTATTAGAAGAGAATTTCAAGGATGGGCAATCGACAGTTGGATTGCTCGGGCCATTGGATGCTCCTATTGGAGGCATAGCTTACGGAGGGTATGCTCGCAAGGTTAGTATATCGATCATATTCTTTTCAGCTTATCCATAGAGAGGGTACTTTCTCGCATTTGGCGGTGATCAGTAAATTTGAGTAAAAGAGAGGGTAACGAGCTATCTGCTCCTGATCAGGTCGTTGGGAGGATTCTCAGCGCTATGCAGTCACAGCATGGACTGACTTGTATAGAAGAATCTCCAGATTATCTCTTGAAGGCGCTAGCGGAAGTGCTTGCTTTAGTTGGAACTGTCAAATGCTATGATATCCCTTCTTAGACAGCATTATATGAGCGAATTGTTTCTCAAATTCCAATAACTCCTGATTCCATTTAGATGAATTTCGATCTTGAATTTCCAATCAAAAAATTTGCCTGGGTGAAAGTTAACTTTCTCATGGATTGCGTTTCCTTCTCATCATGCCAAACAAACGATACAAGAAAATGTTCATATATTCTGCGGGTATAATACAGAACAAATCATGCCAAACAAACGATACAAGAAAATGTTCATATATTCTGCGGGTATAATACAGAACAAATTGTTACAAGTGATTAGATCGTGTCCTACATATCATGAGTAAAATAATCGTGTCTTACATATCATGAGTAAAATAATTTGCTACTCTCATACACTTTCAAATGTGATGCACATGTGTTACAGGCCGACAGTTCCTTGATTGTGAAATAGCCCATGTGGTGCCTGGTGAGATAAGAATATATGGCCTTTCTTCTAAATTTTTCTCAAGACAATATGACGAATCGTATCCTTACACTTGATTGTATCATGCCTAGTTTAATTTGGGCATTAGTTCCTTGAGCTAGACGTAAAAATCACTTTGGTACAACAGCTGGTTTTGGCTTACTGTGGCCTCATCAAAAAAGCGGTATCATCTCCTGATGAGTTTGTGCACAGGATTGTGCACGGGATTCTAATACTGCCTTAAGAGATCCTCAAAGATGGCATTCATTACACTCCAGGATTTCTAACAACTCTGGTGCCTCTCTCACAAATTAGTTGTATGATTCCTTCTGCATCACTTACTGTTCACCTAGTGCTACAAAACTCCACTCTTTAGCTCACAAGGGTACGGGAGAGTTCAGTCCCTGACACATGCATGTAAAATGACTCGAGCATTATATCTTTCTTTCTCAACTTCCTTTTCACGAATGGAACATGGAAAGAGACTTATATGATTCAAGGGAAAGTTGAACCCTATTCCATGCGCTTGGCTTACGTTGTTGAGGAAGCACTTGCTCAACATTAACATTTCACTAGATTGCCGATCAACGGGCACTATGAGTTGTTCGGGGTTCGCATTGCCAGCAAAGCAAACCTCACACCTGTCTCGAACTCTTAAGGTTTTGTAAATGACTTCTTGAACTAATCCTGTAACTCTCGGTCGCAACCCATTTAAGCCTATTAACGTTCGTGACGGGTCAAGTACAATAAGTGTTGTTGTTGTTTTTTTTGTTTTTTTGTTTTTATTATTTTTTGTGTCGAAGTTCATGTACCATGTTAGATCCCACCGTTTTTGCGTTGAGTCTGCACATTGCTTGGATTACATTTTGCTGGGATGAAGTGCTCTGGTTTGACAGTAAGTTATGAACGGGGTTACTTTATGTTGCTCCAAATTGTCATTTGAAAATTCTCTAAATGTCTGTCCAAATAACCAAAGGACAAAAGGGTTACCTAGATGTGGAGTCAAGTCAACTTCCCAAATGAAATTGAAGAACCGACCTTGAACTATAAAAGACGTTAGTTAGGTTATTTTTATTTTTTCCGTTTGATACATTAAGTATGAGGTCGTACTAGTAGTCCTTATTGCTTTTCTTACAATGAGATAAAATGAATCTTGCTTTATTAAGCACTGAAAGAGTCAAACTCAATTTGTAATGAGAGCCCTATCGTCTAAGGGACGTGGGTTTGCTTCTACCGACTTGACTTGAAAATTATAAAAAAAAATTCGTAAATATATTGCATTTGTGCTAATTCAGTTCTAAATCTTTTAATTTGACCAATTTAGTCGTAAATCTTTTGATGTTTTGCCAATTTAGTCATTTCGATCAATTTTGACTAGAAATTGCTAACATGAATTCTAGTAATGCCATGTAAGACAACTAGTGTTAACGTAGACAAATTTTATATTTTATTTTTTATAAATATTTTGAATTTTTACAATATTTTTATTTTATTTTAAAATTTTCTTTTTTATGAAGTCTAGCGAGGTCACCAGCTGACCCTTGTCGATCCCGAGGGAGGGCTGGTCACCCTTGCTGGCAACGAGTGAGGATCGCTACCCTAGTGACCAACAAGGTCTTCACAAGCCTTACCAAATCTAGGTGAAGGCCAGGACCTTTGCTTGGTCCGAGCAAGGATCTGCCGGCTCTCACTTGGCTTAGAGGAAAAAACAGGAACGAAAAGAAAGAAAAAAAGAAGAAGAGAAAAATATAAAAAAAATTATAGAACAATTTAGAAAAGTTGTTTAAGAAAAAAAATTTCACATTAGTGCTAGCTGTGCCACATAAGATGACCGGGATCCACGTTAGCAATTTCTGATGGAAATTGATGGAAACAACTAACTTAGCAAACTGTCAAAATTTAGGACTAAATTTGCCAAATTAATTATGATTGAATTGATATAAATGAGGTAGGTTTAGGAGTTCGTTGGTAATTTCCCCATGACTTGATATTGGGTAGGTCCATCATTCATGGAACCTATAGTCTCCCAATCACATGCACTATTAATCGACTCTGATGGAGGAGTCATGGACCATCTTTAGCACATGTGAGTAACTATAACTCATGAGTAACCCACCTGGCAATTTAGAGTTCTTTGGGTCGACAAAACTCGACCCTACCTGATCGAGTTTTCAAGCACCACCATTGATGATTTAGATCTCGTCGTCATCGTCGATCTTGAGAATTCCCCGTGAGAGAGAGAGAGAGAGAGAGAGAGAGAGAGGTGCTCGTGGTGGACGTAGCAATGCTGGGATCGAGGTGGTAACAATGGCGAGACGGCTTGAGAGCAATGGGAAGGCATTGATCATCGACATCCAGCAAAAAGGTTCTTGAAAACCTTGGCCATCCTTTGTCTCTATGACTGATATGGGATGGATTGCTACTATTTATAACCAACACGTGATAGCGAGGATAATTTCAAATGTTAACACTCCTCGTGACTAGCACGTGATAGCAAGGGTAACTTTTGGTGTCAATAGAAACAATGAAATTTTTGCCAATCAACTTATCATTTACTTTGTCGAGTTAGACAAAATGTGAAATGTGGGCAAAGCTTCCCTCTCTGGGAGAAAACATCCGATTATGCTCCAGCAACCACACCTATACTGTCAAACTGCTTCAGAAGGCATGCATCATAGTCCTAATCATAATTCACTGTTTCATGTAACGTTTAGTACTGTGCTGCACTTTTACAGCAATGAAATACCCCTTCATCCTGAGTTGGAGCGAGGATCTTATAACAGAATTGGTAAAGATGATATTTGAGATGCTATTCAATTTGACCTTGTAGCATGTGCATTTCCTCGCCTGTAAAACACATGCTTCTAGTTCGAGATTGCAATTTATGTGCACATAATTACATTCAAGAAGAAAGCCGACCATTCATTTTTTCGCCAGTAGCTTTACTCTTTTTTCCTTTTGGCAGACTTGACAATTGAGACTGAGGGTTGAAGCCTCTTCGTCAAAGTAAATTAGGTGGCTCTGTCGTAGGCCGCTTCATTGAAAGAAACTGGTCCCGGTCAGTGATCGAACAGCCTATTTATTTTTTTCGCCTACTTTGTAAAATTGTTCGTTAAACGGTCTTCAGTCCTATTGTATACGGATAATTTTCTATCAGGGGACATGGTAAAATGTGTTCTCTTATTTCCCTCTTTAATTTTATCGTTTTGTATGGAAATCCATGTTCTTCCACAGCACTTTTCTGCCAAAAGGTGAATGTGGAACCCATTGCCCGTTATCCGACCCTCCCCTTTAGGCGAGGTAAGAGTTGGCAGCCGTTGCCGTTGCCTAGGGTGGTGATGATGGTCTCGAGTCTTTCCATGTTAACCGGCGAGGGTCGTGGCTGTTGCCGCCCATGATCCAGAGTTCGGTTCCGACTATTGGCAATCACTACTAGCAAGGGCCATTGCGATTGTTGGTTGCCCCGCATTGTCCCCTCCTATATCTATGTAGTTTCCCACTTTGTTCAATGCGTTAAATACTCGTTTAAATGATGGGGTAACTACAGGTCATTGGTGTTAATTAGCCACATCAGTAGTTGTGATTAAATTAAATGCAATTCCAAAACGGGTAACTAGTTTGGCTAAAATTAACATGAAAAGTTGAATTTGGGAATTCGACAATTAAATAAATTTGATGAATTGTGTATAAATTAGTTTTAATTAGAAAAATCTTTCATTTCTCGAACTATTGAGAAATAAGTAGACACTTAAATGCTCCAAAGTATTCTTTAACATAACATGATAAGATCTTACTCCCTTCTCATATCAATGAAACATAAGTTTATTATATATATAAAAAAAAAATAATTGGTCACTTAAACATTTGCAACTCTGCTTCGCTTCAATTCGATTATTACAATAACTCGCACATCACTGATTGATACAACTTCATTTTGACTCACATGTTATAGGCACTAAACAATCTCATATCAATAATGTAACAATCAACGACCATATGACCACTTGTATGTTATGAATGCAGCATATACTACAGACAAGGTCTAAGAATTCATTGTCTACTAACTGGAGACTCACATAACAAAGGGCATCGCCCTAGATGCAGTTGATATAATTTTCCTATTTGTTGTATGTGAGTGCCATCATCCAAAATCACTTTATACTTGTAGGATACGCCCAATTTGTATCCCACAGGATCTCGCGATCACTTTCAATAAACATTAGTCACAAGCTTTCTTTGAATCCTTTTTTTTTTTTAGCTACGACAACTTTCTTCCCATTTTTGGGTTCGAATCCTGATCGCATCTTTCGACCCTTCATTCCCCTTGGCACATGCCGCCGAACTGAGGTGCTCATGGTGAATTCACTTCATTTCTATTGCAATTCAATGTCCCCTCAATGTAACCCATTGCTTTAGCTACCTTATTAATACCATCTCTACGAGACAAATAATCAAAAACATGTCGGTATGAACTTAGGCATTAAACGCACAATATAAAGTGATATTGGACGAGCGCAAATCAATGTACTGCTTAGTCACAAATGTTCATAGCATTGAGCTAAGTCGCAAATCTTGGACAAAGCTAAACATTCCCCCCCCATTTTCCTCACCTCCCCCTACTTCTTGGACACAGCTAAATATTCAATCTCAACGCTATATAATGCATTGCTTCTTGTGAAATTTCTTGAAACTTGGAGGTAGTTCTACGCAAGGGCCAGAGTGGGGATATCGGACGTGGTGCCACAAGGGAATCTATCGCCTTCGCTGCTCGTCTGGCTGCTGCAAGCGACAGAGCTAGAGGTTTGTAGATATTTTATGTTCTCTCTCGTTTCTTCCTTTCTTTTCTTCCCTTGGCTAAGAGTAGACACATTCGTTTTATTAATAGAATGCCTATCATTGCTTTACTCTTGTGATGTAGGTTTTCTTCAATTGGCGGGTGGCACCAATGCTCACAGAGTTGCCGGATTAAAGAAACATGGGCTAATCCAAACTAAATATGCTTCTGGTGTTGCCTCTTCTCTCGTTTCTGTTCTTTCTGTGGTTTTCCTTTTTTTTTTTTTTGTTTATATTTATCCCATCTCTTCTGGTTTTAAGCTAATACCCTTATGTATTACAAGAAAACTTCAAGGATGGGCAATCAACAGTCGGATCGCTCAGGCCTTTGGATATGTTCGGTGCCCAAAAATTATCTATAGTCAGTAGTTTTTGGTCAAATTTGGCTAGAAGGATTAAATTGATAAATTTTCAAAAGGTTTAGGACATAATTAGCATAACTGAAAGATTTACAACTAAATTTGCACAAATATAATAGGTTTATGACTTTTTTGTTAATTTTTCATTGTAAGACCTCTTAGTCTTCCTTGAGGGCAATGAGTGCTTTAATGAATTATAAGGTTGTGATCTCCCACCAGCTCCAACCAATATGCTCTTGTTGATTTTTCATTCTTTCTCGTTATCTTATTTTAGGGATGTGATCTCCCACCGCATATGCTTAATTAATACTTGCTTGACTTTTCAAATCTTGGCAGTAAAATGAAAGCCCCCTCACGACACATATTGTCTTACGTGGCAAATTGCCAAGAAAATCAATCGCATTGACTCAGCATTTACTTGAAACTTTACAGGTGAGTCTAAGAAGATTCTCAAGATCAATTTTAGACTGCAAAAGTTAGATCTAAACGTTGCGGGTTTATTCTAATTCTTCTTCTATATTTGGGTGGGTTGGTGCTGTTTCGATTTTCAAATATGAATTCGAACTGACTTGGATCGAGGGTTTCTTGCTTTATCTAATTATTCTTTTTTTAAAAATATTTAATTCAATGAAGGATAAAATACCGATATTTTCTTGAAAAGTCTCTCTGTTAAGTAAGTCTCTAAGTACTCGGTATCCAATTACAATTCAATGGAAAATTGGGTTGCCACTGCACTACTAACAAGTTTCCGTCACCACTTACTGAACAGCATATGATTAATTAATAATGATGTGATCACTGCATAATTAATATAGTCGAGACTATGAATAATGTATATACTATTTAGCTTCTTAAAAGCTCGATCATCAAGCTATGAAGCTCATCATCAAGCTGTGAAGCTCATCATCTTGTTGCAAAACGTCATCTAAATGCATGTACTCTTCACCGGACTTTTGACCAGACTTCTACCAGACTTTTATTAAACACGAAATTTTAAAATGTTGTCAAATATATAAAATATAGGATTGAGAACTTAAAAATTATTTTAATTTTATTAGAGGCGACCTTTTGTTTTATTATAAGATATCAAAACCCAATGGCTCGAATTAAAAAGTGGGTAGATACTTATGATGGCGAGAGTCGAAGTCCTAGTTAATAAGATAATGACTTGGGATGCACATCGTATATAAAAATAAATATAAAAATATTATAGAGAGAAATCTCCGAGGTTATTAATGGATGAAATTTGTCAACAAGTGATTTTCTCGTAAGTAATGACCGGCAATTACGGTCCAATATCATATTTTGGAAAGTTCAGCCATAGAAAGCGCCTGGTCTTGTCCTTTTCCTATCAACTTTTAATAAGAAAAAATTGTCATGCACAGAAGTGCCATCCCCAATATACTTGGTATAAAAAATCGACAAGTATTGAAATATGTCTCAAATTTCAGCCGTTCAATAAAATCAGACTCATGGGAATATGTGAACTTGACCACAAACTGCGCGTGCTCTGAGCAGACGAAATAATTATTCAGTTTTAGAAATTCTTCTCATGGCTGAACATGCAGCATTAAATGAAGAACATCTTTTCTTCATTTGTTCATTGATCTTCTTGACTTTTTGCTCCATATACGTTGCTTTCTCCCCTTCCCTTCTTTCGTCTCCGTTAAAAATTGAAGAAAAAGCCGATGTGCAAGAACGTCATAATTTTATTCCCCTCCCCATTTCCTTTGTCTTGTCTTTAATCTGAAGAAGACTTCCTCGTGTTGCAGTAAATGATAGAGACTCTTTTGTAGTATAAAAGAGAGAGACGTCCAAAATAGAGAAGGAGCGCGCCAAGTTCCCTCGGTGATCGAAAGAGCGCTGAAGTCCTTGGTGACCGAGAGGAGAGAGAATTCTGAGACTGCACAAAAGAGTGTGCAAAGAGTTCTTCCGGTGAGGATTTTCTCATTATAATTACACCCGAGTGATTTTAACTAGATAAATTCTTGTGAATTCCAAATTCCTTGATTGAGATTTCATTAAAAATTATAAAAGGCTAAATACTGTGTGAGTTATAATTGGGGATTGAGAAATACTGAGTGAGTGTTTGAGTGCTCGAATGATTGTAAAATCCGATGTATCACCTGTTTTCTACAGTGGAATTCCCTGCTGCTCTTCCCATGGATATAAGTTCCAATATTTAGACTGAATCACATAAATCTGATGTTTGATTCACTTTCCTTCCTTCTGACTATTTACCGATTCGCTCACTGGGCCCTCCATATTCTATAACAATAGAGAAAGGAGAAGACCAGACCTTTTCTTACTCCTACGGAAAGAGTGACACTTTTTCAAACTCTAGAATCCTAGATTAATCTTTCGGAGATTATTTGAAAGGTAATAGCAGCTCATTTTGTCACAAGTGGTCCAGTCTCTAGCTCAGAATAACTCGTTTTCTTGATGAGTAGTGAAGAAAGATTAAAGAAAAATATGTCAAGTTTACGTTACCAACTTTCATAAAATAAGTTTTGGAACATTTCCTTATTTGAATGATGGACTCAAATGAATAATGCATATGGAAAATGGAACGAGCACTGCACGAGGCTTCGTCAGACGGGGAATTGTCATTGGTTCGTCTCATGCAAGTGGTTCGGACCAGCTGGCGTCAACTCCATGACTTGAACTTAGCCCATAACATTTGACCACAGGAAAAAAAAAAAAACTAAAAGCGAAAAGACCCATCTTGCTTCTCCTTATATACCCGCAGCAACCCATCAAATTTAATCATCAAGAAAATTACATGCATAGGAAGAGAGTTGAAGGAAGAACCATGGTCATCCATGAGCTTCTCTTGAAAGTTGTGGTGCTTGGGGCTTTATTGGGTCCATTCCACCATCACATAGCAGAAGCTGATGATTTACTGACGAAGCCTGGATGCCGAAGGTCCTGCGGACAACTTGTGATTCCATATCCCTTTGGATCTAGCGACAGTAGTCTGACTGCCGCATCAATCGCCCATCTTTTACTGTCTATTGTGACGACTCTACCAAACCTCCGGTACCTTATCTCTATAATAGAAGTTCTAACTTGCAAATACGCAACATTTCTGTCGAGGGCCACGAGATGCGATTAACTGTTCGGATCGGTCGAGATTGCTATAACGCTTCCGGGTATGATGGCTCTTCGAGCAATTACCCATGGATTTACCAACCTGAATTCCCCTTATCCAGCACCAAGAACAAGTTCACTGCCGTTGGTTGCGACACGTTAGCCGCCTTCCAGGACCGCCGTGGGGAGTACTCTTTCGGATGTATGTCTTTGTGTGGCAAGGATTCGGAGATCAACAATGGGTCGTGTAGCGGTATCGGTTGCTGCGAGACGAGCATCCCAAGGAACACCTTCAGCTACAACATCTCGATTTGGAGCTTTTCCAATCATTCCGACCTCCTGGATTTCAATCCTTGCAGCTATGCCTTCGTCGCAGAAATCGGATCCTACAACTTCTCGGTTGATGACCTTAAGCTGCTTAAATTTAAAGATCCCCCTCTAGTTGTTGACTGGGCAATAGGGAGTCAAACATGTGAGGATGCCAAGAAGAACGACACAAGCTACATGTGCACCAAGAACACAAATTGCACTGACGCCCAAAACGGATCTGGGTACAAGTGCACTTGCTTAGAAGGTTACCGAGGCAATCCTTACCTCGAGGATGGTTGTCATGGTACGTTGATAACATCAACATTCTCTAACTTGTCCTTTCTATTAATAAGATCTGCGAAGATAGATACATTTGATGTGGGTGTTTAATTTATGTAGATATTGATGAATGTGCGGATCCAACGTTAAACCGGTGTGAGGGAAAGTGCCATAATATTGAGGGTAGTTATACATGTTCATGCCCAAAGGGTTATCACGGTGATGGCAAGAAGCGGGGTGGAGGTGGACAAGGATGCATTGCTAATCCATCACATTTGATGAAGATTTTGGTTGGTAAGTTCTTTCATTTTACTTGGATTTCCCTACTTAGAAAAATATTCTATTATCCTAGCTGATTTGAGAATTTATACTTTAATCTGTCTGTGGTTTAGGAGGAAATTAACTATTTACATCACGATTGAGCTCTTTTGAGATTCAAAAGTAGATTAATTTCACTCTTGTCAATGTCCGAATTCTGTGAGCATTTTTTGACTTGATGACCTTGGGCCTTGGGTAACTTTGAATACATCTTCCATCTATTGAGGTCAACTTGCGAATGCTGATATTGGTAGCGTATGACTTGTGGTTGCGTGATCTTCATTGCCCGCTTATAGCGCTAAGTCGCAAGGTAGTTGGATTAAATTAGTCATAACATTGACCTGAAAAACCACACGTGACAAAATTGCCGTTTCTATATATATGTATGTATGTATAGAAGACTTGGTGCATCTCAACGATTTGTTCAGCAGGCCTTCTTTATCATATCGTATTTTTTAATTATGAGCAGTGCTAATATAACAGGTACTGTAATTGCTTCAAAGTGATGGTGTATTCAGAACTGCCACCACAATTTCAAGAAAAATTGGCCACCGAATGTTTACAGTCTGTTCAACTGCTTTTTACAAAGAAAATTAGACAATTCCTTGAGAAGGAAATGAAAAGTAAAAGCTATTCTTTGTTCTTCCTGACTTCATCTCTTGAATTTCAATCTTCATCTCATCTTTCCTCTATGAACAATCTTGCATTGTAATTAGTTTTTTGTTTGTACTCAATTTTGCATTTTGTTCAAAACCTCATAAAATAAAAAATTTCTCGTTACAGTGTTGTGCTAATTTAGTTATAAACCTTTTGATTTAGTGTCAATTTAGTCATTCCAGCTAATTTTGATTGGATTTGGTGATGTGGACGCCGGCTGGTGTATGTGGTACTACCGGCATTTACGTAGATAATTTTTAATAATATATTTTTAACTATTTTTCTTATTTTTTCTGAATTTTTTTCTCTTTTTTCTTTACTTCTTTCTTGGGAAAATTCTAAAAAGGGACCTGAAGTGCCCTCTTTCTCTCAAATAAGAACCTGAAGTGGACATTGTTTCAAATGAGGACCTAAAGTGCCATTACTTTTTCAAATAAGGGCTTAAAGTTGATGTTGTTTCAAATGAGGACCTGAAGTAATTATGTTTATTTCAAATAAGAGCTTGAAGTGGTTATGTCCGTTGCAAATAAGAACTTAACTTTCCGACGGTCAAGGGTATTTTCGTGATTTGTCATTTTTTCCTTTTTTTTTTTTTTTCTGGTTCTTCTTCTTCCTCTTCGCCAGTGGCCAGCTAGCCATTGGCAATGCCCACAGAGGGCTAGGCGATGGTCGCCCTTGCCAGCGAGGGCCACAGGCAAGGGATGGCCTCGCCTAGGTAAGGCGACCCTCACCTAGGGGCCATCTGCGAGGTCGGCCCTCGCGACCCTAGGTGAGACCGATTTGGCAAGGGTGGCCTCGCCCACGGTCAGCGAGGGCTGAGCGACCAATGAAGAGAAAGAAGAAGAATTAGAAAGAAAAAAAAAGGGTAAGAAAAAAAGGAAGAAAATGGGGGGGGGGAGGGGGGATGCCAAACGACGAAAATACCCTTGATTAGTCGGAAAATTTAGCCAGTGAGCAACCGGCGAGGTTGGGTCCTTATTTGAAACGACCAAAACCACTTCAGGCCTTTATTTGAAACAACTAAAATCACTTTAGGTTCTTATTTGAAATAAAGTCCACTTCAGATCTTTATTTGAGAAAAAGATGGCACTTCAGGTCCCTTTTTGGAATTTTCCCTTCTTTCTTCTTTATTTTGCTGGTGACTGGCACCGGCCATGGCTAGGCAGGCTAGCCTCGCCTGGGCGAGGGTTGCCGTTGCCCACTAAAGGCAAGGGCCCATATTTAGTACCTGCAGCTTGACCTTGGTGATGCTCTTGCCGATCATGGCTACCATGATCCGCACGGTTGCACGCTGATCCGTGCACCTTTAGGGTCGGCGAGGTTTCAACTACATAGCTACCATGTACGTCTCGTGCAATCTAGTGGACGATATGACGGTGGATTTTGGCAAAAGCGTGATCTTGACTTCGGTTGCCTTTGAGTTTGCAAATAAACCTTGAAATTCTTCGACTTCTTCCGCTTCTTTTGATGCTGGTATGGGAATAAATCTTGGAGACGGCAATGGCTTGTCATCATTGTATCGGCTTCCTAAACTGGCTGAGTTCGGCGTCCGATGACTGAATCATCACTCGGCCGTGTGGATGGCCGTACCTTGACCCACCTTCAAGCTATTCAAGCAAATGCTGCAACCACTTTGCAACATATACAAAGCACTCTTGTGCTCCCCTTGGCCTCGCCCAGATTTGACAAGGGGAGCCCTCGCCAGGGCTCACCCTTGCCTAGCCGGGCCTTGCTTGTGGCTGGCGACGGTGTGTTAGGGGAGGCTAGCCCGCCCGTCCATGGTCGGTAGCTGGTCACTAGAAAAAGTAAGAAGAAAGGAACCAAAAAAAAAAAGAAAAAGAAAGAAAAAAGAATAAAAAAAATCAGAAAAATAATAAAAAATTGAAAAAAATTAAAATATTACTAAAAAGTATTCATGTAAGCACCGACGGTGCCACATAGGTTAGTTGGCATCTACATTGGCAAAATCTAATCAAAATTAGTCGTAATGACTGAATTAATACTATGTCAAAATGTTTAGAATTAAATTGGTACTGGTGCAATAGGCTTAAGACTTTTTTGACACTTTTCCCTTTACCCTTGTTAAATGGTGAAATGTCTATACTCCATAAAATGATATTTGTATCATTCACTTCATTACCATAAAATGTAGCAATAATCATCAATGAAAATAGACATTTTACAAAGTTTCGCAATATTCACATTTTTTGACAATTTTTATAGTATGTTGCACTCACCTATGATAAAACGTCCTCAATGGTAGTGCAACATTTAAAAATCTAAAACATAGTGCATTTTTTGACGTTCTTTGTACGTAATTACTATGAAACGTCATAAGTCTTTATAAAATATAGCAAAACAGAGAAAAACATATCTTGTGTTGTTTTTTCTTTCGTTTTACGAGCTACATTCATCAAAGTTAAGTTGAAAATGTACTAATAATTTCTTTTCGTTAGTTGATGTACTGGTGACCAACTAAAACAGCCAGATCTTAAGCCAAATAAGAGGCTCTACATGAAAAGGCGAAAATGATCTAGTAAAAAGAATTTCATAAAGAGGAATAGAAAGCCATGTAAAAAGGAAGATGAAAATAGGTATGTGCTCTCGAAGGAGAATGACAATACAAATGCCAAAAGTTGTGTACGATATTCATTTAGTGTAAATTTTTTTTTTTTTTTGGATTACTTAAGTGCTACTTTGATCACTTAGGGCCTGTTTGGTAATGTATTAAATAGTACCTGATTCTATTCTTTTGTTTTTTGGAACAAAAAAAAGAACAAAAATCCTTTCAGCAACATTTTTGTTTCCGGGAGCAAATTTGTTCTTGGAAGCAATAGAATCAAGAAGTAAAGAAAAATTACTTCTTTATTCTTGGGAATAACTTTAAAATTAAGCTCAAATCATTTCTTGGCCAGACGAGAGCCGATGAGGTCTCTAGCCCTCGGTGAGGTCATCGCTATGGTGGGTGACCGATTAGAGGAAGAAGAAGAGAAGGAAAAAGAAAAAAATAGAAAAAAAAAAAAAAAGTAATAAAATTATTAAAAAATTAAAAGAAGTTTTAAGTTACAAAAAAATTTGAGAGTCATACCAAACGCATTTTTATTCTAGGAGTAAAATTTTTGAATAGTTATCAAATGTCTTTAGATGCTTAGAAACTCGTCTATTAAACAGAATAAAAAAAAAACTATTTCTGAGCATAAATTGTTTTCAGGAATATAATAGTTACCAAATGCATCCTTAAGTGCCATTATCACTAGAAATTTGATGCGGCCATTTTTTTTATTAATTTCTCCATCTGAAGTGACTCGTCAACATGCCTAGTCAACACATATAGCCCAAAATGTCATTGTCTATGTGTTTTGCCCCAAAATATAGACCATAAATTGCATTTTGCAAGGAAATTCCCAAATTAAAAACACAAATCGACCACAACCCCATATCAAAACCTTTTCGATTGGGCCCTCAATATCGATGGAAATATGTTACTTTTTGTAATCAAGTTGGAAAAAGAAGCTCCTGGAAGTATGGACAAAGCGATGGGGTAATGAAAGAGCTTGAGGCACTTCACAGTCCCTGGACGAGAAGCAGGGCAGAGCAGAGGACTTACGTGCGGCAGTGGATATGGCCCTGATGCCGCGATCGTTGGTCACAAACGACGATCAAACTAGATAGCTGATGTCCTAGAGGCGTCAATGATGGTGGTCAGCGCCAACGAAGAAGGATGGAGCAAATGCAAAGCACCTTAGTTGCTCTGATCAGAAAAAGAGAGCAGAATAGAGGCGCAATCGGCGAGATTTGGAGGCGGTGAACAGCTTGATCAACGATGGCTGTGACATTCAGAAAGTGATGGAGAAAGATTGCCAATGATCAAACTTCTCAAACTCCTCGAGGGAGGAATTTTTTTTTCCCATGAAGTTAGTGGTTCATATTTTGAAACTCTTTATTGTGGTTCTCTCGATTGCAAATCTTGTGATCAGTGATGAAAAGCAAGTAATGGTGGGTGTTGATGTGAAATACCAAGTGGAGGGGCGACCTAGACGGCAGTGAAGTTGTTGGGGTCGGAGATGATGGCTTGCTTCAAGGCTTGGAGGGCGACCTAGGCGTCGTGGAAGGGTCGATGGCGGATCTCTCACCGTGGTCATTGAACTCATCAAGGTAGTGGAGGAGGTGGCGGTGCTGGACGTGGTCGGTGGTGGCTTCATGGGCAAAGGTGGAGAAGATGGGGAAGGAGAAAAAGATGTAAAATGAATTTTGGAGGAACAATGTTGTTTTACAAAACTATCACTCCACGTCAATTTTTTTTTCTTTTTTTTTTTATAGGCACATCAGGTAAAACTTTTAATTATAAAAGTCACGTAATTTTTCTGACCGAAATTTCTTATTGGAGGCACTTAAAGTGATTGTTTTTTCTCTTAAGTGAGTCGACGAAAACTTTTTGCACTAAGGTGGGCGCTACCTTACACAATTTTGGACACTTTTAGGAACTTTCTCCCGTACTTTCGAATTGACTAAGTCTTTTCTCAAGTTGGCTAAACAAAACTTAAGCTGGATGGAGAATGATGGTCCTATCACGTAAGCATTGTTGAGTAATTCTATTGTCAGGAATGGCAAAACAAATTTAGAACTAAATCATGAAATATGTGTCATCATTGAGCAATTAAACAATGCAAGGTTCATGGTAAGCCACATCTTGAAAATATGAAGGGATCTTACCAATATTCTTTTCTCATTAACCGTAAAAACTTTGTATAGGAATTGATCAAATTCTGACTTAAATTTTCAAACTTGCCAATATAAAGCACTAACTTCGACAGTTATCTCAAATCTAGCATGCCATTAGCTTGAAATATTTACAAAATTTTAGTATGCCGATATTGTCTATTACTTATGACGCTTCTTTCACTCTTTACTCTTTAGGTCATTTCTACCTTCTTACAATCATTAATTACATTTATTGAGTTTTTAAGACTTGATATTGTCGTGCGGCGTGAAAAAGTAATAGTTAAATCCGCAAGAAATGATTGCGTGATAATTTTTAATTTACTGTTAGAATAACAATCTATTCTCGATTACAAAAATCAAATAACAAATAATTATAAATTGTTGTGGAGCTCACTTTTTTAAGAATTTGTAACTCACAATAAACTATTATTCTCACAATAACTCAAGGAATGTTATGCTATCAAAACCGTAAATTAAGTGATATTGGACGATGGCAAACCAATGAACTACTAAGTCACAAATGTTGGTAACATTGAGCTAAGTAAAAAATTCCTCATCCATTTCCGCATTTTTCTCATCTCCCCCTACTTCTTGGACACAGCTAAATCTTCACCCTCAACGCTATATAAATGCATTGCCATTTGTGAAATTTCTTGAAACTTGAAAGTAGTTCTGCTTCAGGGCCTGCGTAGGTGAAATCGGGCTTTTAGGGCGTTCTATCTTGCTCCAAATACAGGCCCGCTATGTAGCTCAATCCGACCGCCAAATTCTGCTGCAGCGGAACTCCCCTTCTTCCTACGGTGTTCGTTTTGGACATGGCTTGGAGCTGCTTCTCATGTACTGCTTCAATTCCTCTGCAGCCCCAAGGTTTTTATTTTTATTTTTTTAAATATTTCTTCCTTCTCCACCATCTTCATTCCAACGCACCCACTTCTCTTGATGGTGCATCTGACGACATGTTTCATGTGCTATGACGACAGTGAATTTCGGACCCAGTAGCCAGCAATGCCTCCAGGACTTCAGAAACATGGTGAAATCGCTCGGGATCCACTCGATCAGGTCTTCTCCCGTCGATTCTCTCAGGAATGGAAGCTGGGTCAAGCTTATTTGCGGTGCTAGTTTCGAGGTGATTGAGATTTCGAACCTCAAAATTCTTGGTTTTTGTGCTTCCTTGTTTGGCTTCCTGAGCATGTCGGTTCTTGTCTGTTTCTAGGATGTAGGTGACATAAGGAATCTTTCTCTGGTTTACACTTTGGCTGGAGGTTAGTTATCTTCAAGGCCCTTTCGTTTGTTCTTGAAATTGTTTTCTATTGTCACTTTGTGACGGTGAAATGTTTTTGAATGGGTATCTGGAAATCATGTGCAGTGGACTGCATTGACTGTGCTGCCGTTGAATCAGTGGTGAATGCAGTGAACCAGGGGATTGAGGCGGCGAGAGAAATCGTGGAGGTTGGGAGGCCTTGGGTGATGATAAGTGTTAATGATGACGAAGATCTTCACTTCTGCAAAGCTGGTAAATGCCCTTTTGAGCGAAGCGCAGCCTCCTCTTTGGATTGGCTACAAGGAAATTTGAGCCTATGCACTAATGTAGAACTATCCAGTATCCAAAGTGAGGATCTTAGGACATGATCTGGTGTAATTATGGTTGTTTAAGCTAGCTGTAGCTTACTCTATAGGTGACTTATAGTTCTTAAATATGAATAGCAACACCAAAAATTAAGTAGGTGAGCTAAATCTGTGATCTTGATTCAGGACTGTGATATTTCTATTTGGAAGAGATGTTCAGTAACAAACTCGGCTTGGTGCATCAATGTAAACTATTCCTAATAATCTTGTACTTGCTGCTTCTGTGAATTCATAAGAGGGTGATGTTGCATTAGGAATAAGTAAAGGTTTGAAACAATAAAATTTTAGCAAATCAACTGGTCATTTACTGTGCTGAGTCTAGACAAATTGTGAAATGTGGGCAAAGCTTCCCTCTCTGGGAGAAAACATCTGATTATGTTCCAGGAACCACATCTATACTGTCAAATAGTAAGCAAGCAAGTTGTGTGGACGCTTTCTGCTTCAGAAGGCATGCATCATAGTCCTAATCATAACTCATTGTTTCATGTATTGTTTAGTACTATGCTGCACTTTTACAGCGATGGAATGTTGTCTGAGTTAAATTTCGTTTATCCCTTCATTCTGAGTTGGATCGAGGATCTTATAAAAGAATTGGTAAAGATGAGATTTGAGATGCTATTCAATTTGACCTTGTAGCATGCGCATTTCCTTGCCTGTAAAACACATGTTTCTAGTTCGAAATTGCAATTTATGTGCCCATAATTCCATTCAAGAAGAAAGCCTACCATTCATTTTTCACCTGTAGCTTTACTCTTTTTCCCTTTTGGTAGACTTGACAATTGAGACTGAGGGTTGAAGCCTCTTCATCAAAGTAAATTAGGTGGCTCTGTCGTAGGCTGCTTCCAGAAAGAAACTGGTCCCGGTTGGTGATCGAACAGCCTATTTTTTTTTGGCCTACTTTGTAAAATTGTTCATTAAACGGTCTTCAGTCCTATTGTATACGGATAATTTTCTATCAGGGGACATGGTAAAATGTGTTACTCTCGTTTCCCTCTTTAATTCTATTGTTTTGTGTGGAAATTCATGTTCTTCCACAGCACTTTTCAGCGAAAAGGAGAATGTGGAACCCATTGCCCGTTATCCGACCCTCTCCTTTAGGCGAGGTAAGAGTTGGCAGCCGTTGCCGTTGCCTAGGGTGGTCATGATGGTCTCGAGTCTTTCCATGTTAACCGGCAAGGGTCGTGGCTGTTGCCGCCCATGATCCAGAGTTCGGTTCCGACTATTGGCAATCACCACTAGCAAGGGCCATTGCAATTGTTGGTTGCCCCCCATTGTCCCCCTCCTATATCTATGTAGTTTCCCACTTTGTTCAATGCGTTAAATACTCGTTTAAATGATGGGGTAACTACAGGTCATTGGTGTTAATTAGCCACATCAGTAGTTGTGATTAAATTAACTGGGATTCCAAAATGGGTAACTAGTTTGGCTAAAATTAACATGAAAAGTTGAATTTGGGAATTCGACAATTAAATAAATTTGATGAATTGTGTATAAATTAGTTTTAATTGGAAAAATCTTTCATTTCTCAAACTATTGAGAAATAAGTAGACACTTAAATGCTATTCTTTAACGTAACATGATAAGATCTTACTCCCTTCTCATATCAATGAAACATAAGTTTATTATATATATATAAAAAAAAAACAATTGGTCACTTAAACAGTTGCAACTTTGCTTCGATTCAATTTGATTATTACAATAACTCGCACATCACTGATTGATACAACTTCATTTTGACTCACATGTTATAGGCACTAAACAATCTCATATCAATAATGTAACAATCAATGACTGTATGACCACTTGTATGTTATGAATGCAACATATACTACAGACAAGGTCTAAGAATTCATTGTCTACTAACTGGAGACTCACATAACAAAGGGCATCGCCCTAGATGCAGTTGATATAATTTTCCTATTTGTTGTATGTGAGTGCCATCGTCCAAAATCACTTTATATTTGTAGGATACACCCAATTTGTATCCCACAGGATCTCGCAATCACTTTCAATAAACATTAGTCACAAGTTTTCTTTGAATCCTTTTTTTTTTAGCTACGACAACTTTCTTCCCATTTTTGGGTTCGAATCCTGATCGCATCTTTCGACCCTTCATTCCCCTTGGCACATGCCGCCGAACTGAGGTGCTCATGGTGAATTCACTTCATTTCTATTGCAATTCAATATCCCCTCAATGTAACCCATTGCTTTAGATACCTTATTAATACCATCTCTACGAGACAAATAATCAATAAGTCGGTATGAACTTAGGCATTAAACGCACAATATAAAGTGATATTGGATGAGCGCAAATCAATGTACTGCTTAGTCACAAATGTTCATAGCATTGAGCTAAGTCGCAAATCTTGGACAAAGCTAAACATCCCCTCTCCCCCCCCCCCCCCCCATTTTCCTCACCTCCCCTACTTCTTGGACACAGCTAACTATTCAATCTCAACGCTATATAATGCATTGCTTCTTGTGAAATTTCTTGAAACTTGGAGGTAGTTCTGCGCAAGGGCCTGAGTGGGGATATCGGACGTGGTGCCACAAGGGAATCTATCGCCTTCGCTGCTCGTCTGGCTGCTGCAAGCGACAGAGCGAGAGGTTTGTAGATTTTTTTATGTTCTCTCTCGTTTCTTCCTTTCTTTTCTTCCCTTGGCTAAGAGTAGACACATTCGTTTTATTAATAGAATGCCTATCATTGCTTTACTCTTGTGATGTAGGTTTTCTTCAATTGGCGGGTGGCACCAATGCTCACAGAGTTGCCGGATTAAAGAAACATGGGCTAATCCAAACTAAATATGCTTCTGGTGTTGCCTCTTCTCTCGTTTCTGTTCTTTCTGTGGTTTCCTTTTTTTTTTTCTGTTTATATTTATCCCATCTCTTCTGGTTTTAAGCTAATACCCTTATGTATTACAAGAAAACTTCAAGGATGGGCAATCAACAGTCGGATCGCTCAGGCCTTTGGATATGTTCGGTGCCCAAAAATTATCTATAGTTAGTAGTTTTTGGTCAAATTTGGCTAGAAGGATTAAATTGATAAATTTTCAAAAGGTTTAGGACATAATTAGCATAACTGAAAGATTTACAACTAAATTTGCACAAATATAATAGGTTTATGACTTTTTTGTTAATTTTTCATTGTAAGACCTCTTAGTCTTCCTTGAGGGCAATGCGTGCTTTAATGAATTATAAGGTTGTGATCTCCCACCAGCCCAACCAATATGCTCTTGTTGATTTTTCATTCTTTCTCATTATCTTATTTTAGGGATGTGATCTCCCACCGCATATGCTTAATTAATACTTGCTTGACTTTTCAAATCTTGGCAGGAAAATGAAAGCCCCCTCACAACTCATATTGTCTTACGTGTCAAATTGCCAAGAAAATCGATCGCATTGACTTAGCATTTACTTGAAACTTTATAGGTGAGTCTGAGAAGATTCTCAAGATCAATTTTGGACTGCAAAAGTTAGATCTAAACGTTGCAGGTTTATTCTAATTCTTCTTCTATATTTGGGTGGGAGGGTGCTGTTTCGATTTTCACATCTGAATTCGAACTTACCTGAATCGAGAGTTTCTTGCTTTATCTAATTATTCTTTTTTTTTAAAAATTTTAAATTCAATGAAAGATAAAATACCGATATTTTCATGGAAAGTCTCTCTCTTAGGTAAGTCTCTAAATACTCGGTATCCAATTACAATTCAATGGAGAATTAATTGCCACTGCACTGCTAACAAGTTTCTGTCACCACTTACTGAACAGCATGTGATTAATTACTAATGATGTGATCACTGCATAATTAATATAGTTGAGACTATGAATAATGTATATACTATTTAGCTTCTTAAAAGCTCGATCATCATTTATGAAGGTTGTCATCAAGCTATGAAGCTCATTATCTTGTTGCAAAACGTCATCTAAATGCATGTACTCTTCACCGGACTTTTTGACCAGACTTCTTCCAGACTTTTATTAAACACAAAATTTTAAAATGTTGTCAAATATATAAAATATAGGATTGAGAACTTAAAAATTATTTTAATTTTATTAGAGGCGACCTTTTGTTTTATTATAAGATATCGAAACCCAATGGCCCAAATTAAAAAGTGGGTAGATACTTATGATGGTGAGAGTCGAAGCCCTAGTTAATAAGTTAATGACTTGGGATGCACACCGAATATAAAAATAAATATAAAAAATATTATAGAGAGAAGTTTCCAAGGTTATTAACGGATGAAATTTGTCAACAAGTGATTTTCTCGTAAGTAATGACCGGCAATTACGGTCCAATATCATATTTCCGAAAGTTCAGCCATAGAAAGCGTCTGGTCTTGTCCTTTTTAATCAACTTTAAATAAAAAAAAAATTGTCCTGCACAGAAGTGACATCTCCAATATACTTGGTATAAAAAATCGATAATCTACCGGTGGGCAGCGTAGTTGGTTGAGCTTTACTACCTTACCACTTGAGGGAACAAGACACATCTTAAGTGGGGAGCCATGATGGTGGAGTCCTGTGCTAATTTTCTCCTAGCTATTGACGCTTGGTCCGAGGTACACTGCGCACTCTATGGGCTGCGGGCTGTCCGGCGTAAGCCCGGCGGGCCCGGCAGATCCTGGGCATAAAAAAAAAAGATCGATAAGTATTGAAATATGTCTCAATGAGCCGTTCAATAAAATCAGACTCATGGGAATATGTGAACTTGATCACAAACTGTGCGTGCTCTGAGCAGACGGAATAATTATCCAGCTTTAGAAATTCTTCTCATGGCTGAACATGCAGCATTAAATGAAGAACATCTTTTCTTCATTTGTTCATTGATCTTCTTGACTTTTTGCTCCGTATCCGTTGCTTTCTCCCCTCCCCTTCTTTCGTCTCCGTTAATAATTGAAGAAAGAAAAAGAGCCCATGTGCAAGAAGGTCATAGTTTCCTTCCCCTCATGAATGCATGCACATTTCCTTTGTCTTATCTTTAATCTGAAGAAGACTTCCTCGTGTTGCAATAAATGATAGAGACTCTTTTGTAGTATAAAAGAGAGAGACGTCCAATAGAGAAGGAGCGCGCCACGTTCCCTCGGTGATCGAAAGAGCGTTGGAGTCCTTGGTGACCGAGAGGAGAGAGAACTCTGAGACTGCACAAAAGAGTGTGCAAAGAGTTCTTCCCGTGAGGATTTTCTCATTATAAATACACCTGAGTGATTTTAACCACATAAATTCTTGTGAATGGAATTTGTATAATTCCTCAATTGAGATTTCATTAAGAATTGTAAAATGCTAAATACTGTGTGAGTTATTAGATATAATTGGGGATTGAGAAATACTGGGTGAATATTTGAGTACTCGAATGATTGTAATATCCGATGTATTGCCTGTTTTCTACAGTGGAATTTTCTGCTGCTCTTCCCATGAACATAGGTTCCGATGTCCAAACTGAACCACATAAATCTAGTGTTTGATTCCCTTTCCTTTCTTCCAACTATTTACTGATTCACTCACTGGGCCCTCCATATTCCGTAACAATAGAGAAAGGAGAAAACCGGACTTTTTCTTACTCCCACGGAGAGAGAGGCATTTTTTCAAACTCTAAAATCCTAGATTAATCTTTCGGAGATTATTTGAAAGGTAATAACAGCTCATTTTGTCACAAGTGGTCCAGTCTCTAGCTTAGAATAGCTTGTCTTCTTGATGAGTAGTGAAGAAAGATTAAAGAAAAATATGTCAAGTTTACGTTACCAACTTTCATAAAATAAGTTTTGGAACATTTCCTTATATAAATGATGGACTCTCAAATGAATAATGCATTTGGAAAATGGAACGAGCACTGCACAAGGCTTCGTCACACGGGGAATTGTCATTGGTTCGTCTCATGCAAGCGGTTAGGACCAGCTGGTGTCAACTCCGTAACTTGAACTTATCCCGTAACATTTGACCAAAAAGATAAAAACAAAAATAAATAAAATCGAAAAGACCCATCTTGCTTCTCCTTATATATCCCGAACCCATCAAATTTAATCATGAAGAAAATTACATGCATAGGAAGAGAGTTGAAGGAAGAACCATGGTCATCCATGAGCTTCTCTTGAAAGTGGTGGTGCTTGGGGCTTTATTGGGTCCATACCACCGTCACACAGCGGAAGCTGATGATTTACTGACGAAGCCCGGATGCCGAAGTTCCTGCGGACAACTTGTGATTCCGTATCCCTTTGGATCGAGCGACAGTAGTTCCGACTGCCGCATCAATCGCCCATCTTTTACTGTCTATTGTGACAACTCTACCGACCCTCCCATACCTTACCTGGACAATAGAAGTTCTAACTTGCAAATACGCGACATTTTTGTCGAGGGCCACGAGATGCGATTAACTGTTTGGACCGGTCAAGATTGCTATAACTCTTCCGGGCATGATTGGTTTTTTCCATCGATCTTCCTACATGAATTCCCTTTATCCAGCACCAAGAACAAGTTCACTGCCGTTGGTTGCGACACATTAGCCGCCTTCCAAGACCGCCTTGGGAAGTTCTCTTTCGGGTGTATGTCTTTGTGTAGCAGCGATTTGGACGTCAGTGATGGGTCGTGTACTGGTATTGGCTGCTGTGAGACGAGCATCCCAAGGAACACCTTCAACTACAACATCTCGATTGAGAGCTTTTCCAATCATTCCAACATCCTGGATTTCAATCCTTGCAGCTATGCCTTCGTCGCAGAAGTCGGATCCTACAACTTCTCGGTTGGCGACATTAAGCAGCTTAAATTCAAAGATCGCCCTCTTGTTGTCGACTGGGCAATAGGGAATCAAACATGTGAGGAGGCCAAGAAGAACAGCACAAGTTACATGTGCACCAAGAACACCAATTGCACTGATGCCGAAAATGGATCTGGGTACAAGTGCACTTGCTTAGAAGGTTACCAAGGCAATCCTTACCTCGAGGATGGTTGTCATGGTACGTTGACAACATTGACATTTGCTAACTTGTCCTTTGTATTTATAAGATCTAAGAAGATAGATACATTTGATGTGCGTGTTTAATTTATGTAGATATTGATGAATGTGCGGATCCAACATTAAACCAGTGTGAGGGAAAGTGCCATAATATTGAGGGTAGTTATACATGTTCATGCCCAAAGGGTTATCATGGTGATGGCAAGAAGCGTGGTGGAGGTGGAAAAGGATGCATTGCTAATCCATCACATCTGATGAAGATTTTGGTTGGTAAGTTCTTTCAATTTACTTGGACTTCCCTACTTAAAAAAAAAAAAAATACTGTTATCCTAGCTGATTTCGAGAATTTATACTTTAATCTGTCTGTGGTTTAGGAGGAAATTAACTGTTTACATCACGATTGAGCTCTTTTGAGATTCAAAAGTAGATTAATTTCACTCTTGCCAATGTCTGAACTCTTCGAGCATTTTTTGACTTGGTGACCTTGGGCCCTGGGTAACTGTGAATACATCTTCCATCTCTTGAGATCAGCTTGCGAATGCTGATATTGGTAGCGTATGACTTGTAGTTGCGTGATCTTCACTGCCCGCTTATAGCGCCGAGTCGCAAGGTTGTGGGATTGCATTAGTCATAATAATGACCTGAAAAACCACACGTCACAAAAATTGCTTTTTCTCTATGTATACATATGTATGTATGTATAGAAGACTTGGAGCATGTCAAGGATTTGTTCAGCAGGCCTTCTTTATCATATCGTTTTTTTTTTAAATTATGAGCGGTGCTAATATAACGGGTACTGTAATTGCTTCAAAGTGATGGTGTATTCTGAGCCACCAGCGCAATTGCAAGAAAAATCGGCCACCGAATGTTTACAGTCTCTTCAACTGCTTTTTATAAAGAAAATAAGACAATCCCTTGAGAAGGAAATGAAAAATAAAACTATTCTTTGTTCTTCCTGACTACATCTCTTGAATCTCAACCTTCATCTCATCTTTCCTCTATGAACAATCTTGCATTATAATCAGTTTTTTGTTTGTACTCAATTTTGCATTTTGTTCCATAGAGAGCAGTGTTGTGACAATTTAGTCCTAAATCTTTTGATTTAGTGCCAATTCAGTCATTTCGACTAATTTTGGAAAAATATTGCTGATGTGGACATCGGCCGGTCTACGTGGCACCATTAGCATTTATGTGGATAATTTTTAATAATATTTAACAATTTTTCTGATTTTTTCTGATTTTTTTCTTTTTCTTTATTCCTTTATTCTTCATTTTGCTGGTGACTGGCATTGGCCATGGCCTGGCAGGCTAGCCTCGCCTAGGCGAGGATGGCCGTTGCCCGCCAAAGGTCATGGCTAGTGCTGGACGTGGAGGGTGGTGGCTTCATGGGCAGTGGTGGAGAGGATGGTGAAGGAGAAGGAGATGTAAAATGAATTTTGGAGGAACAATGTTGTTTTACAAAACTATCACTACACATGGACTCTTTTTTTTTTTTTTAAAAGGTCACATTAGATAAAACTTCTAATTATAAAAGCCACGTAATTTTTATGATTGAAATTTCTCGTTAGAGGCACTTGAGTGATTGTTTTTTCTCTTAAATGAGTCGACAAAAACTTTTAACACTAAAGTGAACGTTGTACATAATTTTAGATGCTTCTGAATGTCATACACAATTTTGGATGCTTCTAATATCTTTCTCCCGTGCTTTCAAATTGACTAAATCTTTCCTCAAATTAGCTAAACAAAACTTAAGATGGAGAGAGAATGACGGTCCTATCACGTAAGAATTATTTAGTAATTCTATTGTCGGGATTGGCAAAACAAATTTAGAACTAAATCATGAAATATATGTCATCATTGAGCAATTAAACAATACAAGGTTCATAGTAAGCCACATCATGAAAAAATAAAGGGATTTTACCAATATTCTTTTCTCATTGACCGTAAAAACTTTATATAGGAATTGATCAAATTCCGACTCAAATTTTCAAACTTGCCAATATAAAGCACTAACTTCGGTAGTTATCCCAAATCTGACGTCCCATTAGCTTGAAATATTTACAAAATTTTAGTAAGCCAATATTGTCTCTTTATTACCTATGACACTTCTTTTACTCCTTAACTCTTTAGGTCATTTCTATCTTCTCACAGTCATTAATTATGCTGATTGAGTTTTTAATACTTGATATTATTGTGTGGCGTGAAAAAGTAATAGTTAAATCCGCGTACTTGCGAGGACGTTGATGGGATAAAAAGAACTTGCTCCACATGAGGCATGAAGTGGATATGGAACATCTTTTTCGTTTTTAGACAAATAATATCTATCACGATATTATTTAGATAGCTAGCTGATTACTAGCGACACGATAACATTTATCCAAGGTGACGATACGAGTAAAAGAGGAAGATATAAGCAGCCTTCGCACCGAATATTAATCCATTTTAAAAATTTCCTCAAAGGTTGTAGTCCTTGCCATTTTCATGTCAACAGAAGTGATCCAGCTGGGTATAGAGATGGGACTTGTACTTGAGTTATTTAAACTCATGCATAGTTTAATGAAAAAGTCTCTATAAATGTAGGCTGTAAATGAGGTGAATTTGGTTGCGTAAGACCTAGAAAACTGTAAGCAAGTTATACAATAGGACCATGGGAAAAGAAAAGTATTCTTGTAGTTAGTTTGAGTTTATACTTCTATAACTTCTTTCATGTCGAATTAAACTTGTTGAACTGGTCACCTTTTTTGTAGACCGGGACAATCGTGTTTTTCTTCATTTTTTTGAGAATTAGCTTAACCAAATCCATTTTCCTAATTCAGGCTTAAATTGTACCGAAACTACTAAGTTTTTTTGAGGGAACCTCACGATATAATTCTATAGAAAGTTTGAATGCGTGGCCGCTTTTACATTGTGCAATGAGTCACTGTGCAGTTCATCATGTGGTTAATTATTCTAAAAACTGGTGTTGTATACAGGTATTGCTGTGGGCATAATAGTGCTGCTTTTCAACATAGGCTTTCTCTATTTTGGATACAAGAAAAGGAAGCTCATCATGCTCAAAGAACAATACTTCAAGCAAAATGGTGGCTTACTTTTGCAGCAACAATTACAAGAATGTGAGAGAACCATAAAAACTGCTAAGCTTTTTAGCGCTGAAGAGCTAGAGAAGGCCACCGACAATTATGATGAGAGAAGAATAATTGGCCGAGGAGGACATGGTACCGTTTACAAAGGGTCGTTGCAAAATAATATGGTAGTTGCGATTAAGAAGTCCAAGCTCGTGGACCAAAGCCAAATTGAACAGTTCATCAACGAGGTCATTGTGCTTTCTCAAATTAATAATCGTAATGTGGTCAAGCTTTTGGGATGTTGTTTGGAAACCGAGGTGCCTTTATTGGTGTATGAGTTTATCAACAATGAAACTCTCTTCGACCACGTCCACGACCCACACAAATCATCAAAGCTGTCTTGGGAGACTCGATTGAGAATTGCTTCAGAAATTGCTGGAGTCCTATCGTACTTGCACTCCATGGCTTCCACTCCCATAATCCATCGAGATGTCAAGTCAGCAAATATCCTTTTGGATGCTCACTACACCGCCAAAGTATCCGACTTTGGAGCTTCAAGATTAGTCCCACTTGATCAAAAACAATTGTCCACTATGGTTCAGGGAACGCTGGGATATTTAGACCCTGAATACTTCCAGACAAGCCAATTGACAGAAAAGAGTGATGTCTATAGCTTTGGGGTTGTGCTAGTTGAGCTATTGACGGGGAAGAAGGCGCTTTCTTTTGACCGACCGGAAGAAGAGAGGAGCTTGGCAGCATACTTTCTTTCATCATTGGAAAATGACAAATTATTTCAGATTGCCGAGGAAGTTATTGCAAATGAAGGAAACAATGAGCAGGTGAGGGAAGTTGCCAATCTTGCTAAGAGATGCTTGAAAATAAAAGGAGAGGAGAGGCCGACCATGAAGGAAGTAACAATGGAATTGGAGGGACTTAGAACAATGGCTAATCATCCATGGGTTAGTGGTATCGATGTGAATTCAAAAGAGACGGTTCATTTATTGGAAGAGAAGACTGAAGTGTATATGAATAGAATTGGGACCACGAACAATGGGTACACAGATAGCATGAAAAACCATGCCACGCCTCTGGTTAGTAGTGGGAGATGACAATAATTATGTTTTCCATACATGTTTGGGTATGTCGTGATGAATGTTATGGTTGCACTAGGTCTCCATTGATTGCACTAGTCTTTTGGTTCTTTTGCGTCGAAACTTGTTCATCAAACGGTTTCTATGCGTAAAAAGGAACTCTTGAAAAGTCTAGCCTTATAATAAAGTTAGTGTAGTGATTCAATAAGTGTTTCCATGAATGTAGGATAATTTAGCTTTAGAAAGCTCGATGTAAATATGGTTTCCTCCTTCTACCGCTTCTTGGTGGTGCTTTTAAGATTTGGGAGCTATATTGTCTTTTGAGTGTACCGAAGTTAAAATGACATGGAAGTGCAAATTTCTGTTTGATTGCGGAGGTTGTATGGTTACCTATACAATCAGAATCTTGATTTCCATAAGTATAATTTTCTCATTTGGAACGTGTCTCCAAACTTGAATTGATATTTTTTCCTAGGCAATTCCATGGTCTTGCCTTGCAGTCATACAGGGAAACTTTTCTTTTACGAAGCCCCCCTCCCGCTGTGTTCGACGGTAGACTAACAACAGGACCTCCGTCTGGAAGCAACAACTAATTAGGTTAACCGCATTGCGGTGATTAATTTGGGAGAGGATGATCAGCTCGTTGATGAATTCTTCGATTTGACTTCAGTCCAAAATCTTACCTTCTTGATGGTGACAATCGTGTTGTTTGGTAAGATCCCTCGATATACTGTTCCTTGGCCTCCCTGGCCTATGATAGTGGTCCTGGCCTTCTCGAGCTCTTCATCGGTGAAGATTCTCGCCAATTCAACGGAGCCTTCGTCTCAGAGAGAAGTCCCCGCAACATGAGGCGGCCCCCATTTTCTAGGAAGAACTTCCCTCATTCTTTGCTGATTTTTCTTTGTCTAAACTCCCAATATAACCAGGAAAGACCCAAAAGAATTAGCTGGAAGCTTATGCTCACACCTAGGAAAAGACATGACTTTCGGTGCACAAACAAATCAGTTGTCCATTACCCTATGAAAGGTTCACACACCAGATATGAAAAAAGGAAAGGAGATGTATTTGGTATAGAAATATGCTTAACTTCCTTTTTCATTACTCAAACAATTTTGTGTTAATTAACTTCTTTGCCCTGTTTTCTTTTCTTCTCCAACAATTTGAAGCTTTTTCAGCTAGACAAACCTTGATAATAGCGAATTAAACATAATGATGTGTATTTTTCAAGAATATAGTTGACTTTTTTTGTTTGGTGATGCGTGATCGAAAAAACTTTCTAGTATTTGGATCTTATTTTAAAAATGATTTTAATTTCATATTTTATTGGGTGCAGAAAATCGTTTTTAAAATATATATTTTAATTTTTTTATTTTCTTTCTCTTTTCTTCTTCGTCTTTCATCGGTTGCCGAGCTTTGGCGACGGCTGCAACAAGCCACTGGCGTTGTTGCTAAGGTCAGCCTGTGGCCCAGTGAGGGTTGACTTGGCTGGCCTCGGGTGAAGTGTTGGCGGTGACTCCACTTCATTTCTATAGCAACTTGACATCTCCTTAATGCAACTCAAAGCTTTCGATACTTAATTATCATCATCTCTATCGGATAAATAATCAGTAGTGTATTGGTATGAACTCAGACATTAAACCTACAATATAAAGTGATATCGGACGATGGCAAATCAATGTACTGCTAAGTCTCAAATGTTGGTAGAATTGTGCTAAGTCTCAAATGTTGGTAGCATTGAGCTGAGTCTCAAATTTTGGACAAAGCTAAACATTCGACATCCAATCCCCCATTTTTGTCACCTCTCCCTACTTCCTGGACACTGCCAAATCTTCAATCTCAACGCTATATAATGCATTGCTTTTTGCGAGATTTCCTGAAAGTAGTTCCGCTTAAGGGCCTGGGTATGTGAAATTGGGCTTTTGGGGTGCTTTTCCTTGTTCCAAATATAGGCCCGCTACGTAGCCCAATATGGTTCTCTCTGACCGCCAAATTCTGCTGCAGCTATGAATTTCATCCATCTCACCGTTCAGTTATATCTGAACGGTGTTCGTTTTGGACATGGCTTGGAGCTGCCTCTCATGTACTGCTTCAATTCCTCCGCAACCCAAGGTTTTTATTTCTTCCTTCACCACCATCTTCATTCCAACACACCCACTTAGTTTTCTTTCTCTTCTTTGTCGTTTCTTGTTTGATAGTGTATCTGACATGTTTCATGTGCTATGACGACAGTAAAATTCAGACTCAGTAGCCAGAAATGCCTCCAGGAGGTGAACTTGTAAGAATTTTCCTGATGTGGGCTACATTAATTGAGATTGTAATTGACCGTTTTTACGGAGTTGATCTAATAAAGTATGATATAAAGTTTCTTAACAGTCGAATATGGGCATGGCTTGTGTGGGCCCAGTTGGGCCCGGCCCGTGATGAGAGGGCCCGTCCAAAACTCTATAAAAAGCGCTAAGGTCCCTCCTCTAGCCCTCACTTCTTCCAAAATTCTCTCTCAACTCACATAAGGCAAGCTGTGAGCGGCGGTCTCATCGAGCCAGGAACCGAAGGTGATAGAGGAGAAGATTTTTAGCATTGAAGCTTGGATTGCTGTTACTTTGCTCCAAGAACAATGAATTCAAAATCAGGTACACAAATCCTCGTCCTCAACCTTCTGATGTTCGAGTTTCTAACTATGTCGATCTTGGGAAGCCGTTCAGTCGGCATACATTTGGTATCAGAGCCTGCGTAAACTAGAACTCGAACATAGGGAGCTGTTTTGAAGAATTTATCCGCATGAAACTTGATTTTGACCGTATAATCGGATTAATCTTGTCAAGCTGAAAGTTCTTGTGCATAGCATGCCTCTAACAGAGGCGAAATCAGCCGCCTATACCTAATTTCGGACTTGATTCAAGCTCGGATCTTTTTGCTTGTTTTTCATGATTTTTGGTTCGATGAAAGTGATTTTTTATTGCATATATGGCTTCTCCTCTTCAATACGAGCATTTTGGTGGGTAGAATGCCTCAAGACGATGCCAGAAACGGCCGCACGCGCCGAGACGGAGCTTGGAGCACGCGCGCCGACGCGTGGCTCACGCACCCGCACGCGCGCGCATGCGCGCCAACGCGTGGACCGACACTCGTCGCCGCACGTGCGGACCGCCTCAGTGGTTTCGCCACCGCCGACACGTGTCGGTGATGACGTCACATAAGCCGCCTTACGTGCGGCCGCCACGTGGCATGTGATGTCACTGATGACGTCAGACCCGACTGGTTGTTGACGGTCGACCCGACCCGGTTGACTGTTGATCGGGTGACCTGACTGTTGACCGGTTCGACCCGTTGACCGGTCGGACCGGTTGATCGTTGGCCGTTGACCGGTCGGACCAATAAATCGGTTTTCGGACTGGATCGGTACGCCAGCGCGTGCCTCTCACGCGCCGTACATTCTGGCGGCGCGTGAGGGCGCGTGCGGCGTCCTTTCGGCGCGTGTTTTATATGGCCATGCTCGTATGTGAATTTCCTATCTTGTGATGTGCTTATTTGCATTTTTTGATGTCTTTAAGGATGTGAAAATGCATGTGAAACCCTAATGTACGTGATTTTGGGGTAATTTTGGCGTATTTTCATTTATTTCTCTATATGGTTTTGGAAATACAATTGCATGCTTATGATTATATCATCACTTGAGGAATATGTGTAGTGTTGATTTATTAGTAGTGTGTATTAGTGGATGGAGCAATACAATTAGCATGGCTTGTGGTTTTAGTGACAAACAGCCCTTGTCATCAAGTCTAAAATCACATATAAAAGGTGAATGTGAGTCATAAAGATATATCCCTTATATGAGAGAGTTTCGATAATTCGGTTGGGTTGTGACCGCCAAAGTGGCACACTTGATTGGATTTGAGAGACATCGTTCTCATATCGTAATAGGATGTCTCCTGATCTGATGCATGATTATACTCCCAAAGGAGGTGATTGTGTGTTAGTTTATGGAGGGATACATGTGTAGCATATGGTTGAAAATTGACTAACCCTAGTGGTTCATACACCCAAATGTGGTGAATTCGCGAAATGTTAGAATATATTTTCATGGACCGCTGTCGTGTGAAGAGTATACAATTACATGTCATGTATTCTGCCCAAAGGTGTTTATATGATGATGTGTGTAGCTCTTGAGATGTGTGTTTAGCACTCACATGATGCTAATTATATGTATTGCTTGTATAAACAGTCACCTTCTCTGTAAATGGCAATTCCATTGCGATTGAGGTTCTTACTGGATCAAACTTCAAGAAATGGAAAGAGGATTTTTTATTTGGGATGGAGTTGGCAGATGTTCAAGTTGCTCTTACTGAGGATAAGCCAGCAGACCTTACTGATGCTAGTACAGAAGTCCAGAAAGTACATTTTGCTGCCTGGGAAAAGAGTAATAGAATTTGCTTGCTCATTATGAAACGATCAATTCAGGAACATTTGATGAGTGGCTTGCCAACTGACTGTACTGTTAAGGAAATGATGGAAGCTTTGGAGGCTAGGTATCATGTTTCTTCCAATGCCGAGATAGGTACACTTATGCAGTCACTTTTCAATATGAGGTATGATGGTTCGACTGGAATTAGAGACTATATGCTTAGGACGGTAGATCTTCAGACAAAACTCCGAATTCTTCAGGTTGATATCCCTGAAGCTTGCATTGTGCATCAAGCATTAAATACTCTTCCACCTGACTTTGGAATTATCAAGACGAACTATAGTTCGCAAAATGAGGCTTGGTCAATCAATGACCTTATAGTGAGAGTGGTGGTAGAGGAAGAAAAACTGAAGAAAGAAAGAGGGCATTTTGCCTTGTATGCCTCTAGTTCTGCCAACAGGAAGGGTAACTGGATTGCACATCATAGAGGAAATCCTAAAGCCATAGTGACTTCTAACTATATAGCTCCTAAGAGGGGAAATCCTGAAGTTGCTGCCCCCTCCACCTCTATGGCTCCTAAAAAGACACCTTTTAAGAGGGAGGGTGTCCTTTGCTACTTTTGTAGGAAGAGGGGACACATAAAGAAATACTGCAATAACTATAAAGCTTGGTTGTCTAAAAATGAGCATAAAGGTAATGATTCTTTGGCACTTGTCTATGAATCCAACCTATCTGAAGCCCCCATCCAGTTCTTGGTGGCTAGATAGTGGTGCGACTAATCATGTTGCATTTACCATACAGGGATTCACAAACATAAGGACGCCAAATCAGGATGAATCAAAGCTCACTGTAGGAAATAAAGACAAGATCGACGTTGAGTTCGTGGGAGATGTCATTTTGATTTTGGATACTGGTTTTAATATGATATTAAGAAACACTTTCTATGTACCTTCCTTTAGACGAAACTTAGTTTCCGTGATATGTTTGGACATGTGTGGTTACTCTTTTGAAATAAAGAACAATACAGTATCTATGTTCTTTAGTTCAAATAAGGTTGGATGCTGCAACATGTTCAATGGATTGTACATATTGTGTTTATCTCCCAATGATATATACGTCGTTAATACAGTTGAAAGTGTCGTTCCCAAAAGACCTCTACCTAAGGAACAGTCTTATGCGTTATGGCATAAACGACTAGGTCATATATCCGAAGAAAGAGTAGAAAGGCTGATAAAGACAAACATCCTGCCTAGTCTTAAAGGTGACCTAGAGACTTGCATAGACTGTTGTAGAGGAAAGATGACTAAGATAAAGAAGAAAATTGCAGTTCGAAGTTCTGACTTATTAGAAGTCATTCACACCGATATCAGTGGACCCTATACTGCAACTTTGTGTAGAAACTTTTATTTCATCACGTTTATCGATGATTATTCTCGGTATGGTTACCTATTCCTGATTAAAGAAAAGTCTGAATCTCTTGAAAAATTCAAGACTTTTCGGACTGAAGTGAAGAAACAGTTAGGAAAGGTAATAAAGGTGGTAAGATCTGATCGAGGTGGAGAATATTATGGTAGACATGGCAATATTGGGCAAATTAAAGGGCCATTTGCTAAATACTTAGAGGATTCTGGGATAGTAGCTCAATTCACTATGCCTGGAAGTCCTGAACAGAATGGTGTGGCTGAAAGGCGCAATCGTACTCTCATGGATATGGTAAGATGTATGATGAGTAGGACTAATTTGCCTGATTTTTTTTATGGGGTGAGGCTTTAAAAACAGCCCTTTATATATTGAATCGTGTTCCTACCAAAGCTGTTACATCGACTCTTTTTGAGTTATGGACTGGACGCAAACCAAGTTTGAATCATTTCAAGGTCTGGGGATGTCCTGCAGAATTAAGATTGTATAATCCAACATTAGGAAAGTTGGGAGCCAAAACCATTCGATGTTATTTTGTATCTTACTCAGAATATTCGAAGGGATATCGGTTTTATAATCCAAGTGGAGGAACAAGGATTGTGGAATCACAAACGGCCAAGTTTCTGGAATTCGATATAGCTGAAGAGCATGATTGCTCACAAATTAGTGAACATGACAACATGATTAGACCTGCTATGTCTTTTTGCTTACCTATGCAGACGACTATGGAGCCTACAGTGCCACAAACTGAACCTGTTATCATTGAGGATCCTATTGATGAAACGGCGACAGATGAAGTCCTTCAAGTTCCTCAGACTCAAAATGAAGTTACAGTGGCTCCACTAAGGAGGTCTACTAGGGAAAGACGTTCAGTTATACCACCGGACTATATAGTTTATTTAGGAGAACATGATTACGATATAGGCTGCATTATAGATCCAGTGACTTATATAAACGCTGTTTCCTGTCCTCAATCAAATTTGTGGTTGGATGCAATGAGAGATGAGATGCGATCTATGAAATATAATGGTGTTTGGGAGCTTGTTGAATTACCGGAAGGTTGTAAGCCCATAGGTTGCAAGTGGGTTTATAAGACTAAAAGAGATTCAAAAGGAAAGATTGAGAAATTTAAAGCCAGACTTGTGGCCAAGGGCTTCACTCAAAGAGAAGGAATAGACTATGAAGCAACATTTTCTCTAGTTTCTTCTAAAGACTCCTTTAGAGTTATCATGGCATTAGTAGCTCATTTTGACATGGAATTACATCAGATGGACGTTAAAATTGCTTTTTTAAATGGAGACCTCGATGAGGAAGTTTATATGATGCAACGTGAAGGTTTTGTAGTAAATGATCCAGGTAAGTTTGTATGTAAACTGAAGAAGGCTATTTATGGTCTCAAACAAGCTTCCAGACAATGGTACTTGAAGTTTCACAATGTTATTACTTCTTTTGGTTTTGTTGAGAACAAAGTAGATCAGTGCATATACTACAAGGTCAGTGGGAGGAAATTTATTTTTCTAATACTTTATGTGGATGATATTCTGCTTGCAAGTAGCGATATTGGATTGCTGTGTGAAACAAAACAAATGTTGTTGAGGAATTTTGACATGAAAGATCTGGGTGAGGCATCCTTCATTCTTGGTATTGAAATTCATAGGGATCGTTCTCGTCGTATGTTAGGTTTATTTCAAAAGGCATATATTGATCGTATTTTGGAGAGATTCAACATGTAGGATTGCAAACCAGGAACTGTTCCTGTAGTTAAGGGTGACAAGCTGAGTCTCTCACAATGTCCTCAATCAGATTTTGAGAAAAACCAAATGAAGGATGTGCCTTATGCTAATGCACTTGGAAGTATCATGTATGCTCAAGTTTGCACCAGACCAGACATTGTCTTTGTAACAGGGTTTTTAGGTAGATATCAGTCAAATCCAGGACACGATCACTGGGTTGCTGCCAAAAATGTCTTGAGATACTTGAAAAGAACAAGAGATTATATGCTGATGTATAGATATGTCAATGATTTGCGATTATTGGCATATTCAGATGCAGACTTTGCTGGTTGTGAGGATGATAGAAAGTTGACAACATGATATATATTCATGTTAGCATGAGGTGTAGTATCGTGGAAAAGTGAGAAATAGAAATCTATATCTTCTTCTACCATGCAAGCAGAGTTTATAGCATGTTTTTCAGCTGCTACTCAAGCAATTTGGCTTCGGAACCTCATTATGGAATTGACCATATTTGATTTTGTGGATAGACCCATACAGTTATATTGTGATAACAATTTTGCTGTGTTATTTGTCAATAACAACAGAAGTCTCAAAGGGTCTAAGCATATGGAGGTCAAGTTTTTGACCATAAAGGAAATGGTACAGAATTGTGACATTATAGTAGAGCATGTCCCCACAGACGATATGTTGGCAGATCCACTGACTAAAGGCCTACGCCCTTGTATATTTGAGTGACATGTCATGAACATGGGCTTAGGAGAATCGGTGGATACTGTCGTTTAGTGGGAGCTTTTTTAGATTTGCTCTTATAAAGTTTAAGTATGCGTTTTGTTACTTTATGTAACATTTATATATATGTCAACTCCTTTTGTATAAATTGTTGTTGAGTTGCGTACATATATCTAAGGAAAATCTCAAGATACTGTGTAAATCTTGAGTAAAGGCTAGGGGCATTCAGTTATTAGCTTTGTACATATGTCTCAATTACACATAAAGAAATGTTAACCATAAAGATAAGATATATGTGGGTTCATTAGAACTATAAAGATATTCTCTAGTGCCACATCCGGTTTTCTGTGACACTTAAGGTAAGAGAATAGTGACCAACAAATGGAATAACACATAAGGTAAAACTCTTTATGAGGTGTTATCGATTTGCCACACAACCATATTGAATCCATGTCAGTAAAGTTGATAGCACTTGTGACCATGGAAGGCTACGTGTATGTATATGCGTTACCGCCATGATCCGGTGTTGGAGATTTTATGGGATCGGATTGATTTGTTGAGAATTATCTCTAGATCAACATAAAGGTGCGCACATACAGTACGGTCTCAATTAATATAGCCCAAGTGGGAGAATGTAAAAATTTTCCTGATGTGGGCTACATTAATTGAGATTGTAATTGACCGTTTTTACGGAGTTGATCTAATAAAGTAGGATATAAAGTTTCTATGGGCCTGGCTTGTGTGGGCCGAGTTGGGCCCGGCCCGTGATGAGATGGCCCGTCCAAAACTCTATAAATAGCGCTAAGGTCCCTCCTCTAGCCCTCACTTCTTCCAAAATTCTCTCTCAACTCACATAAGGCAAGCTGTGAGCGGCGGTCTTATCGAGCCAGGAACCGAGGGTGATAGAGGAGAAGATCTTTAGCATTGAAGCTTGGATTGCTATTACTTTGCTCCAAGAACAATGAATTCAAAATCAGGTACACAAATCCTCGTCCTCAACCTTCTGATGTTCGAGTTTCTAGCTATGTCGATCTTGGGAAGCCGTTCAGTCGGCCTACAGAACTCGCTCGGGATCCACTCGATCAGGTCTTCTCCCGTCGATTCTCTCGGGAATGGAAACTGGGTCAAGCTTATTTGCGGTGCTAGTTTCGAGGTGTTTGAGAATTCGAACCTCGAAATTCTTGGTCTTTGTGCTTTCTTGTTTGGCTTCCTGAACATGTTGGTTCTTGTTTGTTTCTAGGATGTAGTTGACACTTTGGCTGGAGGTTAGATATCTTCAAGGCCCTTTCGTTTGTGTTTTGAAATTGTTTTTTCTTGTCACTTTGTGACGGTGAAATGTTTTTCAATGGGGTATCTAAAAATCAAGTGCAGTGGACTGCATTGACTGTGCTGCCGATGAATCAGTGGTGAATGCGGTGAACCGGGGATTGAGGCGGCGAGAGAAATCGTGGAGGTTGGGAGGCCTTGGGTGATGATAAGTGTTAATGATGACAAAGATCTTCACTTTCGCAAAGCTGGTAAATGCCCTTTTGAGCGAAGCACAGCCTCCTCTTTCGATTGGCTACAAGGGAGTTTGAGCCTATGCACTAATTTAGAACTATCTAGTATCCAAAGTGAGGACCTTTGGACATGATCTGGTGTAAATATGGTTGTTTAAGCTAGCTGTGGCTTGCTATATAGGTGACTTGTAGTTCTTATATATGAATCGCTAGGTTTGGTTACTTGTGCATTAAGCTCATTTTGCAAGGATCAGTTAAAAATGAGTATTGTGATTTTTCCATGACCTTGAGAATATTTTTGACAGAGTTTGATCAAGCTGATTGCCCCCAAGACTGCTCAAGGCCGCCTGAGATTGTATGTCCTGCTAATGCAACATCACTAGAGAAAAAAAAAATCCTCAGCAGGCCATCTTTGGATTACCAATGATGAGGGTAAAAGACAGGTCTTTGTTCTCTATCATGGTTCACCAAGGACTCAAGCTAGTCGATTTTTCAATTTTTGTATTTGGATGTGGAAAATTTGATATGGGAATACACAGGGTGGGGTTTTGACTGAGCGATGTTATGGTTGTGGGCGATGCATTCCAGTTTGCCCATATGATAAGTGCATTTCTCTCCTTCTCACTGTGCCATTTTAATTGCCTTGGTTCCTTATGCATGGTTTCCCAATCCACATGTTCCCTGCTGTCATCATTTTGTCATGTTTTAATGCTAATCACCCTAAATTTGACTTAGGAGTGCATACATATGTAAGAGATGCTGCTGCTACTTCTGAGCTTTTGAGAAGAGAAGATATTGATGCTTTAGAAATACATACAAGCGGAAGGGAAAAATTTGTTGATGAATGTGAAATCTGTGTTTTTTAATATACCTGACTGTCTTGAATCACCTGCTATGAATGATTGGGACTTTCTTACGGCAACTTTTGCCTTTTATACCCATGAATTCTTGATGTTTAAGGTGACAATGCTATATTTAACCTCGTCACTTCCATGTGATCAATGGATTGTTGTGACTTATTTGTAGCAACTTTTACCTCGGTCATACCCTTGAATTCTTGATGTTTGAAGTGAAAATGATGTATTTAACATTGTAAAATTCATACAATCAAACAAAAAAGAAAAGAGACCAACAACATCTTGCCCATCTGACATTGGTCTTAATATGTTTTGAAGATAAATAATGTGGTTGACCTGAATATATGTCCTCTTTTGAGCCTTTGATCCCCTTTTACGCAGGCAAACTTTGCACTTTAGGTCACTTTGGGAGGGTTAGACGCAATCCACCATCTGAGAATAGTAGCAGTGAGTAAAGAACCTTTACTTGTTTGGCCAGAATAAAATGTTAGTTACTTGGCTATATGCTGAGTGGATAGATAACTTTTGCGCTTTAAGAACTCCAGGTTACCTTTCCCGATGTTGGGGATTCAACCATCTCTACAATGAATGCCATGTATTCAATCATGGAACCTTGCCTACGTTGCTTTAATCTGTGGCAGGTGCGAGCGAACTTGCTCTAAATCCTCCTTTTACGGGTTTTCCAGGACCTACTGTTCGTGATATGTAAAGGACTAAAACAGTTGCTTTAATGTGATTTATTGCAGTTGGATGACCGTCCTATGAGTGGGGATATCGGACGTGGTGCCACAAGGGAATCTATTGCCTTTGCTGTTCGTCTGGCTGCTGCAAGCGACAGACCTAGAGGTTTGTAAATTTTATGTTCTCTCTTTTCGTTCCTTCTTTTCTTCCCTTGGCTAAGAGTAGAAGTATTCATTTTATTACTAGAATGCCTATTATCACTTGACTCTTGGAATGTAGGTTTTCTTCAATTGGCGGGTGGCACCAATGCTCATACAGTTGCCAGACAAAAAAAACATGAACTTTTCCAAACCAAATCTGTTTCTGGTGTTGCCTCTTCTCTCCATTTTTTTTTTCCGCTTTTCTTTTTCTTTTCTATTTCTCCTGGTTTTAAGCTATTCCTCTTCTGTATTAGAAGAGAATTTCAAGGATGGGCAATCGACAGTTGGATTGCTCGGGCCATTGGATGCTCCTATTGGAGGCATAGCTTACGGAGGGTATGCTCGCAAGGTTAGTATATCGATCATATTCTTTTCAGCTTATCCATAGAGAGGGTACTTTCTCGCATTTGGCGGTGATCAGTAAATTTGAGTAAAAGAGAGGGTAACGAGCTATCTGCTCCTGATCAGGTCGTTGGGAGGATTCTCAGCGCTATGCAGTCACAGCATGGACTGACTTGTATAGAAGAATCTCCAGATTATCTCTTGAAGGCGCTAGCGGAAGTGCTTGCTTTAGTTGGAACTGTCAAATGCTATGATATCCCTTCTTAGACAGCATTATATGAGCGAATTGTTTCTCAAATTCCAATAACTCCTGATTCCATTTAGATGAATTTCGATCTTGAATTTCCAATCAAAAAATTTGCCTGGGTGAAAGTTAACTTTCTCATGGATTGCGTTTCCTTCTCATCATGCCAAACAAACGATACAAGAAAATGTTCATATATTCTGCGGGTATAATACAGAACAAATTGTTACAAGTGATTAGATCGTGTCCTACATATCATGAGTAAAATAATCGTGTCTTACATATCACGAGTAAAATAATTTGCTACTCTCATACACTTTCAAATGTGATGCACATGTGTTACAGGCCGACAGTTCCTTGATTGTGAAACAGCCCATGTGGTGCCTGGTGAGATAAGAATATATGGCCTTTCTTCTAAATTTTTCTCAAGACAATATGACGAATCGTATCCTTACACTTGATTGTATCATGCCTAGTTTAATTTGGGCATTAGTTCCTTGAGCTAGACGTAAAAATCACTTTGGTACAACAGCTGGTTTTGGCTTACTGTGGCCTCATCAAAAAAGCGGTATCATCTCCTAATGAGTTTGTGCACGGGATTGTGCACGGGATTCTAATACTGCCTTAAGAGATCCTCAAAGATGGCATTCATTACACTCCAGGATTTCTAACAACTCTGGTGCCTCTCTCACAAATTAGTTGTATCATTCCTTCTGCATCACTTACTGTTCACCTAGTGCTACAAAACTCCACTCTTTAGCTCACAAGGGTACGGGAGAGTTCAGTCCCTGACACATGCATGTAAAATGACTCGAGCATTATATCTTTCTTTTTCAACTTCCTTTTCACGAATGGAACATGGAAAGAGACTTATATGATTCAAGGGAAAGTTGAACCCTATTCCATGCGCTTGGCTTACGTTGTTGAGGAAGCACTTGCTCAACATTAACATTTCACTAGATTGCCGATCAACGGGCACTATGAGTTGTTCGGGGTTCGCATTGCCAGCAAAGCAAACCTCACACCTGTCTCGAACTCTTAAGGTTTTGTAAATGACTTCTTGAACTAATCCTGTAACTCTCGGTCGCAACCCATTTAAGCCTATTAACGTTCGTGACGGGTCAAGTACAATAAGTGTTGTTGTTGTTTTTTTTGTTTTTATTTTTTTATTATTTTTTGTGTCGAAGTTCATGTACCATGTTAGATCCCACCGTTTTTGCGTTGAGTCTGCACATTGCTTGGATTACATTTCGCTGGGATGAAGTGCTCTGGTTTGACAGTAAGTTATGAACGGGGTTACTTTATGTTGCTCCAAATTGTCATTTGAAAATTCTCTAAATGTCTGTCCAAATAACCAAAGGACAAAAGGGTTACCTAGATGTGGAGTCAAGTCAACTTCCCAAATGAAATTGAAGAACCGACCTTGAACTATAAAAGACGTTAGTTAGGTTATTTTTATTTTTTCCGTTTGATACATTAAGTATGAGGTCGTACTAGTAGTCCTTATTGCTTTTCTTACAATGAGATAAAATGAATCTTGCTTTATTAAGCACTGAAAGAGTCAAACTCAATTTGTAATGAGAGCCCTATCGTCTAAGGGACGTGGGTTTGCTTCTACCGACTTGACTTGAAAATTATAAAAAAAAATTCGTAAATATATTGCTTTTGTGCTAATTCAGTTCTAAATCTTTTAATTTGACCAATTTAGTCGTAAATCTTTTGATGTTTTGCCAATTTAGTCATTTCGATCAATTTTGACTAGAAATTGCTAACATGAATTCTAGTAATGCCATGTAAGACAACTGGTGTTAACGTAGACAAATTTTATATTTTATTTTTTATAAATATTTTGAATTTTTACAATATTTTTATTTTATTTTAAAATTTTCTTTTTTATGAAGTCTAGCGAGGGTCACCAGCTGACCCTTGTCGATCCCGAGGAGGGCTGGTCACCCTTGCTGGCAACGAGTGAGGATCGCTACCCTAGTGACCAACAAGGTCTTCACAAGCCTTACCAAATCTAGGTGAAGGCCAGGACCTTTGCTTGGTCCGAGCAAGGATCTGCCGGCTCTCACTTGGCTTAGAGGAAAAAACAGGAACGAAAAGAAAGAAAAAGAAGAAGAAGAGAAAAATATAAAAAAATTATAGAACAATTTAGAAAAGTTGTTTAAGAAAAAAAATTTCACATTAGTGCTAGCTGTGCCACATAAGATGACCGGGATCCACGTTAGCAATTTCTGATGGAAATTGATGGAAACAACTAACTTAGCAAACTGTCAAAATTTAGGACTAAATTTGCCAAATTAATTATGATTGAATTGATATAAATGAGGTAGGTTTAGGAGTTCGTTGGTAATTTCCCCATGACTTGATATTGGGTAGGTCCATCATTCATGGAACCTATAGTCTCCCAATCACATGCACTATTAATCGACTCTGATGGAGGAGTCATGGACCATCTTTAGCACATGTGAGTAACTATAACTCATGAGTAACCCACCTGGCAATTTAGAGTTCTTTGGGTCGACAAAACTCGACCCTACCCGATCGAGTTTTCAAGCACCACCATTGATGATTTAGATCTCGTCGTCATCGTCGATCTTGAGAATTTCCCGTGAGAGAGAGAGAGAGAGAGAGAGAGAGAGAGAGAGAGAGAGAGAGGTGCTCGTGGTGGACGTAGCAATGCTGGGATCGAGGTGGTAACAATGGCGAGACGGCTTGAGAGCAATGAGAAGGCATTGATCATCGACATCCAGCAAAAAGGTTCTTGAAAACCTTGGCCATCCTTTGTCTCTATGACTGATATGGGATGGATTGCTACTATTTATAACCAACACGTGATAGCGAGGATAATTTCAAATGTTAACACTCCTCGTGACTAGCACGTGATAGCAAGGGTAACTTTTGGTGTCTATAGAAACAATGAAATTTTTGCCAATCAACTTATCATTTACTTTGTCGAGTTAGACAAAATGTGAAATGTGGGCAAAGCTTCCCTCTCTGGGAGAAAACATCCGATTATGCTCCAGCAACCACACCTATACTGTCAAACTGCTTCAGAAGGCATGCATCATAGTCCTAATCATAATTCACTGTTTCATGTAACGTTTAGTACTGTGCTGCACTTTTACAGCAATGAAATACCCCTTCATCCTGAGTTGGAGCGAGGATCTTATAACAGAATTGGTAAAGATGATATTTGAGATGCTATTCAATTTGACCTTGTAGCATGTGCATTTCCTCGCCTGTAAACACATGCTTCTAGTTCGAGATTGCAATTTATGTGCACATAATTACATTCAAGAAGAAAGCCGACCATTCATTTTTTCGTCAGTAGCTTTACTCTTTTTTCCTTTTGGCAGACTTGACAATTGAGACTGAGGGTTGAAGCCTCTTCGTCAAAGTAAATTAGGTGGCTCTGTCGTAGGCTGCTTCATTGAAAGAAACTGGTCCCGGTCAGTGATCGAACAGCCTATTTATTTTTTTCGCCTACTTTGTAAAATTGTTTGTTAAACAGTCTTCAGTCCTATTGTATACGGATAATTTTCTATCAGGGGACATGGTAAAATGTGTTCTCTTATTTCCCTCTTTAATTCTATCGTTTTGTATGGAAATCCATGTTCTTCCACAGCACTTTTCAGCCAAAAGGTGAATGTGGAACCCATCGCCAGTTATCCGACCCTCCCCTTTAGGCGAGGTGAGAGTTGGAAGCCATTGCCGCTGCCTAGGGTGGTGATGATGGTCCCGAGTCTTCCCATGTTAACCGGCGAGGGTCGTGGCTGTTGCCGCCCATGATCCAGAGTTCGGTTCCGACTATTGGCAATCACCACTAGCAAGGGCCATTGCGATTGTTGGTTGCCCCCCATTGTCTCCCTCCTATATCTATGTAGTTTCCCACTTTGTTCAATGTGTTAAATACTTGTTCAAATGATGGAGTAACGACAGGTCACTGGTGTTAATTAGCGACATCAGTAGTTGTGATTAAATCAACTGCGATTTCAAATTGGGTAACTAGTTTGGCTAAGATTAACATGAAACGTTGAATTTGGGTATCCGACAATTAAGTAAATTTGATGAACCGAGTATAAATTAGGTTTAATTAATAAAAATCTTTCATTTCTCATACTATCGAGATATAAGTAGACACTTAAATGCTCCAAAATATTCTTTAGCATAACATAATAAGATCTTACTCTCTTATCGTATCAATGAAACACAAATTTATTATTAAAAAGAAAAAAACAATTGGTCACTTAAACAATGGTGACTCTACTCTACTTCTATTCGATTATTACAATAACTCATACATCACCGATCAATACAATTTCATTTTGATTCACATTTTATAGATAACAATCGAGCAACACATGACCACGCATATGTTATGAATGCAACATACACCGCATACAAGGTCTAAGAATTCATTATCTACTGACTAGAGACTTGCATAACAAAGGGCATCGCCCTAGATGCAATTGATATAATTTTCCTATTTGTATTTTGCGTAGTGCTGTCATCCAAAATTGCTTTATATTTGTAGGATATGCCCAACTTGTATCCAGTAAGATCTCATGATCACTTTCAGTAAACATAACATTACTCACTAGCTTTCAAGTCATTTAAATCCTTTTTTTTTTTTTTGCTACGACAACTTTCTTCCCATTTTTGGGGTTTGAACCTTGATTGCATCTATAGACCCTTCATTCCCCTTGGTACTTGCCACCAAACTGAGGTGCTCATGATGAATCCACTTCATTTTTATTGCAATTCAATATCCCCTCAACGCAACTCACTGCTTTTGATACCTTATTAACACCATCTCCACGGGACAAATAATCAATAACATGTTGGTATGAATTCAGGCATTAAACACATAATATAGAGTGATATTGGATGAGGGCAAATCAATGTACTGCTAAGTCACAAACGTTCGTAGCATTGAGCCAAGTCGCAAATCTTGGACAAAGCTAAACATTCCCCCCCATTTTCCTCACCTCGCCCCACTCCTTGGACACAGCTAAATATTCAATGTCAATGCTATATAATGCATTGCTTCTTGTGAAATTTCTTGAAACTTGAAAGTAGTTCTGCTCAAGGGCCTGAGTGGGGATATCGGACGTGGCGCCACAAGGGAATCTATCGCCTTCCCTGTTCGTCTGGCTGCTGCAAGCGACAGAGCTAGAGGTTTGTAAATATTTTTTGTTCTCTCTCTTTTCTTCCTTTCTTTTCTTCCCTTGGCTAAGAGTAGACATATTCGTTTTTATTAATATAATGCCTATTATTGCCTTACTCTTGTCATGTAGGTTTTCTTCAATTGGCGGGTGGCACCAATGTAGGTTCCTCTTTTTTTTTTTTAATCCCATCTCTCCTGGTTTTAAGCTAATACCCTTTTTATTAGAAGAGAACTTCAAGGATGGGCAATCAACAGTCGGACCGCTCGGGCCATTGGATGTGTTTGTGCCCTTCGATTATAAAAATATTTATGTTAGCAGTTTCCAGTCAAATTTGGCTAGAAGGACTAAATTAACAAATTTTGAAAACGTATATGACTCAATTAGCATAATTAAAATGTTCATAATTGAATTTGCATAAATCCAATAGGTTTAAGACCATTTTTTTGCTAATTTTCCTTTATAAAACCTCTGAGTCTTCGTTGTGGGCAATGAGTGCTTTCATGAATCATAAGGTTGTGATCTCCCACCAGCTCCAACCAATCTGCCGTGTTTTTTTTTTTTTTTTGGTAAGAACCAATCTGCCGTGTTGATTTTTCTTCTTTCTCATTATCTTATTTTAGGGTTGTGATCTCCCACTACAGACGCTTAATACTTGCTTGACTTTTCAAGTCGTGGCAGGACTATGAAAGCACCCTGAAGAGACATATTGTCTTACATGAGAAATTGCCAAGAAAATCACCCGTATTGCCTTGGCATTTACCTAAAACTTTACCGAGAGGTCTGAGAAGTTTCTCAAAATCAATTTCGGACTGACACTGGATTTCGTTCTAATTCTTCTTCTATATTTGGGTTGATCGGTGTTGTTTTCGATTTTCAAATCCAAATCCGAATTGACCTGAATCGAGAATTTCTTAATTTATCTAATTAATCTCTTTTTTTTCAAGTTTTAACTTAATGAACAATAAAATACCGTTACTTTCTTGGAAGTCCTCTCTAATTTATCTTTTTTCCAAGTATAATCTCAATAAGAGATAAATTTTTTGAATACTTTATTTTAGTTATGGTTTAAATGGCAAAATTAGTAGTTAACAAAATATCATGCGACGAGCACACACGCGAACATTCCTTCGGCTCCCTGGTTTCTTAACTATGCACATGATAAATTAGTAATTACTTTTCCATCATGGGTTCCCAAAATATTATAACAAAATTATTTTGTGATGAGTATCTAATAATAGATAATTAATACCCATTATAATAAAACAATCTTTTTAATGGATCTTTTGGAGTGAACCCGGCCAAATGTACGGGCAAGCTAACTAGCGTTTGTATAAATCTAGGGATGAGGACTTGGGGGTGAAGCTCGACTTACCTATTCGCTCCAAGTCCCACTTGATCAGCTTCTGCCCTGGTCTGCGCTATGTCCTGTCCTTTTCTTTGACTCGTTCTACTTCGACTTTTGACACAATTAGTTCTTGTTTAAAATGCCAATTGCAGGCCCTCCTCGCGTCATGAGCTTTTCAAAAGCTCCATCATCACCTTATAAAGGTTGTCATTGAGCTATGAAGATAATCGTCTTGTTGCAAAACGTCATCTAAATGCATTGCTCTTTACCAGACTTTTTACCAGACTTTCATTAAACATGAAATTTTTAAAATGTTATCAACTATATAAAACTAATGTAGGATCAATAATTTAAAAAATATTTTAATTTTATTAGAAAAGTTAATAAGCGACCTTTTGTTTTATTATAAGAAATCAAAACCCAAGGGCCCGAATTAAAGGGTTGGCAAATGCTTGTGATGGCGAGAGTTAAAGCCGTAGTCAATAAGTTAATGAGTTGGAAAAAAGAAATCTAAGAATATCATAGGGAGAAATTTCCAAGGTTATTAACTGATGAAATTTGTCAACAAGGGGTTTTTCTCACCTGTAATTATCGGGTAACGACCCAATTACGGTCAAATATTATGTTTTGGAAATGTTTAACCATAGAAAGCGTGTGGTCTTATCCTTTCCCTATCAACTTTTACTTTTCGCATTGACATGAAAAAATTGCCATGCATATAAGCAACATTCCCAATATAACTAGTATCAAAATCCAATAAGGAAAGGAGAAGACCAGACTTTTCTTATTCCCACGGAGGGAGAGACATTTTCTCAAATTCTAGAATCCTAGATTAATCTTTCGGAGATTAGTTGAAAGGTAAGAGCAGCTCATTTTGTCACAAGTAGTCTAGTTTTTGGCGTAGAATAGCTCATCTTCTCTATGAGTAGCGAAGAAAGATTAAAGAAAAATATCTCAAGTTTACATTACCAAGTTCCATAAAATAAGTTTTGGAACATGTTCTCATATAAATGATGGACTCTCAAATGAATAGTGCATTTGGAAAATGGAACGAGCACTGCGCAAGGCTTGGTCACACGGGGAATTGTCGTTGGATCGTCTCATGCAAGTGGTTAGGACCAGCTGGTGTCAACTCCATGACTTGAATTTAGCCCATAACATTTGACCAAAAGAAAAGGATAAAAAAACGGATAGACCCATCTTGCTTCTCCTTATACAACCACAACCCATCAAATTTAATCATCAAGAAAATTACATGTGTACGAAGAGAGTTGAAGGAAGAACCATGGTCATTTATGAGCTTCTCTTGAAAGTTCGGGGCTTTATTGGGTCCATACCACAATCACATAGCAGAAGCTGATGATTTAATGACGAAGCCCGAAGCCCGGATGCCGAAGTTCCTGCGGAGACCTTGTGATTCCGTATCCCTTTGGATCGAGCGACAGTAGTTCTGACTGCCGCATCGATCGCCCATCTGTCTATTTTTGTGGGGAGAATTACCAAAAAAGTCCTAAACCTATTGTAATTATACCAATTCAGTCATAAACTTTTTTTTTTGGCCAATTTAGTCCTAAACCTTTTACAATTGTCTTGGTCGATCCATCTGCCAAAATTGGCAATTTAAATTTGTGGCGTGGACACCGACCGTTCGGCGAACGTTGACGTGGCATTTTTTAAATGTTTTTATTTTTATTTTTATATTTCGAATTTTTAAATATTTTTTTGAATTTATTAATTCTTTTTTTTTTTTTTTTCAATTTTCCCCATCTTCTCCTTCCCCTGGCCAGCCATTGAAGAGAGAGAGAGAGAGAGAGAGAGAGAGAGAGAGAGGTTGCTTGCTAAGAGAAACCGGAGACAAACGAGAGGATGATGATATCTGGCTGAGGAGACCTTTGTGGGTGAGAAGCTGGTGAGAGTAGAACATTCTTCTTGCTTGCACCGCCTGGAACTTTCACAGAAGAGGGAAAGCTTGAAGGAAATACAGGGAGCGCTCACTGAAGGAAAGCAAAAGGGGGCTCGCTGGTTTTTTGGGGAATCGCAAAAGGCTGGATCAAAACGTTATGGGGTTCTTTGGAAGCTCTCCTCACACAGAGATGGGTGGGACATCTTTTCTTTCTTGGCCGAAACCATATCGCAAGGGGGAGAGAGAGGAACGCTTTGAGGAAGAGAGATTTCAGAGGGAGAAGGGGAGAGGCGAAAGGAAAGAAAGAGAGCGGGGGCTTTTCTTTTTCTGGGAGCACCGCTCCTTCTCCTTAGACAGACTCGACCAAGCCACCTCGATCATCTCCATCCTTCTTCCCATCTCTCACCACTCTCAGTGCGGCCACCACGAAGAACGTTCTCTCGGGTTCAGTCCTCGGCGGTAAATCCTCCTCTCCGCCGGAAATCTTCCCCTCGCAAGCGTGCCATGTGGTTCAAGGCCAGCCCAGTCAGTTCGTCTCTGTGATTTGTAGTTCATTGGTGATTATATGCTTGCTAAAAAGCCAAGCATGGAAGAAATTAATCTCGTGTGGAGATTTTCCGTTGATTGTTGCGATCGCTAGAGTAAGCGTCCGGAGTTGGTGACCGTCGGTTGGAGCAGGTGACCGCCGGTTGGTGTTGGTTCGGTGGCGATGTGTATGCTAGATACGACGCATATAGAGGTTGATTCGTTGCCAATAATTCTGGTTCGGTTAAGTTGCATAAGGAATAAAGAGATTCGGGGAAGAAGAAGGCGCAAGGTTGAAGAAGAAGGTGCAGGGGAAAAAGACAAAACAAGGAAGAAGACAAAGAGGAAAGAATAAAAGAAATTAAGAAAATCATATAAAAAAGAATTCAAAAATTCAAAAAATATTTAAAAATTCAAATATATATTTAAAAAAAATGCCGCGTCAGCGTTCGCCGGACGACGGCATCCGCGTCGATGTCATTTGGCCGATTTTGCCGGATGGGTGAATTTGAATTGATTATAAAATGTTCAGGACTAAATTGGCCAAAAAAAAAAGTTTAGGAATAAATTGGCATAATTACAATAGGTTTAGAACTTTTTTAGTAATTTTCCCTATTTTTGTGATAACTCTACCCACCCTCCTGTACCTTATCTCTATAATAGAAGTTCTAACTTGCAAATACGCAACATTTCCGTCGAGGGCCACGAGATAAGATTAATCATTTGGACCGGTCGAGATTGCTATAACTCTTCCGGGTATGATGGCTCTTCGAGCAATTACCCAGGGATTTCCCTACCTGAATTCCCTTTATCCAGCACCAAGAACAAGTTCATCGGCGTTGGTTGCGACACGTTAGCCGCCTTTCAGGACCTCCGTGGGGAGTTCTCTTTCGGATGTATGTCTTTGTGTAGCCGTGTTTGGGTCGTGTACCGGTATCAGTTGCTGCGAGACGAGCATCCCAAGGAACACCTTCAACTACAACATCTCGATTAGGAGCCTTTCCAATCATTCCAACATCCTGGATTTCAATCCTTGCAGCTATTCCTTCGTCGCAGAAATCGGATCCTACAACTTCTCGGTTGGCGACATTAAGCAGCTTAAATTCAAAGATCGCCCTCTTGTTGTCGACTGGGCAATAGGGAATCAAACGTGTGAGGAGGCCAAGAAGAACAGCACAAGCTACATGTGCACCAAGAACACCAATTGCACTGCTGCCGAAAACGGATCTGGGTACAAGTGCACTTGCTTAGAAGGTTACCAAGGCAATCCTTACCTTGAGGATGGTTGTCATGGTAGGTTGATAACATCGACATTCTCTAATTTGTCCTTTGTATTACTAAGATCCGAGAAGATAGATACATTTGATGTGTGTGTGTTTAATTTATGTAGATATTGATGAATGTGCGGATCCAATGTTAAATCAGTGTGAGGGAAAGTGTCATAATATTGAAGGGAGTTACACATGATCATGCCCAAAGGGTTATCATTGTGATGGCAAGAAGGGTGGTGGAGTTGGACAAATATGCATTGCTAATCCGTCACAATTGATGAAGATTTTGGTTGGTAAGTTCTTTCATTTTACTTGGACTTCCCTACTTAAAAAAATATCCTGTTATCCTAGCTGATTTCGAGAATTTATACTTTAATTTGTCTGTGGTTTAGGAGGAAATTAACTGTTTACATCACGATTGAGCTCTTTTGAGATTCAAAAGTAGATTAATTTCACTCTTGCCAATGTCTGAACTCTTCGAGCATTTTTTGACTTGGTGACCTTGGGCCCTGGGTAACTGTGAATACATCTTCCATCTATTGAGATCAGCTTGCGAATGCTGATATTGGTAGCGTATGACTTGTAGTTGCGTGATCTTCATTGCCTGCTTATAGCGCCGAGTCGCAAGGTTGTGGGATTGCATTAGTCATGATAATGACCTGAAAAACCACACGTCACAAAAATTGCTTTTTCTATATGTATACATATGTATGTATGTATAGATACATGTCAAGGATTTGTTCGGCAGGCCTTCTTTATCATATCATTTTTTTTAAGGGATAAGTGCAATAGAAGTCCTAAAAATTTTCACGAAAATGCAATTGAGTCCTAAAACTTGCAAATAGTGCAATAAAGTCTTAAAACTTATCAAATTATTTCAATCGAGTCCTAAAGTTAATACCATCAAACTTACTAATGGAAAATGCTGACGTGGCGCGGACGTGACATTTTAAATAATTTTTTATTTTCCACATGGCTTTTTGTAATTATTTTTTTATTCAAAATTAGATTTAAAAACTAAAAAAGAAAAGCTAAAATTTACTGGCCCCTCCGGCGATGGGTAGCGCGCGACGGTGGCGGGGAGGAGCTGCCATTTTGTCTTTTTTTTTTTGTAACAATTTTTTAAAATAAATTTTAGCTTTTCTTTTTTAGTTTTTAAATCTATTTTTTAAAAAAATTGAATAAAAAATAATTAAAAAAGCCATGTGAAAAATGAAAATTTATTAAAAATGTCACGTCTGCGCCATGTCAGCATTTTTCATTAATAAGTTTGACAGTGTTAATTTTAGGACTCGATTGAAACTATTTGACAAGTTTTAGGACTTAATTGCACTTTTTGTAAGTTTTAGAACTCAATGTATTTTCGTAATAAGTTTTAGGACTTCTATTGCACTTATCCCATATCATATTTTGGAAAGTTCAGCTATAATAAGCATCCGGTCTTGTCCTTTTCCTATCAACTTTTAGTTTTTGCATGGACATGAGCGCTAATAAGAAAAAATTGCCATGCACAATATAAAAAATCGTATCGTGTTGAAATATGTCTCGAGTTTTGAGCCGTTGAATAAAATCAGACTCATGGGAATATGTGAACTTGACCGCAAACTGCGCGTGCTCTGAGCAGACGAAATAATTATCCAGCTTTAGAAATTCTTCTCATGGCTGAACATGCAGCATTAAATGAAGGACAAATTCTTCATTTGTTCATTGATCTTCTTGACTTTTTGCTCCATATACGTTGCTTTCTCCCCTCCCCTTCTTTCGTCTCCGTTAATAATTGAAGAAAGAGCCCATGTGCAAGAACGTCATAGTTTTCTTCCCCTCATTGATGCATGCACATATCCTTTGTCTTGTCTTTAATCTGAAGAAGACTTCCTCGTGTTGCAATAAATGATAGAGACTCTTTTGTAGTATAAAAGAGAGAGACGTCCAATAGAGAAGGAGCGCGCCAAGTTCCCTCGGTGATCGAAAGAGCGCTGGAGTCCTTGGTGACCGAGAGGAGAGAGAACTCTGAGACTGCACAAAAGAGGGTGCACAGAGTTCTTCTCGTGAGGATTTTCTCATTATAATTACACCTGAGTGATTTTGACCAGATAAATTCTTGTGAATGGAATTTGTATAATTCCGCGATTGAGATTTCATTAAGAATGGTAAAAGGCTAAATACCGTGTGAGTTATTAGGTATAATTGGGGATTGAGAAATATTGAGTGAGTATTTGAGTGCTCGAATGATTGTAATATCCGGTATATCGCCTATTTTCTATAGTGAAATTTCTTGCTATTCTTCCCATGGACATAGGTTCCGATGTTCAGATCGAATCATATAAATTTGATGTCCGATTCCCTTTCCTTCCTTTCAAACTATTTACCGATTCACTCATTGGGCCCTCCATATTCCGTAACAATAGAGAAATGAGAAGACCGGACTTTTTCTTACTCCCACGGAGGGAGAGGCATTTTCTCAAACTCTAAATCCTAGATTAATCTTTCGGAGATTATTTGAAAGGTAATAGCAGCTCATTTGTCACAAGTGGTCCAGTCTCTAGCTCAGAATAGAAAGATTAAAGAAAAATATGTCAAGTTTACGTTACCAACTTTCATAAAATAAGTTTTGGAAATGAATAATGCATTTGGAAAATGGAACGAGCACTGCACAAGGCTTCGTCACACGGGGAATTGTCATTGGTTCGTTTCATACAAGCGGTTAGGACCAGCTGGTGTCAACTCCGTAACTTGAACTTAGCCCATAACATTTGACCAAAAAAATAAAAATAAATAAATAAATAAAAACGAAAAGACCCATCTTGCTTCTCCTTATATATCCCGAACCCATCAAGTTTAATCATGAAGAAAATTACATGCATAGGAAGAGAGTTGAAGGAAGAACCATGGTCATCCATGAGCTTCTCTTGAAAGTTGTAGTGCTTGGGGCTTTATTGGGTCCATACCACCATCACATAGCAGAAGCTGATGATTTGCTGACGAAGCCCGGATGCCGAAGTTCCTGCGGACAACTTGTGATTCCGTATCCCTTTGGATCGAGCGACAGTAGTTCCGACTGCCGCATAGATCGCCCATCTTTTACTGTCTATTGTGACAACTCTACCGACCCTCCTGTACCTTATCTCTATAATAGAAGTTCTAACTTGCAAATACGCAACATTTCTGTTGAGGGCCACGAGATGCGATTAACCGTTTGGACCGGTCGAGATTGCTATAACTCTTCCGGGTATGATGGCTCTTCGAGCAATTACCCATGGTTTTCCCTACCTGAATTCCCTTTATCCAGCACCAAGAACAAGTTCATCGGCGTTGGTTGCGACACGTCAGCCGCCTTCCAAGACCTCCGTGGGGAGTTCTCTTTCGGATGTATGTCTTTGTGTAGCCGTGTATCGGAGGTCAACAGCGGGTCGTGTACCGGTATCGGTTGCTGCGAGACGAGCATCCCAAGGAACACCTTCAACTACCGCATCTCGATTACGAGCTTTTCCAATCATTCCAACATCCTGGATTTCAATCCTTGCAGCTATGCCTTCGTCGCAGAAATCGATCCTACAACTTCTCGGTTGGCGACATTAAGCAGCTTAAATTCAAAGATCGCCCTCTTGTTGTCGACTGGGCAATAGGGAATCAAACATGTGAGGAGGCCAAGAAGAACAGCACAAGCTACATGTGCACCAAGAACAATTGCACTGACGCCGAAAATGGATCTGGGTACAAGTGCACTTGTTTAGAAGGTTATCGAGGCAATCCTTACCTCGAGGATGGTTGTCATGGTACGTTGACAACATCGACATTCGCTATGTCCTTTGTATTAATAAGATCTGAGAAGATAGATACATTTGATGTGCATGTTTAATTTATGTAGATATTGATGAATGTGCGGATCCAACATTAAACCAGTGTGAGGAAAAGTGCCATAATATTGAGGGTAGTTATACATGTTCATGCCTAAAGGGTTATCATGGTGATGGCAAGAAGCGTGGTGGAGGTGGACAAGGATGCACTGCTAATTTATCACATCTGATGAAGATTTTGGTTGGTAAGTTCTTTCATTTTACTTGGACTTCCCTACTTAAAAAAATATACTGTTATCCTAGCTGATTTCGAGAATTTATGCTTTGATCTGTCCGTGGTTTAGGAGGAAATTAACTATTTACATCACGATTGAGCTCTTTTGAGATTCAAAAGTAGATTAATTTCACTCTTGTCAATGTCCGAACTCTTCGAGCATTTTTTGACTTGATGACCTTGGGCCTTGGGTAACTGTGAATACATCTTCCATCTATTGAGATCACCTTGCGAATGCTGATATTGGTACCGTATGACTTGTAGATGCATGATCTTCATTGCCCACTTATAGCGCCGAGTCGCAAGGTTGTGGGATTGAATCAGTCATAATATTGACCTAAAGAACCACACGTCACAAAAATTGCCGTTTCTATATATATATATGAACCTTCCTTAGATGAGGTGTGTCGAACTAGTAGTGGTCCAAGTAAAAGAACCCAATAGGATAATAAGTCCGTTGGTCAGCTTTGATTGGTAGCATAGGAAGCGTGAAAACAAACTTATTTAAATGGATCGATGTATTAAGAAGATCAACATCTTCCTCTAGTTCTATATCATGTATGTCTTCAGACTAAGGTCTTATACATAGGGAAGAAATAAACTAATTTGTTAAGTGATATATATGTATGTATGTATGTATGTATGTATGTATGTATGTATGTATGTATGTATAGAAGACTTGGAGCATGTCAAGGATTTGCTCAGCAGGCCTCCTTTATCATATCGTATTTTTTAATTATGAGCAGTGCTAATATAACGGAAACTGTAATTGCTTCAAAGTGATGGTGTATCTAACCACAATTTCAAGAAAAATCGGCCACCGAATGTTTACTGTCCGTTCAACTGCTTTTTATGAAGAAAATAAGACAATTCCTTGAGAAGGAAATGAAAATTAAAAGCTATTCTCTGTTCTTCCTGGGTACATCTCTTGAATCTCAATTTTTTCATCTCATCTTTCCTCTATGAACAATCATGCATTATAATCAGTTTCTTGTTTGTACTCAATTTTGCATTTTGTTCACAACCTCATAAAATAAAAAATTTCACATTCTATAACATTTACCCTCGGGGAACATCATTGTGTCAATATAGTCATAAATTTTTTGATTTAGTACCAATTCAGTTATTCTAACTAATTTTGGCTAGATATTGTTGATGTGGATGCCGACCGGTCTACGTAACACCATTGGCATTTACGTTTAACACCATTGTCATTTACGTTGATAATTTTTAATGATATTTTTTTAAACAATTTTTATTATTTTTTCTGATTTTTTATTCTTTCTTTTTCTATATTCCTTTCTTCTTCGTTTTGTTGGTGACTGGCATTGGTAGCCTCGCCTGGGCGAGGGTTGCCGTTGCCCGCCAAAGGCGAGGGCCCAGATTTAGTATCTGCAGCTTGGCCTTGGTGATGCTCTTGCTGACATCGATTGCGGCGTTTAAATCCACCGGCGCACGGTTGCACACTGATCCGTGCACCTTTAGAGCCGGCGAGGCTTTCACCCGCATAGCTACCATGCACGTCTCGCGCAATCTAGTGGCCGATATGACGGCGGATTTTGGCAAAGCGTGACCTTGACTTGGGTTGCCTTTGAGTTTGCAAATAAACCTTGAAATTCTTCGATTTCTTCCGCATCATTTGATTCTGGTATGGGAATAAATCTTAGAGACGACAATGGTTTGTCATCATTGTATCGGCTTCTTGAACTGGCTGAGTTCGGCGTCCTCGGTGAGGATGACTGAATCATCACTTGGCCGTGTAGATGGCCATGCCTTGACCCGCCTTCAAGCTATTCAAGCAAATGCTGCAATCACTTTGCAACATATACGAAGCGCTCTTGTGCTCCCCCTGGCCTCGCTCAGATTTGGCAAGGGGAGCCCTCACTAGGGCTCGCCCTCACCTGGCCGGGCTTTGCTTGTGGTGGGCGATGGCAACCCTCGTCCAGGCGAGGCTAGCCCATCTGGCCATGGCCTGTGGCTGGTCTCCAGAAAATGGAAGAAGAAAGGGTAAAAAAAAAAAAGAAGGAAAAAATCAGAAAAAAATAAAAATAAAATTGAAATTTTTTTTATTAAAAATTGTTCATGTAAGCATTGATGGTGCCACATGGGTTAGTCGGCATTTACGTTAGCAAAATTTGGCCAAATTTAGTCGGAAGGACTAAATTGACATTAGATCAAAAGATTTAAGATTAAATTGGCATTGATGCTATAGATTTAAGACTTTTTTTTGACACTTTTCCCTTTACCCTTGTTAAATGTTGGAATGTCTGTACTCCATAAAATGATATTTATATCATTCACTTAATTACGATAAAATGTAGCAATAATCATCAATAAAAATGGACATTTTACAAAGTTTCACAAAATTCAATTTTTTTTGACAATTTTTATGGTATGTTGCACTCACCTATGAAAAAACGTCGTCAATGCTAGTACAACATTTCAAAATCTAAAACATAATGCATTTTTTGACATTCTTTGTACGTAATTACTATCAAACGTTATAAGTCTTTATAGAATATAGTAAAACAAAGAAAATACGGGCTACATTGATAAGTTAAGTGGAAAATGTCCTAATAATTTATTTTCGTTAGTTGGTGTACTGGTGACCAACTAAAATCACCGGATCTTAAATGAAATAATAGGCTACTACATGAAAAAGAGAAAATGATCTAGTAAAAAAAATTTCAAAGAGAGGAATAGAAAGCCATGTAAAAAGGAAGATGAAAATAGGTATGTGCTCTCAAGAGGAAATGGCATTAGATATGTCAAAAGTTACGTACAACATTCACTTTAGTGCAAAAAGTTTTTTTTTTTTCTTCCGGATTACTTAAGTGCCACTTCGATCACTTAGGGCCTACTTGGTAACATGTCAAATAATGTATGATTCCATTCTTTTGTGTTCTGAAATAAAAAAAGAACAGAAATCCATTTATTAACATTTTTATTCCCGGGAGCAAATTGTTCTTGGGAACAGATTTAGAACAGAATCAAGAAGTAAAAAAAAAAAGTCACTTTTTTATTATCGGTAACAACTTTAGAATCAAGTTCAAATCATTTTTTCTTTTTCTCTTCCTCTTCTTCTTTCTCAAGCAAGTTGCTGGCCACGGTAATGGCCGGTGATTGGCTAGATGAGGGCTGGCAAGGTCGTTAGCCCCCGCACAAGGTTATCGCTATGGTTGATGACCAACTAAATGAGGAAGAAGAGAAGGAAAAAAGAAAAAAGAAAAAAGAATAAAATTATTACATAATTAAAAGAAATTCTAAGTCACAAAAAAAATTGAGCTCATAAATTCATCTAGGGAACATAATTAGGAAAAAACTATTTCTGAGCAGAAATTGTTCTCGAGAACAGAATGGTTACCAAATGCGTCATTAAATTTCGTCATTGCTGAAATTTGACGTGACCATATTTTTATTAATTTCTCCATCCGAAGTGACTCGCCGACGTGCCTGGTCAGCATATATAGCCCAAAACATAATTGTCTATGTGTTTTGCCCTAAAATATTTGCAAGGAAATTCCTAAATTAAAAACATAAATCGACGTCAATGCCAAATCAAGACCTTTTCGATTCAGTCCTCAATGCAGATGGACAAATGTTACTGTTGGTAATCAAGTTGGAAAAAGAAACTCCTGGAAGTGTGGACAATGGAGATCGAAGCCAGTGAGGGAGAAATGAAAGAACTTGAGGCACTTCACTGTCCTTGGACGAGAAATAGGGCAGAGCAAAGGACTTATGTTCGGCGGTGGATATGGCCTTGAAGGTGCGATTGTTGGTCAAGAACGACGATCAAACTAGATAGCCGATGTCCTAGAGGCGTCAACGATGGTGGTCAGCACTGACGAAAAAGGATGGAGCAAATGCAAAGCATCTTAGTTACTCTGATCAGAAAAATAGAGCAGAATAGAGGCGCAATCGGCGAGATTTGGACGTGGTGAACAGCTTGATCAACGATGGCGATGATGTTCAGAAAGTGATGGAGAAGGATTGCCGATGATGAAACTTCTCAAACTCCTTGAGGGAGAATTTTTTTCCATGAAGTTAGTGGTTCATATTTTGAGACTCTTTGTTGTGGTTCTCTTGTTCGCGAATCTTGTGACTGGTGACGGAAAGCAAGCAATGGCGTGTGTTGAAGGGAAATCTCCAGTGGAGGGGCGACCTAGTTGGTGGTGAAGTTGTTGGGGTCGGAGATGATGGCCTAGTTAAAGGCTTGGAGGGCGACATGGGCGTTGTGGAGGCAGGTTTCTTGAAGGAGATGGATGGGTTGATGGTGACTCGCTTGCCGCGGTCACCGAAATCATCGAGGTAGTGGAGGAGGCAGCAGTGCTAGGCGTGGTGGGTGGTGGCTTCATGGGCAGCGGTGGAGAGGGTGGTGAAGGAGAATAAGATGTAAAATGAATTTTGGGGGAACGATGTCACTTTACACAACTATCAGTCCATGTGAAATCTTTTTTTTTTTTTTTAACCGACAAAAAGGCCACATCAAATAAAACTTTTAATTATAAAAGCTACGTAATTTTTTTGATAAGAATTTCGTGTTGGAGGCACTTAAGGATTTGCATAACAATATTCCTCTTTTTCTATTCTTTTGTTCTTTTGCGAGAAAAGAACACCCCAAGTACCAAAACTTGGTACAAAGGAACACTTATGGTGCGTTTGGTAACGTTTCTATTAAAAAATTGTTCTAGAAAATAGAAATATTCTATTTTTGTTCCAGGAAACAATTTTTGAATAGAAGAACACGTTTAGTAACTGCACAAAATTTCTGTTCTTGGAATAGAAAAAGAACAAAAACACGTTTGGTAAACTTGTATATTTTTTTCTTTTAATTTTTTAATAATTTTATTTTATTTTTCCTTTTTTCTTTTTTTCTTCCTTTTGGCCGGCGGCCTCGCCTAGCCATGACAAGGCTCGCCGGCCCTCGACGGTTGGTTGCCCGCCATGGGCGAGGCCGGTGACCAGCCAAAGAAAAAAGAAGAAGAAAAGAAGAAGAAAAGAAAGAGAAGAAAAAAAATAGGAGAGGGAAAAATTGTTTCTTGGAAGTATTCCCGGTAATAAGAAACAAGTTTTTCTTATTTCTTGTTTCTGTTCCAAATTTGTTCCCGGGAACAAAAAAATAGATTTGGAACAAAAATGTAAACAAATGCGTTTCTGTTCTTTTTTTGTTCCGAGGAACAAAAGAACAGAAATTGTGTTCCGGGGAACAAAAAAAGAACACAAACAAACAGGCCCTTAACTGTCAAAACTTACGGAAAGTGTCACTTTCTAATAAAAAAATGGAACACTTGAATACTACATCCGGTGAATCTCGCCGAAAATCCTATGTGGCTCGCCGGAAAGCCGACTCAACAAAACACACAAAAAAAACGTCGTTTTGATATAATTTGAATTTTAATACAAACATTAATTAAATTTAATTTAAACGATTTATAAAAAAAAAGAGAGGAGGAGGAAGAGGGAGGCAGCTGGCGGTTAAGGGCTTAGTCCTCATTGCCACCTCCTCGCCATTGCCGGAAAGGTGGGGGAGGGTCAGCTGGGGTTGTCGAGTCTTGGCCAAGGGCCGACGAGCCCAGCCGACCGGTGGCGAGGGCCTGCGTGCCCTCGCCCAGATCTAGGGCGAGGGTCGCAGCCCTCCCCCAGATTTGGCGAGGGTTGCCGACCCTCGGCTAGGGCTCGGCGGCTCGGACTGACCCTTCCCCACCTTTTCAACAACAGTGGCGAGGTGGTGGCGGCAAGGGTTGAGCCCTCAGTCACCGGCTGCCTCCCTCCTCCTCTTTTTTTTTTTCATTATTATTATTATTATTATTATTAGTACTATTATTTGTTTTAAATTTAATCTAATTAATTTTTATATTAATTAGTTACCACGTCAGCACTAAAATGATGTTGTTTTGGCCTTTGTTTAGCTACATCATCATGCAAAACGACGTCATTTTACATTAAGCTCACCGGAAAATTGCCACATCAGCATTTTTGCCGAATTTTCTCGCCGTTGATGCTTAACTGATCCATTTTGCTATGATTTTATCATTTAAATGTCATTTTCGTAAGTATTGGCAAGTGTCCATTTATGCCAAGTTTTGACACTCCTAGTGTCTTTGTGTTGTTCTTTTGCTCTCGAAATTGAAAAATAAAATAGAAATCTGTTTGGTAACATCAATTAATTTTTCTATTTTTCACAATAGAAAAATGGCAAGGGAATTGATTTGAAATAGAAACAACAAGTATAAAAAAGTAACTTTTTTATTTCTGAATATAATTTCTAGAAATAGGTCATTTTCTTTCTTTTCTTCTTTTTCCTTGCTGCCTGCCGTCGTTTGTCGCCCCCCGCATGTTGCATGTCGTTGCCGCTCACCGCCGGCTACTGCCCAGCGACTGGTTAGAGGAGGAAAATGAAGAGAGGAAAAAAAAGAAAAAAAAAGAAAAATCTCAAAAAAATTATTATAAAATTAAAAAAATTCTATGTCACAAAAACTTGTAGGTCGTACCAAATGCATTCATGTTTTTTTTTTCTATTCTAAGAATATAAATTTTGTATAGTTACCAAACACGTTAACTTACTTAGAAACTGCTTTACTAATATAAATAGAAAAGAACTATTTCTTAAAAGAAATTATTTCCAAGACAGAAATATTATTAAACGCACCCTAAGTGATTCTTTTTTTTTTTTTTTTTTTCTCTTAAACGAGTCGATACAAAATTTCGACACTAAAGTGAGTGCCGTACATAATTTTAGATGCTTCTAGTATCTTTCTCCCATGCTTTTAAATTGACTAAATCTTTCCTCAAGTTGGCTATATAAAACTTGAGGTGGACAGAGAATGACGGTCCTATCACGTAAGCATTGCTGAGTAATTCGATTGTCGGGAATGGCAAAACAAATTTAGAACTAAATCATGAAATATGTGTCATCATTGAGCAATTAAACGATACAAGGTTCATAGTAAGTCACATCATGAAAATATGAAGAGATTTTACCAATATTCTTTCCTCATTAACCGTAAAAACTTCATATAGAGATTGATCAAATTCTCACTCAAATTTTCAAACTTGCCAATGTAAAGCACTAACTTCGATAGTTATCCCAAATCTAACACGTCATTAGCTCGAAATATTTACAAAATTTTAGTACGCCAATATTGTCTCATTATTACCTATGACACTTCTTTTACTCCTTTACTCTTTAAGTGGTTTCTATCTTCTTACAATCATTAATTACGCTTATTGAGTTTTTAAGACTCGATATTATCGTGCGGCGTGAAATACGCATCACTTGCTCCACATGAGGCATGAAGTGGATAGGGAACATCTTTTTAGTTTCTGGACAAACAATATCTATCACGATATTATTTAGACAGCTAGCTGATTACTAGCGACGCAGACAACATCTGTCCAAGGTAACGATACGAATAAAAGAGGAAGATACAAGCAGCCTTCACACAGAATATTAATCCATTTTAAAAATTTCCTCAAAGGTACTAGTCCTTGCCATTTTCATGTCATCATAACTGATCCAGCTGGATATAGAGATGGGACTGGGACTTGAGTTATTTAAACTCATACATAGTTTAATTTTAAAGTCTATAAATGTCGACCGTAAATGACGTGAATTTGGTTGCGTAATTCTTGTAGTTAGTGTGAGTTTATACTTTTATTACTTCTTTCATGCCGAATTAAACCTGTTGAACTAGCGACCTTTTTTGTAGACCGGGATAATTGTGCTTTTCTTCATTTTTTGTAGATTAGCTTAACCAAATCCATTTTCCTAATTTAGGCTCAAATTGTGCCAAAACTACTAATGTCTTTTTTTTGGAGGCAACCTCACGATATAATTCCATAGAAAGTTTGAATGCGTAGCCGCTTTCACATTGTGCAATGAGTCGCTGTGCAGTTAATCATGTGGTTAATTATTTCGAAAACTGGTGTTGTACATAGGTTACGCTGTGGGCACAATAGCGCTGCTTTTCAGTATAGGCTTTTTCTATTTGGGGTACAAGAAAAGGAAGCTTATCAAGTTCGAAGAACAATACTTCAAGCAAAATGGTGGCTTACTTTTGCAGCAACAATTACAAGAATGTGATAGAACCACAAAAGCTGCTAAACTGTTTAGCGTTGAAGAGCTAGAGAAGGCCACCAACAATTATGATGAGGGAAGAATAATTGGCCGAGGAGGACACGGTACTGTTTACAAAGGGTCATTGCCAAATAATATGGTTGTTGCAATTAAGAAGTCCAAGCTTGTGGACCAGAGCCAAATTGAACAGTTCATCAACGAAGTCATTGTGCTTGCTCAAATTAATAATCGTAATGTGGTCAAGCTTTTAGGATGTTGTTTGGAAACCGAGGTGCCTTTATTGGTGTACGAGTTTGTCGACAATGGAACTCTCTTCGACCACCTCCACAACCCAAACAAATCATCGAAGCTATCTTGGGAGACTCGATTGAGAATCGCTTCAGAAATTGCTGGAGTGCTATCGTACTTGCACTCCACAGCCTCCACTCCCATAATCCATCGAGATGTCAAGTCAGCAAATATCCTTTTGGATGCTAACTACACCGCCAAAGTATCCGACTTTGGAGCTTCAAGATTAGTCCCACTTGATCAAAAACAATTGTCCACTTTGGTTCAGGGAACATGGGGATATTTAGACCCTGAATACTTCCACACTAGCCAATTGACAGAAAAGAGTGATGTTTATAGCTTTGGGGTTGTGCTAGTTGAGCTGCTGACAGGGAAGAAGGCGCTTTCTTTTGACCGACCAGAAGAAGAGCAAAGCTTGGCAACGTACTTTCTTTCATCATTGAAAAATGACAAATTGTTTCAGATTGTTGAGGAAGTTATTGCAAGCAAAGGAAACAATGAGCAGGTGATAGAAGTCGCCAATCTTGCCAAGAGGTGCTTGAAAATAAAAGGAGAGGAGAGGCCGACCATGAAGGAAGTAACAATGGAATTGGAGGGACTTAGAGCAATGGCTAACCATCCATGGGTTAGTGGTATCGATGTGAATCCAAAAGAGAGGGTTCATTTACTGGAAGAGAAGACTGAAATATACGTGGATAGCATGGGGACCACGAACATTGCGTACACATAGCATGAAAACCCATGTCACGCCACCAGTTAGTAGCGGGAGATGACAATAATTAGGTTTTCGATATATGTTTGGGTATGTTGTGATGCGTGTTATAGTTGCACAAGGTCTCCATTGACTGCACTAGTCATTCAGTTCTTTCGCGTCAAAACTAGTTCATCAAACGGTTTCTATGTGCGGAAGAGAACTCTTGAAAAATCTAACCTTATAGTAAAGTCAGTGTACTGATTCAATAAGTGTTTCTGTGAATGCAAGATAATTTAGCTATAGAAAGCTCGATGTAAATATGGTTTCCTCCTTCTACCGCTTCTTAGTGGTGCTTTTAAGATTTGGGAGCTATATTGTCTTTTGAGTGTACCGAAGTTAAAATGACATGGAAGTGCAGATTTCTGTTTGATCGCCGACGTCGTCGTACGTCAAACTTGAATGGATCTTTTTTCCCAGGCAATTCCATGGTCTTGCCTTACAGTCATACACTGAAACTTTTCTTTTCCGAAGCTCCTCTCCCGCTGTGTTCAACGGTAGGCTAACAACAAGACCTCTGTCTCAAAGTAACAACCGATTGACTTAACCACATTGCCGTGATTAATTTGGGAGAGGATGACCAGCTCGTTGAGGAATTCTTCGACCTGACTTCGGTCCAAAATCTCGGCCTTCTCGATGGCGACAACCATGTTGTTTGGTAAGATCCCTCGATGTACTGTCCCTTGGCCTCCCTGGCCTAGGACTCGGCTTTCATGGTAGTGGTCCGTGGCCTTCTTGAGCTCTTCATCGTCGAAGATTCTCGCCGATCCAACGGAGCCTTCGTGCTCAGAAATAAGTCTCTGCAACATGAGGCGGCCCCTATTTTCTAGGAAGAACTTCTCTCTGTCTGCTAAATTTTCTTTGTCTAAGCCTCCAATATAACCAGAAAACACCCAAAAGAATCAGAAGGAAGCTTATGCTCACACCTAGAAAAAGACACTACCCTACAAAAGGTTCACACACCCCAGATATGAAAAAAGAAAGGAGATATATTTGGTATAGAAATATGCTTAACTTCCTTTTTCATTACTCAAACAATCTTGTGTTAATTGACTTCTCTGTCCTATTTTCTTTTCTTCTCCATCAACTTGAAGCTTTTTCAGTTAGACAAACCTTGATAATAGTGAAATAAACCAATGATGTGTTTGTTTGGGGGAAAATTTCATGAAAGAGGAAAATATTTTTTGAGAAAATATTTTTCAGAAAAATAGTTGACTTTTCTTTGTTTGGTGATGCATGATCTTAAAAAATTCATGATAATTGGATCTTATTTGAAAAATGATTTTAATCTAACGATTTTATTTTATGCAAAAAAAAAAAAATCGTCTTTTAAAATATATTTTTTCAATTTTTAAATTTTCTTTCTCTTTCCTTCTTCGTCTTTCACTGGTTGCCAAGCTTTAGAGATGGCTGCAACAAGCCACTGGTGTTGTTGCCAAGGCCGGCCAAAGGTCCGGCGAGGGTTGACTTGGTTGGCCTCGGGCAAGGTGCTAGCAGTGAATCCACTTCATTTCTATTGCAACTTGACATCCCCTTAATGTAACCCAAAGCTTTCGATACCTAATTAACTCCATCTTTATCGGACAAACAATCAGTAGTGTATCAGTATAAACTTAGACATTAAACGCACAATATAAAGTGATATCGGATGACGGCAAATCAATGTACTGTTAAGTCTCAAATGATAGTAGCATCGAGCTAAATCAAAAATCTTGGACAATGCTAAAAGTTCCACATCCATCTCCCCATTTTCCTCACCTCCCTCTACTTCTTGGACACAGCTAAAGTCTTCACGCTCAACGCTAGATAATGCATTGCCATTTGTGAAATTTCTTGAAACTTGAAAGTAGTTCTGCTAAAGGGCCTGGGTAGGCACAATTGGGCTTTTGGGGGGTTCTATCTTGTTCCGAAAACAGGCCTGCTATGTAGCCCAACATTGTTCTCTCTGACAGCCAAATTGTGCTGCAGCTACGAACTTCATCCATCTCAGCAGGATAAAAAATAAAATAAAAAATCTGAGCTTCCTTCTGGCGGTGTTCGTTTTGGACATGGCTTGGAGCTGCTTCTCATGTACTGCTTCAATTCCTCTGCAACCCCAAGGTCTTTTTTATTTCTTCCTTCACCGCTATCTTCGTTCCAACACGCCCACTTTTCTTGATGGTGCATCTGACGACATGCTTCGTGTGCTATGACGATAGTGAATTTCAGACCCAGTAGCCAGAAATGCCTTCAGGACTTCAGGAACATGATGAAATCGCTCGGGATCCACTCGATCAGGTCTTCTCCCGTCGATTCTCTCAGGAATGGAAACTGGGTAAAGCTTATTTGCGGTGCTAGTTTCGAGGTGATTGAGATTTCGAACCTCGAAATTCTTGGTTTTTGTGCTTTCTTGTTTGGCTTCCTGAGCATGTCGGTTCTCGTCTGTTTCTAGGATGTAGTTGACATAAGGAATCTTTCTCTGGTTTACACTTTGGCTGGAGGTTAGTTATCTTCAAGGCCCTTTCGTTTGTGTTTTGAAATTGTTTTCTAGTGTCACTTTGTGACGGTGAAATGTTTTTGAATGGGTATCTGGAAATCATGTGCAGTGGACTGCATTGACTGTGCTGCCGATGAATCAGTGGTGAATGCAGTGAACCAGGGGATTGAGGCGGCGAGAGAAATCGTGGAGGTTGGGAGGGCTTGGGTGATGATAAGTGTTAATGATCACGAAGATCTTCACTTTCGCAAAGCTGGTAAATGACCTTTTGAACGAAGTGCAGCCTCCTCTTTGGATTGGCTGCAAGGGAATTTGAGCCTATGCACTAATTTAGAACTATCTAGTATCCAAAGTGAGGATCTTAGGACATGATCTGGTGTAATTATGGTTGTTTAAGCTAGCTGTGGCTTACTTTATAGGTGACTTATAGTTCTTAAATACGAATAGCTATGTTTGGTTACTTGTGCATTAAGCTGGTTTTGCAAGGATCAGTTAGAAATGAGTATTGTGATTTTTTCATGACCTTGAGAATATTTGGGACAGAGTTTGATCAAGCTGATTGCCCCCAACACTGCTCGAGGCCTTGTGAGATTGTATGTCCTGCTAATGCAATATCACTAGAGAAAGAAAAATCCTCAGCAGGTCATCTTTGGGGTACCAATGATGATTGTAAAAGACAGGTCTTTGTTCTCTATCATGGTTCACCAAGGACTCAAGCTAGTTGATCTTTCAATTTTGTATTTGGATGTGGAAATTTTGATAGGGGAATACGCGGGGTGGGGTTTTGAGTGAGTGATGTTATGGTTGTGGGTGATGCATTCCAGTTTGCCCATCTGATAAAATAAGTGCGTTTCTCTCCTTCTCACAGTGCCATTTTAATTGCCTCGCTTCTTTATGCATGGTTCCCCAATCCACATTTCCCCCACTGTCATCATTTTTTCATGTTTTAAAGCTAATCACCCTCAATTTGACTTAGGAGTGCATACATATGTAAGAGATGCTGCTGCTACTTCTGAGCTTTTGAGAAGAGAAGATATTGATGCTTTAGAAATACATACAAGCCGAAGGTAATAATTTGGTGATGAATGTGAAATCTGTGTTTTTTAATACACCTGACTGTCTTGAATCACCTGCTATGAATGACTGGGACTTTCTTACGGCAACTTTTGCCTTGTGTACCCATGAATTCTTGATGTTTAAAGTGACAATGGTATATTTAAACTCGTCACTTCCATGTGATCAATGGATTGTTGTGACTTATTTGTAGCAACTTTTACCTCGGTCATACCGTTGAATTCTTGATGTTTGAAGTGAAAATGATGTATTTAACATTGTAAAATTCATACTATCAAACAGGAAAGAAAAGAGACCAACAATATCTTGCCCATCTGACATTGGTCTTAATATGTTTTGAAGATAAATAATGTGGTTGATCTGAATATATGTCCTCTTTTGAGCCTTTGATCCCCTTTTACGCAGGCAAACTTTGCACTTTAGGTCACTTTGGGAGGGTTTGGGAGATGCAATCCACCATCTGAGATTAGTAGCAGTGAGTAAAGAACTTTACTTGTTTGGCCAGAATAAAATGTCAGTTACTTGGCTATATGCTGAGTGGATAGATAACTTTTGCTCCAGGTTAGCTTTCCCGATGTTGGGGATTCAATCATCTCTACAATGAATGCCATGTATACAATCATGGAACCTCGCCTAAGTTGCTTTAATCTGTGGCAGGTGCAAGCGAACTTGCTCTAAATCCTCCTTTTATGGGTTTTCCAGGACCCGCTGTTCGTGATATATGAAGAACTAAAACAGTTGCTTTAATGTGATTTATTGCAGTTGGATGGTGTCCTATGAGTGGGGATATCGGACGTGGTGCCACAAGGGAATCTATTGCCTTTGCTGTTCGTCTGGCTGCTGCAAGCGACAGACCTAGAGGTTTGTAAAGTTTATGTTCTCTCTTTTCTTTCCTTCTTTTCTTCCCTTGGCTAAGAGTAGAAGTATTCATTTTATTAATAGAATGCCTATTATCACTTTACTCTTGTAATGTAGGTTTTCTTTAATTGGCGGGTAGCACCAATGCTCATACAGTTGCTGGACTAAAAAAACATGGACTTTTCCAAACTAAATCTGTTTCTGGTGTTGCCTCTTCTCTCCTTTCTTTTTTCCCTTTTTTTTTCTTTTCTATTTCTCCTGGTTTTAAGCTAATCCCCTTCTGTATTAGAAGAGAATTTCAAGGATGGGGAATCGACGGTTGGATTGCTCAGGCCATTGGATGCTCCTATCGGAGGCATAGCTTACGGAGGGTATGCTCGCAAGGTTAGTATATCGATCATATTCTTTTCAGCTTATCCATAGAAAGGGTACTTTCTTGCACTTGGCAGTGATCAGTAAATTTGAGTAAAAGAGAGGGTAAACGAGCTCTTTGCTCCTGATCAGGTCGTTGGGAGGATTCTCAGCGCTATGCAGTCACAGCATAGACTGACTTGTACAGAAGAATCTCCAGATTATCTCTTGAAGGCGCTAGCGGAAGCGCTTGCTTTAGTTGGAACTGTCAAATGCTATGATATCCCTTCTTAGACAGCATTAAATGAGCGAATTGTGTCTCAAATTTCAATAGCTCCTGATTCCATTTAGATGAATTTCGATCTTGAATTTCCAATCTAAAAATTTGCCGGGGTGAAAGTTGACTTTCTCATGGATTGTGTTTCCTTCTCATCATGCCAAACAAGCGATACAAGAAAATGTTCATATATTCTGTGGGTATAATACAGAACAAATTGTTACAAGTGATTAGATCGTGTCCTACATATCATGAGTAAAATAATTTGCTACTCTCATTCACTTTCAAATGTGAATGTGGTGCACGTGTTATGGCCGACGGTTCCTTGATTGCGGAATAGCTCATGTGGCGCCCGGTGAGATAATAACACATGATTGGCCATCTTCTAAATTGTTCTTGAAAACAGTATGACGAATCGCATCCTACAGTCGATCGTATCATGCCCAGTTCAATTTGGGCGATTAGTTCCTCGCGCTAGACATAAAAATCACTTTGGTACAACAACTTGTTTTGGCTTGTTGTGGCTTCATCAAGAAAGTGGCATCATCTCCTGTTAGTTTGTGCACGGGATGCTAATACCGCCTTTAGAGATCCTCAAAGATGGCGTTCATTACCCTCTAGGATTTCTAACAACTCTAGTGCCTCCCTTATGAATTAGTTGTATCATTCCTTATGCATCACTTACTATTCACCCAATACAACAAAACTCCACTCTTTAGCTCACAAGGGTACAGGAGAGTTCAGTCCCTGACACATGCATGTAAAATGACTTGAGCATTTATATCTCTCTTTCTCAACTTCCTTTTCGCGAGTCGAACACGGAAAGAGACTTATACGATTCAAGGGAAAGTTGAGCCCTATTCCATGCGTTTGGCTTACGTTATTGAGGAAGCACTTGCTCAACATTAACATTTCACTAGATTGCTGATCAACGGGCACTATGAGTTGTTCGGGGTTCGGTTTGCCAGCAAAGCAAACCTCACACCCGTCTCGAACTCTATAAGGTTTTGTAAATGCTCAAACTGATCCTGTAACTCTCGGTCGCAACCCATTTAAGCCTATTAACATTTGTGACGGGTCAAGTGCCATGTGTGCTGTTTTTTTTTTTGTGTCGAAGTTCATGTACCATGTTAGATCCCACCGTTTTTGCGTTGAGTCTGCACAAGCATGCTCTACATTGCTTGGATTACATTGCGCCGGGATGAAGTGCCCTGGTTTGACAGTAAGTTATGAACGGGGTTACTTTATATTGCTCCAAATTGTCATTTGAAAATTCTCTAAGGTCTTGTTTGGCAACCATCTCAACAGTGCTTGATTTTGTTCTTTTGTTCTCGGGAGTAGTTTTGAAACGGAATCGCATTTGGTAAAATTTTTGTTTCTGGGAACAGATTTGGAGTAAAATCAAGAATAAAAAAAAAGTTGATTCTTTGTTCCCGGGAACAATTCTAGAATCAAGTCTACCTATTTTTTCTTTTTCCTCATCTTTCTTCTTGTTCTTCTTCGCTCTCTCTTATTCTTCAAGTGCTGCCGCCGTCGCCGCTGCTGCTGCCGCCCCCCGCCGAATGTTGCCGTCCATCGCCCCCCGCCGAACGCCGCCGTCCGCCGCCCATCGCTGCCGGTCGCTGGCAAGCTCGTTGGAGGCTCGCCTCGCCACCGGCGCCTCGCCCAGCCGTCGGTGAGGCCGAGCCTTGCCGGTGGCCAGGTGGGCCTCCCCCGGCCACCGACGAGCCTCACCTGGCCGAGTGAGGCTCAGCCCAGCCATGCCAATTGAGGCCGACCTCATGGTGGCCCGGCAAGGTCGAGCCCCGCTGGCGGCTGGGCGAGGCTATTGAAATAAAATAAAATTGATTTTCGGATGACGATTGCTGGATGAGAAACTTGCAAGCATTGAAGGAGCCATAAAATCTTTATGGTAGGCTACATGGATTTGAAGAATGGAAGTTATTGAAGACTTCTATTACTTTATTATGCGTTTTTATTGTGTTTATGATTACATGTATGAGGCTGTTTTGTTTTAGTCATTAAATTCCCATTATTGACATTTATGGGTTGTTATGTAATCACTGGCGTTTGTAAACTTCAATTCCTATATAAAGGGATGAAGTCGTGAGTTGTAAATCAAGTCACAAGCCACAGTCCACGAAGACACAAATAAGAGAAAGCATTCTCAATAAAAATTTCTCTCTCAAATTTCTAGTATTCTTATTCCAAGTTTCCAAAGTTTATTGTCATTCTTTTGGTTCCAACATTTGGTATCAGAGCTAGAAATGGCATCCACCAGTTCTGTTCAAATGCAACTTCCAAAGTTGAACGGAAAGAATTTCAATAATTGGTATGTCTAGATGAAGGTTCTTTTCAAATCGCAAGATTTGTGGAATCTTGTGGAGAATGGCTACACCGAAGTGGCTGATGCTGAAGCATTCGATGCTTTAAGAAGGGAGGAGAAAGATATTTTGGTGGAATCTAGGAAGAAAGATCAAAAAGCATTGTTTGTGATCTTTCAATCCGTAGAGGAAGTTATATTTCAAAAAATATCAAGGGCGGAGACCGCGAAAGGAGCGTGGGATATTTTGCAACAATCCTACAAAGGCAATGATCGCGTCAAATGGATGCGGCTTCACACACTTCGAGGTGATTTTGAGTCTTTATACATGCATGACTCTGAATCAATCTCGGTGTCCTTTGATCGAGTGCAAACCATTGTTAACCAACTGAGGGTTAATGGTGAAGAACTCCAAGATGTTCGAATCATAGAAAAGATCTTGAGGTCTTTGACTGAAAGATTTGACTACGTAGTTGCAGCGATTGAAGAAGCGCAAGATGTGTCAACCATGACATTAGAGCAGTTGATGGGTTCATTATGCTCGAATGAGCAAAGAATGAATCAAAAGTCCATCGGTTCAAATTCCAAGCAAGGATTGCAAAGTCGGGTTGCTCAATCAAGTCGAGGAGGCCATCAAGCTGGCAGAGGCCATGGAGGTGGTTGAGGACGCGGACGTGGAAATTTCAATTCCATCGGAAAATATAAAAAACGTGACAAATCAAAGGTCAAGTGTTTTAGGTGTAACAAATTTGGACATTACAAATTCGAATGTCAAGCAAAGGTGGCATACGAGTAGGCAGAACAGGCGCATACCATTAATGCTGAGGAAAACATGGTGCTAGCATGCAAGAAGGATGACTCAAGCATTGTGGACACCAACCTTTGGTACCTTGATACTGGGTGCAGTAATCATATGACTGGCCGAAAGGAGTTATTCTCACACTTGGACGAGACGGTTCGCGGTGAAGTTAATTTTGGGAACAAATCCAAAGTTCTTGTAATAGGCAAAGGTGATGTTAATATCAACTCAAAAGATGGTACTAATGTTACTGTTGCAGATGTTTATTTTGTGCCAGGACTTTTTTGGAACTTAGTAAGTGTTGGGCAACTTTCCGAAAGAGGCCACAAAGTCCATATTGAAAATGGAGTTTGCACTATTATGGGTGTAAACAATAAATTGATCACGACAGTGCGGATGACAAAGAATCGGATGTTTCCTCTTACTCTTCAGACAAAGAATCTTTTGAACTTTCAAGCGGTGATGAAAGATAGCAACTGGTTGTGGCATCATCGATTTGGTCATTTAAATTTTCGTGGACTAAAAATACTGGTCCAGAAAAAGACGGTGACTGGCATGCCTTTGATTGACATTACAGATCGCCCATGCGAAGGATGTCTTGTTGGAAAACAACATCGAGGATCCTTTCCAGTTGGAAAAGCCAGAAGAGCAAAACAACCTTTGGAGTTGGTACATACAGACATGTGGCCCTGTTGAGGTGGAATTATTCACACAAAAAAGGTATACATTAATTTTTGTGGATGATTTTACTAGAAAAACATGGGTATATTTTCTTAGAGAAAAATCTGAAGCTTTTTTGAAGTTTAAAGAATTTAAAGTCTATGTTGAAAAGTATAGTGGCTTTATTTTAAAGACATTGAGATCAGATAGAGGGGGAGAATTCACTTCGAATGAATTTGATAAATACTGTAAAATTCATGGAGTGAAACGTCAATTGACTGCAAGCTATACTCCCCAACAAAATGGTATAGCAGAAAGAAAGAATAGGACAATATTTGAAATGGCAAGAAGTATGCTAAAGGCTAAAAATTTGCCCAAGAAGTTTTGGGCAGAAGCCGTTGCGTGTATTGTATTTATGCTAAACAGGTGTCCAACAAGGAGTGTTCTTGGAAGAACATCGGAAGAGGCTTGGAGCGGCAACAAGCCAGATGTTTTGTTCCTACGAGTATTTGGGTGTGTAGCATATCCCCATATACCAGACGAACAGAAGAAAAAATTGGATGACAAAAGCCAAAAGTGCATCTTCATTGGCTACAGTGACATGACTAAGGGTTATAAGCTATATAATCCAGTCATTGAGAAAGTTATCATCAGCAAAGATGTCCAATTTCTTGAAGATGAAGCCTAGGACTGGAACCAGAAGATTGACCAGAAAAGCATCACCATTAAAGATGAATCACTGGCGAGAGAGACAAAAAAATCTTCAATTGAAGATCCATCATTTTTGCCTAGTAGTTCAATTTCTTCACCAAGAGCAGTTTCAGAACCATGGATACGTCGTTCACAGCAATTGCAGGAGACACCATCAAGATTCAAGGATTATGTAATCACAAGAGATGATGATAGTGATAATGAATGAATCACTAATGAAACTATGATAAATTTTGTTTATTTGTAGAATGTGACCCCATATCCTATGATGATGCAGTAATAGATAAGAAGTGGATCCAAGCAATGGATGAAGAAATCCGCTCCATTGAAAAGAATGACATATGGAGCTAACTTCTCTACTATCCGATAAGAAGCCCATTGGTGTCAAGTGGGTGTAGAAGATGAAGTACAAGCCAGACGGTCAGGTGGACCGATATAAAGCTAGGCTAGTAGTAAAAGGCTACAAGCAAAAGCCAGGTATTGATTATTTTGAAGTATTTGCACCTGTGGCTCGAATGGATACCATTCGGATGATTTTAGCACTCGCAGCTCAAAATCGTTGGAAGATCCACCAAATGGATGTGAAATCAGCGTTTCTTAATGGTGTTCTTGAAGAGGAAGTCTATGTGGAGCAACCACGGGGTTGTGAGAAGAAAGGGCATGGAAATCAAGTTTATAAACTAAAGAAAGCATTGTATGGGCTAAAACAGGCACCTTGAGCATGGTACACAAGAATTGACACGTACCTATTAGAGCATGGTTTTCGAAAATGCCCATATGAGCCTACACTATATATCAAGTCAAACACTAACGGTGACATAATAGTTGTGTGCCTTTATGTTGATGATTTGATATTTGCAGGGAGTTGTGAAGAGATGTTTGCTGAATTCAGGGAGGCTATGACTAGTCATTTCGAGATGACAAATTTAGGATTAATGTCCTATTTTCTAGGCCTTGAAGTGAAGCAGACAAATGATGGCATATTTATTTCACAGTAGAAATATGCTAATGATATTCTAAAGCGATTCAAGATGGAATCGCTCAAACCAATACGGACTCCCGTAGTAGAACGGTTGCAGTTGAATAAAGAAGGAACCGGTGAAGCAGTGAACCCCACTTATTTCAAAAGCATTGTTGGCAGTTTAAGATATTTGGCTTCTACAAGGCCAGATATTACTTATGGTGTGGGAATTATTAGTCGATTTATGGAGAAACCATACCAATCACATTTGCAAGTAGTAAAAAGAATTATACGGTATGTCAGTAGAACTCGTGATCATGGGATTTTATATTCTCATATTGACAATTTCAATTTGGTGGGATACACAGACAGTGATTGGGCAGGTGATACCGAGAATCGAAAGAGTACTTCTGGATATATATTTTTTCTCGGATTAGGAGTAATTTCTTGGTCCTCGAAAAAACAACAAGTTGTTGCACTATCGACTGCTGAAGCAATACATAGCGTTAGCTTCGGCGGCATGTCAAGCAATATGGCTTCGTAAGATGCTATGTGAATTGATGCATAAACATGTAGATCCTATGAAAATAATGTGTGATAACAAATCGGCTATGGCTTTGGCCAAGAATCCTGTTTTTCATGGCAGGAGCAAACACATTGATATCAAGTATCACTATATTCGCGAGCAAGTCAAAGATGGCGAAATTGAGATTAACTTCTGCAAATCGGAAGATCAGATTGTAGATATCTTGACTAAACCATTGAAGACAGATTTGTTTGAAAAATTGAAGATGATGCTTGGAGTTGTTAAATTCCAAAATCAATTTTAAGGGAGGCTGTTGAAATAAAATAAAATTGATTATCGGATGACGATTGCTGGATGAGAAACCTGCAAGCATTGAAGGAGCCATAAAAACTTTATGGTAGGCTACATGGATTTGAAGAATGGAAGTTATTGAAGACTTCTGTTACTTTATTATGCGTTTTTATTGTGTTTATGATTACATGTATGGGGCTGTTTTGTTTTAGTCATTAAATTCCCATTATTGACATTTGTGGGTTGTTATGTAATCACTGGCGTTTGTAAACTTCAATTCCTATATAAAGGGATGAAGTCGTGAGTTGTAAATCAAGCCACAAGCCACAGTCCACGAAGACACAAATAAGAGAAAGCATTCTCAATAAAAACTTCTCTCTCAAATTTCTAGCATTCTTATTCCAAGTTTCCAAAGTTTATTGTCATTCTTTTGGTTCCAACAGAGGCCTCTCGCGCAGCCAAGGCTTGGTCGACGAGGCATGGCCTCGCTGAGGGTCGACGACGCCCGACGACGCTCCGGTGAGGTCGCTGGCCCTCGTTTGGCCAGTCGCCGGTTGTCCCAAGGCCAGCGACCGGCCACCTTGAAGAAGAAGAAGAAGAAGGGGAGGAAGAAACGAAAAAAAAAAAAAAAGAAAAAAAAGAAATAAAATTATTTAAAAAATAAAAAAATGACTAGTATGAATTGAAATTTTGCTATATATAGAATACATATTTAATTTTGTATTTTAATTTATTATTTAGTATTTATCTTTATAGTTTATACTATAGTTTATTATTTACTATTTAATAAAAATTTGATTACTTAATATTTTTATTACTTAGTATAAATATAATTAATCAATAGAAATTTTAAGTAATCAAATTTTTAGAATTAGTAATCAAATTAATCAATATTAATTTCTATGATTTGATAAAATTTTAGAATTAGAATATAAATTTTATGTAGTTATCAAACGCATTTATGTTCTTTTTCTATTCGAATTAGAAATTTTGTGCGATTACCAAACGCGTTCTTTTGCTCAGAAATTGTTCCCGGAAACGGAATAAAAAAGAATAATTTATGATAAGAAATTATTCCCGGGAACACAATGGTTACCAAACGCTCGTTTGATAAGGCTTCAGTTTCTGGAAACAATTTCTAAGTAGAAAATGATTCTTTTTTGATCTGTTCTTGGGAACAATTTCTAAATATTTTAAGCTGTTTGGTAACTGTCCAAAATTTCAATTCTCGGAATAGAATTATATTTGGTACCATTCCGAAAATTTCTAATCCAAATCATTTTTTAAAATAATTTTTAAATAATTTTATTACTTTTTATATTTTTATATTTTCTTTCTCTTTATCTCCTTCAAGGTCTGCCAGTCACTGACCTTGGGATGATTGGCGACCTTGCCAGAGCGTCGTCGGCCCAGCCTCGCCAGCAGCTGGGTGAGGCTCGATCGAGCTTGCCCAATCACTGGTAGGGCTCAACCTTGTCGGACCATTGTGAGGTTGGCCTCGCCTTGGCCGGGTGACGCCGCGGGTGGCCAGGGGAGGGCTAGGCGAGGCCCGCCTCACTAGTAACTGGGGGAGCCTCTGGCGAGCTCGCTGGACCTCGCTTGGCCTAGCAAGCCTCTGATGAGCTCACCGGACCTCACCCAACCTATCGCTAGCAACCAGCGGCGGCGGGCGGCGGACGGCGGTGGACAGCAACAGCGGCGGCAGCAGTAGTTAAAGAAGAAGAAAGAGGGAAGAAGAACAAGAAAAAAAGAAAAGAAAAGAGAGAAAATAGGTTACTTGATTCTAGAATTGTTCTTAGGAATAAAGAATCAACTCTTTTTTACTTCTCAATTCAGTTCTAAATTTACTTCCGGGAACAAAAAAATAGAAATTTATTCCCGGAAATAAAAATTTTACCATATGAATTTCTATTCCAAATCTACTCTCGGAAACAAAAGAATATAAATTATTACTGTTTGACAAGTTGCTAAACATAGCCTAAATGTATGTCCAAATAACCAAAGACAAAAGGGTTACTTAGGGTGCGTTTGGGAACCACTTTTTGGGAAAGTCCTTAGGAAAATGCAAAGACCCTGGAGTTAAAGGTGTTTTCCAAAATGCAAACTGTGTTTGGTAAATTGTACTTTGAAAGCCCTTTGTGAAGTACTTTGAGCAAAATGGTGTTTGGGGAATTACATTTACAAAGGAGTTTTGTGGTAAAAAAAAATCATCAAAAGAAAAATTTAAAAAAAATTGACCGGCAAGGGCGGTGGCCTTCGGCGACCTCGGCGACCCGGATGCGGGGTGGGGAGGTCGTACGACGCCGTCGCGACCTCCGGTGACCCCGGATCTAGGGCGGCGAGGTCGCGCGCGTCGCGCGACGCCGCCTCGACCTCTGGCGACCCCGGATCTGGGGCGGCGAGGTCGCGCGCGTCGTGCGACGCCGCCTCGACCTCCGGCGACCTAGATCCGGGGCGTCGAGGTCGCGGGAGGACCTCGCCACCCCGGATCTGGGTCGCAGCGGGTTCGCGCGACGCCGCCGCGACCCAGATCCGGGGGGGGGGGGGGGGGGGCGAGGTCGCGCGACCCAGATCTGGTCGCCGCTCGCCGCTCGAGCCTCCGGCACCAGATCTGGTCGCGACCACCAGACCTGCGACCAGATGGGTCGCGCAGCCCCGGCGAACTCCGTGCGGAGGTCGCGGTGCGGCAGGCGACGGTCGCCGGCAACGCCGCGACTCGCGGAGGTCGCTCGACTCTCCGACGATGATCGCCTAGGTAGCGGCGTCCCTGTAGCAATCGTCGGCCTGGAGAAGATGGAGAAGATGAACAGTGTTTCATACAAGGGCACGCACCGGAAAAACAAAAAATTCGTGAGGACAATTTTGGAAAAAAAAAAGTTGAACAGTGTCGCGTGGGCATGCCGAGAAAGCTGAAAGCCCAAGGCAGGTCCTCACCTGCCTTGGGCTTTCAGCCTTAAAAATACTTGCTTTGCCATTAAGTCCCTTCCAAAGTTTTTTGCCAAACACTCTTATTTTGGCCCAAGGGGCTTTGGACTCCCAAAGAGCTTTGGGAAGTGGTTCCCAAACGCACCCTTAGATGTGGAGTCAAGTCAACTTCCCAAATGAAATTGAAGAACCGACCTTGAATTATAAAAGACGTTAGTTAAGTTTTTTGATTTTGATTTTGATTTTTTCCGTTTGATACATTAAGTATGAGGTCGTACTAGTAGTCCTCATTGCTTTTCTTACAATGAGATAAAATGAAGCTTGCTCTATTGAGCATTGAAAGAGTCAAACTCAATTTGTAGTGAGAGCCCTATAGCTTAAGGGACGTGGGTTTGCTTCTACCGACTTGACATGAAAATCATCAAAAAATTCGTAAAGCTATTGCATTTGTGTTAATTCAGTTCTAAACTTTTTAATTTGACCAATTTAGTCGTAAATCTTTTGACGTTTTGCCAATTTAGTCATTTCGATCAATTTTGACTGGAAATCGCTGGCATGAATTCTAGTAGTGCCATATAGGACAATGGTGCTAACGTAGATAAATTTTATAATTTTATACTTTTAAAAAACATTTTGATTTTTTTACAAATATTTTAGTTTTTATTTTAAAATTTTCTTTTTTATGAAGTCTAGCAAGGGTCGCCGGCTAACCCTTGTCAATCCCGAGGGAGGGCTAGTCACCCTCGCTGGCAACGAGTGAGGGTCACTGCCCTAGCAACCGACAAGGTCTTCACAGGCCTTACCAAATCTGGGTAAAGGCCAGGACCTTTGCTTGATTTGGGCGAGGATTTGTCGGCTCTCACTTGGCTTAGTGGAAAAAATAGGAAAGAAAAGAAAGAAAAAAAGAAGAAGAGAAAATATAAAAAAATTATAAAACAATTTAGAGAAGTTGTTTAAGAAAAAAATTTCCACTTTTGTGCTAGCTGTGCCATATAAGATGGCCAGGATCCACGTTAGTAATTTTTGATGAAAATTGATTGAAAGAACTAAATTAGCAAACCGTTAAAATTTAGGACTAGATTTGCCTAATTAATTATGATTGAATTGGTATAAGTGATGTAGGTTTAGGAGTTCGTTGGTAATTTCCCCATGACTTGATATTGGGTAGGTCCATCATTCATGGAACCTATAGTCTCCCAATCTAATGCACTATTAATTGACTCTGATGGATGAGTCTTGGACCGTCTTTAGCACATGTGAGTAACTATTACTCATATGAGTAACCCACCTGGCAATTTAGAGCTCTTTGGGTCGACGAAACTCGACCCTATCCGATCGAGCTCTCAAGCATCACCATCGATGGTTTAGATCTTGTCGTCATCGTTGATCGTAAGAATTTTCCATATGAGAGAGAGAGAGAGAGGCACTCGTGGTGGACATAGCAATGCTGGGATCGAGGTGGTAACAGTGGTGAGAGGGCTTGAGAGCAATAGGAAGGCATTGCTCCTAAATGGATATAAGGATATAATGTCGGAATCTGATTGATGGCGTTGGACGATAGAAACAACACCAGATAGACACCGCTCTTAGATAGATTCGAGGACATAATGTCGGAGTCTAATCGACAACTTTGGATGATAAAAATAATACCAGGTAGATAGTGCTCTTAAAAGAATCTAATTGACAACGTTGGATAGTAGGACAACATTGGAGCCTAATCAATAGCACTAACTAGAATATAGACACTCACCGGAATTGAATTAACAATAGGAATCCAAAGCTACAACTAAACTAGGCTAGGTTAAGATAACTAAAAGATAAGATAAATGAATTTGATGTGTTGTTCAGGGGGCTTTTTTGTTGGATTGTCTTCGGTATTTATAGGACAATCTGGTAATCGTCGGTTGGTTGATCCTTCCTTGAAAGTCGCTCATAATTTCTCCCACCTTCTCTCCCATGTTCTTTGCTCCTTCCTTAACCATTTTATTCACATCTTGTTGTTTCTAGACTTGTCGACCATACTCGCACAACTTGTTCAGCAAGTAATAACCGCTCTTTTAATTTTGTGCGCCCTTCTGAGCACCAACTATCCTCGCTTAAATCTTGACACCAATTCTATTTGAATTTTACGTCCACAATAATATCTCTTGGCCTGGACATGTGACAATCAACTACCTTACCATCGAATCATGCATCTCCACCTTTAAGCTCATCGACATCCAGCCCGAAGGTTCTTGAAAACCTTGGCCATCCTTTGTCTCTACGACTGATATGGGCTGGATCACTACTATTTATAACCAACACGTGACAGCGAGGATAATTTCAAATGTCAACACTCCTCGTGACTAGCACGTGACAGCAATGGTAACTTTTGGTGTCAACAGGAACAACGAAATTTTAGCAAATCAACTGATCATTTACTGTGTTGAGTCTAGACAAAATGTGAAATGTGGGCAAAGCTTCCCTCTCTAGGAGAAAACATCCGATTATGTTCCAGGAACCACATCTATACTGTAAAATAGTAAGCAAGCAAGTTGTGGGGACGCTTTCTGCTTCAGAAGGCATGCATCATAGTCCTAATCATAATTCACTGTTTCATGTAACGTTTAGTACTGTGCTGCACTTTTACAGCAATGAAATGTTTTCTGAGTTAAATTTCATTTACCCCTTCATCCTGAGTTGGATCGAGGATCTTATAACATAATTGATAAAGATGAGATTTGAGATGCTATTCAATTTGACCTTGTAGCATGTGCATTTTCTCGCCTGTAAAACATATGCTTCTAATTCGAGATTGCAATTCATGTGCACATAATTACATTCAAGAAGAAAGCCTACCATTCATTTTTTCGCTAGTAGCTTTACTCTTTTTCCCTCTTGGCAGACTTGACAATTGAGACTGAGGGTTGAAGCCTCTTCGTCGAAGTAAATTAGGTGGCTCTGTCGTAGGCTGATTCATTGAAAGAAAGAGGTCACGGTCGGTGATCGAGCAGCCTATTTTTTTTTTTTTTTGCCTTCTTTTTAAAATTGTTCTTTAAACGGTCTTCAGTCCTATTATATACGGATAATTTTCTATCAGGGGATATGGTAAAATGGGTTCTCTTATTTCCCTCTTTAATTCTATCATTTTGTATGGAAATTCATGTTCTTCCACAGCACTTTTCGGCCAAAAGGAGAATGTGGAAACCATCGCCGGTTTTCTGACCCTCCCCATTAGGCGAGGCGAGAGTTGGGCAGCCGTTGCCGTTGCCTAGGGTGGTGACGACGGTCCCAAGTCTTTCCATGTTAACCGGCAAGGGTCGCGGTTGTCGCCACCCACGATCCGGAGTTCGGTTCCGACTATCGGCAATCACTACTAGCTAGGGCCATTGCGCTTGTTGGTTGCTCCCCATTGTCTTCCTCCTATATCTATGTAATTTCCCACTTTGTTCAATGTGTTAAATACTTGTTTAAATGATGGAGTAACTACAGGTCATTGGTGTTAATTAGCCACATCAGTAGTTGTGATTAAATTAACTGCCATTTCAAATTGGGTAACTAGTTTGGCTAAAATTAACACAAAAAGTTGAATTCGGGCATTCGACAATTAAGTAAATTTGATGAACTGGGTATAAATTAGTTTTAATTAAAAAAATTCTTTTATTTCTCAAACTATTGAGAAATGTAAATGCTCTAAAGTATTCTTTAACATAACGTAATAAGATCTGACTCCCTTATTATATCAATGAAACATAAATTTATTATATTAAAAAAAAAAACAATTGATCACTTAAACAGTCGCAACTCCGCACCACTTCTATTCAATTATTACAATAACTCGTACATCATTGATCAATACAACTTCATTTTGATTCACATTTTATAGACACTAAACAGTCTCATGTCAATAATGTAACAATCAAGTGAACTAATGACCATGCGCATGTTATGAATGCAACATACACCACAGATGCGGTCAAAGAATTCATTGTCTACTAACCAGAGACTCGCATAACAAAGGGCATCGCCCTAGATGTAGTTGATACAATTTCCCTATTTGTAGTCCACGGTGTGCTGTCGTCCAAAATCGCTTTATATTTGTAGGATATGCCCAACCTTTACCCCATATGATCTCGCGATTATTGACACTTGAATTTTTATTGATGTTTTTAAATATCCATTTATTTTGCAAAAATATAAAAAAAAAATTATAAAAGATAAGAAGCAAATAATTGAAAAAATGAAAAAATTGGACCAAATAAACATAAAAGGGGGAAATCAAGCGGGCTGCCTTGTCTAGCCCACTTGGTTATTTTCGGCTCATCCTTCGACTTAGCTTCCCATTTCTTTTCTTTTCTTTGGCCCATTTTCCTCCTTTTCTTGAGCCCACTAGTGACCAAGAAAAGAAGGCAAAAATCCACACCTTCTAGAAGGCTGAGATCAGAGCAACCATCTGCAGAAGATGCACTTGAATCCCTGCGGCAAAGTTGCGAGTTTGTTTGGCCGAATGATGCTTTTTTAGGAGCAGTTACAAATGTTTGAGGAAATGGGCTTCAAAGTCAGTCGAGACAGCCCCATTTACAAGAAGTTTCGACTGAAAGTTCTGGCCTAAGATCTGAGCCCACGTCAAAACCAAACAAAAGAAGGCCCGGCTCATTACCCATTTCCTCTCCTTTGCTTACACGAGCCAACGCCCATGAAGAGGAAAAAAAGAGAGGCGCGGGTGAGGAGAGAACGGCCACGAGCGAGCGTCTGTGAGCGAGCAGGGAGGCGCAGCAAGCTGTGACACAAGCAGATCCAAGCTTTTTATGACAACTTTCTTCCCATTTTTGGGTTTCGAACCTTGATCGCGTCTCTAGACCCTTCATTCCCATTGGCACTTGCCAGCAAACTGGGGTGCTTGTGGTGAATCCACTTCATTTCTATTACAATTCAATATCCCCTCAATGCAACCCATTGCTTTCGATACCTTATTAACACCATATTTATGGGAGAAATAATTAATAGCATGTCGGTATGAACTTAGGCATTAAGTGCACAATATAAAGCGATATTGGACGAGGGCAAATCAATGTACTGTTAAGTCATGAATGTCCGTAGCATTGAGCTTAGTCGCAAATCTTGGACAAAGCTAAACATTCCACATCCATCCCCCCATTTTCCTCAACTCCCCCTACTTCTTGGACACAGCTAAATATTCAATCTCAACGCTATGTAATGCATTGCTTCTCGTGAAATTTCTTGAAACTTGAAAGTAGTTCTGTGCAAGGGCTTGAGTGGGGATATCGGACGTAGGGCCCGTTTGGTTCAGCTCGGGGAAATGGGTTTGGGAAAATGCAAATATCTTTAGGCTCCGTTTGTTTCGCGGAAAATAATTTCCGAGAAAACGTTTTTTGGATTTTCCGGCGTTCGTTTTACGGAAAATGAATTTATTGGGAAAATATTTTCCATAAAAGGAAAAAAAGTCTTCTAAATTAGGGAAAAATGTTTTCCACTTTTCAAAAGTGGAAAATATTTTCCTCACTTGATCTCTCTTATCTCACACCTCTACAAATCCTCACTTCCTCCTCCCATTTCTTCTTATTATTTTTAAATTTTCTTGTTCTTTTTTAATTCAAATTATTTTTAATTCAAATTATTTTTAATTTCCTTTTTCTTTTTCTTTTTTTCTTTTTTCTTTTCTTTGTTTCCCATCTTCTTCTTTCTTGGCTAGTCGTTGGTCGTCACCAGTTGAACCTCTAGCTCGTCGAACTCACGCTCACGCTCGTTGATCTGGCAAGCCTCGAGCTTGACGCTCGCGCTTGCCAATTTGGTGAGCGGAAAATATTTTCCTTACCGAACACCGGAAAATATTTTCCAAAGCATTCTCAAGTTTTAGTCGAACACTAAAAAATATTGTCATTTTCCTGGAAAATGACTTATGGGAAAATATTTTCCGAAAATGGACCATTTTCCACGAAACGAACGGACCATTAGAGTAAAGGGGTTTTCTCAAATGCTTTAGTGTTTGGCAAATTATAACTTTAAAGTGCATTGGGAAGTGACTTTGGTGTCAATAGCGTTGGGTAAATCCTACATTTGCAAAGGGCTTTTTATTAATTTTAAAAAAATTAAAATCAAATCTAACAAAGCACCATCGCCGTCCATCCAATGGTTGGCCAACTGCCGATGGCTAGATTTGGCCGTCGGTGAGGCAGCCTAAGGTTGTGAACCTAGGCGACATTGCCTAATTTCGTGAGACCCAGGTGGCATCGCCTGGGTCGCACAACCTGAGGCACCGTCTTGGGTTCGCATGAGTTAGGTGAGGCGGCCTGAGGTTGCGCGACCTTAGGCGAGGTTGTCCGGCGGCCAGATCTGGCCATTGGTAGTTGGCTAGACTCTGGCAGCCTCGTCTAAGCTCAGCCTCCGCCAGATCAGGCCTTCGACAGCCTTGCCTAAGGTTGGCCTTCGTCGAATCTAATCTCCGAATAATGAACGGTTGCAACCAAAAAAATAAAAAAAAAGTCAATGGATGAACAATATAAGTGGACTTGCATTTCCAAAATGCCGAATGCTCAAAGATGGTCCCAACCATCTTTGAGATTTCAGCATTCCCAATGCCGACTTTTGCCCAATGGACTTTTAAAAATGCTTGCCAGACACTTAGGGCCTGTTTGTTAAAAATAATTTCTATTATCCGGAACAAAAATTTCAGTTGTTTTGTTCTAGGGAACGAAAAAAGAATAGAAATGTGTTTAGTAAAAATTTTGTTCCTGGGGATAAAAAATTTATTTTTTTGTTCATAAGAATAGATTTGGAATGGAAACAAGAAGTAGAAAAAAGTAATTTATTATTCATAGAAATAATTTCTAAGAAACAAAAGAACAAAAACTCTTCTTTGATATGAAGCTTCCGCCCGTGCCCTCTATCTCAAGTCCCTCCTTTCTCCGGCATCTCTCAGTTTCTCCCCCATTATGTACATCATCCTCTCTAGCGCCTCCAACTCATCATTCTCTCCGGCGCCGACTGCTGTTGCTCCTTCACCGGCTGAAGCTTCTGATTCGAGGTAAGTTTCATCAATCTTGCTGACCTGCAACCATGGGATGGACGCCTTCGGCAAGGGCTTGGCTGAGCCGATTGACGAGGGCTTCGGTGAGAGCGATCCTCGCAGATTTGGGCGACGGCTGCTCGGGGCTCGAGCGCGAGGGCTTGCTCGAGCCAACGCTCGCCCAGATTTGCGAGACGCTCGCTCAAGCGAGCCCTCACACTCAAGCCCCGAGCGAGCGTCGCTGCTCTGCTTGCTCGAGCGAGCGTTTTCCTTGCATGCGTCTCTAATCGCTCGAGCGAGCGTCTTGTAGGTGAGCATTGCTCGCTCGAGGCAGCGCTCGCCCAGATCTGCGAGATGTTCGCTTGAGCAAGCCTTTGCGCTCGAGCCCCAAGTGTCATTGCTCACTTGAGCCAGCATGGGGAGGGCTCGAGCCCTAAGCCAGCACCGCTCACTCGAGCCAGCGCAGCGAGGTGACGGCTCGCTCGAGTGAACCCTTGCGCTCAAGGCCTAAGCCAACGCTGCTCACTAGAGCCAGTGCGGGGAGGGCTCGAGCCCTAAGCCAGCGCAGCTCTAGCGAGCAACGCTATAATTCAGACCTCCCGTTGGGGATTGGAGATCGTCTTTGATGATTGCAACATGTTTGGCTTGCCTGAAATGCCTGAAGTCACCATTCTCTTTCTTTTATGGTTTGAATCGAAGGTAACAGGAAGGAAGGTCTGATCTTCACTTTGGGCTTTGAACTTTAAAGCATTTGGTTAGCATCCTAAACAAGCTGTGGGAATGGATTTGATTTTTAATCTTATGTGCTTTGGGAGAACACTGAAAGGACTGCTTGAAGAACTGCTTTAGGGGCTGTTCTTTTCGTCCTCGATTTTGTTTGATATAATGTTGACATTTAGCTTCAACCAGGCTCTTTCTACGATTCAGTTGGCTTGAAAACAGAATCATGTCTATTGCGGATCTTTTGGTATTGAACCTTATCACGCTTACAACGTTGGAAGTTACTTCTCATGGAAATTGTTGAAACACGGAAAATTAGTTTCATCCTTGATACATCTCACCTGGTTTAGAACTCTTGATTGCATTAACATTGAATCGATCATCTTCTTCTTCAACATTTGTTTCTTTTTTTTGAAAGGTTTTTGTAATCTATAACACGTGATGTGGCTGTCATGGATTCATTTTTTTCCTATTTGTGTACTTGAGCTTGGTTTGGTTTTTGGTTATTTCTCGTCATTGCGATCATTTTTCATTCTCACTCGACCGGTTTCTACTTGCTCGCTTGACATATTCTTTTTGCTACTTGTGCAGTTCCATTGACGTTGGTGATTCAAAAATCTTGCACATCTCCAAAATTTGGTAGGTTTCTCACAATGCTCTTTATTTCATTTTGAGCATTCTATTTCATTGATCAACGATAGTCATAGTACTGTGTAGTTCTATACATGCTAGTTCAAGAATTGTCAATGTTGTCATTATAGTCTTCTCCGCTTGCATCTCTTGAGAATGATTTTTTGTATGGCATGTAATTCCTATAGTATTATGTTATTGATTTAACTCATAACTCATATGATGCTCAGCTGGTCAAGGTTAAATGGCATCTAAGAAACAGACATTCAGTGCAAAGTGGACCAAGTCTTTAACCAACCTATTTTAAATTTGTTGGTGGATGAGGTCAAAAAGGGAAATTGCTCATCTTCTACTTACAACAAAGCGGGGTGGAAGAATATATGGACTGAATTCATTAAACAAACAGGATTCCAATATATCATAGTACAGCTGAAGAGCAAGGTAAACAAACTGAGAAAACTATATGACAGTTTTAAGAAACTCATTTCACAGTCTAGATTTGGTTGGGATAATGTGAATAAAATAGTTGTTGTTGACGATCCAAGTATATGGGAATCTCACATCAAGGTATCTTTTTAACTTTTTGGTCATTTTGATATCATTTTAGATATAAATTTTAAATGTATGATTATGTTGCTGAAATGTCATTATTGTGAAAAGTGTAGGATAATGTCAATTGGGCAAAATTCAAGAAGGATGGATTTCCTCAGTATCTCGAGTTATGTATTGTATTTGGTGGTACATATGCTAGTTGGGATCATGTCACAGGAAATGCCAAAGATTTGACGATGTTGGAGGAAGATGACAATGGTGGTGGCAATGCAGATGACTTCAGTGAATACCACATTGATGAGAGAGTCTTTAAATTTGACAATCATTGATGAGAGAGTCTTTACATCTAACAATGCTGCAACTTCAGTTCATGAAAAACACAAATTGGATAGGACTCCAAATACTAAGTGGAGAAGAAAGAGAAACCAATCCGGTATTGCTGACACTTGCAAAGCCATACAAGATCTTTTAAAAGTTATGGCAAGTCAATCTGTTAGTGGCTCTGCGACGTCAGGGGTTACACCACCACCTGTAAACCCTTTCTCCTTATCTACTGTGATTGATATCCTAGTTAGTATGCATGAGCTAGAGCAAGATCTTTACAATAAAGTAGTTGAACGAGCATGCGTAAGGGCCCCATGGAGGGAGGCTTTCATCAAATCCCCACCTGAAAGGAGAAATAGACTTCTTCAATGTCGTTAGTAGATGTTTAGAAATATACTATAGATTGCATGGGGTTTCATTAGATTGTATAACTTATGTTATCAATTAATATTTAGTTTTTAAAGATATTAGTGTATTAATATTTAGTTTTTAAAGATATTAGTGTTGAGACTCTTGTACTTATATGTGATGGCATCTCCTATTGAGACTCTATGACTTATGTTATTGATTGTTATTGGATGTTTTTTCAAGATCTATATTGATGTTTTTATATTTGTGTGATGGTATAGGTACTATGGAAGGGAGATCAAATAGTATGTCCAATGAGCAAATAGAACTAGTTGAACAATTCTTGGATGATGATGATCTTGACAGATTGATAGCGTGGTTGTGCATAGTTGCGACGGACACGTCTGTGCATACGAAAGAACTTATTAGGGACAGTAAACTATTAGGATCTGAATGGATAATGGAGATTGTTTATGGACATTTAGATAGAATATATGAAGCTTTCATGATGGAGAGACATGTTTTTTTGAACCTATGTGATTTAATAAGAGTAAGAGGTTGGTTGAAAGATAGTTGGTATGTTCGAATAGATGAACAAGTTGGGATTTTCTTATCTTTGGTTAGTCACAATAGCTCAAATAGAGATTTATGTGAGAAATTCTAATGTTCGAGAGAAACGATCAGCAAGTATTTCAACATAGTGTTGAAAGTAATTCTCAAACTCTCAAAAGAGATCATCAGACCACCGTCCTTTGATGTCATCCCACAAGAAATTCTTATAGATCCTAGTCATAAACGCTACTTCAAGGTATGATTTTTATATCATTTTTATACCGTCAAATACATGTAGTTGATAATCTTATATAATATTAGATTGGTAATAAATTGACAGGGCTGCGTAGGTGCTATGGATGGCACCCATATAAATGCTATCGTCCTTGTGTCTTAGCAGATCCCATTTAGAGGCAGGAAGGGATTACCACCCAGAATGTGCTGTGTGTTTGCTCGTTTGATATGAAATTTACTTTCGTGTATGTTGGATAGGAAGGATCTGCCAACGATTGTCAAGTGCTTTTGGTAGCACTCAAAACTCTTTGATTGCAATTTCCTTGATCACCACTCGGTATTTACTTTGTTTATAAAGACAAATTTTCTTTATGATTATATTATGGTTGAATATCACAACAAATTTATATATATCATGTTATAGGGAAATACTACATGGTAGATTATGGTTATGCAGCATTTCCGGGATTTTTAACTCCATTTAAAGGCGAACGGTATCATTTTAACGATTATAGAAGGAATGGGAGACGGCCAAGAACAATAAGAGAATTGTTCAACCATAAGCACTCTTCATCAAGAAATTTAATTGAGAGGTCATTTGGGGCATTAAAGAATCGTTTTACCATTTTGAGACATATGCCTCCATTTACAATTCAGAAGCAATCACTTGTTGTAATTGCATGTTGTCCTTTCCATAATTACATTCGTGATCAAGACAAGATGGATAGAAACTTTTCCCTATATGGAGATTCGGAGTATCCATTCGGACCTAGAGAAGTGGAGGTTGCAGATGATACATCGCATGAGCAGGCAACTGCGATGAACATGCTCAGGATAAGTATTACAAATAAAATGGCAAGGGATCACAATATGCCTGAGATTTCATGACTTTGTGTTTCCGACTTTTGTAATATTGTTTTTAAGTAATCACTTATCAAAGTCAATGTGATGAAGTTGAACAATAAACTATATTACTTCATTAGTATGATGTCATGTATGAAAGGGTTGTTGACACCTAAATTTTGGCGATTCGGTCATTTATTTATTGCATAGAAAATTAGGGGGTAATTTTATCCATGAAAAAATATTAATTGCATAACATATAAATTTAGATGTATTTATTTTTAGTTTGCATATTTGCATTTTATTTATTGGACCGGTGGTGGATGGGTTTGAATTAATGTTTCTGAGCTCTAATTCGGCAGGCTGGGCTAGGCCCACGAAAGGAGCAAATTAGCCCAAGTCCGTTTTTTTTTTTAATTAATTATTTTGTGAGAAATTGAGATTTGATGTAATATTACGGTGGTTTTTGGAATTTAAGAAAATCGCACCGCAATCTTATCTTTAGCAATAGATAATGAAATCATTGAAAAATATTCATGAGATAAAGATTTTTGTGATCAGGAGGAAGTTATAGGAAAATCTTTGTATATATTGAAAAGTGGATGAAATATTTCACGAAGATCACATCTTTATTTGCCTATAAAAGGGAGCCGTGTACGATGAGAGAAAGGGGGGGGGGATTTTTCGGTTCTTTGGAAGAAAAAAGAAAAGCAGAAAAAGCAAAAACAGCAAAAAGCATAAAAAAGAAAAAGGGAGCAGAGGAGAAAAGTACAAGCAGCAGAGGGACGACTGTTCATTGTCTCCCTCGCCGCTCGCCCCCCTCTGCAACTTCCATCCGCGAAGACCCCCGTGCCCACCGCCGCTTCGCCAACATCCCGACTGGCCACCGACGTTTCCCGCCGGACGCCGCCGTCTCGCCACGACGACGCCGCCTGGAAGCCGAGGCCAGCCGTGACCGCCTCGCTCGAAGCCCCACCGGTGTCCGCCCGAGCTCTCCCATTCGTGCCGCGCCGACCCACGATCCTGATGAGTTGTTGCTGCCCAACGCCTCATTGGCCTCGCCTGAACCGCGATCCACCTACTACTCGGAGCCGAAGACCCGTGCGCCGCCGTCGTCCAGCCTCCAAAAGTCCGAGCCCTCCCTACCGCCGGCTGACCCACGATTCCAACCGCTCGCTGCCGCCCGAGCCACCCCTTGACGAGCCCACTCCAGTCGCAGCACTTGTCTCCCTCACGACGACCCAGGCGTCAACCGCCGCGACACCACCCCCCGTTGCCCGACGCCGCTCGTCACTCCCGACGCCCGCGATCGCCGGTGCCTGTCGCCCAGCAGCTGGACCCAAGCCGAATCGCGGTCCGACCCGGCACCCCTGTCTGCGAAGCTACCACCGATTCACCTCCTCGCTGCTCGCCTGCTGCTGTTGTCCTCTCGCCGGAGCTCTGACGATCATCCCCTCACGCCGGCGACGCCTCCTCACCGGACCGGCCACCACTTGCTGCTTTGCTCAGAAGCGAAGGAAAAACAAAAAAAGAAAAAAGAAAAAAATCGAATTAGGTAGTTTTTACTATTTATTATTATTTATTTTGTTTTATTTGATAGCATTCTTTAAGTTATTTAAATTGTAATATCGGATGTCGATATTTATTTCAAAAATCTTGTAGGCATTACCCATAGGGTTCTGCCCAAAATTAATGTAATTATTAATTTGATCCATAAGACGTCGGATCAATTTTTTAATTATATTAATTTTTGGGGCATTTTGATAGTATTTTGAATGTTAAATCATTATAATTATTAATTTGATCCGTAAGATTTCGGATAAGATTTTTAATTATTTTGAACCTTTTTATATGTCGTGATGTTTAGAGTTAAGATAATTGTTAATTTAATCCGTAAGACGACGGATTATTTTTTCGATTATTTTAATTCTTATTTGGTGGATATCTTGATTAGTTTAGATTGCTCATCTTTGAAAAACACTACAAAATAAAAAAAAAATCAAATCTTGCATTAGGGTTGTTGGAGTTGTTAGTAAATTAAGATTGCATTTTAGGATTGCATTTTTTTATAATTTTTGGAATAGATTAAGATTGATCTTAAATAATGTTTACACATCTAGATAATCTTATTTTTCTTTAAAAAGTAGTTTTCTAAGATAGAATAGGGTTTAAGTCAAATTAATCCCTAAAATGAATTAGAAAATTATTATTTTTTAGATAGTTTAATTAGGATTTTTATTAATTCCGAATTTCAATAAAAATACAAACATACTAGGTGCATGTTAACTAGTTTGCATAATAGAATTTGAATTTGTTAGTAAAATTAGGTTCATGAAATGCATGTAACTTAGTGATTGTTGCTAGGTTCATTTAGTTAAAAATTGATCGTCATTAGAATTAGGTCATTCGATTAATTTACATTGCATATTTAATTGTTGCATTTCTTTAATTTCAAATTTCATGGAAAATATAAAAGAATTAGAATAAATTCATTTCATGCTTTATGATAAATTGCATGCTTATTTATGTCATATAGTTTAGGTAATGTTGCCATATCATTTCATGTTAAATTAGTGACATGCATTGCATAAATCATGATTTTCATTAAATAAGTGAAAACAAAAATTGAGTGATTGCATGTTAATTAGAAATCATATCTAGGACTGTCGATGTGAATTCTAATCTAACATTGCGGATGTTTTCGTTGCTTTGAGATAAGTTTTGCAATTTATTCATTGCTTTCTTGGATGTTAAATTAATGGTTTGTGCACCCGCATGACCACCTCACATGTTAGGGAAATAAATTAAAATCAATTCAAGCTGCATTCAAAAACATTTTTGAAAATTAAAAAGAAATGGTATCGAAAGGGCATTAGAGAAATCTAGTGTAACCAAGTCCCCGTACCCAAAATCTCTAGTTCGTAGAAGTAAAATGATTCTCCCATTATTTTACTTAGGTGTCTAATCGACCTACCAAAAATAAATTAGTGGCGACTCATAATTGAAAATCAATTGCATGTTAAGAATTTGAACCTAAATCGCGAATTGGTATGAGCTTGGGAGAGCTCGAGTTAAGTCTATGTTTAATAATTCATTAGTCAAACCCTAGGTGGTTCACCGAAAAATTGGTCGTGACAAGGGTCCATGTAGAGATCTATAAGATACTCTTCTTTTTGCTAGCTCTTATTGTACGAACTTTACTTACAAAATTTTCCTCCAAGTATGTACATATGACCATGTTCAGAATGTTTCCTTCACTCACCATGAACAAAATTAAATTGGTGAGTATTTCATGAGAATGAGAATTCAATACCAAATTTACACTCTAAAAAAAAAAAAAACACTTGAGAAAAATTTGGAATAAAAATTTTGTACAGTTACCAAATCTATTTATGTTCTTTTTTTGTTCCAGGAATAGAAATTTTGTGCGAGTTACCAAACGGGTTCTTTTTCTCGAGAAATTGTTCCCAGGAATAGAAACAAAAGAAAACTATTTCTGATCAAAAATTGTTCCCCGAAACAGAATGGTTATCAAACGCGCTCTTAATATTTTCCCTAAGAGGCTTTGGGGCTCAAAGCCCCTTTGGAAAGCAGAACCAAAGGGGCCCGTAGTGCCACAAGGGAATCTATTGCCTTCGCTATTCGTCTAGCTACTGCAAGTGACATACCTAGAGGTTTGTAAATATTTTATGCTATCTCTATTTTCTTCATTTCTTTTCTGCCCTTGGCTAAGAGTAGACATATTCGTTTTATCAATATAATGTCTATTATTGCCTTACTCTTGTAATGTAGGTTTTCTTCAACTGGCGGGTGGCACCAATGTTCACACAGTTGCCGGATTAAAGAAACATGGGCCTTTCCAAACTAAATCTGCTTCTGATGTTGCCTCTTCTCTCGTTTATGTTCTCTCTATGGTTTTCCTTTTTTTTTCCTATTGATATTTATCCCATCTCTCCTGCTTTTAAGCTAATATACTCTTATGCATTAGAAGACAACTTCAAGGATGGGCAATCAATAGTTGGATCTCTCGGGCCATTGGATGCGTTTGTGCCCTTTCGATTGTAAAATTATTTATGTTAGTAGTTTCCGGTCAAATTTGGCCGGAATAAATTGATAAATTTTTAAAATATTTATGACTCAATTAACATAATTGAAAGATTTACAATTAAATTTGCATAAATATAATATTTTTATAACTTTTTTTGCTAATTTTTATGATAAAACCTCTTAGTCTTCCTTGAAGGCAATGAGTGCTTTAATGAATTATAAGGCTGTGATCTCCCACTAGCTCCAATCAATCTGCTCTTGTTGATTTTTCTTCTTTCTCATTATCTTATTTTAGGGATGTGGTCTCCCACCACATACGCTTGATTAATAGTTGCTTGACTTTCAGGTCTTGGCAGGATAATGAAAGCACCTTCACGAGGCATATTGGGTGTGTTTGGTTCAGCATTTGGAAAGCTCATTGGGAAAATGCAAAACAGTTTAGCTTAAAGGGCTTTGGGGGAAATGCAAAGATTGTTTGATAAATTCTGCTTTGAAAAGCAACTTTGAAAGAAATATTGTTTGATAGAAAACACATTTGTAAAGCCTCTTTAGTGATTAATCTAAATATTTTAATTTTTATTTGTTTAAAATTAAAAAATAATGTTTGTGATTTTTTTAATTTATATTTGACAACAATGGTAAAGATGTTGTGTAAACAATTTTATTAAAATTAAAATTTCTTTTTTTGCTAAAAAACATCAAATGGAAAAATTTACGTGCTCTATTTCTCAATTACAAGAAGAATACTTTCATTACTATAAAAACATGATAACATATGCTTTGAGGAAAGAAGCTCAGTATCCTTAAAATTTACAAACATCCTTAATTATTTCATAAATTCATAACTATTTGATCACATAAACGTGTCATATTAAATGTTACATCATCATTTGAAGCATTACTGATGTGAATCGTTGCGGAAAGATCGTTCTACGAAAGCTCGGATGGTGCGAATTGCGAACCTCGACCTCCAATCGAACCTGTGATTGGCAATCTCGGTATGAACGTGACCTGTTGATGAACGCGTGTCAACCAACCAACATTATAGACGCCACGAGCGAAAGAATTCTCTATCTCGCTCGATAAGTTGAATCGACCGCCACAAGAGAATCTTGATAAAGTCAAATCCTTAAAAGAATAGTAGAAGAGAACCTCTCAATTCTTTTCCTCAAAAATAAAATATGTCTGTCTTCCAAAAAAAGTCGGCCAGTCCTTAATATAGACCTTCTAGTTGCCACACAAACCCTAAAACCAATTGTAGAAATCTAATACGTCATATTCTAGAAAATATCTAAACAAGAAGATAATCGTTTTTGACTTGGTCAAATATTTAGTGACCAGATAATCAAATTGCGCCAAGATTTCCAAGATTCTTCAAGATTTGATCTAAGGTCATCTCCACACCAAAGATCACGAATCATGACGCCAACAGCTTGCCTAAATTGCTTGGCCCGCGCTCGAGTGATCGAACCAGTCAGAATAGATAATGGGTCCCTAGCACCTCCTCCTCGATATGGCTCGATGTCCACATCATTCCCTCCCTCGTGCAAAGGATTTGCCCTCAAATCATCACTAAAGTTCATTGAAAAGAGTCAAGTCATAAACATTAAATGTAGCACTAACGTCATACTTACCTGGAAGATCAAGCTAATAGGCATTATTGTTAACTCTTTCCAACACCATGAATAGTCCATCCCCTCGCGGTAATAACTTAGAATGTCGCTGCTTAGGAAATCGCTCCTTGCGCATATGAACCCAAACCAAATCGTCGGGTTCAAACACCACTTCCTTGCGCCCTTTGTTGGCTTACCTCGCATATTGCTCAGTCTTGCGCTCAATATTTGTGCGCGTCTTCTCATGCAACGCCTTGACAAATTCGGCTTTCTTTGCTCCATCTAAATCCACACGCTCATCAACAGGTAAATGGGTTAAATCTAACGGAGTTAATGGATTAAAACCATAGACAACCTCAAATGGTGTAAATTTAGTAGTAGAATGCATGCTCCTATTATATGCAAACTCAACATGTGGCAGACAATCTTCCCAAGATTTTATGTTCTTTTAATAATAGCACACAACAATACCCCTAAAGTTCTATTGACTACCTCGGTTTGACCATCGGTCTGTGGATGACAAGTAGTAGAAAATAACAACCGTGTTCTTAGTTTTTTCCACAATGTTTTCCAAAAGTAGCTAAGAAATTTAGAATCTTGATCTGAAACAATCGATCTAGGCATGCCATGCAAACGTACAACCTCCCTAAAGAACAAATCAGCAACATGAGATGCATCATCAGTTTTTAACAAGGTATAAAATGAGCCATCTTTGAAAACCGATCAACAACCATATAAATAGAATCTCTACCATACTTAGACCTAGGCAATCCTAACACAAAATCCATAGAAATATCAATCCAAGGATGCGTTGGAATAGGTAATGGTGTATACAAGCCATGCGGTTTAGTTGTAGACTTCGATTGCTTACAAGCAATGCATCTCTCACAGACACGTGTGACATCTCTCTTCATATGTGTCTTCATATGTGGCCAATAAAAATGTTCATGTAGCACTTCATAAGTCTTATTAATGCCAAAATGCCCCATTAGACCACCACTATGCGCTTCTTGTACCAACAATTCACGCAAAGAACACTTAAGCAAACATAGTTTGTTTTCACGGAAAAGATAACCTTCATGCCTATAGAATTTATTAAATGCAGCATGCTCACATGCTTCGAACACTCTCCCAAAGTCATCATCATCAATATATAAGCCTTTGATATGCTCCAAACCTAGACACTTTGCTTCTAAAGTAGTTAGAATCGCATACCTTCAAGAAAGTGCATCGGCTACCACATTCTCCTTACCTTTCTTGTACTTGATCACATATGGAAAAGTCTCGATGAACTCCATCCATTTAGCATGTCTTTTATTCAATTTCTGCTGCCCTTTCAAGTACTTCAAGGTCTCGTGGTTGGGGTGGATCACAAACTCATTCGGCCATAAATAATGTTGCCAAGTCTCCAAAGCTCGCACTAAAGCATACATCTCCTTATCATAGGTAGGATAATTCAATGTTGCTTCACTCAATTTCTCGCTAAATAAGCTATGGGACGCCCTCCTTACATCAACACGGCTCAAATTCCTGTACTGGAAGCATCGCACTCTATCTCAAAAGTAGCACTGAAATTCGGCAAAGATAACAAAGGAGCATTAATCAACTTATCTTTTAGCAAATTAAATGCTTTCTCTTGCTCTTCTCCCCACGTGAAACCCACGTGCTTCTTGATACCTCAGTCAAAGGTGCGGCGATGGTGCTGAAATTTCTCACAAATCGTCGATAAAAACTCGCAAATCCATGAAAGCTACGCACCTCTCCTACGGTCTTAGGCGTTGGCCATTCACGGATTGCTTTGACCTTTTCTTCATCAACCTGTAAACCATCAACACTAACAACAAATTCTAGAAATACTAATTTGTTAGTAACAAAAGAGCACTTCTTTAGATTAGCATACAATTGCTCGGCCCTTAAAACCTGCAAGATAGCTCGCACATGCTTAATATGGTCATTAGGGCTTCGACTATATATCAAGATATCATCGAAATAGACAACCACAAATCGACCAATAAAAGCACGCAAAACATGATTCATAAGTTGCATAAATGTGCTCGGTGCATTAGTTAATCCAAATGGCATGACTAACCACTCATACAATCCAAACTTAATCTTAAATGCAGTTTTCCATTCATCACCTTCTTTCATCCTAATTTGATGATAGCCACTTTTCAAATCGATCTTAGTGAAAAATGCAAGAACCATGCAACTCATCAACCTGTCATCTAACCTAGGAATAGGATGTCGATACTTTACCGTAATGTTATTAATTGCTCGGCAATTCGCCAAGTTCCATCCTTCTTTGTCACCGACAAAACAGGGACATCGCATGGGCTAAGACTCTCTCTCACATACCCTCGCTCCAATAGTTCGCTAACTTGCTGCTGAAGTTCCTTTGTCTCATCAGGATTTCTTCGATATGCGGGTCGATTAGGTAATGGCGCACCAGAAATCAAGTCGATTTGATGTTCAATGCCTCGAATTAGTGGTATCCCTCCAGGAAGTTCATCAGGAAAGACATCTTCAAATTCTTGCAATAAAGACACAATAAGACTAGGCAAACTTGGGTCAAGATTGTTAGTAGAAAACAAAACCTCATTGTACAAAAGTACAAGCATTGGTTAGTCTAGAACTAAAGCTCTCCTCACATCACTCGATTTTGCATAAAAATTCTTTTGCCTATTTTTTTTTCCTCTCTTCTTTTCCCTCGGTTTTTACCACAATTCTCCTCTCGGCCTCTCCTTTTCCTTGCGTCTCAGACACACCACACAAGCCCTCGGATTTCTCACATTTTCTCTCTCTCTCGGCTTCTTGTTGTAACTTTAACTGATCTTGATACACCTCACTAGGTGTCATTGGTACCAAAGTGTAAGTCTTTTGATTCATCACCAATGAATAATGATTAGTATACCTATCATGATGTACCTTTCGATCATATTGCCATGGTCTTCCAAGTAAGATATGACCCGCTTGCATAGGTACATCACACTCTACCTCGTCCTTGTATTTCCCTGTCTCAAATGGAATTCGAACTTGCTTTAACACTTTCACCTCACCACTATCATTTAACCATTGAAGTCTATAAGGCCTAGGGTGCTTTGTCATTTTCAAACCCAACTTATCCACCATAGTACAACTTGCCACATTCGTACAACTACCTCCATCAATTATCATACTACAGATCTTACCATTCACAACACATCTTGTATGAAACAAGTTATCTCTTTGTTAGTGATGCTCCTCCTCCTTTACTTGCACACTCAGAGAAAGCCTAACCACCAATAAGTCTCCTTTTATAGCCACTTCTCCATCACTATAATCCTCCAATGGTGGCATCTCATCATCCTCTTCTTCCCTCTTACTTTCGGACTCAATATCACCATGTCCAGTCATGATCATCACCCTTCTATTAGGGTATTGATTCGCCATATGACCCCTGCCTAAACACTTAAAACATTTAATTTCACGAGTTCTAGTGTTAGGGTTTTCGGTTTTACTTGAAATTGGATTCGTTCCAACTTTACCATCCCTCTCCTTCTCCTTTGAGGTTTCGATTTTGGTGTTGTTTCCTCTCCAATTTAGCTTTTCATCTCTCTTCCAATTGGATCTCCAATTCTGATTTGAACCTCCTCCACTCTTGTGATTTCGGTCCAACTTCAATTGCCGCTCAACTTTGATGGCTTTGTCCACCAATTCCTCCAATTCAACATAGTGTTGCAGCTTCACCACTCTTGCTATGTCTCGGCTTAAACCACTGAAAAATCTTGACATTGTGGCCTCACGAACCTCCACCACTAGCACGGATCATGGCAATCTCCATCTTCTTGTGATACTCTTCCACGCTCTTATTGCCTTGTGTGAGATTTTGTAACTTTTGAAACAAATCTCGATAGTAGTGACTTGGTACAAAACGCCTCCTCATCACCGCCTTCATCTCATCCCACGTCTCTATCGGTCTTTCACCATTGCATCTCCTACTAGTGACAAATTGATCCCACCAAATTATAGCATAATCAGTAAATTCAACAGTTGCAATTTTTACCTTTTTTAGCTCGGAGTATTGTTGGCAATCAAATACCATCTCCATGCGTTTCTCCCACTCTAGATACGCATCGGGATCATTCTTCCCTTGGAAAGAAGGAATCTTCATCTTGATATTGCCAAGTTCATTATCTTCTCGAGGTCTAAACCCTCGGGCTCCATTCCACCTTCCAAATCGAGCATCTCGATCATCCTCCATGTCGGCCTCATCATCATCATAATGCTGCTGCCTTCTAGGTCGTGTTCTAGAGGCGTCTCGCTGATGTTGCGGCCTTCCCCGGGGTAGCTCTCGGTCACCATCAACCCTCATGTCATTCCCCATCATTCGGCCACTAAGCTCCTCCACTACGGCCCTCAATTGCTGGATGCTTTCCACGAGCGCTTCATCCCTTCGTATGGAGTCAACCTCAATTTGATTCACGCTTTCTTAGCGCAACATATTTTAGACCTGCAAGTAAACGTTAGTCACAAAAATCCTCACCAATCGCTCCCTCACATGTTTCTCTCAAGGTGTTTGTCACTCCCTTCGTGTTTAACTCAAGTCTAGGCTTTTTCCACCCTTAATTAAGCTTACACACTCTTGCCTTTTCCCTCTCGTATTCTCTTTTCACAAGCTCTTTAATGGACTCAAAACCCGTCTCTCAACCCCCTCACAACAATCAATCAAACTAATCAAACAAGATTAAATCACTACTGATTTTGTTTCAGCAAGTAACAATTTCAAACCAACAAGTACAATTTTCGAAATTCCAATTGAAACGCAAATCACTACTGATTTTGTTTCAATTCGGTCCACTAACAAACGAGTCGCCTTCTTGATTTTTTTTTTGTCCGGCTATTTTTTTCTGCCGAATCTGTTTTTTTTTCTCTTGTGCATTTTTTTTGTGTGCGTTTTCTTTCTCTTCTTTTTTTTTGGACGAACTTTCTCTTTTTTTTTTCTTTTTTTTTACGAACTCAGATACAATTTAAGATGCTAGGAAAAAAAAAAATTAACAGCAAACAACTACGTATGGAAGCACAAAAGCAATCGGATCCCTAAATTAGCTAGAAATGAAACCCTAGCTCAATAAATCTCAAATTGCTAAATATAAACAGAAAATTAAAGATAAATAGACCTTGTAGAAGCTAGATCTGATACTAAATGATGTGAATCGTTGCGGAAAGATCGTTCTACGAAAGCCCGGATGGTGCAAATTGCGAACCTCGACCTCCAATCAAACTTGTGATTGGCAATCTCGGTATGAACGTGACCTGTTGACGAACGCGTGTCAATCAACCAACGTTATAGACGCCACGAGCAAAAGAATTCGCTATTTCGCTCGATAAGTCGAATTGACCACCACAAGAGAATCTTGATAAGGTCAAGTCCTTAAAAGAACAGTAGAAGAGAACCTTTTAATTCTTTTCCTCAAAAATAAAATATTTCCGTCTTCGAAAGAAAGTCAGGCAGTCCTTAATATAGGCCTTCTAGTTGCCACACAAACCTTAAAACCAACCGTAGAAATCTAATACGTCATATTCTAGAAAATATCTAAACAAGAAGATAATTGTTTTTGACTTGGTCAAATATTTGGTGACCAGATAATCAAATTGCGTCAAGATTTCCAAGATTCTTCAAGATTTGATCTAAGGTCATCTCCACGCCAAAGATCACAAATCATGACACCAACAGCTTGCCTAAATTGCTTGGCCCACGCTCGAGTGATCAAACCAGTCGGAATAGACAATGGGTCCCTAGCACTAGGGGTGAGCAGCGGTCTAGGGTCGACCCTGGACCGACCCTGGACCGGCTCAACCCTGTCGGTCCTGGTCCGGTTCCCAAGGGGACTGGGTCGGTCCTTGGTCCTGAAATTCCAGGACCAACACTGTGCGGGTTGGTCCTCGGTCCTAAGAGTTTTGGGTCGGTCCAACCCTGGACCAACCCTGTATATTATATTATATTATATTATATTATATTATATTATATTATTTATAATTCTTTTATATATTCAAACCTAAGTAAAATGTCTGTTATATTATATTATATTGAGATGTTCTATCAATAGCACTAATAGTAATTTCAATTTAAAACTTTTGTTGAGTATTAATTATATGTCGTTTTTTTTGTTTTCAAGTGTTTAGAAGTTCAAGTGAATTAACAAGATGTGAAGTTATATATTTATGGTTTATATTAAGTATTTTGAACTTTTTATGGTTTAATTGTATTTTACTAATGAATTTAAGCTGCACTTTGCTTTTCAATTTGTGTCAAATGGTAGAAGTTTTTGAAAAGTAGAGTAGTACTACAGTTGCTACGGTGATTTGCTAGTCAAGTGGTGTGAAGCTCATTTTTTGGTTAAGTGGACTCTACATGATCAAATGCTAGTCAAGTGGTGTGAAGCTCATTTTTTGGTTGAGTGGACTCTATATGATTAAATGCAGGAAAACGCTTTTGCATATGGTGTTATGAATATTAAAGATAGATGATTACAAGAACTTTCTATCTTGTCCCATATCTCGATGAGCGGTTAGTAGGTACGAAATTTCTATTATTGTGTCATCTCAAATTTGCTAAATATGTATTGGTATTTAGTTGCACAATGCCGCATTGTCGATGGATGTGTAATTTGAATTTGTAGGTTTGTTTTTTTAGGGAGTATAAAAAATAAGACGAAAAAAATTATCGATTGGTCCCGGGTTGACCCTGGAACCGGACCGAACCCATTGGGTCGGTCCGGTCCTTGGTCCCAGCCTTAATAGGGTCGGTCCTCGGTCCTAAAAATTGAGGACCGACACTGTACGGGTTGGTCCTAGGGTTAGGGGGTGGCCCGGACCAACCCGGACCATGCTCACCCCTACCTAGCACCTCCTCCTCGATATGGCTCAATGTCCACATCAATTACCCTCCTCATTTACATCATCAAAATCCATTGTATATAAATTGGGATCCAAATCCACTCTAGCAAAATGTACATCATTCATGGCGTTTCTTTGTATATAATTGTGCAAAGTCATCGTTGCTATCACGATTTTCACTTGCTTTGTATATGGATAACTTGGCATACTCTTTAAAATCTTTCACTTCTTCTTCAATACGCCAAAAGCTCGTTCAATTTCTAATCGTAGTGAGGAGTGAGCACGGTTGAACACTTCTTTATAACCCGTCGGTTGAGGACTTCGTTGAAACTCAGGTAAATGATATCTAACTTCTTTATATGGCCCTAAATAACCCGTGGGATTTGGATATCCAGCATCAACAAAATAATATTTACCTACATAAAAAAGTTGTAAGTTTAATCAACATATAACACATATATATATATTAATGCGGTAAAACCATTAATTAGCGAACCTTTCGGAGATGAGGAAATTGTAAATCATGTCTCCTAATGGCTTTATAAAAGATACAAGTATTATGAGCTGTTCCCTCCCTACTAGCCCACACATAAGTAAATTCCATGTTAAAATTACACACGGCAATCACATTTTGTGTTGGTGTTCATTTTCGACCAATAAAACGAAGCTACTCACTTGTAGGTACCACTGCTAGAATATGAGTACCATCTATAACTCCAATGCAATCCTAAAACAAGAACAAAAATATTATTTGATTTATATTTAATTCATATTTTCTATTGTATAATTGTAACTTACCTTAAAATGTGGAAAAAATCTTGTATTATTCCTAATCTTCTTTGGAACTTCCTTGAATTGCCGATCGGATGGTTGGATCAAATTTGCTCCCATTTCACATACTTTATCCAAAACTAAGCTAAATAGCCTGCATATGGTTTCCTTAGAATGCTGAAAGCGCTCCTGTGCTAACCTATTACTTATATTATGTCCTAAAATATGAAGAAACAATCCTAGCATTTTTGCAATATCAATATTTCTAGATCCTTGCGAACCATATCATGTCACTAAATCATTCATTAAATTCTTAAACACAATTCTATATATTCTAAACATTTGATAAAACCTTTCAAGATTAGCATTCATATCCATCAACTCTCTTAACCATGCATTTCTTGTATATGATGAGATCATGCACGGTATTTTTTGACCATATGTTGCCTGATAAACACCGTAGGTATGTGCAGCTACACAAAGTTGCCAATATTCTTTTTCCTCTTTTTCATAGTTTTCCCTCAGGAGAATCATCCATAACTGATTTAAGTAACAAAATAGAATTAGAATAAGAGATATAACAAATTATTTAAATCATTCATCAACAAAAAACACTTATATATATATATATATATGTACGTATGTAAATATGTATGTATGTAAACTCCACTCAATAAAAAGAACACCAATTAGACGTCCATCCTTCTTTCATTAGCTCATTGTATCAGCAAATGAACTATATAATTTTATTCGACAACACAAGCAGTAGATCTAAGAGTGATTCCAACAAATTCAATATGCGGACTCGACAAAAACACATTAGATTCAATCCAATTCCGTACAAGAGATTCTTGCCCCAATCCAACAATATTCAAAATTGGATTTGTGCTGCAAGAACACTGAACATAGATCTAAACCAAGGCGGAAATGTATCGAAGTGCATAGCTCTTGGATCCATTCTTAATGAAAGACAAAAGAACTTAGGGAATGCCTATATAGCGAAAAACGATCAACGTAAATCCCATATTCAACAAGGAAATCGACGCAAGTGAGTGTTAATTAGCTAATTTCATAACGGGAAGGTCTCGGTTACGGACACAAGAGGCGATTAAACATTGTAATGCAGCAAATTTCCCTTCGTTCAACTTCCCTAGTGCACGGGCACGAGTTTGTTTCCAACATTTAGAGTGATAGAGAGAGAAAAATAGTAGGGAAGACGGGGGCCAGTTCCGATGAGGTGGACCGGGCTCAATTCAAATCTTTATGGGTCTGACCGAATTGGGCTTACTCGGTTTTATTAGAATTTGATGGGCCTGGTGTGGCCTAGGCTGCTCTTGTGGATCTAATGGGCTGAGGCGAATTGGGCCAGGTGCTTAATGAGCTTCGCTAGTGGTCTGGGCTACTCTCATGGTCGGACCGAGCTGGAGTGATGAGCTTTGATGGTCTCAGTGCTTCATCTTTTTATTCGCTTTAAAAAAAAAAATCTTTTTATCATAATTTATCACCATCATTGTTTTATTTTATTTTTACAAAAAAAAAAACTTATGTTTGACTTTTTAGCTATAATTTTGGTGTCAATGCTGCCGGAACGCTAATGGGCCTTTCCTAGAATATTACAAATAACCAAATGAGACGGTACTATTTTCACAAATCCAAATTCAATGAGAATGTCAAGTATCAAAATATAACAAACTTAGAACTCTCTTTTGTAAATTGAAAGTTATAGAAAATATACATAAATTTAGTCTTACAGTAATGTGATAGACATAATTAATTAAAGTGAAGAAGCTATATGAAAATTATTAGTAAGATCCAGCATAGGATTTGGAGATTCTTAAAATGTGATTACCTTGATCTAGTAAATTTAATTTATGCAATAATCACTCGTGCAGTTGTGGCTATATGTTAAGCATACTTTTCATGTAGTTATACTAGTTTAACACTTGCGGGCTTGGGCCTAAAGGATGTTAAATACCTAATTGCACTTGCATGATCGTTTCGTCATCATCATCATTATTCTTACTCTCTTTTAGCATTTTGCTAGGCAAGAATTGAAGGAAACAACGACAGTTAAAACTTACAAATTGATTAATAAGCACCCTAAAGGTAATTCCTTCAAAAGACAAGTGGTGGTTGCAGTGTCACTTTTGAAAAAGAAAAGGAAAAAAGAGACAATTATTGTCCTCTAGGACTTGCAGGGGACAATGGACTTTATTATATAGACTTTTGTTACTTTCGTGTCCGAATAAAAGAACGGATGGACATGTAAGACATGAAAAGATAAAGAGGGTCCTAATTTCACAAAAGTTCATCCAATCCAACGTCTCATGTCCATGTGAAACGTGCCACGTTTCTAGTTGCAAATGATTCGCAACATTAATGTTACTTTAGGGAAAAAGCAAAAGGAGGAGACATTATTGTCCACTAAGGACATTTAGTGGACTGTGGAGCTTATTATAGATAAGTAAAAAAAATTAGGGGTGAGAACATGCAGATTAGCAAGTAAAAACTATGCTTCCCTTAATAATTGACTCCATGCTTAAAAATAAAGAGGATAGATAAAAAGTAAAATTATATAAAATCGAATATCAACATTTTCTTTGTGTAACGAACTTTATTGAGATGCAAATGAACCTTTCTCTAAATGTTTCGAATAACCAAATGAGATGGTAGCATTTTTACCGACTCAAATTCGATGAAATTGACAAGTGTCCAAGGATTACAAACTCAAAATTCTCTTCCATAAGATAAGGTACCATATTGAATGAACTCCTTGCGGATCTGCGAAGTGCATCATCTAAAAAAGACTTGGTTTCAGTGAAATTGGAGAAAATATTTGTAGATTTAGTCTTTGGATAACGTGGTAGGTAGAACAAATTATAGCGTAGAAGCTATATGAAAATTTATATTTCAATAAGATCCATGAGGATCTAGAAGTTCTTGAAATGTGATTACTTTGGTTTAGTAGTTTAATTTATGCAATGCTTACTCATGCAATTGTGCCCATGGCCTCAAGGCTAAAAGGATGTAAAACACCAAATTGCACTTTTGTTGTTGTCCTCATCATCATCGTCATTCTTACTCTCTCTTTCAGCATTTTGCTGGGCAAGTATTGAAGGAAGCAGCAGCAATCAAGACTTAAAAGAACTCCTGGATCTTGATACATATGGTCACCTCAAGACCAAATCTCTTTATGTTTTCTTCCAATGATAGTTATAAATAATTTAGCTCAAGCCTTTGTGGATCTCGCAAGTAACGTTACTTGAGTCGGCTCTCAGTTGGACCGTAAGTTAAGTCATGTAATGGACATGAAGAATAAATACATTGTGGCACATTGAGTCTTAGCAAGATTATTTTGGGTAGATCTATGATCCAGGAATGGACTGGACAACCAATCCAAGAAAGTGGCGAATGATTGCCATGATGTGTAAGCTTGAAAAAGTGTGACTCTTGGCAGTTTGTGACATTTCAAATCTCACATAAAATAGAAAAGAACTGAAGATGTAAGTTGAAATCCACCCCTAAAAATACCACCTAAAATCTTTTCTAGGGAGCTTCACCTGCATTGAACGCTCCAAGTAATTTTATGTTTTCATTCAGATTGAACAAATTTGTATCGCCTTGTAATATTTGACGAAGTTTAATTATGATAGGAAAATCCTATAGCTCATGCTACTCTAGCGCATTAGAAAGTTAATTCTAAAGCCAATTGACCTACATGGCTCATAACCTTGAGATCATTGAGTAGTTCAATACCTATTCCATGCTAATGGTCTGAGCAAGGAATGATAGGGGATGGCATTTTAATTAGAAATGCAAAATCATAGTTCCAAAGTTAAGAACAAAAAAAGCGTCACGTCAAAATAAAACAAAGTTAAGAACATGAAAAACGTCACGCCAAAATAAAACTAGAATTTCTCAATTGCATCCTTTGGGCTCCTATAAAGTAACTCGTGTCATTGTTTGCTAATGAGTAGCGAATGCCTCAACTTAGTTTGCAATTATCATATGTTCCACTTCCAGGGTAGGCTGTTTCTAGTGTGCTTTTTTGTCCAAGTAGAGTGGGCACTTCAACCACAGTATGCAAGGCCGTGCATATGTTTGTCAATTAGATCCAGAGATAATTAATCACGAGTTTTTGATAGCTGTGAAAATCTTCATAATATTTCTGTAATTCAATTGTGAGATTTATTTATTGTTTCACTAGAAATTGTATAGACTAAATATTGTGTGGGTTATGGATTGAGGGTTGGGAAAACTTGGGAGTGCTTTAGTGACTTGGGCGTGGTTATGACATTTGTTGTATTACTTGATTAATAGTAGGCCGTTCTCCCCTGGGACTAGATCATATCGACCAAGCCACATATATTCGGCATCTAATTGACTTTTCTATTTTCTGGTTTATTGTTGCTATTCTTTCTTTCTTTTGCAACAAAACTCAAGATAAATGTAATGACATGTCTATTTTTAGTTTGACTTATATTTATTTTCTTGTATTGGCTTTTTTTTTTTGGTCCATCTAGTATTAACATATTTAAATATTTTGTAAATGATCTGTTCTACAAGAAGGGAACAAATTCTAAGAAACAAAATGTACGTGTTGAGGTGCAAATTTCAGTCGATCAATTAGTACAATAAAACTTTTATTAATTGATTTGTAAGCACTCTAAAGGTAATTCCTTTAAAAGGCAGTCATAATTGTTTTAATTGAAAAAAATCGTGGTATTCTCCAACTATTTTGTGCCTTATGTTTTCCTGCCATGCCGAATTAGTAATGAAATATCATTAATTTTGAAAGAAAAAAAAAAGAGAGTATAGTGGTGTCACTTTTCGAAAAATCAAAAGGAAAATGAGATATCGTTGTAATTGAGGGTGGATCTTATGTCGGAGACTTTTGCTGCTCCTTATCCGAATAAAACAAAGGACGGACATGCATCATTGATAGTGGTGTCACTTTTGGAAAAAGCAAAAGGAAAAGGAGGCATCCATCATTGTCCTTACTGGAGGGTGGACCTCATTTCGGAGACTTTTGCCACTTCTTGTCTGACAAAAGCAAAGGATGGACATGCAAGTTGTGAAAAGACCAAGATCGTCCTAATGTGAAACACATCACGTTTCTCGTGCAAATGACTCGCGATAATAATGTTACTTTGGAAGAAAAAGCAAAAGAAACAGTAGACATTATTGTCCCTGTAGTGAACTGCGGACATTTAAAACAACGAATTGATATATGAGACGCGTAAAGACCACTATTCTTACGCGACAAATTGCCAAGAAAGTCGACCGCATTAACTTAGCATTTACTTGAAACTTTACAGGCAAGTCTGAGAAGATTCTCAAGATCAATTTCAGACTGCAAAATTCAGATCCAAACATTGCGAGTTTCATTCTAGTTCTTCTTCTATATTTGGGTTGGTTAGTGCTATTTCGATTTCAAATCCGAATTCGAACTAACCCGAATCAAGAGTTTCTTGCTTTATCTAATTGTTCTTTGTTGTTTTTTTTTTCAAGTTTTAACTCAATGAAGTATAAAATACCAATATTTTCTTGGAAATTCTCTCTCTCAGGTGAGTCTCTAAATCCTTGGTATCCAATTACAATTCAATGGAAAATTGGGTAGTCACCGCACTGCTGGCAAGTTTTTGTCACCACTTATTGAAAACCGTATCTTACTAATGATGTGATCACTACATAATTAATATAGTCAAGACTATGAATAATGTATATAGTATTTAGCTTCTTAAAAGCTCGATCATCATTTATAAAGGTTGTCATCAAGCTATGAAGCTCATCATCTTGCTGCAAAACATCATCTAAATGCATATACTCTTTACCAGACTTTTTACCAGACTTCTACCAGACTTTTGTTAAACACGAAATTTTAAAATGTTCTCAAATATATAAAATATAGGATTGAGAACTTAAAAATTATATTAATTTTATTAGAAAAGTTGATAAGCAATCCTTGGTTTTGTTATAAGATATCGAAACCCAAGGCCCCGAATTAAAAGTTGGTAGATGCTTATGATGGCAAGAGTTGAGGCCCTAATTAATAAGTTAGTGACTTGGGATGCACATCATATATAAAACTAAACATAAGAATATTATAAAGAGAAATTTCCAAGGTTATGAACGGATGAAATTCGTCAATATGTGATTTTCTCATAAGTAACGACCGGCAGTTACGGTCCAATATCATGTTTTGGAAATGTTCAGCCATAGAAAGTGTCTGGCCTTATCCTTTTCCTATCAACTTTTAGTTTTCACATTGACATGAACGCTCAAAAAGAAAAAAATTGCCATGTACAGAAGCGACATCCCCAATTCACCTGGTATAAAAAAATTGATAAGTATTAAAAATATGTCTCGAGTATGAGTTCATTGAATCAAATTGGACTGATGAGAATATGTGACTTCGATCACAAATGGTGCGTGTTCTAAGCAGACGAAAGAATAATCCAGCTTTAGAAATTCTTCTCATGGCTGAACGTGCAGCATTAAATGAAGAACATCTTTTCTTCATTTCTTCATTCGTTTATTGATCTTCTTGACTTTTTGCTCCATCTACGTTGCTTTCTCTCCTTCCCTTCTTTTGTCTTTGTTAAAAATTGAAGAAAGAGAAAGGAAGGGCCCATGTGCAAGAACGTCATAGTTTTCCTCCACTCATTAATGCAAGCACATTTCCTTTGTCTTTTCTTTCATCTGAAGAAGACTTCCTCGTGTTGCAGTAAATGATAGGGATTCTCTTTTGTATTATAAAAGAGAGACGTCCAACAGAGAAGGAGCGCGCCAATTTCCTTTGATGGCCGACAGAGTGCCAAAGTCCATAAAATGATTTCTTTCACTTTTGAATCCCAAACAATTTGATTAGGAGTTAGTACACAAAGATTTAAGGTCATTTCTTCAATTTACTCTCCATTTCTAATCGCTCCATCCCCACAGGGTCAAAGAACCCGTCGTTGTCTAGGCTAGGCTGTGCTACCGGAGGCTTCAGAGAAGTTAGAATAAGAAAGCACTCATCTGGGAAAGTATCTAATGAATTATAAGTTCAATACATTCTGTTTAGCAAAAAATGAATATTCCTTACTCTAATGAATTATGAGTTCATTTTCTCAAACTATAGAATCCTAGATTAATCTTTGGAGATTATTTGAAAGATAATAGCAGCTCATTTTGTCACAAGTGGTCCAGTCTTCGGCTCAAAATAGCTTGTCTTCTTGATGAGTATTGATGAAAGATTAAAGAAAATATGTCAAATTCACATTACCAACTTTCATAAAATAAGTTTTGGAACATTTCCTTATTTAAATGATGGACTCTTAAATGAATAATGCATTTGGAAAATGGAACGAACACTGGACATGACTTCGTCACACGGGGAATTGTCATTGGTTCGTCTCATGCAAGTGGTTAGGACCAGCTGGTGTCAACTCCATAACTTCAACTTAGCCCTTAACATTTGACCAAAAGGACAAAAAAAAAAAAAAAAAAAACTGAAAACGAAAAGACCCATCTTGCTTCTCCTTATATGTCCCCAACCCATCAAATTTAATCATCAAGAAAATTACATGTGTGCGAAGAGAGTTGAAGGAAGAACCATGGTCATCCGTGAGCTTCTCTTGAAAGTTGTGGTGCTTGGGGCTTTATTGGGTCTACACCACAATCACATAGCGGAAGCTGATGATTTAATGACGAAGCCTGAATGCCCAAGTTCCTGCGGAAAACTTGTGATTCCGTATCCCTTTGGATTGAGCAACAGTAGTTCTGACTGCCGCATCGATCGCCCATCTTTTACTGTCTATTGTGACAACTCTACCAACCCTCCCGTGCCTTATCTCTATGATATAAGTTCTAAATTGACAATACGCAACATTTCTGTTGAGGGCCACGAGATGCGATTAACCGTTTGGACCGGTCAAGATTGCTATGACTCTTCCGGGTATGATAGGTCTTCTAGCAATTATCCATGGCTCACCATATCTCAATTCCCTTTATCCAGCACCAAGAACAAGTTCACTGCCGTTGGTTGCGACACCTTAGCCGCCTTCGGAGACCTCCGTGGGAAGTTCTCTTTCGGGTGTATGTCTCGGTGTAGCAGCAAATCGGATGTCAGTGATGGGTCGTGTACTGGTATTGGTTGCTGTGAGACGAGCATCCCAAGGAACACCTTCAACTACAACATCTCGATGAAGAGCTTTTCCAATCATTCCCACATCTTTGATTTTAATCCTTGCAGCTATGCCTTCGTCGCAGAAACCGGATTTTACAACTTCTCGGTTGGTGACCTTAAGCAGCTTAAATTTAAAAAAACCCCTATAGTTGTCGACTGGGCAATAGGGTATAACAAATGTGAGGAGGCCAAGAAGAACAGCACAAGCTACATGTGCACCAAGAACACCAATTGCACTGATGCCGAAAATGGATATGGGTACAAGTGCACTTGTTTAGAAGGTTACCGAGGCAATCCTTACCTCAAGGATGGTTGTCATGGTACGTTGATAATATTGACATTCTCTATCTTGTCCTTTGCATTAATAAGATTTGAGAAGATTGATAAATTTGATGTGTGTTTAATTTATGTAGATATTGACGAATGTGCGAATACAACGTTAAACCAGTGTGAGGAAAAGTGCCATAATATTGAGGGTAGTTATACATGTTCATGCCCAAAGGGTTATCATGGTGATGGCAAGATGCGTGGTGGAGGTGGACAAGGATGCATTGCTAATCCATCACATCTGATGAAGATTTTGGTTGGTGAGTTCTTTCATTTTACTTGGACTTCCCTACTTAAAAAATTATACTATTATCCTAGCTGATTTTGAGAATTTATACTCTAAGCTGTCTGTGGTTTAGGAGGAAATTAACTATTTACATCACGATTGAGCTCTTTTGAGATTCAAAAGTAGATTAATTTCACTCTTGTCAATGTCCGAACTCTTCGAGCATTTTTTGACTTGATGACCTTGGGCCTTGGGTAACTTTGAATACATCTTCCATCTGTTAGAATCAACTTGCGAATGCTGATATTGGTAGCGTATGACTTGTGGTTGCGTGATCTTCATTGCCGGCTTATAGCGCTAAGTCGCAAGGTTGTTGGATTAAATTAGTCATAACATTGACCTGAAAAACCACACGTCACAAAATTGCCGTTTCTATATATATGTATGTATGTATAGAAGACTTGGTGCATGTCAACGATTTGTTCAGCAGGCCTTCTTTATCATATCGTATATTTTAATTATGAGCAGTGCTAATATAACGGCTACTGTAATTGCTTCAAAGTGATGGTGTATTCAGAGCTGCCACCACAATTTCAAGAAAAATTGGCCACCGAATGTTTACAGTCTGTTCAACTGCTTTTTACAAAGAAAATAAGACAATTCCTTGAGAAGGAAATGAAAATTAAAAGCTATTCTTTGTTCTTCCTGACTGCATCTCTTGAATCTCAATCTTCATCTCATCTTTCCTCCATGAACAATCTAGCATTGTTATTAGTTTTTTGTTTGTACTCAATTTTGCATTTTGTTCACAACCTCACAAAATAAAAAGTTTCACGTTCCATAACATTTACTCTCGGAGAACAGTGTTGTGCTAATTTAGTCATAAATCTTTTGACTTAGTGTCAATTCAGTCATTCCGGCTAATTTTAGTTAGATTTAGTGATGTGGATGTCGGCTGGTGTACGTGGCACTACCAGCATTTACGTAGATAATTTTTAATAATATTTTTTAACTGTTTTTCTTTTTCTTTTCCTGAATTTTTTTTTCTCTTTTTTCTTTATTTCTTTCTTCTTTATTTTGCTAGTGGCACTGGCCATGGCTAGGCGGGCTAGCCTCGCCTGGGCAAGGGTTGCCGTTGCCCGCCAAAGGTGAGGGCCCAGATTTAGTACCTGCAGCTTCACCTTAGTGATGCTCTTGCCAACGTCCATCATGGCAATCAAATCCACCTCCGCATGGTTGCACGCTGATCCGTGCACCTTTAGGGCCGGCGAGGTTTCAATAGCATAGCTGCCATGCACGTCTCGTGCAATCTAGTGGACGATATGACGGCGGATTTTGGCAAAAGCGTGACCTTGACTTGAGTTGCCTTTGAGTTTGCAAATAAACCTTGAAATTATTCGACTTCTTCCGCTTCTGTTGATGCTGGTATGGGAATAAATCTTAGAGACGGCAATGGCTTGTCATCATTGTATCGGCTTCTTAAACTGGCTGAGTTCGGCGTCCGATCACTGAATCATCGGCCGTGTAGATGGTCGTGCCTTGGCACACCTTCAAGCTATTCAGGCAAATGCTGCAACCACTTTGCAACATATACAAAGCGCTCTTGTGCTCCCCTCGGCCTCACCTAGATTTGACAAGGGGAGCTCTCGCCTAGCCGGGCCTCACTTGTGGCTGGCGACGGCGTGTCTAGGGGAGGGTAGCCCGCCTGGCCATGGTCAGTAGCCGATCACTAGAAAAAGGAAGAAGAAATGAATCAAAAAAAAAAAAAGAATAAAAATATCAGAAAAAAATAAAATATTGAAAAAAAAATAAAATATTATTGAAAAGCGTTCCTGTAAGCATTGATGGTGCCACATAGGTTAGTTGGCATCTACATTAGCAAAATCTGATCAAAATTAGCCCGAATGACTGAATTGACATTATGTCAAATTGTTTAGGATTAAATTGGTACTGGTGCAATAGGCTTAGGACTTTTTTGATACTTTTCCATTTACCCTTGTTAAATGCTGAAATGTCTGTACTCCATAAAATGATAATTATATCATTCACTTGATTACGATAAAAATGTAGCGATAATCATCAATAAAAATAGACATTTTACAAAGTTTCTCAAAATTCACATTTTTTTGACAATTTTTATGGTATGTTGCACTCACCTATGATAAAAGGTCCTCAATGCTAGTGCAACATTTTAAAATCTAAAACATAATGCATTTTTTGACATTCTTTGTACGTAATTACTATCAAACGTTGTAAGTCTTTATAAAACATAGCAAAACAAAGAAAAACATATCTTGTGATGTTTTTTCTTTCGTTTTAGGAGCTACATTCATCAAAGTTAAGTTGAAAATGTCCTTATAATTTCCTTTCGTTAGTTGATGTACTGATGACCAACTAAAACAGCCAGATCTTAAGCAAAATAAGAGGCTCTACATGAAAAGGAGGAAATGATCTAGTAAAAAGAATTTCATAAAGAGGAATAGAAAGCCATGTAAAAAGGAAGATGAAAATAGGTATGTGCTCTCGAAGAAGAATGACAATACAAATGCCAAACGTTGTGTACGACTTTCATTTTAGTGTAAATTTTTTTTTTTTTTTTGGATTACTTAAGTGCTATTTCGATCACTTAGGACATGTTTGGTAACGTATTAAATAGTGCTTGATTCTATTCTTTTGTTTTTTGAAACAAAAAAAAAAGAACAAAAATCCGTTTGGTAACATTTTTGTTTCTGGGAGCAAATTTGTTCTTGGAAGCAATAGAATTAAGAAGTAAAGAAAAATTACTTCTTTATTCTCGGGAATGACTTTAGAATTAAGCTCAAATCATTTCCTAGCCAAACAAGAGCCGATGAGGTTGCCGGCCCCCGGTGAGGTCATCATTGTGGTGGGTGACCTATTGGAGGAAGAAGATAAGGAAAAAGAAAAAAATAGAAAAAAAGAAAAAAATGTAATAAAATTATTAAAAAATTAAGAGAAATTTTAAATCACAAAAAAATTTGAGAGTCGTACCATACATATTTTTATTCTAAGAATAAAATTTTTGGATAGTTATTAAATGCTTTCAAATGTTCAGAAATTTGTCTAGAGAACATAATCGAAAAAACTATTTCGAACGTAAATTGTTCCCGAATGAGAATAGTTACCAAATGCATCCTTAAGTACCATCATCACTAGAAATCTGACACGGCCATTTTTTTAATTAATTTCTCCATTCGAAGTGACTCGCCAACGTGCCTAGTCAACATATATAGCCCAAAATGTCACTGTTTATGCGTCTTGCCCTAAAATATAGACCATAAATTGCATTTTACAAGGAAAATCCCAAATTAAAAACATAAATCGACCACAGCCCCAAATTTAAACCTTTTCGATTTGGCCCTCAATGTAGATGGACATATGTTACTTTTTGTAATCAAGTTGGAAAAAGAAGCTTCTGGAAGTATGGACAAAGCGATCTGGAAGTATGGACAAAGCGATGGGGTAATGAGAGAGCTTGAGGCACTTCACAGTCCCTGGACGAGAAGCAGGGCAGAGCAGAGGACTTACGTGCGGCGGTGGATATGGCCTTGATGCCGCGATCGTTGGTCACAAACGACGATCAAACTAGATAGCTGATGTCCTAGAGGCATCAATGATGGTGTCAGCGCCAACGAAGAAGGATGGAGCAAATGCAAAGCACCATAGTTGCTCTGATCAGAAAAAGAGAGCAGAATAGAGGCGTAATCGGTGAGATTTGGAGGCGGTGAATAGCTTGATCAACGATGGCTGTGACATTCAGAAAGTGATGGAGAAAGATTGCCAATGATCTGAAAGTGCTAGTATAAACACCTAGAGGGAGTGAATAGATGTAAAAACAAATTCTTCTTTTCTTAAAGACTAAATTCAAAACAAGGATGCGAAATAGTATAAACAAATAGACGATGCTACGAATTAAGTAAAGAGATAAGGAAAGAGAATTGAAACACAGAGATTATAGTGGTTCGGCTTAAACCAAGCCTATGTCCACTCTCCCACGCTAACAGCCCACCGGTTGGATTTCACTATGAATCAAAAGAGATGTTACAATCTCACGTCCTCGATTCCACGGTGTAGAGACTCTACTACACTTCCTCGAGGTCTCACAGAATTTTCTTTTTTGAGTACAGATGTATGCTCAACAAATGAAATAGCAAAGAGTAAGTAACTTCAGACTTTGGAATTTTTCTATCTCGCACTTCCTCGAACAACTAGAGCGTCTTCCTTTTATACTCTCCCATGCCTACATAACCGTTGGCACCTTCCAAAGGAGTTTGTCCAATCTACCCGTTGGACCGAATCAATTAGGGAGATCCTGCGTTATTTAAGGAATATGAAGATAGCCCACCAATCCTGTTTGCCCATACAATGAGGATCTAGGTTTACATAAGTAGAACTTTCAAAGTATACTTCGCCAATCCACATATCTGTCTTACTCGATTTACTTGTCACACGAATAATAGATCTTTATATGCCTTCTCCAACTGAGAAATAATCTTTGACCAATCGAATCAAATCCTCAAAGGATAACCTTGTATCTGGATAAGACTACTTCGACGATCTAGAAACTGTCAACGAGGGCAGATTTTAAATCTTGAGTCTGGCGATCTTCAGTCTGGAAGTCTTCAGACTTTAATAGATGAGTCTAAAAGTCTTTAGACTTAGGAAACATTTTATCAGCTTCAAAATACCGAAGGAAGATTTCACCAACAATCTCCCCCTTTTTGATGGTAACAAAACTTTCCTGCAGATTTAGACATTTTGACCTGCAACACTTAAGCAAACCAAGATTTTTTTGAACAAACATTATTAGAGATTAGAAAAAGATAGAAGCGAATCTGCAACCACAGAAAACAAGTTAGTCCTCAAATCACAACTATCTTTAGCATAATCAATAATAGCTTAAGTTACTTATCAAGTCTCAGAAATCCAAATTAGTCTAAAACAGAAAAACACACCAAACAAGATAAAGTCCAAACAAACAAACAAAAATCTGCATAAACATCTCCCCCTTTTTGTCAATAGCAAAAAGTGGAGACTATTCAAAAAAGAGATAGATTGCAGAGATCAAGAGTTAAGGCTGCTTGGGTAAGCGAACAAGCTCATATTCTCCCATTGAGTGCATTGTCTTTTCAAGCTTGTCAAAACTTTGCTTCAGCGCCTGAAATTCTTCCCCCTGCACGTTAGACTGAACTTGATTCTTCAGGGAATTTATCTGTTCATGAAGAGACATTGAAGTGGCCTTAATAGCGTTCTTGAGATCCAGCATCTCAAAACTCATAGCATATTGCTGATTCCGCACATCCAAAAGAATTTCCAGCAGTCTTGAAAAGTCTGCTGATTGAGCAGTTGTACCACTTGGACCAGCAGAATGAAACTCAAGGAATGGAGTCTCAGTGGAAGGTCTATCTTCTGGATAATGTGAGGCATACACTTCTTCTGGATCTGCTGCAGAACGACTCACATCACTAGCAAGAAAGGGTGAAGAAGTACCTTTTTGTCCATCAGCTCCCCCTATTTTGATGCCCTCAGGTGGAGAAGGTAAAGCTTCCTCAGCCTCAGAGTGATGCGCTCCATCAGATTCTTCTCCTCTTATCTCAGAATGACTTGACAGAGAGATAGCCAAGGTTGGCTCGAAGGAGTCTGCTGTACCCTGATCTCCCTCTTTCTCTATTTCTTTTTCCCTTTCTTCCACTTCTCCTTCAGCTTCTTCTGCTTCCTCCTCTTCTTCTTCTTCTTCTTCTTCTTCTTCTTCTTCTTCCTTTGCTTCTTCTTCCTCTGCTTCTTCCTCTTCTTCTTCTTCCCTTCTTTCCTCCGTTTCCCTCTGTTCTTCCTCTTTTTCTGATTCTTCTCTCTCTCTTCCTTCCTCTGACTCTTCTCTTCTCTCACGAAAGCTGACAAAGGTCTTTAGATTTTTCAAGGCAGATATGGTAAGCTCATCCTCATCTTCTTCATTTTCCAGAATGAGAGCTCTTTTCTTCTTTACAGGAGCAACCATGGGCTCCTTGCCTTTTCTTTTAGCCGCAGCAGAGTCTTGCTTTGCTTTGAGAGGAGATTTCTCCTTCATCCGCTCCAGCGCTTTGTTCAGCTCCTTTAAGCGCATCTTTGTCACCATTTTGAACCCAATTACCATCGAAGTGATGGCTTTCAGACTCAATGGTGCAGAGATATGAATTTTGAAATGCCTAAAGAGTCGGGAGATAAGAGTAGAATAAGGAAGTTGTCCCTTATCCTTCGTCACAGTTCGATACATATGGAACAGAATGGTGTGAGGCAGAGAGAACTTAAAACCAGTATTGATTGCACACATCAATTTGGCTTCTGATCGAGAAACATTTGTCTTGGATGTTGATTTAGGACGAATGCAATTAATCACAATTTTGTGCAGCAGAATGTTTGTGGCATTCATCCTTGTATAAGAAAGTTTTCCTTCAACATCTCTGTCTCTCACCAAAGATAGAATAGCATGAGCAATGGACACACTAATCGGCTGGAAACTCGTTCTTTCCACCCCGATTATGTCAGCCAAAATGTCTGTGGTAACCAAAAATTCCCTATCCTTCACAGTGAAGACAAAGCTTTGTGCATCCATGAAAGATAAGTTCGAATAAAAGTTAGCGAAGCTCGGGAATGCGGAGAGGATTGAATGTAATTGTTCCAATTGCAATAAAGCAAACTTTTCCCTCAAATTAACTTTTATCGAATCCAGGAAATCAAAATCAACAGTTCTAGGGTTCATCACCCCTCTCTTCAAAAGACTTGTATAAACATTTTTATGATTTTTGGATCTAAAAAGGTTCGAACCATCAGTGATGCTTGCAGCCACCCCAGACCTAGGTTGAAAGTGAGAAAACAACCTTTCATCATCATCCAGAGATTGCGGTTGATTCGCAGTACCATATTGTGGGTCACTTGGAATATTTTTAAACGCTTTCTCAGCCGATCCTTTCTCCACAACTCCTTGCCTCTCCAACTCTCTCAAGAACAATGTTTCATTCTTGAACCCTCTATCTTTTAAGAACTCATCTATCAAAGACAAAGGCGTTCCTCCTTTCTTCAAATTTGAGTAGAGTTTGAAAGCATTTTTTGGAGTTAGAGTTCTTACAGGTTCAACCCCTTCTATAACTTCATCGCCTGGTTGATTCGAGGAAGGTTGACGCTGTTGAGAAGGTTGATGCTGACTTGGACGCATAGGAGAATCTTCTTCTTCGGTTAAGTCAAAGAGGGTAGGACCCTCAGGCATGCGACGTGGTCCCCTACTTGCAATCTTCGAAGACTTTCTTGAAGGCATTGACACTCCAATAGAGAGAATAACCAACTTGTTCGAAAAGATGAGAACTTTCGAACGAATCGAGAGTGAAAGTGAAGAAAATAGGAATTTTGTATTATAGGGTTTCGGAGTAAAAGTGAAGAAGACGATACACAGTGGTATATAAAGCAAGTGAAGTGGGATAAACGAAACGTCATAAAAGGAAATAAAAAAGATGTCTTTTCAAAATAATAACTTCCCTTTATGAATTTAACTGAATTCCTTAAAAAACGATAACTGCCTTTTTGAAATGAGGAGTAAATTAAGAAAGATAAATCAATCAACCAATGACCAATAAATAAACTTACCTTTTCAAAGTTTAAAATTAGAAATAACTTACAGTCGAGGCTTGAGATCTTCTGAGTCTGAGCATTTAAAAACTTCTAATTTTGAGTCTTGAAAGCATCCAGACTTTGCTGAATAAGAGATATGATATTAAGTCTGGTACGAATAGATTCAAATTGATTTTTCTCCAGAGGCTTTGAAATATGTCTGCCAGTTGATTCTTAAAGTCAATAAACTGGATCATTACTTCTCCATTCTGAACGTGATTTCTAATAAAATGATGTCGAATTTCTATATGCTTTGCTCTTGAATGAAGAATAGGATTCTTGGTAAGATTAATAGCGCTTGTGTTGTCACACTTGATCTGCAAGAATCTTTGACTCCAAAGTCTCTCAGTTGTTGTTTTATCCATAAGATTTGTGAACAGCAACTTCCAAGAGCCACATATTCTGCTTATGCTGTTGAAAGGGCAACTGTATTTTGTTTCCTTGAAAACCAAGATACTGTTATATTACCGAGCAATTGACAAGTACTAGAAGTACTCTTCCTTTCAACTCTGCAACCTGTTAGATCTGCGTCTGAATATCCAAGGAGAGTAAAGTCTCCTTCTTTGGGATATGATAGACCTATCTTTGAAGATGTTGCAACGTATTTGATGATGCGTTTAGCAGCACTTAAATGAGATTCTTTTGGGTCTGATTGAAATCTGGCACACATGCAAACACTAAACAAAATGTCAGGTCTAGAAGCAGTAAGATAAAGAAGTGAACTAATAATACTCCTGTAAAGTTTCTGGTCAACTTTCTTTCCTCCTTCATCTTTATCCAGCTTCAAAGAACTAGACATTGGAATTTCAACCTTTTTGCAATTCTCTAAACCGAACTTTTTAACAAGTTCTTTAGCATATTTTTCTTGGTGAATGAAAATCCCTTCCTTCAATTGCTTTACTTGTAAACCGAGAAAGAAGGATAATTCACCCATCATGCTCATTTCAAATTCATCCTGTATAGTCTTAGAGAATTTCTTGCAAAGACTTTCGTTAGGAGAGTCAAAAATTATATCATCAACATAAATTTGAGCAAGCAAAAAATTTTTACCTTCTCTTTTGATAAACAAAGTTGTATCCACTTTACCTTTGGCAAAACCATTTTGTGTTAGGAAATTACTTAACCTGCCGTACCAAGCTCGAGGTGCTTGCTTTAAACCATATAAAGCCTTTTTCAGTCTGAATACTGAATCTGACTTCTTTGGGTCTTCAAAACCTGGAGGTTGTTCCACATAGACTTCTTCTTGAATAAATCCATTTAGGAATGCGCTTTTGACGTCCATTTGGAATAACTTGAAATTTTTATAACAAGCAAAAGCAAGTAATAATCTAATTGCTTCTAACCTTGCTACTGGTGCGTAAGTCTCATCATAGTCTATCCCTTCTTCTTGTGTATATCCTTTGGCCACGAGTTTTGCTTTGTTTCTTATGACTTTTCCTCTTTCGTCCATCTTGTTCCTGAAAACCCATTTTGCTCCAATAACAGATTTTCCTTTCGGTTTAGGAGTTAATTTCCAAACATCGTTAACACTGAATTGTCTGAGCTCTTCTTGCATAGCTTCAATCCAGCTTTCATCAGACAAAGCTTCTTCTATGCTTTTGGGTTCTATTTCAGAAATAAGAGCCACAACGCTAGACTCTTCATGTCTTTTGGATCTTATACGAATTCCTTCATCAGTGTTACTAATGATGAGTTTTTTGGGATGACTGGACTTATGCTTCCAGTTGCTGGTTGTTTTGACAGATTACTGATCTTCGTCTTCATTTGATTATTCAACATTTGAATCATGATAACCTTCTATAGTCTGAGCTGCTTCAGGGAGGGTAGACTTTGTGGAGTTTGGAACAGGTTCAGAATCTTCGATTTGAGTCTGGACTGGTTGATTTTGCAATGAATCTTGAAATTTGACATTCATTGATTCTTCCACAGATTGAGAATTCTTGTTGTATACTCTGTATGCTTTACTGGAAGTTGAATATCCAAGGAAAATTCCTTCGTCTGACTTTTCTTCAAACTTACCAATTCGATCATTTGCATTTTTCAAGATAAAACATTTGCAACCAAACACATGAAAGTAAGAAACAATTGGCTTCTTTCCTTTGAATAACTCATAGGGAGTTTTCTCCAGAATTGGCCTAGAGACAACTCTGTTAATAATATAACAAGCTGTAGAAATAGCTTCAGCCCAGAAACGAGAAGAAATATTGCTTTCAATTAAAAGAGTTCTAGCCATTTCTTGCAAAGATCTATTTTTCCTTTCCACAACTCCATTTTGTTTAGGAGTGTAAGGAGAAGAGAACATATGCTGAAAACCAGATTCATCACAGAATTTAGCAAAGTCTTGATTTTCAAACTCACCTCCATGGTTTGTCTGAATGCTTGAAATAACATACCCTTTCTCATTCTGAATTTTCTTGGCAAACTTTGAAAAGTTGGAGAAGGTTTTAGACTTACTTGCCAAGAAGTAAACCCAAGTAAATCGTGAATAGTCATCCACTATTACTAGGCAATATTTTTTTCCACCAATGCTTTGAGTTCTCGTTGGTCCAAATAAATTCATATGTAGGAGCTGCAGTACACGATTAGTGGAAACTTGATTTATTGGTTTAAAGGAATTTCTCACCTGTTTTCCCAATACACAAGGTGTACATAAGTCTGATTTTTTATACTTCAGATTAGGAAGTCCACGAACAAGTTTCTTTGAAGAAATCTTGGCAATTTGCTTTATGTTGATGTGCCCAAGCTTACGATGCCAGACATTTGCTTCATCTTCGATTGAGATTAGACATTGAAATCTTTTTGGATTGATATCCAAAAGATAGATATTCTCATGTCTTCACCTAGTGAAAGATTGTGAAAGATCTTTACTAGTGCCAGAACATATTCTTTCTTGAAAATTGATCTTGAATCGAGTGTCGCATAATTGGCTGATACTAAGCAAGTTGTAGTTGAGTCCTTCTACTAAAGAAACGTTGTTGATTATGAGACTTCCAATTTTTACAGTTCCACTTCCAATAATTCTTCCTTTGTTGTTTCCGCCAAAGGAAACTTTTCCACCTGTTACTTGTGTAAGCTTGATAAAACAATTTGAATCTCCAGTCATATGTCTTGAGCAACCACTATCCAAATACCATTTTACCTTTTTCTTGATAGTGACCTACAATTAAAAAGGAAACTCAAGCTTTCTTTGGTACCCACACTTTCTTGGGTCCAATAGAGTTAGTACTATAAACAATCTTTGCCCAATCCTTCTTAACAGGCTTTCAAACCATAGGACAATCTTTCTCAAAGTGTTCTGAGCTACTACACTTAGAACATTTAAGAGCACTTCGACCAACAGGTTTTACAAAGATCTTTTGAAAATGATTCTTGTAAAAGGTTTTTGTTAGTCTCTGTTTGATTCTTTCCTTTACTTTTGGAAAATCAATTAAATGAATGGTTTCAAAGGTCATTCCTAATCCTGATTTATTAAAGTAAGGTCTTTGAACTGAAAGAATCTTTTCTAATTTTTCAGATCCCATAGAAAACCTTTTTGAAATGCTTGAAATGTCATTTTTCAGAAGTGTGTTTTCTTTTAAAAGAGAATCTGCATTTTCTTTTAGAGTAATGAAACTTCTATTGACATTTTCAAACTTTTCTTTCCATAAAGTTTCCTGTTGCTTCAGAATAATATTTTCCCTTTTCAGTTCGGAAATCTTCTTAAGAGAAACTTTGAGACTAAGACATAGTTCACTAATGTACTTCGAGACTTTAATAGGGATTTTTGAATTACTTACCTCGATTTCACAGTCTGAATCTGAGTCTGTATCAATTTCAGAGTCTGAGTCTGATTCTTATTTTGCCATTAAACAAATATTGGCATAATCATCATCACCCTCTTCGCATTCTGTATCACTCCAAGTTTCTGCTTTCAGTGCCTTTCTGTATTTCTCAGCTTTTCCTCTCTTTTTCTTCAGCAAGGGACAGTTGGGTCTGATGTGTCCCTTTTTCTTACATTCATAACAAATCACATCTTTATTTAAGTCATCATCCTCATCTGGTTTGTTTTGAAATTTTTGAGAGTTTTGTTTCTTCCAATTGAATATTCTTCCCTTTTTATTCAGTTTCCTGAATTTTCTTATCATGAGAGCAAGTTCTTCATCGTCCATGTCATCTTCAAAATCTGTATCATCAGAATCTTCGTTAGATTTTAAAGCAATAGACTTCTTACCTTTGTGATCTTATTCTTCATTGATTTGCTCTACTTCATAGGACTGAAGTGTTCTAACCAATTCATCAACAGAAAGTGGTATGATCCTTTGTGTTTCCCTTATTGAGGTGTTTATGTGATTCCACTCCTTGGAGAGTCCACGCAGCAATTTGTTAACCTTCATGGGTCTTGAAATTGGTTGACCTTGATATTCAAGACCATTCACAATTTCTGTAAAACGGCTAAACATATCAGTAATAGATTCTGCTAGCTTCATTTTGAAGGCTTCATATTGACCGAGCATAATATTGATTCTGGTTTCTTTTACACGATATGTTCCTTCATAAGTAATATGCAGTCTATCCCAAACTTCTTTAGCTGTTTCATAGGAAGATATTCTGTTATATTCAGTAGGAGATAAAGCACAATATAAGGAGTAAATAGCTTTTGCATCAAGAGTTTGTCTCTTGGTTATCTCTTCTTGAGTCATGTCGCTAGCCTCTGTAACCTCTTTCCCTCTATCTGAGATTGTAGCTTTAGGAATGATTCCTTTATCTACCACATCCCATTCCAGAGGATCTTTCGTTCTTAGGAATGCCTTCATCTTGTTTTTCCATATGTTGTATTCTTTTCCATCGAAGTATGGCGGTCTTGTGTTGCTTTGTCCTTCAACCAAACCTGGAGCCAACATACTAGCCATGGATCTTTAACTCTGAAGTAAAAACACTTCAAATGAATGAGTACACAGGCTCTGATACCAATTGAAAGTGCTAGTATAAACACCTAGAGGGGGGTGAATAGGTGTAAAAACAAATTCTTCTTTTCTTAAAGACTTAATTCAAAACAATGATGCGAAATAGTATAAACAAATAGACAATGCTACGAATTAAGTAAAGAGATAAGGAAAGAGAATTGAAACACAGAGATTATAGTGGTTCGGTTTAGACCAAGCCTACTTCCACTCTCCCACGCTAACAGCCCACCGGCTGGATTTCACTATGAATCAAAAGAGATGTTACAATCTCACGTCCTCGATTCCACGGTGTAGAGACTCTACTACACTTCCTCGAGGTCTCACAGAATTTTCTCTTTTGAGTACGGATGTATGCTCAACAAATGAAATAGCAAAGAGTAAGGAACTTCAGACTTTGGAAATTTTTTATCTCGCACTTCCTCGAACAACTAGAGCGTCTTTCTTTTATACTCTCTCATGCCTACATAACCGTTGGCACCTTCCAAAGGAGTTCGTCCAATCTACCCATTGGACCGAATCAATTAGGGAGATCCCGCGTTATTTAAGGAATATGAAGATAGCCCACCAATCTTGTTCGCCCATACAATCAGGATCTAGGTTTCCATAAGTAGAACTTTCCAAGTATATTTCGCCAATCCACAGATCTGTCTTACTCGATTTACTTGTCACACGAATAATAGATCTTTATATGCCTTCTCTAACCGAGAGATAATCTTTGACCAATCGAATCAAATCCTCAAAGGATAACCTTGTATCTGGATAAGATTACTTCGACGATCTAGAAACTGTCAACGAGGGCAGACTTTAAATCTTGAGTCTGGCGATCTTCAGTTTGGAAGTCTTCAGACTTTGATAGATGAGTCTAAAAGTCTTTAGACTTAGGAAACGTTTTGTCAGCTTCAAAATACCGAAGGAAAATTTCACCAACATGATCAAACTTCTCAAACTCCTCGAGGGAGGAAGGTTTTTTTTTTTTCTTTTCCATGAAGTTAGTGGTTCATATTTTGAAACTCTTTATCGTGGTTCTCTCGATTCAGAATCTTGTGATTAGTGATGAAAAGCAAGTAATGGTGGGTGTTGATGTGAAATACCAAGTGAAGGGGCGACTTAGATGGCGGTGAAGTTGTTGGGGTCGGAGATGATGGCTTGCTTCAAGGCTTGGAGGGCGACCTAGGCGTCGTGGAAGGGTCAATGGCAGATCTCTCACCGTGGTCATTGAACTCATCAAGGTAGTGGAGGAGGTGGCGGTACTGGACGTGGGTGGGTGGTGGCTTCATGGGTAATGGTGGAGAAGATGGGGAAGGAGAAAAAGATGTAAAACGAATTTTGGAGGAACAATGTTGTTTGACAAAACTATCACTCCACGTTGATTTTTTTTTTTTTATAGGCACATCAGGTAAAACTTTTAATTATAAAAGTCACGTAATTTTTCTAACCGAAAGTGAGTTGATGAAAACTTTTTGCACTAAGATGGGCGCCGCCTTACATAATTTTGGACACTTTTAGGATCTTTCTCCCGTGCTTTCGAATTGACTAAGTCTTTCCTCAAGTTGGCTAAACAAAACTTAAGCTAGATAGAGAATGATTGTCCTATCACGTAAGCATTGTTGAGTAATTCTATTGTCAGGAATGGCAAAACAAATTTAGAACTAAATCATGAAATATGTGTCGTCATTGAGCAATTAAACAATGCAAGGTTCATGGTAAGCCACATCATGAAAATATGAAGGGATCTTACCAATATTCTTTCCTCATTAACCGTAAAAACTTTTTATAGGAATGGATCAAATTCTGACTTAAATTTTCAAACTTGCCAATATAAAGCACTAACTTCGACAATTATCTCAAATCTGGCACGCCATTAGCTTGAAATATTTACAAAATTTTAGTATGCCGATATTGTCTATTACCTATGACACTTCTTTCACTCTTTACTCTTTAGGTCATTTCTACCTTCTTATGATCATTAATTACATTTATTGAGTTTTTAAGACTTGATATTGTTGTGCGGTGTGAAAGAGTAATAGTTAAATCCGCAAGAAATGATTGCGTGATAACTTTTAATCTATTTTTAGAATAACAATCTATTCTCAACCACAAAAATTAAATAACAAATAATTATAAATTGTTGTGGAGCTAACTTTTTTTAAGAATTTGTAACTCACAATAAACTATTATTCTCACAATAACTCAAGGACTGTTATGCTATCAAAACCGTAAATCCGCATACTTGCAAGGACATTGATGAAATAAAAAGAACTTGCTCCACATGAGGCATGAAGTGGATATGGAACATCTTTTTAGTTTCTAGACGAACAATATATATCATGATATTATTTAGATAGCTAGCTGATTACTAGCGACACGACAACAATTTTCCAAGGTGATGATACAAGTAAAAGAGGAAGATATAAGCAGCCTTCGCACCAAATATTAATCAATTTAAAAAATTTCCTCAAAGGTACTAGTCCTTGCCGTTTTCTTGTCATCAGAAGTAATCCAGCTGGATATGGAGATGGGACTTGTACTTGAGTTATTTAAACTCATCCATAGTTTCATGAAAAAGGCTGTAAATGACGTGAATTTGGTTGCGTAAGACCTAGAAAACTGTAAGCAAGTTATACAATAGGACCATGGGAAAAAAAAAGTATTCTTGTAGTTAGTTTGATTTTATAATTTTGTAACTTCTTCCACGTCGAATTAAACTTGTTGAACTGGTGATCTTTTTTGTAGACCGGGACAATTGTGCTTTTGTTCATTTTTTGTAGATTAGCTTAACCAAATCCATTTTCCTAATTCAGGCTCAAATAATACCAAAACTACTAAGTTTTTTGAGGGAACCTCACGATATAATTCTAAATGCGTGGCCACTTTTACATTGTGCAATGAGTCCATGTGCAGTTAATCATGTGGTTATTTATTCTGAAAACGGGTGTTGTTTACAGGTATGGCGGTGGGCATAATAGTGCTACTTTTCAGCATAGGCTTTCTCTATTTCGGATACAAGAAAAGGAAGCTCATCAAGCTCAAAGAACAATACTTCAAGCAAAATGGTGGCTTACTTTTGCAGCAACAATTACAAGAATGTGATAGAACCACAAAAGCTGCTAAACTGTTTAGCGCTGAAGAGCTAGAGAAGGCCGCTGACAATTATGATGAGAGAAGAATAATTGGCCGAGGAGGACATGGTACCGTTTACAAAGGGTTGTTGCCAAATAATATGGTAGTTGCGATTAAGAAGTCCAAGTTCGTGGACCAGAGCCAAATTGAAGAGTTCATCAATGAAGTCATTGTGCTTTCTCAAATTAATAATCGTAACGTGGTCAAGCTTTTGGGATGTTGTTTGGAAACCGAGGTGCCTTTATTGGTGTATGAGTTCATTGACAATGGAACTCTCTTCGACCACCTCCACAACCCAAACAAATCATCGAAGTTGTCTTGGGAGACTCGATTGAGAATTGCTTTAGAAACTGCTGGAGTCCTATCATACTTGCACTACACAGCTTCCACTCCCATAATCCATCGAGATGTCAAGTCAGCAAATATCCTTTTGGATGCTAACTATACGGCCAAAGTATCTGACTTTGGAGCGTCAAGATTAGTCCCACTTGATCAAAAACAATTGTCCACTATGGTTCAAGGAACAATGGGATATTTAGACCCTGAATACTTCCACACAAGCCAATTGACAGAAAAGAGTGATGTTTATAGCTTTGGAGTTGTGCTAGTTGAGCTATTGACAGGGAAGAAGGCGCTTTCTTTTGACCGACCGGAAGAAGAGCGGAGCTTGGCAGCGTACTTTCTTTCATCATTAAAAAATGACAAATTGTTTCAGATTGTTGAGGAAGTTATTGCAAACGAAGAAAACAATGAGCAAGTGAGGGAAGTTGCCAATCTTGCCACGAGATGCTTGAAAATAAAAGGAGAGGAGAGGCCAACCATGAAGGAAGTAACAATGGAATTGGAGGGACTTAGAGCAATGGTTAATCATCCATGGGTCAGTGGTATTGATGTGAATCCAGAAGAAACATTTCATTTGCCGGAAGAAAAGACTGAAGTGTACATGGATAGTATTGGGACCACGAGCACTGGGTACACAGATAGCATGAAAAAGCATGTCACACCGCTAGTTACTAGTGGGAGATGACAATAATTATGTTTTTGATACATGTTTGGGTATGTTGTGATGAATGTTATGGTTGCACTAGATCTCCATTGACTGCACTAGTCTTTCGGTTCTTTGGCGTCGAAACTAGTTCATCAAACGGTTTCTATGCGTGGAAGAGAACTCTTGAAAAGTCTAGTCTTATAATAAAGTCAGTGTAGTGATTCAGTAAGTGTTTCTGTGAATGCAGGATAATTTATCTTTAGAAAGCTTGATGTAGACATGGTTTCCTCCTTCTACTGCTTCTTGGTGGTGCTTTTAAGATTTGGGAGCTATATTGTCTTTTGAGTGTACCGAAGTTAAAATGACGTGGAAGTGTAGATTTCTGTTTGATCGCCATTGTGGTATGTCAAACTTGAATGGATCTTTTTTCCCAGGTAATTCCACGGTCATGCCTGACCGTCATACAATGAAACTTTTCTTTTCCGAAGTTCCTCTCCCGCCATGTTCAATGGTGGACTAACAATAGGACCTCCGTCTCGAAGCAACAACCGATTAGGTTAACCACATTGCGCTGATTAATTTGGGAGAGGATGATCAGCTCGTTGATGAATTCTTCGACCTGACTTCGGTCCAAAATCTTGGCCTTCTTGATGGGGACAACCGTGTTGTTTGGTAAGATCCCTTGACATACTGATACTGTTCCTTGGCCTCCCCGGCCTATGTTAGTGGTCCGTGGCCTTCTTGAGCTCTTCATCGGTGAAGATTCTCGCCGATTCAACGGAGCCTTCGTGCTCAGAAACAAGTCTCTGCAACATGAGGCGGCCCCCATTTTCTAGGAAGAACTTCTCTCTGTCTGCTGATTTTCCTTTGTCTAAGCCCCCAATATAACCAGGAAACACCCAAAAGAATCAGCAGGAAGCTTATGCTCACGCCTAGGAAAAGACTTTACGTTCGGTGCACAAACAAATCAGTCGTCATCACCCTACATAAGGTTCACACACCCCAGATATGAAAAAAGAAATGAAACAGTCTTGTGTTAATTAACTTCTCTGTCCTATTTTCTTTTTCTTTTTTCTCGATCAACTTGAAGCCTTTTCTTTTAGACAAGCCTTAATAATAGTGAATCAAACCTAAGAGGGTGTTTGTTTGGGGAAAAATTTCATGAAAAAGGAAAATATTTTCACGAAAATGGTTGATTTTTCTTTGTTTGGTGATATGTGATCGAAAAAATTTTCTAATGTTTGGATCTCATTTGAAAAATGATTTTAATCTCATGTTTGTTTATTATGCAAAAACGATTATTTTTTAAAATATATATTTATATTTATATTTATTTTCTTGCTCTTTCCTTTCTCGTCTTTCACTAGTCGCCGAGCTTTAGCAATGGCTACAATAGGCCCCTGGCTCTGTCGCCAAGGCCCGATGAGAGTTGACTTGGCCGACCTTGAGCAAGGTGCTAGCAGTGAATCCACTTCATTTCTATTGCAATTCAATATCCTCTTAATGCAACTTAATGCTTTTGATACCTAATTAACACCATCTCTATCAGAAAAATAATTAGTATGTATTGGTATGAACTCTTTATGCAGCCTTAGGTGAAGTGCTGACAGTAAATCCACTTCATTTCTATTGCAATTCGATATCCTCTTAATGCAACTTAATGCTTTTGATACCTAATTAACATCATCAGGCAAATAATTAGTAGCGTATCGATATGAACTCATGCATTAAACGCACATTATAAAGTGATATTGGACGATGGCACACCAATGAACTACTAAGTCACAAATGTTGGTAACATTGAGCTAAGTCAAAAATTCCTCATCCATTTCCGCATTTTTCTCATCTCCCCCTACTTCTTGGACACAGCTAAATCTTCACCCTCAACGCTATATAAATGCATTGCCATTTGTGAAATTTCTTGAAACTTGAAAGTAGTTCTGCTTCGGGGCCTGGGTAGGTGAAATCGGGCTTTTAGGGCGTTCTATCTTGCTCCAAATACAGGCCCGCTATGCAGCCCAATATGGTTCTCTCCGACCGCCAAATTCTGCTGCAGCCATGAATTTCATCCATCTCAGCAGGACAAAAAATATCTGGACTCCCCTTCTTCCTACGGTGTTCGTTTTGGACATGGCTTGGAGCTGCTTCTCATGTACTGCTTCAATTCCTCTGCAGCCCCAAGGTTTTTATTTTTTATTTTTTAAATATTTCTTCCTTCTCCACCATCTTCATTCCAACGCACCCACTTCTCTTGATGGTGCATCTGGCGACATGTTTCATGTGCTTGACGACAGTGAATTTCGGACCCAGTAGCCAGCAATGCCTCCAGGACGTCAGAAACATGGTGAAATCGATCGGGATCCACTCGATCAGGTCTTCTCCCGTCGATTCTCTCAGGAATGGAAACTGGGTCAAGCTTATTTGCGGTGCTAGTTTCGAGGTGATTGAGATTTCGAACCTCGAAATTCTTGGTTTTTGTGCTTTCTTTTGTTTGGCTTCCTGAGCATGTCGGTTCTCGTCTATTTCTAGGATGTAGTTGACATAAGGAATCTTTCTCTGGTTTATACTTTGGCTGGAGGTTAGTTATCTTCAGGGCCCCTTCGTTTGCGTTTTGAAATTGTTTTCTCTTGTCACTTTGCGACGGTGAAATGTTTTTGAATGGGGTATCTGGAAATCATGTGCAGTGGACTGCATTGACTGTGCTGCCGATGAATCAGTGGTGAGTGCAGTGAACCAGGGGATTGAGGCGGCGAGAGAAATCGTGGAGGTTGGGAGGCCCTGGGTGATGATAAGTGTTAATGATGACGAAGATCTTCACTTTCGCGAAGCTGGTAAATGCCCTTTTGAGCGAAGTGCAGCCTCCTCTTTGGATTGGCTACAAGGAAATTTGAGCCTATGCACTAATGTAGAACTATCTAGTATCCAAAGTGAGGATCTTAGGACATGATCTGGTGTAATTATGGTTGTTTAAGCTAGCTGTAGCTTACTCTATAGGTGACTTATAGTTCTTAAATATGAATAGCAACACCAAAAATTAAGTAGGTGAGCTAAATCTGTGATCTTGTATATATCACATCTTCATTCAGGACTGTGATGATATTTCTATTTGGAAGAGATGTTCAGTAACAAACTCGGCTTGGTGCATCAATGTAAACTATTCCTAATAATCTTGTACTTGCTGCTTCTGTGAATTCATAAGAGGGTGATATTGCATTAGGAATAAGTAAAGGTTTGAAACAATAAAATTTTAGCAAATCAACTGGTCATTTACTGTGCCGAGTCTAGACAAATTCTGAAATGTGGGCAAAGCTTCCCTCTCTGGGAGAAAACATCTGATTATGTTCCAGGAACCACATCTATACTGTCAAATTGTAAGCAAGCAAGTTGTGTGGACGCTTTTTGCTTCAGAAGGCAAGCATCATAGTCCTAATCATAACTCATTGTTTCATGTATTGTTTAATACTATGCTGCACTTTTACAGTGATGGAATGTTGTATGAGTTAAATTTCGTTTATCCCTTCATTCTGAGTTGGATCGAGGATCTTATAAAAGAATTGGTAAAGATGAGATTTGAGATGCTAGTCAATTTGACCTTGTAGCATGCGCATTTGCTTGCCTGTAAAACACATGTTTCTAGTTCGAAATTGCAATTTATGTGCACATAATTCCATTCAAGAAGAAAGCCTACCATTCATTTTTTTTTGCCAGTAGCTTTACTCTTTTTCCCTTTTGGCAGACTTGACAATTGAGACTGAGGGTTGAAGCCTCTTCGTCAAAGTAAATTAGGTGGCTCTGTCGTAGGCTTCTTCTTCCAGAAAGAAACTGGTCACGGTTGGTGATCGAGCAGCCTATTTATTTATTTTTTGCCTACTTTGTAAAATTGTTCGTTAAACGGTCTTCAGTCCTGTTGCATACGGATAATTTTCTATCAGGGGACGTGGTAAAATGTGTTCTCTCGTTGCCCTCTTTAATTCTATCGTTTTGTATGGAAATCCATGTTCTTCCACAGCACTTTTCAGCCAAAAGGTGAATGTGGAACCCATCGCCAGTTATCCGACCCTCCCCTTTAGGCGAGGTGAGAGTTGGCAGCCATTGCCGTTGCCTAGGGTGGTGATGATGGTCCGGAGTCTTTCCATCTTAACCGGCGAGGGTCGTGGCTGTTGCCGCCCATGATCCAGAGTTCGGTTCCGACTATTGGCAATCACTACTAGCAAGGGCCATTGCGATTGTTGGTTGCCCCCCATTGTCTCCCTCCTATATCTATGTAGTTTCCCACTTTGTTCAATGTGTTAAATACTTGTTCAAATGATGGAGTAACTACAGGTCATTGGTGTTAATTAGCCACATCAGTAGTTGTGATTAAATTAACTGCGATTTCAAATTGGGTAACTAGTTTGGCTAAAATTAACATGAAAAGTTGAATTTGGGTATCCCACAATTGAGTAAATTTGATAAACTGGGTATAAATTAGGTTTAATTAATAAAAATCTTTCATTTCTCAAACTATCGAGATATAAGTAGACACTTAAATGCTCCAAAATATTCTTTAACGTAACATAATAAGATCTTACTCTCTTATTGTATCAATGAAACAAAAATTTATTATTAAAAAAAAACAATTGGTCACTTAAACGATGGTGACTCTACTCTGCTTATATTCGATTATTACAATAACTCATACATCACCGATCAATACAATTTCATTTTGATTCACATTTTATAGATAAAAATCAAGCAACACATGACCACGCATATGTTATGAATGCAACATACACCGTAGACGAGGTCCAAGAATTCATTATCTACTGACTAGAGACTCGCATAACAAAGGGCATCGCCCAAGATGCAATTGATACGATTTTCCTATTTGTATTTTGTGTAGTGCCGTCATCCAAAATCGCTTTTTATTTGTAGGATATGCCCAACTTGTATCCCATAAGATCTCGAGATCACTTTCAGTAAACATAACATTACTTACTAGCTTTCAAGTGATTTTTTTTTTGCTACGAAAATTTTCTTCCCATTTTTGGGGTTTGAACCCTGATTGCATCTATAGACCCTTCATTCCCCTTGGCACTTGCCACCAAACTGAGGTGCTCATGGTGAATCCACTTCATTTCTATTGCAATTCAATATCCCCTCAATGCAACTCATTGCTTTCGATACCTTATTAACACCATCTCCATGGGACAAATAATGAATAACATGTTAGTATGAACTCAGGCATTACACGCACAATATAGATTGATATTGGACGAGGGCAAATCAATGTACTGCTAAGTCACAAACGTTCGTAGCATTGAGCCAAGTCGCAAATCTTGGACAAAGCTAAACATTCCCCCCCATTTTGCTCACCTCACCCCACTTCTTCGACACAGCTAAATATTCAATGTCAATGCTATATAATGCATTGCCTCTTGTGAAATTTCTTGAAACTTGAAAGTAGTTCTGCTCAAGGGCCTGAGTGGGGATATCGAACGTGGCGCCACAAGGGAATCTATCGCCTTCGCTGTTCGTCTGGCTGCTGCAAGCGACAGAGCTAGAGGTTTGTAGATATTTTATGTTCTCTCTCTTTTCTTCCTTTCTTTTCTTCCCTTGGCTAAGAGTAGACATATTCGTTTTTATTAATATAATGCCTATTATTGCCTTACTCTTGTCATGTAGGTTTTCTTCAATTGGCGGGTGGTACCAATGTAGGTTCCTCTTTTTATTTATTTTTTTCCTAATCCCATCTCTCCTGGTTTTGAGCTAATACCCTTTTGTATTAGAAGAGAACTTCAAGGATGGACAATCAACAATCGGATCGCTCGGGCCATTGGATGTGTTTGTGCCCTTCAATTATAAAATTATTTGTCAGCAGTTTCCGGTCAAATTTGGCTAAAAGGACTAAATTAACGAATTTTCAAAACGTATATGACTCAATTAGAATAATTGAAATGTTCATAACTGAATTTAAGACTTTTTTTTTTGCTAATTTTCCTTTATAAAACCTCTGAGTCTTCGTTGTGGGCAGTGAGTACTTTCATGAATCATAAGGTTGTGATCTCCCACCAGCTCCAACCAATCTGCTCGTGTTGATTTTTCTTCTTTCTCATTATCTTATTTTAGGGTTGTGATCTCCCACTACAGACGCTTAATACTTGCTTGACTTTTCAAGTCGTGGCACGACTATGAAAGCACCCTGAATAGACATATTGTCTTACATGAGAAATTGCCAAGAAAATCACTCGCATTGAGTTCGCATTTACCTAAAACTTTACCGGGAGGTCTGAGAAGATTCTCAAAATCAATTTCGGACTGGCACTGTGGATTTTGTTCTAATTCTTCTTCTATATTTGGGGTGATTGGTGCTGTTTTCGATTTTCAAATCCAAATCCGAATTGACCTGAATCGAGAATTTCTTAGTTTATCTAATTAATCTCTTTTTTAACTTAATGAACGATAAAATATCGTTACTTTCTTGGAAGTTCTCTCTAATTTATCTTTTTTCTAAGTATAATCTCAATAAGAGATAAATTTTTTGGATACCTTATTTTAGTTATGGTTTAAATGGCAAAATTAGTAGGTAACAAAATATCATGCGATGAGCACACACGCGAACATTCCCGGCTTCCTGGTTTCTTGACTATGTACATGATAAATTAGTAATTACTTTTCCATCATGGGTTCCCAAAATATTATAACAAAATTATTTTGTGATGAGTATCTAATAATAGATAATTAATACCCATTATAATAAAACAATCTTTTTAATAGATCTTTTGGAGTGAACCCGGCCAAATGTACGGGCAAGCTAACTAGCGTTTGCATAAATCTAGGGATGAGGACTTGGGGGTGAAGCTCGACTTACCTATTCGCTCCAAGTCCCACTTGATCAGCTTCTGCTCTGCTCTGCGCTATGTCCTGTCCTTTTCTTTTACTCGTTTTATTTCAACTTTTGACACAATTAGGGTTCGTTTGTTTCGCAAAAATATCATAAATAATGATTATATTTTCCGGTATTCAGCTGAAACCTAAACTTTGAGTGAAAAACAATTTTCACCATTCGTTAGCTAATTTAATTGTTTGGGAAAAATTATCAAAAAATCGATTTTAATATTTTTAAATGACCAAAAAATTAATTTTATTAATTTTATTTTTTAAAAATGAATTTTAATTATTTCTATTTTTAAAAAATCGAAATTTTTATTATTTATTATTTTTTCTTTCTTTTTCTTTTCTTTCCTCCTTCCTCCTCCTTCTTCCTCTGCCACCGCAGGCCTGACGGTGGCCAGCTGCTCGGCGGCCGACCAAGACGCGGTCGCCAGATCCAATGAGCTCGAGGCTCGGTCGATCTCGCCCAAGCTCGCCAGAGGTTCGCCGGGCTCTGGCGAGCTTGGGTGAGGCCCGAGCCCCGCCCAGCTCGCCGGATTTGGAGAGGCTCGAGCTCCGCTCCAGGCCAGCAAGGCCCAAGCTCGGCTTCGCCAGATCAGGCTGGCTTGCGGTCGGTCGCCGGCCGCCGCCATGGCCAGTGACCGGCCAAGGCCAAAGAAGAAGATGAAAATGAAAGAGAGAAAAGAAAAAAAAAAAGGAAAAAATATTACAAACTCGATTTTTTAAAAAAATAAAAAAGAAAAAAGAAAAAGAAAGCATAAAAATAAAAAGAAAATGCGTTTGGTGAAAAGAAGCAAGATGGAAGAAGTTATGGAAAATGTCTTTCATTTTTAAAGTGGAAACATTTTCCTCACTTTTAAAGTTTGTTTTTTCAAATAATGGAAAACATTTTCTTTGGCTAGTTCATTTTCCGTAAAATGAACGCCGAAAAATCCGGAAAACGTTTTTTTGGAAGTCATTTTTCGTGAAACGAACGGAATCTTAGTTCTTGTTTAAAATGCCAATTGCAGGCCCTCCTCGCGTCATGAGCTTTTCAAAAGCTCCATCATCACCTTATAAAGGTTGTCATCAAGCTATGAAGATAATCGTCTTGTTGCAAAACGTCATCTAGATGCATTGCTCTTTACCAGACTTTTTACCAGACTTTCATTAAACACCAAATTTTTAAAAAGTTATCAACTATATAAAACTAATATAGGATCAATAATTTAAAAATTATTTTAATTTGATTAGAAAAGTTAATAAGCGACCTTTTGTTTTATTATACGAAATCAAAACCCAAGGGCCCGAATTAAAGGGTTGGCAAATGCTTGTGATGGCGAGAGCTGAAGCCGTAGTCAATAAGTTAATGAGTTGGGAAAAAGAAATCTAAGAATATCATAGGGAGAAATTTCCAAGGTTATTAACTGATGAAATTTGTCAACAAGGGGTTTTTCTCATCCGTAATTATCAGGTAACGACCGCCAATTACGGTCAAATATTATGTTCTGGAAATGTTTAACCATAGAAAGCGTGTGTGGTCTTATCCTTTCCCTATCAACTTTTAGTTTTCGCATTGACATGAAAAGATTGCCATGCACAAAAGCAACATTCCCAATAAACCTAGTATCAAAATCCGATAGTGAAAGGAGAAGACCAGACTTTTCTTATTCCCACGGAGGGAGAGACATTTCTCATATTCTAGAATCCTAGATTAATCTTTCGGAGATTAGTTGAAAGGTAAGAGCAACTCATTTTGTCACAAGTAGTCCAGTTTCTGGCGTAGAATAGCTCGTCTTCTCGATGAGTAGTGAAGAAAGATTAAAGAAAAATATGTCAAGTTTACATCACCGAGTTCCATAAAATAAGTTTTGGAACATTTTCTTATATAAATGATGGACTCTCAAATGAATAGTGCATCTGGAAAATGGAACGAGCACTGCGTAAGGCTTCGTCATACGGGGAATTGTCGTTGGATCGTCTCATGTAAGTGGCTAGGACCAGCTGGTGTCAACGCCACAGCTTGAATTTAGCCCATACAATTTGATCAAAGAAAAAAAGGAAAAAAAACCTAAAAACGAAAAGACCCATCTTGCTTTTCTCCTTATATACCCCCAAACCATCAAATTTTATCATCAAGAAAATTACATGTGTACGAAGAGAGTTGAAGGAAGAACCATGGTTATCCATGAGCTTCTCTTGGAAGTTGTGGTGCTTGGGGCTCTATTGAGTCCATACCACAATCACATAGCAGAAGCTGATGATTTAATGACGAAGCCCGGATGCCAAAGTTCCTGTGGACATCTTGTGATTCCTTATCCCTTTGGATCGAGCGACAGTAGTTCCGACTGCCGCATCGATCGCCCATCTTTTACTATCTATTGTGACAACTCTACCGATCCTCCCGTACCATACCTGGGTGATAGAAGTACTAACTTGCAAATACGAGACATTTTTGTCAAGGGCCACGAAATGCGATTAACTGTCTGGACCGGTCAAGATTGCTATAACTCGTCTGGGTATGATGAGTCTTCTAGCAATTATCCATGGATCATCCTATCTGAATTCCCTTTATCCAGCACCAAGAACAAGTTCACCGCCGTTGGTTGCGACACGTTAGCCGCCTTCCAAGATCGCCGTGGGAAGTTCTCTTTCGGATGTATGTCTTTGTGCAGCAGTGATTTGGAGGTCAACAGTGGGCCGTGTACCGGTATCGGTTGCTGCGAGACGAGCATTCAAAAGGAACACCTTCAACTACAACATCTCGATAAAGAGCTTTTCCAGTCATTCCAACATCCTGGATTTCAATCCTTGCAGCTATGCCTTCGTCGCAGAAGTCGGATCCTACAACTTCTCGGTTGGTGACCTTAAGCAGCTTAAATTTAAAGATCCCCCTCTAGTTCTCGATTGGGCGGTAGGGAATCAAACGTGTGAGGAGGCCAAAAAGAACAGCACAAGCTACATGTGCACCAAGAACACCAATTGCACTGATGCCGAAAATGGATCTGGGTACAAGTGCACTTGTTTAGAAGGTTACCGAGGCAATCCTTACCTCGAGGATGGTTGTCATGGTACGTTGATAATATCGACATTCTCTATCTTGTCCTTTGCATTAATAAGATTTGAGAAGATAGATACACTTGATGTGTGTGTTTAATTTATGTAGATATTGATGAATGTGCGGATCCAACGTTAAACCAGTGTGAGGGAAAGTGCCATAATATTGAGGGTAGTTATACATGTTCATGCCCAAAGGGTTATCATGGTGATGGCAAGAAGCGTGGTGGAGGTGGACAAGGATGCATTGCTAATCCATCACATCTGATGAAGATTTTGGTTGGTGAGTTCTTTCATTTTACTTGGACTTCCCTACTTAAAAAAATATACTATTATCCTAGCTGATTTTGAGAATTTATACTCTAAGCTGTCTGTGGTTTAGGAGGAAATTAACTATTTACATCACGATTGAGCTCTTTTGAGATTCAAAAGTAGATTAATTTCACTCTTGTCAATGTCCGAACTCTTCGAGCATTTTTTGACTTGATGACCTTGGGCCTTGGGTAACTTTGAATACATCTTCCATCTGTTAGAATCAACTTGCGAATGCTGATATTGGTAGCGTATGACTTGTGGTTGCGTGATCTTCATTGCCCGCTTATAGCGCTAAGTCGCAAGGTTGTTGGATTAAATTAGTCATAACATTGACATGGTAAACCACACGTCACAAAATTGCCGTTTCTATATATATATGTATGTATGTATAGAAGACTTGGTGCATGTCAACGATTTGTTCAGCAGGCCTTCTTTATCATATCGTATTTTTTAACTATGAGCAGTGCTAATATAACGGGTACTGTAATTGCTTCAAAGTGATGGTGTATTCAGAGCTGCCACCACAATTTCAAGAAAAATTGGCCACCGAATGTTTACAGTCTGATCAACTGCTTTTTACAAAGAAAATAAGACAATTCCTTGAGAAGGAAATGAAAAGTAAAAGCTATTCTTTGTTCTTCCTGACTGCATCTCTTGAATCTCAATCTTCATCTCATCTTTCCTCTATGAAAAATCTTGCATTGTAATCAGTTTTTTGTTTGTACTCAATTTTGCATTTTGTTCAAAACCTCATAAAATAAAAAATTTCACGTTCCACAACATTTACCCTCGGAGAACAGTGTTGTGCTAATTTAGTCATAAACCTTTTGACTTAGTGTCAATTCAGTCATTCCGGCTAATTTTGGTTGGATTTAGTGATGTGTGAAAGGGCTAGTAAGAACACCTAGAGGGAGGTAAATAGGTGTTAAAAGAAATTTTCGCAATACTTAATGTTAATAGATCATCTTTAGAAGATAATAGACTGAAGATGTAATCGACTATAAGCAGTTATATAAAGCTACGAATTAAAGTAAGGAGTTCAGGGAAAGAGAATAGAAACACAAAGTTTATAGTGGTTCGGCTTAGATCAAGCTTACGTCCACTCTCCCACACTGATAGCCCACTGGTTGGATTTCACTATGAACCAAAAGAGATTTTACAATCTCACGTCCTTGACTTCACGGTGTAGAAACTCTACTATACTTTCTCAAAATCTCACAAGTATTTGATCTCTCTTTTGAGTACAAGTTAAGCTCAACGATTGAAATAGCAAAGAACTAAGAGTTTCAGATTTTGGGATTTTTCTTTCACGCACACACTCGAACAACTTGAGAGTCTTCCTTATATACTCCTCCATGCCTCTATAACCATTGGCACTTTCCAAATGAGTTCTTCCAATCTACTCGTTGGACATAATCAATCAAGGAGATCTCGAGTCGTTTAAGGAATGTGATGATAGCCCATCAATCAGGATCTTGATTTCCATAAGGAGAACCTTCCAAGTATACTTCGCCTTTCAAAAGATCTGATTATCCGAATTGATTCCAATAAGAATAATTGATCACAAGGTGCTATCTCCAGCCGTAAGATCTTCCACAAACTATAAGAGCCGAATCTTTAAAGATAAACTCGCATCTGGATAAGTTTTCTCTCGTCGGTCTGGAATCTGTCAATGAGGTCAGACTTTAAGATTAAAGTCTAACGGTCTTAAGACTTTGACGGATGAGTATTGAGTTCTTTAGACTATAACACTTGAGTTTGCAAGCCTTCAGACTAGACTATTTGGAAAGGTTTTGTCAGCTTCAAAACAATAAGGAGTCTTCTCTAACAATGTGGACACCGGCTGGTGTATGTGGAACTACCAGCATTTACGTAGATAATTTTTAATAATATTTTTTTTAACTATTTTTCTTATTTTTTTTTGAAATTTTTTCTCTTTTTTCTTTATTTCTTTCTTCTTCATTTTGGCTGGTGACTGGCATTGGCCATGGCTAGGTGGGCTAGCCTCGCCTGGGCGAGGGTTGCCGTTGCCCGCCAAAGGCGAGGGCTCAAATTTAGTACCTGCAGCTTGACCTTGGTGATGCTCTTGCTGACGTAGATCATGGCTACCATGATCCGCACGGTTGCACGCTGATCCCTGCACCTTTAGGGCCGGCGAGGTTTCAACCACATAGCTACCATGTACGTCTCGTGCAATCTAGTGGACGATATGACGGTGGATTTTGGCAAAAGCGTGACCTTGACTTGGGTTGCCTTTGAGTTTGCAAATAAACCTTGAAATTCTTTGACTTCTTCCGCTTCTTTTGATGCTGGTATGGGAATAAATCTTATAGACAGCAATGGCTTGTCATCATTGTATCGGCTTCTTAAACTGGCTGAGTTCGGCGTCCGATGACTGAATCACCACTCGGCCGTGTAGATGGCCGTGCCTTGACCCACCTTCAAGCTATTCAGGCAAATGCTGCAACCACTTTGCAACATATACAAAGCACTCTTGTGCTCCCCTCGGCCTCGCCTAGATTTGACAAGGGGAGCCCTCGCCAGGCTCACCCTCGCCTAGCCGGGCCTTGCTTGTGGCTGGCGACGACGTGTCTAGGGGAGGCTAGCCTGCCCAACCATGGTCGGTAGCTGGTCACTAGAAAAAGGAAGAAGAAAGGAACCCAAATAAAAAAAATATATATATATATATATATATCAGAAAAATAATAAAAAATTTTAAAATTTTAAAATATTACTAAAAAGTATTCATGTAAGCACCGACGGTGCCACATTGGTTAGTTGGCATCTACATTAGCAAAATCTAATCAAAATTAGTCGAAATGACTGAATTAACACTATGTCAAAATGTTTAGGATTAAATTGGTACTTGTGCAATATGTTTAGGACTTTTTTGACACTTTTCCCTTTATTCTTGTTAAATGCTGAAATGTCTATACTCCATAAAATGATATTTATATCATTCACTTCATTATGATAAAATGTAGCAAAAATCATCAATAAAAATAGACATTTTACAAAGTTTCGCAAAATTCACATTTTTTGACAATTTTTATAGTATGTTGCACTCACCTATGATAAAACGTCCTCAATGCTGGTGCAACATTTCAAAATCTAAAACATAGTGCATTTTTTGACATTCTGTGTACGTAATTACTATCAAACGTTATAAGTCTTTATAAAATATAGCAAAACAAAGAAAAACATATCTTGTGCTGTTTTTTCTTTCGTTTTACGAGCTACATTCATCAAAGTTAAGTTGAAAATGTCCTAATAATTTCTTTTCGTTAGTTGATGTACCGGTGACCAACTAAAACAGCCAGATCTTAAGCGAAATAAGAGGCTCTACATTAAAAGGAGAAAATGATATAGTAAAAAGAGGAATAGAAAGCCATATAAAAAGGAAGATGAAAATAGGTATGTGCTCTTGAACGAGAATGACAATACAAATGCCAAAAATTGTGTACGGCATTCATTTTGGTGTAAAAAGTTTTTTTTTTGGAATACTTAAGTGCTATTCTGATCACTTAGGGTTTGTTTGGTAACGTATTAACTAGTGCCTGATTCTATTCTTTTGTTTCTTGGAACAAAAAGAATAAAAATCCGTTTGTTTCCGGGAGCAAATTAGTTCTTGGAAGCAATAGAATCAAGAAGTAAAGAAAAATTGCTTCTTTATTCTTGGGAATAACTTTAGAATTAAGCTCAAATCATTTCCTGGTCAGACGAGAGCCAATGAGGTCGTTGGCCCCTGGTGAGGTCATCGCTGAGGTGGACGACCGATTAGAGAAAGAAGAAGAGAAGGAAAAAAGAAAAAAAAAAGAAAAAAGAAAAAAATGTAATAAAATTACTAAAAAATTTAAAAAAATTAAATTTGAGAGTCATATCAAATATATTTTTATTCTAGGAATAAAAATTTTGGATAGTTATCAAATGCCTTCAAATGCTCAAAAACTCGTCTAGAGAATAGAATAAAGAAAAATTATTTCTGAGTAGAAATTGTTTCCAAGAGCAGAATGGTTACCAAACGTATCCTTAAGTGCCATCATCACTAGAATCTGATGCGGCCTTTTTTTATATTAATTTCTCAATCCGAAGTGACTTGTCAACATGCCTAGTCAACATATATAGCCCAAGATGTCATTGTCTATGTGTTTTGCCCCAAAATATAGACCATAAATTGCATTTTGTAAGGAAATTCCCAAATTAAAAACATAAATCGACCACAACCCCAAATCCAAATCTTTTCGATTTGGCCCTCAATGTAGATGGACATATGTTACTTTTTGTAATCAAGTTGGAAAAAGAAGCTCCTGGAAGTATGGACAAAGCGATGGGGTAATGAAAGAGCTTGAGGCACTTCACAGTCCCTGGACGAGAAGCAGGGCAGAGCAGAGGACTTATGTGTGGCGGTGGATATGGCCCTGAAGCCGCGATCGTTGGTCACAAACGACGATCAAACTAGATAGCTGATGTCCTAGAGGCGTCAATGATGGTGGTCAGCGCCAACGAAGAAGGATGGAGCAAACGCAAAGCACCTTAGTGGCTCTGATCAGAAAAAAGAGAGCAGAACAGAGGCGCAATTGGCGAGATTTGGAGGCCGTGAACAGCTTGATCAACGATGGCTGTGACATTAAGAAAGTGATGGAGAAAGATTGCCAATGATCAAACTTCTCAAACTCCTCGAGGGAGGAATTTTCTTTTTCTTTTTTCCCATGAAGTTAGTGGTTCATATTTTGAAACTCTTTATCGTGATTCTCTCAATCGCTAATCTTGTCATCAGTGACAAAAAGCAAGCAATGGTGGGTGTTGATGTGAAATACCAAGTGGAGGGGCGACCTAGTTGGCGGTGAAGTTGTTGGGGTTGGAGATGATGGCTTGCTTCAAGGCTTGGAGGGCAATCGAAGGGTCGATGGCGGGTCTCTCACCGTGGTCATTGAACTCATCAAGGTAGTGGAGGAGGTGGCGGTGCTGGACGTGGTGGGTGGTGGCTTCATGGGCAATGGTGGAGAAGATGGTGGAGGAGAAGAAGATGTAAAACAAATTTTGGAGGAACTATGTTGTTTTACAAAACTATTACTCCAAGTGGATTTTTTTTTAAAGGCCACATTAGATAAAACTTTTAATTATAAAAGTCACCTACTTTTTTTGACCGAAATTTCCTGTTGGAGATACTTAAGTGATTGTTTTTCCTCTTAAGTGAGTCGATGAAAACTTTCTGCACTAAAGTGAGCGTTGCCTTACATAATTTTGGACACTTTTAGGATCTTTCTCCTGTGCTTTCGAATTGACTAAGTCTTTCCTCAAGTTGGCTAAACAAAACTTAAGGTGGAGAGAGAATGACGGTCCTATCACGTGAGCATTGTTGAGTAATTCTATTGTCGGGAATGGCAAAACAAATTTAGAATTGAATCATGAAATATGTGTCATCATTGAGCAATTAAACAATACAAGGTTCATGGTAAGCCACATCATGAAAATATGAAGGGATCTTTCCAATAGTCTTTCCTCATTAACCGTAAAAACTTAGTATGCCGATATTGTCTATTACCTATGACACTTCTTTTACTCTTTACTCTTTAGGTCATTTCTACCTTCTTACAATCATTAATTATGTTTATTGAGTTTTTAAGACTTGATATTGTTGTGCGGTGTGGAAAAGTAATAGTTAAATCTGCAAGAAATGATTGCGTGATAATTTTTAATCTACTGTTAGAATAACAATCTATTCTTGATCACAAAAATCAAATAACAAATAATTATAAGTTGTCGTGGGGCTCACTTTTTCAAGAATTTGTAACTCACAATAAACTATTATTTTCACAATAACTCAAGATTAAAACTGTAAATCCTCATACTTGCAAGAACATTGACGAAATAAAAAGAACTTGCTCCACATGAGGCATGAAGTGGATATGGAACATCTTTTTAGTTTCTAGACAAACGGTATCTATCACGATATTATTTAGATAGCTAGCTGATTACTAGCGACATGACAACATTTTTCCAAGGTGACGATACGACCAAAAGAGGAAGATATAAGCAGCCTTTGCACCGAATATTAATCCATTTTAAAAATTTCCTCAAAGGTACTAGTCCTTGCCATTTTCTTGTCATCAGAAGTGATCCAGCTGGATATGGAGATGCGACTTGTACTTGAGTTATTTAAACTCATCCATAGTTTAATGAAAAAGTCTCTATAAATGTAGGCTGGAAATGACGTGAATTTGGTTGCATAAGACCTAGAAAACTGTAAGCAAGTTATAGTTAGTTTGATTTTATACTTTTATAACTTCTTTCACGTCGAATTAAACTTGTTGAACTGGTTATCTTTTTTGTAGACCGGGACAATTGTGCTTTTGTTCATTTTTTGTAGATTAGCTTAACCAAATCCAGTTTCCTAATTTAGGCTCAAATTATACCAAAACTACTAAGTTTTTTGAGGGAACCTCACGATATAATTCTATAGAAAGTTTGAGTGCTTGGCCACTTTTACATTGTGCAATGAGTCGATGTACTGTTAAATCATGTGGTTAATTATTTTGAAAACGGGTGTTGTATACAGGTATTGCTGTGGGCATAATAGCGCTTCTTTTCAGCATAGGCTTTCTCTATTTCGGATGCAAGAAAAGGAAGCTCATCAAGCTCAAAGAACAATACTTCAAGCAAAATGGTGGCTTACTTTTGCAGCAACAATTACAAGAATGTGATAGAACCACAAAAGCTGCTAAACTGTTTAGCGCTGAAGAGCTAGAGAAGGCCACTGACAATTATGATGAGAGAAGAATAATTGGCCGAGGAGGACATGGTACCGTTTACAAAGGGTTGTTGCCAAATAATATGGTAGTTGCGATTAAGAAGTCCAAGTTCGTGGACTAGAGCCAAATTGAAGAGTTCATCAATGAAGTCATTGTGCTTTCTCAAATTAATAATCGTAACGTGGTCAAGCTTTTGGGATGTTGTTTGGAAACCGAGGTGCCTTTATTGGTGTATGAGTTCATCGACAATGGAACTCTCTTCGACCACCTCCACAACCCAAACAAATCATCGAAGTTGTCTTGGGAGACTCGATTGAGAATTGCTTTAGAAACTGCTGGAGTCCTATCATACTTGCACTACACGGCTTCCACTCCCATAATCCATCGAGATGTCAAGTCAGCAAATATCCTTTTGGATGCTAACTATACGCCCAAAGTATCTGACTTTGGAGCGTCAAGATTAGTCCCACTTGATCAAAAACAATTGTCCACTATGGTTCGAGGAACAATGGGATATTTAGACCCTGAATACTTCCACACAAGCCAATTGACAGAAAAGAGTGATGTTTATAGCTTTGGAGTTGTGCTAGTTGAGCTATTGACAGGGAAGAAGGCGCTTTCTTTTGACCGACCGGAAGAAGAGCGGAGCTTGGCAGCGTACTTTCTTTCATCATTAAAAAATGACAAATTGTTTCAGATTGTTGAGGAAGTTATTGCAAACGAAGAAAACAATGAGCAGGTGAGGGAAGTTGCCAATCTTGCCACGAGATGCTTGAAAATAAAAGGAGAGGAGAGGCCAACCATGAAGGAAGTAACAATGGAATTGGAGGGACTTAGAGCAATGGTTAATTATCCATGGGTCAGTGGTATTGATGTGAATCCAAAAGAGACATTTCATTTACTAGAAGAGAAGACTGAAGTGTACATGGATAGTATTGGGAACACGAGCACTGGGTACTCAGATAACATGAAAAATCACGTCACGCCGCTAGCTAGTAGCGGGAGATGACAATAATTATGTTTTTGATACATGTTTGGGTATGTTGTGATGAATGTTATGGTTGCACTAGGTGATGAATGTTATGGTTGCACTAGATCTCCATTGACTGCACTAGTCTTTCGGTTCTTTCGCGTCGAAATTAGTTCATCAAACGGTTTCTATGCGTGAAAGAGAACTCTTGAAAAGTCTAGCCTTATAATAAAGTCAGTGTAGTGATTCAATAAGCGTTTCTGTGAATGCAGGATAATTTAGCTTTAGAAAGTTCGATGTAAATATGGTTTCCTCCTTCTACCGCTTCTTGGTGGTGCTTTTAAGATTTGGGAGCTATATTGTCTTTTGAGTGTACCGAAGTTAAAATGACATGGAAGTGCAGATTTCTGTTTGATCGCCGATGTGGTATCTCAAACTTGAATGGATCTTTTTTCCCAGGTAATTCCACGGTCTAGCCTTACCGTCATACAATGAAACTTTTCTTTTCCGAAGTTCCTCTCCCGCCGTGTTCAATGGTGGACTAACAATAGGACCTCCGTCTCGAAGCAACAACCGATTAGGTTAACCACATTGCGCTGATTAATTTGGGAGAGGATGATCAGCTCGTTGATGAATTCTTCGACCTGACTTCGGTCCAAAATCTTGGCCTTCTTGATGGGGACAACCGTGTTGTTTGGTAAGATCCCTTGACATACCTTGGCCTCCCTGGCCTATGTTAGTGGTCCGTGGCCTTCTTGAGCTCTTCATCGGTGAAGATTCTCGCCGATTCAGCGGAGCCTTCGTGCTCAGAAACAAGTCTGAGCCCCCAATATAACCACGAAAGAATCAGCAGGAAGCTTATGCTCACGCCTAGGAAAAGACTTTATGTTCGGTGCACAAACAAATCAGTTGTCTATCACCCTACATAAGGTTCACACACCCCACATATGAAAAAAGAAATGAAATATATTTGGTATAGAAATATGCTTAACTTCCTTTTTCATTACTCATACAATCTTGTGTTAATTAACTTCTCTGTCCTTTTTTTTTAATTTTTTTTTTTAAGTTTTCTCAATCAACTTGAAGCTTTTTCATTTAGACAAACCTTGATAACATGGTGCATTTATTTGGAAGAAAATTTTATTAAAAAGGAAAATATTTTCCGAAAAATTATTTTTTGAGAAAAATGGCTAGTTTTATTTTGTTTGGTAATATATAATTGAAAAGAAAAATTTAGTGTTTGGATTTCATTTGAAAAATGATTTTAATCTCGCGTAAAAAAAAATCATTTAAAATATTATCTTTTTTTTTTCTTTCTCTTTTCTTCTTTCTCCTTCGACAGTCGCCGGGCCTTGATGACAATCACGATAGGCCATCGGCGCCTTCGTCAAGGCTCAACGAGGGTTGACCTGGCCTGCCTTGGGTGAGGTGCTGGTAGTGGAATCCACTTCATTTCTCTTGCAATTTGATATCCCCTCAATGTAACACAACTCTTTCGAAACCTAATTGATGACATCCCTACCGGACAAATAATCAATAGCGTATCGGTATGAACTCATGCATTAAACACACAATATAAAGTGATATTGGATGATGGCAAATCAATGTACTGCTAAGTCACAGATGTTGGTAACATTAAGCTAAGTCAAAAATCTTAGACAAAGCTAAAAATTACACATCCATCCCTCCATTTTCCTCTCCTCTTCCTACTTCTTGCACAGCTAAGTCTTCACTCTCTCAACGCTATATAATGCATAAAGAATTGCAAGGCCAGTGATGGGGCAACGCGAATATTGAGAGGGATCCTCGGCCCCAAACCATTGTGGAGAGGATAGGCATTATCCTTAAGCCTTCTAACCATCCAAAAATCCTCGATTTGGAATCGCTCTCTAAAACCTTTTGTTGTTTGAGATGATGTTTCTCTCAACTATCATACCTCCATGTTGAAACCCAAATTAATGCATCTGATGACTATATGACAAGAAAATAGAGGCAGATGGTTAGGCAATGACTGACTCAAGTGCCTTCCTCTACTGGTAGAGGGTGTCTAGAAGCAGTTTTGACCGTATCGTTAATGGGGGATTAGCACCAAAAATTAAATTTGAGAGCTATATCTGTGATCTTGTATATGTCATATCTTCATTCAGGACCGTGATATATCTATTTGGAATAGATGTTCAGTAACAAACTTGGCTTGGTGCATCAATGTTAACTATTCCTAACAATCTTGTACTTGCTGCTTCTGTGATTCTTAAGAGGGTGATGTTGCATTAGGAATAAGAAAAGGTTTGGAACAATGAAATTTTAGCAAATCAACTGATCATATACTGCGCCGAGTCTAGGCAAAATGTGAAATGGGGGCAAAGCTTCTCTCTCTGGGAGAAAACATCTGATTATGTTCCAAAAACCACATCTATACGGTCAAATAGTAAGCAAGCAAGTTGTGTGGATGTTTTCTGCTCCAGATGGCATGCATCATAGTGCTAATCATAACTCATTGTTTAATGTAACGTTCAGTACTGGGCTGCACTTTTACAGCAATGAAATGTTTTCTGAGTTCAATTGCATTTATACCTTCATCCTGAGTTGGATCGAGGATCTTATAACAGAACTGGTAAAGATGAGATTTGAGATGCTATTCAATTTGGCCTTGTAGCGTGTGCATTTCCTCGCCTTTAAAATACGTGTTTCTAGTTCGAGATTGCAATTTATGTGCGCATAATTACATTCAAGAAGAAAGCCTACCATTCATTTTTTTTGCCAGTAGCTTTACTCTTTTTTCCTTTAGGCAGCCTCGACAATCTAGGCAGAGGGTTGAAGCCTCTACGTCGAAGTAAATTAGGTGGCTCTGTCGTAGGCTGCTTCATTGAAATCGAGCAGCCTATTTATTTTTTTTGCCTACTTCGTAAAATTGTTCGTTAAACGGTCTTCAGTCCTATTGTATGCGGATAATTTTCTATCAGGGGACATGGTAAAATGGGTTCTCTTATTTCCCTCTTTAATTCTATCATTTTGTATGGGAATTCATGTTCTTCCACAGCACTTTTCAGCCAAAAGGAGAATATGGAACGCATCGCCCGTTGTCCGACCCTCCCCTTTAGGCAAGGCGATAGTTGAGCAGCCGTTGCTGTTGCCTAGGGTGGTGACAATGGTCCCAAGTCTTCCCATGTTAACTGGTGAGGGTCGTGGCTGTCGCCACCCGTTATCGAGAGTTCGGTTCCAACTATAGGCAATAACTACTAGCAGGGGCCATTGCGTTTGTTGGTTGCCCCCATTGTCTCCCTCCTATATCTATGTAGTTTCCCACTTTGTTCAATTTGTTAAATACTTGTTTAAATGATGAAGTAACTACAGGTCACTGGTGTTAATTAGCCACATCAGTAGTTGTGGTTAAAATGTGTTGAGCTGGACACAATGCCTGTGAAGATGATTCTAGTAGATCAAAGTGCACTTGAAGGGAAGGTTCAAGATGAGCCTATTATCAATGAGAAGGCAGTTCAAGAGGAATACAGTAATTCAGAGTAGACTAACAACCCAGAAGTACCTATCTTGAGGAGGTCTACATGTTTGAGAAAGCCATAGGTGATTTTTAATCCATCAGTTAATACTGTTCTGAGCCATGTCTTATATATAAATTTGGGAGAACCGGAGACTTATGATGAGGCAAAGAACGACACATCTCACTTGCAGTGGGAGCGTACTATGAAAGACGAGATGAACTCGTTACTTCATAACAAACCTTAGGAATTGACCAAGCTACCCACAGGTTAAAATGTTTTGTTAAACAAGTGGGTGTACAAGATTAAGAATGAAGCAGATGGTAGTATTGTTAGGGAAATCCCTTATGATGTTTTGAAGATGACAGAATAAATCAAAGGGTACTAACGTGTTTAATGGTTGAGTAATAGACTATGCAGATGATAGAACATGTAAATGATATTATCAAAATCTATACTGGGAAGAATCAGAAGATAAACTCTATGTTGAAACTGAACTTATTTAGACTGTGTCCAGACCTTAAGGCTAAATCTGTTCAGAAGCAAAATATGTTCAGACTTACGTCCAGATTATAAAGTCTATTTCAGACTGAAGACACTCATACTCTATTTCAGACTGAAGACACTCATACTCTACTTTAGACAGAAGACACTCAGACTTTACTTTCGACAGAACACAAATCTAGAATGTGACAAGGTCCAGAACAAGACACAAGTTCAGAACGTAGCAGATTCAGAATGAAACATGTTCAGAATGAGACAACTTGACAGAACGTAACACAAGCCCTAACATATAATGGCTAGTGATCTGGTTTGGATTCTACATCAATATAGATTTGATTGACTCAATCTAATTGATTAACAATTGGATATTGAAGACAAGAAGCTCTACTTATGGAAACCAAGATTCTGTTTGTATGGGCGATCAGAATCAATTCGGGATTCTACTTTTGTCACTCAATGGTTACTAAATCTTCTAGATACAGATCTGTCCAATGGGTAGATTGAAGACGATCCTCTAGATACTATCCAACGGCTAGTTTGGAAGTGGAGGAGTATTTAAGGAGATCAAGGACTGATGAGCAAGTAAGAGACAGAGCGTAGAATTTTCTAAGCGAACTTCGATCATACACTTATCTCTGGGAGCTTAAATGTTTGTGATCGTGAGAGAAATACCTAAAGAGTGACTTAGTGAGATAGTGTGATTAACCACTGAGTGTTTACACTCAAAGTTGTGACATTTTGAATTTTCAATACTGTTTTCAATTGAATAAATCGGGCCTTTCATCGACGCGTTTATAGTGCTATTTTCAGAGCCGATCACTCGTGAGATAACTAGATTATCTGGGGAAGTCATTAAGGAATTTTAATGCAATAGACTTGAGAATTCGACCAAAATCGACTGCTCGACCGTGCTCATCTACCGAGATCATTACGACACATATATAAATCAATTAGAAATCAGAGAAAGGTCGGTTCGATTAAGATGCGTGGTTAAACGTGGGTGATCCCATTAAATTGCAAAATTCTCATCGATCGACACTAGTTTGATTTTTTTTATCGTTTTGGTACCCTGTGTCCATATTTGAATCCTCAAGATTTGCACGACAAATGAGAGTCGCCATTGTGTCGAGTGGATTCATTGTGGCTCGAAGAAAATCGACCACAGGTCATTTGCACTAAAAATCTTTGAAAACTACTCGGTAGTCTAGGTTACACTAAAAACGCGCCGAATGGAGATTAACCGTGAATTTAAGTCCGATTTCAGAAATTGAAAGTTCTATGGTGTCACAATCTATTTTAAGAATGTCAACTCATCCTCCGAAAAATTTTCAGAGATTCCGAGATTTTTATGAAAAATTGATTCGGACGTCGCGGAAAAATAGTGGAAATTCGGATGGGCTTAATTGAAGGAAATTTGGACTTCCAAGCCGAGCCTTTGAGTGTCAAGGACTTACAGAAAATTGTTCGAGATTTTTTCTTCATTGAAATTTGACCTCAATTTGGGGAATTGAGTAAAGAAATTGAAGCTTAAATTATGAAATTCGGATCCATGGGAAGGGATTCAATTTTAGCTTCAATTTGGATTATTTTGGTGGAAAATTTGGGTGGAAAGTATTAAGGGGGACATACCATCAGTGCAAGGGATAATATGTGTGGACTTTTGGCCTAAACCATGATGAAATTAGATATTTTCTTCTTGGCTTATCCCCTCCCCTACGGCAGCTTCTCGACCACATCTCCACTCTCCTTCGACGCCACACGCCTGCACACTGCCAGCAATCTCTTTCGATTTTTCCTCCTCTTCGTGGCTTTGGTTCAATCTCCATTTCCCTCGAAACGTGAAGCCGCCCCAACTCTCTCTCTCTCTCTCTCCGTTTTATTTCTCTCACGCTAGCGCCTTCAGCTGCCATGAAATCCTCTTCACCGAATTTCCCAGCTGAAGCCACGTCCGAAGCTGCCCCTCCCCGCATCCACAGCCTACTCCTTCACGGTCAATTGCAGCAAAATCTTCTCACTTTGCTGACCGCCCTCAGCTCCGTGATTGTCTTCCCCTTCGTCCACCAATATCTCGCTCTCTCCTCCATTCTCTCGGTCAACACACCCCCTAGCAAGCTGCCACGAAGACTCAATCTGCTCACTTCTCTCCAAGCAACGCCCCACCGAAGCAATACCGCTCGATCTTCTCTCCTTTGGACGCCAGCAGCTCCGTGGCTCGCGTCTCCATCTTCAGCTACCAGCGAATCCAACCGCGTTAAGTCAGGCCCAGCGAATTTCCTTTACCCCAGTTTGCGTGTCTTCTGTCAAACCAGCATCTTGGGCCCGTGTCTCCAGCCCATGGATCCAGCGAATTCTTGAAGCCCAGCCGCAGCAAGCCCACTTCAGTTTTCAGCTTTGGGTCCAACCCATTCAAAGCCCGTGAATCTCAGCATTCCAGCCCAGTCTTGAAGTCCAAGAAGTAGGCCCAAGCCCACCAACCAAGCCAAGAAATTTCTGTGGGCTTACAAGGTTTTTAGTCCTGGTCTAAGCCCGTGGGTGTCATCGCGAGCCCAAGTTCGGCTGCCGTTGTGCCTTCGTCGCAGTGATCCGATCTCCGCTTTTAATCATGTGAGTTTTGCTCACTAATCCTTTATTAGTATGTTAATGATAGTTAGGGGTTGATTAGATTTAATTAAGTGCAATTACGTGGATAGATTAGATTAGAGTAATTAAATTAGAGATTTATTGATGCATGTTAGGCAAATGGTTAGTGTAGTTAGCAAGGAAATAGGTCCTAACATTTATTGAACGAGTCTCAGTAGTTTTCCGGGCTCGTCTCACTTTCCAATTAAGCTATAACAGGCCTAAATTGGATTTATTGTATTTATTTGATAATTTCCGTAATTATTTAATTAATTATTTATTTTTTGGAAATTAGACCGGCATGATCAACGACCAAAATTTTATGCTGATTATTGTGGTGTAATTTGTTTATTTATTTGAGTGTTAATTTGTGATGAATTGAATTAATGATGATTTTAGGATTTTATTCCTAAATTAATTAATTTTGGTAATTAATAGAAAAATTATCGGGCGTCGTTTTACAGCGCCAAAAAATATGTAATGGGCTGTTGAAACTGGTGGGATATTCAAAAAGTGAAATTATGATATTTTGGCTAAGACCGACCGTGTCCCCACACACGGCTATTTTATCGAGAATGATGAAAGATGGAATTGATTGAATGGTTGGTATGGTATACTATATCGACTTACGGGCAATATGTCAGCTTAGTAGAGAGCAGTATACCGGGATACTATATCATCCTACGGGCGATATGTTAACTTAACAGAGAGTAGTATACCTTATTAGTTTTGATAGAATATGTCGGTATACTATATCAGCCTACGGACGATATGGCAGCTTAGCAGAAAGTAGTATACCTAATCAGCTTAGATTGAGCACTGTCGGTATACTATATCAGCCTAAGGGCGATATGGCAGCTTAGCAGAGAGCAGTATACCCGATCATCTTAGAAATGAGCTATATTATCTATTTATCAGCTTAGGAGTGAGCAGTCCTGATATGAATGGACTTATAGATAGTATGAGATGAGTCGACTAAGAAAGGGTCAAGATGACATGTAATCGACTAAGTTGATTGATCGATGATTCGATTTGATTGATGTGATGTGATGTGATCGTGTATATTTGATATATATATTGACTTGCAGGAAGGAACTGAGACCAAGGTGAGTCCTCTAACTCATGTTGTGCTTAGACATCCTCTAAAATGTATTGGCTTCCTAATCGGGTCTTAGGGGGTAGAACTTGTTGAGACATTATCTCGCTAGTTATTGAATAACCATTTTCAGGTCCTTAGATGGCATTGGTGAAGGACTGAAGGCCCGAAGTGTAGAAGGTGAAGCCTGAAGAACTGATGATCCTATTGGACTAGTTAGTCATAGGACAATCCTCATTTGATGGGAGTTGATTCCCTTTCTGCAGAATTTGTTTTATGAACCAGTGGTTTGGAACCTGACTTAATAAATCAACTTGTATATATTTGCACTATGATTTGCAATGTATATAAGTGTGGTTGTTTTCAGAACTCAAATTTGAAATCCTACTTTCCTATCCCATTGCTTTATTGTCTGGGGATTTTATATACTTCCGCATGCGTATTAAAAAGAAAGGGTCGGCGATGCGTCCTGGGACATCGCTATTAATCGACCAAGGTGAAGGATGGGTGCATGCCCGAGGATCGGGGCGTGACAAAAGTTGTAATCTCTTGTTGATCACATAATGGAATCCAGCCAGAAGGCTGTTAGCGTGGAAAAGTAGACGTAGGCTTGATTTAAGCTGAATCACTATAAATTTCGTATGCAACATTCTCTTTCCTTAACTTTTGATATTTAAGTTTGTTGCATACTTACATGTTATTTCAAAAGTCTGTTCTATCGCATAACAGATTCTGAACATCTATCGAAATTCTGGTTGCTCGTTTAGTCAGACTCTGATCCTTATTCAGACTTTGCTCAAAATTTATTTTATTCCGCATTTATTTGCCAAGACTTCTTTTAGACACATATTCACCTCCCTCTAGGTGTTCATACTAACACTTTCAAGTATTAGATACAAGACAAGACTTGTGGTCAAGGGCTTTCTAAAAAAAAAAAGGGATTGACTACTCCAAGATAATTTCACATGTAGTGAAAATGACATCAATCAGAGTTCTACTGAGTATAGTTGCAGTGGAGGATCTTCATCTTGAGCAGTTTGACATGAAAACGGTGTTTTTACACGGTGACTTAGATGAAGAATTATACATCGTGCAACCTAAGGGTTTTGAAGTTAAAGATAAGGAGCATATGTCATGTCACTTGAAGAAAAGCTTGTATGGCTTGAAACAAGTTTCGCGGCAATGGTACCTAAAATTTGATGTTTCATGCAAGAAAAAGGATTTGCACACTGTGAGTCTGATCATTATATTTATTTTCGTAAGTATGACGATGGTGATATCATATATCTCTTTTTATATGTGGATAACATGCTAGTGGCTAGCCCCAATATCAAGAGAATCGTATAAGTGAAGAAGATGTTATTATGGTAGTTTGCTATGAAAGACTTGGGAGAGGTCAAGAATAATATAGGCATGAAAATCATCAGGGACAGGAACAATAAGAAATTATGACCGTTGCAGGAAAACTATGTGAACAAGGTATTAAAGAGATTTTATATGGACAAGGCAAAACCGGTTGCGATTTCTTTAGCAAATTACTTCAAACTTTCTAAAGATATGCGTTCAAGCACTTAGGCTTTGAAAGATGAAATAGTGATAGTTCCATATGTATTAGCAATGGGGAGTTTAATGTATGCCATGGTGAGCATGAGACCAAACATTGCACTGGCAGTGGGAGTTGGGAGTCGATATATGTAGAGCTCAGGTAGAGAACATTGTAATGCAGTGAAATGGATATTGAAATATCTAGTAGGTACATCAAATTACTCTCTTTGTTATGGTGGTGCATCTCTAGAGTTGTAGAGTTATGCAAATGTAGATGACTCGGGTGATCAAGATAGTGGTAAAAGTACCATTGGATATGTCTTTATAGTTGTAGGTATATCAATGAGTTGGATATTTCAACTATCGAAAGTAATCGCTTTATCGACGACAAAAGCATAATATGTAGTGATCATGGAAGCCTCCAAGGAAATCATATGTTACAAGATTACATAGAGGTGCTACATTGAAAGCAGTCAATCAGTACACTATGGAGTGATAGTCAAAATGCAATGCATTTAACAAAGAATACAACTCATCACTCAAGGACTAGTTATATTAAGAAGTGTTATCACTTCATCAGGTCGGTATTGAAAGATAATGAGTTTACAGAAGATTGATGGCTTGAAGAATCCAATTGACATGTTGACCAAGTCAGTAGACAGAGAGAAGCATATTTTTTATACACTACCACTGGTATTACTCCATGTTGATTGATGAGGAGTATCGCAGATGCACAATTTTTCAGTGACTAGTTTTTGAAGAAGATTGATGCAAAGTTGTTTGATGCATCAGGTATATTTATCTTCAAGTGAGAGATTGTTAATCTTTTTTAGGGGCTTTTTGCCTTTCTATTAATTTGCAACAAGACGTTGAGAAAGAAAATAGTGAGGAAAGAAAAAGAGAGAAGAAAAAATTGAGTTTTTTCATTGTGAGAGTTCTCAATCTCTTTGTGTTCTGGTCTGGAGAGAAGATCATCGTTGTATTCAAATTTTTTTTTTGAAGTATAGTGGATTCGTAGAGTGCTTTTATGTGGAGACATAGCCCAGGTTTGGGTGAACTTCGATAATAAATTTTTTGAGGTGTTCTTCTAATTTTGTTTTTTTATTATTATATTTTGCCTGGTGAATTGTTTGCGAGTATTATTTCTTTTGATTCGACATGTGATTTCATAACAGTGATCTTCCACCGCACGCGCTTAATTGATACTTGCTGGACTTTTCAAGTCTTGGCAGGATAATGAAAGCACCCTGATGAGACATGTTGTCTTACGTGACAAATTGCCAATAAAAACAACCGTATTGACTTAGTATTTACCTGGAACTTTGCAGGCGTGCCTGAGAAGATTCTCAAGATCTATTTCGGACTGCAAAAGTCAGATTTAAACATTGCGGCTTTCATGCTAATTCTTCTTCTATATTTTGGGTTGGTTGGTGCTATATCGATTTTCAAATCCGAATCCGAACTGACACGAATCGAGAGTTTCTTGCTTTATATAATTATTTTTTTTATTTCAAGTTTTAACTCAATGAAGGATAAAATACCGATATTTTCTTGGAAATTCTCTCTCAAGTGAGTCTCTAAATCCTTAATAAACAGTTCAATGGAAAATTGGGTGGCCACGCACTGCCGGTGAGTTTCTGTCACCACTTACTGAAAGCTGTATGATTAATTAATAATGATGAGATCACTGCATAATTAATATAGTCGAGATTATGAATAATGTATATACTATTTAGCTTCTTAAAAGCTGCATCATCACTTATAAAGGTTGTCACAAGCTATGAAGCTCATCATCTTGTTGCAAAACGTCATCTAAATGCATACTCTTTACCAGACTTCTGCCATACTTTTATTAAACACGAAATTTTAATATGTTCTCAAATATATAAAATATAGGATTGAGAATTTAAAAATTATTTTAATTTATTAGAAAAGTTGATAAGTGACGTTTTGTTTTATTATAAGATATAGAAACCCAAGGGCCTGAATTAAAAAGTTGGTAGATGCTTGTGATGGCGAGAGTTGAAGCCCTAGCTAATAAGTTAATGAGTTGGGACACACTTTGTATATGAAAAGAAATATAAGAATATCATAGAGAGAAATTTCCAAGGTTATTAACTGATGAAATTTATCAGCAAGTTGTTTTCTCATCAGTAATTGCCAGGTAACGATTGGCAATTACGGTTCAATATCATGTTTTGGAAATGTTCAGCCATAGAAAGTGTCTGATCTTGTCCTTTCCCTGTCAATTTTTCGTTTTTGCATTGACATGAACGCTCCAAAAGAAAAAAAAAATGCCATGCACAAGAAGCGACATCCCCAATATACCTGGTATCAAAAATCGATAGTGAAAGGAGAAGACCAGACATTTTCTTATTCCCATGGAGGGAGAGACATTTTCTCAAACTCTAAAATCCTATATTAATCTTTCGGAGATTATTTGAAAGGTAAGAGCAGCTCATTTTATCACAAGTAGTCCAGTCTCTGGTTCAGAATGGCTCGTCTTCTCGACGAGTAGCGAAGAAAGATTAAAGAAAAATATGTCAAGTTTACATTACCAACTTTCATAAAATAAGCTTTGGAACATTTCCTTATATAAATGATGGACTCTCAAATGAATAATGCATTTGGAAAATGGAACGAGCACAGCACAAGACTTCGTCACACGGGGAATTGTCATTGGTTCGTCTCATGCAAGTGGTTAGGACCAGCTGGTGTCAACTCCATGACTTGAACTTAGCCCATAACATTTGACCACAGGGAAAAAATATACTAAAAGCGAAAAGACCCATCTTGCTTCTCCTTATATACCCGCAACCCATCAAATTTAATCATCAAGAAAATTACATGTATACGAAGAGAGTTGAAGGAAGAAACATGGTCATCCATGAGCTTCTCTTGAAAGTTGTGGTGCTTGGGGCTTTGTTGGGTCCATACCACAATCGCAAAGCAGAAGCTGACGATTTAATGACGAAGCCCGGATGCCGAAGTTCTTGCGGACACCTTGTGATTCCGTATCCTTTTGGATTGAGTGATAGTAGTTTCGACTGCCGCATTGATCGCCCATCTTTTACTGTCTACAGTGACAATTCTACCGACCCTCCCGTACCTTACCTGGCCTATAGAAGTTCTAACTTGAAGATACGCGACATTTTTGTCGACGCCCACGAGATGCGATTAACTGTTCGGACCGGTCAATATTGCTTTAACTCTTCCGGGTTTGATAAGTCTTCTAGCAATTATCCGCGGCTCGCCCTATCTAAATTCCCTTTATCCAGCACCAAGAACAAGTTCATCGCCGTTGGTTGCGACACGTTAGCCGCCTTCCATGACCGCCGTGGGGAGTTCTCTTTCGGATGTATGTCTGTGTGTAGCCGTGTTTCGGAGGTCAACAATGGGTCGTGTACCGGTATCGGTTGCTGCGAGACGAGCATCCCAAGGAACACCTTCAACTACCACATCTTAATTAGGAGCTTTTCCGATCATTCCAGCATCCTGGATTTCAATCCTTGCAGCTATGCCTTCGTCGCAGAAATCGGATCCTACAACTTCTCGGTTGGCGACCTTGAGCAGCTTAAATTTAAAGATACCACTATAGTTGTCGACTGGGCAATAGGGAATCAAAAATGTGAGGAGGCCAAGAAGAACAGCACAAGCTACATGTGCACCAAGCACACCAATTGCACTGACGCTGAAAACGGATTTGGGTACAAGTGCACTTGTTTAGAAGGTTATCGAGGCAATCCTTACCTTGAGGATGGTTGTCATGGTATGTTGACAACATCGACATTCGCTAACTTGTCCTTTGTTTTAATAAGATCTGAGAAGATAGATACATTTGATGTGCGTTTTTAATTTATGTAGATATTGATAAATGTGCGGATCCCAAATTAAACCAGTGTGAGGGAAAGTGCCATAATATTGAGGGAAGTTATACATGTTCATGCCCAAAGGGTTATCATGGTGATGGCAAGAAGCGTGGTGGAGGTGGACAAGGATGCATTGTTAATCCATCACATCTGATGAAGATTTTGGTTGGTAAGTTCTTTCATTTTACTTGGACTTCCCTACTAAAAAAATATAATATTATTCTAGCTGGTTTCGAGAATTTATACTTTAATTTGTCTGAGGTTTAGGAGGAACTTAACTATTCACATCACGATTGAGCTCTTTTGAGATTCAAAAGTACATTAATTTCAATCCTGTCAACGTCTGAACTCTTTGAGCATTTTTTGACTTGGTGACCTTGGGCCTTGGGTAACTGTGAATACATTTTCCATCTATTGAGATCAACTTGCGAATGCTGATATTGGTACCGTATGACTTGTAGATGCATGATCTTCATTGCCCACTTATAGCGCCGAGTCGCAAGGTTGTGGGATTGAATTAGTCATAATATTGACCTGAAGAACCACACGTCACAAAAATTGCCATATAGTATATATATATAAACCTTCCTTAGGTGAGGTGTGTCAAACCAGTAGTAGTCCAAGCAGTAAAACCCAGTAGGATAATAAGTCCGTTGGTCAGCTTTGATTGGTAGCCTTGGAAGCGTGAAAACAAATTTATTAAAATGAATCTATTTAGAAGATCGACATCTTCCTCTAGTTCTATATCATGTATGTCTTCAGATCAAGGTCTTATACATAGGGAAGAAATAAACTAATTTGTTAAGTGATATATATGTGTGTGTGTGTACGTACGTACGTACGTACGTATAGAAGACTTGGAGCATGTCAAGGATTTGTTCAGCAGACCTCCTTTATCATATCGTATTTTTTAATTATGAGCAGTGCTAATATAACGGAAACTGTAATTGCTTCAAAGTGATGGTGTATCTAACCACAATTTCAAGAAAAATCGGCCACCGAATGTTTACCGTCTGTTCACCTGCTTTTTATGAAGAAAATAAGACAATTCCTTGAGAAGGAAATGAAAATTAAAAGCTATTCTTTGTTCTTCCTGGGTACATCTCTTGAATCTCAATTTTTTCATCTCATCTTTCCTCTATGAACAATCTTGCATTATAATCAGTTTCTTGTTTGTACTCAATTTTGCATTTTGGTCACAACCTCATAAAATAAAAAATTTCACATTCTATAACATTTACCCTCAGAGAACAATATTGTGCCAATTTAGTTATAAATCTTTTGATTTAGTACCAATTCAGTTATTTTGATCAATTTTGGCTAGATATTGTTGATGTGGACGCCGGCCGGTTTACGTAACACCACTGACATTTATGTTGACAATTTTTAATAATATTTTTTTAACAATTTTTATTATTTTTTATGATTTCTTATTCTTTCTTTTTCTATATTCCTTTCTTCTTTGTTTCGCTGGTGACTGGCATTGGCCATGGCCCGGCGGGCTAGCCTCGCCTGGGCAAGGGTTGCCGTCACCCGCCAAAGGCGAGGGCCAGATTTAGTAACTGCAGCTTGGCCTTGGTGATGCTCTTGCCGACGTCGATCATGGTGTTTAAATCCACTGGCGCACGGTTGCACGCTGATTCGTGCACCTTTAGAGCCGGCGAGGCTTTCACCCGCATAGCTACCATGCACGTCTCGCGCAATCTAGCGGCCGATATGACGGCGGATTTTGGCAAAAGCATGACCTTGACTTGGGTTGCCTTTGAGTTTGCAAATACATCTTGAAATTCTTCGATTTCTTCCGCTTCTTTTGATTCTGGTATGGGAATAAATCTCAGAGACGACAATGGTTTGTCATCATTGTATCGGCTTCTTGAACTGGCTGAGTTTGGCGTCCTCGGTGAGGATGACCGAATCATCACTCGGTCGTGTAGATGGCCATGCCTTGACCCGCCTTCAAGCTATTCAAGCAAATGCTGCAACCACTTTGCAACATATACAAAGCGCTCTTGTGCTGCCCCCGGCCTCGCCCAGATTTGGCAAGGGGAGCCCTCACTAGGGCTTGCCCTCGCCTGGCCGAGCCTTGCTTGTGGCGGGCGACGGCAACCCTCATCCAAGCGAGGCTAGCCCATCTGGCCATGGCCTGTGGCTAGTCACCAGAAAAAGGAAGAAGAAAGGGAAAAAAAAAAAAGGAAAAAATCAGAAAAAATAATAAAAAATTGAATTTTTTTTTATTAAAAATCATTCACCTAAGCACTGACGGTGCCACATGGGCTAGTTGGCATCTACGTTAGCAAAATTTGGCCAAAATCAGTCGGAAGGATTGAATTAACACTAGATCAAAAGATTTAAGATTAAATTGGCATTGGTGTATAGGTTTAAGACTTTTTTTGACACTTTTCCTTAAATGTTGGAATGTCTGTACTCCATGAAATGATATTTATATCATTCACTTGATTACAATAAAATGTAGCAATAATCATCAATAAAAATTTGAGCTCATAAACTTATATAGGGAACAGAATTAGGAAAAAACTATTTCTGAGCAGAAATTGTTATTGAGAACAAAATGGTTACTAAATGCACCTTTAAGTGTCGTCATTGCTGAAATTTGACGTGGTAATTTTTTATTAATTTCTCCATCCAAAGTGACTCGCCAACGTACCTAGTCAGCATATATAGCCCAGAACATCTTTGTCTATGTGCTTTGCCCCAAAATATTTGCAAGGAAATTCCTAAATTAAAAACATAAATCGACGTCAACGCCAAATCAAGACCTTTTCGATTCGGTCCTCAATCCAGATGGACAAATGTTACTGTTGGTAATCAAGTTGGAAAAAGGAACTCCTGGAAGTGTGGACAATACATATCGAAGCCAGTGAGGGAGAAATGAAAGAACTCGAGGCACTTCACGGTCCTTGGACAAGAAATAGGGCAGAGCAGAGGACTCATGTGCGGCGGTGGATATGGCCTTGAAGGTGCAATTGTTGGTCAAGAACGACATCAAACTAGATAGCCGATGTCCTAGAGGCGTCAACGATGGTGGTTAGCATCTAAGTAGCATTGACACTCACACGCGACAAGACACGACACGACATGCCAACACGTTGTTTCTAAAAAAATAGAGAATTCCGACACGTTGGGATATGCTATATATTAAATATATATTTTTATATATACATAATAAATTATCATTTTTATGATTATTTCAATCAAATTCATAAATAAATAAGAATGAATATACATTAAAAACATTAATTCGTCATTTATTAATATCATTCATTATTTCAATTTGATAAATTCAACTCTATTTCAATAATTCATAAAACTTGGAGAAAAAACAAACGATCCATATTTTGGACTCGCATGTTAGATATATTAGAAGAGGAGAAAAAAAAACGTAAGGGGCGAATTATGTATCACGGGAAGTGAGATTCAGAAGAGAAGAGAGGACTAGGTTCTTCTTCTTTTTCCATTTATTATTTTTATTATTGTATTTTATTATTTTTTTTGGGTGAAGATTATTGTATTTTATTTTTTCACACACACACACACACACACATATATATATATATATATATATATATATATATATATATATATATATTGATTTCTCATTTATTGAATTTTTAATATTGACCTCGATATCGGAATTACGTGTCGGAAACTTGTATATCAGAATTTCGACTCGAATGTCGAGAAAGTTGACTAGGTGTCAGATTTTCTAACACGTGTTGACCGAGTGGTCGAGGGTGTCGGACACATGTTGAAATATCCGACACGACATGAAACTCTTGGAGAGTATCGGTGCTTCATAGGTCAGCACTGACGAAGAATGATGGAGCAAATGCAAAGCATCTTAGTTACCCTGATCAGAAAAAGAGAGCATAATAGAGGCGCAATCGGCGAGATTTGGACGTGGTGAACAGCATGGCGATGATGTTCAGAAAGTGATGGAGAAGGATTGCCGATGACGAAACTTCTCAAACTCCTCGAGGGAGAATTTTTTTCCATGAAGTTAGTGGTTCATATTTTGAGACTCTTTATTGTAGTTCTCTCGTTCGTGAATCTTGTGACCGGTGATGGAAAGCAAGCAATGGCGTGTGTTGAAGGGAAATTTCAAGTGGAGGGGCGGCCTAGATGGCGGTGAAGTTGTTGGGGTTGGAGATGATGGCCTAGTTAAAGGCTTGGAGGGCGACGTGGGCGTCGTGGAGTCAGGTTTCTTGAAAGAGATGGATGGGTCGACGGCAAGTCGCTTGCCGCGGTCACCGAAATCATCGAGGTAGCGGAGGAGGCAGCAGTGCTAGGTGTGGTGGGTTGTGGCTTCATGGGCAGCGGTGGAGAGGATGGTGAAGGAGAATAAGATGTAAAATGAATTTTGGAGGAACAATATCATTTTACACAACTATCAGTCCATGTGATTTTTTTTTTTTTTCGAAAGGCCACGTCAAATAAAACTTTTAATTATAAAAACCACTTAATATTTTTTGACCAGAATTTCTTGTTGCATGGCAATATTTCTCTTTTTTCTGTTCTTTTGTTCTTTTGCTCTCGGAATTGAAAAATAAAATAGAAATCTGTTTGGTAACATCAATTAATTTTTCTATTATTCAAAATAGAAAAGTGGCAAGGGAATTGATTTGAAATAGAAACAAGAAGTATAAAAAAGTAACTTTTTATTCTCAAATATAATTTCTAAAAATAGGTCATTTTCTTTCTTTTTTTTTTTTTTTTCTTTTCTTCTTTTTCCTCCCCGCCTGCCGTCGTTTGTCACCCCCGCATGTTGCCTGTCACTACCGCTTATTGTCGGCTACCGCCCGCAGAGACTGGTTAGAGGAGGGAAAAAAAGAAAAATCTCAAAAAAATTATAATAAAATTATTATAAAATTTTAAAAAATTCTACGTCACAAAAAACTTGTAGGTCGTACCAAATGCATTCCTGTTCTTTTTATATTATGAAAATATAAATTTTATATAGTTACCAAACACGTTGTCTTACTTAGAAACTACTTTAGGAATAGAAATAGAAAAGAACTAATTCTGAAAAGAAATTATTTCCAAGTATTGAAATATTATTAAACACGCCCTAAGTGATTCTTTTTTTTTTTTCTCTTGAATGAGTTGATAAAAACTTTCGACACTAAAGTGAGTGCCCAACATGATTTTAGATGCTTCTAGTATCTTTCTCCCATGCTTTTGAATTGACTAAATCTTTCCTCAAATAAATTTAGAACTAAATCATGAAATATGTGTCATCATTGAGCAATTAAACGATACAAGGTTCATAGTAAGCCACATCATGAAAATATGAAGGGATTTTACCAATATTCTTTTCTCATTAAACGTAAAAACTTCATATAGAGATTGATCAAATTCTGACTCAAATTTTCAAACTTGCCAATATAAAGCACTAACTTTGATAGTTATCCCAAATCTAACACGTCATTAGCTCGAAATATTTATAAAATTTTAGTATGCCAATATTGTCTCTTTATTACCTATGGCACTTCTTTTACTCCTTTACTCTTTAAGTGGTTTCTATCTTCTTACAATCATTAATTATGCTTATCGAGTTTTTAAGACTTGATATTATTGTGCGGCGGGAAATCCGCATCACTTGCTCCACATGAGGCATGAAGTGGATATGGAACATCGTTTTAGTTTCTGGACAAACAATATCTATCACAATATTATTTAGACAGCTAGCTGATTACTAGCGACGCAGACAACATCTATCCAAGGTAACGATACGAATAAAAGAGGAAGATATAAGCACCCTTCACACAGAATATTCATCCATTTTAAAAATTTCCTCAAAGGTACTAGTCCTTGCCATTTTCATGTCATCATAACTGATCCAGCTGGATATAGAGATGGGATTCGTACTTGAGTTATTTAAACTCATGCATAGTTTAATGAAAAATTCTGTATAAATGTCGACCGTAAATGACGTGAATTTGGTTGCGTAATTCTTGTAGTTAGGGTGAGTTTATACTTTTATAACTTCTTTCATGTCGAATTAAACCTGTTGAACTGGTGACCTTTTATGTAGACCAGGATAATTGTAATTTTCTTCATTTTTTGTAGATTAGCTTAACCAAATCCATCTTCCTAATTCAGGCTCAAATTGTACCAAAACTACTAATGTTTTTTTTGTTTTTTGAGGGAACCTCACGATATAATTCCATAGAAAGTTTGAATGTGTGGCCGCTTTTACATTGTGCAATGAGTTGCTGTGTAGTTAATCATGTGGTTAATTATTTCGAAAACTGGTGTTGTATATAGGTATTGCTATGGGCACAATAGTGCTGCTTTTCAGTATAGGCTTTCTCTATTTCGGGTACAAGAAAATGAAGCTTATCAAGCTCAAAGAACAATACTTCAAGCAAAATGGTGGCTTACTTTTGCAGCAACAATTACAAGAATGTGATAGAACCACAAAAGCTGCTAAATTGATTAGCGCTGAAGAACTAGAGAAGGCCACCAGCAATTATGATGAGAAAAGAATAATTGGCCGAGGAGGATACAGTACTGTTTACAAAGGGTCGTTGCCAAATAATATGGTAGTTGCAATTAAGAAGTCCAAGCTCGTGGACCAGAGCCAAATTGAACAGTTCATCAACGAAGTCATTGTGCTTGCTCAAATTAATAATCGTAATGTGGTCAAGCTTTTAGGATGTTGTTTGGAAACCGAGGTGCCTTTATTGGTGTACGAGTTCGTCAACAATGGAACTCTCTTCGACCACCTCCACAACCCAAACAAATCATTGAAGCTATCTTGGGAGACTCGATTGAGAATCACTTCAGAAATTGCTGGAGTGCTATCGTACTTGCACTTCACAGCCTCCACTCCCATAATCCATCGAGATGTCAAGTCTGCAAATATCCTTTTGGATGCTAACTACACTGCCAAAGTATCCGACTTTGGAGCTTCAAGATTAGTCCCACTTGATCAAAAAAAATTTGTCCACCATGGTTCAGGGAACATGGGGATATTTAGACCCTGAATACTTCCGCACTAGCCAATTGACAGAAAAGAGTGATGTTTATAGCTTCGGGGTTGTGCTAGTTGAGCTGCTGACAGGGAAGAAGGTGCTTTCTTTTGACCGACCGGAAGAAGAGCGAAGCTTGGCAACATACTTTCTTTCATCACTGGGAAATGACAAATTGTTTCAGATTGTTGAGGAAGTTATTGCAAACAAAGGAAACAATGAGCAGGTGACAGAAGTTGCCAATCTTGCCAAGAGATGCTTGAAAATAAAAGGAGAGGAGAGGCCGACCATGAAGGAAGTAACAATGGAATTGGAGGGACTTAGAGCAATGGCTAACCATCCATGGGTTAGTGGTATCGATGTGAATCCAAAAGAGAGGATTCATTTACTGGAAGAGAAGACTGAAATGTACATGGACAGCATGGGGACCACGAACATTGGGTACACATAGCATGAAAACCCATGTCAAGCCACCAATTAATAGTGGGAGATGACAATAATTAGGTTTTCAATATATGGGTATGTTGTGATGCGTGTTATGGTTGCACTAGGTCTCCATTGACTGCGCTAGTCATTTGGTTCTTTCGCGTCGAAACTAGTTCATCAAACGGTTTCTATGCGTGGAAGAGAACTCTTGAAAAATCTAGCCTTATAATAAAGTCATTGTACTGATTTGATAAGTGTTTCTGTGAATGCAGGATAATCTAGCTTTAGAAAGCTCGATGTAAATATGGTTTCCTCCTTCTACCGCTTCTTGGTGGTGCTTTTAAGATTTGGGAGCTATATTGTCTTTTGAGTGTACCGAAGTTAAAATGACATGGAAGTGCAGATTTCTGTTTGATCGCTGACGTCGTACGAATGGATATTTTTTCCCAAGCAATTCCATGGTCTTGCCTTACAATCATACAATGAAACTTTTCTTTTCCGAAGCTCCTCTCCCGCTGTGTTCAACGTTAGGCTAACAACAGGACCTCTGTCTCAAAGTAACAACCGATTGACTTAACCACATTGCCATGATTAATTTGGGAGAGGATGACCAGCTCGTTGAGGAATTCTTCGACCTGACTTCGGTCCAAAATCTCGGCCTCCTCGATGGCGACAACCATGTCGTTTGGTAAGATCCCTCGATATACTGTTCCTTGGCATCCCTGGCCTAGGACTCGGCTTTCATGGTAGTGGTCCGTGGCCTTCTTGAGCTCTTCATCGTCGAAGATTCTCGCCGATTCAATGGAGCCCTCGTGCTCAGAAATAAGTCTCTACAACATGAGGCGGCCCCCATTTTCTAGGAAGAACTTCTCTCTTTGTCTGCTAATTTTTCTTTGTCTAAGCCTTCAATATAACCAGAAAACACCCAAACGAATCAGAAGGAAGCTTATGCTCACACCTAGAAAAAGAAATTACCCTACAAAAGGTTCACACACCCCAGATATGAAAAAAGAAAGGACATATATTTGGTATAGAAATATGCTTAACTTCCTTTTTCATTACTCAAACAATCTTGTGTTAATTGACTTCTCTGTCCTATTTTCTTTTCTTCTCCATCAACTTGAAGCTTTTTCAGTTAGACAAACCTTGATAATAGTGAATTAAACCAATGATGTGTTTGTTTGGGGGAAAATTTCATGAAAGAGGAAAATATTTTTTGAGAATATATTTTTTCAGAAAAATAGTTGACTTTTCTTTGTTTGGTGATGCATGATCGAAAAAACTTTCTGATAATTGGATCTTATTTGAAAAATAATTTTAATCTCATGATTTTATTTTATGCAAAAAAAAAAAATCATCTTTTAAAATATATTTTTCAGAGATGGCTGCAACAAGCCGCTGGTGTTGTTGCCAAGGCCGGCCAAAGGCCCGGCGAGGGTTGACTTGGTTGGCTTCGGGCAAGGTGCTAGCAGCGAATCCACTTCATTTCTATTGCAACTCGACATTCCCTTAATGCAACCCAAAGCTTTCGATACCTAATTAACTCCATCTCTATCGGACAAACAATTAGTAGCATATCAGTATAAACTCAGGCATTAAACGCACAAATGTAAAGTGATATCGGACGACGGCAAATCAATGTACTGCTAAGTCTCAAATGATGGTAGCATCGAGCTAAATAAAAATCTTGGACAATGCTAAAAGTTCCACATCCATCCCCCCATTTTCCTCACCTCCCTCTACTTCTTGGACACAGCTAAAGTCTTCACGCTCAACGCTAGATAATGCATTGCCATTTGTGAAATTTCTTGAAACTTGAAAGTAGTTCTGCTTATGGGCCTGGGTAGGCACATTTGGGCTTTTGGGGCGTTCTATCTTGTTCCGAAAACAGGCCTGCTATGTAGCCCAACATTGTTCTCTCGACAGCCAAATTGTGCTGCAGCTACGAACTTCATCCATCTCAGCAGGAAAAAAAAATAAAATAAAAAATCTGAGCTTCCTTCTGGCGGTGTTCGTTTTTGACATGGCTTGGAGCTGCTTCTCATGTACTGCTTCAATTCCTCTGCAACCCCAAGGTCTTTTTCATTTCTTCCTTCACCGCTATCTTCGTTCCAACACGCCCACTTTTCTTGATGGTGCATCTGACGACATGTTTCGTGTGCTATGACGACAGTGAATTTCAGACCCAGTAGCCAGAAATGCCTTCAGGACGTCAGGAACATGGTGAAATCGCTCGGGATCCACTCGATCAGGTCTTCTCCCGTCGATTCTCTCAGGAATGGAAACTGGGTCAAGCTTATTTGCGGTGCTAGTTTCGAGGTGATTGAGATTTCGAACCTCGAAATTCTTGGTTTTTGTGCTTTCTTGTTTGGCTTCCTGAGCATGTCCGTTCTCGTCTGTTTCTAGGATGTAGTTCACATAAGGAATCTTTCTCTGGTTTACACTTTGGCTGGAGGTTAGTTATCTTCAAGGCCCTTTCGTTTGTGTTTTGAAATTATTTTCTCGTCACTTTGTGACGGTGAAATGTTTTTCAATGGGGCATCTGGAAATCATGTGCAGTGGACTGCATTGACTGTGCTGCCGATGAATCAGTGGTGAATGCAGTGAACCAGGGGATTGAGGCGGCGAGAGAAATCGCGGAGGTTGGGAGGCCCTGGGTGATGATAAGTGTTAATGATGATGAAGATCTTCACTTTCGCAAAGCTGGTAAATGCCCTTTTGAGCGAAGTGCAGCCTCCTCTTTGGATTGGCTACAAGGGAATTTGAGCCTATGCACTAATTTAGAACTATCTAGTATCCAAAGTGAGGATCGTAGGACATGATCTGGTGTAATTATGGTTGTTTAAGCTAGCTGTGGCTTACTCTGTAGGTGACTTATAGTTCTTAAATACGAATAGCTATGTTTGGTTACTTGTGCATTAAGCTGGTTTTGCAAGGATCAGTTAGAAATGAGTATTGTGATTTTTTCATGACCTTGAGAATATTTGTGACAGAGTTTGATCCAGCTGATTGTCCCCAAGATTGCTCAAGGCCTTGTGAGATTGTATGTCCTGCTAATGCAATATCACTAGAGAAAGAAAAATCCTCAGCAGGTCGTCTTTGGAATACCAGTGATGAGGGTAAAGATCAGGTCTTTCTTCTCTATCATGATTCACCGAGGACTCAAGCTAGTCGATCTTTTAATTTGGTATTTGGATGTGGAAAATTTGACATGGGAATACGCAGGGTGGGGTTTTGACTGAGCGATGTTATGGTTGCGGGCGATGCATTCCAGTTTGCCCATATGATAAAATAAGTGCGTTTCTCTCCTTCTCAAAGTGCCATTTTAACCGCCTTGCTTCTTTATGCATGGTTTCCAAATCCATATTTTCCCTGCTGTCATCATTTTGTCATGTTTTAATGCTAATCACCCTCAATTTGACTTAGGAGTGCATACATATGTAAGAGATGCTGCTGCTACTTCTGAGCTTTTAAGAAGAGAAGATATTGATGCTTTAGAGATACATACAAGCGGAAGGTAATAGCTTGGTGATGAATGTGAAATCTGTGTTTTTTAATATATAGGACTGTCTTGAATAGCCTGCTATGAATGATTGGGACTTTTTTACCGCAACTTTTGCCTTGTATCCCCGTGTATACTTGATGTTTAAAGTGAAAATGATATGTTTAACCTTGTAACATCCATGTTATCAAAGGATTATTGCGACTTTTTTGTAGCAACTTTTACCTTGGTCATACACTTGAATTCTTGTTGCTTGAGGTGAAAATGATATATTTAACATTGTAACATTCATCCTATGAAATGGGAAAGAAAGGAGACCAACAACATCTTGCCCATCTGACATTGGTCTTAATACATTTTGAAGATAAATAATGTGGTTGATCCAAGTATATGTCCTTTTTTGAGCCTTTGATCCCCTTTTTTGCAGGCAGATTTTGCACTTTAGGTCACTTTGGGAGGGTTTGGGAGACTCAATCCACCATCTGAGATTAGTGGCGGTGAGTAAAGAGCCTTTACATGCTTGGGCAGAATAAAATGTTAGTTACTTAAGTATATGCTGAGTGGATAGATAACTTATGCGCTTCAAGAACTCCAGGTTAGCTTTCCCGATGTTGGGGATTCAACCATCTCTACAATGAAGACCATGTATTCAATCATGGAACCTCGCCTACGTTGCTCTAATTTGTGGCAGGTGCATGCGACCTTGCTCCCTCCTATTATGGGTTTTACAGGACCTACTGTGTGTGATATATAAAGGCCTAAGACAGTTGCTTTAATGTGATTTATTGCAGTTGGACGGCCGTCCTATGAGTGGGGATATCGGACGTGGTGCCACAAAGGAATCCATTGCTTTCGCTGTTCGTCTAGCTGCTGCAAGCGACAGACCTAGAGGTTTGTAAATTTTATGTACTTTCTCTTTTCTTCCCTTGGCCAATAGTAGACATATTTGTTTTATTAGTAGAATGCCTATTATTGCTTTACTCTTGTAATGTAGGTTTTCTTCAATTGGCGGGTGGCACCAATGCTCATACAGTTGCTGGACTAAAAAAACATGGACTTTTCCAAACTAAATCTGTTTCTGGTGTTGCCTCTTCTCTCCTCTTTTTCTGTTTTTCCTTCTTCTCTCTCTCTCTCTCTCTCTCTCTCTCTCTCTCCTGGTTTTAGGCTAATCCCCTTGTGTATCAGAAGAGAACTTCAAGGATGGGCAATCAACAGTCGGATCAATCAGGCCATTGGATGCTCCTATTGGAGGCATAGCTTACGGAGGGTATGCTCGCAAGGTTAGTAGATTGATCATATTCTTTTCAGCTTATCCATAGAAAGGGTACTTTCTCGCACGTGGTGGTGATAAGTAAATTTGAGGGGAAGATAGGGTAAACAAGCTATTCGCGCATGATCAGGTCGTTGGGAGGATTCTCAGTGCTATGCGGCCACAGCATGGACTGACTTGTATAGAAGAATCTCCAGATTATCTCTTGAAGGCACTAGCAGAAGCGCTTGCTTTAGTTGGAACTGTCAAATGCTATGATATCCCTTCTTAGACAGCATTATATGAGTAACTTGTGTCTCAAATTCTAATAGCTTCTGATTCCATTTAGATGAATTTCGATCTTGAATTTCCAATCTAAAAATTTGTCTGGGTGGAAGTTAACTTTCTCATGGATTATGTTTCCTTCTCATCATGCCAAACAAACGATACAAGAAAATGTTGATATATTCTCCAGGTATAATACAGAAAAATTGTTACAAGTGAATAGATCGTGTCGTACATATCGTGGGCAACATTATTTGCTACTCTCATTCACTTTCAAATGCAATGCGCATGTGTTACGGGTCGACCGTTATTTGATTGCGGAATAGCCTTGTGGCGCCTAGTGAGCTGAGAAAACCAGGTTGGCCTTCCTTCTATAAATTGTTCTTAATAGTATGACAAATCACATCCTCACACTCGGTCGTACCATGCTTAGTTTAACTTGGGTGATTAGTTCCTCGAGCAAGATATACAGATCACTTTGGTATAGCCACTGGTTTCAGTTTGTCATGATCTCATCAGGAAAGCGGTATCATCTCCTGATTAGTTTATGCACAGAATGCAAATCCCGCCTTTGGAGATCCTCAAAGACAGCGTTCGTTCCACTTTAGGATTTCTAACACAAATATCCTCACGCATCTTCCCCGAATTAGTTGTATTATCCTTTTTGCGTCACTCATTTTTTACCTCGATGTCAGAAAAACTCACAAGGGTACAGGAGAGTTAGGTCCCTGACACATGCATGTGAAATGACTCGAGCATTTATATGTTTCTTTCACAACATCCTTTTCGCAAGTCAAACATGAAAAGAGACTTATATGATTCAAGGCAAAGTTGAACCCTATTCCATGCGTTTGGCGTTTGGCTTATGTTGTTGAGGAAGCACTTGCTCAACATTACCATTTCACTAGATTGCCGATCAACGGCCACTATGAGTTGTCATGTTCAGGATTCGTATTACCAGCAAAGCAAACCTCACACCCCTCTTGAACTTAAGGTTTTGTAAATGACTTCTCAAACCGGTCCCGTGACTATCGGTTGCAACCCATTTGATCCCATTAACTTTCGTGACGGGTCAAGTACCATTTTTTTTTTTCGTCGAAGTTCATGTACCATGTTAGATCCCACTGTTTTTGCGTTGAGTCTGCACAAGCATTCTCTACATTGCTTGGATTACATTGCGTTGGGATGAACTGCTCTGGTTTGACAGTAAGTTATGAGCGGGGTTACTTCATGTTGCTCCAAATTGTCATTTGAAAATTCTCTAAATGTCTGTCCAAATAACCAAAGAAAAAAAGGGTTACTTAGATGTGGAGTCAAGTCAACTTCCCCGGTGAAATTGAAGAACCGACCTTGAATTATAGTTACGTTTTTATTTTTATTTTTTCCGTTTGATACATTAAGTGTGAGGTCGTACTAGTAGGCCTCATTGCTTTTCTTACAATGAGGTAAAAATAATCTTGCTCTATTGAGCATTGAAAGAGTCAGACTCAATTTGTAGTGAAGACGGCAAATGCCTATGGTGCTTGACCCTATAGTCTAGGGGACGTGGGTTTGCTTCTACCAACTTGACTGAAAATTATCAAAAAAAAAAAGTCGTTAATATGTTACATTTATATCAATTCAGTTTTGTTATAATTTTATTTTTTAAAAATATTATGAATTTTTTATAATAATTTAATTTTTTATTTTTCCTTTTTACAAAGTCCAGCGAGGGTCGCCAACCAAGCCTTGTTGATCCTGAGGTAGGGTTGGTTACCTTCGCTGGCAATGGGCTAGGGTTGCTACCTAGCAACCCTAGCCTGCGACCGGCGAGGTCTTCATAGGCCTTACAAAATCTGAGTGAAGGCCAAGACCTTTGCCTGATCTGGGTGAGGGTCTTCACTCGGCTTAGAGGAAAAAAAAAAGGAAAGAAAAGAAAGAAAAAGAAAAAAAAAGAGAAAAATATAAAAAAATTATAAAACAATTCAGAAAAGTTGTTTAAGAAATAAATTTCAACGTCAATGCTAGCTGTATTACGTAAGATGGCCGGGATCCACATTAGTAATTTCTAGTAGAAATTGGTCGAAAGAACTAAATTAATAAATCGTCAAAATTTAGGATTAAATTTGTCAAATTAATCATGACGAAATTGGTATAAGTGAGGTAGGTTCAAGAGTTGGTAATTTCCGCATGACTTTGATATTGGGTAGGTCCATCATTCACGGAACCTATAGTCTCAAATCACATGATGGATGAGTGATGGACCCTATTTGGCACATGTGAGTAACTATTACTTACATGAGTAACCCACCTGGCAATTTAGAGCTCTTTGGGTCGACGAAACTCGACCCTATCCGATCGAGCTCTCAAGAACCACCATCAATGGTTTAGATCTCATCGTCATCGTCGATCGTGAGAATTTCCCGTGAGTGAGAGAGAGAGAGAGAGAGAGAGGCGCTCGTGGTGGACATAGCAATGTCGGTATCGAGGTGGTACGGTGGCGAGACGGCTGAGAGGCAACGGGGTAGGTCTGCTGAAGCTGGTGGGGAGAGGGAGAAAATTATTCTTATGATCATTGATTGAATGAGAATCGTCATAGATATTGTATAACATGGCATCTTCTTTTACTGGGATCACTCTACTTATTGCATGATCCATATGCTTGAAGAATCTACTATTATTGGATTGCAAAAGGAGAAGTATCTCGCAAGCAAGCTATGCGATGGGAACTCTTGTGAACCTAAATAAAGAAGTCACTCGAAAGGGAGTTCGATCCACGCATCCCCATAATGAATTCTCTTCAAATGTTCACTTTTCTTGGATCAACCACAACTAAGAATAGTATATACATCTATTTAGCACCACAAAAGGAAGAAAAAAGAATTGGTAGATATATCGAAAGGCGTGATGACGTATAAGATATTTTAGAGATACTGTTTTAAATTTAGTGAATAAAATCTGTTAAAATATCCCATATATCTACATGCTCATGTAGTTTTTATAGTATGTGGTGTCCTCCCACATGATAGCTCAAATTTTTGAATTGAAATTTCTAATATGGTAAGAGAGTCAGGTTCAATACAAATTTATTTTGCATGTGCTTGCCTTTGCTGATCAAATTCCACGTGCTGTTGCTTAATACCATATTAGAGGTGGGGTTTATGTGCTCTTTATATGCATGTAATCTCCTTTAAAGTCCTTAAATATGTCACAAAAATATAATTGAGTCCTAAAAATTACAAAAAATACAACCAAGTTCTAAAATTTGATAAATTTGTTTAATTTGAGTCGTTTTGTTAACTTTCCAACTTAGCTAACAGACGATGCTAATGTAACTTTTCTTAATATTTTCTCCCTCATATGTGGCGATGACATAGACAAAACGACATGGTTCAAATCCAATTTTTTTACACAAATTTTATTTAAATTAAATAAAAAAATTAAACCAAAAAATAAAATGAAAAAAAAGCAATTTTTTTTTTTTAAAAAAAAAAAAGTTGCAAAGTAGGCTGTAGGGCTACAAAGCTCTCATCGTCATCGCCCCACCACTGCCGAGAAGGGCTGGCAATGGTGGAGGAGTGGTTGGTAAGGGCCTCACCTAATTTTGGTTGAAAGTCGCCACTAGCGGGGGAGGCAACCCTCGGCCAGAAGTAGGCAAGGGTTGACGACCCTCACCTAATTTGGGCATGGGCCACAACCCTTGCCTGTCGTTGGCGAGGGTCATTAGGCCTTGGCTTAGGCTTGGCGACTCCCGTTGACCATTCCCCACCATCGTTAACCCTTCCCGGTGATAATGGCGTGGCGGCGGCAAGTAGGGATGATCAGTTCCAAAGTGGGTGATTCTCTCCCTAAAATTGATATTTGCCTGCTAAGGACTGGTTCTACAAAATGGGAATCGAGAACCGCCTGTTGGTTCATGGACCCACTTGAGAATTGGACCACTATTCTGCTCCGATTCATGGATGGATTCATGGAACTTATCTAGTTTGGTAGACCTCATTTATGTTGCATAATTTAAAGTTCGAAGTCCGCATTATGCAAGACCCAGCAGAAGGTAATATACACTCTGTATAAACCATAAATGCTAACGTAAAAATTTGGGAAATGAAACAGAAGGTAATAATTACAATACACACAATATAAAGACTAAACAGAAGACCGTGTACTCATCGTTTGTTGGATGATTGCACTCCATTTAAAAGGCTAAACATCAGCATTAAGCATCATAACATGACTAATATATAAAGTTGGAAATCTGCCCGCAAAACCAAACAGAAGGCTCCTGAGCCTTCGGATATATGAAGACAAATCAACTTAAACAAACATAACTAAGCTGAAAGAAACATAATTGAGCTCACTTCAAGTGCATTCATAGTCTACATTACATATCACACGTGAAAATGAGTTTGCCGCAAGTTCCCGAGAGCAAGCAAGCGAAGACCGCTCCAAGACTCCTCAAACTTTTGAATCTAGAACCAAGTCTACACAGAAAAGACCGCTCCAAGCCATCTCCAACTTAAACCTTCAGCATTTATCCATATAAGAAAAGACCACCCCGAGACTCCAAGTTTTGACCCCCTGAAAACAAAAGAACAATAAGTATAGTCACTTAACATTAGCTTAAATAAAATTAGTAGAAATTGAACTCAAACAATTAATGAAAAATCTCACCACATATATTCCTTCCACTTCAACTTGTATAGTTTATGCATGGTTAATCTCCGCATTAACATGATCCATATTTAACAAAAAAAAATATATTTCATAAACAATTCACTAATTAGAAATAGGAAAGAAGGATATTTCCATGACTTGCCCAACTCAAACTTTTCTACATTCTCAATGCACAGTTCAACATTATTCGGACTCTGCAAATAAATGACTTCATGAACCCAAGAGGCCTCTGAGCACCATGTGCTCTAATGCATACAAACACGTAAATGAAACTCCTGAATCTGCTGCTTAATATACTCAAACTTTCAGAAAATTCATGGACACACACCCACTAAGCTAGCATCTGTAAAACCCAATTCATCAGAAAATCCGAGTGTCTCAGCACCATGGGCTATAATTGGAAATAAAACAAGAAGAATCAAACCAACCACACAACATACACAGCAAAGAAATTAGGAAAGGCAGAATCGTATTTCTTGAACACCCAATTCATAAAAGATGGAGTCTTTTGTGTTCCTTTGATTCAGAGTTAAAAGCGAACCAATGCTCGATGGAACAGACGACTTTAAGAGGACTTACAGTTGCAACTGCCAGATCAAGCTACAAGAGTGAGAGAGGGAGCGACGAGGGTAGACTGCGGAAGCCACCGAGTGACGAAAGCAAGAGCGAGAGTGAAGGGCGAGGTCGCATGAGATGAGGCGCGAGAGAGATGGTAGGAAACTAGGAAAGACAGTAGAAAATTAGGGTTGACAATTTGATTTCAAAAAATTATATATATATATATATATATATATATATATATATACACACATATTGGTCCGGTCTGGACAGGCGGTCTGGGAACCATCTAGAATCAATCGGTTCGGTTTAGTTTCGAGCGGTCCGGGCAGTTCCCACTTCTTTTGCACAACCATAATGATAAGGGCAACTCTCCCGTTTTTGTTTCTTTTAAATTTAGCTCATTTTTTATTTAATTTAAATAATTTTTTTCTTAAAAAAAATCAAATATGAACCATAAAGGCTTCATTTTGACTTTCTGTTTTACGCTTTAGTCATGTAGGAGAGAAAAATATTAAAAAAATCACGTCGACTTTTTTCACTAGGTTGGATGGAGTTAATGGAATGACTCGATTGAATTAATTTGACATGTTTTAGAACTTGGTTACATTTCTTGTAAGTTATAGAGCACAATTACACTATAATGACAAGTTTTATGACTTCCATTGCACATATTTAAACTTTTGTTTTTAGTACATCAAAGATTATTGCCAACTAGAGAAGGATTTATGAATCACTTAGCAACTTCATCTAAGATCTCTAGGTGGATTATTCTCTAGCATTTAATATAATAATCACCATGAGTACCTAATCGGACCCAAACAAGTCTTTAAAAGGTTTAAGGGAGAAGAAAGAGGCTAGAGATCCGCCCTAGTGGGAGATCTTGCAATGTCACCTCCCGTGTTCCTACTTGCTCGGGAAGAAATATAAGTGGTAGGAATTGGAGAGCCTGTTGGTAGTGAAAGTAGACACAACCACGTTAGTACTTTAGTGTTGTCTACCACTAGTAGGAGAGTATAGTAGCTCTTCGCATATGGTGTAAGAAAGGGTGGGCAGTCGATTGAAAGAGTTGAGCGAATCTTAGCCTACTTGGTAGTGGTTTTAAAGCCACCCTAGCTCACCCAGGCACGAAGAGCTACTATACTCCCCTATTTGGCGGTAGCCAATATTAAAGTGTTGATGTGGTGTCTACCTTCATCATTGATAAGGCCCCTCAACCCTTACCACTTATCTGTCTTCCCTAGAAGGTTGGAGTACAGGATGTGACTTTGTGCGGTCTCCCATCCTAAAGTGGATCGCCCGCCTGTTTCTTCACCCTTGAGCCTTTTAAGGACCCGCCTAGGTCTAGAGTATTTCAAAGGTTGTCTCCAATCCAAAAACATATAAATAATAAATGACAAAAAAAGAAGAAGAGTATTTCAGGTGGCAATATTTTTATTCGATTTTCACTTCCAGTGCACCTATTCCAGTTTTGAACTTTTGTTTGCAGTACGTCAAAATTTATTACCAACTCGAGAAGGATTTATGAATCATTCGGCGACTTCCTCTAAGATCTCTCAGTGGATTATTCTCTTGCATCTAATATATTAATGACTTCCTCTAAGATCTCTCAGTGGATTATTCTCTTGCATCTAATATATTAATCATCACAAGTACCTAAGAATTGTTGGATCGCCAAAAATAAAAATAAATAAATTGCTAGATTGAAAAAAATAAAAAATAAAAAACCCACGTACCAAGGCAGAAATCACACGCAAAGGCGCGGGTAAATACCTTGCAAACGACGTTTGCGTGGTAACCTTGCGTACAAGAATTAGGGTTCGGATTATCATTTATGGCGCCACCTTGGTGCATGTGAACAGTGTTGTGTCTCCAGCTTTCTAACACATTTTCACTTCACCGGAATTGAAGTAACATCTTTTATATTGCCAAAAAGTTTTCTTCGAGCCGTCAACTTCACCCTAAACTCGTATCTATCCAAGCTGGCAATGTCGATCAAGTCAAATGTGGATGTCCCCAAAACCCTTTATAAATTGAGAGCCTGATTAGCTTCCCATGCATATGATAAGACAGCAAGTCAAGAACACATACCAAGCCTGGTGCCAACGTAGTGTTTTGCTTGGTGGTGTAAGGGAGAAACGAAAGAAAATGAGAGCATCAAGGTGGTGGTTGTTGTTGCTGTTGGCGCACGTTGTGTTGGTGAGCTCGTGTGCCATGCTGCGTGTCGAGGCGGCGGTGGGGATTGGGCAACCGCAGAAGCTGCAGTGGCATTACTACCGGAACTCGTGCCGTGACGCCGAGAGGTACGTGACGAGCCAGGTCAAGTTCTACTGGAACCGGGACAAGAGCCTCGCTCCCAAGCTCATCCGAATGCTCTACGCCGACTGCTTCGTCACGGTACGGATCTGTCTGTTCTTATCCTCTCTTGAACGATCTTTCAGTCTGCATCGCTTCAATATCGAGTTTCCATCGCCTCTCTAAGCACACAATATCCTCTCACCCAATGTTTTAAGCTCTCCTTGTCCAAAAAAAAAAAAAAAATTTGTTTTAAGCTCTCGAAACGGGCTTTCTGACGTACCAATTTTTTGTGTATAAAACAGGGGTGCGATGCGTCAATCCTATTGGACGGGCCATATTCAGAGAAAACAGCACCGCAAAACGCAGGGCTTCTAGGGTTTCCGATGGTGGTGATAGACAAGATCAAGCAAATCCTGGAAGAACGTTGTCCAGGAGTCGTCTCTTGTGCTGACATTCTCAACTTTGCCGCTAGAGATGCTGCTCACTTGGTATGTGCCTGGTTTGCACTTCTCTCTTTTGGCTTGAAAAAGTTGTTTCCGCTTGAGTTTATAGCGTTAAATGTGGAAAATAAGAATTACTGATACAATGATAATGTTGTCATAGGCGGGAGGGCCATCGTACCCCGTTCTGGCGGGGAGGAGGGACGGGATGTCGTCCTCTGCGGCATCGGTGGACCTCCCATTGGGGGCCGCCCGTTGGGGATCGGCGCTTGCTTACTTCGAATCAAGGGGCTTGGATGAGTTGGACCTTACTACTCTGCTTGGTACGATCGAACCTCATATGAAAAGTATTTATTTGACCTGGACCTCATTAAATTACCTTAGATCTTAAGCAATCCGGGCAACTTGTTTAGTCTAGTGCGGTTGCGAGGAAAAGCGAAAATCATGATGTTCTTTTTCGATTTTAAGTTTTCAAAATCGTTGTCTAATTGTCATGATACGAAGAACCAATTCCTAACTTGCCAAAACAATTTAAATTGCCAGGGGGGCATTCAATGGGCAAGACCAACTGCAGCTTCATCGCGGACCGGCTATACAATTTCAACAAAACTGGCAAGCCAGACCCAAGCATGGACTCATCCTTCCTGGCCCAGATGAGGGAGCAATGCCCACCGAACTCAAAGAATCAAGTGTACCTTGACCCTGACTCAGGCTCCAGCTACAGCTTCAGCAAGTCCTTCTACTCCAGGGTCCTGAACCACCGGGCCGTCCTCGGCATCGACCAGCAGATCGCCGCCAATAACGACAGCTCCCAGATCGCTCAGCAGTACGATGGCAGTTTCGAGGACTTCCGGAAGATGTTCGCCCTGTCAATGAGCCGGATGGGGAACATCAAGGTCTTGACGGGGAATCAGGGGGAGATTCGCAAGAATTGCCGAGTCGTGAACAGGAAGTAATCCCGACATAGATCGTATGCTCATGCAATCGTTAAGTAAATGGAAGCATAATTTGTTCTAGGACAAAAGTAAAAGTTCTCAAATGGATTTTCTTGCATTTGAAGGCGTGTTAAATGCTAAAAACCAAAGTAACTTTGGGTGTAAGTGGTGTTTGGTAAAAAATAATTTGCAAAGGGCTTTGGCTGCAATTTTTCTATTTTTTATTTAAAATATTAAACCTTTCACTGCCGATGAGGGCCGCTTGGGGTCATGCAACCTCAGGAGATCCATGCCAAGGTCGTGTGACCTTAGGTGTTCCTCACCAGGGTCGTGCAACCCTCGGCAACGAGGCTTGAGGTCATGCAACCTTGGCAGCCCTTGCTTGTAGTCGTTGACAAGCCTAGGTGCCGTCGCCAATGTCACGCTTGACTGATGCCGATGAGCGGCCACAATCCCTGAAAATAGTGAGGGTAAGATGGGAATTTGAGAAAGCTGGTAAGGGCAAGGTGGGAAGAAAAGTGTCTAGAAATAGCATGTTGCCCAAGGCTAGTCCCTACTTGTCTTGGGCTTTTAGCTTTCTCAAGCATTTGGCCGAAAGCCACTTCAAAAGACTTATCAAACACCTCAGTGTTCTTAAAGTGCTTTGAAGGTCGAAAGCCCATTAGAAAAGTTGAACCTAATGCATGATATTTTGGTTGGTATTAATCAAATAAAAACATGACGTGAAGAATATAGAAAATGCTCTTATTATTATAAATAGTAGCCTCGTTGTTTCGCCTTATGAACAATCACAGAGCCATATATTTCAATTTGGGAAATGAAACAATTTCATGAAGAGCTTTGCAGACGATTCATGTTTTTGCACACTTCATCTGGAGTCGTCATGGGCATCAACCTGTCCATCTTACATGGCATGTTTGGCGCTTATGTGAATATTTTTTTAAAACTTTTTTAAATTTTTATTCTTTGTTTATTTTCTTCATTTTGGCCCTCGCCCAAGCAATCGGCTGATCTGGGTGAGGGTCGCCTCAACCAGTCGGCAGGCTTCAATGGCCCTAGGCGAGGCCGTCATGGTTTCCCTAGCTGCGGGCGAGGCAACCCTCCTCCAGGATCTGGTGAGGGCCCTCGTGCCTTGACTAGCGGGGCCGCAAAGACCCTGGGCAAGCTACAGCCAGCGAGTCCGCAAAGGCCCTAGGCAAGGTTCATTGCAACAAGGAGTTGCGAGGGTAGCGGTTGAGCAAGGAGTAGAGCTCTCGCCCGCCAAAATGAAGAAAAAAAAAAGAAAGAATAAAATAAAATAAAATAAAATAAAAAATTTATTTTTAAAAAAATGGTAAAAAGCGTCGCTGTTAGTTAGGCTTTTTTTTTTCCCCGTTTGGGTACTTAACGTATGAGATCGTATTAGTAGTCATCGTTACTTTTCTTATAATGAGGTAAAATGACTCTTACTCTATTGAACATTGAAAAGTTCAAATATAGTTTTGCAGTGAAAAAATGGCAGAAGGCCTCGTGGTGCTCGACCCTTATTATAGTCTTTAGGGGATGGGGGTTTGCTTCTATAAATGACTTGATATTAGGTAGGTCCATCATTTATGGGACCTATAGGCTCACAGTCACATGCACTATTAATTGACATTAGGTACGTCCATCATTCATGGAACCTATATACTTCTTATATTGCCAAAATGTATTCTTCGAGACGTCAAATTCACCGAGGCTGGCCATGTCGGTCAAGTGAAACGTGGATGTTGCCAAAACCCTATATAAATAGAGAGAGCCTGATTAGCTTTCCATGCATAATAATTGGATGGCAAGTCAAGAACACGTACCAAGTCTGGTGCCAACGAAGTGGTTTTGCTTCGTGGTGTAAGGGAAAAACGAAAGAAATTGAGAGCGTCGAGGTGGTGGTTGTTGTTGTTGCTGGCCACGCTTGCGTTGGTGAGCTCGTGTGCCGTGCGGCGTGTCGAGGCGGCAGTGGGGATCGAGACGCCACAGAAGCTGCAGTGGCATTACTACCGGAACTCATGCTGCGACGCCGAGAGGTACGTTAGGACCCAGGTCGAGTTCTACTGGAAGCTGGACAGGAGCCTCGCGCCCAAGCTCATCCGAATGCTCTATGCCGACTACTTCATCACGGTACATTTCTGTCCATTCTTATCCTCTCTCGAGCGATCTATCAGTCTGCATCACTTCAATATCAAGTTTCCATCGCCCTTCTAAGCACGTGATATCCGTTCACCTAATGGTTTAACCTCTTGAACCGGGCTTTCTTACATAACACTCTTGTGTGCATATATATAAAACAAAGCCTTGGACTCAGATGTGTTTGGTTATGTATACAAAACAGGGGTGCGATGCGTAGATTCTATCGGACGGGCCATATTCAGAGAAAACAGCACCGCAAAATGCAGAGCTTCTACGGTTTCCTATGGCGGTGATGGACAAGATCAAGCAAGTCCTGGAACAACATTGTCCAGGAGTCGTCTCTTGTGCTGACATACTCAACTTTGACGCTAGAGATGCTGCTCACTTGGTATGTACCTGGTTTGCAGTTCTCTCTTTTGGCTTGAAAAGACGTTTTCGCTGCACTGGTCATTGACATGCTGTTAGCTTGAGCTTGTAGCGTTAGATGTGGAAAATTAGCATTGCAGATGTGATAATAATGTTGAAATAGGCAGGAGGGCTATCGTACCCCGTTCTAGCAGGGACGAGGGACGGGATGTCGTCCTACGCGGCATCGGCGGACCTCCCGTTGGGGGTCACCCCTTGGGGATTGGCGCTCGCTTACTTCGAATCAAGAGGCTTGGACTCGGTACGATCGAACCTCAGTATTTATTTGACTTGTGACCTCATTAAATTACCTTAGATCTCAAGAAATCCTTTTCGATTTTAAAATTTCGAAATCTCCGTCTAATTGTCAGGACACATAGAATTTTATCGGATATAGGATAGTCGAGAATATAATCCGAACCGATCCTCCCAATGATTACTTCCAAGTGCACGAAACGACATGTTTATATACTATATCAAATATCAAAATCAGAACCAATTCCTAACTTGCCAAAACAATGTAAATTTTGCCAGGAGGGCATTCAATGGGCAAGACCAACTGCAGCTTCATCGCGGACCGGCTGTACAATTTCAACAAAACTGGCAAGCCAGACCCAAGCATGGACTCATCCTTCTTGGCCCTGATGAGGGAGCAATGCCCACCGAACTCTAAGAATCAAGTGTACCTTGACCCTGATTCAGGCTCCAGCTACAGCTTCAGCAAGTCATTCTACTCCAGGGTCCTGAACCACCAGGCCGTCCTCGGCGTCGACCAGCAGATCGCCGCCAACAACAACGGCTCCCAAATCGCTGAGGGGGACAATGCCAGTTTTGAGGACTTCCGGAAGATGTTCACCCTATCGATGAGCCGGATGGGGAACATCAAGGTCTTGACGGGGAAGCAGGGGGAGATTCGCAAGAATTGCCAAGTCGTGAACGGGAAGTAATCCCAACCAAGATCGAATGCTCTTGCAATCGTTATTAATGAAATGAAAAGAGGAGATGAAGAATATTGAAGTGCTCTTATTATTATTGTTAGTAGGCCCACTGTTTTGCCTTATGAACGATCAAAGAAGCCATATATATCAATTTGGCAAATGAAACAATTTTGTGAAGGGCTTTGCATACAATCATGCATTGGTATCAATCCATCCAATCAATTTAGGCCTGAAATCACTAATCTGGACACTGACTGTCGTATGTGATATGATCATCGCTGATGTGAATGATTTAAATAAATTTATTTTTTTCCTTCATTTTGGCCAGCAAGGGTCGCGACCCTTGCCTAGGTAATGGGGCGATCTGGGTGAGGGCTGTCTTGACTAGTTGGCGGGGCTGTGATGGCCCTAGGCGAGGCCATCGTGGTCCCCTTGGCTATGGGCAGGATAATAAAATGTCAATAAAATTTAATGCGGGCAATATTAAACTGAACGTTGGATCATATTAAAATATTATAACATGGGAAAGTTGAACTCTTTTCCATGCGTCTGGCTTATGTTGTTGAGGAAGCATGTACTCGACATTAACAATTCACTAGATTGCCAATTAATGGGCATTATAAATTATCAAGTTTAGGGATCAGATAACTAGCAAAACAAACCTCATACTTGATTCGAACTGGAAAGTACTAGAAAAGTTTTAAACTTATTGCATTGGTACAAATTCAGTTCATACAGGCAATTTAGTCCAAAAATCATTGATATGGATACTGACTGTCTTATGTGGCGTGGTTGATATAGGACGGCTGCCACTAATGTGAATAATTTTTAAAATTTTAAATCCTATTTTCTATTTATTACTAATTTTTAAAAAATTTTCTTTGTTTTTTTACTTTCTCTTTCCTTTGGCCCGTGGCCGGTACTCAGCCATGGCCAATGATCGGCTACAAGCTAGGCCTAGCGAGGGCCTCGCGACTTAAGCAAGGGCCACCCTTGCCTAGGCCATGAGGGCGATCCTCACCAAGGCCACGATGGTCGCAATGCCCTCACCAGCCTTGGCCTATGGCCGATCGTTGGCCATGACCAAGTACCGGCCACAGGCCAAAGGAAAGAGATGGAAAAAAAAAAGAATGTTTTAAAAAAATTAATAAGATATATGAAAAAAATTTAAACGTTGTTTATGTCAGCATCGGCCGTCCTTGGCCATGCCACGTAGGATGAACGACTTTATGAGTTAAATGGGTTGACTCAACTAATAACCTTTATAAGTTAAACGGGTTGCAAATGAATTTAAAGACAAATTCGTTTACAACCCATATATCATTAGATTTACATATAACCCAAACTCATTAACAAACCATTTATTAAAACTTAATTAACTCGTGTATGACCCATCTCATTGAATATGAGTGCAAAATGGGTGGAAAATCCATTTTGACACCTCTAGTGAGAAAGGTTAAATTGGTGAATGTTTGCAGGGAAAGAAAGAAAGTAAAATAAAGGAGAAGGATTGAGTGGATTTTTTTTTCCACAAACGACGGATTCACAAATTTAAGAGAAGTGTGAGAAATGGAGGGAGGTAAAATCACAATCTTGTTAGGAAAAGAAAGAAAGTAGGTAAAGGAGGAGGATTCAAGGGATTATTTTCCACAAATGACCGATTCACAAATTTAAGGAATGTGCGAGTAAGCTGAGGAGATTGAAGTATAAATTTACACTGTACGGTGCAAAGGACAGAGACCCTAATTAGCTTAAATAGAGAGCCTGATTAGCTTCCCGTGCATTGCGGTGTCGTGTGGTCAGCACAGGATAAAGACGAAAGATGAGAGCATCAATGTGGTGGCAGCTGTTGCTATCCATGCTCGCCTTGGTGAGCTCATGCGCGGCACGGCACATCCAGGCAGAGGCGACGATCGAGCTGCCGCCGCCACTGCAGTGGCAGTTCTACCAGAACTCGTGCCCCAATGCCGAGAAGTATGTGAGGGACCAGGTCGAGTTCTACTGGAAGCAGGACAGGACCCTCGCTCCCAAGCTCATCCGAATTCTCTACTCCGACTGCTTCGTCAAGGTCCGTACTGTCTGTTTCTTTTCCCCCGCTCTCGAACGATCTTGAAGTTTGCATTGCTTCGGGCAGAAGAACAGCCCAAGTGCCATAACTTGGCACCGGAGGACACTTAAGTGCCATAACTTCGGAATGGTACACTTAAGTGCCAATTTCGGAGTAAAGTGGAACACTTAAGTGTCATTACCAGCCCAAAATCCGACCAAATGAGTGACATGGCAATTTTTCCGAGTTGGACACAAAAAACGACGCCGTTTTGCATGCCGACGTGGCGAAAAATGCAAAAACGACGTCGTTTTGTGTCGATGTGTAAATAATTAATATAAAAATTAATTAAATTAAATTAAAACTTAATTTTATTTAAAATATTCTAAAAAATTCAAAATTTAAAATTTAAAAAACTTAAAATTTTAAAAACTCAAAATTAAAAAAACTTAAAATTAAAAAACTTAAAATTTAAAAAACTTAAAATTTAAAAAACTTAAAATTTAAAAATCTTAAAATTTTAAAAACTTAAAATTAAAAAACTTAAAATTTAAAAAAACTTAAAATTAAAAAACTTAAAATTAAAAAACTTAAAATTAAAAAAACTTAAAATTTAAAAAAACTTAAAATTAAAAAACTTAAAATTTAAATAACTTAAAATTAAAATAACTTAAAATTAAAATAACTTAAAATTAAAATAACTTAAAATTTAAAAAATTTAAAAACTTAAAATTTAAAAAACTTAAAATTAAAATAACTTAAAATTTAAAAAACTTAATTTAAAAAAATTTAAAAATTTAAAAAATTAAAATTTAAAAAACTTAATTTAAAAAAAAACTTAAAATTTAAAAAAATTATTTTTTTTTAAAAAAAGGGGGGGGCCGAAGGGGGCAGCTGAGGTGGCAATTTTAATTTTTTTTTAATTTTAAGGTTTTTAAATTTTAAGTTTTTTAATTTTTAAGTTTTTTAATTTTAAGTTTTTTTTAATTTTAAGTTTTTTTAATTTTAAGTTTTTTAATTTTAAGTTTTTTAAATTTTGAGTTTTTTAAATTTTAAGTTTTTTAAATTTTAATTTTTGAATTTTTTAGAATATTTTAAATAAAATTAAGTTTTAATTTAATTTAATTAATTTTTATATTAATTATTTACACATCGACACAAAACGACGTCGTTTTTGCATTTTCTCGCCACGTCAGCATGCAAAACGGCGTCATTTTGTGTCCAACTCGCCGGAAAATTGCCACGACTGGATTTTGGCCGGAGTGGCACTTAAGTGTTCCACTTTACTCCGAAATTGGCACTTAAGTGTACCATTCCCAAGTTATGGCACTTAAGTGTCCTCCGGTGTCAAATTATGGCACTCCAGGTGTCCCAAACTCCATTGCTTCGATATCGAGTTTCCATTGCCTTTCTAAGCACGTGATATCCTTTCACCTAACGTTTAAACCTCTCGAACCGGGCTTTCTTATGTACCACGCTTTTGTGTATGAAACAGGGGTGCGATGCGTCTGTTCTATTGGACGGGCCAGATTCGGAGAAAACAGCACAACAAAATGCAGCGTTTCTAGGGTTTACGTTGGAGGTGATTGACAAGATCAAGGAAGTCCTGGAACAGCATTGTCCCGGGGTCGTCTCTTGCGCTGACATTATCAACCTCGCTGCTAGAGATGCTGTTGTCTTGGTATGCAACATGATTCGCAGTTTTTCCTTTTTGAGCTTGAAAAGAGATCGTTTGGTCTGCACTAATGATAATCAATATGCTGTTAGCTTGAGTTTTTGGAGCGTTCGATATGGGAAAAGAAAAAAACAGAATTACTGATCCGATAATGATGTTGTAATAGGCGGGAGGGACGTCGTACCCCGTTCCGACCGGGAGGAGGGACGGGAATTCGTCCACTGCGAAGTCGGTGGACCTCCCGTTGCAGGCCGTCCCGTGGGGATCGGTGGTCCCTTACTTCCAAGAAAAGGGCTTGGATGTGCAAGACCTCACCACTCTACTTGGTACGATCCGAACCTCCCATGAAAACTGCTTATTTGACTCCGTTACATTACCTTGAGATCGTAGCGAATCCAGGCAAATCGTTCAGTTCAGTGAATCATGACGTCCCTTTTCGCTTTCGAGTTTTCTAAATCGCTGCCTAGGTGTCATGATACAAAGAATTCTTCTGACAATGATCTCCTCTAAGTGCACAAAATGGCATTGCTCACGTATTATGTTAATCTCTCAATCATAACCAATTCCTCCTAACTTTGCCAAAACAATTTAAATTTTGACAGGGGGGCATTCACTGGGCAAGACCGGTTGCCAGTTCATCGCGGACAGGCTGTACAATTTCAACAAGACCGGCAAGCCAGACCCAAGCGTGGACCCATCCTTTTTGTCCCAATTGAGGGAGCAATGCCCACCAAACTCAACGAACCAAGTGTACCTTAACCCTGACTCAGGCTCGAGCTACAACTTGGGCAAGACCTTCTACTCCAGGGTCCTGAACCACCGGGCCGTCCTAGGCATCGACCAGCAGATTGCCGCCAACAACGACAGTTACCAGATCGCTCAGAGGTACGATGCCAGTTTCGAGGACTTCAAGAAGATGTTTGGCCGGTCAATGACCCGGCTGGGGTTCGTCAAGCTCCTTCCGAGGGATCAGGGGGAGGTTCGCAAGAATTGCCGAGTCGTGAATGAGAAATAAATCCCAACCAAGATCGAATGATCTCACAATTGTTAAGTCGATGAGGACATCTTGGGGTCCTAAATAATGAAAAGAAAGTGAGGCACGAAGAATAATGAAAGTGGTCTTATTATTGTTGTTAGTAGCCTAGTTGTTTCACCTTATGAACAATTAAGAAGCCACATAATATCAATCAATTCAGCAAATGAAACAATTTTGTGAAGAGCTTTGCTTACAATTCATCATGCCATCGGGCCAGCTCGAGTAATGAAACATTGTTTAATGACTGGCGACGTAAATTTAATCATCTGTACACACATTCCAGGACAAGTAAAGCCTACTTTCTCACTGGCGCAATTGAACCAAAAATGCTTCTGGCAAGCCATTACAATGAATGGCCAAAGGTTTAGCCACAAAGAAAACTTGAATGGCCAAAGATTTTTACTTACTACCATTGTGACATCCCCCTTCTCTCCTTGTTCTTTTTTGTCTTCTTCATCTCTCTCTCCTCCTTCTCCTTTTTCCCCACGTTCCATCCATTCCCCTTTCCCTTTCTTTTTCTCTCTCTCTCTTTCTTTTCTCCCCTTCTTCCCCTCACGTCACCTCTCCCCCACCCCTACCCTTTTCACTTGCTACCACTCTGACATCCCCCTTCTCTCCTTTTTCTTTTTTGTCTTCTTCTTTCCCTTTTCACTTGCTACCATTGTGACATCCCCCTTCTCTCCTTTTCTTTTTTGTCTTCTTCTTCTCTCTCTCCTCCTTCTCCTTTTTCCCCACGTTCCATCCATCCCCCCTTCCCCTTTCTTTTTCTCTCTTTCTTTTCTCCCATCTTTTCTTTTGTCCTTTCTTTCTCTCTCCCTCTCTCTCTCTCTTTCTTTCTCTCTCCCTCTCTTCTCCCCCCCCACCCTCTCTCGGCCGAACCCCCTCCTCCTCCTCCTCCTCCTCTTCTTTCTTCTTCTTCTTCTTCTTCTTGGCTGCTGCTTCACCCACCACCAGCACCACCGCTGCCCACGCCCAACTCACCACCACTCAACGCCGCCGCTCGCCACCGTAAGTCGCCGCCGCCATCCCCAAGCCACCGTCACTGCCTCTTGCCACCGCTCGCTTGACCGTCCGGGCCGTTGTTGCTTCGAACCGCCACCACCACCATCCGAACCGAGCCATCCCCCCCTTTGACCGTGAGCTTCGAGAGTTGCCGCCGCCGCTGCCGTCAAGCCTCCGTTTGAGCCACGAGCATCGCGTTCTCGACGCTGTAGCGCCACCGTTGCTACGGGCTCACCATTGCTGGAAATTGGTGAGTTAACCTCCTAATTGTAAATTAAGGTGTTAATTGCGTTTTGGGGTGGTTAGTTTAATATTAACGGCGATTAGTTTAAGTAATTACAATTAGATTAATTAATCGTGGTTAGATTAATTAATAACCACGATTAATTAATCGAGTTTACTTTATTTAATTGTTATTTATTTAATTAATCATAATTTATTTATTTTAATTGTCATTTATTTAATTAATCATAATTATTTTAATTAACATCCATTAATTTTAAATTAATTATAGTTAGGTTAATTAATCGAGTTTTGTTTAATTAATCATAATTACCCTAATTAATCACGATTAGCTTTAATTGGGATTAATATAATTAATGATGGATTAGCTATTAAGTAGAATTTTATGCTCGTTTTACTGGATGGATTTACACTTAATTTTGATTGTTTGAGCATGTAATGACATGATGTTTGATTGCCCATATAATGTATTTTAAATGCAACTTTTCAAAGATGATTTATTGGTAAGAAAATAGCAAACTTTGAGGTGTCGTGTTTGGACGCCGTATTTTACGTGATATAAGGGGCAATGATGTTTTAAAATAAAAGTGTGTAAAGTTTGATGGGTTGATTTTAAAAAGATGATCACATGTGATTATTTTACCGGAATTTTAAATGTAAAGATTTTCCGAGATTTTGTTATTTAAACACAAACTCTTTTACATTGGGTTAATTGACGGAAGATAAAAATTGCCTTGAGTGTTGACGTGCTTATGTGGTCATTTAATTGAACTTGTCACCCAACGGGAGTTTGGGGGCGATACCCGATTTTTATCGGATGCCCGGTGAGGGTCCGGATGCCAAGTCGCGGTTATGGTTAGACTGATACATGTCGTCTGGGCGGGGCTCTAGACGATGCCGTGTTCAATGGGGCTAGACGATGCCCGATGATACCGGAAGACAACCAACTCGTGTGTTGGCCGTGAGCCGAGGGGTCGTAATAATCCGAACACGTGTGAATGATAATGATGCATTGCGCTTGATTGTGGGGTAAAACTATTAGGCATGGTATGGGACGTGCCAAAACGGGTTTTACCTTATAATCGGAACCCGTGTGGATGTTTGGTACATGAGAGTTATATGTTTTGATTATTAATTATGCTTATTGTATCGATAGAGATATGTGACGTACTGATATGTAGGGGTGTGCTAAGGTGAGGTAAGGTTGTATGTCGTTACATGATTAGGCTGCCTCCGTACGAATTTGCGTCCTAATTGAGGTTTAGGAAGTTAACTCGCTGAGATTTTATCTCACCCCATTGTTGTTAACCATTTTCAAGGCCGTAACATGGAGATCTATTAAGTGCGGATGTGGTGAGCGCGAGATGTGACACCTTTTGGCTAGCCTTGTCGTTAGTAAAGTTAGAGTTAATCTTGACATTTCTAACCCATTTTTGCTCATAGGTCGTGTAAGAGTTGTGTTTTGTTGTAGGCATGTAAATGTTAAACTCCTTAGGTTAACAAGTGGATAAATAAATGTGCAATTTTTGGAAATCGTTTGTTATGTTTTACTATCCCTGTTTTGTTGAAGACTGGGTGTTTTAAGTTGTTTCTGCATGTGTTTAATCGAAAGATAAAAAGAATGGGTCGGCGACGCGTCGTAGGACGTCGCAATTTATTCGACCGCCAAGGGATGTTCGCGCACTCGGGGTTTGGGGCGTGACAACCATCTTTCCTGTTCAAGACTTGCCAATCTTCGCCCAAACATGCTCCAATTTAAGTTTAAGCAGTATGGTAACCTATTGACTCATGACAAACTTACTCCTACTATGCCACCGATAGGAGTGGTAAACATATTAGGCTGGACAATAAATGTGATAAAAAAAATAGTACGTGGAGAGCATATATGGAGAAACAAAGGCGAAAAATGAAATCGGCACACCAAAATACCTTAGGAACGGATCATATATCATCAAAAACCAGTCACAAAGCGATCGAACTAATCAAAACAAAAATGGAACTAGTTGAATCGGTCAAAGGTCCGGTCCGGTCCGACCTGGTCAACGATCAGAGGATGATGTGGTGCTTACGTTTGGATGATAGCAGAGCAGAGGTGACGTGGCTAATGTCATCAACAGAGCTCCTGTGGTGCGTGCAGGCAGGTGGATGCCACGTGCAGAAGCTTTCGGCGCCGCGTGGAGGAAAGTCCAGTGGATTTTGACAGTGAAACTTCACGAGCTGCCTCAGTGAAGGACGATGAGTTTTGAGTTGGTTTTCGTTTTCCGAAGAGCTCGTCAAAAAGTGTTCAAGTCACGATGGAACAGTGGCGGGTTTCTCGGGTCCGCGACTCGATAATGCGTGGCGGCACGTGTGGCGGTGTTCGGCAAATTTCAATATTTCTCTCATCTGAAGGCGGTAAGTCTAATAGTCGTGACCCTTTTTGGAAATGAGTAGCAGAAAGACGCGACCAGGCTTTAGTCTTAATGGAGAATCGGTAGAGACGCGAGCGGTTTGTGGCAGCCACTGTGAGGCAGATTCGCTGGCCACACCTCAGGTAAAAATGACTAACACCAAGTTAAGGATAATGAAAGAAAAAAAAAAAATTATGTTCATTGACTAATGAATAGTACACATGCCTATTTATAGGCTTTACATAACAATTATCTAAAGTAACAAATCAAGATCAATTAAGGAGAATATACATAATTACATAATAATAATATACATAATCATAGAATATTCTAAATATATCTCCAACAATCATATTAGTAATCTTCATTACTTTTCTTTCAATGAGGTAATTACTCTATTGAACATTGTCCCTTATAGCCCTGGTGGATGTGGGTTTGCTTCCAGTAATGACTTGATATTGGGTAGATCCATCATTCAGGGAACCCATAGGCTCACAATCACATGCACTATTAATTGACTCTGATGGATGAGGTATGGACCCCCTTATCTAGCACATCTGAGAAGTCCACATCTGGCTGCTTAGAGCTCTTTGGGTAGACAAAACTCAACCCTGTTCAATCAAGCTCCCAGGCACCACCGTCAATGGTGTAGACCTCATCGTCATCGTTGATTGTGAGAATTTCCTGTAAGAGAGAGAGAGAGAGAGAGAGAGAGAGATGTGGTCGTGGTGGACATAGCAATGACGGTATTAAATGAAAGTCTTTATAGATGCCGTAGCCACGGCATTTTCTTTTACCGAGATCACTCTAGTCATTGATCCTCGTATCCCCATAATAAACCTTCCCCAAATGTTCTCTTTCCTTGAAAGTCACTATTTTTATAATGATTTTTTACTGTTATCAATTTGTAATCATTTTTGCCCGCCATTAATATATAACGGCTTTATAAGATTTGATTTATTTATTTTTCATAAACTCTCCATTATTTCATAACAGCTTTATAATGATATTTTTTTTAATAATTATCAATTGTTTTATAACTGTTCTTAATGGCTCTTTTCATTTGAATATAAAATTAAATTTCAAACCACAATTCTTTAAAATATACTAAATTAGAAAAGAGAATTTTCCTTACATTCTAAAATATTTTCTCTTCTTTCTTTGCAAGATTTATTGTGGAGTGATTGGTTCCTAATTAGTTTAATTCCATCCAAGAATGGGGAACCAGACCACGACCGATTTCCAATTTCTGGAACTAGAAACTAGACCACTAGTCCTGGGTTCGGGCCGAATTGACTAGTCAAGTTCGGTTCTCAAGCGATACAATGGAACTGGTGGATTCACAAATCTGGCTAAAAGCTTTGGATTAATTGAATTGCCAATCCATGTCGCTATTCGCTATGATTTCATCCAAATTTGCTAAGAGATGATGGGGCTGTGATTATAGGAACATGTTGGAAAAAAGGGGGAGGATTCATTGGATTCCTTTCCATAAACGACGGACTCACAAATTTAAGGTGTGAGTAAACAAAGAAAGTAAAATCGGTAAATCTTTGTAGGAAAAGAGAAAGCAAAATGAAGATGAGGATTTGGTGGATTCTTTTTCATAAATGATGGATTCACAAATTTAAGAAAGGTGTGAGAAATTCGGTGAATCTTAAGGAAGTAAATAAAAGAGGAGGATTCGGTAGATTCTTTTTCATAATATAGGGAGCCTGATTAGCTTCCCGTGCAGTGTGGTGTCGTGTGGTCAGTACAGGATAAAGACGAAAGATGAGAGCATCAATGTGGCGGCAGCTGTTGCTATCGGCGCTCGCGTTGGTGAGCTCGTGCGCGGCGTGGCGCGTTGAGGCCGAGGCGACGATTGAGCTGCCGCCGCCGCTGCAGTGGCATTTCTACCAGAACTCGTGCCCCGACGTCGAGAGGTATGTGAGGGACCAGGTCGAGTTCTACTGGAAGCAGGACAGCACCCTCGCTGTCAAGCTCATCCAACTTCTCTACACTGACTGCTTCATCAAGGTACGTACCGTCTGCTCATTTCCCTCTCTCTCTCTCTCTCTCTCTCTCTCTCTCTCTCTCTCTCTCTCTCTCTCAAACGATCTCAAAGTCAGCATCGCTTCGATCATCGAGTTTCTGTCGCCCCTTCTGAGCATGCCATATACTTTCACCCAATGGTTTAACCTCTCGGACTCGTCTTTCTAGCATACCAATCTTTTCTGAACATATGTATGGTTTATGTGGATAAAAAAGGGATGCGATGCGTCGATTCTCTTGGACGGGCCAGACACAGAGAAAACAGCACCACAAAATGCACCGATCCTAGGTTTTCCTCTGGAGGTGATTGACAAGGTCAAGGAAGTTCTGGAACAGCATTGTCCCGGGGTCGTCTCTTGCGCCGACATTATCAACCTTGCCGCTAGAGATGCTGTCGTCTTGGTATGCAACATGGTTCTCAGTTTTTCCTTTTTGAGCTGGAAAAGAGATATGCTGTTAGCTTGAGTTTTGCAGCGTTCGATATGGACAGAAAAAAAAAAAAAAATCAGAATTACTGATGTGATAATGATGTTGTAATAGGCGGGAGGGGTGTCGTACCCCGTTCCGACGGGGAGGAGGGACGGAAATTCGTCCAGTGCGAAGTTGGTGGACATCGCAGTGCACGCCACGCCGTGGGAAAAGGTGATCCATTACTTCAAAGTAAGGGGCATGAATGTGTTCGACGTCACTACTCTACTTGGTACGATCTAACCCTCGAATGAAAAGTGTTTATTTGACTCCGACCTCATTACATTACCTTAAGATCTTAACCAATTCAGGCAACTCATTTAATTCAGTGAATCAAGCTGTCCCTTTAGCTTTCTCTAAGTCGCTGCCTAATTGTCACGATACGAAGAATTTCATCAGATATAGAATCGTCGAGGATGTAATCCGAACCAATCCTCATAATGATCTCCTCCAAGTGCACAAAAATGGCATGCTCACGTAATATATCAATCTCTCAATCATAACTAATTCCTCCTAACTTTGCCAAAAACAACTTAAATTTTGCCAGGGGGGCATACAATGGGCAGGACCAGATGCAAGTTCATCGCAGAAAGACTGTACGATTTCAACAACACTGGCAAGCCAGACCCAAGCATGGACCCATCATTCTTGGCCGAATTGAGGGTGCAATGCCCGCCCAACTCAACGAATTCAGTGTACCTTAACCCTGACTCAGGCTCGAGTAACAGGTTCGGCAAAACCTTCTACTCCAGGGTCCTGAACCACCGGGCCGTCCTCAGCATCGACCAGCAGATCGCTGCCCATGAGGAGAGCCTCCAGATTGCCCGGCGGTACGATGCCAATTTTGAGGACTTCCTGAAGATGTTCGGCTATGCTATGACCAAGCTGGGGAACACCTGGCTCCTGCCAGGGGATCAGGGTGAGATTCGCAAGAATTGCCGAGTCGTGAACAGGAAATAAATCCCACGGCGTGGTGCCGGCTTGAGCCATGAAACAACGATTTATGACTGGTAACGTAAATTTAATCATTTGTACACACATGCCCAGATCAAGTAAATCTACTTTCCCTTCCGCGCGATGAACAAAAAATGCTTCTGGCAAACCATGATAGGTTTAGCGACAAAGAAAACTTGAATGACCAAAGAATTTCACTTGCTACCATCTTTCCTGTCCAAGACTTGCAAATCTTTGCCCAAAGATGCTCCATTTTGAGTTTAAACAGTATGGTAAACGAGCTATTGACTCTTGACAAGATGGTCGGCAGGATTTTCAGCTCTATGCAAGCGTAGCATGGACTGACTTATTGTTTCGCTAGTTTTGGATCTCGCAACAAAATATCTTTCAAAAAGTGTTACGCATTAGCTTTTATTAGGAGACTTAAGTTCTGTGCTAGTTTTGGAAGAGATGGTCAAATGCGAATAAAGCTATATAACATATAGTTCCGTAGCCTATGAAATCGCTTTATATGATGTCAAAGTCAATGGAAACCAATGTCAAAATCCAATCAACGGTTTAATCCAAACTCACTTTGACATATTAATGAAAGCCCATTAAATCAAAGTGATTTGTACAATGTCGAAGCTGATTCGACAACACTGTATATTCACAAAGGCACCCAAAAAGCACTGCTTTCTAATGAGTTTGAGGACACAATGTCGAAATCCAATCAAGGACGAAATCACACTTAGTAGTTATCGCGACTTAAAATTCCAGGTGCACCACCTAAAACTAGGTTAAGGTTAATGGACTACTAAGTCTTTACGCTTAGCTCGAGCTCTCCCAAGTCCATACTAAATCGCGATTTATGCAAAGAATTATTATCTAAGAGTCGCCACTAATCGGTTTAGGGTAGGTTGATTAGATACCTAAGTAAAATAATTGGAGAATTATTTTACTCCTACGAACCAGAGACTAAGGGTACGGGGACTTTGTTACACTAGACTATCCTAGTGCCCTTTCAGTATCATTTCTTTATTTAATTTTCAAAAAATTTGTTTTTGCAGACAGCATGGATTTATTTTAATTCACTTCCCCAACGTGTGAGGTGATCATGCAAATGCACAAACCATCAATTTAACACCCAAGAAAGTGAATAAAATAATACAGGACTTACCTTAAAGCAACGAAAGCATACACAATGTTAAATTAAAATCTACATCAACAACCCTAAATATGATTTCTAATTAACACGCAATCACTTCAATTTTTGCTTTCACTTTATTTAATGAGAATTTAATCTATATGCAATGCTTCTAATCTAATATGAAATAATATGGCAGGGCAAAATGTGATTTCTTAATGAACATGCAATAATTAAATATGCAACCTAAATTAACAAAAAATGACCTAATTCTAATGACGGGCAATTTCTAATTCAATGAACCTAATAACAACTAAATGATGTGCATTTGATATCTCTATTCTTAAAAAATCCAATCTATTCTAAAAATTGAGTCCAGAGACGAATTTTATTTTTCATTTTTTCATGAAATTCGAAATTTAAGAAAAAAATTGCAAAAATGATCTAGCTAGATTAAGATTCTATCTAATTTAAACTAAGGATTAAGTCATATTAAATCCTAACTTAAAGTAAGACATTATCTTAATCTAAAATGCAATTTATCTAAAAAGATTATCTAAATGAAATATGCAATTCTAACCTAATATGCACAATGATTTTTTTGTGTTTTTCTTTATGAAATTAGAAATTAGAACTAACACATAATTAAACATGCAATTCAAATAAATAAAAACTAACAACCTAAATGAATGCACTTTTTTTGTTTTTACATTTTTTTTTAAATTCGAAATAAAATCTCTATTCTAGATATGCAAGATAACAAGAAATATTCCAAAACAAACTGAATCCTAATTCAAATATTTTTTGGATTTTTTAGTGGTTTTCCAAAACAAGCAATTATCAAATAAATATTGTATTCAAACTAATCGAGACAATTCAACAAATAAAGGATTAAAATAACCGAAAAAATAATCTGTGGTCTCACGGATTAAATTAGCGATTATTTTAACCACCTAAAGATCACAACAAATGGTTCAAAATAATTAAAAATCTAATCCGAAATCTTACGGATCAAATTAATAATCATATTGATTCAGCAATTAAAATACTATCAACAAACCCTAATAATTAATATAATTAAAAAAAATGACCCAACATCTTACAAGTCAAATTAATAATTACAATAATTTTAGGGATAACTCCTACGGATAATACCTACAATAAAACGAAAATCAATTCCCAATATTCCAATTGGTATAATAGTAACAAAACTTAAAAATATAAATAAAATGAATAGAAAAAACTACCTAATTTGCTTTTTCTTTTTTTTTTTTCTTTTTTTTTTTTCCAAATAGGGCTTGCTCGTGCGGCTGGTCACCGGTTCCAGTGAGGGGCGGCGGATCGGAGGTCTGGCAGGGGGGAACTCCGGCGAGGGCAGCAACGGGCAGAGGCAGGTCGCAGGGCTTCGGCTCCGAGCAGCAGGGCGTCGAGATCAAGGCCGTCGGTCGCCGGTCTTCGGGGCAATGGCGTCAGGCGTCGCGGCTGCTGTTCGTGGAGGTTCGGCAGGCGTCCAGCGGCTGGGTCGGTGCGGCGTCGGGGGTGGAGCGGCGAGGCGTCCCGCGGCTGGATCGGCGCGGCGTCGGGGGTGGAGCAGCGAGGCGTCCGGCGGCTGGATAAGCGCGGCGTCGGGGGTAGCAGACTGGTGTGGTGTCGCGGTGGCTGGATCGGCGCCAGGCTGTGACTTCGTCGAGCCGATGGAGTCGGGGTCGTCAGATGCGGAGGAGTCGAGCCTGAGACGGGGATGTGCGGCGGTGGATTGCGCGGTGATGCGGAGGCTTGGCGGCTGCAGGGGCGTCAGAGATGGAGGCGCTGCAGGCACGACGGGCTCTCGGAGCAGCCACGCGGGTGCGGTGAACAGCGGTAGTCGCGCGGTGAGGCGGAGGAGCTCCGGGCAGTCGCGAATGGAGCAGCAACGGGCGTCGCGGATGGAGCAGCAACGTGGGCAGCAAGCTTGGGGAGACGATGAACAGTAGGGGTCAAATCACCTCCCTTTCTTCTGCCTTTACGCTTCTCTTCTGTCTCTTCTCCTCCTTGTCAGACCCTTTTTGCTGCTTTTCTCTTTTGGGTGTTCACTTTTCTTTTTCTTTTTTTGATTTCCAAAACCCTCCGAAAGCAAAAACCGAACCCTCCACTTTCTCGACCTCCGTACGCACTCTTTTATAGGCCAAAATAAAATGTAATCTTTTTATCAATATTTCATCTGATGAAAAAATTGCCGATAACCTCTTGATTACAAAAAATATTTGTATTCTCCTTATCTCCCGAATATCCTCTAATGATTTTATCGCATATTGATAAAGATGAAATTGCAATGCGATTTTTTTTAAATTCCTAAAACCCATTGTAATATTATATCAAATCTCAATTTCTCACAAGATAATTAAAAACAACGGGTTTTGGCTAATTTGCTTCTTTCGTGGCTTAGTTCGGCCTGTCAAGCTAGAGCTTAAAAATATTAATTCGAACCCATCCACCACCAATCCTAAAAATAAAATGCAAAACATGTAAATTAAAAATAAATGCACCTAAAAATTATATGCTATGCAATTGAATTATAATATTTTTTTTAGGGGTTAAAAATTAATCCCTAATTTTTTATGCAATAAATAAATAATTGGGTACCAAAATTTAGGTGTCAACAGTAGTCACTACTCTTAAGTGAATACAAGGATACAACGTTAGAATCTAATTGACGACGCTGGACAATAGTAACAACACCTAGTGGGTATTGCTATTAGATGGGTATGAGGGGTATGAGGACACATTGTCGGAATCTAATCTACAACGTTGGACAGTGTTAACAATACCTAGCAAACACTCCTCATAGATGAGTCTAAGGACACAACGTCAGAATCTAATTGACAATACTGAACAATGATAACAACACGTAATAAACACTGCTCCTAGATGAGTATGAGGATACAACATTGGAATCTAATCAATAACGCTGGGTAATAGGTTAATACTGGAATCTAATCAGCATCACTATCAGGATATAAAACTTGTCAAAATTAAATTTACAATGGGAATCTTAAGCTACTGCTAAACTAGACTAAACTAAGATAAAAAGGTAAGATAAAGTAGGTTTGTGTGTTATTCAGGGACTCTCTATTGGATTGCCTATGGCATTTATAGGCCAATTTGATCACAATCGGTGAGCTCATGCTCAGTGCGGCACAACGTCGAGGCGGCAGCAACAATCAAACCGCTGTAGAAGTTGCAGTGGCTTTACTACTAGAACTTTTGCCCTGACGCCAAGAAGTACATGAGGGACCAGGTTGAGTTTTACTGGAAGCAAGACAGGACCCTCGCTCCCAATCTCATCTAACTATTTTACTCCGATTGCTTCGTCACCGTACGTATCATCTATTTTTTTTCCCTTTCTCAGACGATCTTGAACTCCGCATCGCTTCAATATCAGGTTTCCATCGCCTTTCTAAGCACATGATACCCTTTCACCTAACGGTTTGAACCTCTCAAACCGGGCTTTCTAATGTACCAGCTTTTGTAAAACAGGGGTGTGATGCGTTGATTCTATTCAACGGGCCAGATTCAAAGAAAACAGCACCGCAAAATGCACCGCCAAACGTGGCATCTCAATCTGAAAAAAAAAAAAAACGTGGCATCTCAAGCCAATTGTGCTCCCTTAGTGGCACGATCTCAGAGTCAATGGATTTTATTTTATTTTTTAACTTAGTTGAAATGTGGCAACAAACCTCCTCTTGACCTTTGCCCATAATCCAGCAACGTGTTCCTTATACGGTGAGCAATTCAGTTCATTATTGTCCCCGATTGCCATCCTTGAAGCTTGTTGAGAGTTGCACCTTATTCGAGCCCCAATAATCACTCTTCGCTTTCATTGGACTAGGTAGATTACAGGCTTTCCTCGAATCATCCATCTATTGGAGGGATCCAACTCTAATACCATTTTTCATGGGGCAACATTACATTGGCCATAGAATAGCCCATTCAATGTCTAGTGAGTCAAGAACGTTAGGCCGGCCTTTCTTCTATATAGATTGCTCCTAAAAACAATATGGCGAATCACATCCTCACAATGGACTATACCATGCCTAGCTTAATTTCGCGACTAGTCTCTCAAGCAAGACATAAAGATCATTTTGACACAACAGTTCATTTCGATCTAACATGGCCTCTTCAAGAGAGTGGAATCAAATTCCGATTAGTTTGTGTATGAGAGGCTAACCCCGCCTTTAGAAATCTTCAAAAATTGCATTCATTCCACTTTAGGATTCTTGGCACAAGCACTCTTATCACTCCCGCAAACTAGTTATATTATCCCATTTGCATTATTCATTCTTCACCCTGATGCCACAAAGGTTCACCCTCCAGCTTACAAGAATTCGAAAAAATTTGGTTAGTGACACATGCATGTGATGTGACTTGAGCATGTATGTTCTTTAATTTCCGCGAGTCCACCATGGGAAGAGACTTATATAATTCAAGGGAAAGTTGAACCCTTTTCCACGCGTCTAGCTTATGTTGTTGATGAAGCACTCGCTCAGCATTAACATTTCACTAGATTGCCGATCATACGGCACTATGAGTTATCATGTTCAAGGTTTGGCTGACCAGCAAAACAAACCTCATACCCCCCTCGAACTTTATAAGGTTTTATAAATGCTATCTCAACCCGATCTCGTGTTGCAACCCATTTAAACCTATTAGCGTTCGCGACGAGTCAAGTACGGGAGAATTACCAAAAAAAGTCATAAACTTATTACAATTGTGTCAATTCAGTCCTAAACTTTTTTTTTTTTTTTTTTTTGTCAATTTAGTCCTAAACATTTTACAAATGTACTAGTTCAGTCTAGGGGTGAGCATGGTCCGGGTTGGTCCGGGCCACTCCCTAACTCCAGGACCAACCCGTACAGTGTCGGTCCTCAATTTTTAGGACCGAGAACCGACCCTATTAAGCCTGGGACCAAGGACCGGACCGACCCAATGGGTTCGGTCCGGTTCCAGGGTCAACCCGAGACCGATCAATAATTTTTTTCGTCTTATTTTTTATACTCCCTAAAAAAGCAAATCTACAAATTCAAATTACACATCCATCGACAATGCGGCATTGTGCAACTAAATACCAATACATATTTAGCAAATTTAAGATGACACAATAATAGAAATTTCATACCTGCTAACCACTCATCGAGATATGGGACAAGATGGAAAGTTCTTGTAATCATCTATCTTTAATATTCATAACACCATATGCAAAAGCATTTTCCTGCATTTGATCATGTAGAGTCTACTCAACCAAAAAATGAGCTTCACACCACTTGACTAGCAAATCATCGTAGCAACTGCAGTACTACTCTACTCTTCAAAAACTTCTACCATTTGACACAAATTGAAAAGCAAAGTGCAACTGAAATTCATTAGTAAAATACAATTAAACCATAAAAAGTTCAAAATACTTAATATAAACCATGAATATATAACTTCACATTTTGTTAATTCACTTGAACTTCTAAACACTTGAAAACAAAATAAACGACACATAATTAATACTCAACAAAAGTTTTAAATTGAAATTACTATTAGTGCTATTGATAGAACATCTCAATATAAAATAATATAATAAATATAATATAACAGACATTTTGCTTAGGTTTGAATATATAAAAGAATTATAAATAATATAATATAATATACGGGGTTGGTCCAGGATTAGACCGACCCAAAACTCTTAGGACCGAGGACCAACCCGCACAGTGTTGGTCCTGGAATTTCAAGACCAAGGACCGACCCAGTCCCCTTGGGAACCGAATCAGGACCGGCAGGGTTGGGCCAGTCTAGGGTCGGTCCAGGGTCGACCCTAGACCGCTGCTCACCCCTAGTTCAGTCTATCTGGCCAAAATTGGTCAGTCAGCGCTGACGTGGACACCCGCCGGGCGGCGAACGCTGATGTGGCAATTTTTAAAAATTTTTTTTTTATTTTTTCGAATTTTAAAAAAAAAATTTTCCCACATTCTTCTTCCTCTGGCCGACGCCGGCCAGAGGCGAGGGCCGGCAAGGTCAGCCCCGCCAACCACTGGCGAGGTTCACCCCCGCCGGCCATTGGCGAAGGCAAGCCTTGCCCGGCGAAGGCAAGCCTTGCCGAGCGACGGCGAGGCTGCTGTCGCCAGATCTGGCGAGGCTTGACCTCGCCATGGCTGGGCGAGGCCACCGTCACCAGATCTGGTGAGGCTCGACCTCGCCAGATCTGGCGACAGCGGCCTCGCCATCTCTGGGCAGGCTCACCTTCGCCAATGGCCGGCGGGGGCGAGCCTCACCAGTGGCCGGCGAGGCTGACCTCACCAATCCTCGCCTCTGGCTAGCACCAGTCGGCCAAAGGAAGAAGAAGGTGGGAAAAAAAAAGAAAAAAATTCAAAAATTCAAAAATAAATTAAAAAATTGCCACATCAACATTCGCCGGCCAGCTATCCTCGGCCGACGTCCACGTTAGCGTCGGCCGGCCAATTTTGGTCAGATGGACTGAATTGGTATAATTGTAAAAGGTTTAGGATAAAATTGACCCAAAAAAAAAAGTTTATGATTGAATTGGCACAATTGCAATAGGTTTAGGATTTTTTAGTAATTCTCCCGGTCAAGTACCATGTTAGATCCCACCATTTTTTGCGTCGAGTCTGCATAAGCATTCTCTTCCGTGCTTGGGATGTTGGGTTCCGGTTTGACAAAAAGTCATAGACGGGAAGTCCTGAAATTGGGGGTTGCCAGGGCATATTTGGATTGCATGTCACACAAACTGGATTAGTTGCCATCCTCGTGTAGTATATTATCAGAAAATTTAGATTGTAAGTGAAAAAACCATTTTAGAACATCACTTTATAATATTTTATAGCTGATGTTGATCATAAACCTTTGGTAAATTCTTCCTTAATGTATAAAATATGGAAAACCACTGTGTCATACATTATGTATAGTATATTATACTATTTAAATGTTCCCACCGTTCTCCACAAAACAGCTGGTACTAACGTAAAGGGCTTCATATAGAAGTTACATTCTTGCTAACAAAGATTTTAAAAAAAAAATTAATAATAATAATAATAATAATAATAATAATAATAATAATAATAATAAATCAAATAATAAAATTAATAAATTCAGTAGCAGCAGTGAAGGCTAAGACTCCACAACGATTTGATGACAACTTGGTACCTACTAAAATCGAAATCCTTTCTCAAAGTTGACTGTCCGAAGTCGGACAACGCCTTTTCTCGCCGACAATGTTGCTACAACTAGTCATTTGAAAATTCTCTAAAACTATGTCCAAATAACCCCAAAACGAAAAAGAAAAAGGGGTTATTTAGACGTGGAGTCAAGTCAACTTCCCAAATGAAAATAAGGGAACCGACCTTGAATTATAAAAGATCTTAGGTGTTTTCTTTCCCGTTTGATACATAAAGTATGAGGCCGTATTAGTAGTCCCCGTTGCTTTGCTTACAATAAATGAATCTTACTCTTGTGAACATTGAAAATTTGAAATTTAGTATTGTGGTGAAAATGGCAAAAAGCCTTTGTGTTGCTTTGACCCTCTATAGTCTTGGGGTTGATGGGTTTGCTTCTATTATGTCTTGATATTAGGTAGGCCTATCATTCATGGAACCTATAGGCTTTGCACTTGTGAGTAACTATTACTCATATGACTAATCCACATGGCAACCTTAGAGCTCTTTGGGTCGACAAGACTCGACCCTGTCCGATCGAGCTCCCGAGTACCACCATCGACGGTCTAGATCTCACCGTCATTGATTTCGAGTATTTCCCATGAGAGAGAGAGAGAGTGGTGCTTGTGGTGGACGTAGCAATGACGGTATCGAGGTGGTAACGACGGCGAAACACGACTGAAAAGCAACGAGGCAAAAGATGTTAATGCTGCTATGCATTAAAATTTCTATCGTTATTGAATGCGTGGCATCTTTTTAAATTTTGCATCATAAGGTACAATACATTCGTTTGGACTGAGATGGCTCTACTTTTTGCATGATTCACATGCTTAGAATATCAACTATGGTTGGACTACAAAGAGGAAAGTACCTAAGCATGCAAGCATTATATGATGAGAGGGAAAAGTATTAAAAAAGTCATAAACTTTTTCATTTGACCAATTTAATCTTAAATATTTTCACATTAATACTAATTTAGTCCATTCTACCAATTTAGGCCGGGATTGACGTGGATGTCGGCTGTCCTCCAACATGGACAAATCAATAATATTATTTTTTTTAATTTTTTTAATTTTTTTAATTTTAAAAAAAAATTAAAAAAATTTCTTTTTTTTCCCCTCTCCCTCTTCGTTGCCTTTTCTTTTTGCCGATGACCAGCAAGCGATGGTCAGCCTCTCTGGGCCGCCCCACAATGAGTGTGAGTGCGAGCTCTGGTGGTCCAAGCACGGCCAAGCGAGGCCCCTTCGCCAAAACTAGCAACCAACTGTCGCCCAGGCGAGGGCGAGGCTCACCCTTGCCCAAGCAAGCCTTGGCAAGGCCTACCCTCACTTAGACGAGGCACGGCAAGGCTGCCTCGGCTTGGGTGATGGTCAACCTCACCATATCTGACGAGAGGGCCTTGCCTAGCCGTGCTTGGACAACTAGCCCTCACCCTCACCCTCACCCAAGGGCGGTCTAGTGAGGCCGACCATCGCCTACGACCAACGAGGGCAACTCGGGAGAGGCCAACCCTCGCCGACCATGGCTGTGGCCATAGCCACAAGCAAAAAAAAAAAAAAATCGAAGAAGAGGAAGAGGGAAAAAATTCTTTTAAAAATTCAAAATATATATTAAAATACTATTAAAATTGCCTACGTCAGCGCTAACCATGCCACTTAGGACAGTTGGCGATCAAATCAATAATTTCCGACCTAAATTAATCGAATAAACTGAATTAATATCAATGTGAAAAAGTTTAGAACTAAATTGATTAAATTAAAAGGTTTAGAACTAAATAGGTACTAATGCAATAGGTTTAAAATTTTTTGGTACTTCTCCCTATGATGGAAACTTTTGCGAAGTGAGCCTAAATATTATTGGATCCCCAAAAGAGAAAAGATAAACAAACAAAAAAATTGCAAGATCAAAAACAAAAATAAAATGGGAAAAGCCACGTACCAAGGTAGAAATCACATGCAAGAGTGCACATAAATGCCGTGCAAACGACGTTTGCGTAGTAACCTGGCGTAGAAGAATTAGGGTTTGAATATCATTCCGAGGCGCCCTTGGTGCGTGCGAACAGCTGTGTCCCCAGCTTTCAACACATTCTCACTTCACCAGAATTGAAGTAACATTTTAATACCGCCGAAAAATACTCTTGGAGACGTCGAACTCAATCCGAAATCGTATTTATCCAAGCTGGCCATGTCGGTCAAGTCAAACGTAGTTGCTGCAAGAAAATCTGTATAAAAAGAGGGAGAGGGCCTGATGAACTTCCCGTGCAGATAATAAGATAGCAACCCAAGCTTCTCAACCACCACCGGAAGAAGAAAGAGAGAACGCACCACATATATTGCCTATTGCAATTGCTTGGTGGGATTCGAGGGGGAAAAATGTCGAGGTGGGGGTTGCTGCTGTTGCTGTCGGAGCTTGCGTTGGTGAGCTTGTGCGCGGTGCAGCACGTTGAGGCAGCAGTGGGCCTCGAGCCGCCGCTGACACTGAAGTGGCACAACTACCGGAACTCGTGCCGCGATGCTGAGACGTATGTGAGGCACCAGGTCGAGTACTACTGGAAGCAGGACAAGAGCCTCACTCCCAAGCTCCTCCGACTACTCTACTCTGACTGCTTCGTCACGGTACATATCGTCCGTTGTCATCGCTTTCATACCGAGTTTCAATAGGCTTTCTGAGCTCTCGAAATGGGCTTTCTAACGTATAATAATGGTGGAAACCGGGCATGTACGTGCAATAACTTGTTTTTTTCTTTAAAAAACAAAGCCTTAGATTGAGATACGTTTTGGCTACCTGTGTAAAACAGGGGTGTGATGCGTCTATTCTGTTGGACGGGCGAAATTCAGAGAAAACAGCGCCACAAAATTCAGGGCTTGAAGGGTATGGTACGGTGGTGATAGACAAGATCAAGCAAGTCCTGGAACAACGTTGTCCTGGAGTTGTGTCTTGTGCTGACATTCTCAACCTTGCTGCCAGAGATGCCGCTCACTTGGTATGTGCCTGGTTTGCAGTTCTCTTTTTTGGCTTCAAAAGAGATTATTTTCACTGCCCTACCGATCATTGAAATGCTGCTAGCTTGAACTTGTAGTATTAGATGTGAAAAACCAGAATCGCTGACACGATAATGTTTTTCTCACAGGCGGGAGCGCCATCTTACCCCGTCCTGACGGGGAGGAGAGATGGGATGTCGTCGTCCAAGGCGTCGGTGGACCTCCCGTCGCCATCCATCTCGTGGGAAGAGGCGCTCGCTTACTTCGAATCGAGGGACTTGGATGTGCTAGACCTTGCCACTCTACTTGGTAAGATCGATCATTGTATAAAAAAAGTACATAATTGATTTGGACCTCATCAAGTCACCTTAGATCTTGAGCGAGTCGGGCAACTTGTTTACTTTGAGGAAAAAAGAAATCTCATCGCTCTTTGAAACAAATCAATTCCTAACTTTGCCCGAAAATATGAATTTGGACAGGGGCTCATTCAATGGGCAAGACTCACTGCAGCTACATCACAGACAGGCTGTACAATTACAACTCCACTGGCAAGCCAGACCCAGATATGGACCCATCCTACCTGGCCCAAATGAGGAAGCAATGCCCACCAAACTCAAAGAGCCAAGGTGACCCTCAGGTGTTCCTCGACCCTGCCTCGGGCTCCAGCTACACATTCAGCAACTCCTACTACACCAGGCTCCTGAACCGCCAGGCCATCCTCGGCATCGACCAGCAACTTGCCCTTGGTGATGACACTTCCCAGATTGCTCAGGAGTTTGATGCTGGGCTGGAGGACTTCCGGAAGGGGTTCGCTCTGTCAATGGCCCGGATGGGGAACATCAAGGTCTTGACGGGGAATCAGGGGGAGATCCGCAAGAAATGCAGAGCCGTGAACTGAAAATAATCCTGACCAAGATCGAATGATCTCCTAATCTGGAAGCATAATTTGTTCTCGAAATGTATTCGGCTATGATATTTTGGGTGGTATTACTGAAATGAAAAATAAGTAATGAAAGATATTGGAAGGACTCTGGCTATATTCATCAGTAGCCCAATTGTTTCTCCTTATAAACAATCAAAGAAGCTGTGTTTCGATTTCCCAAATGAAAGAATTTCGCCAAGAGCTTTGAATACGATTCATGCCATCACGCTGGCTCTTTCATTTGGCGCGTAGAATCCATGAAACAATGATTTATGACTGCTGACAGATTTAATCATCTGTACACGATTCCCGGATCAAAGAAAATCTAGTTTCTCACTAGTTAATTGTCGCGCAATGAACGAAAGATGCTTCAGGCAAGCAATTATGATAAATGGCAAAAGATTTAGCCAAAGAATATCACTCACTACCATCTTTCGAGCACCAATCCTCGATCCAGTTCCGGTCCTAGACTCGCAAATTTCGCCCAAACATGCTCCAGTTTCCGAGTAAAAGCCTGCTCTCTGCCAAGTATAACCGTGGTGTGGCCAACATTCGGAATTATGTCGACCTCCGCATGGGGGATCTTCATCTTGATGTTGCTGCTGCATTCCAACGGGACAACCTTGTCGCGATTGCCGTGAATAATCACGATTCTTGCCCTGGATTTCCTTAGACGTTCCAAGTACTCATCCAAGAATTTCGCTCCCCCACATATCACATTATGCATGGTATGCCAGGCTGAGTGATGGGTGTGCCTCGTCAAGTCGACAGCTGCAAAATGCAGATCACTGGGACAGAGAATGCACCGAAAGGTGCAATTTAGAAACTACAGTCAATAAACTGCTTTGTTCTTCCTATTTTTTGTCATATAAGAAAGTAGCGTTCTAATTTTGAGTACCTCCTCCGGGTAACAAGCTTCAGGATTCTCTCCCACGTCCTGTGGTTGCGGCAAAAAAGGAAGCGGACACATCGACCCAGGTGCTCATACCATGACATGACCGCTGAGCCAAACAGCAAAGGAGGCCACAATTTCTTCTCAGCAAGCTTTTCGAGGGCTGTTAAGCTTGCATTGCTTTTCAAAGAGGGAAAACATGGCTGACGGGAAAAAAAATGAAAGAGATTTGTGTGAAGACAATAGCCATATGATTTCTTCCACCTGCAAATCAATGACATGGAATTGTCTAGATGCACCTTTATTTCCGTGACATAAAGTACGTTCTAATAGCACTCACCGGCGCAATTATGGTGATTGATTTCACAGACTTTGTATACTTTGCTGCTAAGGCCAGTGTGATTACGCATCCCATGGAGTGTGCAACTAAATGAAAAGAATTTAACCCATATGGAATAATCACGGATTTCTCAATCATGCCCAGGTGATCCTTCAACGTATAGGTGCAGTCCCTCGGCTTCGGGCTTCTCCCAAATCCCAAAAGATCCACGGCAAAGAATCTGTAGTTAGTCCTTGCCGATTCGGAAAAATTAGGGAACACTGCTTCTGTCCAAAACGACGAAGACGAGAGGAACCCATGTAAAAATATCACATTTTCAGGGGCCTTCTTCCCCCGAACACTTACTGCGATGCAATAACATAGCCACATGAACTTTGATTAGTACTGCCAGAAAAGCAGCGACTGATTCCACTTATTGAATTGCAAAGACAATAGAAGATCGATACAGCAAGATGCCAGAATGCACTAGACCTACAACAATTCAATTGTCTTCCAAGGTAAAATCTAGTCATCCACGTGATGATGAAATGCAGATACCACATGCAGCCTTATGATATGCGACCCGGCCAACACAGACCCAACAGCGAAGTTCATTGAGGGAGTGGCCAGTTAGTCTATGAACTTAACCAATTGAAAGGATCGCTCTCTCCCACCAAAAAAGTACAAATCTCAACAGCAACGCTGCCGTACCTCTTGCTTGCTTGACTGATTAAGGTGGCTTTAAGAACCTGAGCAGAGCACACTACTAGATTCTAACTTCTCCGGAAGAGAACATCAGTTCAAATGAAACCTCCTAAAAACAAGTGAGGGACCACCAAAGAACGCTCCACTCAATCAATGTAATCATCGGTCAATTGCATGCACAATTACTGTACCATCAAGATCTCGCATTTCCCGCTTCTCTCTATCCGATCGAATAGTCCCTAAAAGGCATAGCAAGAAAATAACAACCAAATGCACGAGAACAGGGCAATTGGTGTGCATTCAAGGGGACCACACTTCCAAATCCAATGTCATCTAAAGGAGCAACCTTCAGAAGAAGACCGCAAGAAAAAAGGGCAAACTAGCTCGAACAAAATTACCTTGCAGAGGCTCCTGAACAACGACGTGAAGCTTCAGCGCATCATTGCACGCCCAAGAAACGCAAGATTCACAGCCACAATCAGACCACCTACGGCGATGATTCATCACCACCTTCCCTGCCAAGCCGTAAAGATCCCACCTTTCGACCCATCGGAGCATACCCATTTCCCGGAAAACATTCCTCCTGCCGTACAGACTCTCGGAGACCTCGCTCTCTCCGTCGCCTCCGCTCGCGCCGCTCCTCCCGCCGCCGCCGCCGCTCTCGTGGCAGTAACAAGGGGAGGGCTTTCCTTCGAAGAACGCATCGAGGAAGCGGTACAGCACGCACAGGGAGGCGTCGAGGAAGTCGAGGAAGAGGAAGACGAGGGAAGTGAGGAGCGAAGTGAAGGAATGGCGGGCGCCATTGGTCTGCCCGTCCATGTCCGTTGAGGGAGACACGGAGGGAGACGCGGAGAGACAGAGAAACAGAGAGAGAGAGGGATAGAGATGAGAACAGAGAGTGGTCAGCAACGAGGCAACGGAGAAGAGAGACATGGGCTGGGTTGAGCCACGTACGTTGAGCGGAATTAGCGTGCGTTCGTCGCGACTCGAGAGGAATCTCGAGGTTTGGAGTGGGAAACCGTTTTCCAGGAATCATATTATTGGGGCGGCAGTTGAACGGTCGGGACTCGAACCATTTGATGATGCTCCATTTCGTTGTCTTGTCGGTTCCTAAAACAGTGAAGTAAGATGCTCTGTTTCTTCAGGCTCGTCGGGCTTGGCTCGAGTGGGAATTTCTAATCGAATAGGATCGAGATTCTTGCATCGCACACCTCAAAAAGCATGACATCTCAATTTCGATTCTTATTCAAAGCAACCGACTTGGATCATGCTGAAAGAGGTAATTCATAGTGATTGTCCTAAAAATTAGTCCAAGATATGTTATGAACTCTCGAAAAAGATATTCCGATTCCTAAAAATATTATATATACTCAACATATGAGCGAGATCGATGATAATTCATGATGTTGACAATGCTAAGATTTCCAGCTTTTCTATTATTTCTGATGATCTATTTTATACTTGCTGCAATTTCATCGTTTTGAACCTGCATAAACTGGTTCAAAGTCAATTGTTGGAGGATATGCTGAAGATCCGAGAGATATACCGGGAAATTGATTGATCTGATTTTGATTATAAAATCAATCACAGATTAGATAGAAATATTAAATTGATTTGTAGAATATTACATTGCCTTTTCTATATGCACATCTTCTAATATAACTACACTAAATCCTGTACATTGATTACAAGTGAAGAAACACAGAAAAGTCTTCTCTCCAAAAACCTCGTCTTCTTGCTTTCCTTCGATTTCTTACATGGTATCAGAGCTTGGCTCTAAGCTCCATTTCCGCACCTAATTGCCTTTGTACGCCCTTGAGTCTACAAGACAAATCAACGCCTCGTTTCGAAGGAATCAATTTTTGTAAGGAGGAAGAAGAAATGGAAAGGAATTTTTACCATGAATCATCCAGAGAATCATCCAGAGAATCTACTCCCTGCTGCTACTGGCGTTCCATCCATAGATGACGCCACACCGACAAGAGAGACACAAGGCCACAGCACCGGCACGATCCCTACAATTCCCACAACCCAGCAACAAATCCAGACCCAAGGTGTACAATGGCAGTTGTTCCTGACTCAGTCGAATATGGGGCAGCCTATTCCGAGTCATCCTTACCAATGGGTACCCTATCCATGGTACGTCGGGCCAGGCCCGAATCCATCATTGCAGGGGGTAATGAGTTACTAGAGTAACGTTCAGCCCGACGAGAGCTTACCAGCCGCAAGCGGGGCAAGCCCATCCATCAAGATAGAACAAGTCGGCGGGTCTGGAGAATCGGGTTCGAGAACAAATCCCTACTCGAGACTCTTCAATGCGGGTTATGGAACCGGGTTCAATGGATCGGGTACAGGGACGAATCCCTACCCGAACCTTTCACCCGAGTTTATACCGTTTCCGATCGCAGCCATCACCGGCCGACCAGAGCCAGGTGACCCTCTGCATGTGTCAACCGCCGATGGTCCAGAACTGTGACTGATCAATTTGCAACTAACCGGGCCGAAAAACTACAACAAATGGTCACAAGACTTCTAGCGAGCCCTCATGACAAAAGATAAAGAAGGTTTTCTCGACGGAACCGTACCGATTCCGTCGGACGAACGACTGGCAAGACATTGGAGAAAGTGCAATCACCTGATCCGCACATGGATCGGCAATTGTGTTTCTCCAGACGTCACAGCCGGCCTTCCACCGACGGAGGATTCGAAAGTCATGTGGGACAACATCAAAGAAATGTACGGGAAGTTAGACCAAGCAAAAATCTTTTGTCTCATGCAGGAACTCACAGATCTCAAGCAAGGGAATACGTCCGTCACGGCGTGTTACAACAAACTCTCATCGCTCTGGAACGAGCTCGAGGCCGCGGAAGAAAAACTCGAGGGACCTCCAGAAACTCTCAAACAATACAGATCTATGAAGGAGAGGGAGAAATCCACTCGATTTCTTTTGATTTTGAACGAAACATACCTAACCGTTCGTTCGCAGATCCTGGCGATGGATCCGGTGCCGCCCCTCGACTGGATTTTCCAGCTGGCCGTCCAAGAAGAGAGCCAGCGGCTCACAACTCCGAAGCAAACACGAGGAGGCGACAGCGTCGCTCTCGCTCTTCACGGGGAACGCCGCGGGAGAGAATCGAGCGTAAAAACCCTAGCCTGGGAGAGAGAAAATCGCAAGGGGCTAGGGTTCGGTTCCAGCGAAAGGACCCTTAAAAGGGACGGCAGCAACGGTCCAGATTTCATCAAGCGATCTGACGATTCGCAAGGGATCGATCTGTCCGTTACATCGGACAATGGAAATAATTCCGCAATAAAAGCATCCGATAGCTAGATTTTTTCCGCATCACTAAGGAATTTCGGCCAAAATTCAAGGGGGAGAGGTAAATTATATTGTGAACATTGCAAACGTCCGCATCATACCATAGATAATTGTTGGAAATTACATGGAAAGCCAGGAGAAAAAAGGAAAAAAGAAAGAATATTCTGCAGCTTACCAGGTCATTAGACCTACTGGACCGAGTAGTGACCAACCAATTACCTATGGGCAATATCAAAAATTGATGCAAGCACTACAAAAGGCAGACATTGGAAATAAAGGAGGAAGTTTCTCAGGTATATCCCATTGCCTGATCAATTCTATTTCAAAAAAGGCATGGATAGTTGACTTAGGAGCAAGTGATCATATCATTTGTGATATAAGTTTTTTTCGAAAATGCGTAAGAAATTGGATACACCTATTTCCGTGCAACTTCCAAATGGAAATATTACTCCTGTCACATTGACAGGCACTATTCAACTAAGCTCTCAAATTATCCTACAAAATGTCCTTTATGTCCCACAATTTCAGTTTAATCTCATTTCCGTGTCCAAAGTCTGCAACGAAAATTTCTGTCAAATACTCTTCGATTCTGATACATGTTTTTTTCAGGCCCTTTTGACTGGGAAACTGATGGGCTTGGGTAGTCTTTCCGAAGGTTTATATTTCTGGACCAGTTTTCCAAGTCATTTTGATTTGAATTCAATTCCCTTGAATAAATTGTCATTGTGTAATGTCATTGCCAATGATAAAGATTTTCTTATACATTCGAGAATGGGTCATAGTGCATTCTTTCCATACTCTAAATGTCATATATGCCCTCTCGCAAAACAGTCTCGCACACCTTTCCCTTCCAATACAAAACGTTCCAATGATGTTTTTTCTTTAATTCATGTGGATGTCTGGGTACCATATCACACAGCACATCGTGATAGTTCACGATAATTTCTCACAATTGTGGATGATCACTCTCGAGCCACATGGGTATTCCTGATGTAGTCCAAAGCTCAAGTTCCCTCTCATTTGAGAACATTCATCACTTTGACTAAAAATCAGTTTGGGAAATCGATTCAGCGAATCCGAACTAACAATGGGAAAGAGTTTTTTAATCATGACTGCAGCTCACTTTTCTTATCTCATGGCATTTTACATGAAAGCTCATGTATTTATACTCCACAACAAAATGGAGTGGTGGAACGTAAACATTGTCACCTGTTAGAAGTCGCACGAGCTTTGAAGTTTCGGGGATCTATTCTAGCAATATATTGGGGAGATTGTGTCCTTACTGTAGCCTACCTCATCAACCGCATGCCTACTCGGATACTGGCTGGTAAATCACCTTTTGAATTACTTTATGGAAAAAAAAAAAAACCAGCAGTAGATCATTTACGGGTTTTCGGTTGTCTATGTTATACTGCAACTATGGGACCTCGAGACAAAATGAGTCCACGTGCCAGGAGATGCATATTCATGGGTTATCCTAACCTACAGAAGGGTTATTATGTTCTCGATCCATCAACAGGAGATTTTTTCGTGAGCAGGGATGTCATCTTTCACGAAACTATCTTTCCATTTCGTGAGTCTACAGAGGATTTGGATATCTCAACCAATTCTCATCGCTCCTTGAACGAGGAAAGTCTGTCTCCTGAATATTTCCTCACAGCATCCCCGGGACAAGTTATTCCATCATCTTCATTTGATCAGCTGCCACCAACGGAAACATTGGAAAGTGTACCTGCTGCTCCCCTCAATATTGAGAATGATTCTGGTGACCAAACAGAAAACAAAACTGCAGAGATATCTCCTCCTCCACCACCACCAATGGATCATCCACGTCGTTTGGGGCGAGCTACACGACCACCAACGTGGACCAACGACTATGTCTGTGCCTCACTTAACGGACCAGGTATCAACTATCCAATATCTTCTTATGTTTCCTTTTATAAGCTTTCGTCGGAACATAGATGTTGCATTAGTCGCATATCCGATGAAAAGGAACCATCTAGTTATGATGAGGCATCCAAAGATCCACGGTGGCAACAGGCTATGGCAGCTGAATTACAGGCGTTGACTGATAATCACACGTGGGAAATAGTTCATCTGCCCCCGAACAAGAAATCCATAGGATGCAAATGGGTTTATAAAGTAAAGTATGGAGCTAATGGATCTATTGAGCAATACAAAGCTAGGTTGGTGGTGAAAAGATATACCCAACGCGAAGGTTTCAACTATCACGAAACTTTTTCCCCAGTTGCTAAAGATGTCACCATTCGCTCATTCTTATCAGTTGCAGCAATCCATGATTGGTCGTTACACCAAATAGACGTCCACAACGCTTTTCTTCATGGCGATCTGGATGAAGAAATTCACATGGATATTCCTTAGGGTTTATGGAGACAGGGGGAGAATAAAGTATGTCGTCTCCGCAAATCCCTTTATAGGCTGAAACAAGCTTCCAGACAATGGTATGCTAAGTTTGCTAATGCTCTCACCACTGCAAACTTCAAACAATCCAAGTACAATTATGTCTTGTTTACATGGACTAAAGGTACGTCATCTATTTATTTGATGATTTATGTAGATGACATTCTTATCATGGAAAATGATGAAGCTGTAATAAAGAGCCTTAAGAACTATTTGCATACAACATTTCATATAAAAGATCTAGGAGCACCAAAATATTTTCTTGGGAATGAGATTGGTCGATCTCACCAAGGAATTTCCCTTAGTCGGAGCAAATTTGTATTGGAGATTATATCAGAGGCCGGTTTATCAGGATGCAAGCCCGCAGCTATTCCAATCGAGCAGAAAACCAGATTGACTACAGCAGATTATATTGGGGGAACATCTCAGGATGATGATCCTATACTACAGGATCCGACGAGTTATCAGAAGCTCATTGGAAAACTTATATACCTGACTATGACCAGACTTGATATATCATATGCAATGCAAAATCTCAATCAGTTTATGCACGAACCAAAAGAATCCCACATGAATGCTGCTCTAAAAGTTGTGAAGTATTTGAAGAGGTGTCCAAGACTTGGGATACTTCTATCTAGAAGATGCAACATGGAAATGACGGCGTACTGCGATGCAGATTATGCAACTTGCCCTATAAGTTGAAGATCCATAACTGGGTTTTGCATTAAACTGGAGATTCGCTTCTTTCATGGAAAACCAAGAAGCAAGCAACGGTTTCTTTATCTTCAACTGAAGCAGAATATCGGGCTATGGCAAAAACCACATGTGAGATTGTGTGGATACGAGGTTTACTTGGTGATCTCGGAGTATAGCTGAAAGGTCCAACGAAGTTATTTTGTGACAACGAATCGGCCCTCAAGCTCGCGGCAAATCCTGTAATGCATGAAAGGACCAAGCACATAGAAGTGGACTGTCATTTCACTCGAGAAAAGATTCAAGAAGGGATAATCAAGACAAGAGGGATCGGAACTGCTGAACAACCTGTAGATGTGTTCACCAAAGCCCTATGTCAAAGACAACATGCATATCTACTGAGCAAGCTAGGCGTCTTGGACATTTACAAGCCACCAGCTTGAGGGGGAGTGTTGGAAGATATGCTGAAGATTCGGGAGATATACCGGGAAATTGGTTGATCTGATTTTGATTATAGAATCAATCACAAATTAGATAGAAATATTAAATTGATTTGTAGAATATTAAATTGCCTTTTCTATATGTACATCTTGTAATATAACTACACTAAATCATGTACATTGATTACAAGTGAAGAAATACATAAAAGTCTTCTCTCCAAAAACCTCGTCTGTTTCTTGCTTTCCTTCGATTTCTTACATCAATGAAACAGTAGCACTTATACTGGTCCTCTTTCTTCACCAAATTAGAGATCACAACAGGGAGATTCCTTATACACAGAGAAGAAGCCAGCCTCTTCCTCTTGCTAATGAAGAACCTATTCGCTTCCTTTCAATCAATTTTGAATAAAATGCCCGTTAAAGTGTTAGAAATATGTCTCGAATTTGAGCCTATTAAATGAAATGGAATTGATAAGAATTTGTGAACTCGACCTTATGGAAGCCAAAAAGCGGTGTATGTGAATTGATTAGCGGAAATTATCAAAAGAAGAAGATTGCACGTGGATTTCAGTTATGAGCCGCAAACGTGAAGAGGTTTCTTTTGTTGTCTTCAACTCATCTCTGCAGCCATGTGAACGTGAAAATGAAGGTAGTGGAAGAAGAGGAGGTCAAAAAAAAGGGGAAGACCATTCATGAAGAGAAAGAGAGAGAGGATTTGCCAAAGTAAAAAATTGTAGGCTTTGTTTGTCCTCTTTCATTAACTTCTTTTGTTTCTTTCCTTGGCTATTTTCTTCTATTGTAGCCGACAAAAGGAAAGAACAAGTGAAGCCTCACGTGCTACATCTAACGAAGAGCTCTTGGAAAAGAAAGAACAAGAAAGTTGCAACAACACGGACAAGATTTGTATGAACGGATCTCTTAGTTGCAACGACGCGGGACTCGGATAAATGGAGCTCTTAGAAGCGAGAAAGGCAGAGTTTCCTAAAGCAAAACGTAGGAGCTCTCAATAGAGGGAGAAATTTTCTCATTGTAATTACATCCAAGTGATTTAACAAGCTAAATTCTCGTGAGTAAAATTTATTTAATTCCTTGAGTGGGGTTTCACTAGGAATTACGAAAGATTAAACATTATGTGAGTTATTAGATGTAATTGGAGGCTAGGAAACACTAAGTTAGTGTTTGAGTGCTCGAGTAATTATAATCTTCGGTATATCACTTGATTTTTATACTGAAATTACGTGCTGCTCTCTCTGTAAACATAGGTTCCGATATTCAAACCAAACTATGTAAATTCGATATCCGATTCGCTTGTCTATATTCACAATAGGAAGCCTAGCCCTCGGCACCCTAGAGAAGTCAAAGAATGACCTCTTGTCTATTATCGAATGTTGCAGAAGGCGAATTTCGGGCATCATATGATTCCGGATTTCTTTCAGACCCTGTGTCTTAGATTTCCCTTCTCCTCCACTCCGACGACCGACAACAACTACAAATTTGAGAAAGATGTTGCTTCCAGAATTAGCAGAGCCTTTCTCATTATCAATTTTCTGAAGTTCTAGGTTTCTTGGCAAATAAACAACCGGTGAAGGTACAAATCGACGTTAGATGGAATTGTTTCCTCTAAGGAGTCCAGTTAGAGAAAGGGCAACTATCAGATCAAGAATCAACAAATTTACAACCCAGAACATCATCTAATATGTGGATGATAGGTTAATCATGTCTCTTGTTTAAAAATTAGGTGCAATTATCATCAACGTTCTTGAGAGGCGTCTTCCTCGTGCTCATAACAAATCAATTCTTTTTCTTCCTTAGCGGCATAATCCCAAGGAAATCTTCATATGTTGATGTAAAAATTAAACTAACTTTATTATGAGTGTCACTTATTATCCTTTAACTCTAGGATAATGTTTGTATTTATAGAATTTATCTACTAGTTGTTATAGTAATTATGTGAGATGTAAATAATTTTGAATTAGTCCGCTACAGTGATAACTATAGTATTGGCCCATGCATCTCTTTCTCTTAAGTCTCAACCTTAAGATTTTGAAATTACAACTTACCTTATTAACAGATTACCCACTCCACTCTTAAACAATATCTCATATTTTCAAACACTTTTCCATCAACAACTAGATTACAAGTTTTTAAAAATATTTGGTTGTGTTGTTTTCCCTTTATTAAGGTCATACAATTCGCATAAGCTTTCACTCTATTCTACTCAATATGTGTTCTTAGGATATAGTCAATTGCATGTTGGTTACCATTGTTTAGATTATAAAAGTGGACGCATGTATATTATAAGACATCTTATTTTATTGAAAATATTTTTCCATTCGCCACACTTGGTCCATACCCTTCTGAAATACCATCACCATCACATCCTAAGTTGACGATCTCCACAGCGGGTAAGTCCTCCCACATGAACCATGGTATTGATGGTAATATCCTAACTTTTACCCCACCCACTTTTGAAAAACCATCACCAACATTATCAAATACTAATATTACTTCAACATCTAACATGTTGATTTCTAGTTTGTCTAATACCGATATAGGTTCTAATGAGGTTCTTTTAGACGCCTTCCCATAGTAGGCTATTGTGATACCTCCACAACCGATTTATCAAAAATCAAGAGCCCATTCAATATAGCTACGTCAAAACCCAAAATCCAACACTAAGTATCCATTGCCATGTGTGAGCTTGGCTAAAATGAGCTCTACAAAAGAGCCATGGTGCTTCACCAATGCTAATAAACATGAAAAATAGAGGGATACAATGCTCCAAGAATTTAATGCTTTGTTGTGTAATGGAATTAGGGTTTCGGTTCCACCAAATCCCAAAGCAAATGTTGTGGGCTCCAAATGGGCTTATCAAATCAAGACACATCCAGATGGTTCGATAGATCGGTACAAAGGCCGCCTACTAGCCAAGGGCTGCAATCAGCAAGAGGGTATCGACTATACAAAAATGTTTTGTCCTGTTGTTAATGAAACCATTGTCTGTATAGTTATTTCATTAGTTGTGACAAAGAATTGGAAACTCCAATAGTTAGAAGTTAGCAACGCATTTTTAAATGGTAACTTAACTAAAGAAGTCTACGTGGCCTAGCCCTAGGGCTTCATTGACAAAGAAAGGCCAAACCATATATGCAAGTAACAAAAATCCTTATATGGATTGAAAGAAGCACAACGGGCTTGGTTCCACCTGCTGAGCATCTTTTTAGAATCACTAGGATTTATTGAATCAAAAATTGATACTACCCCCTTTTACACTACATCGGCCCAATTTCTCCATTTACATGCTTATTTATGTTGATGATAATGTTATTACAGGGTTCAATTTGACATTTATTCAAGACAACATCAACTACTTCAATAAGGTGTTTTCCACACGGGACTTGGGAAAACTTAATTACGCCATAGGAATTGAGATGCTTAAACATTCATCAGGACTCTTCTTTTCACAATAGAGGTATGTTACAAATCTCCTCCACCGAATCAAAATGGGCAGTGTTAAATCGGTTCACACACTCATGGTTACAAATATCAGTTTAATCAATCAGGGTAAGCCACTTGAAGATGCCGATTTGTACATGAGCACCCTAAGTCGGCCAAATATATCTTATGCGATAAACAAAGCCTGCCAATTTTTGGAAAAAAACCAATAGAAGACTACTGAAGTGCGGTGAAACGGATCCTATGCCACTTAAAAGAAACCATTTCGCATGAATTACTCATCAATTCCTAAGCCACCACAAAACTCCACGCATACGGTAATGCGAACCGGGCCGGTTGCCCTATTTATAAACGCTCAACATGAGATTATGCAATTTTATGGGTCAAATCTAGTTTCTTGGTTGGTCAAAGAGCAACACACCATTGCACATACGTCAACCAAATTTGAGTATCAAGCATTAGAAGTGATATGGCCTTATAGGAATATAGGCATCTCTCAATTAAAACCTCATATCCTTTAGTGTGACAATTTAGGAGCAACATATCTTACGGTGAATCACCTTTTAATGCTAGAACAAAGCATGTTGAGGTAGATTTTCACTTCATCTGCCATTTAGTGTCACAACACAAACTTGAGGCTCGCCACATGACCAAATAGCGAATATTTTTACCAAGCCTCTTACACGGTGGCCATGATATGCTCAAGTCCAAGTTGAAGATCATCCATAATATTTTGAATTAGTCCATTTATATCTCATGTAGTTATTGTAACAGTGAGTAGATAAATTTTATAAATATAAACGTTAAGCAAAAGCCATGCTCAAACTTAGAGTCTAATTTTTACATGCCGTTACATTGTTAATTTCGTGAAACTTTGTTGAACCACCTCCGCGCCTTCTCTTCATGGCAGCTAGTCCTGTCTCTTTGTCAGCTTTATTAGCACTATCACCAGTGCCACGACCCAAACCAAATCCACAGGGGACTTCGGATGATATCTCATCAACACGCTTGCATTCACATCTCAAAAAGTCTTCATGTTCCGATATAGAGGGAGGGAGGGAGGGAGATGGAGAGGGAGAAATGAGAACGAAGAGTGGTCAGCAACGAGGGAACGGAGAAGAGAGACATGGGCTGGGTTGAGCCACGTACGTAGAGCGGAAAACGGGAAGAGAGCGTGCGTTTGTCGCGACTCGAGAGGAATCTGAAGGGGTTGAGTAGGAAACCGTTTCGAAAAATCATATTATTTGGCGGCGGTTGAACGGTCGGGACTCAAACCATTTGATAATGTTCAATTTCGTTGTCTAGTATGGTCCGTTAACAGTAAAGTAAGATGCTCTGTTTCTTCGGGCTTGTCAGGCTTGGCTCGAGTGCTTTCGGACCCAATAGGGAATATCTAGTCGAAAAAGGATCGAGATCTCGTGCGCCTCAGAAAGCATGAGATCTCAACTTCGATTCTTATTCGAAGCAACCGACTAGAATTGTGTAGAAAGAGGGTGATTCATAGCGACTGTCCTACAAATTTAGTGGAGGATGTGTTATGGACTCTCGAAAAAGATCTTCCGATTCCCAAAAATATTATATATACTCAACATATAAGCGAGATCAATGATAATTCATGGTGTTGACAATGCTAGGATTTCCAGCTTTTCCCTTATTTTCGACGATTGATTTTGTACTTGTTGCAATTTCATCGTTTTGAACCTGCATGATCTGGTTCAAAATCAATGAAATAGTCGCACTAATTCTCATCCTGTTTCTTCACCAGATCAGAGATCACAACAGGGAGGTTCCTTGTATACAGAGAAGAGGCCAGCCTCCTCCTCTGGCTGATGACAAACCTGTCCGGTCCCTTTCAGTTGATCTTGAATAAAATGCCCAGGGAGGCTTTGTCCCCTACACGCTGGAGAAGTCAAAAGAATGACCTCATCTACTGTCGAATATTACAGATGGCAAATTCCAGGCATCGTATAATTCTACATTTCTTTGAGATCCCATCTCTCAGATTTCTCTTCTCCTCGGCTCTCGGGATAATTGGCTGGTCGGAAGGCTGACAACAGCTGTAGAGTAAACAAAGATTTTGCTTCTGGAATTAGCAGCCATTCTCTTTATCAGTTTTCTAAAGTTCTAGGTTTCTTGGCCAACACATAAGCAGGTGAAGGTATATATGGAAGATAAACAGAATTGTTTCTTATAAGGAGTCCATGTTGGAAAAAGGGCAGCTATCAGATGAAGAATCAACAAATTTACACCCCAGAATGTCATCTAATCTGTGGATGACAAGTGAATCACGTCTCTTGTTCGCAAATTAAATGCAATTATCATCAGCATTCTCAAGAGGCGTCTTCCTCGTGCTCATGACAAATCAATTCGTTCTTTTCCTCAGCGGCATAATTTCAGGGAAATCTTCATCTACTGTTACACTGTTAATGTTGTGAAACTTTGTTGAACCCCCTCCGCGCCTTCTCTTCACGGTAGCTAATCATGTCTCTTTGTCAGCTTTATTAGCACAATCACCAATGCCACAACCCAAACCGAATCCACAGGGGACTTCGGATGATATCACTTTAGCACGCTTGCATTCACATCTCAAAAGTCTTCATGTTCCTAGCAGAATTCATAAAACCACACCTGCTCATAAATTTCCATGAGAGAGATTCATTGCGCATGTCGTATCAGTACATGCGCGGCACATTGGCAAATGATAGGAAGGCAATTCATTTAGGTGAACGAGAGAATGTAACACGCTTGCCTTGGGCCGTATCTTTTCCTGTCGATGGTCAGCCCACAAGGCCTCGGAGTCTTTCCATACCTACCAGCAGAGTCCGACTCACGAGCGGTACAACATGGGCTTCCCATATCCCACAACAGATCCCACAATGATGCAATAAAGTCTTGATTACATCAGTCACTTCCCTTCGTTATCGGGAGACTGCAAAGCATAATTTGGTATAAAACCTCATCCAATCGATTTTCTGCAACGAAAATAAGCAAAAGGTATGCTGAAATTACAATCGACTATTCTATGCAAGAGAATCATACCAACTTAAAACTACAGTCCATCAAAAGGGAGCGTTCTGAAGTGGGCTTCTAATGAAGAGAGACAATTGGATTGATGCGAAATCGTAACATCAACAACTTAACGCGAAAATGTATCCGAGTCTATGAGAACTACCTGCATTACTGAACTGAACTACGGATGAGAAGAACGAAGATTGCAATGGGAATAGTACCTTGATCAAAGGGAAAACGGGGCTGCAGTTTAGGGCCTTTGGTTCAGTAGGGAAGGAATTACAAAAGGGGCGTGAGACATTTAAGCATAACTACACATTTTAATTGGTCCTAAGCATGATCTTTAAATTATTCGATATCTACCTCTAAAGAAGTGACAAGGAGTCTACCTTCCCTTTGGAGGTTCCCCAAGTTCTCAGGTATATATTTGTCATTCCCACTTAGGAAGAAATACCCTCAAAATTAGGGGTGAGCGTGGTTCCCGGTTCTAAGGGGACCGGTTCCGGTTCTCGGTTCTCTTTTTCTAGGAACCGGCGGTTCCTGAGGAACCGGAACTGGCCAAGTTAAAAAAAAAAAAACCCTAACCCCCGATTTCCCCCTTCCGTTCAATATTCCCCCATTTCCCTTTCCTTTTCTTTCTCTCTCTTTTCTTCCCTTTTTCCTCCTCACGTCACTTCCTGCCCCCCCAACTTTTTTCTTTTCCTCTCTCTCTCTCTCTCTCTCTCTTTCTCTGTCCCCCTCTCTCGGCCAAAACCCCCCCTTCTTCTTCTCTTCTTCTTCTTCTTCTTCTTCTTCTTCTTCTTCTTCTTCTTCTTCTTCTTCCTTCCTCTCGCCGACTGCTGCTTCACCCACCACCACACCGCCGCCCCACGCCCTACTCACCACCACCTCTTGGCCACCGAACCCCCACCACCCACTGCTCATCCGACGAGCCGTCTCTCCGTTGAGCCCGACAAGCTGTCTCGCCATCCGCGCCGCTGTGAGGCACCGCCGCCGTCCCCAAGCCACCGTCACCACCTCTTGCCGCCGCTCGCTTGGCCGTCCGAGCCGTCGTTGCTCCGAACCGTCACCACCTCCGCCCGAACCGAGCTCTTCCCCCCTTGGCCATGGGTTGAGCCACGACCGCCGCCGTCTTTGCTACGCCGTTCATGCCGCTGTTGGTGCCGTGAGACTCATGCCTTCGTCGCCGTCGCGCCACCGTCGCCGCGTGCTCGCCGTCATCGGACCCCCCTCGACACCGCTGCTAGACGCCGTCACCCCTCGCTCGCCTCGCCGCTCAAACGTAATTCCTATTCCCCATACAGAGCAGAAAAGAATTGAAATCTAAGCTGCCAGATCTGTGGGAAAAAAGGGTTCTCTTGGCAGTTATTGTGAGTCCGGTGTTGCTACTCAGTTTGCATTGTTTGCATATATTTGATTGAAGCCTGTTCATTATTGGTGTTAAGCAAATTTTATGAATCGGGCAACAAACTAAGACTGTTTCTTTCTCCTTGGTCACTGAGACCAACTTCGACATTGAAATTTGCTAGGTTCATGGGTAGGACATCTAATAGAATCCGATGAGTTGAGAATGGCTTAACTGATCCATCAATGGCTCAACCTCTTGCGGCACGTTTGACTTGAACCCCTTCCTTGTAGCTGTAGAAGTGGGTGCATGACTTGCATATATTCTATCTATAGGCATGAATTGTATGATTTTAGATTCCCAGCCTACACCACAAGAAAGAAGTGTCAATGTGGCGGCAGTCTTTCTTTTTTCTGTCAGTAAAATGAAAGAAGGGTCATTCGACAATGACTAGCTCTTTTTATGTGTGTGGGCTTGAATTTGGTGAAAAGAGGGCTTGGGACTAAATTGTGGAGTTGTCTCAGTAGAAGCAATCTGAATTCGCAAGTACCTAGTTTCTTAATTTTGATACGGTTGTTCTGCTCTACTTGGTATTCACTCCGTTGGTTGAGAAGTGCAAAAAGTATGGAAGGGCGATGCGTATTGGCACAAATCATGGTAGCCTTTCAGATCGTATCATGAGCTACCACGGGGATTCTCCTACGGGAATGGTCAACAATTATTCTCTCTAAATCTATTAAAAGTTCTTTTACCTTTTCTTTTTTTTCTTTTTTTTTCGTTTTTGGCTTTTCAGTTTTTTTATTATCTGAACTCTGAAACTAAAAGGTATTCATTCAAATAGGTCGAATATGCATTTGAGTTTGCAAGAATATGCCGGAAGTTAGATTTCCACAATTTTGTCTTCTCAATGAAAGCAAGCAATCCTATTGTCATGGTTCAAGCATACCGTCTTCTCGTAGCTGAAATGAATGTTCAAGGATGGGATTATCCATTACACTTGGGAGTGACTGAAGCTGGAGAAGGTGAAGATGGATGCATGAAGTCTGCAATTGGCATTGGAACCCTTCTTCAGGTCTCCTTTACACCTATTGGCTCGGTGCAACTGTCCTGAACATGATTAGAACCCCTGTTGATCTAGATGTATCACACTGCAATTCAGTGATTGGGTGGTTTAAAATGCTTTGCAAAATTCTGTTTTCATTTATATTTTTGAATGATTGGAGTCATTTTGTTTTTGGTGGACTCCGCATAACGGGCCATTGCTGGTGATATTTGAAATGCTCCTTATACCCTAATTAGACCTTGAAGTTCATGGAACATTTTAATGCGGGATGGTTTAGGTGATACAATCGAGTCTCTCATCGAACCACCCGAAGAAGAGATAGATCCCCGTAGAAGGCTGGCAAATCTCGGTATGAGAGCAAAGAGCTTCGAAGGGGGTGGTAGGTTTTTAATTTAGTTTATTGTATCATTCTGCATTAGTCGACCATTTTGGGATTCTTATTCGCCCCATCTTTATTTCTAATTACCATCATCAGGCACCATTTGAGGAAAAGCACAGACATTATTTTGACTTCCAGCGACGATCAAGTCAATTGCCAATGCAAAAGGAGGTTGGTCATCAACTTGAAAATGACATTGGCCATAAAATTTTAGATAGTTCCATTTTCTAACAACCATACTTAACATGGGAGTAGGGCGAGGAGGTGGATTATAGAGGTGTCCTCCACCATGATGGTTCCGTTCTCATGTCTGTCTCCTTGAATCAGTTGAAGGTATCATTTCAACTTTCACAAAACAGAAAATATTTGAGAACCTTTTCACTTGGGTGTACTTTTCTTCTCTCTCTCTCTCTCTCTCTCTCTCTCTCTCTCTCTCTCTCTCCCTCTCTCTCTGGGTGGGGGGAGGATGCAAGTATGTTGTAAGTTTTGGTGAAGTGGTCTTCATCAAGAATTTGTTAGTGCAGGCTTCAGAAAATTTCTACCGTTCTCTTGCTACAAAGCTTGTTCTTGGAATGCCATTTAAGGTCTATCCCTTTCTCAGATTTATCCAATCATTTACTCTTTTGCTAAAAGAAATATATAATGGTATATGGATTTTGATCATAAATTCAGTGCCTTTCTCTCTTAATTTTAGGATCTGGCAACAGTAGACTCAATTTTACTAAGAGAGCTTCCACCAATTGATGATGTTGATGTTGTAAGAAGTTCTAAGAACCAGATTTTCATGAGTGTAAAAACTAAAAACAGTTAGTTTATTATTGCTTCTAAAATGTTGTTTGCTATTTGTGTTATATTCTCTTTAATGAATGACAAGTTTGTTTATTATTGCTGCATTCATTTCCATTTTTTAACTAAAAATGAAAAAAAAAATAAAGAACCTGTTGGAACCTGGAACCGACCCCGGAACCTGTGACAGGGTAGGTTCCAAGTTCTTGGTTCTGACGGTTAGGTTCCAGGTTCCAAAAAATGAGGAACCTGTACTCGAGGGTAGGTTCCAGGTTCCAAGCGAAACCAGTAAGGAACCGGGAACCACTCACCCCTACTCGAAATTTTATATCCCGGAGCTAGGTTGACCTATGCTTAGCACAACGGCTGAATGCCCCCGATTATTAGAGGGCATTGAGACATCTAAGCATAACTACACATTTTAATGTACTATTAGTTGTAAAAGCTACAGGAGAAATTAAACTATCAAAGTATAAAGCAACAAATGACCAGAAAAATGCAAAATTCACCAAAATGATAAAAGAATATTGTATTATTTTTAAAAAATGGAACTTACTTTAAATCATGGCTTTATGCTAAAAAAAATATATATTTCTCAAGTACAAATGAGTTACAATTAGAGAATATAATAATCTAGAGATAGGATAATAATGAGAGGTAATAAACGAATGTATACGTGTTTCATCACTTTTGTTGACAAACTACGAAAACATGAGAAAATATTAAGTACCCTAGCTCTACTCTACATAGGTTCATTTCGCAAGCGACATGTATCGCTTGCAAGCCCCTCTCTCTCTCTCTCTCTCTCTCTCTCTCTCTCTCTTTCCTTCCCTTCTTTGTTTCTCTCTCTTCTTTCCCCTTTTTGTCTTCCCCCCCCCTTTTTTTTCCTCTTTGTCCAGCACAAGTGATGGCTGGTGAGGGTGTTGTGACCCTCGCCTATGGCCAACAAGTGTCACTTTCATCATATTCAATGAGGGCTTGCGGTCAGGGCAAGAGTTGCCCTCGTCGAATCTAACAAGGGTTTGGGAAGCAACGACATTGGTGAGGTGTTGTGGCTCTTGCTAGCGATAGGCAAGGGTTGTCAAATTTGGTGAGGGCTCAACCCTCGCAGCCAAGGCAAAGGTCGTCCTCCCCAGATCTGGCAAGGGTTCGAGAGGTGACAACATCAGAACTGTGGGGGGACCTCAAGGATGTAAGGGCTAAGGGAGGGCTTGGGCTCGCGGATGACTTGGGGGGGAGGGGATTGGACTTGTTCTTGGACCGAGGGTGGAGGCGGTGATGGCGGCATGGTTTGTTGGGTGGTGAAGAGGACAAGACAAAGCTTGTCGAGGGAGAGAAGAAAAGAACACATGGTGTCATCTGGTGTGGTTACGTTGAACAGTGGGCTCCATCGTTAGTCAGAAGAGTCGCAAGTGGGAAGGAGAAAGAGAAGTGTGAATGGGAGGGAGAGAGAGAGAGAGAGAGAATGAAATTGATATTAAGAGAGAGAAGGTTTTGGCTTGCATTGGGCTTGGGCAACACGGGAGGGCTTGGGGTCGCGGATGACTTAGGGGGAAGGGAATTGGACTTGTTCTTGGACCGAGGGCGAAAGCGGTGACGGCGGCATGGTTTGTTGGGTGGTGAAGAGGACGAGACAGAGCTTGTCGAGAGAGACGAAAAGAACACATGGTGTTATTTGGTGTGGTTATGTTGAACAACGGGCTCCATCGTTAGTCAGAAGAGTCGCAAGTGGGAGGGAAAGAGAGAGAGAGAGAGAGAGAGAGAGAGAGAGAGAGAGAGAGAGAGAGAGAGAGAGAGAGCATGAAATTGATATTAAGAGAGAGAAGGTTTTGGCTTGCATTGGGCTTGGGCAACACGGGAGGGCTTGGGGTCGCGGATGACTTGGGGGGGAGGGAATTGGACTTGTTCTTGGACCGAGGGCGGAGGCGGTGATGACGGCATGGTTTGTTGGGTGGCGAAGAGGACGAGACAGAGCTTGTCGAGAGAGAGACGAAAAGAACACATTGTGTCATTTGGTGTGGTTACGTTGAACGGCGGACTCCATCGTTAGTCAGAAGAGTCGCAAGTGGGAGGGAGAAAGAGAAGTGTGAATGGGAGAGGAGAGAGAGAGAGAGAGAGCATGAAATTGATATTAAGAGAGAGAAGGTTTTGGCTTGCATTGGGCTTGGGCAACACGGGAGGGCTTGGGGTCGCGGATGACTTGGGGGGGAGGGAATTGGACTTGTTCTTGGACCGAGGGCGGAGGCGGTGATGACGGCATGGTTTGTTGGGTGGCGAAGAGGACGAGACAGAGCTTGTTGAGAGAGAGACGAAAAGAACACATTGTGACATTTGGTGTGGTTACGTTGAACGGCAGACTCCATCGTTAGTCAGAAGAGTCGCAAGTGGGAGGGAGAAAGAGAAGTGTGAATGGGAGAGAGAGAGAGAGAGAGAGAGAGAGAGCATGAAATTGAAATTAAGAGGAGAAGGTTTTGGCTTGCATTGGGCTTGGGCAACACATGTCACCTGGTGAATGGAATAGAATTTTTACACGTGGCTACCCTAACTCTATCTCATATTTTCTCTGAAAACATCTCCTTAAAAAGAAGGTAGTCCAATTTCAGAAAGATCATTGGTGTTTGGTTATAGGGTAATGTCATCAAGACAGAGATGGTTTCCCACCAACAAGAGCTGTGTTGTACACTATCATGGTGGGATCAGAATATATTTTATTTTAACGTACAGATGCCCGCGTATGTTGTCTCCCTCATTGGCATGGCATCTTTATCGAGCCCCCTACCTAGTTCTACTCTCTATGTGCTTAACGTCTAAGAGATGCTAAGGTTCACATAAGATCTCAAACAAAGTAGTTTAAGGATATACTTACGTCCAAGCGGTAAGAAATGAGTGTATACATGTTTTGTCACTTTTGTTGAGAAACTACAAAAACATCTTCTTAGAATGAACAAAGTCTAATTTCAAAAATCTACAATCTTAGGCAACACACTTAAAGATGAAACTTAGTAGGAGTGAACAGTTCTAAGGTGGGTAGATTTCAGATCTAAAACCTATCTTGCTATAATCGATATACAATTTTTTCACTTGGAACATAACAATTTTTTCACTTGGAACCTATCCTATGTGCGCTAAAACTGACCCTAGAACCTTCCATGTTTATTTGTCCGATTCTAGGGTTTATCCAAGATCCAATTTTTTCTTTCGTTTCATTTTTCATTGCAAAACAATATGAGCAACAAAATAGTTAAAAGTAAAAGATGAACAAGGGAGGGCAAGTGAGCAAAGGCAAGTCGGGAACCAATGAGGGTTACAAGGCTCGAACGAGCAAAGGGAAGGTTGAGTCATAAGCAAGAGATTGAGAAAAAGTCGTAAAGTGTCTGAGTGAAGTTAGAAAGAACAAAGAAGAAGATGAATAGAGTAAAAGATGCGAATTGAAAAATTAGGTTTTGTAAACTTTGTGAAACCAGTTCGATCCGGTCGGTCTGATGGTTCTTCACTTGGACCCGAAAACCTTAAATCGGATAGTTTTCAATGCAATTCGGTTTGATCCTCAGCAAAACTGATCTGATTGCACAACTCTAATACTTAGTAAATATCTTATTATAATATATTTAAGTAGAAATATGATATGAATTTATCGAAAAGTAAAAGATTTTCTGGCAAGAAATGAGGTTAAAAGGGCTTCTTAGCGTAATATACTCTGTGACGTTGTTTGCCATTGATAGGAGTATTAATTACTTTAGGGACTTATGGGACATGAGGGGTCTAAGATAAGGATTAATAGAGATCCAACATATATATGTTAATCCACATAGTCGGCCTTCACTCGGTTGGTGAATCAAAGTGTACAAATTCGAAATACTGACCCAAAAAAAAAAACTCGTGTTGACCCTTAACAGTGGCATGTTGTATTGCGTCATCATTATCAAGCAGAGCACACCTTTTGCAACACCTATCAATTAAATATATTCAATTGATAAAGTAGGTAGAGTTTGCAAGCAGATTAGACAATAATAATCAACGAATTGTTATATAAAGTTTAAATTATCTTACAGCTGTCTAATTATGGAAGGTGACGGGCCTATGGAAAATGACATCCTACGCATTTTGGAAAAAGAAATTATAATTAGTGTCAACTAAAGAAACTTTCCAACTAAAGAAAATTTCCTCCTTGTCACATCAACTCCATCGTGTGTTTAAAGTGCTCACATATGATGTTGATCTCCGTCCGTCTCCCCTAATAAAGACAAAAAAATAAAAATACAAATAAAAAGTCATGTTTAAACATAATAATTCCAAAAAAAAAGGTCAATTACCAATTTTCCCCCAAAAACGTCATGTTTCCTAATTTCAAAACCACACCGTGCAACATGAGGCTTGCAATAGTCATGCATTGGATTGGTCCTCGAGATTTGCACGCGCATCAGAATCTAGAGTTCCTTCTACTATGAGAAAAAGGGGATTGGATCCCACCTAATTAATCAAAATTTTCCTTTCGTAATTTTTCTTATGAGGGAGACTAGAGAGAGGAGAGAGAGAAGAAAAGGGATATTCAAGTGGACCCGCGCGAGATACGTGGCAACCAACAAGTAGAGAGAATACTTACTGACTAAGTAACATCGACCTAACATGTGACGCGCTACACAACATTGACACGACACACCGACATATAGTTTCTCAAAAAATAAAGAATTTCGATAAGTTCAAAACACATTATATATTAAATAAATATTTTTATATATACATAATAAATTATTATTTTTATGATTATTTTAATCAAATTAATTTAATTTTAATTTATAGCCTAAAATGAATTTGGGCACCCTCTATCCCACTGTGGCCACGGCGCTTTTTTGGCAATTCATTCAAACACACACATGTTCTCATATGCCGAAGAAGGCTGGAATTATTTTACATTTTCTTCTGAAAAGAGTTGATATAATAATATATTAATCTAATGATTAATAAAAAAAAGAAAGAATTAAAAATCTACTCAGACCACCATCTCTCGCCCTCTTCTTGGGGTTCTTTGCCTCTCTTCGCCGTCGTCGGCTTCGTCTTCCAAACCAAGAAGCTCACCCTGAACCAACAACCGTGGACTTTAATTGTCAAGGAACGTGACTGCGGCCCCAAGTGAAAGCACAGGATGCCGTTCGTGAAGCTTGCCATGGTTGCGATGGGTGTGGTCAAGACTCTGATGGCAGACTTCCAAATCTAGAGGCTCCTAGCCACGACTAGAATTTCGGACTCATATATCGGAATTTCGGACTCGCGTGTTGGAAAGAATTGATCACATGTCGAATTTTTCGACATTTATTGACCTCATGTCGGAATGTGTCGGAACATTCAGACATATGTCGAAGTGTCGAAGTGTCGAACACAATACGAAAACTTTAAAAGAATATGGATACTTCTTAATTCACTGACGAGAAAAGTTAGGTCTACTCCATATATCATGTAGGAAGTTTCTTTGGAATCTAACCTCCTTTACTCCTTCGTGCGCAAAGATTCCCAGATCCAGTCAACATCTTCTGGCCCAGTCATCAGCTCCCGCGTGTCCTCGTCCTGTCAACTAAGCCAACTTGACATACTTTACGCTATGCCGGGAGCAACCAAGACGCTTCTGCCCTCGTACTTCCCCCAAATAGTACCTTGTACTGCATTGTTATACTGTTGAATGGCTTTCTTAAGGAATAAATTAGAATGTCACTCAAATCTAATTCTGATTCCAATGATAAAATAAACCGAGATTTCGTTTCTGGGTACATACGGAAATCAGGATAGGACGGATTCTCTTGAGAACTATTGACATCGTTGCTACACCAATACAAACTTCGAAAAAATATTAATTAGATACTGACGCCGACGATTCCTGGATTTTGCTATATATAATTCCGGATGAACTTGATCAAACAATTTATGTGCAAGTAAAATGATTTTATTAGAAAAATTAGAAGTGCGGGGCACATGATCAGAAAAATAGTGAAAATACGAGGACAGATATGATATATTTCAGGAGTTATTAGTAATAAACATGGGCTAGATGGCTTTTTATCTTTATGCTTGTATAATGGAATTCATCGGTCCATATCATGGCAAGCAAAGTAGGGTTAAGGGGGACAGCAAGAATATGTTCTTTTGATGGTTCAAATACCGTTGACATGCAATGTTTAGAGTTTTATAAGAAAACTTTTCGAGATTTGTATCTAATTGTAGAGTTATTGACATGTTCAATTGAAGAACCTAGATCGGCTGTCGAATCCATAAAGTTATATCATTTTATCAAGCATCTTAATATGTTTAATATTAGGAGATGATCGGATGCAATTTGACATGACTTTTTTTCACATTATATTATGTGATTCTCCAACTATGATAGATATGGCTTTAGTTCCTTATTAAAAGGCCAATTGGCATATTATATTGACAACAACTTTTTGAAGTGCCAAATGCACTTTTTTCTAGATTGGGATCTATTCAAACACTCATTAGATTTAGACGCAAATGTAAATTTTCGTAAATGAACACTCCTATGTTTAACTTACAAAGGCATGTGTTAATGCAAAAAGGGTATCCCGACTGAAGTAAGTACATTAGTATGGTTGTCGACTCGTATCATCATTTCATAATTATGTCGTGTCGAAGTAAGATTTCACCCAAACACAACATATTTATTAATTGTGTGTTATAATTTAAACATGGCATATTTAGTAAGGACTCATTTGCTGGACACCTTAAAAAAGGTCAAAAGTTGTTCCACCGATATCTAAAATATTATCGAGTATTTAAAAACTGTCAAATAAGTATATATAGAAATCCAAGTGTCTATGTTAATGCAAGCACCAATCTGGTCTATGTGCATTCTCATGACACTACACTAGTAATAGGTTAGTGGAAGCTTTTCGTTAGACAAAAAATAAGTGAATAAATAAAAATTTAACCCTTAATAGCATTATGGACATTGTGAAAGTTTTATGTGTTCATGATTGAAAAAGACTCGAAAGGTGTGAGCCTCAGGTTTGAAAAAAGGAGGTCAAAAGTAGAATCCACTCTAAACAAACCATAGATTACTATAGAATTATGAAAAGAGATAATGCTGTTCTTAATGATGAGATATTGCCAAGAGAAACGTAGCGACTTGGCATGCTTCATGTGAGTTAAACTCTAAAAAAAGTTTTTAAGCATGAACCCTTCTGATGGCGATGACTCGAGAGCATGAGTCTTCACTCATGAATAGCATCAAAAAGTCTCTCCAATCCAATGTAGGACGTGACTTGATGTTATCTTACACTTTAAACATTAACCCTCATCAATATCGCCGAGCATCAAAGATGCCAAAATCATTAACAACTCTTAGTGTTGGGAGGCACATTTCAAAAATCATCCATAAATATTAACTTCATAAATGCAAGAGTTCAAACTTCTTAAATGCAAGAGTTCAGTAACACAATGTCCATTCCTTACCAAATCAATGACCATGATACAATATATGTAACTTGTAGGGCTGTTCCACAAATTAGAAGTTAAAGAGACTCGAAAAGTACCCGTGGACAGTAGATTGCACCACCTTCGCCCTTTTCCCTTAGTACAACGACTTGCAGTTTCTGCTTTTTGTCATCTTAGGAATGGCCTTCTTGACACTATTGGCATCTATCTCAAGCCAAAGTATCCTCTTAGACATTGATTTTTCTTCTTCACCCAGTTGTCGCCTCAGTTGCTTGGGAGCATCCTCTGAGGACAGGGCTTTCCATCCAAGGAATCGTCTTGGTGGGGACTAGCTTGTGGCGTTCGACCTTGCAATTCCTTCCAATCATCAACTTGTTATGTATCACTATCGTCGAATTTGGCTTGTTACTAGGATAAAAGCTGGCAGGTAGACGATGTTGTTGCGATGCCCGCTAAATGACAAAAAGCATGCGTTTTGCCATGTGAAATTCGGATTGACTGGCTAAGGGATCTTATCCTCTTGTGGAGAAACTAAGGCGCGTCAAGACAACTATATTTGTCATCTCGCAACACATCTGTATGACATGGTTTCTTATAGGAGAAGGGTGACAAGGCCTAGAAGGGGCCCACCCAGGAAATGAATCCAATATAATTTTAATTGAGATTATATTTTTATCATCGCACATATCATAAATTTGAATATACTTAAATGGAATTATAGTAATATTTATAAAATCCCAAAGGGTAAAAATGTGTTCTAAATTTGGGTATTAGAGTAATTATGAGAATTTGTGAATAGTACCGAATGATAAATTCAATTTTGTTATAAAAAGTTGAGGGATTAGATTAAACAAATTTAAAATTTAAAAATTATATTAAATATTTAGGAATAGTTTAAGGACCGTGTTAAATTAATTTAAAATTTAAGAATGACATTACACATTAAATCAAAATTTAGCAATTAGTTATGTCATTTTTTTCAAGAAGAAAAGCAAACAAAAACATGAGGAGCCGCGTGGTAAAGGGCATTCATTCGAGAAAATATTCGGTGGCACCTCATCAGTAGTTGATGCAATGCACATTTATCCGTTAACATTCATTTAGAATTTGACACAATGCGAGTGAAAGAAATTGATGTGAAATTGAGAGCAATTGTCGTGGATGGTGGTGGTTAGTTACTAGATTTGGACAACGGTGGTCGAGATCTTGACAATCATAGACCGTGAGCTGAAAGCAAAAAAAAAAATAATAATAAGATAAAGAAACCAAGTAGAGACCAAATTTGTAGACACAACTTTAGATTCAGATCTAGACAGGCATCGGACAAGCCGTCCTAACAATGGTAAATAGATGCGAGCCTCTAAATCTAACCGCAAAGACGACAGAGAGGGTAGCTTGGCTTGGACACCTGGCAATGGTTGACCTCGACGCGGCGCCACCACCTCCGTCGATGGCGACGGCAGGGGAGCCGGTAGGTCGAGCTCAAGCCGGCTGTAGATAGAGGGGACACAGAGAGAGGCGGATGGAGATTCTTCAAATTTTCTTTTATCCATTTCCACGTCGATAATCATACCTTAATCTGCAATTAGCTCAAAGCGCATAAATACACGCCACGTTAGCTGCGGACGCGTGGCTTGCAAACCTCTAGATATTTTTCCCCTAAATCCTTGACTATTCCGAAGTGACAGAACCCCAGCTGTCCTCATAAAAAACGCACATCTCATCTCTGTCGGATCCGAAACGAAAACAGCTTACCAACTTTCAATTTCGTCATACAAATACAAAGCCTTTTTTCCTTCTTCTTTTTTTTTTTTTCCATTTTCTTTAGGAAAAAAAATTGGCCTGCTTACTCAGAGCAGATAAGAGAGAGAAAGAGGCCATTGTCGAAACTGCTTCCGGACAACCTTTTCTATTTTCGGGCATTCAATTCCCTCCTCCTTCTTCCCCACTATCTCTCTCTCTTTCCCCTCTGGTCTCGAGCTGGTACGCGACCCCCTCTCTAGGGTTTTCCCAATTTAGCAATCCGTTGTCTCTCCTTCTCTCTCTCTCTAGAATTCTTGCTCTGCTCTGCTCTCTGCCGGGAGAAAAGGCCAAATAAAAATCCGAGCTTTACCGTGCTGGCAGCAGTGTGCATAGTACCAAGCATCGGAGTTTGGAGGATTCGCTCCGCGACAGCGGGCGCGGAAAGTCTTATCCGGAGATACTTAAGTCGGTGTTTTGGATTTGTACTCAGAAAACTTGCTGCTGCCAAAAGGGTTGCGGCTCTCGCCCCTGTTTCTTGATCGGTATCTGGTCAAGATTTCGGATTTCCGGCTCGCCTGACGTCAAAGTGACACGGAGTTTCGACTGTACGCTCTCTCTCTCTCTCTTTCTATCTCTCTGGATTTCGCGCCGCGGGAATTGAAGGTGTGGAAGTGATTGGACCGAACGTTCTTGTGCTCTGATTTTTGTCATTTCTTGAGGGGGGGGGGGGGGGGGGGAGATAGGAAGAGGGTGGGTGATGGGTCTTTGTTATTGTGCACAGGTAGGTGACTACTCTGGAGGTGGGTTTTGTTGATTGTGGAGTAGTTTGCTGATTAGAGATGTGCCCACTTTGTGTTGCAGCAAACCGTGCCGGCTTTCGGGTATGGATGGGTTGTGTTTTATCTCTAAGAGGTCTGTACTAGTGTGTTCACTGTCTTCTGTTTGTGGAAAATGGTAGCAAAATGTCCGCCGTGTCTATGATTGGTGGAATGATAGGCAGCTGACTTTTGTTCTTAGTAGAGATTTGATGGTGTTATGATTGAAGCGAAATAAAACTGCTGTTGTGTTTGTGGGGCAGGGTGTTTGCTATTTGGTTGAGGAAGTGCTGGTGTTACTGTCTAATCCAGAAGGTGAACGATTTCAAGAGTCGGTTTCGAAACTTGCTGCAACTCTCGTGTGATCTCAGTTGCAGGGTAGCCAATTTTTGGAAGATGCCACGTCCGGCATGACTTACTTGAGTGAACACGATCTGAGAGGACTCTAGCATTTTCTTGTGCTGCTTGGTGGGGAAAGGTTTTTCCTTTTCACTTCAAATGGAATTCCCCTTTTCTTCCAAAGAGAAGGGGATGGGTTACTGGACTCCTCCAGGAGTGCAGGCAGACAGCTCTGCTTCTTTGGATAATGGCATGAGAAATTCAATCTTGGAGGATCCTTTTGTGAACTTTTCCGAGCTGATGAATTTCGAAGGTTATGCTGGATTATGCAACAGTCCATCCACAACGGAGCAGATACTTGCATCCTTTGGGTTGCCGATAAGTCCATCAGCACCGTATGGATCACTGGATATGATGAATTTTGCAGAACAAAGTTCTTTTTACTATCCTGACCGTGATGGGGTGTCAAATGCTGTAGGAAGTTCTTATCCATTTGTCGACAGGTTGGCTTTTCAGCAAGCAGCAGATAGCCAGCTTGATTATCAGTTGGATTCCAATGACCAAAACGATTCAGGGGCTAAACAAAATGAAGGTGCCCTCGGACAACTTGGCATTTCTGATGTGGCTAATAATGCAATATGCAGGCCTCTAGCACATTCAGTAGATGAAAAGATGCTGAGAGCACTTTCCTTGTTCAAGGATTTTTCTGGAGGGGGAATTCTGGCTCAGGTTTGGGTCCCCATAAAGCGTGGGGATCAGTATATCTTAAGCACCTGTGAGCAACCTTATTTACTTGACAAAATGCTAGAAGGATATCGAGAAGTATCCAGAACATTTACCTTCTCTGCTGAGGGGAAACCGGGAACTTTTTTGGGCCTTCCTGGTCGTGTTTTTACATCAAAAGTTCCAGAATGGACTTCCAATGTAATTTATTACAATAATAGTGAATATTTACGGGTAGAACATGCAGTTCACCACAATATCCGTGGTTCTATTGCCGTACCACTTTTTGACTCTTCTGATAAGTCCTGCTGTGCGGTGCTGGAACTTGTCACTACGAAAGAAAAGGCCAACTTCGACTCGGAAATGGAGAAAGTGTGCCTTGCCCTCGAGGTTAATTTTCCTTTCTTTGTTCCTCTAGAATGAAGATGGCTGTTCTCTTCTTTGCCTTCCTTGTAAAAGTTGGGAGTCCAGTCGAGCGACATGCAATTAAATACATAGTGCCTTTACTGGATACCACTATACTAGAACCGCATCTCATACAGGGTTTCTTTTGTTACTTTTCCACCTTTTGGTTTAAGAATTCATAGATGCCCTCTACTTTTTAGAGAACTCATCTAAATAATAGATATTTTCTTTTGTTTAATATATGAAGCAAGAGTAAATCTGATCAATGACTGTTATTTGCTTGTTATACATCGAGACGACAATTTTTGAGAGCAGTTGATCAAACATAGTGTTTGTATCGGTTTCAGAAGATTGTAGAGTTCGCATACTGGCCTGTTTATTTACATTTGTGAAGGTGAAGTGTCTTAGCTGTTTTTCCAGAGAGTTAGCATGAAGTTCTGTCTGCATGAGGATGAGAAGGGCTTAGCAGAGTAGTGGATTGTACCTTGGTTGTAGCATACTATCTGGAATTGTCAGCAAAACTGTGACTCGCTGACACTTCACCACACTCATTTCAAGGCTACATGCATGGACTTCCCTTGAAGTCTCCTTTTGTTTCTTGGCACTAATTATATCATGGATTGAGACTTTCTTGGGGGTGCTTTTTACTTCGGGCTGTCCTGTTCGCTTCTTTGGCTGTAATTACTGAACCTATGTGGGAAATCAAATTTTTGGAAAAGTTCTTACATTAGCTTTATAGGAAAGATAGTGAAAAGAAGTGTTTTAAAAGAAATTTGTATGCGGGGGAATTTCAATGTTGTCTAGTTTTTTTTTTTTTTTTTGGTCGAATGTTGTCTAGTTGATGCATGGCAAAGGAACACGTTTTTTTAACTTAAATATTGTGGAATTATTTAGGGTTACCCATCAAATGCTACAGTAAAGCATCAAATTTTCCTTTTTTAAATCAGGATACCTTTATACTGTGGCTGGATATTTTCATTAGTGCTTCAATGAGTTTTGGTGGAGTTACTGCAGCTTTATATTGTTCACTTTCTATAGAATTTTTTGAATCATCAACTTTGAATTTCCTTTTTCAGTTTTTAGCTTGTTAGTTAGTGTGGAAATTGACAGTTAAAAACTATTGCAGGCTGTAAATTTAAGAACTACACCACCGCCACGGCTTCTTCAACAGGTAAAACATAGCTCTTCTTTTCTGTGAGGCTGTAAAGTGCTCCACGTCCTTATTGAACGATCCATCATTTTGCAGTGCCTCTCCAGGAATCAGAGAGCTGCCTTGGCTGAAATAACAGATGTCTTGCGTGCTGTATGTCACGCGCATAGGTTTCCATTGGCTTTGACGTGGATCCCATGCTGTGTTTCTGAGGGAGCTGCTGATGAAATAGTAAGAGTACGCGTTAGGGATGGTAATGGAAATGCTAATGAGAAATGCATCCTATGCGTTGAGGATACTGCTTGTTATGTGAACGATAAGGAGATGGAAGGATTTGTTCGTGCATGTGCAGAGCACTATCTCGAGGAAGGGCAAGGAATAGCTGGAAAAGCACTTCAATCAAATCATCCCTTTTTCTACCCTGATGTTAAGAACTATGACATTCATGAGTATCCTCTCGTCCATCATGCTCGCAGGTTTGGCTTGAATGCTGCTGTTGCAAGTAGGCTGAGAAGCACCTTTACAGGTGATGACGATTACATTTTGGAGTTTTTTCTCCCTGTCAACATAAAAGGAAGTGCAGAGCAACAACTATTATTGGACAACCTCTCACGTACAATGCAGAGGATTTGTAAAACTTTGAGGACAGTATCAGATGCAGAATTATTTGGCACAGAAGGCTCTAAAGCTGAGTTACAGGAAGTGTCACTCCCAAGCATGTCACCTATTCCCACTTATGGAGGGAGCCATCAGACAGTTTTATCCGATAACAGCACGTCTTCCGTAGATGGGAGGCCCTCAAATGTACCTACTTCAACAAGGACAGTCTCAGACCTTCCTCGTGAGCAGGTCGTTTTCCTGACCTGTCTTTACCTGCAGTGAACATGTTTTATGCGGACTTTTCTCTATCGCTTTTACATGTCGTTTTTGGACTTTCTTCACTCGCCAATGCGCTCAATCTGCCTAGGATTCTTCGTTGACTGTTCGTGCTGTAATCTATAATATATTTATCTTCGATAATCAAGTATCGTGTGAGGGAATTACAGCTGGTAGGATTGTAATCATATGTAAGAGAACTAAATATTTTCATGTTTGTTGGGCTTCCGGACAATTGGAAGTACACCTCCACGATTGTTGCTGCTGACATGTGAAATTTCTGATATTTAATATATTCGGCAGAAGTACCTGTTGCTAGAGCTAATGGTTTACAGAGTCTAAAAGAATTGATGGGGGGATTTTAGTAATCAGACCACTTCTTTTTCCCTGTAAAATCTGTTAGGCTAAGGCTATGTCATTGTAGGCCAAAAAAAAGAAAACAACTTGAATATGTCCTTTTTTTTATTTCCACAGAAGAGATTATATGTGGAATTTGGGTTGAATATGATTGTTAGAATATACGAACCAGAAAGCTTAAGCCATTAGGTGAGAAGAATAGCCTCATAGACAAGTAATGTGAGATACTTTAACAATGTTGATATTGTTTATCCCAAAAATCCTAAAAAGTTGGGAACTTGCTAGAACTAACAGATTCCAGATTCCGGAGGTTCCAAGGGGTCACAAAATAGGTTTTTAGGTTAAGAAATTGTGCTAGCATACGCATGATAGGTTCCAGGGTGGCAGAGATATACACTATAAGACCAGGAACTCCATTACAGATTTAAAATTTAACATTATGCATATGGCATAAATTTGGATCTTCAAAGAGCTGAAGGTAGTGTTCTGTTCTTTGCTGTGCTCTTTTTTATGATCTACACTAGATTAGATTACAGAATGGCATCATCTAGGGGAATGAAGCTGCTGTTTGGAATGCAACCGCAATTAGGGGCGCGGGCATAGATACATTTTCCTGCCTTTCTTTTGACTTTTCTGCAAAAGCAATCACCAAATATTTGTAAAGGACTTAGTAAGCCTTTGATAGTCGGATAAATGTCTGCATGGTAAGAGGTGTACCCTTAATATTATAGGGAATCATGAATAGTTAGATTTTGTGGGACCACAGCCAAGTATTCTAAAATCTTAAGCTATTAGATGAAGTCGTGATTTATTATTTAAATACTCTAACACTCCCCCTCACACTTAGTCTAGTCTTTTGCCTAATACTAAGTGTGGAAATTTAGTTGGAGAGGCAAATGGAGCCTAAAAAGATTCAAGCTCAAGACTCCCAGCTCCGATACCAAGTGAGATTTTGTAATACCACAGCCAGTTGTTCTAAAAGTTTAAGCTATTAGATGAAAGTGTTGTTTATTATTTAAATACTCTAATAGCATTTATGACATATTATCTTGTTAAATGGAAATCATGACTAAAGTGAAGTTTGTTTCGTCCATTCTCATCTAGCCCTTCCCTGTCTTATTCCATGTGAGCCACATTCCCATTCTCTCCTCTCTTGCTCTCCCTCTCTCTCACAGCCAATGGATAAATCCAACCCATGTCAGCCAATGAATGTAACTTTAGAAAGGGTTATGATAAGAAATGTCCGTCAACTAATTGAGCAAATTGTGCAGTTTGCAATGAAGGAACTGCTCGTGTGTAACTGTTGTTTTGAAAAGTGAACTGGTCCAAAATTAAGTGTACTTACTGAGTGCCCTGAGGCTATCTATTAACATGCCCTCATTTAAAAAGAAAAACCTGGAGATAATGGTGTGATCATGCAGAGCGCAAAATTTTTAATTGGATGATATGGCTTAGGCTTGATCTTGGTGGTGTTTTTATATGGGATATACTGGTTCTCTTACATGACTCTTGACAGATTTCTTGAATGTCTGACAGGTGATGAGCCTATCAAGAAGACAGCATGAAAAAAAGCGAAGTACAGCAGAGAAAACAGTGAGTTTGGGTGTTCTCCAGCAGTATTTCTCAGGGAGTCTGAAGGATGCTGCGAAAAGCATTGGTGGTGAGATCCTGTCACAAGCCTCTTAAAGTGCCAGATCTCAATGGCTGATTTGCATTTTTCATGCCAAATCTCCTCTTGTTTGAATTGCACTTAATCAGCATAGTTCCTCTCGCCTAGATCTATCAGAGTTCTTAAGTAACCTTGGCCCATGCATCCGTCTCTCATTGATGTTGCAGTTTTAAGGTAGAAAGAGCTATATAACAGAAAGGAAGGAGGAGAAAGAACAAAGAGTAGGAAAGAAATTTTGATAACAAGTATAAGAACAGGTATAAGAATGAAAAGGACAAAGAAGAGATGTGGGCTAGTTGAGTCTTTAAACAATTAGGCTGCATTTGCTCATCTGGATTTTTTACCATGATAGAACTGGATAGGATAGGATATGAAATTCGGGAGATTTCGCTATATCCTATTTACTGTTTGGTGATTGCAGTAATAAAGTTAGAAATACTCATATTATATTATATATATTGTTTAATATAAATGGCATATCAATATGAATGAATCACAAATTTTACAAAAGGAGAGAGTAAAAATCTCTCGCAACACTTTTGTCTATTTTGTTTTTGTTTTATATTCCTTTCTTAATTTCTTTTCTATTTCTTTCTTTCCCTTCCATCATTCTCTAATAAAATTTTATTAATAGAAAACTATACTAATAGACCTAAAATACTAAAACACCTAAAATATGTAATAAATATATATTTATATATTGAATTTATATTACAAGATAAAATTAAATTCAAATATATACATAAAAATAAGATTAAATTACAAAACTAAATTGTTATTTGAATTTCTTATATTAGAATTTAAATATTATTTATATCGAAATATAATTTTAAATTTGTTAATTTAAGAAGTTTGTTATTTGAGCAAAATAACTTTCCTATTTTGGATATTAAAAATCTTAACTACCTTTATTTCACCACCCCTATGAGATAATTTTATTCTGCTTATACCTCTTTTATATCCAACTTTATCCTATTTTGAGCAGGCACCAAACACGGGATATAATAAATTTTATCATATCCTAAATTTTATCCTGTCCGCCAAACGTAACCTTATGATGCATTTGTTTCAGAAGAAACTTCATGATGAAGGAAAATGCTTTCTAGGAAATCTTTTTCCAAGAAATTTTTTTCCATTTTCAAGTTAGGGAATTCATTTTCCTATCTTTAAGCATGCATATTTTCTGACTGAAGACTGATAATTTTAAGTAAATCGAATACATGAAAGTTCTGAAAACTAATTGGCAGAACATGCTTTCACTCAAACAAACACACCTTTAGATGAGGAATAAAGAACAAATCTATGGTCAAGTTAACAAAACAGCATTCCCGGCCATTAAAAAAAAATTGAAAATACAGTAATAAAGTTTTGTGCAAGGAGAAAATGTTCATCTCGTAGAATTATTTGGTAGTCAAATGATGAATGCCAACCATTTTATTTTCTGCAATGCAGTTTGCCCCACAACACTGAAAAGGATATGCAGACAACATGGAATTTCAAGATGGCCATCTCGCAAGATAAACAAGGTGAACAGATCGTTGAAGAAAATACAAACCGTGCTCAATTCTGTTCAGGGAGTCGAGGGAGGGTTGAAGTTTGACCCAAACACTGGAGGATTTGTGGCAGCAGGTTCGATGATCCAAGAATTTGATGCGCAGAAGAACTTCATTCCTGATAAAAAACCAGCAGTGCAAAGTGAAGAAGCATCTATTGAAGAAGAGGAAAGATCAATACCCTTTGTTTGTGGTAATAATTCTGCTATTAAATTGGAAGATGAGTATTGTGTTGGTGGAGATCACTCGGGGCGCTCAACCTCGAGCTTGCATTTGCTCGACATTTGTCATGGGGAAGCGAAGAAATCAAGTATTAGTCAGATCGAATATAGGGAAGATTTTAAATCAACTGCAGTTGATGATGGTATTGTTGAGCATAACAGACCTGCTTCTTCCAGCATGACAGATTCTTCAGATGGCTCTGGTTCGATCATGCACGGCAGTTCCTCGAGCTCTCAGAACTTTGAGGAAGGAAAGCATTCTAAAGAAAGAACAAGCTCACATGATAGTGGATCTAAAGTTACCGTGAAAGCGACCTACAAAGACGACACGATACGTTTCAAGTTTGAGCCTTCCGCTGGGTGTTTCCAACTTTACGATGAAGTGTCCAAGAGATTCAAATTGCAATATGGGACATTCCAGCTCAAGTACTTGGATGATGAGGATGAATGGGTGATGCTGGTTAGCGATTCGGATTTGCAGGAATGCCTCGAGATTATGGAATATGTCGGTACACGAAGTGTCAAGTTTCTTGTCCGCGATGTGCCTGCTGCAATGGGCAGCTCTGGCGGTAGCAATTGCTTCTTGGCGGGGAGCTCCTGATATCTGGGTCCATCTTCTTGTCGGGAGCTTGAAATTCGTCAGCATCTAGCTTACCCATACGGTACCGGCTCTGTGATTGATCTTCAACAGTGGGACGTTTCACAGTTCTGAGCAGTCACTTGAATGATCGATTGGCACGGGCACGTCAGGACGAGGAGAGGAGAGTGTAGGGAGAGAGAAATGTTGTAATCTTTTTTAGTGAGTGTAGCAACTGTAAATGATAGAAGCAGCTGTAGAAATGGCACTTCCCCAAGGAGTGACCAGCTTGTGATCCTGTCTTTGATATCCAATCTGTATAGACTTTTATTATGGCGTGTGGGGCAAAATGAATGAAAGGGAATATAGCAGGCTCGACTTTGTGCACTTCTAACTCTGTTGCGTCTTCACGGAAAAAAATTTTACCGGGGCGTTCTGCCTTATTTGCAGGAACAAGTCGATACTTGAGGTCTTTTCCAAAGAAAATCTGACCAGAGTTTTGTTCATCTTGATTCAAGCAGGTGAGCCAAGTCCTACATGCTACATGCTCATGTATTACATTGTGGTGGCAGCAAATACATTGCTTAGAACACAATCAACAGGATTTTGCACCCAAAGATTTTTCTTGATAAAAGAGGGTTGCCTGCCAATCTGTACTTTCATCAAAGGCCATAGACAAATTCATACTATGCGTCAACTACACAATATCTTGATCGGTAAATTTTGGGTTTTTGAAATATCTCAATCAACCATGAGATAACTATGACAACATCTTCACGTGGTGACTAGGAGAATCACATATTCACATTTTTTAATCCACTAAGTCATCTCCACAGTAAAAATCCCGATTTTATATTTCTATTTTCTCATTAATAAGATCATATAATACGTCGAATTTCATTTGAATATAGAAAAATTTGATGATAACATGTAAATTCAACGTGGACAACCGTGCTGCCGTCCTTATTCCTGTATATTACTAACTGACAGATTATGATCAATAAGCAATTGCAAAAAATGCAAAAAATTAAAAATTTGAAAAAAAAATGGGTGCCATGAAAATTGAAAATAGTGGAAGGTCACAAAATACAAAATAGGGAAATAAATACAGAGAACTTCCAGGAACAGAGGCGGACCCTTCCAGGACATTGCCCCGATCGCCCCCACCACGCACCACCACAGCGCCGCCGGCCAATTCCAAGGCGTTCAAATCTCTCCCATTCTCTCCCTCTTTCTCTCTCTTATGTCGCTGCTTCTCTGCAGCTCCCATGGCGTCTAATCCTCAGCCCCCCTCTTCAGGTTCGTTCCCAAAGCTCGTCCCCACGTTTCTTGATTCGATCGATCGGCGACCGCGTGCTTTGTCGGATTGTTCGTTCTGGAAATCCTAGGTTTTTGCCGCCGATGAATTCTGGGTTCTCTCTCTCTCGGTCCGATGAATTCTGGGTTCTCTCTCTCTGTGTGCTTTCGATTGTGCTTTTGTGATCGGGGGGCGCGTTCCTTTTCTCGGGTTGTGGCGAACGATTCGGGCCTCGCTAGCGCGTGTGCTGTTGTATTTTTGGGTTCGATGTCTGTTGAGCGAGTGGGGATTCGGGGGTGTCTTGTTGATGGGTTCTGGGTCGGTGGCGGGTTTTGGGTCGGTCGCTGTTTGATGGCTGGTGCTTTTGATGGGGGGAGGTTGGTTGACTCCGGTTTTGAGTTTGGTTTCGAGAAAGTCGGGCGCTTGGGTTGACTTCCATTTTGCAACTGGGTATTTTTCCCATCTGGAATAGAAAGCTAGCTCGAGTTGGTTGAGGAATTGGTTTAGGATTGTCTTGCTTGATGAGCCCATATGCAGAACTACTTGGTAGTTGGTAGGTGATGTTGTGGAGAGAAGTCCGACGGGTTACGTCGTTCTGCTTTTTTTTTTGCATTGGTACTTTTACAGCCTGATTTCCGGGGTTACTCTAGACAAATGAAAGATTTTTGTAATTTTGTAGCAGGATCCTCTGACCTGCATGTGATGATCATGTTCTTGTAATATGTAGATGCCTGTCTTGTTACGTTCTTTGGACGTTTCTCCGCCTGCACAGAAACATTGTATACCCTCTTTGAGTTGAACGATGTTCTGCCATTGCAGCTACTCCCCCGCCAAAACCATGGGAGAGAAGCAGTGCCTCTTCTGGTCCCGCGCCTTTTAAACCGCCATCTGCTGGCAGCACCAGTGATGTGGTTGAGGCTTCAGGAACTGCAAGACCAGGAGAAATTGTTGCATCCACTGACAGGACCACCACTCATAATATGAATGCTCTGGGAAGGCCCGTTCCTACAAGGCCATGGGAGCAGCAGAGCTATGGGAATAATACCTATGGAGGTGACCATTGATTTTGTTGCAGAAGGTGATATCTTTTACTACAATCCCAAATTGAAGCATATTTTGAAATTGCTTCTGTCTGCAGGTTATAATTCCAGTTTGAATTACGGTTCGGGTTATGGTACTGGAATGTATGGTGGAGTAGGTGGAATGTATGGCAGTAGTATGTATGGTAACTCCATGTATAGGGGAGGCTACGGAGGCCTTAATGGATCCTCTGGACTCTATGGTGGTGGAATGTATGGTGGTGGATTTGGAGGACCAATGGGTGGCTATGGAATGGGAACAGGAATGGGAATGGGTGGTCCTTATGGAGGGCAAGATCCAAACAATCCATATGGCGAACCATCTTCTCCTCCAGGGTTTTGGATATCATTTTTACGGGTGGTAAGCAATGGTCTTGCACTTTCCTCTTCCTTATTGATTTCATCTGAGGAATGTTGATTGGGTACTACCTCCTCCTGATTGCTTTTACTGTTTCAAACTCATGCTTCTAGATGGAACTGAATAGTGGCTTTTGTTATTGATTGTTTTTGCTAGAAAAAAAGATTGATTGGTGTGATCTCTTCATTCTCATTTTCATGTCCTGCTTTTATGAAATTTATCACACTCACTTCTATCCATCCTTTCTAATTTTCCAAATGCAGGCTTAAGAATTCTAGAGACTGTTAAAGTAACCCACTTTTCTTGTATACGGTTTTATATAGGCCTTATATACATATTGTCTCCCTTCATCTAAGGGCTTATAGAGCCACTTTCCATCTCAATTTTTTTCACGTGTGGGACTCCCCATTTGCCAATTTCAAGTGCTATACTCAGTCTGGTTTGCACTTCAAAGGGGGTGTGAATGTATCCCATATCGTTTGTATACATGTTAATAAAGGCCTATAGGTAGACAACATACATACACACACGCACACACACGCACACACACACACACACACACACACATGTGTGTGTGTGTGTGTATTATACCTTCACCTAAGGCTTAAGTTTTTTGTTCGGACGTCATAGTTGTATTTTTAGTTTGTTGAATTAATCAAATTCTTAAAGGCATGAACGAATGTAAGTCTGTTATTTGGTGCATTATCGTGAACTTTGTTTTGTGATTTATTTAGTTGGTTAATTAGCTTTGATGCATTTTAGTTCCTGGTGAAATATCAAATGTGATGTCTTAGGACCATTTTTGGTTCCAATTGTTCTGCAATTGGATGTTGTTACCTTGTTCTTAAGTGAAAGATTTTTCTTATCTTAGATTGTGTGCTCAGAACGTGTTGAAGTAATTGCCTTGATCTTGATTTTTAGGGTGATGGGACATAGTTCTCTAGACCTATATTTAGAGCTATAATTTAAGGCGATGTACTACTAATTTATTTTATAAACACTCATTTTAGCTTTTCTCTAATGCCAGATGCAGGGAGTGGTAAACTTTTTTGGCCGCATTTCAATTCTTATTGACCAAAATGCTCAAGCCTTCCACATGTTTATGACAGCACTTCTTCAGGTAGTGTTTTATGTCCTGTGGCTTATCTGTTGAACGTATTTGCAGAGTGATGGTTTCAGTGGGTTTTTCAGACTCTATCTATTAATAGGATGACTTTATGATATTGTGATTCAGCTACATAGACACTCTTTCACCTTAAGCACCACTTTCTCTCCGTCAAAATGGACGACACTTAAAGTTTGTGTATCTCCCTGTGCAGAAATATGTACATGCGCATGCCCATTGTGACTGTACTGTCCTGTCCTGTCCAATTTGAGAATTCTGGAGTAAATTTGAATGAGGAAACCGCATTGCTTAAACTTTGTCCGTTTGCTGCGCAAGTTTTTTAAGTGGACTGCACTATGTAATTTAATTGAAGGGGGTTGTAATGTTCACGGAAGGAAGTTAGATAGGTACTATTATATCTTTTGGTAAAAATTGGCTTGAAAGGAAAGTGCATTTGAAAAATAAATGCATGATTAGGATCAAAGCTAGTGTGAATCTGAGGGGAAAATTCCTTTTTTTTTCACTTTTCAAAGATGATGGAAACTTTGAGAGATGATTGGTTTTACTGGATGTCATTATCTGTAAAAGACCTTTAGCATGGTAAGAGCACTGATCCATTATATTTTATAACTTGCTTATGTTGGAGATATCATGGAACTAAATATGTTAAGACTGAAAGCTTTTATTAGGATTTGTGATATTGTATCAAATACTGAGCTCTCAGCAATCTGGCTTGTTCTGCAGCTTTTCGATCGGTCTGGAATGCTATATGGTGAGCTTGCTAGATTTGTGTTGAGGCTGCTGGGGATCAGGACAAAGCCCAGGAAAGTCCACCCACCAGGCCCTGATGGACGTCCACTTCCTGGACCGGGCAACCCTCATGCCGTTCAGGGCTACATTGAGGGACCAAAAGCTGCTCCAACTGGTTCTTGGGATAATGTTTGGGAAAATGATGCCTCTAGATAATGTCGGATTAGCTAGGTTGCCTGAGTGCACACAACGTAATTGCTGTGCATGCGTGCATGTGTGGATCTCTGCTGTGCGTTAGTGTAATTTGTTATTGTGCAGAAAGTACATCTGATGAATAATAAAAGTTCGATAGCTTGGTTGAGAAATCTTAATTATAGTCGCAACAGCTCCCCGGAAAGTGTTGAGAAAGAACTCATCCCTGTTAATTATGTGGCACCATTGATTGTGTTGGAAACAGCGAAATGAAGGTTTGTTTTGGGAGGGTTGGACTGGGAAGAACATAAGACCATTAAAGAATGATTTTCGATGGCGGCTGTTCCCATACTTTTATTATTGAGTGGTCTCTTACAGCCTGAAATTGTGTGGGGAAGAAAGATCAATGACCTATTCGACCGGGTACTTTCCCTATGCCTGTTTTCAGTGTCATAGGATGCCGAACATTCTCGCCCTAGTGAATGATTTCGTTCGTGCCACAAATGACAATGAAGCCCATTTCGCACGCAGCTCATTCAGAAATAAATAAGATAGCCGCGCTTGACCCAGAGTTCCAGCTTCTTAGAACTGAGAGAAAACCAGAGACTTTGGACACAACATACGATCGAAACCGGGAAGCCACATGAAGAGTTTATGTTCCGTGCTGAGTAAACTCAGAAATTTCAGAGGCTCGTGCACATCAGATGCAAGTCAGAACAACATGGGGATTTTCTGCGCCAAATCTAGAGATTGAACTCGTTCAATTGATCTATAGCTGCTGTTAGGAAGAACACGCGGGAGTTGAAAATTGAAGACGACATTGGCAGATTCACCTGCAACTAGACTTTTAAACTGGAGTTGCCACATCAATAAGGTTGTACATACAAATCCTCCTGGGAAAATTACTATTTAGTTACTAGAGCCAACCCAACCAAATCATAAACTGAGGAGTCAGATTAAAGCTAATATGGCAAAAATTAATTGAAGGAGATACTCTGTGTCAATCAAGACAACGGCCAAGAGTACCCTTCAAGCCAAAGAAGAGAGAAATGAAACTACAGGATACCATGGCGTTGAGAGGGATCAATTGCACTAACAAGTCGGGAAGAGGAATTTAAATTATGCATTCATTCTAACACTATATCTAAAACATTGTTTTGCGGTCCTTGCAAGGGCAAACCTATGCTTGGCAGTCGTTAGTGCCAGGTGGGTTATAAACGATAGATACAGATTGCGGTAACATTTCCAAAATGGGGTTACCATGACCATCAGGGCCAAAGAATAACAATACATCGGTGTAGAGCGATCATCATCCAAACTTCAGGAAGCACAGAGCGATCTGATTGCTAATAATAGAGTGCTCTTGTTTTCACAAACTTACATTCCATCTCTGAACAAAGAACCCTATTCGCAGAGCTCCTTTTCTCTCGGCTCTTGGATAGGATTGACAATTCCTTTCATCCACATCACTCATTAGAGGGAGGGGACATCATCCACAGCTCACAGTGAGGTCAGCTCGACATAGGTGAATGTGTCCCATGCGGACAGGCTGACTCTTGCAATTCATTTGCCCTTAAGAGTCATATTGCCAAATAGGTCATGTGAGTGCCGACGGAGAAGTTATGTCCACAACCAGAAAACCTATACCTTCCAAACTGAGGCATATTCATCCAAATCATGGTATCAGGAAAACTAACTGCTTCATAGCATCCATTTCATCCATGAGGCATGTCAGCTTTTTGCAAGTCTTCTCATCTTTCCCCAGATAATTCCCCAAGGAGGAAAAGTCTTCGACTCCCATCATATGCAGCAATTAACTATGAAGCTTTTTTCAAGCAGGATTCCAGAGCTTACTTGAGGAATGAGGATATGATCCCTTTCCCATTGAAAGTAGACGTCTAAGGAATGCTTGTGAACTCCTTCAATCTTTCCATCACACTGCATAAAAAAGGAAGAGTTTCAAGATAAATATACCAATCAGAAACAATAAATCGGACCTCACAAAATTTATCAGCATATGCATCTCAGAAATGATGGCAACATTTGCAGTGGCTTCCTATAAGATCACATTCTAAAGTATGGCACTAGCAGTATTGCCTTATGGTGTGATCCATTGTTTTTTCTATTATTTGAAATCATGAGTAGAGGGTGAGAAGTAAGGTAGGAATCAAACTCAGGACCACCAAATCCTCCTTTACTGATAAAGAAAGGAACATATGAAACTATTGTTTAGGGGAAATACCAAATCTAGAAGATATCAGGAGTGATCTTTTTTTGTTAGATTTGACAAACTCTCTTGAATCTAGCTCCGATGCGATGGTACTCCCCAGGTTCCCCTTTGATGAATGATATATTTAATATTCAAAAGGATAAAGAAAACGTACGAAACAAGATTTTGCCAATAAGCGGGATAAGTAAAAGTCTGTCATACCTCTTATTGAGGCACAGAGCTGGATTATTGAGTGCTCTATGGATGACAAAATCTTCGGAGCCCTTGTGATGACTAGAATCCTTCTTTTCTGCAATTGTACACAAACAGCCATTATCAGTCATTACCACAAACTTCTGCTGACACTCTAAACATGCAAAGCAGTAAATGCCACAAGTAATGATGGCCACGTTAATATTTTGATGTCATCCACCGAGTACCTTCTAAAATGATATCCATGGTTACAATGGTTTCTGTGATGATAAATTGGTCAACACAACAAGGCAACTCTACAATGGTGTAAGTTACTAATGGACAATCAATCACTGAGTCACCATCCTTACATTGAAAAACTGATGTTTCCTCAAATATAATTTGACCAAACCTTGGGAACAACAACACTGTTTCAACAGTAAAGCATGAATCCCTTTTCTTCAATATGGTCTCTCTAAGGATAAAGCTCGGGTGGTATACCTTCATGGCCTTCTTCATTGGATTGATCACATCCCAGATATGAACTCTCATTCATTACTAGATTCAACCCTTCTCTTTGAGAAAATTCTTCCAATATATAACCTACCAAATTATAGGCAATTATACTTGTTTCGTCACAAGCTTCCTGGACAGCAAGGTATCGATTTATGCAAGTGCTTGGACTGTTCGAGACATCCCATTGTTGATTCTTCAGTTCATCGTCTTCAGCTTTGTGTCTCTCAAGAGACTTTGCACACCCTGCATTGGGTGACAACAAAGCGAAGGGACCATCACCATCGGTTTTAGCAGCACTAAAGTTGCTCGATGGCTTTGAACTATCTATATCCATGCTATTCAAGCGTTCAGAACTCTTTAAGTCTTGGAATAACAAGGAAGAACTGCTATACCAAGCAGCAGTGTAGGCAATACTGGGCGAGATATCTGGCTCAGATTTAATAGCAGCAGCACCATAAAACACTTTCCCTGGGGTGTGACTGGGGGAACTATCATCAGCCTTAATATTACTATGAGGCAGATTGGAGCTATCAGTAATAGACTCTCCAGTACCTTCCACTGGAAACAATGAATCAATGTTGTCAGAACTTCCACTATTTAATATTCTTGTATGTCTCTCATCTTCGTAATCGGAGTTGGCGTCCTCATCACTTTCTTCCAATTCCTCCATATAAGCATTAGCGAAATCTGTATGATACCCAATTTCAGGAAGCAAATCCCAGACATTCTGCTTCATATGGGCACTAACAACCAAAATGCATTCTACTTCTTCTTCGACTTCCTCCTTAGGAAAGGATGAAGGCGGTGCAGTTCGAGAATTCCTGTTAATAAAAGCCAGACAATCCAATAAAGACCTTGGGATCACATCCAAATCAGAGCATTCAAATAGATATTCAGTCAAAATGCTTTTGACTGCTGTTCGTAGACGACCATTTGAGACTTTAGCACTGGGGTCCAACAGTGACTGCAAAACTTTCAGCTCCTGGAATCTAACTTTTGAGTTCAGTAGCAAAACAGCCTTCACAATTTCATCCTGCAAACTTCTAATTTCTGAAGAAAATTGGTAGAATTCTGTTCCCGCGGAACTTTGAAGGCCTGATGCTAGTTTTAAAGATAATACTGCTATAGCCATTGCTTTAGCTAGTGGTTCTGGTAGAAAATCTCTAGAACCAAGATCCAGCAACATGTTTCTACCAGTTTTCCTCACTTTACTGATCAGATCATCTCGGCTCCGTCCATTTTTGAAGGGCTCCAACCGAGGAACTCTCCCCTGTACCCGTCTTAGTTTCCTATACATTGCAATCAGAGCCGGTGTAGAAAGTTCCTCAAGTCTACCCAGAAGCTTCAAAGCTGCTGCCCTTTGAGAATGAGATGCAGGAGCTAAATGATTGAGACAGTTTCCTCGGAAATTCCGTGGATCATTAAAAAGTTGATAGAGCTTCTTTACTGTATCATTATCCCATTGAGTGTTCTTTTCAACATGACATACTCTACGGGCAGTTTCCCTAATAAGTTTCTTCATCTTCCATCGAGTTTTGTCAAACTCGACAGATCCCCTAGTCAGTATCATGGCAAGATTATAAAGGCCCTTATTGGTCATATCATTGAGATGAGGTAGAATTTCCTTTAGCATATTAGGCATGTCAGACGAATTAACATTTTCTGGAACACCGCTGCACCCTTCTTCCATATCATGCGATAAGATAGCTTCTTCAACATGCATCTTTGCAGTCTCATAGAATATCTGAAAATGATAGACAAGGTAATATTACAGCGTAGAATAGTACAAATATAATATTAGGCTGGCATTTGGGATTTCCCAATGCCAAGCAAATCAAGAGATGCAACTAATACAGACCAAGGGAAGTGCCAACTCAATTAAGAACCAATTGCAAGGGAAGAGACCTAAATAAGGAATTTGCACTTGCTTTGGAAAAATATACGAATCCTCATGACTACATCTAAGAAACTGAATAGGGTAAGTACTTATAAAACCCCAGGAAGCCACATGAAAATGCAGATCATTTCAAGCCAGAGACTCTTGAAGCTATGATTAGAAGAAGAACTGAACATCAAGTAGTACCGATTTCGGTAAATAAGACGAAGGAATATGTTTCATTCTACCAGCAACTAATGATGGTTGATAACAAATAGAGGATGCTTGGCACACTCGCGAAACTTCACCAGTTAAAACCTTTTTCACTTATAGTTTATGGTGCACAGAAGATGTTTTAATAAGTATCTCATACTCATCCAAGATTGATATGGCCTGAAATGCTTATCTGCTACTAATTATGCTGGAGAAATAGAGGAAAATAAGACCAAATACAATCTATCACAATGAATCCTGAAATGGCTTGACATTTGACATAAGAACTTACATCATCTTCTCTGAGCATCGATTCACGCAGGACCCTGAAAATCCACCAATAAATTCCTAACATTAATTTTCATGATTCTATATGCAAATGTGAACACAAAGAAAAAAGCACCAGTGCAGAAGTAGCCTCCCCCCCACAAAAAAAAAAAAAAAACAACTTACTTTTTCTTTAAAAACTCCGGCCCTTCTAAATGCTTTAACTCTGACTTGGACAGTGGTAACCCCATCAACCACCTACAAGCATTGTCAAAACAATACCGTCAACTCACAGAGAGAACATCACATATCTTATTGGTTCGCCCGGCCCGATCGAATCGACCAGAAAACCTGAGCAGCACGTTGCCGTCCAATTTAACCCAAAAAAAAAAAAAAACAGAGTAATAGAAGAGAGAATTCGAGAGAGACGGCTTCAATCTTGTCGCATCAAATTCAACTAAAAATCGGCCGAAAAAAAAAAGAAAAGAATCAAACAATATGCACAAACTCTCATCGGTCCAACAGAATTCAATCTCCAACGCATCAGAGCACTTCATCGAGAAGCCCCAGATTAAGCAGACTACTCAGAACACTCAAAGCTGCTCTTTTTCTCCCTGTTCTGGGGATCCAATTCGTTGTCAAACCACTCAACAGTCCTAACCCCTCAGAACTCCATCGCATTGAAGCTAAGACGCACAATAGCCGCCCCTACCATCGATGAACGAGAAAAGACGGACAATCAAAAGGGTAGAGGGAGAGACGACCTTCGCTTGAGCGCGAGCTGCTTCTCTTGGTGCTTGATTTCCGACAGTATCGACTCGCAGTCCGTGTGGAAAAGACCCAGTCCCGCCATTGTCGATCGATCGAGATCGATCGAGAGAGAAAGAGGGGTTTAGGGTTTTGGTGGGGGATGGGATTGCAGCGGCTCGCTGATCAAACGGATTTTGGGGGAAAATGGGATGCGACCCGGGAAAGGAAGAAACGGGTAACAGGAGATTCGAGTTTGATTTGGGTCGGGTTGACCCAATGAGGTAAAGGAGCTCTTTTTTCTTTTTTCCTTTTTCTTTTTTTTTTTTTTTTTTTTGATCTTTCGTTTGTGGCTTAAATCGATGGTATCATGGAGATCATGACACTTCATCACCCTTTTTATCGATAGGACACGAACACTTATTTCCGATAAGTTACACTAATCATGCAATGCCCCATCTCCAAATAGGCAAAATTGAGTCGCTTAGTTGAATTATCAGATAAAACAAATACCTACTCAAAGTTCGTTCAATTCTTTTTTTAAAAGTTCGTTCGGTTCTTTTTTGAATAATATATGTGCACGATGAACACACGAGAATAGTGATTTCAATATATCACGATTCTTGAGTATCATGAGAATGACAATTATTTTCACAACTATGGTCTGATCAAATTTCGGAAGAAGAGATCATTATTAAACATTAGATAGAAAGAAACTAGTTAAATAAAGTGTACTAAGTTTATGTCATCGGTTACCTATCTAAAAGTAGAAAAAATAAAGAAAAAGAAAGAAACCTCATGAGACTTGGACTTGTTTCCCAAAATAGATATCTTTAGAAAAGTAATTCCCTAAATAGATATTTCGTAAAACTACTTGCCAAAGATAGGCTTCTTAGCGCCACATCACTCTCAAGATCGCGTCATCACCGCCTTAATCCTAGTCATCTTTCTCTCTCTCTCGCCTCAAATTATTCAAATAACTTCTGACACTTTGCCTAATACTTATTCTATTGCAAAATTCAATTTGTCATAAAAAATGAAACCCATATCTAATTTTTTGCACAAATTACAAAACCAGGCTTTCAAGTTTGAATTCGCGATATGGATAAAAGAACGCATTTTCAAATAAGTAAAAGTCACTGAATTTATCTTATCACTAACTAAACTTTCTTTTAGTCCTAATCATTACATTGGTTTCGTTGAACAAGTTTCCCTTGAAAGTAAAGATTTAAGTTTTTTCAAGTTGACCCTGATTTCGTAGGCTATGCCCAACAAGAGTCAGACTTTGCCTTTATGTGTAATGGGGTGTGGCCAATCTCTTCTGGGGAGAAAACAGAAGGAAAACAGAGAGAAAAACATGCTAACTCAAGCTCATAGATCAGGTACAACCAACCACAAGGAAAAAATATGGAGAGAGAGAGAGAGAGAGAGAGAGAGAGAGCAAAAAGAAGAGATGCTATACAAGAAGGCTACTCAAAAAAAATATACAGGTGAAATATGGCCACTCCGTGTTAATTTCCCACAAGCCCGGAATTGGGAACTGCTCAACCCTCAGCTGGATTTCATCAGCACAAAATTGCGCTGAAAAGAAATAATGAAAAAATAGGAATCATCATTTCCAACCCGACACCACGGCATCCTGCACACATAAATAAGATGGTAAAGCATGTTTCAGCGGAAGTGTGAAATCGCTACAAGGACTAGCCAGCTATCGTTAAAAGGCTACTAGTGTTCTGTGATGTCCCGTACAATTTGTAAAGATGCCTTCATACAATTGCATTAACATGCAAAAAGATCTGAATGAAACCAATATGCATCAAACAACTTAAGCAAACAGGCTGAAATACATTCACATACAAGGACGGATGAGCAACTTGCTTGAAGATGTGTGGCCTAAAAGAATAGTCGCTCGTGGGGAGGTCTTCCAAACTACATTCCACATTCCTAAGCAGGCATGACAAATCATTGTCGAAGCTAATCAGGCACTACCAAGTAGCAAGGGTAAGCCGTGAACTGGAAAAGAAAGAGTAGATTTTCATTCATGACACCCCCTTAACATGCAAAGCGCAGCAGCTGAATGGAAAGTGAGCCTTCCTCCAAGAAAGCTCTAGCATTAGTCAACTTTGAGGGCTCAGCTTTGTCACTGATTAATGTTTTCTAAAAGTGCAGGGAGTATATCCTAGAGATTAGGGTCTGAAGACTCGCTGGGAGCTTTGACAGATCCAGAAAGTCCTGTCGAACCTTGACTAATTATTCATATTTCAAGATAACTGAAGCCACTTCATCCAGAAGAAATGGGTAAGTCGGATCTCTCCAGATACAAACCCATTTTAGTCCACACTGATGAACTCGGTAAACAGCATTGCCAAGCAGATTACTTTCTCATGTGAGCCACATATGTGGTTTTCACCAAGTTAGATACGTGAATCTTGTCATGGATATGCATTTAATCAACACTGAACTTCACATATCAGATAAATCAGCAAAACTCAGATTTTCAAGGGCAAAAAATTGCACAGTTAATGGTGCATACCAGGGTTTTTCATGGTCTCAGAAGTTGGCAATGCAGGCAGTGACATTTCTGCCAGGTCAAACACAAAACCAATGCAGAAATCAAAACCAAGTATGAGTAGAGCAAAGTAAGATGACAAAAGGAAGGAAAAGATGGAGAAGAGCAAATGATCAACATGATTAGATATCACATTACCAGGAGCACATAGTGAAAGAGATGAAACTGATGATGATGAAGGCCATGGAGCTATAATGTTGTCATTCAGGTCACACGTGAAGCTGTACCCTGTCATGTTGTCAAATATCACATCTGCAGGGAAGCTACGCAGTAGGCAACCTGCTACTAAAAGAAAGAAAGATTTTGGTTATTATCCATAGTCTTAATACATCCATTAGAAGACAATTCAGCATGAAGACAATTTATAGCAACAAAAGATGCAAACCTTTTGCCACAAAAAAATGGATTTCCAAAGCTTGAAATTTTATAGGGTGAATTACTCGGAAGGTATTTTACATATGAAAAAAATCATCAAACTAGGAAAAGCAGAGAACTAGGAAAGGAGTTGGGAAAAGGGAACATCAATGGAGAAAAAACTAACCTTGTTGTCCATATGCTGCATCCTCTCCAAGTACATTAGAAATGAAAGAAAATTAATTCAGTAATTATAAATTATCAATGACAAACAGCCTCAGAAAACATAAAAAAAGTCAGACAAAATTTTACCTTGAATACTAAAATCTTTCAAGTCAACGTCACAAAGCTCATATATATTTGTCATGACCCCGCCTTTTCGAAGCATTGAACCAAACATTGTTGCACATATTATTGCCTGTTTATTCGTAATCAACATCTGTCTCTGAATGCCTGCAATATATGCATTCAGCGAACTACAGCAGGAAGGGCTAGGAGCAGCTACATTACGGCATGCAGCGATTACTTCCGAAGGCTGCTTAAATTGCAAAGGGCATACTGCAAAGAATTTTGACACGAGTGAGCCAAACATTGAAATGATACCTCATAACTAAACCGATGGTGTCTGCAGAGGGTCAGTGAGACTCAAGATCAATAGATGTCACTCAGAAACTAGCAGAAAAACACAAGCAAATTAGCCCCATCGAAAATTGGGTTTAAAAAAGAAACACTGATGTCTATACACATATCCAAGCCTTATCATCTGAGGTTCCCAAGGAAAATGGAATGTTTTCCCAATAGAAAGTCAGCATGAAACTCTTCTCTCATATCAACATCAATAAAGAGGAGAGGTACCAAAAGTTTCCCAGTACACCTGATCGTCCATGCACGTATCCTACCTTATGACACATACCATCACTGTTTAACTTTGTGCTTTGGAGAGATTAAACACAAAGGAAACTAATGAACCGAAGTCCCAGATAGCACCACATTGAGCCACAAACAAAGGACCTTAACCGAAATAGTTTAATAGTAGCTGTGCATGTGGCAACGGGGATACCTTTGTTGACCTTGCACGCAGATAATCTTCGAAATGCAATATTTGCAGCAACCGATGGAAGCTTTCTTGATATGTATGAGTATACAACCCCTTTACAATCATTTAGTATATCAACTCGACTAGAGCCCTGCCCTGCATCTTTATTTTCAATCATCGACGATTCTCCCCCAGAGATCTTAAGAGCGGCTTCTGCAATAGCAGGCTGGCAGATCGGTCGGCAGCATTCTTTAAGGGTATCTACTGTGGTGCACGCTTCAAGTAGGCTGCTTGAGTTCACCATTTTCTCAAAAGTCGTAACATCATTTACAGGACATGATCCCCCCGTAAGATTTGCTGATTTTATCGAGCAGATTGAAGGTATTGTGGCGTTAGCTCCTTTGCTGATGAGGATACTCATGATATCAGAAAAACAGTCATTTGCAACAGCATTTGGCACCACCAACTTATCAGAGCTGATGCTATAAAATCCCTGGAATATGTGGACAAGGCTACTGAACTGTGGACAACATATCGCATTTCCAACAAGCATTGCCATGGGTTGAGCACAATCAGAGGCTGTCTTGCTTAGTATATCGGATAAAGCAGAGAAATTTACTGGGCATTTTCCTGATAAAACCGGCTCATACGTTGCTGGAAAAGTAGGATACATTGGTGGCAAAGACTCATTTGGAAGTGGATATTGTGGAATAACAGCAGGAGATATTTCTATAGGGTAAAAGATGCCAGTGCTGGGGGGACTCGCTAACTCAGGCACGGATGCCATATGGGTAGATTCAAATGACATTTGCAATGCTACTACATCTCGGAAGCTGGATAAATAGATGATAAATAATAAGAACTGATGGCACATAGAGCCTGCAAAGACAAAATATCAATGTTTGAGATGTAAACTCAAGATAGAATATTTCTTTGAATAACTATGTCCACCACAATGATGATTAAATGAATATATAGCACAAAAACTCTGACAACCAACAAAATCTCACCCCTACGAAAATGATAAAATTTGAAATAACTCATGGGTCCACTATCCCTCTGGCAACATCAAGTTGCACAAAGATACTTCACAGATAGCTGTGAATCTTCCAAAATAAGATCCAGTCAAACAACATCACCTGCAGGCAACTAAAAGTTTAGAACAAGATGTAATTGAGCAGCTGTAAATAAAAATGAGCAAATGCACACAAACTGTCACATTTTCAATGGAAATTTTGTATAAAAATAAAAATACACAAGCAGATGAAGGCAAATTAAAACTTAATCTAAACTAAATCCATGGAAAAGGCCGTCATAAGTTTCTCCTGTCTCCTTAAGCGTCAGAACCGTACACCTTCCTTTCCACAATTGATTTTTTCCACAAATAATGATTCAAAATATAAAATTCAAAGAATATATAGACTTTCAGTGTTATTGCAAAAAAGAAAAGAAAAACTAGCAAAACCAACACGAACTTGTTTTGCTCGTTTCGAGCTGGTAGAAGGGCACAGCATCTTGTAAACGCGTCACTACACACTGCTAAATTCGCATAAATAGTTGGAAATGTACTTTAGCCTAAGAAACAAAATTAACAAGAATTTTTTTAATGTCAAATAATGGACCCATTAGCAAAAACTCAGATTAAACAAATTCCAATCAGCCACGACTTATACTAGTCTGCCCCCATATCCAACAAAATAGAGAGACATAAACTAACCACTCTCCAATCAACTGTTTTCCATTACCCATTGAAGAATTAAGCAAAGAAATCCCAGACCATCATTTCCCCTCACGAATCAACCATAAAAGTCCAGAGATCAGGACTCACGACAAAAGATCTAGTCATTCTTACTTCCTTAAACCGTCTCACCTACCATATGAACTTAAATGCCTACAGCACAACTCCATAATTTGTTTTTTTTTAAAAATGGCAATTCCTGAATGACCCCAGGCAAGGCAGGGCGAGTTTGCCCACTTAGCGACCACTTCAACTTCCAATAACTGAAAAAAAAAAAGACCTATTCTTTGCATTTGCCTGGAAACAAGAACCGAACACAGAGAACTCAAAACCATCAAGCTAACAAATGCTCTACATCGTCCCAATTTGCCCGACCCAGAACCACATCTCAACTGATCTTCACCGAGAAATGCTCATACCAAGCTCAAACTAAGCTCAATCATCACCAAGAACAACAACAATGTTCCCAAAAAAAAAAAGAAAAAAAACATAAATGTGAGCTGATTCCACCAGCTGTCGGAACAACCAGAAAGCAAGACATCCAATTTCCATCTTTTCCCATGGAACGAAAACGAGGGCTAACTTACCCGACGACGTAGGACCCATGAAGCATTTCCGGGACCAGAACCAACCGATTTTCCCGGCGACCCTCCAAGATCGGAGCCGCGAAACGACCCAGAAGCCGAATTCAGCTGCTCCTTCGCGCTCGATCCACGGAGATGGAGAAGCGGAATGGCAGCAGCTCGCTCGCCGAAACCCTAACTCGGAGCTAACCACACTGAGCTCACTCGGAAGAGAGAGAAAGTAGAGAGAGAGAGAGAGAGAGAGTCAGTGGGATAGTGCGTCTGTTCCGAGACAGGAAGACAATATTATCGGACTGTCTGTCATGTTAAAAAGAGAATTATAATAACACCGCCATTATTATATCTATTATTATTGTTCCCCACCATATCACCTCAAAATAAAATAAAAAAATAAAACCCTAAAATATAAAATATAAAAAAATGAAATTTTTAAGTATACTGCATTCAGCCTTTCTGCTACGTGGAACATAGGAACGGGCCAGTGGCCTGAAAAATTCTAACTTGGGTATCTTAATTTTATGATTTTTTTTATTCTATTGGGAATTATAAAGGGAAAAAAAGAAACCGCTTTTTGTTAATGAAAAATTTTAATATGATTGATTATTTATGGATGTAAGGAATGGTAAAGTGGGTAGATAAAGTGGAAGCTGCAAAGCAGCGTTTAACAACTTTATTTGACCTTTCCTTTTATCTTCGTTGCAGAAAAAAATAGTAAAAGGAAGGCCTTTTTGGACCTGGGCTTCAAAAGGTTGGCTTCAGACTGCCCCCTGTTTCCACATTTGGCAGATTTGGGACTTTAGGGTTTTTACATTAATTAAATATGTAAATTCAATTAATAATCTCAACTTGGAAAATTTTAATATGTGACTGCAAAATAATCAAAGATTTCAACGTGTGGTCAAAAACAAAGAAGGGTTTCGATGAAGTTTCCCCATCATACATTTATTGCTAGTTTGGTACCGCCCTTTGAGTGGATTTGGTATAATTTGCCCTGATTATGTATAAAGTGAGACTATGCTTGGTGAGAAGATTCAATCATAAGTTTCTTTATTAGTTAGTATAGCAAACATGGGAAAAAGCTAGGCCTTTAGGTGTTACAACACCAATTGCGGGTTCAAAAACTATATGTTAAGCTACCTCCAGCATGGTTAGTTACCGATAAGTCAAAAGAAACTCCTCAACTACTTCTATCTTAGTTGGGAGAAATCTATTGCCTGAGAGGAAGATGAGCTAGGGTTTGAAAGAGTTGCTACCTTTAGTCAAAGACTCCCGTGACTAAGCTAGCATGAGATGTTCATTTGACCGAAGATTAAAAGTAATCATTTGAAGTAGTTCATCACGAGTTTAATGGACTACATATTTACAGGACTATTCATAAAGAGGAGACACGTGGGAAATTTTTTTATTAAGTCCTACACTTATTATACAAATGTCAATTCACTCATAAGTTTTTTAATTTTGTCAATTTAGTCTTATACCGTCACTCGAAATTCCAATATAATCATTACCATCAATTTTTGCCCAAAATATGTCATATAGAATTGCCGATGATGATTGGATTGACATGTCGGTGATTTCTAATGAAAATCGGCTTGAATGATAACACTGGAATTTCATGTAAAAATTTACGATTAAATTAACAAAATTAAAAAATTTATGACTAAATTAGTATTTCTACAATAAATTTAGGATGATTGGATCATTTTCCCTAGCAATTGCCATAAAATTAGAATGGTTAGGTGGCGACGTGGCAATAAGTGTTGTAGCAATAGAAGTAGGAGTGATAGCCATCAAAGTAGTAGGGACAATACCAACAATAGGAGCAAGATACAAGGAGGAGTAGTAGCGCTAGAAGTAGAAACTTTGCATTCTAAACTCCCATGTTCAAATCATAATTTTGTTTGATATATGCAAGTCAAATTAACTAAATTTCTAGGTTTGATAGAAGATAACCTTTATTAAAATATTTTTATAGCCTCAACCTCTCTATTGGATTTAAGGTGAAACCTAAACAAAAAGAAAAAAGAAAAAGTGCATGAGGATCAAATGGAACAGGGAAGCTCCTTCTGCATAGTGGGAAGGTGTCAAGGTGCAAAGGCAATCCTAAGAAGCCGTGTCCCATCTCATCTCTAAGAGAAAATATTTAATGATTTCAAATCACCATGTCAACAACTATGCGGCGTGTATTTATTTGTCCTACATCCACACATAAATTGACACATGTCTACATTGCCACTTCAATATAGAATTAAATAAAAATCTAACCTCTCTCTCTCCCTCCTCCCCTCCATCAACAAGGTAGATTAAATAGAGTGTCAAATCTAGTAAGAGAAAAAACATGATAATTCACCTTAGTATTTCGATTCTCTAGCCACTTTTATAAAGTTTCAATGTGAAACATAGAGTTACAGAGAAAAATGAGTTTCAACTCTCTTGTTGTTTTAGTAAACTTTTTATGTGAACTAGAGCTCTATAGAGAAGAAAGAACTTTGACTCTCTCACTATTTTTGTGTAGCTTTTATGTGAACCAAATAATTACGAATGAGTCATAAAACTTTAATATGAACTAAAAATATTGAGGAGAAAGAGACGAAGAGGGTAAAATTTTTTTTTTAAATATCATTGCCTCTCATTCTTCAAGAATTAGAAAATCTTTTTCAAATTTGATTTTGCTTATTTGAAATCTAGGTTCTTCTACTTCATTTTTATTTATTTATTTTTTTCCCTCTCATTTTTTCATTTCTTCTCTCTATTTCTTTTTTTTATTCCCCTCCATCTTTCCTCAATAAATTTTGTTTAATAACACATTAGCATTCAAATATTATTTTATATTTAATTATCATTATAAATTTATTAATTTAAGAATTTTATTCTTTGAAAAAATCATCTTTATACTATGAATATTAGAAAGTCCTATTTACTTTTATCCTACCTTCTCCATGAGACACTTTTATATAGAATGTATCTTTCTTATATCCATCTTTATCCTTTTTTAGCATAACCGGATATGAAATAGACTAGCCTCATAATCCCAATCACCGAACAGTCCACTCAAAAGTGGGCCATTACCAAGGAAGCACTTTCCCATCTTGGGCTTGGGCCTTTCTTCGTTGTTAAGTTCAATGTAAGAGAGTTTAATTATATTTATCCCACATTTTCCATAGAATATTTTTATTAAGACTATATCCCCTTTATATCCACCTATCTTTTATCTTTCCTATCTTTAGCAGGACCAAATATGGAATAGACTTATATTCTGCCTCTTTGACAGAGACCAAATACGAAATAGACTTTTATTCTGCCTACCTTACGTAGCCTAAGAACGAACAGTCCACTAAAAATGGGCCATTATTGAGGAAGCACTTTCCCATCCTTGGGCTTGGGTCTTTCTCTGCTGTTAAGTTGAGTGCAAGAGAGATCAGCTATCAGACTTTATGTTAGTCTCATGAAGTTTCTCGTCGACCAAAAGTTGATTATTAGAACTTACACCCGTAAGACTTACATGCAATGTCAGCAGAAATCAGCTATTGATCGTTCATATAAAGAAAAGCGTCTACAGCAAGTTGTAAAATCGTCAGGACACATCCCTGCTTCTTTTTCCATCAAAAATAAGGGAATCGAGTGAATGATTTGGCCCCCTAAAACAACGAAAGCCTTTTTCCTCTCTGTTCCGTAAATCCGACTTTAATTTACAAGTATTCATGATAAAATCGACTCGATTGCTGAGGCCCCTTTCTCCTCGGTCCACAGAAACAAACGTAGGACTACTGCCAAAAGTGAATTACGGAAGAAAGACCGTTAATGCTAGGACGATGGAGAATGAATGTTCAAGAGATGACAAAGTGCAATAAGACCTAGCTAATGTGATGCAACTCCCATCCTGCATTGAATAATTTGTAAGTTATCTCATTCAAATATATTTGGCAGCAGTGTAATTCCATTGCTACGACAAAAAACAATTAGCATTGCTGTAACTTCGTCATTCACATAAAAGAATTTTCTTGCCAGTGCCGCCTATAAATAAATTGCAAACTGCCAATTCCAATGCTAAAAGCTAAACAGTGCTGAGTTGTTCTCCAACTCGGTAATTGCACGAGCAACTAAATCCAGCAGCTGTCATTTACCCCGCTCCAGAGATGGAAGTTCCACTGCAGCAGTCCTGCAAGATCGCTAGGCTTTTTCTGGACCCACGAGCCATGACAATGTATGATTCTCGTGAAGCCAAATTAAGCACTGCACCAACTCTCGCGGCGATCGGCAAAATATTACACTAGCAAACCTAGTAACAAAAATTTCTGCCATGCAAATTTTTTCACAGCTGAATCCTCCCAACGCGTCCAACTCCTTTCTTCTTTACTTGCCAGCAATTCCTCAAATAAAGTTTTCTCTATCCAAATCTTCGGAGTCCCAGCTAATTTGTTAGGAGATTCTCAACTGGAGCCACTGGCTAACTTTGCTTCAGCTGCCAGAAAAAAATTGCAAAAGAAATGTGGGAGGGATCAGGTGTCCTAATTCCTTCGTGTTTTTTTCCTCTGTTTGTCTTGCACCCGATATCGCTCCCGCCTTTGCTCTCTTTGACGCTTTCTTGATACCTGCTCATCTTTGGCCCTCTCTGCTTCTACCTCTTTTCTCTTCTGTTCTTCCTTGAGCTTTCGTTTCTTCATCTGTTGAAAAGAGAAAAGAAGTCCATCTGGAAACTCAACATACTTGATGATCCAAAACAAGAACAATGAACTTTGCATTATCGATTTCTGTCAGAACAAAATGGAGAAAAACGTTTTGGCATCTTTTAAACCATGATGAGAAGCAAAGGTAGGCAGATATCAAGATGAAACTGATACATGCAAAATCTGGTCATCCATGCCAAGCAAACCAAGGGGCTCCAGATAAAATGTGAATGTGCAGAATTTGGCAAGAGGAGAAACCAATACAAGGAATCTCTTTTTAAAAGCTAAAAGGTATTGGCACTGTCAACCACATCATACGTCGTCTTATGCGAACTAAAGTCTCACAAAGTATACCTTCTCATGCCTAATTAGTTGCAGGTGTTGAACAAGAGCATGGACTTTTCTCTCATGGGGTTCCATCACTACTGCTCTTCTGTTCTCAAGGAGCGGTCGACTCCCACGAGGAATATCTTTTGGTTTTGAAGCAAATGGAAGAGCTGCCTGTAATGACTTTGGAATCACCAATGGGTTGAACTTTCTTGGCTTCCTTTCAATTGGCTGTTGGATAAAAATCAACGAAAAGAGTTACGAATAAGCAGAAGAAGAAAAGGAAGAAGTGAACACATGGCGTTTCCAGTTTGCATTAGTCCCCTTTTGGGTGAAAGGATTTATTTCCCTGATGGGCTCTGACCATGCGCTCTAAGTTACCTTGTACAGTGAATCCTTATTAAAAGGAACTGGCAGATTGTGCTCCCTCCTCAGTTCTGCTACAGTTTTCATTCCTTGCCACGTCTGGTCACGAGGCTGCAATGCAGTGGTCAATGGGTTGTAAAAGCAAGGAACTTCAACTTGGGTCCATGCACGCAAGAACACAATGTCGCTCATCAGTATTTTGTCCTCAAAGGTGCATCTGGCTATCCCTTCTCTAAGCTGTCCTCCTTTCTTTTTCGGTTCATTCCCTATTTCCTCTTTTGCAGCCTGCAAGACACACGTCAAACATTATCCCTGTGATATAGTGCACTCAGCATCTTGACCCTATGCATATCGTAACTGTTTTCTACCGCCCCACACCAACCCCCCCCCCCAAAAAAAAAAAAAAAAAAAAAAAAAGAGAACAAGTATCTCATGCTACAAGAATAGTCTATTTCACAGAATCAGCCTTCAGCAGCAATTTGTCACTGCATTTTAAGGCTGCAGTTATATATCTAAGTCTGCCTTCAACCTGAAAAAATGCCACTAGCCTCATTATCCTTGTTGTCCAATCAATCAAGTATCAGTCACTAAGAATAAACATTATCAACATGGCTGAAGTCTATATTTAAAAGGATGTTCACAGAAAATTTTTCTGGTAATGCCTTATTTCACAATTCAGCATATCTAAGAAAGAACAATGAGACTATAAAGAGAGATGTTTCCTCCGTAGGAAAAGTAACAATACTTGATCAATGGAATTAATCATTGGATGAGGGCAGATGTGACTAGGATTTTCAGACTAGCACTATGTGCAGGAAGAAAACCCTCAACTTTTATGATTCTTGGCATCCTTTAGCTGGTTTATATTGGATGAAAATAAAAAACACAAAGATGGATATGAAAGAATCCCAACCGATGGTCATCATGAGATTTCTTAACTGTTTCATTTCTGTAAGGGGAAATATTCATGAATTTCCTCAACATCTAAGAATTAGTCGATCCTGTTTCTGCAACTTCTCCTGGAGCTCTCATACACGCTTGTTTTAGAAGTAAGACAGAAAAATCAGGTCGAACCAAACTTCAGACAATATTAATTTTGTACGAGTTGGACTTCAAGCCGTATTACAGCTCACCTAACAAGATTTATTGAGCTTTATTTTAATGGAGTTGCAAAATTCAGCAAAAGAAAAGGTTCATTTACTTTGACTCAGTTCCTGTTCTTGCAATCTTTGAATGCCTCAAGTAGCATGACGAACCTCTACATACATGCAATTATACAGGAGACTTTGACTTCCCTTTTCTTTCTTGCAATTAGTTCATATAATTCACCGACCAGCCATTCTTCTCCACTTTTGGCCCAAAAAAAAATAATAATAATAATACTAAAAAAATACCTTCTTCACTTGACCTCGAATCCCACTAACAGTTCGAACAGCTGCACCTTCAAACCTAGCTATTTCAAGATCAGAAGTAAACATATCCTTTATGAGTGCGGTCTTCTTGAAGATTTTGCAAGGGTAACCGACCAGCTTAATTTTCTTCACTATGCGTGCCGCATGGTTGAACTCAAGGACCACAGCAGTTGCTGTTACCCTGAATGATCCCTGGGTAAGCAAAATATTAAGGTAAAGATCCAGATAAAATACAGGATCGCCATGCAAAACAAAAATCATATCTAGAATAGGCCCAGCAGAAACAATTACAACAAAGGAAAAAGAAATCCAGTTTCTCAGAATCAAGAAATTGAGCAAAATGTAGCCAATAGTTACTTTGATTTAACATTTTCCATCATGATCCACATTAACTAGGTCAAGATATAGATTGCATTACAAGCAAATTATTCACCAAGATGGATCCGCCAGAAAGACAGAGAAGTGAAAGCAACTGAGTCCCATTTTACTGATATATGTTGAACATTAACTATGAGATGCATAATCTTGTGGACTGTGGACCTAATGGGTAAGTACGATACACCATTATCATTATGTATAACTTTCGCATGATTCTGACTTCATACATTATCCATCGAGTTAAAAAATGTTAAGTCTTTCCAGCATAGGGATGATAACACCAGTTAATCATCCGATGCCAATTGATCAGAGCAACACTAAACAAAATTGAAGCCAACTTAAAGGAAACAATTACCTGATTGTTTGATAAGTACTGGACAGCAACTACCCCAGTGTTTGGCGGAGCTAGAGGACCCCAGAACATGGCAAGGCAGTGCATGTGTTCTGGGGTGTACTTTAACATTCGATGCCTTCCATTACTATCCTCTATTGCATAAATAGGTATGGTTTGGTAACGCCTCCACCCAATAGAAACGATGATGGGGTCTCTTGTCTTCAGTACTTTCTTGTGCCACCTATGCCTCTTCAACCTTGCCTGAAAATGAAAACACAATGCATGAGAAGAGCTCAACCAAAGTTTTAAGAAACAAACATGATCCATAAGCAGTTAAAATGTCCACAGTTAAGCAGGTGGGCTCAGTCGGCAATTCCTCTCACTTCCCCTGCTATCTTCTTTTATCTATTACTTAATCTGCTTATCATCCGCATGTCTAAAAGAGTAACAATTAATGGCCTATGGAATAATGATACTCTGTGTTGACACTAAAACAATTGTGTTATTGGATGGTTAAAGGGAATTTTGGCGAATAAATGTAGGAAAATTTTTAACTTTTCGCAAGAAGTTTGCAGTTCATGCCACAAGACCCAGAAGGAATTGAATAGTGATACATATAAACACATGGACTCATATCCGATAAAAACCTCCAGTCAACTGTTTTCATGCTTATAGAGTCCCCAAAACTAAAAGAACATTAAATTTGAACGTATTAGCCACCAGGTGGCTTTGATTAGACCTGTTAGCAGAAGAAACTATATTTCCAGTATAGCAGCACTGAAGTCATTAGACTAACCTGCATGTATCCTGTATTCTCTTCACCAAGACCAACTCCACCAACCAATATAGGATGACAGGGATCAAAATGTTCAACCATCTCAAAAGGAACATCATGGACCTCCAATCTTAAGTATGTACCAGTTCGGAAACCCTCAATCTCTAATCGAGTGGACTCATCCAGGTCATTGAGTTCAGCAATATTCAGCTGCTTGCGAAGTTCAATCTCCTCCTTCAACTGATTAATTCAAAGCACCAACCATTAAAAAAAACCAGTAATAAAAGCATTGAAGAAAAATGATCCCAACGATTTACCTTGTCAAAATATCCACCTTCATTTGCTTGACTTCGGTTAATCTTTCCCCTATGCTCTTTATCCGCCTCTTCCTCTGGTGATTCAGATTCATTATATGTAGGGACACTAGTTAAGGCCAACAAAATAAAAAAAGAAAAGACACCATAACTTAGCTCATAGAGAGAGAGTTTTCCATAAAATTGTCCCAGAAAGTAATGACCCAAATGTCAACAGGCTAGTATATGCATAACTTCTGCTGATAATAATGGGAAAAAGCGCAACTGGAACAATGCTCAGCCCGGCAGGGGGAGAGAAGAGGGGGGAGAGGGGGAGAGGCGCCCCGGGGGGGTTTGCTTTGCCTTTTCTTTATGAAAGAAAGGAAGTACTATATCATGTATAAAAGGATATTCAGAATCAAATTTTGCACGTAGAGCAAGCTTCTTCAGCCTCCTCTCTTCAATCGCTGAATCATCTTCCTTCTGCATTGCAGTTTTGCCAGCTTCTCTTGTTGGATGACTTTCATATTTCTCTCCTGTTTCTAGATCTTCAAAGTCTGCATACACAGCGTCATCTTCATCGCTGTTTGCCTCTGATATCTGGTTTCTGTTAGCCGCTTTAGACCAGTCCCCAGTCACAAAGCGGTCACGGATGCTTTCAATAACTTCCCCCTCTTTCCAGCTTTTTATTGCCCCATAATTGGTGAATTTAGAACAATCTTCAGCATCAAGATCTCCATCATCTGGTCCTTCTCTCAATTTCTGCAATCCAGGAAGTTGTGTGTGTGGGAAAGATGCATAGCACCAAGGGATAGCTCTTAAAATGGACACAACATGGACAATACAGGGGTGAGAAAAAAATTCAAATGGATACACAATCAAATATTTACCTTCTTTCCTTCTTTCTTTGGTGTAAAGAAATCGTCTTCCTCACTCTCTTCACCTTCACTATTTTCCTGTGTTTGACTTGCAGGAGTCGACACTGAAGTAGATTTTCCATATACGACTTGCATAAGGTTAGTGCGTTGCCTTGAGACAGCCCTTTCCAACAAGGATTCTTTCCACTTTGAAACGTTGCCCATGTCATCTTCTAGAGGGACAAAGAATGAGGTTCATAGCTGAATAATGTCCCGAAACTAACACACGGAATAAAGTCCTAATACTAACACGCATCTATAAAAGGTATTTGCTTTTTCTTTTTTCAATTGACTAACAATAAATGAGATATTAATTCATCAATTTTAGCACTTCACTTGTTACTCCTTCAGGTATCTTTAATAGCTTCAAGTAACAACTTGCTTTCTTGTTTCAAAAGGCCCTATAATATGACTATAGTAATCCCAGAGTGAGAAGATTGTACCATCTGTTTCATGATCTTCTCCACCTTCATCTGAATAATCGGAATGAGAAGGTGAATCATTGTTTTCATCATGGTCATTGTTGCCATCTTCATCTCCATCACAGGAATCCTGAGGATTTGAAGGTACAAAAATTGGGCATCATGCACTGAGATTACAAGCCAGTACATAATTCACTACCTGATTAACACCCCTCAAGTATCTGTATGCAAAACCCACGCATAGAGGAATATATAGAGAATCATATCCAGTTGATGCATAAAAGCACTGTCATTAATGTTCAAAGACATTATATCACAAAATTATTGCTGCTTTAGTAGACAAGAATGGCTAGCTTTTTCAGTAAAGAAGCGACGTCAACAGAGTTCAAATTTGGGTTTCAAGGGTTAAGCTTCAGAAGTAAGGGCTGGAAATATTGCTTTTTGGGATTTACAACTTTGAAGTTTGAAAGTTGGTGTTAGGTAGTCAGTAATTGGAGTTTTGGGAATTCAAGGTCTCAAGAATTGGACTTGGATTTTGAGATTGCAAGTTACCTCCTCGAATTTTTTTCTCGAAAAGAGATGCCATATGTGTGCTTAAAACGTCTTAGAGCCAGAAAAGAAGATAGCTTGACCAGCTAATGATTACAACAACAAAAAAAACACATGCCATCCATAAATGCACCCAAAATTGAAAAGTCTTAACTTGAACCAGTTGCAAAAAGCGAATTATCAATTTCCAGCAAGGCATTGTAATATTCTGTATGATGAGCCAGTGTATTATGTATTCTTAAACCTGTGGCATCAGAAAGATAGAACTGTTTGCCCTAGGATGCATCATCCCCATGATACATTCTTGAGATCAATTTCTAAGATCTGAGAAATTGTGCCTAGTGGTGGTGGCATTCAGAACTGCAAATACTATAAGTAAAAGAGCATACGAGATTAAATTTCTCCATTTTGCCACATCATGCAATGACAATGAATATCATCAAACAACAATAAAATTTAATTACAATTGATTATAAGCACTTACAGCATCCATATAATCAGCTTCATTTCCAAACATGGCTTTTCTCCTCAGCCTTCCGCCATGAAACTCAACATGTTCCTTCAAACTCTCCTTAAGAGAAGTGTGTCCTTCTGATGGATCACCATCCTCTTCATCAAAATCACTTCCATCATTCCCAACCCTTGTATCATTCTGAACGGCTTCATCCTCATCAGTAGGTTCTGAAACATCAGCATCCTCACTGTCGCTGTCACCAGATACAGCATTGTCTCCATCAGCAGGCTCTCTTTCAGAATGATGTTCCAAATTGTGTTGAGCTTCTGGCAAGATATTGGGTTTCCGACCAAAAAGGTTGATGAAGCTTTGTTCTAGCTTTTCATCGATTGAGTACTTTGTATTCTGGAGCGATCTTACCAAAGTCTCACCAACATCTTGGTCCCTTCCTACTTAAATTAGAAAATAAGAACTTAATGTCCCTGTGAATAGCTGAAGGGAGATGCAATACTTTCTCTACCAACTTTATGCATTACACCAAAGTCAACAAACATCCAAACAAAGAAGAAGAATCTCCACAAATTGCAAATGCCATCCCCACTTAACCACCATCACTTTTGATCTCTCATGCCCCTCAAGTCGCAATTACTATCTGATCTTTCACTATGCAGCAAATAGGAGCCCGATGATCCATAAATATGAAAATCTGATGTAACCATATATTGTTTTGAGAATGAAGGTTTGCCTTCGATTCCATCAAATTGAGTTTGGAGGCAGTCAAATAGGATTACTTTACCCCATGTCAACACCTCTCTAGCAGTCGCTCACTACCAGAAACGGTTTCCATATTCAATCATAATAACATCTCATGATGATACAAAATATTAAAGTGAAACATCACCCAACTACAACACACAAAAAAGATAGTCATTATCCATCCATATAATTTGCTTAAATTTTTGTCCGGTCCTTGGAACTTTCACCTGCACAAAGATTGCATGGTGGCACTTGCTCTTTAAATATAATGAAACACTTTGAGGACTCGATGTAGATGACATGTCACTGAAATCATAGAAACCTTAGTTGTAGTCTTCTGACTCAATTTTACACGAGTGAAGACTAAAAAAAGAAGTTTCCTTTGTTTAATGAAGCTCTAAGGTACTTTTGCATTTTCGAAACATTTTTTTTACTGTGGGATACTAATTGTGACTACATTCAAGGATCTTGCCATGAAAGGGGAGTAGGTAATTGCAAACCATAGGATATACTGCAACTTACTGCAGGGCTGACATTTGGAATCTATCAAAATCTCCTCGGTCATCAAAAACTTGATTTTTGAAGGGCATAGTGGAAACTAAGACTAAATTGGTTCAAATTCTATATTTACTTGTGTACGTGCACATTTCATAACCAAAATAAAACTGCCAGGGAAGTGAAAAAGCTCCAAACCTTTGCGTTTGGGTTCCCCATTTTCATTATCGGCTTTTGAGAACTGAACAAAGTGATCATTAATGTTTATGTAGACCGCATCCTTGTCATATAGGAGGTCCCCAAGTCCAGACATAGGAGCATAAAACAGTTTCTCCTTATCACGGAGTCCCTTCTTCTTAGCAGCTGATGGTAAGGGACAAGGATCAACTAAGCTCGTCACACCAGCTAAACTGTAATCTCCAACACCAGCAATATGCACCTGAGGTGTAGTAACAAATCGCATATGTAAATTAAGAATGCATGAAAATTTATGCCTACACTAGTGCATGAACCCGCACTTTGCACAAGAACAAAATCATATTAGATAAATGAATGAAAAACTACGGTGATCTCTGTTTAGTTTATAAAAACATTCCCGATTTATACGATGTCAGTAAAATAGTCTCACATTCCACTGGATGAATAACATTTCTTGTTACACCATGATTAGATATTTATTTAATAAGGAATTATTTTTATACTTGGAAACAAACATAATTCAGTAATCCATTTTGTTAATGAATTCTTTTTCATAAGCATATATATGGCTCTATTCACCTATAATTATCTAAATCATTAGATGGAAATCAATGCCAAACTTGACTTTTCTAGAAAGTCTTATATCTAATGGCACTTTCTAAGTGATACTTCTCTAGACCCTTGCATTAACACCCCTTAATGAGGTAATGCAAGTGTTTGCATGCAAGTCCCTTCATTTGAGGTTGAAATCTAACTAAAAATTATTTAAAAATGATACAAGTCAATTTGTTGTTAGTTCATAACTCACTTCCTTGCAATAACATCTTCCCAGATTCAACCAGCAACAAAGATCTAGCAATTCTATTGTCGGGTGGACAGACAAAGAAAGGATGGGGGCAACCATGCATGGTTTATTCCAAACCCTCTCAATACATTGCCACAATGGATACTCAATGTGCAAAAAAGAAAAAAAATGACCATATTCTATAACCTAAGTAGTCAAGTGAGAAAACCGTAGAAGAATAAATTTCTGCATATATTCACACCCAAGCTCCAAATAACAAAAGAATCAGACATCAAAGTTCATCTCATAAATTACTAAAACTCGCTTTTTGGTTGGCTTAGATGTTTCCTGCCTATTAAACATCACAAATTAACAGTCCAACATCTTTGCAGCAATTAGAGACAATTAATCATCAATTACTCCTTAGAAATATCTTGACTATTCAGTATATTCCACAATAGCTCATATCCTTCCTGCATAAGTTATAATTGCAGGAAGTAAATAAGGTGAAATCAATTACCTTGGTTCCCTTCTTTAGGTTGCAACCTCGCAAATAGCCATAAACTGTAATATTTCTGTCACACTTTTTATCGATGCGTATTCTTTCAGGAGGAGTAACATCTTCAAAACGATCAATCAATACATATGGATGAGTAGTTCTCCAAGATAAAGGGTGAAACTTCATAACAGAGATGAACCTTGCAAGATTGTGAATCTCCCGTTTAGTATACCTAACCAGATAAGCAGAAGAGAAAACAATCAGTCAACGTAGCAGAATAAGGCTCTAAACAAAGCATGACATAACAATAGGCACTCACCTCCCATGAATAAGACCAGATAAGTAAAATAACTTTGCTCCATCATATATTTCAGTCCAGAATCGATGCTTGAGCCGTTGTTTTGTTTTCTTAAGCTTCTTCACATCCTTGAACTTATCAAGGTGCGTCAAGACTCCCATAACCTTTGGGAACCCATGTACTTGCAAAATATTAAGGAACTCAAAGGTTTCCTGAAAAACATCAACAATGAAAAAGGAGTGTCAGCAATCATTGACATGGCATCTTGATAGCAAATTTTAGGATAACAAGCAGTTCCAAATTTTCTAACTCAAGACAACTTAAACTTTCAGAACATACATATGTTAACACATACAAACATAGTTTTGTTCATAATATTTTCTGAAATTTAAATGAAATTTATTTTTTCGATTGGAAGGAAAAGGTGTGCCTTTTGCATCTAAAGCATAAACAACGCAAATAAAATTATGTAGCATTTCAAGGTTAGCTTCCTAATAGAACCAAAAAACTATCATCAAGACAAGTTCTAGGCTGGGGCCAAGCATCAGAAGGAAAAAAACAGCGGATAAAAGGCCTAGGGCACAGCATGACTTCTAAGAGAAATACACTCTGATGCATGCAAAGTGACAGTATATATAAAATATTGGGAGGTGGCCTTTTTGTTAGCTTTTCCCTTTTGCTCATGATGAGAGTTTGTTCTAAGCAATAGATATGCTGAATAGTGCACTCACTTAAAGTCATTATTGTAGAACAGGCCAAGAAATTATATATACGGATCCCTGGCTTTCTTGAGTTGATCACTTAAATTGCTAAAGAGATTCATCTTCCATAATTCATTGCTGCTCACTTACATTCACTACCAACATATTCCTTGCAGCAAAAGTAAAAGATAACGGCATAAAAGCTAGAACTATCAACACCATATATATATATATTCAGACATCACATGGTAGGCATCATCATTGGCAGCTACTTCGCACTTTCATTTTAAACATTTAATCATGCCAATTCACTTTTTGCCAACAATCCAGCTTATAATTCTGCTGGGATCCAAATCCTAGAACCATGTTGCATTTTACTGATGTAAACATTACTACCTTCCCATAAAAATTGACTAATTGATCATGGCACTATGGCTGCACTCGCCTACTCACTCACTCACTAACTCACTCACTCACTCACTTTCCCTCTCCTTCCCTCCCTCTCTCTCCAACACAAAAATGCACCCACAAGTTTGGGTAGGCAGGTCTGGGTATGAATGTATGAGCAGGTCCAGATGTGATCGTGTGCTTCTGTGAGTTTTGTATAATCACATCAACAAAAGTTCTTCCAAAGGCTTTGACCCGTGAAAAGTAGTTGTCATCATGACCTCCGACTTATAAATTGTTCACTTACCCTGTTACTCAACAGGATCCCATTGTAGCACACCATTAAACAATTCTATTAAATTGCACCAAAACCGTCCTTATCAATTCAAATGCAAGGCAATCAGGGTTTCATATCCTAGAAAGGACTCCACCAAACCCAATACCACATAAAACCTAACAGGTCTGTCAATTTGCCAATACTACTGATACATTAGCAGATAAGGCTTCCATGGCGGACAAGAAAAAGGAGCTCCCTTTGAGACAAAGAAGAATTAAACTGAAGGTGCCGACATGTTTTGTGAACTAGACCAATATCTACTACTCTCATCCACACAACAGGTTTTTCTATCATAAAAAAGAATAAAGAAATCTTCAAGCAAGAATGTATAGCTCCAATATCTCACCATTTCAAAACCATAGCTTCCATCTATGAGAAGCAATGCCAGATCAGCAAATTTTGCAGCATCAATCATGCCATTGATATCATTTGGGCACTCCACAAACTGCAGCCTCCTTTGCTTACCTGATGAAGCAAACATATGGAACGATAAGTTAGATCAAAAACAAAAAGAAAGAATCTTATCGCATGAAAAGAATAATGCATGAATGGAGCAAAGTGCAGCTGAACAGGACCAATCTTTGAAGTGTATGAACCAAAGCATACAAATCATATATGGTAGCTACCAAAAATAGTGTAATGCACTAGCATAAAAGCAAAAGATGACCTGACACGATCGTAATCGGACCGCGAACATCAGGCAAATTATGCTTAGTATAATGCTTCACCAGCGACTTTATCAAAAGAGACTTCCCAACCTGCAACAAACAGATTCAAGAAACCAGCATCAGACCTCAAGACCACCTCCCCATCCAAACTCTCAAGCACCCGACTCCAACTCCAACCAATCACCACCCGACATCAACACGAATGCCGATTACCTTCGGCGGCCCGTGGACCAGAACCACGAACGGAGGGGGCTCGCCGTAGGAGCGGTCGATCGAGGGGACGTGGAGCCTCCGCTGCTCCTTCTCGACGGCGCGCGACTGCAGCCGCTTGGCCTTGACGGAGGAGTTGAAGGCGAAGGCCTTGGGGTTCTGCCTCTGCGGGTCGCCGCCGTCCCCGTCCCCGCCGCCGCCCTTGCCCTTCTTCCTCTTGTCGGCCTTGGATTTCTTCTTCGCGGTGGGCCCCGCCTGGCGGGAGCGATGCGCCTTGTGCGACTGGTCAAGGCCCGCGCCGTCCGCCGCCATGGCTGCGATCGGTGTCGGCCTGGCTTCGGACTTGCAGGAGTTGCAGTTGCAGTAGAAAGAAGAAGAAGTGGTGGTGAAGGAGACGGGCTGAGCAGTTCGTAGGTTTAAGGCAGAGTCGGCGCGTGAAGAAATTGAGAAAAATGGCGGTGAAGGGAAAAAGGGAAAAGAGGTGATGGGCCTGGGCCGGGCTGAAGACCGGGCTTATGTTGTTGTCCCAAGCCCGCTCATGACCTGGATGATGTGTTGAACTGTTTGGGCCGGGATTGGGCTTGGGATCGGGTCGGGCTGGGGCCCAGTGTGGGCATGCCGGGCTTTTTAATATTTTGCCATTCAGCACTTGGTGGCTGCGTTTGGGAAAGAAGGACGCCCCCCCTTAGGCTAAATTATAGGTGTTTGGGAACTTTTTTTAGAAACCATTCAGCAAAAGTTAGCATTCTAAAGGCAAAAAGCCAAAGTAGATCCTAAGGTGCCTTGGGCTTTTCAACTTTCTTGGCATGCAAGTAGGCTAGGGTTAGTAAAAAAATTTCTTCCAAAATCATCCTCATTAACTTTTTGTTTTTCCGATTTTGATCCCGTTGAATAATTGTTCATTTTCTTCTCTGTTGAGGTTGGCCGGCGTGATTACACAAAGTTGCCAAGGACTTGCAACAGGCTAGAGAGAGGCCAGCATGGTTGCGGCAACCCAAGCGACCATCAACGAGGGGTCATGCCATCTAGGTCCCCGCAACCCATATCACATGTACGTCTCACTACCCAAGTCACCTAGGTCATGTGACCCCTCATGGAGGTTGCCACAACCTCCGTGAGGGGTTATGAGGGTTGCTTGACCGGGCACCCCTCTCCTAGGTCTTGTGCCCTCATCGATGGTCTCCAAGGGTCGTCTAAGGTCTTGTGACCTCAAACAACGATAGCCGGCAATAGATTTGGATCGCTAGTAGTCGCTTGCTCTTTGTCAACAAATTGTGTTTTTTTTTTTTAAATAACAAAAGTCATTTATAAATATAATTTCTTCAAACACTATTTTGCTCGAAGCACTTCACTGTAGACTTTTAGATTATAATTTATCAAACACAATTTCCATTTTTGAAAACTCCTTTAATTTAAAGTCCTTTACATTTTTTTTTATAGATTTTCCCCAAAAATCCAAGTAAACGCACTCTAAGCTAGTTACTCGACTTTGGATTGAATTTATTTAATTGGGTCTACCAAGGAGACAGTTTATGCAACGGTTACACTACATGATTGCAACACATGATGTAATGAACTGATTAAGAAGCAAGATGTGCAACCTGTATGATGCAGATTATGATAAGATTTATAACACATGGGCATTAGAGTTTTTGTTGGTTACATTGTTGTTGTTGAATGAACATCGCATAAAATTCCATGCCCATCACTCAAAAAGTACTTATTTGGCATCATTAAATTGCACTTCTCAACATAATTTTATGACTTGATTGATTTTTTCTCGAGGATTTAATTGGATAAATTAAAATATTTAGAAGTCAATTGCACCTTTAGCTAAAGATCTAAGATTTGATTAAATCAGTTGAAAAGTTTGCAAGTCAATCTCATTCCACACAAAAGCCTGTAGAAAATTTCAATCATTCGCTACTAGAATGTTTGGTTAAAGGTATTAATGAAACACCAACTGTTCATTAGGCGACTTGTCATTGAAGGCCCACCAAGAACAAGTAAGGACGCCAATATTGGCAATACACCCAAGCATTCCATATGTAAGATTTAAGATTTATAGTACAATTTTCCCTACATATTCACAGACACCTGAAATTACGAAAAAACTCTAAGAAATTTCAAATATTACCTAACTTTTACTAAGTCATCTTTTTTCCGCTCAATTAAAAGGGTTTGGTCTAAGATGCCAAGAGGGAAACATCAACCACTGACTAGGCAAAGCCTTCGACCAAAAGGAAAAAAGAAAAAAGCCAGGCAAAAGTACACCACTGCAAGCCCATCATGTGTGAGTGGAGCCGATAACATACCAAATCGAACCCGTCAACTTTAACTTACAAATTAAGTTTTGAACCGTAGAGTGGCTTTCCCCAAATAATCCAATTTAAAGAGCTCAATATAATTTCTCGAATAGTTCACCTATGGTCGATGAGCATCACCGGCCCTATCATTTCTCACCACAATGTCTCTCTTTTTTTAATTTTTGAATTTAGCTTATGTTTATTTCATTGATAAAAAAATCGCATTAAAAATTAGAGATTGATCAAAATAACGTCTCCATGCAGATACAAAATTAATAAAACAAGCTTCTTAGTCAAGTTAGACAAAATTAATAAAAGATTCGATTGCATGAAGTTGATGGATTTTATGACTTTAATTGCATTTTTTGGAACCCCATAATTTATTTATGCAGAAAATGTGAGAGACAGAGACAGAGGCTGCACATGGTAAAATTTCTGTTTCTCAATTTATCTATTTCTCTGTTCCCCGGAACAGGTTTGGAAGAGAAATCCGTTTGGTAACGCAAATTGATTTCTCTATTTCTGAAACAGATTTCTGTTTCAGAAATTGTTTTGGGGGAGAAATCAGAAGCTAAAAATTTTAGCTTCTCTATTTCTGAAGTAGAAATATAAATTGTTTCTTATCCATCCACCTCATTTCTTAACCCTAGCGACTCGACTCCTTCTCTCCTCACTACCGTAGCTTTCCCATTCCTTCTCCTCACCTCAACCAAAAACCCTAGCGACCGGTTGTTCATCCTCGTCGTCGCGCTCATCTCGCCATCGCGTCGCCGCTCATCTCGACCGGCCAATTTACTCCGGTCGTCCCGTCGGACCCGCCTCGTCCGTCCGCGTCCCCAGTCGCGCTCCAGTCGCCATCGCCCAGTAGCCGTCGTCGTCGCCCAACTCCAGTAGCCGTCGCCGTCGCCCATCTCCGTCACCGTCGCCCATCTCCGTCGCCCATCTTCGTCCGCATCCCCTTCCGCTCTCAATTCCGCGGATCCAGTCGCCCAACTCCAGTCGCCGTCGCCGTCACCCATCTTCGTCCGCGTCCCCTTCCGCTCTCGATTCCGCGGATCCAGTCGCCGTCGCCCCTTTCTGCTTTCGATTCCTCAGGAGGTTCGATCGATCCTTCCCTTTTCGCCTCTTTCTTGGTTGTTCTGTGCTTGTTTTGTGCTTGTGCTCTGCAATTTGTGCGAGTCTGGGCTGCTCTGTTTCTCGGTGGGGTGGGGAATGTGAGAGCGATTGTGAATGGTTGGTGTTTGTGCTGTGAGTCTTAGGTAGATTTCGCTCGGGCCAGAGCGAGAAGCGAGAAGCCCGCGTTCTTGGGGCTGCTTTCAGCTGCGACGTGTTTCGCCCGCGTTCTTTGCTGTGCTTGGTTGGTTTTTGTGCTATTAGTCTTAGTTATTTCTGCTGTCTGCTAATAAAATATGGTTCAGCCAGTATTGAAGCGTGGCTGCTCGTTGTTTGGGTAAGCTTATCATGTATTTGGCAAGTTTTATGCTTTCTCTTTAGATCATATCCGTGGAACAATAGCTTAATTCAACATCGTCACAAATCTCGTGTGTTAAATGGGACGGCATAATCACTGTGTTAATAAATGGTTTCAGTTTGCATTTATATCCTTAGTTTTGTTTATCGTGCATTCGGATGTTGAGTATACATTGTCTTGAGTTAATAATCAAGGTATATCCTACCATCTCGCCTCCCGCATGTTGTATGATACACAAGGGTAGCGCGTAGCCGCTTCGATGTTCCATTAAATTCAGGTTTGCTCTTGCTAATCCAATGGTTGATCTTGTCGATTGGCCTCCGAAAAATGTGCGTGGGCAAATTTCAAGGAACCGAGACAAATTTCACGGATGATAGTTGCTCGATTTCTGTTTGTCATCCTCAAATCCATGTCTAGCCTTCTTTATAGTGAAGCCTATGATCACCTTTGAATTTTTAAATGCATCAAATGTTATGAGGAAAGTGAAGAATGGCTATTTGGACTGCATTTTGTTGCTCTGCAAATTGCAAGTACAGCATAGAAAACTTTCTCCATGTTTTGGTTGTGGATTTTTGGGTGTATGTTGTGTGGGCAGGGCAAGTGTTGGTTGATTTTCACGTGGACTATGAGATATTTAAGGACACCTCAGTGATCTTTGTTATGTTTATTTCGTTGTCTATACTTGTGTTATTGCAGATATGGGATGGATTGAAGGGGCTTGCATTTCCATTTATTTGTTCCTCTTGAATCCCTGGTTGACATTGCTTAGTAGAAGTCTTATGTATTGTATCAATTTCTTGCTAGTGCAAACTCTAAAGCCAGGGGTGACTTGCTTTTGGATTCCATGCATTTTGTGCAATAAAGCATTCATTGTTGTATTATAAATTTCACCATTTAGCTTCTAATAATCTTATGTAACTGTTTTTCTTGTTATTTGTTATTCTTTAACTTCTAATTTCAGCTTATCCTTCATGATGTGCTTGTTAATCACAAGCTTTTGTTCTTGAATTGGTGCATCATCTGATATATTTCATTGAATCTTTTGATTCGATTAAGGTTAAATGGCACCCCACAAAGAAGCATTTATAGCAAAGTGGACTGAGTCTTTGACCAATGTGCTTATAAGTTTGTTGGTGGAAGAGGTGAAAAAAGGAAATCGCCCCACGTGTACCTACAACAAAGTAGGGTGGAATAACATACATGCCGAGTTCAATAAACAAACAGAACTCCACTATAATGTAATTCAATTGAAAAATAGGGTAAACAAACTAAAGAAGCAATATAATAGTTTTAAGAAGCTTCTTTCACAATCTGGATTTGGATGGGATAATGTCAACAAAACAGTTACCGTGGAGGATTCAAGTGTATGGGATTCTCACATCAAGGTATCACTTTATTTGGGTCCATTTTTTCTTATTGTGGGTGTAAGCTTCAATTATATTGTTCATGTATGTCATTTCAATGAAATTTGCAGGATAATATTGAATGGGCTAAATTCAAGAATGATGGGTTTCCTTAGTATCCAGACCTTTGTATTGTGTTTGGTGATACATATGCTACTGGGGAGTATGCAGCAGGAAATATAGAAGAAAATGCAGAAGAGTATGTGGTGTCGGATGGAGAAGACAATGGTGTTAGTGGTGACAATGGTGGTGGTGCTACGATAGGTGATGCGGAGGAATCTAATGAAAACTATGTTGATACGGGAGTCCTTGCATCTGACGCAACTCCCACCCCAGTTCGTGAGAAACACAAGTTGGATAGGACTCCAAATTCCAAGAGGAGAAGAAAGAGTAACAACTATGAACTTGGTGTCACCATGAAAGCCATTCAAGAAATGATCAAATTAAGGACCGCCCAATCAACAAGTGACTCCATAACCTCAGACGCCCCACCTCCTGTAGACCCCTACTCCATAGCAGCTGTGGTCGCCGTTCTAAATGGCATGCTTGACTTGGAGCAGAATCTTTACAATAAGGCTGTGAATCAGGCATGCCTTAATGCCACTTGGAGAGAGGCTTTCATGATTGCTCTACCTGAAAGGAGGCGTGGACTTATTGAATCTCTTTGAGTAGTTGTTAAGAAACATGTTATAGATTTCTATTTTGTTTTATTTCATTTCATGACTTATGTATTTGAGACTTTGTTTGTTTATGTTTTTACGTTGCAATTATGATGACATTATTGCTATTGTTGATTACTATTGGAGTCCTTATCTAATGGGTTTATATTCTTATTTCATGTGATGATATAGGTAATATGGATGATGGTGAAAGTAGCATGTCTAATGGTCAAGTAGCATCAGTTGAATCAATTGGATATGATTTTGATCTTGATATACTGACAGCAAGGTTGGCCACTGTTGCAGTGGATATGTCCATGCACACAAGAGAACCTATTAGGGACAGCTCATTATCAGGACCGCAATGGATAAGGGAGATTCTTCATGGGCATTCCGATAGAGTATATGAAGCTTTTAGAATGGAGAGACATGTCTTTCTCAACCTTTGTGGTCTAATAAAGGAAAAATGTTGGTTGGAAGATACTCGATATATTGGGGTAGATGAACAACTCGGGATTTTCTTATCTATGATTTGTCACAAGAACTCAAATAGAGATTTATGTGAGAGATTCCAACGTTCGGGACAAACTATAAGCAAATACTTCACTAAAGTATTGCAAGCAGTTCTCAAATTGGCAAAAGAGGTTATTATACCACCTTCCTTTGATGTTGTCCCACAAGAGATTCTTATGGATCCTAAGCATAAACGTTACTTCAAGGTAGAATTCTCATATATTCCTTTACACCATTAATTTTATTTAGTTGATAATTTTGTATAATACTAGTTTTTGATAAAATGACAGGGCCGTATAGGCGCTATTGATGGCACCCACATTCATGCTTCGTACCGTGTCGAAGCAAATCCCATTTAGAGGTAGGAAAAGCACCACCACCCGAATGTGTCTGTGCGTTTGTTCATTTGATATGAAATTTACTTTTGTATATCTGGTTGGGAAGGCTCGCCAACGATTGTCGAGTGCTTTGCAAAGCAAAGGAGACTCCTCACTTGGAATTTCCTCGGCCGCCACCATGTATTTGTTTGTCCTTTAAGGAGTAATTTTCTTTATGATCATATTTATAGTTACAAATTATGACCAATGTATGAATACATTGTTGTAGGCAAATACTATGTCATGGATTCTGGTTATGCAGCAACTCCGGGATTTTTAACTCCTTTTAGAGGTGACCGGTATCATTTAAATGAGTATAGGGGTAGAGCGAGACGGCCAACAACTGCAAGAGAATTGTTCAACTATAGGCATTCTTCTTTAAGGAATGTCATTGAAAGATCATTTGGGGCATTGAAGAATCGATTTTTCATTTTGAGGCACATGCCCTCATTTGCACTTCGAAAGTAAGCACATATCGTAATTGCATGTTGTGCCATCCATAATTACATCCGTAATCAAGACAGGATGGATAAGAACTTTTCCCTATATGGAGATCCGATGTACTTGGCTGAACCTACGCAGGATGAGGTTGCAAACATTCGGTTGACCGAGGAGGGAAACCAAATAAATACGCTTAGGAAAACCATTGCCAATAAAATGGCAAGGGATAATAATATGCCGGAAATTCCATGAAATTGTATTTTCAACTTTTGTAATGCATTAGTATTATTTCAACTATTATTTTGTATTTGAGGATTTCCTATGTTGTTATTTAATCAATTTCTATTTCTAGCACAACTTCCATTTTATTAATTTCGAATCTCTCGCAAATTGCGCCTCCCTCCATGTCAACTAGTACCTACCATAAAATCACTTCGTGGTCTCAAAAGAATGCAAACAAGTGTAGTGACTTAAACTCGAATCTTGAATGAGGAGAATAAATACATTCACTATTTTATACTAATTACTAGCTTTTATTTACATAAATTGCTAATGTTTTGAAGTTCCTAACTACTCTATCGAATTACCAATATAAATTAAAGTGATTTAACAACTTTTATCAAATTAAATTACCATCACAAGCACCAAGAAGAGTGAGGTAAAAGGATGGGGACAAAGCATGATTCACGTAAATAGAAATTTTTTTTTCGTTATCAAACGGAGTTGTTTCGAAATAGAAATTTTGAGTCGTTATCAAACGGGTTTAACTTTCTTAAACTGTCTGCGGGGAATAGAAATTGAGAAATTGATTTAATTTTAAATCAATTTCTATTTCAGAAATTTTATCATGCACAGCCAGAGAGGGAGAAGGCGAGGAAAATGAGAAAGGAGAGCGCGGATTAGCATTAAAGCCCGGTCGTCTTCTTCTCGGAGGAGGAAGAAGAGGAAGAAACAGAGCAGCCAAAAACATGAGGAGCAACAGCACCAACAGCAGCACCAAAAACAACAGCAACAGCAGCGGCAGCACCGGCAGCAACCACCACCTCCGGCCAGACAAGGCCGAGAGCCCCGACTCCCGATTCAACCAGACCCTCCGCAGCGTCCAAGGGTACGCCACTCCCTCCTCCCTCCTCCCTCCTCCATCGCGATCCCGCATCTCGCGTCCGCCGGCCCTCTCCTCCGATCGCGGACGGGGCGAGAGGACGGCTCGAAACGGTTCCGATTCGCGGTGGAGCGCCGGATCTCCGGAATCGGAGCCGGCAATGGCCGTGATCTGGCTGTTGTGCTCTGGAGCTCGCGCGCGCTCCGGAGCTTCGAGATTTCGAGAGCTGTTGTTTCGATTGGGGTTTTCGGCTTTTACGATCGCGGGAAATGAATGGGGGCCGGGGGTGGGGGTTATGTGGGGGGAATTGAAGTGCGTCTTGCTGATTTTCGCGGCGCGCTTGTTCGAAAGTCGTGTGCTTGGATCTGTTTGGTATCGGTGCCTCGGCATCGAAGTGAGTGAAAGTAGGAGCTTCGGTAGCTGATATTTAGAGTGAGGAAATGGATCGGGAAGGTCTTTTAGACTTCGGCTTGTGTTGAAGGACTTGAGAGAGACAAGCTGCGGTGGTCTTCTATTGCTCGATGCTGGACGTAGGACTTGAGCTTTTATTGATTTTTCTTTTAATCCGTAGTTACTTCAGTAATGGGGGATGTGGTAGTTCAAATTTGTGAATTGGTAACAAGTTCTTGGTTCTGTGTAACTTCCTTTGCTTCTATCGGTTAGTGTGTGTCTGTGGGCACCGTGCACGAGCAAGAATGTGTGCTTCTGCATGCCCATGGACGATAGCTGCATTTGGTGCATGTGTCTTTGCCTACCTTCTCCTTGGGAGCCTATCGCAATTTCAAGGAGTCTGGCCTACAGAAATGTGATGCCGGGTGGTTGTATCGTATTTATTTGACATATGTCTGTGCGGTATTTCCTTTATCCGCCCTTTGCTGCATAATCTGGCCATGAATTTTTCTGTGGTAAATATGACTGCTTTGCCTTAGTCACTACATCAACTTTAACATTGGAGATGCCATTGGTAGGTTGCTCAAAGGTCGCAGTATACCTGGAAAAGTATTGCTGGCCAGGAGATCGGACCCGTTGGACGATTCGAGCTGGCAAGACCGCTCTCCTAAGTATGAACGAAGTCTCTCAGAGAATGATACTGGCCCAAGTGATCAAATGGACAAGTCAATGGAGGTAGTACAGATGATGTTAGTTGGTCTTTTGTCATCACTTCTATAGATGGTCGATATTATGAAAGTTTAATAATTGGGAATCGAGTGAGAGATTCTGCTTCTGATCTAGGAAGATGACAAAGGTCCTTTTAAGCCGAGTACACACGAGAATCTCAACAAGTCTAACTCCTCATCGGATGTTCATAGTACTCCCAAAGAAGTGCAGAAGTCCGCCATTGGTGCGAGAGCTACAGATTCGGCAAGGGTCATGAAATTCACAAAGGAGCTCTCAGGAACCGTCACGTTAGGTATGATGAGGATTTCTTTGTATAACTTTTGCATCCTGATGAAAGAGGGATAGTGTTCCCCTATTTTATTTAATAATGATGAACTGGGGAATGAACTCGCATTAGCAGTTATTCTTGCTCAGATTGGTTGGATGTGGTTAATGTTGCTTGTTAAGATGTTTGAACTGGTTGACAAAGAAGAGAAGGATCTGTATATTTGGATGACACTTCAACTTTGTGCACACTTCCTCTTTCTTCTAGTAACCTTGAGAACAATATATAGTCTTGATCTCATAAATGATTAAATGGGCTTTTCTTGTTAGTAAATTACAGGCAGGTAGTTATGTATTACACTGCCAAGCTAACTCCGTGGTAATTCTCTTTTTGCTGTTTAGTCACTCACATTGCTTTTGCTTAGTCCGAAATTCGTCAAGTAAATAGGCTTAACTTACTCATTCTATCTGGTTTCCTGATATTGCAGTCATCCATGCACCTGTGTCCAATTTTTGACCTTTTAGGGGCCTCTTTACATGTATTTTCCTAGGCTTTGCCTTGTATGCCAGCTGCATTTTGCTGAATTAGTAGTACTGGTAAGTTTGATGCAGAAACAAGGGTAAAAGTGACAAGGCTTGTTCTCACTTATATAGGGTTCATGAAAGATTTTAAGCATTGGTTCAATGGAGCCTTGTGCATTTTTTTCTTGATCTTTTCATTAATAGAGGTTCTTTTGTTATTGCATACTAAGTGCAGCAGAGGTTCCTTATGATTAAACTTGGTCCTTTAATCGTATTTCTGTGATGATGACATTATGTAGAAAGGTTGCGAGAGTTGGCATGGAGTGGAGTACCACCATATATGCGCCCTACGGTTTGGAAACTCCTCCTGGTAAGCTAAAGCTGTTACTTTGGGAAGTAGAGTTAGCACATTTATATCCCCAACTGAGCCTTTGAAAGTTAGCAATATCTCTTTTGTTGACATACAAAGTTAAAAAAATAAAAAGGAGCCACATTCAGTTGTTGAAAGAATTTCTTACTGGAATACGCATTTTTTTCAATTAAGGTTTCTGTTGGTGGCTGCCACATTAGATTTTAATTCTATAAAGGTGTATTTATAATCATTCTCAGTGTGCTTATTGCTATTTGAGGTGTAATTCGTTTATATTAGTTAGTTCGTTTGTGATCCAACCTCTATAAATATAGAGAGGCATCTGGTGGTTCAACGCAGTCCACTAGAGGCACAAATATCTTGTCGTCTGAGTCTTATTTTTGTGCCATACACTCTTTTACCATCTCAAACTGAAGCTTTCAGTGTCATTTATGTGGAATTGATTTTGACCTTCAACTTATCATAATGTGATTGTCCTACCTGCCTGGCATGTCGCTGTAATAATGTTTCCTTCTGCGGGCTTATTGGGTTTCATTTAAGAGTTATATTTTTGGAGTGCCTCGTTCATGTTATGGATGATAGAATATTACCATGTAATCGTAATTTGGTGGAGGCACAGAGCCACTGAAACCCTCCTTCTCTTCCTTTTCTTGCTCAAATAATAAAAATAACCTGCTAATACAATCTTCATGAGTTAGGATTCTTTTGATAGTAAATGTCCCATTTTCTCATGCCAGTACAATTTAAGCTCACAGTAGGATTTAGCTAAACAATACTAGTAGGTTAATACTAATGAGGATGAACAACGAGATTTGGTTTTGCCCAATACCATTGTAGATGTAATTGTCTACAGGCTGAGGGCAAATAGCAACATTGTTATACTCTTTCTGCTAACTGAGGAATTCATTAATGGCTGCCTAAGGGGTTACATCTGCTGTACAAAATTAATTACAATAAGATCTTGAAAGTTCAGAGAAGTTTGGGCACGAGAAAGGGTGCTAACTGAAAACCACTAAAAAGGCCTGACAACCATTCCTCCTTCAGAACCATTATAGGAATTTCAACATTTTCAAAAGCCTTTTGATTCATTTCCTTTAAAATCTTTCAAAGAAAAGAAGAATGAACTGGACAGCCATTTCTTTTATCTAAATGCAGACCAAGTGCTGGCACATACATAAAGACTTAGAGAATGAGGACGGGTAGCAACAATTTTTAACCAAATGCTCTCTCCATGTCGGTTCATATTGTAGATCATGCATGAAGATCCATAAATCTGGTTTAGCAGTTCACTGGATTGGAATTCATTAATATGATTTGGTTTGACTAAGTTTATTCATAGTGTGAAAATTAAATATGGACTGACCACAGGGATATGCACCACCTAATTCAGATAGAAGGGAGGGAGTCCTGAGAAGGAAACGCCTTGAGTATCTTGACTGTGTTGCTCAGTTCTATGACATTCCAGATACTGAACGTACAGATGAAGAGATCAGCATGCTTCGCCAGGTATATTTTGTTATATATGGCCATGTCTATGATTGAACTAATTTTCTCATATTCTGCTTCTCACAACTTTTGTATACTTTGATTAGATTGCTGTGGATTGTCCAAGAACTGTACCTGATGTTTCTTTCTTTCAGCAAGCCCAAGTACAGAAGTCCATGGAGCGCATCCTGTATACATGGTCAGATAATCTTCTTTGTACATGGCAATCAACACTTTAATCACAATATATGAAAACTGAAAACCTTGCTTACCTGAAGCACAGATGAGGGTGAAATGGAATTTAGAGTAGTCTGAAGCTACCATTTGACAGAGTGCTTGAATGTGTAACTCAAAAGCTTAATCCAACAGGTGGAGGGGGAGTAGAATGTGCAACGATGACACCATTTGCTGTTCTAACATGTCATCCTCATGCTCATCGTGTTCCTCTATTTTTCTGACATAGCACAAGATATCTTTTGCTTCAAAGAGGAGGCTAGTATTTATGGCGTCTAGCATCCACAATTGAATGGCCGCTTGACTTCTTAGATAGGGCAAAAAGGCAGTGTTTTTGTTGGTGGTAATGACTACTACTCATCCCATTTTTTCATATCACACTGAAGACAGAAGGTTTAGGAAAAATGGAATGACTTTTATTATTTAGAAAGTTTTAGGATGTGTTGCAATTTTTCCTTCTTTCATATTGATCAAAGGCCCTTCTATATATGAGCTTTGATGCTTTTTCTTGCTGGGAACGTTTTCTTTTTATTGATTAACCAAAAGATTCATTGATAGGGCACTAAGGGCTGCTAATTATCTGTCTTGATATGATACCGGTATTTTCTATTCAATTATTTTGTCATAACTTCATGTGCTGCCTATATAAAAGTGTTTAATTTTACAGTTAAGGTATTGATGGAAGAAGTCTATAATATCTTCTTGTCACAGGCGAAGCTGTCTGTACCAACCTGAATCGATGGTGTCATGCATTATCTCATAGGGTCTCGTGAGGATCTATAATAGCAACAAACCATACATTGCTGAAATTAGTCACAACCTAAAATGATCTTCATTAGACATTTTCCTATTGTATAAACCTTTCCCTTCCCTGGGCTAAACGAAACTGTGGCCATTATGAAGTGTAAGAACTAAAACCGGGAGCTCTCTGGTTCATCAAGGAGATTTCGTACTGGGATTTAAATGATGGTTCTTATGTGGTGGGTTTTAAGTATGGTTGTTAGGAAGTACCGTTGAACTATGAGGTAGTTGTGTAGTTTGTGAATGTCATTAGGACCAAGTTGAACTGTTGAAGCTGCTCGACTGAGGTTCCATCTTCACTTTCTTTGCTCCATGTCTTCCCTGAGGACATGTAGATGTTATGACACTTTTGGAAGGAACACTACTAGATGCCTTCTCCTGGTCAACTTAATCTCTCCGTAGGGATTCCGCTGGTTGATTACTAAATCCATGAAATTTTTAGCCTCTTTTGAATTCCTAAGTTCTGCAAGCTATGTCTCTGCCAGTTCATTTTTATAGATTTGTAATGCTCTAGTATCTGAAGAGTCTAGATGGATTTCGCTATGTGTTTGTTGATCTTTCTTCTAATGCTTAGCTGATTAAATCCAGGGCTATCCGTCATCCAGCTAGTGGGTATGTTCAAGGAATAAACGATCTAGTCACGCCATTTCTAGTCATCTTTTTGTCAGAATACTTAGAAGGAAGTGTGGATAATTGGTCACTATCTGATTTGTCTCCTGAGAAGATCTCTTACCTAGAGGCAGACTGCTATTGGTGTTTGACAAAGTTGTTAGATGGTATGCAAGACCATTATACATTTGCTCAACCAGGAATCCAACGGCTTGTCTTTAAGCTGAAGGAATTGGTCAGGCGCATTGATGGTAAGCCTTAGTCATGAGTTTTTTGAGTTGATAATGGACATGTATGCAAAATTTCAGTACCGTGACATTACTGATTATAGTTTATTGGAGATGGATATGTCTACTTGTGGTTTGACTTAATTTGCTGGGAGTGTGTTGAGCGGTGCCCTGACAGATGTCTTAGATCTTTCTAAATATAATGTTTAGCAGCTTTACACAGGTCTACACGTATGTTGATTAGGGTGCTGTCAATTGGTAAATTTAGTTGCAGCAATGGACTCGAACTGAAGATACACTACAATTCCTTTCTGAGAATACCTTGGTTTCACTTCATATACTCAAAAACAACTCTTAACGACAAAATTGTCGTTTAAGAAACATGCATATTTTTAAGAACAAGAATGTCTCAGCTTCATAAGCACCTGTGACTGTGACCACCGCATGTGACATGTGAAAGCAAGATATATGGTGCCATTCTCAATTTTTCTGTACTTATGACATTCAGAAATTGCTGCATACATCGTAATTTCATATCTAATGGGACAGCATGGAGCGCCTTCTGAAATTTGTACTCAGATCTACATGGCCATATTGACTGGGTTGGATTTCTGGATGCGCATAGCATAGTTGTTTGCATAAGAAGAAATGGTGCATTCAACTACCATGCCATTTTCAGATTATGCCACTCTTTCATTGATGCTCAGATGTCCGATTACCCCATTCATCCGTGTGTTAGTTTTCATTGCAATTTTGGAATTATTTGCTATTATTTAAACTTCTCGTTCTTTAAATTGGACCAGAACCTGTGTCAAGACACATGGAGGAGCAAGGCCTGGAGTTTCTGCAATTCGCTTTTCGCTGGTTTAATTGTCTCTTAATACGTGAGGTCTGTTGTTACTTGAGCTTCTCTTAAGTCTTCACTTCTTTTACTTCTCTTGAACTAAAGGTGCCTGTGTAATTGTGATTTTTCTATTTTTTTCCTATAGATTCAATAATTCAGGCATGAAGCTTCTAACCTAATTCTTCTTACCAGATCCCTTTCCATCTCGTCACTCGCTTGTGGGACACATATCTCGCAGAAGGAGATGCATTGCCAGACTTTCTTGTCTATATATTTGCTAGTTTTTTGTTGACGGTATGAGAGACTCCCACTCCAACTACTTTACAGAACAATTTAATTAACTTTTCCACATGTTCAAATTGTTTTTAGGAAAGCAGTTATGAATTTGATTCCTTTATACGTCTTTGGCCTGTGAATAAGAGTTTTTTGTTCTTAACTACTTGATATTTGGTTAACTTCCTAGTATGTTCACTGATTTTCCTTTACATGAAGGACACCACCTGTCATATGGGATCTCATAACAGAAAAAAACCTGAAAGATGTTGCTTCTCAGTAACATCTTGATCTGTTACGTATTTAAGTTTTGAACAATTACTCCAGCCCATTCCATTGTGACTTGCCACAATATCTAGCTCAAGCCTTCTCACATGAATATAGTCTAACATGATGTGAGAACCAAGAGCATTTTTGATAAACTGCAGGAACCTTTCTGAGGGTGATCTCACTGCCATGAGGTTTAGGTTGGAAACTGATTGAGTTCTCCATTTGTTATGCCGATGCCCTCTTACAGCCGGTTCAGGGGATGGATAACTGGGTATATATGTCAAGGGGAGTGATGTAGAAATATCTTTCAGGTTTCTTGTAGTTGTAGATAGTGCTAAATGCCAGCCAGTTAAAGTGGATCTTTCTCCATGAATCCCTCAATTTGCATTTGATCAACCACCATCCAACTCATTGTGGAGTTGATATATGCGGCGGTTGCTCAAATTTGATGATCGAAGCTGTCTAGGAATTTTTTTAACTCTTTTGAAGCTTTTCCATATGTTGAGTGATATAAATCTTCAATTCTTGGTGCGCAACTTCTGTTTTCCTATGTTTTGACAGCATTATAAACCTTTTTATTTCTGTTATTTTTGTCTAAAGCTAGTAAAGTGAAACTGAAAAAGTTAATATTTTCATGGCTCTCAAACTTGCCTGCCGGTTGATCTCTGCATTACAGTTTTCTTCAGATATATTTCGTTGTTGAAGTCATGACATTTGGAATGATCACTATTGTATTGTTCCCTGTGCTGTGTTCAGTGGTCAGATAAACTTCAGAAGCTTGAATTCCAAGAAATGGTTATGTTTCTTCAACACCTTCCTACGGAAAACTGGACTCACTTAGAGTTGGAGATGGTGCTTTCTAGAGCATTCATGTGGCACAGTATGTTCAATAGCTCACCCAGTCACTTGGCTAGCTGAAGAGAGTACGGTTGCATTGTGCTCTTTGAAGGGATGATGATTTTTTTTTCCCTCAACTTCTTTTCCTATTTCATGTGCCTTTTCCCCCATCCAAATTCTTGCAGTGTTTGATTATCTTACAGAGTAGTTCTTTTTGCTAGCTTCTGTGTCAATTGGATGTTCTTGTTTTGTAGTGTTCATACTGGTCCTTCTTATATTTGTAGACATGTAGATATAAGTGTTCATGGGAGCTACAAGAAAGGAATACATATGTGAAGATAAATTTGTTTTGCCCTCCTTTTCCTGCTTGATGAGTTGATGTGACCTTACCGTGATATAAAGTGGGTTCTTGATTTTTTGTGTTTACGGTATGCAGAGTGATTTCCTAAAGTGCTTCCTGTTGACGAGTGTACTCTTTGCACTAGTTAAACATACTACTTGAGGAATAATGCGCTTTTCAAAACAGTAATTACACATGACACGAGACAATGGGTGCGTCCAAACTATAAAGTTTCCTTAGATAGTTGCTTGACTAGGGTCCCTTGGGGTACTCGTTACCAGAATTTCATTTCTTAATATGACTAGTAATTTTACATTTAGGAAAAAACTTACGACCTATTAACTTGAAGTAATGTTCCTATCCCTCGAATTATTACCATGCAAGAAGTAACTACCAATCCATCTGTAGTATACTCTGCTGTAGCTACTCTACTTAGGTGATAAATGTGGTCAATAATCGGGGCATGGATTGTATCTGTTTCTTGAGCAAGTAACTAGCAGAAACGCCACGTTCCACATCATCCATTACTTCTCATCTGGGAAAAAGGAAAGAGCTTTTCAAAGATACATATGCTAAACGATCTCTTTTGCCCCAAGCTAAATTCGACGAATTTCCGGCCTTTCCTTGCACTAATAGTTAGCCCATTATGTTAGAAGAAAGGACAACAATGTAGTCTCATCATAAAATCATTCTAGTACAGAGGATCAAATGCATTGGAGCATCATTAAATGACGATAAAATTCACAATGACGGACAGACAAGTAACGCTACACTCAGGATTATCAACAATAATGCCTATCGACTGATCTATCAAGAACTCAACTAAAGCAACTTGTGACCATAACAATGAGGTCCATCCGTGAACATATAGAACACCTACGCTTTCTGATTAATTAAAAAACCTGTTACATATAACCTAAGCAACAGTGACTCTGCAACACTGGCGTGAGAAAAGATGCCAACAGCACCTGCTATAAACATTCGGAATCTGCTTCAACTGGCCTAAGCTCCTCTGAATTAGAGACCTACCTACGCACCAACGGGCATGAAATTTTGACAGCGATTACCCGTGTTTCTATTTCAATAAAAATTTCAAGATCCTACTGCAAACCACATGCAATGATTTTGATAGAAGTCAGCAAAACTGGTGCGTCTTATCATTGCTGGAGCAGAACTTCTAGCTGCCCATGCTTGCACAGCTGTAAGTTCTTAAACAAGATCAAACGATCTCCTCTTTGGCTGTAAAAGAAGAAGAACAGAAGTTAAGAACTTCATCTTAAGAGGTCAAGTTTCAAGTGACGAAATGTCAGAAGTAAAGCTCAAGAATCAAGAAAGCGAAAGGATAGTAAAAGCTAGAGTCGTTGCAATAATACTTCTCCCAGCCACCAGAGGTTTTCAACAGTGAATGGAACACTGGACACAAACAACAAAATTACTTCAAAAATCTCAAAAATTTATTATAAGCAACTATTGATGAAAAGAAGGAATGCATTCTAAGTATATATGTAGAACATGACAGGAAAAGACAAATTGGACCACCGACCAGAAAGTACTGTGGTTAGGGGTAGCACGTCCTAAACTCCTACTTGAACAAGTATAAAGCTCTAGTTCATGTTGCATCAAACATTCATTGTTGAGCAATGATGACTAGCATTAAAGAAAATTCATATCCAGATAACATCCAAGAGACATGAGCACTTGTATCAAAAGATAATTCCAAAGCTACAAAAGACAGGACGTATTAGAGAGAAGCCCATGCATAAAGAAAGGCATATGGAGAACATAATGCTAGAATGAGTATGGAAGAGTGAATTCCTACGTATTTTCTTTCGACTTCTTCTAGGAACTTCTTAGGAGAATCCAAATATTCAACACAATCTCTCTTCACGAACTCTACCAGATCTTTTTCTCCGGCCTTCTCTAGATTTCTTATGAGAATCATCAGGGTAAATTCGTTTGGCGTACAGCCAGCTGCTTTCATCTTCTCATAAGTCTGCATTGCCTTTTCAATCATGTCTGCCCTTAGATATGCTCCGATCATCTCGGCATAAGCCCTTGCGTCAAGTTCAACCCCTTCTTTCAGCAGTCCGGAGAAAACAACTTCAGCAAGAGCAACCATTTTGTTCTTTCCCAATAGTTGGATCACGTCACAACGCAATGCAAAATCAGTTCCGTACCATTCCTCCTTGCACACGTACTCGAAGACCTATAGCTGGAATCTTTTTAGATGGAATGAGAACAGTAAAATGGAGATATTGAAATAGTGCATCCGGAATTCACACCACCCGTATGTATATAGCGAGGGTATTACTTTGTTTCTCTTTCTTCTCAATATACTTATGATGACAGTAGTTTGAATATGCCCAACGTTGTTTCCCTTGATGAAACATGCAAAACCTGCATGTCTGCCCATGTTGTTGTTGTTGTTGTTGTTATTATTATTATTATTATTATTATTATGCTTTAATTTAAAACTAATCTGCACAGCTATATTCTCCTTTCTTTGTGAATGCCTAATGCAAAAGATTGAAAAGAATACCCAAACCCGAACTCAGAAAATCCTAAACATGGATAAAATCAATAAGGCCAGAAAAGCCTACAAGAATCATTGTTGCAAGGTAAGCCAATCTCATCAGTCAACACTCAACCCATTTTCTACAAATCACCCATGCCACTCACTAGCTCAATGCACCAGTTGAATTGCCGATAACCAATACAAAAAACGAATTCACCAAACTTCAGAGCAACACTGATATGCCCAGATCACTTGCTCTGCTCGTACCAGTTAAAGCATCCGCTACAATCAAAATGGCCTTTTGGAAAACGGACATGCAAAGAAAACAAAGACCCAAGAACCACAGACACCCAAAATGGCCTTCTAAACTTTCAGTTCCTATGTGGAAGGGCAGAGATTTTTCACATCACACACCAAAGTTACCAAGAGAGAATTCGAAAACCAACAAGAAAAGCAAAGAAAACAAAGACCCAGAACCACGGGCGCGAAAAAGGCGATACCTTGAGGGCCAAATCGACCTCGTTCTGCCTCTTGAGCTCGGCGAAGGTGTTCAAGAGATCGGATTTCAAGAGCCGAGCGAGGGTCGTACTCAGGACCTGGTTCAACCGAGGAGTGGATTTGGCCAGCTTGAGGGACTGGACGGCGCGTATGGCCTCCGTGGACAACACGTCCGACCTCCACAGCGGCCTCCTCGTACTGTTGCGCAGCCCGCAGGTGACGAAGCTCGCGGTGGCCGGAGCTCGGTGGAGGCGCGGTCGGACAGAGCGGAACGGGAGAGACAGAGAAGCCTCCATGCCGCCTCCTCCACTTTGGGTTTTGTGGAACCAGGCTGAAAAATTTGTAATAATTCTAGAATCAATTGCAAAAATAGTTTAAGAAGATTACCGGCTTTTGTTTTTCCTAATAAAAAGCGACAACACTCATGTATTTTGAAAGGTTTTGTGAGTATTGTGTACGATGAAGTTCAAGACATAGGTATTGCAAAATATAAAAAAAAGTAAAAAAAAAAAGTAGAAGTCATCTCAACACATTAAACATGAGATCAATCCTAGATATACAACACTTTGGAGATTTGTATGACTATTCCTAGTATGAATTCTAAGATTTTCACAATTATAATTAAAGAATATACCATTTCTCGATTTGTGCGTGCCATCCTTGCGCAGGGCCATAGGAACATATTAATCTTCTCTATATCATTCCTATTTTATGGGATGTCTCCTAAGGAGAGATTCCTTTTATCCTACTTGGACAATATAAACTGAGATGCATGTATATTGTGGTTGATGTGGGACCCTTCCTAATTTCAACTTATTTTAAGACTGGTCATAGGGGTTCTCGTTGCTTGACTTTTTTATTCACATAAGGCCCACATTTACTTCCAAAGTTAGGACATATGGCCAAGCAACTCGGCCATTTTAAAAAAAAATTATAATTGTTCTGCTTTCCCTCTCTCCTGCCCACCTTTCAAAAGTCGTTTTATCTAAAGTAATCTATATCATAAGCCCCTTTTATTTTAGTACATGATGCAAGACTCGAGTGTTCTGCTTTTGTGACCCTTTTTCTTTCAGTGTACTGGGAATAATGTAGTGTCTTATGTTCCTTGTTGTCTGTAAGGTTCATCTTGACAGAATCATGTTCTGCTGTTATCTTCCACCTTAGTGTGCGGTATCTGCACTGGGATACACTGGAAGAGTGGATCATATCAAGTTGTCAAACCACTCTTCTTTGAGTATTATCATTACATATAGTTAATGTAATACCTTCATCAATTGCTAACATGGCGAATAATTGTAAGACGGTATATTACATAAGCTGCCAAACAAACAATAAGCAGTGATGACGTAGGATGCATTCAGAGGCTGATCTCTGCAAATTTAGAGGCCAAAATGAGTAGCAACGATGTGTTTGGAGATGATTACCGAGTGTTTTTGAGCTTAAGAGGATTGGACTCTCGTCATGGATTCACTGACTGCCTCTACCGTGGCTTGGGTGCATGTTAGGTTCTGTGTTTTTAGAGATGACGATGAACTTCAAGTTGGCAAAAAAATGAAAGAAAGCTTCACTGTGCAATAGAGAACTGCATCATCTACATAGTTTCTAGTCATTGATGCCTCTACGAGCTCTGTCATGGTACAACAAACTTCTAAATCAAAGGGGAAGAAAGAGATTCTTCCCATTTTCCATGATCTGGAACCCGAGGATGTCAAGCTTAAAACTCCATTCTACCGTGATGTCATATTGAAGTTGGAGCAAGAGCAGAAGTTGAGTATTGTCATGTGGAGGCTTGTCGAAAGGTTCTTCAAGAAGTCGATGAACTCAAGAGATGGAACCTAATAAAGGATGACGATAAGCTCCTCACCTTTTTCTTTTTCATGGAACATGTTCTTGATAAGAAGCTTTACCTGTCGGAAAAAAATTGCAGTAATCAAGATTTCTATTGTTTAATATCTGTGAAGTTTTCTTGTTTTGCTTAGTTTTTACTGTTTTAACCTTCTTTTTTTATCCCTGGTCTTTTACTTGGAAAAGGAATAGTAAATAAAGTGAGTATAAACATGAACGGATGTATTATGATCTTTTCCCACTAAAACTGGTTTGCAATTAATTGTGACAGCCAAAGAGGACTAATCAAACTGGTCATTAGGGTGGTTTTGAATAAACCAAGGACAATACACAAGTCTGTGGTTAAGCATTTAGTCGGAATGGATGACGGAGTGGATACAAGAAAGTTATTAGATATCGAAGCAAGTGGTTTTTGGCCGGCTGTAGCTCATGGAATGGGAGGTACAGGAAAAACAACTCTTGCAAAGGTTGTCTTCAATCAACTATTACTTTACTTTGGAACGTGCAATAGTTTCCTTAAAGACATTCAAGAAAAAGTCATCAAAAGATGAATGAATAGTCAAGTTGCAAAAAAAGTTATCATCAGATATCGTGAAATCTTCCATGGCGAACAACATTGATGATGTTGGTTATGGAGAGCAAAGGATTGGAGAACCACTCCACAAAAAGAAGTCCTCATTATAGTGAAGAAGTTAGTCCGCAAGTGTACCTTGTGGTTCACACTCTAGAGTTATTATTACAAATAGGGATAACAATGTTTTGCATGATAAAGAATTAATGGATGATGTTCTAGATTACAAAATGGGGAAAATGAGTTTCGATCATGGGCTGCAGCTTTTCAGCAGGCATGCCTTCAAGAGAGACACTCCTTTAGATGACTACCACATCCTTTCAAGAGACATTGCCTCCATGATTGGAAGACTTCCTTTGGTTCTTGAAGTGTTAGGTGGGTTCCTTTGTCGGAAAAGGAAGGAGATATGATAAGAGACAAGACAAATTTAGTAAAATTCCTCACAAGGATGTGGCAGGAAAGTTGGAGATCAGTTTTGATGCCTTGAGTACTGACTGATGACAAATTTTTCTAGATATTGCTTGCTTTTTCATTGATGATAATCAGAACAAGGCAATTCACATGTGGAAGGATTGTGCATTTTCTCCAAGAGTGTGTTATCTATGTCCTCAAGAGCATGTCCTCGATAAAGTTTCGAATTGATGAGGTGTTACATGATGCATGATCAACTAAAAAATCTTGGAAAGAAAATCGTCCATGAAAATGCTGTAACAGATCCTGGAAATAAAGCAAAGCGACAACCATCAACACATACTCTCTTTTTTTACTAAGCATCTTTCTTTTGAGGCGTTTCTTCTTCTCTGTGAAATGTGATTGTTGAACAGAGAAGAGGAACTCCAACTCACCGACTAGTTTTTACTCTCATAGAGGAAACGAAATGTGCAAGCACTCCATCTAGCCTAGCATAGTTTTCCAAGATTCCATTTTACTGTTGGAAATATGGAAGAATTTTGACAACTAAGGTTCCTTAAATTGGACAGAGGAATTTTTGTTGGGGACTTCACCGATTGACTTTCAAACTTAAGATGGATTTCTTGGGCTTTTCCTCAACCAGATTTTAGGGTGGCTAGTATGCATTAAAGAATGAAGTATGGAGCAAACTTAAGGTATTTTATGTGTTTACTTGAAGCCTAATTGTCTCATCTTGTAGCACTTTTTTTTTTTAAAGTTGTGTATCATCTTCTAGTATGTATATATTTTTCTTTCCTTCAGTTATATGATCCTCTAATGGATGATATTTCACTTCTGTAATTCATTGTTCTGTTTTGCAGATTGTAAGTTCTAACGCCGAAAAACTGTTCTGGCATAACTAAAACTCCAGACTTTTCTAGTTGCTCTCAAGTTTGATGGAAATTGACTGCTTCACTGGAAAACTGAAGTGCTCGACCAACATGGGTATTGAAAGTTGCAGGCATCTAAAGAGTTGCCTGAAGAAAGTGGAGGGCTGTTGAATCTTAAGCGCTTCTCTTTAAAGGGATGTTTTATGGAGAAGAAACTCCTCGATTAATTTTGTAAGTTGGCATCATTGAACAAAGTGTCATGTATGGAACACGGTGATCCGTTGCTTACCGGATCCAATTAGTGGACTAAAATCAACTCTCGGCATATCACACGCCAGTCACCGAACTTCTGAACTCTATTGACGGGCTGGTGAAGCTGGAGTACTCGTCTTTCTTTCACCAACTTTAGGATACTTTCTAGTTCCATCAGAAAGTTAAAATCATTCCACGTGTTTGAATTGTCAATGCTTGGAAACTGATGGGAGTTTCCTAGTAATATTGGAATGTTGGAATATTTGGAAGAGCTACATGTCTATAGTTGTCCCATGTTAGAGGTCGAAATCCCTGCCGTACTGGGGACATGGTCCTTGTTAGAATCCTGAATTTATCGCGTACAGGAACTGTCAGTTGGCCTGGTACGATGATCTGCTTCCTCGCCTTGAAAATTTGAACTTAGTAGAGCGTTTGATCAAATGAAAATTCCCACCGTGGTCGGGGCGCAGGGTGGAGATGGGGACTCGTCAACCCAGGCTTGGGGACTCGTCAACCCAGCTTGCCTAGTATGAAACGTTAAAGGGCTTCCATTCGATTTTCTCTCTATAATGGTAGAGGCTCCCCTCCTTCAATGGAGTTTTTTCCCTATCCCCCAAGGTGATAGCAGCCACACCAAACCCTAAACCTTACGATTCCAGTCTCCACCTCTCCCAAAATGAAAAACCCACCCCATCCAAACCCTTGGAAATAGTATACCCATTACACAAAACCCCGCATCCCCACTTCCAAATCCTAAACCACGAAAATCCCCAAAAACCAGAGATCGATGGTCTGTTGATTGATGATTGTGCTCCACCTTCCTTCTTCAGTAATGTGCTCCACCTTCCTTCTTTAGTAATCCCGACTACAATTCGGTAAATGGAAGCTGGCACTGTTCCATTACTCCAAGTTTCTGAGAATCCCTCCACCTTGCTCGAGCTCCCTTCGATCAGAACCCAGGAACACTCCTACAGCAGGTACGATACTACCAAACTTTGATCCTGCAACAACAAGAGTTAGAATGGACAGTAAGGAGGAAAACCAGCTCCGTATTGTTGCTCTATGCAGAAGTCTAGGGCATTTATGGTTTGAAGATGATGTGGTTGCTGTTAGGGAGGAAGCCCCACCGAATAAGCTTATTGAATACAAACACACTTTATTCAGTAAACTACTATCGAAGCCGAATGTTAACTTTCATGCTTTTTGCAACACGATGAAAAAGGCGTGGAGAGTTGAATCAGTGGACATTTCCCAAAAAGAACCTGGGTTTTTCTCTTTTGTCTTTGAAATAGAAGCGGACAAAGAACGAGTACTAAAATCTGGCCCTTGGTCTTTTGCAAGCAACTTGCTGGTACTCAAGCAATGCGCACCTAACATACCTGAACACTGCTACGATTTCTTACACTATGACTTTTGGATCCATATTATAGGACTACCTTCTGGATGGATTTTAGAAGAAGTATATGCTGATGTTGCTGGAAAAGTGGGAAAAGTGAAGGAAATTCAGCTAGAAAACATATGAAATTTGCCAAATAAAACAGGGAAAGCAAGAGTTGAAATTCAACTATCGGCTCCTCTAAAAACAGGGGCTCTAGTGAAGATTGGAGAAAAACAAATATGGGTGGAGTTTAAATATGAAAGACTCCCTCATTATTGCTATTCCTGCGGAAGACTAGGGCATTACGCCTCCTTTTGTGAAGAAATTCCTTATGAGAAAACAGAATGGGCAGAAAACAGGGCAGGGAAATATGGGCCTTGGCTCAAAGCGGAGGTAAGGGAAAGGAGTCCTCATTGGGAAGCTTTCTATGGCAAAATCATCTCAACTCAAGAGGAAGAGGAGTACATACCTGAAACCCCCATTCAATCACCTAATCTTCAGATTGTGGGAAGGAAAGAACCAGAAACTGCTGCTGGCCTTGCTCGTAGTAAAAAAAGGGCAGAAAACCCGTCATCCAATGAGCACAGAGAAGAAGATAGAAGAGATTCAGCAGTCAAAACAGGGAAAGGGAAACAACCATTGTACTTGCTAGATTCTACTAATGAAGGACTGCTTGAAATAGGAGGAAGCACTAGGAAGGGATCCAAAATTATAAGAGCAAAAAAACAGAAGAAGGTTGAGGAATCGAGTCTGTTACTAATCGATGAAATGGAGTTATTAGAGACTCATGTTCAGCTGGTGAAAGAAGGGAAAGAATGGGCTTTGGTGGCTAGCCCTAATAAGCCATCGGTGACATCATGAGGATATTGAGTTGGAATTGTCAGGGGCTGGGCAACCCCCTGACGTTCCAGGAGCTTAGAGCCCTAGTGGCTCTTGAAAGGCCTAGCATGGTTTTCCTGATGGAAACCAAAAACAAGGAGGTGTTGGTGGAAAGGGTGGGAAGGAGACTTAATTACCAACAGTCGTTCTTGGTACAACCAAGAGGAATTGCGGGTGGTTTGGCTCTGTTGTGGAGAGAGGAGTTTCAAGTGAAAGTGAGATGCAGCTCACATCATTTTATAGACACGGAATGCGAGGATCTCACAAGCGGCCAGATTATGAGGATTACTTTCCTTCACGCTTCAACAAATTTCCAGGAGAGAATTCAATTATGGCAACAACTTTGCTGTTTTTCTACATCTAATAGACTTCCATGGCTATGTATGGGGGACTTTAACGACATTATGTACAACTGGGAGAAGGAAGGCAAAAAGGAAGCAGACTACTACCGTATTGCAGTCTTTCGAGATATGTTAAATGAATGCTCTTTCATGGATATGGAGAGTAAAGGATGCAAGTACACATGGACCAACAATAGAGGAGGAGAAGAACAGGTGAAAAAACGCTTAGATAGAGTTGTATGTACAATGGAATGAAGAGTTACCTTTCCAAATGCTGAAGTTCTGGCGTTACCCGCGGTGGGTTTGGATCATAGCCCCCTTCTGCTTTCATTACATCCTGTTCATGGCAAAAGGAAGAGAGAATTCAGATTTGAAGCATATTGGCTAGAAGAAAAAGAGTGCAGGGATGTCATTATGGACAGTTGGGCAACAGACCATAACAGGTTTTCACGGAAAATTCACCAAGTCACAAAGGTGTTAGCGAGATGGAGCAAACATAAATTCTCTAATGCAGCATCTCAAATAAAAGGACTGAAGAGGAGACTCACGGACCTCACAAACAGCAACAATGGAAATTCCAGCAGACAAGAAATGCAGCAGATAAAAGAGAGAATTGACCAACTGTGGAGACAGGAAGAGATGTATTGGGGACTAAGGTCCCGGATTAATTGGCTTCAATGGGGGGATAAAAATACTAAATATTTCCATGCCATAACAGTCCAAAGAAGGCAACGAAACAAAATCACAATATTGAAGATTGATGACCAGAATTGGAGCAGAGACCTCAAGATGCTTAAACAACACATTGTGGATTATTACCACGCTCTCTATGAATCGGTGGGATCCAAGAATATTCAACCCATCCTTAACCAATGCAAGAAAGTAGTGACAACAGAGATGAATGCAGATTTGATGGCAACCATTTCAGTGGAAGAAGTAAAAGAAGCTGTTTTCCAGCTAGGCACACTAAAGGCTTTAGGACCAGACGGCCTAAATGGGCAATTTTACCAGCACTTCTGGGAAGACATACAGAGGGATGTGATGCTGTTAGTCCATAATTTTTTCGAATCAGGTACCCTTGACCCCATCCTCAACAAAACACACATTGCACTTATACCGAAAGTTACAAATCCAGAAAGTATAAGCCAATTCAGACCAATCAGCTTATGTAACTTCAGCTATAAAATTATATCAAAGGTATTGGCAAATAGATTAAAGCCTTGGCTTTCACAGATCATTAAACAAGAACAAAGTGCCTTTGTCCAAGGTAGGCAAATACAAGACAATATCCTCATTGTTTAAGAAGTGTTGCATCAAATGAGGCTAAAGAAGAGGAAAAAGAAATTCCAGGCAATATTGAAACTAGACATGCAGAAAGCATATGACAGAGTGGAATGAGACTTTCTTCGAATGAGTATGTTACAGATAGGATTTAGTGAACAGTGGGTCCATTTAATCATGCAATGTGTGTCAACGGTTACTTTTAATGTGAAAGTAAATGGAGAGTCAACGGAGTATTTCTCTCCGACACGGGGTATTAGACAAGGAGACCCGTTATCCCCCTATCTATTCATATTGACAGCCAATATTCTTTCTTGGATGATGAACACAGCAATAGAGGATGGAAGTCTTAAAGGGATAAAACTAAACAGGAATTGTCCAACTCTAGCTCACTTGTTGTTTGCCGATGATGCAATCTTCTTTATGGATGGAACAGTTAGAGAATGTCAATGTTTGGCGGCTATCATAAATCAATATTGCTATGCGACGGGCAGGCAATTAATCTGAATAAGTCAGGCATTTTCTTCAGCAATGGTTGTCCACAAGCTTTGAAGGAGAATATGGCCCAAGAAATTTGAGTGCCAAGCATTGAAAGAACGGGGAAATACCTAGGGATACCATCCGATTGGGGTCAAACAAAAAAAGAGATGTTTGCGTGGATCTTGGCACGAGTAAACATGAAGCTAGAGGGATGGAAGGAGAAATTTTTGTCTAAAGCTAGGAAGGAAATACTGATTAAAACCGTTGTGCAAGCGTTGCCGCAATATGTAATGTCCATCTTCAAAATACCTATCTCGGTCTGTCGAGCTATTGAACAAAGAATCGCAGCGTTCTGGTGGAAGCAAAATGAAGCGAAGAAAGGCATACACCGGAAGAAATGAGAGGTTCTAAAGTCCAGAAAAGACAGGGGAGGTTTAGGCTTTAAAGATTTGCTTACTTTAAACAAAGCTTTGTTGGGAAAGCAAGCGTGGCGATTATCCCAATCACCCTCAGCATTATGGAGTAAGATCCTGAGAGGTATATACTTCCCTAATGGCAACTTATGGCGAGCAAAAAGAGGCCAAAGACCACCTTGAGGATGGCAGAGCATCCTAATGGGACGGGTTGCCATCGAACCAGGTATTCAATGGACTGTGGGAGATGGGAAATCCATTAATATTCGACAAGATCACTGGTTATCATAGGGCGTGCTAGGAGGCCCCGAGAATAGAGAAGATCCTCAAATGGTCGCGGAATTAATTGATGAGGAAAAAACGGAGTGGAAAGAACCGGTGCTGAACCATTTTTTTTTAAAGGAGAATTGTTAATGAAATCTTGTCTATACCTATCGCAGTGCAGACTAAAACAGATCAATTGATTTGGACCAGAAACAACAAGGGGAATTACATAGTCAAAAGCGGTTATAATAATGTGTATGACAAATCCATTCAGCAAGACAGAAACAGGGCATCAACATCATATCAGCCACCCCGAGCCCTATGGACAAGACTATGGCACCTATCAATTCCCCCCAAACTAAAAGTTTTCCTGTGGAGCCTATGTCAGGATGCTATCCCAACAAAAGAAAAGCTCTACCAGAGAAGAATCCTACCTGATCCGCTATGTCTGCTCTGCTCCAAACTCCCCGAGATAGTCGAGCATCTGTTTTTCTTCTGCAAAAAAAAAAAAAACAACAGCGTATGGTCAGATCCAAGCTTAAATCTCAGCAATAGTACACACTCGGCCACTAGAATGGACAAATGGCTCACATAATTTTTTGAAGCAAAGACACACTCACCGGGTGAAGGGTTAGTGGCGGAGGTGCTCTGGCAGATCTGGAAACACCGCAACAATCACATCTTCCGTGACAGGAAGCCAAAAATAGAGGCCATAATTGTGAATGCCCTAGCACAAAATCAAAGCTTCAAAAGATGGAATCGGAGCACCAGAAATGAAAAAGCTACAGCGTTGAACTCACCTACGAGATGGACAGCGCCGGAAGGTCGAGATCTGAAACTGAATGTCGACTGCTCGTGGGTGGAAGGAGAATCGTCCAGCTCGATTGCAGGTCTTGTGTGAGATTCCAGCGGAGTAATCATCGAGGGCTTCGTCAAAGACATCCACGCCTCTTCACCCTTGCAAGCGGAAACCCTAGCTATGCTCCATGGATTGCGTCTGTTGAAGAAGAAGGACGAGGCTCACGTGGGGCAAGTACACGAACCGAAGAAGTGTTTAGTTTGTGAGAGTGACTGCCGCACGGTTGTAGACTCTATTCTGGGCCGGACAGAAGGAGCATGGGCTGTGAAGGACTTGATCCAGGAATGCTAGCGGATTTTGGCCCAAATGCCCCACGTAAGTGTAATCTACTATTCGAGAGGTGCAAATCACGCCGCAGATTGGGTAGCAAAAGCTTTTCGCCTAGAAACCCTTCCCTCAACATGGCAGCGTGAACCCCCGCAACCCCTTTGGAATATTTTATGCTCTGATTTCAACTTATCTTTCCATGTAATTCTCGTTTTAAAGAATGAAATGCAAGTACTACTTTCGACCAAAAAAAAAAAAACGTTTGATCGAAGAGTTCCCAGAGCTTTCCATGACTTTGATGTATTTATAATTCGAATGTAGTTCGTTGTAGCTGGTTCCTAACCTCTCAAATCTGACAAATTTGTTGGAATTGATTCGACAAGCTGGCACTGGTTATACATAAGGATTAAAGTTAGTGCAGACTTGTGACCTACGGTGGATTGGGAGATTGTCTAAACAGAAAGAAATTAAGTTGTACATTAGGAATATCACTGTGCCCCTAGTTAGGTTCGCTTTCTCTTCTAGAAACTAACTTCGTCTGTACTAGACCTGCAATCCTGCACTCAACTTCCATCTTTTCTGGTGGATTCAAACCTTGATAAAGTCAATCCACCAAGATTAATCTTGTCCAGCTTGAAACGCTTTGAAAATATGTCGGCTTTAAAGCTCTCTCCTTCTTGAATGAAAGAGATCACTTTGAGGGACCTCCAAGTTAGGGGTGTGCAACCGGACCGGGTTTACCCGGTTCCCGGTTCGGCCCACCCGGAAAACAGGGTCGGGAACCGGTTCCCAAACCTGAGACCCTGTTTGAACCGGTCCGGGAACCGGTTCCGAGGGTTTACCCACCCGGGGATCGGATCGGCTGGACCGGTTTGGGAACCGGTTGGAGGACCGGTTTGTAAGCCCCCCCAAAAAGACCAAAACCCTAATTTCTACTTTCTATCTTTACCGGCTTCCTCTCCTCCCGTGACACCCACAGACGGCAGCTCTCGACCTCCGCCCGTCCGATGTTCGCCGATCCTGGTTCCGCTCGCCCACCGTCGGCCCCCAAAATTGCGACACCGCCTCTGTCAACCCGGTTCCTAGCTGCTCGCCAGCCTTGGTCCGAGCTCCCCTCCCAAAATCGCGAAGCCGACGCCGCCTCTGTCGCTCTCGTCGCACCCCTCGCACTCGCAACGCCACCGCCGTTCCGCCGGTCATCTGAATCTCCGCTCCACTGGTTCTGCCCGCGAAGCCGCTGACCCCCGCCGAGCTCGCACCCGAGCGCCGACGCCGCCTCCGTTCGATCTCGCCGTTCCACCTGCTGCTGTTGCCTCGCCGACGCCCCTGACCCGCAGATCTCGCGCCTGCAAGCCCACCTTGTCGCATCTTCGAGCAACCCACAATAGCCCTTCCTCCTCCGTCCCCTCCGCCTTAAATAAGGAAAGACAGCGATGACGCTTTCTCTCTCTACCAAGAAGCTCCATCTCCATCTCCCTTTCTCTCTCTAGCATCTCCGTCGTCTCACCACGGGGATGAGGGAGGAGGAGGAGGAGGAGGAGGTGGAGGAGGGGGAAGCAAAGATCGACCGCCTGCCCGTCGACGTCCTGGCGCATGTCTTCTTCATGATCCCGTCCTTCGCCGATTTGGCGCGGCACGTGCTCTTGACCGTGGGGAGTTCCCATTCTTGCTTTATGGTTTCGGGGAAAGAAGTTGTTTTGTCTGTGGTTCCGTGTGGTGTTGATGATTCTGAGACGTGGGTTGTGATCAAAAACCGAAATTTCCTCGCAGGGCGAGTGGGGTGTGCAGGAAATGGAAGCGTGGGGTGAAGCTGTCGCTGGGGCGGAGGGAGAGGCTCAGCTTCGCGGGGCTGAAGATGGACGACGATTCCACCGCCTGCGTCGTTCGCCGCGCATACGCCCTCCGTGAACTCGACATGTACTCCCTCTGTCTCTGTCTCTCTGTTTACCGCGCAACATGATTGATGGAGGGTTGTTGGCAGTTTGTTAGGATTCTTCTTGAATTTGGAGATTGGTACATGGAGGATTAGTTACTTAGGAATTGTTTGATGATTAGCTTATGATGTGTCTCTATGGATTTTTGAACTTTCGCTGACTGAATTGTCCGCAGTTTGAAGATTTGTTGGGGCTGCCATATTACTGATGAAGGGCTATACAGAATTTCACTGACGAAATGCGCGGCGAAGCTTACGTCCATCTCTCTGTTAGGGATGACAGGGTCACCGACCAAGGTGTTGTTAAGTTGGTATGTTTGTCGTTTCGAAGTGATGGTTCGCTTCTGCAGATGTTATGTGTGTAGGCTTTAGTCTTGTTCTGTGGTTGGAGCGATTTCTGGGTGTTGATGGTCGTTTCTTCATTCAGAGTTCTGATGCTAGTGTTCCTCAGTGATAGTGTCGGCGTTGCTTATTAGTCATATTGTGCAATCTGATAAAAATCAGTGCAAGAACTTGAAATTGTCAATACCTTGCTCTGTTGATGATTATCTGTTTTATTCGCATGCCACTTGTCTATGGGATAACTGAGCCTGAAGTTCTCTCACAATCCAGTTCTAACTTTTTGGAAAAAAAGTTTGACCATCAAGTCCTTTTAGAACTTCTTGTGTGCTTTCCCCATCATCTAACATATGGTAGTCGGTATATCCTGAGAGACCTACTCTTTAGATCGATGAAGTGTCGCAACAGTTTGTCACTGAGCATCATTCTATAAAACAATCACGATCCATACACATGATTTTTTGTCTCAACACATGCTCCCTCGTGGACGTGTTGTGTAGCGTTGTCCACCTCATATGTATGTAAATTTAGCTTCCTGATTGAGCCATTTCTGCAGATTGCAAGAGCTACTGCTTTGCAACATCTGAATATCGGCAGCACATTCATCACCGATGAATCATTATATGCAATTGCCAATAGCTGTCCACATCTGAAGGTGAGTTGCTCTGGGTGTTTACATATGAGTGTTGTACAGTAATTTTTTTGCAAAACAGGTTCCAATATAAACAGGGTTAACCCTGTTCCCGGACTGGAAAAACAGGGTGGGTCGGGAACAGGGTCCAATGCAAACAGGGTCGGGTACAGGGTCCAAAAAAAGAGAACCGGTTATAACAGGGTCGGGTACAGGGTCCAGGTCTAGACCCTACCCACCTTGGACCCGATCACCCCTACTCCAAGTTGGAAAAGTCTGGTCATGTGGTGTGAACTGGAGAGATCACCCATTTGATTACGCTTAAAGAAACTAAACGCATTAGAGGTGAGCTGGTGCTCGTTTTGGGCAGCGTGCTGGAACTGCTGAAGAGATTAACTAAGTATCTAGGGCGGTGAGTCTTTAGAAAGGTTAGGTTCTCTCTAGGAACTAGAATCGTTGAGTGAGTTAGCTGCCCGTGGGTGGAGAGTATTCCTTCTATCGAGCGTCATAAAGAATCCGCAAGAGAGTTTTTCTGAGTGCCAAAGGCTACCCAACATCCGAGTCGTCTGCAAGTTGGAATCATTGGAAGAGTTCTCTCTTTATAGGTGCAATTCTGAGGAAAATTAGTTGATTTTGTAAAAAATTGAAGAGCCTGGGGCATATCAAAATCGACCAGTGCTATAGGGCCTTGATCGGTTAGAGGTTTTGGACAGGATGGAATTTGATGAATGTAGATCATTGGAGAGGTTGACAGATATCTTGAGCGCAAAAGTACCAGATGGGCGCCTAATATCTATTTTCAGCTAATGTTCGGGTCAAGGATCTGTTCAGGTCAGAACAAGCCAGATCCTTCATGTTTCAGTTCGGGTTGGGAATTCCCAACCCGACCAATTGACACTTCAGCGTGCACAAAGCAAATATATTCTGCAGAGAGAGATAGAGAGAGAGAGAGAGAGAGAGAGAGAGAGAGAGAGAATGGTGAGGGCAGTGAGAAAAGATATCCCTCGACGAGTCGAACGTCCTCACAGGGAATCTTGAACACGGCTGACAAGGTAGTTTTTGTCGTGCCTCTTCGTTGTTCCTGGATCTGAATCTTTAGGGAAAAATGAAATTGGGAAGCTCATCTTTTTCACTTCGTGAAGCTTACGGAGTAATCTGATTTTGTTCAATGTACTGCATCTGGGAAGGTGTATGTTGGAAGTGCATGGAATTTCAGTGCAGCAAGTGATTTAGGGCCTGAATGTTTAACTTCTGCTCTCACTTTTGCTTCACTTCCCGTGCATCCCTCATCTTGATTGTAGAGCTATTTTCTGATTGTCTCTGCTTGTCTTTGCATTCATATTATATAAGTGGGAACGTTGCAAAAATAAAGAAAAAATAATTTTTTTTTCCTAATTCGACATTATCTTTCCATCTTAAACTACTTAGCTTTTTCCGACTTTGACTGCATAACTTTGTGGAAAGTCGATCCTTTCCGGTAGTTTTAGCTTTATCGCAGTGAATTGAGCTCTACTTTCTCGAGGGCGAGAATATAATCATGTAACTCGCTAAATGAAATTAAGAATAATTAATCAGACTGGTTGTCTGATAAAAATTTATTGAATCTAGTTGCTGGTAAAACATGATAATTGGAGAGGAAAGTGAAGCTGGAAGAAATCTGTACCGATGGAAACTGATTTATATTGTTGTATCTATGATGATAATTTTTTTCTGCCTTGTTTTGACCGGACACCGCTTCTTTGCTTCGCTTTTATGTCTTTGATGCAAATTTCATTCGCACAGGCCATCCGTTATTTTATTAGCACGGGGATTGCATGTAAACAGAAATCACCAGATATAAAATTGCACGTCGAACTATATCATGCATTGATTATTCTGTAGCTATCGAAAGACAGCTTCCGTAATAAAATACGATAAGAAAATATACACCAATTTCATTTGTTATTATATAAGAAATACGAATCGATCGAATTAATGTTACCGTACTGAATAGTAAAATTCGCTAGTGAAGGCTTGGGATTTAGAAGAGTAGTGAGTCACCATCACCATGGTGTCTCCATATATAAGTCGGGGCCCATTCAGGTCTGTGAAACAAACCGAAATGAATCATCAACAACCAAACAAAGGTTAGAAGCTCTCCACCTTTGCTCAGCACCTGGGCATGTGCCTCTCCCTTGATATGACCAGCTGCATATGACAGCATCTCAACCCACACTCCGCTCATCACCTCCCACTTCCCTTCCCTGAACTCTTCTAATTCTCTGGCCAATTTGACCCCCGCGGATAGCAAGAGATTCTCTAAGTCATATGGGTAATCTGATAAAATTGCCTCGCATAAGCTCTTCACATTCTTGGCATAGTTGCGCCGTAGATTCCACAATATATCTGCCAATCTAATTTGGGCAATGCCGCTCACAGCGGACACCAAATTAGGCTGATTAAATAAGAGATAATACATATAATCGGAGAGAATCTTGCTGAATTCCCTTTTCTCATTTCTTTCGTCATTTTCGGGTGTGGGATCTTCTCTGTTATACCAGATTTCGGTAACAAGATGCCACAATATAACACTCTCATAGTAATTAGCATCGGTGACACTAGACATAGTTATACTCGGTTCGATCCACCCCTGGATATTCTGGTTATTCTGGGGAAACTCATTATCTGTAGCCTCGTGTATGCCCTCCGTGTCAGAATCATTGAGGCTACGAAGACGGGCCTCACTCCGGAGAATCCTGAGAAACCAATTACCTCTAGCCTCATATATCTCCTTCGTCCTTTCTATCTTCCCCCGCTCACCAGTTGGGTAAATCCGCTCATAGAAAATTAGAAATCCGTCGTCCTTTCTCTCTCTCTCTCCTCTCTCCTTTTTTCCTCCTCACTCCGATCCGGATCAAGTGTGTAGATGGATTTACGTCTCACCTCCTCAAAGATAAAAATCCATAACTTCAAAATAAATGGATTCGTTGACACGTACCTCGTATTCGCAATCAGACCACAGCCTCCAGCGATTGAAATAACAGCTTGATGGAAACAAGAGATGGTTTTATCAGCCATATAAAATGGAAAGCTGCAGATATTAGAAAAGGCGATGTTTCCCCATTGCCAGTCGCGCTTATACATCTTTCGCGGACTCTTCTTTAAACTCTCAGATAAAAGGTTGCAAGCATAAATAGATTCTGACCACCTTCGAAATAATAATGGAGTATCTAAGACCGCATAAGTAACCTTGTTGTTAGGCTCTGCTTCACATTTGGCGAATCGGGGCTTCCGTAGGTCATCTGCAGCGGATAGCAGGCTGTAGAGAAATGAATTTAGTTTAGATGATCCTGTTTTGTGCCACTGGATTTTGGCAATAGTCCAGTCAGAGAAAACAAGCATGAGCATAGCTATCACATCAAGAGCAATCCCTCCAAAGAGAAGTAAATACGTAATTTTCACATCGAGTTTAGGGAGCTGATGCTTTTTCAAGTGATTGAACAAGACGAAAGCCATGGCAACGTCAATGAAGGTTATGAAGCGGAAAATGTAGCTCCACTTGAAATGTATTGTCAATGCTTTTGTATGGAGCACCTCATAAATGAAATGGAGTTCGACTGATATTACCCTCAACGCATCCACCGCAGACACTATTTGGAAATAGTGTCTGCTTAGTTCACGTTGTTCATATGTGAAGATGAGATCCGTGAGGAAGACTTTAGAGATTTGAAAGAAGTAATAAGCATGTTTCACTACCATGCTCTCGGGAAGCTTTGCTTCTTCTTCACCATTAGAATATCCATCTAGTGAACGAATGAGTTTGTCGGAAAACTTGTAACCTTCATCAACAAAAGACTCTTGCTGTGAGAGCACCCATTCCCTAAGCCTTGGGAGGCTTGAGAACTTAAGTGCTAGTGTCCTCTCCACATTTTTTATGACCCCAGCAAGAAAAATCAGCATTGTTGGGAGCACCAGGGACTTGTCGCTGGGAAATATTTGCACAAAGACATAGATGGCGGCACCGACTTGGAAGGTGAGATTGAGCAAGTGCCGTTGCCAAAGTGAACTGTCCTCCAGAGAAAAGGCAGCGATGGTGTCCGGACCACCAAGATGTAACAAGAGAAATGAGGCCCAAAATGCCCAAAGTGCTCTATCTACTTCAGCTACATGAGCGCATGAGCTGCCTTCATTGTGAGAGATAAGCCCGATCCCAAATGCAGCTACCGAATCAGCTATCAAATAGGCCAACCACAAGGGGAAAACAATATGATTGTTTTCTGTTTTCTTTCTAAGGGGTGCAAATAGAATGAGAATGATCTGAAGCAAGAGACTCAATATAATGAAACCTCGGATGTTCCATTTGTTCCATAGATACAAAATGGAGCTAAATGCCATATTTTTGTTGAGGTTGAATTTTATCGATTATCTCTAATATAACTCTGAGTACAACATGTTTAGGATGAATAATGACAAATATATTGAGATGGTCCCTTGCTTGTTTGTTAGAAATAAGTATATATTCAAAAACCCAACGGGGAAAAAGAATTGTGAACCCATTCGGCGAATGGACACAAGTAAAGTATCTCATGCATTAAATTATAGAAGAAAAGCATCTCTTGCATGAACAGATGATGCTTGCTGCTTTGTATTGGGTTGATGTTTTATCGTCCAAACGGTCCTATCTCAATTTCATTTGCACATCCACTTATGGGTTTCAAATTATGAAACTTTGATATCCATGATTAGTTTATTGGATTCTTTAGTGATACTACAATAACAATAAGATACTATTTAACAAGTCATAAGAGTGTGCTTGTATAGGATGAGTAGGTTATCCTCCTGTTAGGAAAATAAAATCCTCTTAAATTAACTTAAAATTGAGAACCCATCGGGCTGAATTTATAATTATATTTGGGTTACGTTGAACGGAGGTAATCGTGGTAGTTGCATCCCCTCACCCTTTCGAGTGTCAAAAGGTTAAAGAATAAGATGGTTCAAATTTATAATATTATACATGCTACTCTCTTCCACATGTCCAGTAATCAAGAACTAACAAAACCACATCCCACCCAACAAATTGACTGCAGTGCTATACGTTTAATTAAGATACGATAGAGTCATATCCAGTAATGATTGTAATTTCACAGATTAAAAATTTTTGAATTAGTGTACATGATATTGTCCCTATATTTGGAACGGGGGAGGAAAATACAAAGGAAATATGCACTAATTTAAATTTTATAGTCTTAAAATTTTCCCCTTTTCTCCCCCTCCGTTTTCCTAATCTCTCAAAGATAGAACTGATTAATTTCACTGTCTATAAATAAATAAAAATTCAAGATCCTGCTACAAACCATGGGCAATGATTTCGATAGAAGTGGGCAAAAGTGGTGCGTCGTTTCATGGCTGGACACAACTTCGAGCTGCCCGTGCCTGCATAGCTGAAAGTCCTCAAACAGGATCACTCGATCTCCCCTTCGGCTGGAAAAGAATAAGTATAAAGGTTAAGAAGTTCGTCTTCAAGATGCCAAGTTTAAAGTGAAGATATGTCAAAAGTAAAGTTTAGGCATAAACAAAGGGAAGGACAATAAAAGCTAGACCCGTCACAATAATATTTCTCTCAGCCTCCATAAGTTTTCATGATAAGCAACTGGTAGTGAAAAGAAGGAATACGTTCTTAGTATAAACGCAGAACACGCATGGAAGCAAAACAATTCTTAGTATGAAGGCTAGGCCGCCATGGCCTCAACAACCATGGCTGAAGATCGCCATGGCCTTGCCAGCCGTCCGCGAGGCCACCTTTGCCTTCAGCAAGGCCATGGTCAAGGTCGGTGAGGTCTAACGAGGGCAGTGATCCTTGCTAGAGCCTTGCCAGCCACTACGGGGGAAAATAAGCCAAAGTGGAAGAAGAGAAAAAAGAAAATGAAAATAATAATAAAATAATTCAAAGAAATAAAATATTATTAAAAATTTGTCACGTGAATGCCGGCAGGTCAAGTTTGGTCTAATGGATTGAATTGGCACAATTGTAAAATGTTTAAGATTGAATTGGCTAAAAAAAAGTTTAAGATTAAATAGGCACAATTATAATAGGTTTATAATTTTTTTGATAAATTTGTTGCGAAACAACTCTCGAAAGAAAGTGAAGAATAAAGTGGATGATTGACAGAACGTGCTGCAGTTAGGGGTTAGCATGTTCAGAACTCCTACCTGAACAATACGAGGGTATAAAGCTCTAGTTCGCGTCGCGTCGAACACTCAATTTTTGAGCAATGACTATTGGCTTTAAGGAAAATTCAATTCCAGATAACATCAAAGAGACACGAGCAATTCATATCTGATCATAAATCTGCTAAATACAGGAAGGATCAGAGAGAGGGCCATGCAGAAACAAAGATGTAAGATAAAATAACACTAGAGTGAGTGAAGTATGTTAATCGTAACATTTGAACTTAAGTGATATTCATTTGTGTTAAGTGAAATTTGTTCATTCAATCAAGTAAGCTCTGTTGCAACTTATAAATAATCTATGTAAATATTATAGGATCTTCAAGAGAGAAGGGAGAAAAATCAGTAAAGGCTATATCTTTACTCAATTGGCTATTTTTTTTAATTCACTAAATATTAAATAATATCCATAATATTTAACAATATCTCTAACAATATTCTACAGCAAGGAAATCTCTAATCTCCATAAATATACTTCATCACTCCCCCCCTCAAGTTAAGCATGCAGCTTGCATATGATTGGTGCAACTTTCTTTGAAAGTCTATGATCAGACACCGTGTAAATCGGACCTTACACTAAACAAACCAGATTTGACAAGCGCTAAAGCAACACATGCTTAGAAAGTTGACATATCTTTCTCATACAATTTTGATAGAATTGTGTGGAAGCCCAACTTGAATTGCGGCAAACTAAACCACATCACCCCACAGTGCTCATCTTTGGCTAGTTGATGAAGGTGTGTTTGACTCCGGCGTTCACAACTACCTGGATACTTGATGACACCACCCCATGACGCTCATCTTTGGTTGTTCAATGAAGGTGTGCTTGACTCCGGTGCTCACAGCTACCTAGATATTTGACGACAACTTCACTCGTCAATGGTGGTCGTTATTAGAAGAGAGTACCGCAACAAATAACATCCATAGTAGTGTTGTTGAGTGCCGACAATATCAAAATGTTATTGAACACAAGACGACTAAAGACAACATAAAAACAGAAAAAGCTAAGGTTTGATTTAATTGCTTTTCTCTCGGTGGCTTTGATATCATGTAAATATTATAGGATCTTCAAGAGAGAGGGAGAGAGAATCAATAAAGACTACATCTTTACTCAATTGGTTTTTTTTTTTTAAATCACGAAATATCAAATAATATCCCTATTATCTAATAATATATCTAATAATATTTTCTAACAAGGAAATCTCTAATCTCCATAAATATACTTCATCAATCTACTTATTAATTGGATGTCATATTATTGTTGTTATTTACCATCTTATTTTGATTGTAAATCAAATGGATGTCCTTGACTTTATTAACATAATTTGTTTTCAATATAAGTTACATAAGTGTTTGAAACAAAAGTTATATGATTCAGGAATAATTTTAAAGATTGTGCTTATTTGAACTTCACTAGAGATAATAGTTTGTGGATGATCAATAAGCTAAAGCTTGTTGTTGAATCTGTACACGCAATGACATTTGTGAAGTCAATTGGGACGTGGCAAGGACAAACAAAGGTATTCTCTAAATTTCGACTTTAAATTTCGTCATTAACTACCTAACTTTGTGATAATTTGGTCCTTTTTTTGGTATTTTTGGCTTGACCACCATGATAAATTGAGCAACTTCCTTGAGGGTCATAAATCATGTAACTCGAAAATAGAAAAAGCTTTAACATTACACCCTTAAGAATAACTAATTTACTGCCTGTCCAATAGAAATCAATGAATCTGGTTGCTGATAAAACCAAGATACTTGGAAAGGAGAGGGAAGCTAGCCTTTTGGCAAACCTGAAAGAAATCTGTAATGATTGAAATTGATTCTCCTGTAATCAATTAGAAGAGTTGTGATCATTTTTTTTCTTTATCTTGTTTTGCTTCGCTTGGATATCTTAACGGATTTTTCTCCCCTCGTGCGATTTCCATCGTATTCTCACAGCCATCCATTATTTTATTGGCATAAGGATTAAAATTGCATATTGTAACAAAGCGTGTATTAATTATTCTATAGTTAACAATGCAATGTTCGTTGTTTTTTTTAAGGGGTGCAAACATAATAAAAAAGACCTAAAGCGTGAGACTCAATATGACAAGGTCTAGGATGTTCTATTTATTTCCCAAATCCAAAATAGAGCTAAATACCATGTTTTTGCTTAGTTTAAATTTTATCGATCCTCTCTAATATAATTTCTGGTACAACAAAATTTATAGGACGAATAATGGGATCGAGATTATTCCTTGCTTAATTTTAGAGAACAGTCTATTCCAAAACCCAACTGGAACAAAAGCCACAAGCCAACTATTATATATATATGTTGAGATTGTTCCTTGCTTGATTTTTAGAAGATGGTATCTATTCCAAAATCTAACTAGGAAAAAGAATTGTGAACCAATTATTATATGTGCATGTGATAAGATTGTTCCTTGCTTGATTTTTAGAAAATAGTATCTATTCCAAAACCAAATTGGGAAAAGGAATCATGAACCAACTCTTATATATGTGTGCGTGTGTTGAGATTGCTCCTTGCATGATTTTTAGAACATAGTATCTATTCCTAAACCGAACTGGGAAAAAGAATGGTGAACTGTTTGTTATATATGTGTGTGCATGTGATGAGATTGTTCCTTGCTTGACCTTCGGAAAATAGTGTCTATTCCAAAACCCAATTGGGAAAAAGAACCATGAACTAACTATGATATATGTGTATTGAGATTATTCCTTGTTTGATTTTTAGAAAATAGTACCTATTCCAAAACCCTACTGGGAGAAAGAATTGTGAACCAACTGTTATAGGTGTGTGTGCGTGTGATGAGATTGTTCCTTACTTGATTATTAGAAAATAGTATCTATTTCAAAACCTAATTGGGAAAAAGAATCGTGAACCAACTATTATGTGTGTTTTGAGATTGTTCCTTGCTTGATTTTTAGAAAGTAGTATTTATTCGAAAACCTAACTAGGAAAAAGAATCGCTAACCAACTATTCGGCGAATGAACACAAGTAAGGCATCTTATGCATTAAATGACAAAAGAAAAGTATCTTATGCACGAACTTATGCACGAATGATGTTTATTGCTTTGTGCTGAGTTGATGTTTTATTGTCAAATTGATCATATCTCAATTCGACTTGCACATTCACCTGTAATTACTAAGTTTCAAGCTAGGAAACTTCAATATCCATGATTAGTTTATTTAAGTGTTTAGAGATTCCACATGTATAAAGACACTAGATATTATTATTCAATGAGATACTATTTAAGAAGTCATGTGTGCGCGCTTAGACAGGTTAGGAAAATAAGATCCTCTTAAACCACCTTAAAATGAGGGCCACATTCAAAGGAGGCAATCACGCTACTTGTCTCTCCTCACCTTTTAGCGTGTCAAAAGCTTAACGAATAAGGCGGCTCAAATTAATATCATACAAGTTACTCTCTTCAACATATCTAGTGATTATACATCAATCCAAGAAAAATCAACCTAGCCGAAGAACTCAATAAATTTGCAATATACCAGATGAACATTCAAATCGAGAATTAACAAAATCACGTAGCACCCAACGAATTGATTGAATAGTTACACGTTCGGTTAAAATAGGACAGAGTTATAACTAGTAATGATTGAACTTTCACAATTTAACTAATTTGAATGCGTATCTATATCACAATAGAAGAAAATATTCAAGATCCTGCTGTGAACCATGGGCAACGATTTTGACAGAAGTCGTTCAAAAGTGGCGCCTGTTTTCATTGCTGGAGCAGGACTTGTAGCTGCCCATGCTTGTGTCACGGGCCGAGAGTTTCCTTGGCCTCGGGACGACCCGCGGGCGCCTGGCGAGCGGAATTCGCCAGGCCAGCCTTCTTTCATTAGTTGTTCCACGAACGATACGATGAATGCTTTTTCGTGCGAGATCCTACCACGCCCAGCTTCGCTCATACGTCTAGTCCATTGAGTTATACAGCAATTCTCTTTTAGGTCCAAAAACTGGTTTCGGCCTGCCATGGCCTCGTCAGGAGAGCGGCATCAGCTCCCGACCAGTTTGTGCACGGGAGACCTACCCCGTCTTCAGAGCTCCTAAATGATATAATCCTTCTATCCTAGAACTCCTAGCACCAACCGTCCTGACGCCAATCCCACGAACCAGTTATGTTCTACCCTTCTGCCTCACACTCTTCACCAGATAACCCCAAGCACCACTCACAAGTGTCACAAGTACGGGAGGATTCACGGACCGTGACATTCTCCCCCACTCAATTCGCAACGCCCTCGTTACGATCCGTTCTGTCGCTTCCTTGCGTCCATTAACCATTGATGTGCCACTTTTGGGAATTCACATCGAATGGTCATGCTCGCTCAACAAAACAGGTTTTGCTCCATCGGTAGTCTCTTTTGATCTTAGCCGCTTGGCCTTTCTCGGTCACCTGCGCTTTCTGGCAAGTGTGGCATTTTTCGCCAACCACATCTTTTGGCAGCACCATTTCAGCCTAACCAGCATCTTGACCCCAGCAAACCAATGGAGGTTCTTTCCTTGTTGAAAACGTGATAGTAGACCTCTTCTTCGAATTCACCGATCGATCCAGGAACGTTATCCCTATTCAGTGAGGATTTAATTCTTCTCTAACTCGCTTTCCGCTCGGTGACAAGCCGACTCGTCCCAGTACCCATTGTCATCCTAGGAGCTGAGAGCCCCGCTACGTTTGGGCATCTTGGCCCCGGCAGATTCCTCTTCGCCCACTAGGACCGGTCCCATTAGGACTTATCTGCTTGACCCGCACTAGAGCGAGGAGTCCGATTCTTCGACTCACTCACTTACCGGAGGGATTCCTGCTCTGATACCACTTGTCACGGGCCGAGAGTTTCCTTGGTCTCGGGACGACTAGCGGGCGCCTGGCGAGCGGAATTCGCCAGGCCAGCCTTCTTTCATTAGTTGTTCCATGAACGATACGGTGAATGCTTCTTCGTGCGAGATCCTATCACGCCCAGCTTCGCTCAGGCGTCTAGTCCATCGAGTTATACAGCAATTTTCTTTTAGGTCCAACAACTGGTTTAAGCTTGCCATGGCCTCGTCAGGAGAGCGGCATCAGCTCCCGACCAGTTTGTGCACGGGAGGCCTACCCCGTCTTCAGAGCTCCTAAATGATATAATCCTTCTATCCTAGAACTCCTAGCACTAACCGTCCTGACGCCACTCCCACGGACCAGTTATGTTCTACCCTTCTACCTCACACTCTTCACCAGATAACCCCAAGCACCACTCACAAGTGTCACGAGTACGGGAGGATTCACGGACCGTGACACTTGCATAGCCAGCCGTGAGTCCTAGATCAATCGATCTCCTATTCGGCTGTAAAAGAACAAGAAAAGTTGAGAACCTCATCTTTATGGGGCAAAGTTTCCCATGAAGATATGTCAAAAGTAAAGCTCAAGCATCTAGAAAGCGAAAGGATAGTAAAAGCTAGAGATGTCGCAATAATACTTCTCCATGCCTCAGGAAATTTTCGTTAGTGAATGGAACACTGGACTCAAACAACAGAATTACATTGTAAATCCCAAGAATTCATTATAAGCGGCTATTAATGTAAAGAAGGAATGCATTCTTATTATAAATCCAGAACATGCATGGAAGCAAAACAACTTTCGGAAGAAAGAGAAGAACAAATTGAACCACTGGCCAGAAAATACTGTGGTTAGGGATAGCATGTGCAGAACTCCTACCTGGACAAGCCAAGAATATAAAGAATTTAGTTTATGTTGTGTCAAACATTCATTTTTGAGCAATGAAGACTGCCCTTAAAGAAAATTCATCCCCAGATATCATCCAAGAGACATGAGCATTTGTATCAAAAGATAATCTTAAAGCTGCTTAAAACAGGAAGGATCAGAGAGAAGCCCATGCAGAAGGATATGCATATAGAGAACATAATGCCAGAATGAGTATGGAAGAGTGAATTCCTACAAATTTTCTGTTGACATCTTCTAAGAACTTTTTAGGAGAATCCAAATATTCAACGCAATCTCTCTTCACAAACTCTACCGGATCTCTTTCTCTGGCCTTCTCTAGATTTCTTATGAGAATCATCAAGGTAAATTCATTTGCGGTACGGCCAGCCGCTTTCATCTTCCCATACGTCTGCGTTGCCTTTTCAATCATGTTCACTCTTAGATATACTCCAACCATCTCAGCATAAGCCCTTGTGTCAGGTTCAATCCCTTATTTCAGAAGTCCAGAGAAAACAACTTCAGCAAGAGCAACCATTTTGTTCTTTCCCAACAGTTGGATCATTTCGCAACGCAATGCTTGATCAGTTCCATAACATTCCTCCTTGCACATGTACTCGAAGACCTATAGCTGGAATCCTTTTAGATAGAATGAGAACAGTAAAAAGAGAATATTGAAATAGTGCATCCACAATTCACACCACCCGTATGTACATGGTGAGTGTATTACTTCTCTTTTTGCTCAAAATATTAATGAGAACACTAGTTTGAATATGCCCTATGCTGTTTCCCTTGATGAACATGTAAAACCTGCATTTCTGCTTTCTTTTAATTTAAGACTAATCTGCACAGTGGTTCTGCTTTCTCTATGAATGCCTAGTGTAGAAGATTAAAAGGAGTACCCAAACCCAAACTAAGAAAATCCTAAACATGGTTAAAATCTATAAGGCCAAAAAAGTCGACAAGAATCATTGTTACAAGGTAAGCCAATCTCATTGGTCAACACTCAACCCGTTCTCTACAATTCACCCATGCCACTCACTAGCTTGATGTACCGGTTGAATCGCCAATAACCAATACGAAAAACGAATTCACCGAACTTCAGAGCGACACTCAGTTGCCAGATCACTTGCTCTGCTCATATCAGTTAAAGCATCTGCTACAGTCAAAGAATGTAACTCATAAGACACCAAAATGGCCTTCCAAACTTCCAACTCCTATTTTCACGCGCAGATATTGTTCACACCACACGCCAAAGTTACAAAGAGAGAATTCGAAAACCAACGAGAAAAGCAAAGAATATGAAGACCCAGAACCACAAACTCCAACAAGGGAAGGCCCCGGCTGCGTAAAAGGCGATACCTTGAGGGCCAAGTCGACCTCGTTCAGTCTCTTGAGCTCAGCGAAGGCGTTCGAGAGATGGGATTACAAGAGCCGAGCAAGGATCGTGCCGAGGGCGTGGTTCAACCGAAGAGTGGAATTGGCCAGCTTGAGGGGCCGGACCGCTCGTGTGGCCTCCGTTGACAAGACGTTCGACCTCCACAGTGGCCTTCTCGTACTGTTGCGAAGCCCGCAGGTGACGATGCTCGTGGCGGGCGCTTGGTGGAGACGCGGTCGGACAGAGCGAAACGGAGACAGAGAAGCCTCCATGCCACAACGATCGTATACAACTTGGTGAATTTAATCCATTTTCATTTGGAAAAGTTATCTTAAAAGTCCTAATCTTATTCTAATTTTATCAATTTAATTTTAAACTTTTTAATTTTTTCAATTGAATTATAAATATTTTTTACTTTTTGTCAATTGAATATGTCAAATCAATTTTAGTTCGAAATTCTTAAGATAGATATCAAAGCATTTTTTGCGATAATACTAACGCGTTACGTGGATAATTTTTAATAATATTTAAATATTTTTTATTATTTTTTTCCTTCATTTCTTCCTCCTTTAATCAATTGTCGAGCATTTGCAACTAGCTAGAGACATGGCCACTCTAGCCTCTAGCAAAGCTTGCCCTCGCTGGCCATTAGCGAGGGTGAGTGTCGTCATTGCTGGGTGAGGTCAACTTTGCCCTACCATAGTGAGGCCACCCTTGTCCAATGATGGTGAGATCAAGCCTCACTAGTGGTCAGTGAGAGTGAGCTTCACTAGAGGTCAAAGAGGTCCTCTTGTTGGCTTTTGGTTTGGCTTATCGTCGACGCTTGGCAACTAGCTAGGAAAAAACGAAAAAAGAGAATAATTCAAAAATTCAAAAAATATTAATATTTTATTAAAAATTGTTTAAATTAACACCAATTATACCATACAAAACACCGAGTATCCATCTTAGTGAAATTAGCTACTCAGTTGACATAACATGAATAAATTTAGTATTGAATTGATAAATTAAAATGTTCATAATTGAATTAGTAAAAATGTTAAGAGGCACCTTCTAATATATTCCAACAGTAGAAGGTTATTCTTTTTTTAATTAGTAGAATTTGTAACTAATGTTGGAATTTTTTCAGTGAATTAGTTCCTTCTCCGTGTCCCTTCCTTCACACCAGTCGAAACGTCTCCGTGTCTCTTCTCTGGTGTATGGCTCTCTCTCTCTCTTTCTTTCGTGGGCGAATCTCATGTGGGCTATAACTTCAATTCGAGTTCTTGATAGGTGAAAGATGATACTTCTCGAGGCTGTCTTCAAGGTCGAAAGGCTCGACCCCGACGGCAAGAAGTTCGACAAAGGTATGCCCATGCCTTTTCGATTGCTCGTTTGCTTCTTCTCCGCTAATTTTCTCGTTTTGGGTTCGTCAAAAAACTGTTCTTTCTTTCCGTTTTTCGTTCATCTTTCGCGCAGACGCCAGTCTACTGTTGAGCCTCTTAATGGGACCTAGCAAACAAGAGAGTTGGTTTGTTTGTATCGGTTGTGTTTGTGCTTGTTGAGAGATTGGGTGTGTGGAATGTTCTTCTTTTTTCTACAATTGGATTGTGGTTTGTGAAATCTTGCTCCTGGTTTCTTGCTGTGTGGCGGTTATGGAGCTAACTATGGAGTAGTTTTCGCTCCTTTTGAGACTGCTTAATCTTGAAGTTTCATTGCCCTAGGTCTTTGTTGGCGGTCAAATGTTGGTGTGACCAAAAAATGTGACGTCGGAAGGGATAAAAATAAAGAAAAATGTGATGGGGAGAGATCGCTTAAAGAGCTTTTGCAATGTCCTCTGGTCACTCCAAACTTGAGAGAATGATGTTAGCTTTCGGAAGGGGAGTATTAGAATAACCTATACAAAGGGTGTTACCCGGGGCATGTTTACTTTCTTGTGTGCTGATTGTTATATGCTGGGCTAACTTAAGTTGAGCTCGTTGCTGCTTTAAGAACTGACTGGGGATATGATAAGCCGGAGAATGAGCTATATGGCACATGACATGCACCTACTGAATTCATTTATTGCTTTGGAAGAAGTTTCTAGTTGTTTGAAATAGCTTGAGTTTTTATTTAACCATTCGGTAAAACAATGGAAACGTATTAGAATTAGGGACCAGTGAATGCAAGAGGAATTTTACTCCTTTCCTTAGATAGGCAATCGTGAAATTGGGCGGACATCCTTGGGGTTCTCATTCTGTGAGGTGCCCTAAGATAACAATTATCTTTTGATGTGCAAACAATCTTTTAATTTTTTGTTTGTGAACTCATGGATTATGGTGTTTGGTGTGCCCTAGTGAAGTTAAGTAGTTGAATCATGTGGTTCCTGCCGTCTTTGGCTACATTGTTTGGTGGATATTTCTTACTCATAGTTTACTTTCTTTCTTTAGTAACTTGGACTGAAGCACGAAGCGAAAGATTTGACATGTTCGTGCATCTAGATGTGAATACTGAAATATACCCTGTGAAAGGGCGGAAGTATACCATGGCAATACCTACTACATTAAATTTGGATGGAACGCCTGATACAGGATATCATACCCTGGTATGATCTTCCTGTTTTTGTTCACAATCTACTGCTGTTAATAATCTCTTGCCTATTTTAATGGCAGTAGATTTTTGTTCTCTAGTCTCTCCATAACTTGATGCTTTTCTATATCATTCGTCACCTTTTCTCCATGCTCTCTCAATTGTAAGCCTGAGCTGTCTTGAGTAGAATCAGCAATCCACTTGGAGGTCTGGATGCTTCAAGGTTTTTGTAGATAACAAAGAGGAAAATTTTCTCTTTTCTGAACCCATCAAGTTGGTTTTGCCATAACCAGTGATTAGCATTTTGAACTATAGAGATATATATCTCTTGCTGTCTTTGGATTCTCCAATCTAGTGTTATTAGTACTTAAATGTCATTTGCTAGAAAGCCAGCAATTTACTCCTTTGAACTTTGGGTCTTTTCTGGAGGACTAATTTTTAGCTGGATTATATCCTTTCAACTCAGAATCTCTCTTTTTGCTTTTTTCCCTAGTTTTTCATACTTTTTTTGGCATTTCATACTCTTATAATAGCTTTGAGTCTCTGACCAGTGATAACCATTGTCAGGGTAATAGGAAATCCATTGCTGACAAGTATGAATACATCATGCAGGGGAAACTATGCAAGATATCTGAGGATGACCCTGGAAGGGCTTATAAAGGATCAGTAAAAGGAGTCAAAGCGTAAGTTCTACTTAATTTTACTTGCAATTTTTTTAGTCATGCTTGTTACGTCTCTCTTACGATTCTTTGGTAAGCCACAGTTAACATCTAACTTTTAGCTTCATATAGAAGAATCTTTGAAACTTAAATCTTTTCTTTTTCTAAACCTTATAACTTTTATGGACATTTGTGTTATGGAAGGATTCTCTTTTTAACTCTATAAATAACTCCATTGATGCAGTGTCATGGTTTTTCTTATTAATGTCATGTCTTCAACGAGCAAGATGTCTATCTACTTTATGTCATGTCATTTGCTTCCAACAGGAACTGGAGCCTATTTCTTACCAGCTTAGAGCTTGGGGAGTAAATTAGCAAGTGAAAGCATGTTTTTTCATAACAACCTCCAGTTTCATTTGTACCTCTTATCTTCATCTGTTGCTTCTACTTTCCCTCTATGTGCCAATATAACTTATTCATGTGCTGATCACTATCCAGAGTCTCGACTCTTGGTAATGATTTCAACCCTCGCCTCAAGTTACTCAAAGTCTTCAAATGAAGGCAATACTTTTATCTGCATTAACAGGTTAATTTAAAGACCTTTAGCTATAGGGCCATCTAGTCACTACTGATGCAGTGGATATTTTAACCTACTACTATATTGGGACCTCATGCTTACATGTCTAGTCTTGTTGTTTTCGCATTTTCTATTCAAATATGAACGAATGTATTATGATCTTTTTTCTTACTTAAATTGGTTTGCAATTAACTGTGACAGCCAAGGAGGACTGATCAAACTGGTCATCGGGGTGGTAATGAATGAGCCAAAGATAATACATAAGTCCGTGACTGAACATTTGGTCAGAATGGATAATGAAGTGGCAGATCTGGGAAAGTTATCAGCTATCGAAGCAAGTGGTGTGTGGCTGATTATAATTCATGGAATGGGGGGCATAGGTAAAACAACTCTTGCCAAGGTCGTCTTCAATCAACTATCACCTCGTTTTTGAGTGTGTAGCAATTTCCTTGAAGACATCCAAGAAAAAGTTATCAAGAGATGAAGGAATGGGGGGCGTAGGCAAGACAACTCTTGCTAAGGTCGTCTTGAATCAACTATCGCCTCACTTTGGAATGTGCAGTGGTTTCCTTGAAGATATCCAAGAAAAAGTTATCAAGAGATGAAGAAATAGTCAAGTTGCAAAAAAGATTATCATAGGATATTGTAAATTCTTCTTTGGCAAACAACATTGATGACGTTGATTATGGAGAGCAGAGGATTGAAGAAACACTATGCAAAAAGGTCTTTGATGATCTGGACAAGAGTGAGCAAGTCCAGAAGTTTTTGGACACGTGAACCTTGTGGTTCAGGTTCTAGAGTTATCACCACAACTAGGAATAATTTTTTTTTGCATAATAAATAATTAATGTATGGGTTATCAAAGTCCTCAAGAGCATGTCTTTGATAAAGGTTCAAAATGACGAGGTGTTCTGGATGTGACTAATTAAGAGAGATTGATAGGAAAATTGTCCATCAAAATGGTGTAACGGATCCCATAAATAAAGCAAAGCGACAACTATCAATACATATTCTCTTTTTTAGCAAGTGCCTTTCTCGAGGCATTTCTTCTTCTCTGTTTTGTTATGTCTCATCTTTTAGTGTGTTTTTTTTATCATCTCTGGTTATATTACCCTCTAATACTTGATGTTTCATTCTGCAATGGGATTCTTCGGCTTTTGCAGAACAAACTAAAAGTCATGACGCTCATTTACCAAAAAAAAAAACTAAAAGTCATGACGCTGCAAAACTGTACTGGCATAACTAAAACGCCAGACTTTTCTTGTTGCTTGACTCTAGAGAGGATGGCTCCTGCAGAGTGCTCAAGTTTGGCGGAATTGACAGCTCCAATGGAAAACTGAAATGCTTTTGATTGACTTGAGTATTAAAAGAAGCGGGCGTCTTATTGAGTTTGCCTGAAGAAAATGGGGGGCTGGTGAATCTCAAACACTTTGAACGCATGTTTTGTGGTGAGGAAACTCCCCAGCTCATTTGGAAACTTGGCATCATCGACAGAGTTTTATGTATGGAACACAGCGATTGGTTGCTTACCGGATTCAATTGGTAGAGTAATCTATTTGCTTACCGGATTACATGGGCTGGTGAAGCTGTAGTAATATTGTCTTTCTTTCACTAATTTACTTCTATGTTTTGGTCATCCGATATGTGGACGGCAATTTTGAAAGTTGCTTTTATATGTACCAGCAAATGTGCACACTCATGGCAGGTGGGTGATTTTTATTTTATTTTATTTTATTTTATGTTATTCTAGTTTAGTGAAATCCATTTGCTAGGAAATAATTAAATAATTAACCAGGAGATATATTATTGGTAAACTACACAATCTAAATAAATTTTATACAAAGTTACCCATGGATACAACATTTATAAAATAAAACACTCGAAGATATTTGAGGAAAAACAAAGAAAAAAAAGATTTAAGGTCCCTAAAATTACAAAGCATTTTTCGTACATTTATCATTTGATGTTAAAAGAACATGCATAAAACGACCAATGAATTATCCTGTTGCGTCAAATAATGCGGTGTGTGCTTTTGCATTGTTGCTTCAACAATTAAATTTAGCATGTACCTAAATTATGTTAACTTGAATAACTCGGGGTCTAAATCTTTTTAAAGAAAAAAATCACTGTCCTTGAGTTTTATATATCAAATAAAGAAAAATCAAATAGTAAAGACTTCATCTAACAATTTTTTTTTTTTTTATAACCATCAGCTATTACCTCTTAAATTTATGATTGCATGGAAGTAACTCCATTGATGGTCATCTTTCCTGTGTTTATCTATTGATAACAATATTATTTTTCAATTAAAAAGGAAAATCTTGAAATAGTCTAGGGCACTATTGAAAATAGTTGTACCTTTCTATCCTCCTATTTGTGGCTCCATCTAAAAAAATTGGAGGTTCTATGGGTGTTTCAAGTAAATTAAATCAACTTGAAACTCCAATTGGCTGAAGAAGAAATCACAATAGAGTGTTTATTCATTTTTTTTCCTATACTTGATAAGTAAACTTCACTGCTCAGATTTAGTCTCCTGCTTGGCATTCTTTCTCCTTCTTTTCCAAGAGTGACGAATTCAGTCTAGATTGAACTAAGGGTGTGTTTTTTTCCTATACCTAGATTTTTAGCCATTTTGTTCTTTAAAAAAGATTTGGTCAACGGAAAATTCTTTTTCATCACGTCCTAAGCATGATGTTAAAAGGCTTTGACTACCGGGAAGAGTCCGGATAGAGGCTAGGAACCAGGCCTTGAAAAATATACCGACCCCATGGCCTGACCCGGCCACAAACCCCCCTCGGGGGTTAGGGCAGGCCGCCCAGATTTCCGCGATGCCTTCCCCCGGGTTGCCGGGGTGCGGTACAAGAAAATGAAGGGTCTCCCCCTAAGACGGGGAGGTGGCCGGGCCGGCCAACACAAATATAATGTATTATTTTAAGAAAACGAATTCCTCATCCTCGTAAGGTGAAAACACTTTCTCTTTTCACATTTTTCTTGACCTTTTCACTTTTCTTCTCCAGACTCTCTCGCTTTTCTTGAGGTACGCCGCTCTCTCCCTTCGATCTTTCGCTCATCTTTCTACCTCGGCTCTTCTTCAACGACGCGCATCTTCTTCGCCATTGAAGGTCCAGATCTTCTTCGCGGCACTTCTTCAACGACGCTCGACACGGTTCCAGCTTCTTTCGCTTTTTCTGAAGTACGCTGTTCGCTCTCCCTTCGCTTTTTCGCTCGCCCTTCTTCTTCTTCTTCGGCTCTTCTTCACGCACGCTCATCTTCTTCACCATCGCCGTCCCCTTTCCCTTCCCCCGCCGTTTTCTTCGAAATTCCGCGCATCGTTCCGAGAATCGTCCCCTTCCCCTCGTCGAAATCTCTCTTCCGTCCCGAAGTCTCGATTTTTCTTCTCGTCTCCTCGTTCGAATTGAATCGATTCGGGGGTGGTCCGCCACAATGCGAGGGGAGTGCGACGCCGCCCCTCCCGAGAACCCGGAGCCCCCGAGCCCTACCCGCGATTCCGCCGCCGGCCAGGGCGGGGGCGGCGGCGGCGGTTCGGACGACGATTTGTGCCTCGACGTGTCCAGGGAGAGAACCTGCTGTATTTGTATAAGAACGAGTTCAGTTTGCTCCCGAAGTGGGTCGGGGAGCTGCGGAGGCTGAAGACTCTGAGTTCGCTCTCTCCTCAATAACTGTCCTTCTTCTTCGTGCCGCCTCTTCGATTCCATTCCAGCCCTGCTTGATCTTTTGGTGGCAATCTGTTCTAGAGTCCTTTAGAGTCCTTGCGCTTTTTATGGGTGATCGGCTGTGGAGACTGAGCTATTTTTGGATCCAGTGATCTGGAGATGCCAAAAAAAAAAAAAAAAACGATCATCACGATTTCCTTTTGAGTTCGACCTGATTGTTTCTCGGCCTTTTGGTTCCATCGCTTCTGCGATCGCTATTCCTACTAGCTAATTCACTTGATGAATGGTCCGAAATGTAACCGGAAATCATGTCCATTTTCAGGAAAAAAAAAACGTGGGCGAATTCAGGTTAATTCTAGATTTATCAAACTGATCGAGAAAAATCCGTTTATTAAATAACGCGAACTCAACAAATTAATTTAAAAGTAAGAGGCATACTATTATCAATTGATCAAATGTGATTCAATTATTTTTCAAATACAATTCAAATATTAAAAAATATTTTCAGTCATGTATTATCAAACAAAGAAAAACTAACCGTTTTTCTGAAAAATAGTTTTTCGGAAAACATTTTCCAAAAACATTACATTTTTCTAAAACAAACACAGCCTAAGTTCTTCCTTCAAGAAAAATCGAAAAGGGGTCCAAGTAAATCACTTCTAGATCTTCATTTAAAATGTTGATCGAGACAGCTTTTGCCCAATAAAACCTAGCCTTAGGAGAGGGGTCATCCTCGCCAATTTAGTTTTTAAAGGTATCGTGGCTCTATAATTAAAAATACCATTATTTCTAGCATAGAAGTTTCAAATGAGAAATTCCCCACCTTCAACTTCATTTTGAACTATTAATTTATGTAATAATTATAAGTAACCAATCAGGTGATACGACAAAACCTAGAAATCATTTTTTTTATCTTAAAAGTGCATATAACGACTATCATGAACATGATTAGTCTGGAAAGTAAAAAGCAAACTACATTTAAGCTTTGCTATAATCAAGCATAGAATATTTTTTAATATTAAGAGAACTTATAATCCCCAAGAGAAAATATATCATAGTTTTTTTTTTTAAAAGAAATATGACCACAAGAATATGGCATTGATTATATTCTAGCAAAAAAGAAAAGAAAAAAACCAACCTACTAAGTACATAATTGATTCTCCATTAGATAGAAAACAAAAGGCGTAATAAGCCCTCGTCTCCTCCGGTTGCCGAAACCTCTCTCTGTCTCGCTTTCCTTCATACCAGTCGACAACTTCTTCGCCTCTCTGCTCTGGTATGGTGCGCTCTCTCTCTCGTTCGTTCGTTCTTTCGTAGGTGAATCTGATGTGGGCTATCGACCTCAATTGGGGTTCTTGATAGGTGAAAGATGATAATTCTCGAGGATGTCTTCAAGGTCGAGAGGCTCGACCCCGACGGCAAGAAGTTCGACAAAGGTACGCCCTTGCCTCTTCGATTGCTCGCTTGCTTCTTCTCCGCTAATTTTCTCGTTTTGGGTTCGTCGAAAAACTGTTTCTTTTTGCCCCTTTTTCTTTCTTCTTTCGCGCAGACGCCAATCTACTGTTGAGCCTGTTAATGGGACCTAGCTAACAAGAGAGTTGGTTTGTTTGTATCGTTTGAGTTTGTGCCTGTTGAGAGATTCGGTGCGTGGAATCTTTTTTTCATTTTTCCTTTTTTCTTTTCAATAGCTTTGCGGTTTGTGAAGTTTTGCTCCTGGTTTCTTGCTGTTTTGCTGTAATTAAACTAACTATGGTGTGGATTTCACAGCTACTGGGGCCCCTTAATCTCTGGTTTTCGTTGCCCTAGGTCTTTCTTGGCGGTCAACATGTAAATGTTGTGCCGGTTGCCCTGTGAACGCCTTGTGATCAAGAAATATGATGCCGGAAGGGATGAAGATTAGGAAAATTGTGATGGGGAGATATTGCTTAAAGATCTTTTCCATTGTTGTCTTGTTGCTCCAAACTTAGACTTCTTGTGCGCCGATTGCTATATGCTGGGATAACTTAAGTTGAGCTAGTTGCTGCTTTAAAAGAATTGATTGGGGATGTGATAAGCCAGATAATGAGCTATACTGCGCATGACATGTGCCTATTGATTTTATTTATTGGTGCGAAAAGTTTCTAGTTGTTCGAAATAGCTTGATTTTTAATTTAACCATTTGGTAAAACAATGGAATGCATTGGAATTGGGGAGCAGTGAATGGAAGAGGACTCTTTTCTTACATAGGCAATGGTGAAATTGGGTGGACATCCTTCTTGCTGCTTGGATTCTTTCTCTGTGAGGTGCCCTAAGATAAGAATTATATTTCAACTCGCAAATGAAGCTTTTAGTTTGTTGTTTAATTGAATAAGGAGCTATTTTTTGGAGTTGTGAACTCATGGTTTATGGTGTCTGGTGTGCCCTAATGATGTTAAGTAGTCAAACTATATGGTTCATGCCTCAGAGTTTTTTTACAGTATTTTGTGGATATTTCTTACTCACGGTTTGCTTTCTTTCTTTAGTAACTCGGATTGAAGCACGGAGTGAAAGATTCGACATGTTCATGCATCTAGATGTGAATACTGAAATATACCCAATGAAAGAAGGACAAAAGTTCACCATGGCGTTGGCTAGTACATTAAATCCAGATGGAACACCTGATACAGGATATTATACCCCGGTATGATCTTCCTGCTTTTGTTCACTATCTCTTGCCTATTTTGTTAGTCAGTGGATTGTTGCTTCTTTTACTCCATAACTTGATGCTTGTCTATCTCACTCATCACTTTTGGTGATGCCAATAATGTAAATAATTGCGCTGCTGTTCTAGGGTTTTCCAAACTCTCTCAATCATAATCCTGAGCTGTTTTTGAGTAGAATCAGCAATTCGCTTGGTGCTCTGGAGGCTCCAGAATTGTTGTAGATAACAAAAAGGAAAATTCTCTCTTTTCTGAACTCATCCAGTTGATGTGTGTAATTGTTGTAGATAACAAAAAGGAAAATTCTCTCTTTTCTGAACTCATCCAGTTGATGTGTGTGTGTGTGTGTGTGTGTTCTACAACAAAAAGGAAAATTCTGTGTGTGTGTGTGTGTGTTCTACAACAAAAAGGAAAATTCTCTCTTTTCTGAACTCATCCAGTTGTGTGTGTGTGTGTGTGTGTGTGTGTGTCTCTCTCTCTCTCTCTCTCTCTGTGTCTCTCTGTCTCTGTCTCTGTGTGTGTGTGTCTCTGTGTCTCTGTGTCTCTGTGTCTGTCTCTGTCTGTGTGTGTGTGTGTGTATCTCTGTCTCTGTCTCTGTCTCTGTCTCTGTGTGTGTGTGTGTGTGTGTGTGTGTGTGTGTGTGTGTCTCTCTCTCTCTGTGTCTCTGTGCGTGCGTGCGTGCGTGTCTGTGCGCGCTCGCGTGTCTGTGTCTGTGTGTCTGTGTTTGCCTGTGTCTCTGTGTCTGTGTCTGTGTCTCTTTTCTGAACTCATCCAGTTGTGTGTGTGTGTGTGTGTGTGTGTGTCTCTCTCTCTCTCTCTCTGTGTCTCTCTGTCTCTGTCTCTGTGTGTGTCTCTGTGTCTCTGTGTCTCTGTGTCTCTGTGTCTGTGTCTGTCTCTGTCTCTGTGTGTGTGTGTGTGTGTGTGTGTGTGTGTCTCTCTCTCTCTCTCTCTCTCTCTGTGCGTGCGTGCGTGCGTGTCTGTGCGCGCGCGCGTGTCTGTGTCTGTGTGTCTGTGTTTGTCTGTGTCTCTGTGTCTGTGTCTGTGTCTCTTTTCTGAACTCATCCAGTTGGTGTGTGTGTGTGTGTGTGTGTGGTGGTCTTTGTGTTGTCCGATTTAGTATTGATGTTATTGGGTGCCATTTGGTCTAGAAAGCCAGCAATTTACTCCTTCAAACCTTGGGATAATTTGCTTTGAACTCTTAACCTTTCTTTTTTCCTTAGGATTTCATACTTTTCTTGGCATTTCATAATCTTATAATAGCTTTGAGTCTCTGACTAGTGATAACTATTGTCAGGGTAATAGAAAATCCCTTGCTGACAAGTACGAATATGTTATGCATGGGAAGCTATACAAGATATCTGAGGATGACCCTGGAAGAGCTTCTAAAGGTTCAGGAAAAGGAGTCAAAGCGTAAGTTCTGCTTAATTATACTTGCATTTTTGAGTCATGCTTGTTCCATCTCCGTTTCATAACTTTGGTATGCCACAGTTAGAATCTAACTTTTGGCTTCATATAGAAGAGTCTTTGAACCTTTATCTTTTCTTTTAACCTTGAACATTGATGGAACATTTATGCTATGGGAGGCTTTTTTTTCTTAACTCTATAAAGAACTCCATTGATATAATGTCATGGTTTATTGTGGCGATGTCATGTCTTCAATTTGTCGATCTACTTTATGTCGTGTCATTTGCTTCCTACTGGACCTTGAGCCTATTTCTTACCAGCTTAGAGCTTGGAGAGTAAATTAGCAAGTGAAAGCATTTTTTTTTTCATGACAACTTCCAATTTCATTTTTACCTCATATCTTAGTCTGGTGCTTCTGCTTTCCTTTGACATGCCTATACCGCTTATTCATGCACTGACACTCACTGGTGTCTAGACACTTGAGAACGATTTCAACCCTGACCTCAAGTTATTCAAAATCTTCAATTGATGGCAATAATTTTTTTTCTGCATTAACAGGTTAACTTAACAACCTGTAATCATAGGGCCATCTAATCATACACGAGAGCTAAGCTTTTGAAACTACTGATGCAGTGGATATTTTGATGTGCCACTGCATCAGGACCTCATGTGTACATTGGGATACTAATGTAGGAGATTTCGCATTGGGACCTCATGTTTAGTCTCCTGGTTGTCTGCTGATCATGTGGGATGCTATTGCACGATATTGTGCATTTAGGAATCTTCAATTGACCTGGTTAGCAAATAATTAGGTGTTTTTTTGGATTTACTGATGCTGAAGTTTTCTTGGCTTCAGGGAGATATATGTTTCATTTGGAGGACTTCTCATGATGCTGAAAGGCGACCCCTCTAATCTCCATCAGTTCGATCTCGACCAAAGGCTGTTCCTTTGTATCAGGAAGCTCTGAGATTTTAGCTGCTCATCGTATCATCTGATTTCTCTCGTTAACTATATTGAGTCGTAACTAATTTAGCAGGCCCTGAAGGGACGACGTTCTCCTCTGTATGTCGTGCCGACTGTTGCTTCGTGCTTTCACGGGGGCAAAGGCACTTGATCCTGTTGGTACTTTTGCTGAGGACTATACTCATAAAAACATTTGTTAGTGTACAATTTGTTGCCATCGTTTAGTCCCAACGGTTTAGTTTGATCGAATCGAGATACTCGATTGCAATTTTCTTCATGAACTCGCAAGCCCTCATTTTCTTTGCACTTTTACCTCCAAAATAGAATTACATGATTGAAGGGATAATATGGTGAAAATGATTAGTGTTGCCACTTCATTCAGCAATTTTAGTTCACGATATCTCAGTCTGAAAGTCACAACTATCTATTTCTCATCTGTTGTGCGCATTATTGTCATAATGAATCCACCTGACAACTACTTGCCGGTTCATCGCCGTTCCACACGCTACTTGCTTTCACTTAATGGTCTACTCCAGCTAGCAAGTGAGATTATCTACTGGAGCAACCCTGAGTTGGTTACGGTATTCAGTGTAATACTGAACCCGAGCCTGAACGGAGGCTGTGTTCTTGCCACCGCACTCGAGCGTGCCGTTCATCGCTCTGATGGTGGCTCCGAACCCTTGGTCCATGACTGGCTGGACGGAGTTCATCCAGTACCACAAAGATGCCTTCAAGGAGATCAGTGGGTCGGTGGCCACGGTCTCGGGGGAGTTGAGCCCGTCGAACCTGATGCTCTCTCTGGCCGGGCCATAGTTGAAGTTCCAAGAGAGCTGGAGGGGGCCGCGGCCGTAGTACCCCTTGTTCGGGTTGCATGGGTACTGGGTGGTTGTCTCCTCGCAGAAGTCCATGGATGCTCCATCTATCTCGTTTATGTAGCACATACCTGCACGACCGCAAGCAGCAATTTCTTCCCTTTAGATCAGTCGCAAATTAGTCTTGCATTCAATTTTGCATTCAATCACGTCCTTTAAGAGAGGCAACTTACATCCAGTCTCAAAAGTGACATGACCAAAAAATGCGGCAATCTCGCGTATCGAATTGTCGACGCTTCCGACTCTGCCGAACAGAGGATAGCTCCCCACGGCCTCCAGAAACGTTCCTCTCGAGTAGAAGCCCTTCCCTTTGCAGCTCTCTGCGGCCTGCCCGATTATCCCGTCAAAAGGCCTCCGTCACCACGTCCACCACTGACATGTTACTTGCCGGCGGCGGCGTGCTGCATGGGCCCGCCTGGCAGCCGATCCCGCAGTAGGTGTCCCCCGTGCCACAGTAGCCCCACCGGCAGCAGCACAGGTCAGGCGCGCACTGGCAGTGTTGGGCTGAGGTGGTGTCAGGCAGAGCGGAGACGCTGATCACAGCGAGCACGGCGGCGGGCAGGAGGAGCTTATTGAGTTGGAGGGTTGTCATCTTGTTGTTGAAGGGAGGAATGATAGATTGAATTGCGGTTTTGATGAGGTGAGGCTTGGATATTTATAGTGATGAACGAGAGGAACAGTGTTGATGGAATATTGCAAGAGCTCCAACGGCGCCAAATTTGGAACATGCAAAATGGGAAGAGGATTAAATCAAGACAGTTTGAAAACGATGACTGCGGTGATGGTGTTGAAGTTGGGTTTTGGACTGGAGGGCATTAATCTAGAGATAAAAGAGTGGCCACACACAAACCACAATGCACATACATAACTGCAATTCCCGACTTAAATTACGACGGTCAAATTAGTCCTAAATCTTTAATGATGTCAATTTGATCATAAATCTATTGTACAATGGCTAGTTTAGTTCTAAACCCTTCCATTGTGCCAAGTTAGTCTTAAACCTTTTAACAATTTACCAAGTTAGTCATTCAACGTAATTTTGGTCAGAAATTGCTAAAGGACCACATTGGCAAATCCTTAAAAAATTGAGGACTAATTTGACAAGTTATTAAAATATTTAGGATTAAATTGGTACAGTTAAAAGTTTCAGAATTGATTTGACCGTCCTAAAATAGATTTAGGACTTTTTGAACAATTGTCCCGTTTTAACTATCATCCCTCTAATCAGCCAAAGAGGGTTACATTGCTTTTGCAGAATTTGATATCTAAGCAAGTGCATTTCACCAATCACACCTTGTGGAATTACTACTAGGTTCTTTGCTCTTGAGTTGGGTATGAAGGGATCTATCACCCACGGGACTAATCAAATGGGATTTCCGGTTTCTATTCCGTTGACACGAGGGAATTACAATTATCAGGATTGAAAGTTCGTGTCTCTTTATAAGGTGCTCCGAAGTGGTGGACCTATGGTGGCGGGTGGTGGTCGCCGGCCCCCTAGGTCCAATAATAATTCCATGTATAGGTAAGAAAAGATTTACATATAAGGGTTCGAGTGGACCGGCATGCTCTAACCCTAAATTTTTGGTCCGAAGTAATGTTATGCGCTTGAGAGTAATGTCTTCTTGTGAACCACATTCTTTTTGTTTTGCTCTTGACATGGGCATCGGAGCATAGTTCCTCTTTGCTCTTAACCATCAATTTTTTCACCATATTTGTCCTTTTATTCTGGATTGCTTCTTTGCTCCCAGTTGGATTTTGTCCCCTCTCTCATGTAGATCTTACAAGGTTAACATCAACTACGTCGACCGCTAGTATATACTTGAATGAACGTGAAATGCATGCAAGTGACATTTTATTTTACTAGTTAAGTTTATAAGTTAATGTCGTTTATTTAATGATAATGATCAATTCGGCAAGCATATAATGAGATGTCGATTTTGATTCCATAGACAATTTCAAAGTTGCAAAATGCATTAGAAGTTAAAATCCTCTTGCTCAAAAGGAGATTTCTATTTGGACTTAGGTCCATATGAACAAAATTTGTCGTAATAGGTACCACGTGATCAAAATGTGAAGTGAATCTAGACAAGTCTTTTCTACCAAAGCATAAAGAGTATAACGAAATTTCTTTTTTTTTTTTAAATGTAGAGTATTAGACTTGAACCCATCACCAGACTTGTAATTAAGGGCATACTTCAAATAAGGCAATGAATTGGGACAAATTTCTCAAAAGAAGATTTATAGTAGATCTCATCTGGAGTAAGACCTTAGAATGGCTAATTTAGTCTCAAATAAGACTAAGGGCTCTCTAAACAATGCCCTGAGCTCACTAGATAAAATCAGATTAAGAAGAAAAAAAAAAGAATTTCTACCAATTTCTAAATTTTAATACTCATAGGTCTTTCTAGGGTTTTGATTGATCGATGAGTCTTTACCATTTTAATTTTAGGATAATTACACAAAAGGTCCTTATATCGTCTCTAAATTATTAATTTGTTCAATATGATTTATAAACTTAAGCTCAATAAGTAATGTCGTTCTTGAACTTTTAATTTATTTAATATGATACATATTCAACTTATTCGTGAGTCAGATGATTTGTCTTTTAATCTGAGAAGTTTGAACTCGAACAAAATATATATACATAACATCGTACGTGAACTATTTATGTAAGATATTAAACTCAAATCCCGGTAGAGCAATCGAAAGGATACTTATCCTTGTATGTGATTGTTGTAGCCATTGCTAGTCTTCGATCTCTCTCTCTCTCTATGAAAATAAAGGGAGCTCAGGCAGGGGGGTCTCGACAGTCGACAAAAGAGCGACGATGACTAAGGAGAGGTTCAGGTTGTGCACAACGGAATCGGAGGAGGATTTCAATCACACACTCAATATCAATATTTACTATCAACCTATGGCGAAATGCAAATCTAGTTTTTCCATCATCGGACCAAAACGAAGATCATGGACAGCAATAGCCGCGACCAAGTGTTGGCGGGCCATTCATACAACAATTCACACGGCTAGTTCACGTCGGTCGGCATGTGTAAGAATGAAAATTTCACTTAACGATCATGCCCATTTTAGGAAACCCGCCTCTGAGTAATCCCAAGTAATCCATCGAAAGGATAGCACTCAGTGCCAAACGGCCGCGACAACAAGGATCGATCATCCTCGGCTCCACGAGGGCGAGCCCGGCGCGTGACCGGTAAAGCTACAAACACCAAAGCGATGTAGTCGGGTTTCGATTCAGATAAACAGCGGAACATATGTGTTCAGGACGGTTGATGAACAAAGTGACTGGTCGCCAACATTCCGGCCCCTACGACGGACAGTCCAACCTCCGGTTGCGATCCGTCGGAGCGCCAACCAAACAAGGACCGTGGCAAAAGTCCAATTAGAAAATGTCCGGTGGGTACCACTTGCCATTAAAAAAATGAACTCACATGCGTCGGCTCGGACAAAATGAGACGGGATGCGTCCGCAAATTCAACTGAACAATCCAAAGCGACGCTAGAAAAAACTTTCCTCCTACCATTGCTGTTGTCACTGCCATCGATGTGGTACTCCACGATTATACAACGGCACCTTGACGAAGTGTTAGTTTCAACAAGCTGCAATCGCCTTCTCTTGGGCGAGCAAAAGATCTGCTGCGTCAATTTAGGCATTTCGCCTCAGTCGAAATGAAAGAATTTAGAGAGGTGCTGAAATTTAGATGGAATCGATGCTCCTCCAGCCGAGTTCACGCCCTAATTCGAAACTAATTTATCCACTTCACGCCCTTTTTAAATAAGATTTGCTCTCAGCCCTCTTTTTATAAAATGACTTCACTTCAGATCCTTATTTGAAACTTCCATTTTAATTAATTACGTTTGTCTTAAGCTTAGTTGTGTCCATGTCATTATCGAACAAAATATCCGCCGGGCCTACCTTTCGCTTACGCTAACTGGCAACCCATGGCCTGTACAGTGCACGGTGCACCTCGGACCAAGCGTCAATACTTGGGAGGAAGCTAGTACAGGACCTCATCACCATGGCCCCTCACTTAAGACGTGTTAGCAGTTAAGGAGTTTCAACCTTGCGAACTCTGCGATGAAGCGCCAAAACCGAACCAACTCAGATGTCCACCGGTGGGTAGCAATAAATTAACGTGTTGTGGATTGAACAAAATATCGAACTTGCTACTTTATTTCCATTTTTCTCCATGAAGTCCTCATCTTCTTTCCGTTTTTCATTTGTTGTGCGCATTATTGATACAATGAATACACCCGAAAACTACTTCTAATTGGCGTTCCACATGCACAACTTGATTTCACGTACGGTCTACTGCGGCTAGCAACTGAGATTATCTCCGGAAGCAACCCCGGGTTGGTTGCAGTACTCGGTGTAGTACTGAACCCGGGCTTGGACGGTGTTGGGGTTCTTGCCGTCACACTCGATGGCGCCGTTGATGGCTCTGATGGTGGCTCCGAACCCTTGGTTTATGAACGGTCGGACGGTGTTCATCCAGTACCACAGAGCAGTCTTGAAGGAGATCAGCGGGTTGGTGGCCACGGTCTCGGGGGAGTTGAGCCCGTTGAACCCGTTGCTCTCCCCGGCCGGGCCGTAGTTGAAGTTCCAGGAGAGCTGCATCGGGCCACGGCCGTAGTACCCCTTGTTCGGGTTGCATGGGTATTGAGTGTTCGTCTCATCACAGTAGTCCTTTGAAGCTCCATCCATCTCGTTTATGTAGCAAAAATCTGCACATCCACAAGCAGCAATTTTCTGATCACGTTCTGCTCGTAATTTGATTCATTAAGTGATTAAGAGAGGTAACCTACGTCCAGTTTCATGAGTGACGTGAGCGAAAAATGCGGCAATCTCCCGTTTCGAATCGTCGACGCTCCCGACACTGCCAAATTGAGGATAACTCCCTGCGGCCTCAAGGAACGTTCCTCGCGAGTAGAAGCCCTTCCCTTCGCAGCTTTGGGCAGCCTGCTCGATTATCCCGTCGAAGAAGGCCTGTGTCACCACATCCGCCACCACCACGTTGTTTGTCGGCGGCGGCGTGTTGCACGGGCCTTCCCGGCAACCCGTCCCGCAGTAGGCATCCCCCGTGCCGCAGTAGCCCCACTGGCTGCAGCACTGGTCAGCCGCACACCCGCAGTTCTGGGCAGAGGTGGTGTCGGGCAGGGCAGAGACGACGATCCCAGCTACCGCGACCGCGGTCAGGAGGAGCTTCCTGAGCTTGAGGGTTGTCATCTTTTTGAAGGGAGGAATGATGATGGCTTGAAAGTGTATTTTTGACAAGGTAAGGCTGGGATTATTTATAGTGATGGATGAAGGCAAGTTGCTAAAACTAGTTCAATTATTATCCTTTTAATCAGCCAAAGGGGCATTTCGCTAATCGTACCTTGCGTAATCACTACTTCGGTTCCTGTTCTTGAGCCGGGTTTCGAGGGATCGATTGTCCGTAGGCTGAATGCTCAGTGGCTGGTCAGGTCGGATCGTTATCTTGGCCTTCACACGGCGATCGTGCTACTTGAATTAGACTGTGAGAAAGGAGGATCATGAAGTTAATCAGATTGGAATGCTTCAAGGGTTTCAGAAGGTCGAACCGCAATATTTGATGAGCTGTACTCATTTTCAAACGTGGGCAATCGAATTCAAGAGAGACCATTTTTGCTACAGAAATAATTTCCTTTAGAAATAATTCTTTTCTATTATTACTCCCTAAAATAATTTTTTAGTAAAATATGCCGTTGGGTAATTATACAAAATTTTTATTATTGGAATAAAAAAATAGAAATGTATTTAATATGATCCAGTTTCTTCTTCTTGATCACGGTCGGTGCGCAGGTGACAATCGGTGGGCCGGCAGCGGTCGGCGGAGGATCCAAGGGCAGCAGCCACGGAAAGGAAGAAGAAAAATAGAAAAATAGAAAAAGAAAACAATTGCTTCTTTCTAGAAATCATCCCGGGAACACTTCTTGTTTCTATTGAAACTCTATTTCCTCACCACTTTTTTATTCCGGGGAATAAAAAAATTAATTGACGTCATCATATGGATTTTTATCCTTTTCTACTTCGGGGAGTAAAAGAAAAGAAAAACCAACGAACTAAAACGTTCCTATGCAGCGAAAGACACGTTTGGTAACGTTTCTATTTTAGAGAATAAATTTTTTTCCAAAAACATTTTTTTTTCTGTTTCTATTCCCGAGAACAATTTCTCGAACATTTGAACACATTTGGTAACTATACAAAATTTCTATTCCCATGAGAAAAATGCGATTGGTACGACCCCATAAATTTTTATGACTTAGAATTTCTTTTAATCTATTCATAAATTAATTACATTTTTCTTTTTCTTTTCTTCTCCTTCCTCCAGCCGATTGCCAGCCCGGCAACCAGCCAGGCAAGGGCCGGCAAGGTCGGCCTCGAGGGTGGCTCGCTAGCCACTAGCGAGGTCGAGCCTTGCCGTGGCTAGGTGAGTCTCGACTTGCCCTCGCGGTGGCCGAGCGAGGCTCGACCTCACCACCCAGCCTCGGCGAGGCTCGAGGGGGCCTCATTGGTGGTCAGCAAGGCTCGGCCTCACCCAAATCTAGGCAAGGTCGAGCCTCGCCCAACCATGGTGAGGCTCGGGGGAGTCTCCTAGCCACGGGAGGCTCGGGGGTGCTCGCGGTGGCCGGCAAGCTCGGGGAGACCTTGCCGAGGGCCGACGAGGCTTCAGCGAGGTCGCTAGCCGACGTTGAGGCCGACGACCAACTGGGGGAAGAAGGGAGGAAGAGAAAGGAAAAAAAATAAAAGCTTAATTCATGTTCCTTGAGTTGTTCCCAAGACCAAAAAGTAACTTTATTTATTTATTATTTTGGTTTTAAATCTGTTTTTACGAACAAAAAACTTATCAAATGCATTTTTGTTCCATTTCTACTCAGAAATAAAAGAACAAAAATATCTATTGTCGAGAGTCTCACCAAACACAACCGAAGCTTCCCAAGTTTTCGTCCCAGGCTTAAGTTCTAGGAAATACCCTCTCTGCAAAAATCCAAAGTTGACCACCATGCCATTCATCCCTTCGTTTCAGGATTCACTCCGACCAATTCTCAGAGCTGTCGTTTTCGTAACGAAGCGGTCGTTGACTTGTGTTCCGTCTTTTCCCCGTCGTTGAAAATGACGTCCAGCCACGTATGAACTTCGAAGAGCGTAAGGAGTCAAAAGTTATAATCCAAAAATGCCGTACAGGTAGCTGTGATTGCGCATGCTTGCTGTGTTTTCTTTGGTGAGAGGAACAACCGCAACGCAATATCAAAAAGTGGCTATGGAACCGTAAATGTAATTTACAGAACACAGTAAAGCTAAAGCCATGACCCGGCAAAAACTAAAACTCGAAAGCCACTTTGAAAAAAAAGAAAAAAAAAAGAAAGAGAAAACAAGAACCCAAACAAAGCATAAGCTCCCACTATCATGTAATTACAACAGAATTTTCTCCAGTACTTCATGGCCATCCCCCTAAAACTAGAGACCAATCATTATATGTTACATTCCATGTTGCCATTTTATGAGCTCAGGATGATTAACAGATGGACCCTTCAATCCCAAGCGACGCACCCGGTGTCACTGCCTCCTGCTCCCCGGCCACAAGAAATGAGGTCCAATTAGAAAAGGGTAAAAAAACGAATCAAAAAAGATGACATCGATTGGCGTGAAATTGAAAATCTTAAAAACAAGGACCGGGCCGAGGGTCCAATTAGGAAATATATCGTGGATACCACTCGCCACTAAAAAAAAATGCAACTCACATTTATTGATTCGCATAAAATGAGACTGAATATGACCGCAAATTTAGCCAAACAAACAATCCAAAGCAACACTATAAAATACTTTCCTCCTACCATCTCTATTGTCACCGCCATCGATGTGGTATTCTATGATTAATAACCGCACCTTGACAAAGTGTTAGTTTCAACAAGCCGCAATCGCCTTCTGTTGGGCGAGCGAAAGATTTGTTATGTCACTACCTCCTGCTCCCAGCCACAAGAAATGAGGTCCGGGTCGAGGGTAAAAAAAGAATCGAAAAAGATGACATCGATTGGCGTGAAATTGAAAATCTTAAAAACAAGGACCGGGCCGAGGGTCCAATTAGGAAATGTACCGTGTATACCACTCACCACTAAAAAAAAATGCAACTCACATGCATTGGGCATAAAATGAGACTGAATATGATTGCAAACTTGGCCAAACAAACAATCCAAAGCAACACTATAAAATACTTTCCTCCTACCATCTCTATTGTCACCGCCATCGCTGTGGTATTCCATGATTAATAACCGCACCTTGACAAAGTGTTAGTTTCAAGAAGCCGCAATCGCCTTCTCTTGGGTGAGCGAAAGATCTGTTGTGTCACTGCCTCCTGCTCCCCAGCCACAAGAAATGAGGTCCAATTAGAAAAGGGTAAAAAAACGAATCGAAAAAGATGACATTGATTGGCATGAAATTGAAAATCTTAAAAATAAGGACCGGGCCAAGGGTCCAATTAGAAAATGTACAGTGGATACCACTTCCCATTAAAAAAAAATGCAACTCACATGCATTGATTCGCATAAAATGAGACTGGATATGACCGCAAATTTAGCCAAACAAACAATCCAAAGCAACACTGTAAAATACTTTCCTCCTACCATCGTTGTTGTCACTACCATCGATGTGGTATTCCATGATTAATAACCACACCTTGACAAAGTGTTAGTTTCAACAAGCCGCAATCGCCTTCTCTTGGGCGAGCGAAAGATCTGTTGTGTCAATTTAGGAATTTCTCCTCGGTCGAAATGAAAGAAATTAGAGGGATGATGAAATTTAGATGGAATCGATGCTCCTTCGGCCGAGTTCGAGCCCTAATTGGAGACTAATTTATCCACTTAACATCCTTTTTAAATAAGATTTGTACTTAACACTCTTTTCATAAGATGACTTCACTTCGGACCCTTATTTAAAACTTGCGTTTTAATTGATTTTGTTTGCCTTAAGCTTAGTTGTGTCCGTTGCATAATCGAACAAAATATGGAGTACCCAAATAAGCAGACATGTATGAATTTCTCATGAACTGAACAATATATTGAACTTGCTACTTTATTTCCATTTTTCTCGATGAAGTCCTCATTTCCTTTCCATTTTTCATGTGTTGTGCGCATTATTGATAGGATGAATACACCAGAAAACTACTTCTAATTGGCGTTCTAGATGCACAACTTGATTTCACGTACGGTCTCCTCCGGCTAGCAAGTGAGATTGTCTCCAGGAGCGACCCCGAGTTGGTTGCAGTACTCGGTGTAATACTGAACCCGGGCCTGGATGGTGGCGGGGTTCCGCCGTCACACTCGAGGGTGCCGTTGATGGCTCTGATGGTGGCTCCAAACCCTTGGTCTATGACCGGTTGGACGAAGTTCATCCAGTACCACAGAGCGGTCTTGAAGGAGATCAGCGGGTCGGTGGCCACGGTCTCGGGGGAGTTGAGCCCGTCAAACCCGATGCTCTCCCCGGCCGGGCCGTAGTTGAAGTTCCAGGAAAGCTGGATTGGGCCACGGCCGTAGTACCCCTTGTTCGGGTTGCATGGATACTGGGTATTCGTCTCATCACAGTAGTCCTTTGAAGCTCCGTCTATCTCGTTTATGTTGCAAAAATCTGCACATCCCCAAGCAGCAATTCTCTGATCGCGTTCTACTGGTAATTTGATTCATTAAGTGATTAAGAGAGATAACTTACGTCCAGTTTCATGAGTGACATGAGCAAAAAATGCAGCGACCTCCCCCTTCGAATCATCGACGCTCCCGACCCTGCCGAACTGAGGATAATTCCCCGTGGCCTCGAGGAACGTTCCTCTCGAGTAGAAGCCCTTCCCTTCGCAGCTCTCCGCGGCCTGCCCGATTATCCTGTCGAAGAAGGCCTCCGTCACCACGTCCACCACCGACACATTGCTTGCCGGCGGCAGCGTGCTGCATGGGCCCGCCTGGCAGCCGATCCCGCAGTAGGTGTCCCCCATGCGGCAGTAGCCCCACCGGCTGCAGCACAGGTCGCGCGGACTGGCATTGTTGGGCCGAGGTGGTGTCGGGCAGAGCGGAGACAATGATCACAGCGAGCACGGCGGGCAGGCAGGAGGAGCTTATTGAGTTGGAAGGTTGTCATCTTGTTGTTGAAGGGAGGAACGACAGATTGAATTGTGGTTTTGATGAGGTGAGGCTTGGATATTTATAGTGATGAACGAGAGGAACAATGTTGATGGAATATTGCAAGAGCTCCAAAGACGGCAAATTTGGAACGTGCAAAATGGGAAGAGGATAAAAATCAAGACAGTTTGAAAACGATGACTGCGATGATGGTGTTGACTTTGGGTTTTGGACCGGAGGGCATTAATCTAGAGATAAAAGAGTGGCCACACACAAATCACCATGCACATTGCACATACATGGCTGCAATTCCAGACTTAAATTACGGCGAAATTAATCCTAAACCTTTAATGATGTCAATTTGATCATAAATCTATTGTACGATAGCTAGTTTAGTTCTAAACATTTCCATTGTGCCAAGTTAGTTTTAAACATTTTAACAATTTACCGAGTAAGTCATTCTGCATAATTTTGGTCGGAAATCGCCGAAGGACCACATTGGCAAATCCTTAAAAATTTGAGGACTAATTTGATAAGTTATTAAAAATTTTAGAACTAAATTGGTACAATTAAAATGTTTAGAACTGACTTGACCGTCGTAAAGTAGATTTAAGATTTTTTGAACAATTGTCCCATTTTAACTATCATCCCTCTAATCAGCCAAAGAGGGTTACATTGCTTTTGCAGAATTTGATATCTGATCAAGTGCATTTCACCAATCACACCTCGTGGAATTACTACTAGGTTCTTTGCTCTTGGGTTGGGTATGAAGGGATCAATCACCCACAGGACTAATCAAATGGGATTGCCGGTTTCTATTCCGTTGATACAAGGGAATGACAATTATCAGGATTGAAAGTTCGTCTCTTTATAAGGTGCTCCGAAGTGGCGGACTTATGGTGGCGGGTGGTGGTCGCCGGCCCCCTAGGTCCAATAATAATTCCATGTATAGGTAAGAAAAGATTTACATTATAAGGGTTCGAGTGAACCGGCCTGCTCTAACCCTAAATTTTCGGCCCGAAGTAATGTTATGCGCTTGAGAGTAATGTCTTCTTATGAACCACAATCTTTTTGTATTGCTCTTGACATGGGCGTCTGAGCATAGTTCCTCTTTCCTCTTAACCATCAATTTTTTCACCATATTTGTCCTTTTATTCTGGATTGCTTCTTTGCTCCCAGCTCGATTTTGTCCCCTCTCTCATGTAGATCTAACAAGGTTAGCATCAATTACATCGACCTTTTCATTGAACAAAAAATCACAAATTAGGGCAAATATCTTATGCATTCGAGTTCTAGGGTTATGGTTGCTCTGATACCACATGTTGGATGCAAATTGCGCAACTCCAAGATCTCCATAACCAGAACAAGAACATGCATAATTGAGTAGAAAGATTAACGCACATGTTTTGAGATCCATCGAACATAAAGCGAAAGCAGGAAAAAAATGGATTACTCATATATCAAGGGGATCCACGCATCAAGTCCTTCTCTTCTATTGCCCTCCGTATCACTGGCTTAATGAGACAGCCCCCCTCACGTTTAGCGTTAGGAAAACGCCCATTAGGTGAGGATACATGTGAGAATTAGAATTAGAGGAGAGACTTGAGCACTATTTATAGAGTTTCCAATTAGTCCCCCTCATTACGGGCTATGCTCAACTCGGCCCACACTAGCCAGTCCCATATTAAACTAATTAAGAAACCTTCTATCTCACCTTAGACCAAACCCCGTTAAACGGTAATCATAAAACGGTAAATTATAATATCAATTAATGTAGTTCACATTAGGAAAACTCTTACAGGGCAGAGCGGAGACAATGATCACAGCGAGCACGGTGGGCAGGCAGGAGGAGCTTATTGAGTTGGAAGGTTGTCATCTTGTTGTTGAAGGGAGGAACGACAGATTGAATTGTGGTTTTGATGAGGTGAGGCTTGGATATTTATAGTGATGAACGAGAGGAACAATGTTGATGGAACATTGCAAGAGCTCCAAAGCCGGAAAATTTGGAACATGCAAAATGGGAAGAGGATAAAAATCAAGATAGTTTGAAAACGATGACTGCGATGATGGTGTTGACGTTGGGTTTTGGACCGGGGGCATCAATCTAGAGATAAAAGAGTGGCCACACACAAGCCACCATGCACATACATGACTCTATTCCCGGCTTAAATTATGATGGCCAAATTAGTCCTAGACCTTTAATGATGTCAATTTGATCATAAATCTGTTGTACGACAGCTAATTTAGTTCTAAACCTTTCCATTGTGCTAAGTTAGTCTTAAACATTTTAACAATTTACCAAGTTAGTCATTTCACATAATTTTGGTTAGAAATCTCCGAAGGACAACATTGGCAAATCCTTAAAAATTTAAGGACTAATTTGACAAGTTATTAAAAAGTTTAATACTAAATTGGTGCAATTAAAATGTTTAGAACTGACTTGACCGTCATAAAATAGATTTAAAATTTTTTGAGCAATTGTCCCGTTTTAACTATCATCCCTCTAATCAGCCAAAGAGGGTTACATTGCTTTTGCAGAATTTGATATCTGAGCAAATGCATTTCACCAATCACACCTTGTGGAATTACTACTAGGTTCTTTGCTCTTGAGTTGGGTATGAGGGGATCAATCACCCACAGGACTAATCAAATGGGATTGCCGGTTTCTATTCCGTTGATACAAGGGAATTACAATTATCAGGATTGAAAGTTCGTGTCCCTTTATAAGGTGCTCTGAAGTGGCGGACATATGGTGGCCGGTGGTGGTCGCCGGCCCCCTAGGTCCAATAATAATTCCACGTATAGGTAAGAAAAGATTTACATTATAAGGGTTCGAGTGAACTGGCCAGCTCTGATCCTAAATTTTCGGTCCGAAGTAATGTTATGCGCTTGAGAGTTATGTCTTCTTGTGAACCCAATTCTTTTTGTTTTGCTCTTGACATGGGCATCGGAGCATAGTTCCTCTTTGCTCTTAACCATCAATTTTTTCACCATATTTGTCCTTTTATTCTGGATTGCTTCTTTGCTCCCAATTGGATTTTGTTCCCTCTCTCATGTAGATCTAACAAGGTTAGCATCAATTACATCGACCGCTTGTACATAGTTGAATGAACGTGAAATGCATGCAAGAGACATTTTAATTTGCTAGTTAAGTTTATAAGTCGATGTTGTTTATTTAATTATAATGATCAATTAGGCAAGCATATAATGAGATGTCGATTTTGATTGCATAGACAATTTCAAGGTTGCAAAATGCATTAGAAGTTAAAACCTCTTGCTCAAAAGGAGATTTCTATTTGGACTTGGGTTTGTATGAACAAATTTGTCGTAATTATTGATTGTGTGGATACCACGTGACCAAAATGTGAAGTGACTCTAGACAAGTCTATTCTACCAAAACATAAAGAGCATTTCACAAATTAAAAATAAAATAAAATAAAGAATGTAGAGTATTAGATGTGAACCCATCACCAGACTTATAATTAAGGGCATATTTCAAATAAGGCCATAAATTGGGACAATTTTCTCAAAAGAAGATTCATAGTAGATTTCGTCTAGAATAAGACCTTAAAATGGCTAATTTAGTCTCAAATAAGACTCAGAGCTCATTAAACAATGCTCCAAGCTCACTAGATATAATCAAAAGAAGAAAAAAAAATGAACTTCTACCAATTTCTAAATTTTAATATTCATAGGCCTTTCAAGAGTTTTGATTGATCGATGAGTCTTTACTATTTTAATTTGAAAATAATTACACAAAAAGTCCCTATACCTTCCTTAAACTATTAATTTGTTCAACATAATTCCTAAATTTAAGCTCAATAAGTAATGTCGTTATTGAACTTTTAATTTGTTTAATATGATCCACATTCAACTTACTATTGAGTCAGTTGATTTGTTTTTTAACCCGAGATGTTTGAACTCTGGATAAAATATATATACATAACATCATACGTGAATTATTTACGTAAGATATTAAACTCAAATCCCGGTAGGGCAATCAAAAGGATACTTATCCTTGTATGTGATTGTTGGAGCCATTGCTAATCTTCGATCTCTCTCTCTCTCTCTATGTGAAAATAAAGGGAGCTCAGGCAGGGAGTCTCGACAGTTGACAAAAGAGCGACAATAACTAAGGATACGTTCAGGCTGTGCACAGCGGAATCGGAGGAGGATGCCGATCTCTCACACACTCCGTATCAGTATTTACTATCAACCTAAGCGGAGATTTAAACCTAGTCATTCCATCATTGGACCAAAACGAAGATCATGGACAGCAATGGCCGCGACAAGGCGTTGGCGGGACATTCATACACCAATTCACACGGCTAGTTCCCGTTGGCCGACATGTGTAAGAATGAAAATTTCATTTAACGATCTTGCCCAATTTAGGAAACCCACCTCTGATTAATCGTAAGTAATCCATCAAAAGGATTGCACTTGTGCAAAGCGGCCGTGACAAGAAGGATCGATCATCCTCGGCTTCGTGAGGGCGAGCGCGGCGCGTGACCGGTAAAGCTACAAACACCAAAGCGATGTAGTCGTGGCTCAATTCGAATAAACAGCGGAACATATGTGTTCTGGACGGTTCATGAATGAAGTGACCGGTCGCCAACATTCTGGCTCCTAGGACGGACGGTCCAACCTCCGGTTGCAGTCGTCCGAAGCGCTGACCCAGCATGCCCAAGAGTTCATGGCTAGAACTTCGATGAAGGCGACCGTCGAGAAATGAGGTCCAATTAGAAAAGTGAAAAAAAGGAATAAAAAGAAAAAGATGACATCGATTGGCACGAGTACGAAAATCTTAAAAACAAAGACTGGAGCGACAGTCCAATTAGAAAATGCACCGTGGATACCACTTGCCATTTAAAAAATAGAACTCACATGCATCTACTCGCATAAAATGAGACAAAATGTGTCCGCAAATTCAACCAATCAATCCAAAACAACGCTAGAAAAAAGACTTTCCTCCTACCATCACCGTCGTCGCTACCATCGGTGTGGTATTCCATGATTATATGCCCACACCTTGTCAAGGTGTTAGTTTCAACAGGCTGCAATCGCCTCCTCTTGGGCGAGCGAAAGATCAGTCGCGTCAATTTAGGAAACTCACCTCGGTCGAAATGATAGAAATCGGAGGGACATTGAAATTTACATGGAATAGACACTTCTCCGGCCAAGTTTGGACTTTTACTCAACACTAACTTATTCACTTCATACCTTTATTTGAAATAGGATTTACTCTCGACTCTCTTTTCATAAAACGACTCCACCTCACATGCTCTTATTCGAAACTTCCCTTTTAATTAATTGCGATTCCCTTAAGCTTAGACGGGTCCATGTCATCACCGAACAAAATACTTAATACCTAAATAAGCAGATGATATATGAATGTCTTGTGAATTGAAAAAAATCTGGAACTTGCTATTTTATTTCCATTTTTCTCCATGAAGTCCTCATCTTCTCTCCATTTTTCAAGTGCTGTGCGCATTATTGATAGAATGAATACACGTTAAAATTACTTCTAATTGGCGTTCCGCATGAACAACTTGATTTCACGTACAGTCTACTCCGGCTAGCAAGTGAGATTATCTCCGGGAGCGACCCCGAGTTGGTTGCAGTACTCGGTGTAGTACTGAACCCGAGCCTGGACGGTGGCGGGGTTCTTGCTGTCGCACTCGATGGCGCCGTTGATGGCTCTGATGGTGGCTCCGAACCCTTGGTTTACGACCGGTCGGACGAAGTTCATCCAGTACCACAGAGCGGTCTTGAAGGAGATCAGCGGGTCGGTGGCCACGGTCTCGGGGGAGTTGAGCCCATCGAACCCGATGCTCTCCCCGGCCGGGCCGTAGTTGAAGTTCCAGGTAAGCTGGATTGGGCCGCGGCCGTAGTAGCCCTTGTTCGGGTTGCATGGGTATTGAGTGTACGTCTCATCACAGTAGTCCTCTGAAGCTCCATCTATCTCGTTTATGTAGCAAAAATCTGCATATCCACAAGCAACAACTCTCTGATCACGTTCTACTCGTAATTTGATTCATTAAGTGATTCAGAGAGATGACTTACGTCCAGTTTCATGAGTGACATGAGCGAAAAATGCGGCAATCTCCCGCTTCGAACCGTCGACGCTCCCGACCCTGCCGAACTGAGGATAACTCCCCGCAGCCTCGAGGAACGTTCCTCGCGAGTAGAAGCCCTTCCCTTCACAGCTCTCGGCGGCCTGCCCGATTATCCCATTGAAGAAGGCCTCTGTCACCACATCCGCCACCACTACGTCATTCGTTGGCGGCGGCATGTTGCACGGGCCTTCCCGACAACCCTCCCCGCAGAAGTCATCCCCCATGCCGCAGTAGCCCCACTGGCTACAGCACTGGTCGGCCGCGCACCCACAGTTCTGGGACGAGGTGGTGTCGGGCAGGGCAGAGACGATGATCACAGCGACCGCGACAGCGGTCAGGAGGAGCTTCCTGAGCTTGAGGGTTGTCATCTTTTTGGAAGGGAGGAATGATGATGGCTTGAAAGTGTAGTTTTGATAAGGTGAGGCTGGGATATTTATAGTGACGGATGAGGGCAATTTGCAATTTGCATGAGCTTCAAATTCAGCAATTTTCGACCATGCAATACAAAAAGAGAACGAAAATCTAGATATTTGGAAAATTAGGACTTTGAAAGTGGCGTTGACTTTTTGAGTGTTTGACCGGGGGCATCATTCTAGATGTAAATGAGTGGCGGGCCTGGACTTGAACCATTCAAACTTGTGTTTTTGTTTTTCAAAATGCTTAACTCGCTAAAACCAGTTCAATTATTAAACCTTTAATCAGCCAAAGAGGCTTAGATTGCTTTGGCAGAACTTAATATCCGAGCAAGTGCATTTCGCTAATCGCACCTTCTGGAATCACTGCTTCAGTTCCTGTTCTCAAGTCGGGTTTCAAGGGATCGATCGCCCCGATTGCCACTAGCCTGAATGCGCGGTAGCTGGTCAGATGGGATCGTTATCTCGGCCTTTACACGGCGATCGTGCCACTGAAATTAGACTGTGAGAAAGAAGGATCATTAAGCTAATCAGATAGGAATGCTTCAAGGGTTCCAGAAGGTCAAACCGCAATATTTGATGAGCTCTACTCATTTTCAAACGTGGGCATTCGAATTCTCGAGAGTCCGTTTCATGGATGAAGCTTCCCACATTATCGTCCCAGTCACAAGTTCTGGGAAACATCCTCACTGCAAAAATCCCAAAGTTGACCACAATGCCATTCGTCCCTTTGTTTCTAGATTCATTCTGACCAATTCTCAGAGCCATCACTTTCGTAACGAAGCGGTCGTTGACTTGTGTTCCGTCTTTCCCCGTCGTTGAAAATGATCTACGGCCATGTACGAACTCGATAGAGCGGTCACGCGTTTTTCTTTTCCCATGAAAAGAAGTCAAAAGTTATAATCCAAAATGCCGTACGGGTAGCTGTGATTGCGCATGCTTGCTGTGTTTTCTTTGGTGAAAGGAACAACCACAACATAGTATCAAAAAGTGGCTATGGAACCGTAAATGTAATTTACAGAACACAGTAAAGCTAAAGCCATGACACAGCAAGAACTAAAGCCCGAAAGCCACTTTGTAAAAGAAAGAAAGGGGAAGAGAAAACACGAACCCAAAGCATAAGCTCTCACTAACATTAAATTACAACAGAATTTTCTACGGTACTTTATGGCAATCCCCCTAAAACTAGAGACCAATCATTATGTGTCACATTAATGAACAGAGGCACCCTTCAGTCCCAAGCGACGCACCCGGTGTCACTGCCTCCTGCTTCCCGGCCACACGAAAGGTATTGAGACTTGATAAAAAATGATGAGAAGAGAACCAAATGAGGGGCCACTTGAATTTGCCCATCAACTGAACCACACCAACTTGATCGATCGAGAAAATCAGTAACTTGCATCCAGGAATTCCAATGCGGCCAAACTTTTATCAGACCCATCCAAGCCTTCTCACAGCCTTTCTCATCCTCGTACCTCGACGCTTTGCCACTCCTGCCAACTATAAACGGCTCTGGGGTAGAACTGTAGCTATCTATGTCAAGACAGTGATAAGTTCTAGCTGTAAGAAACTCGCCGGCGGAGGCATGCTGCACAGCCCCGCCTGGCAGCCGATCCCACAGTAGGTGTCCCCCGTGCTGCAGTAGCCCCACCAGCTGCAGCGCAGGTCGGGCGTGCGCCCACAGTGTTGGGCTGAGGTGGTGTTGGGTAGAGCGGAGGCGATGATCACAGTGACCGCAGCTGCGGGCAGGAGGAACTTATTGAGTTGGAGGGTTGTCATCTTGTCGTTGAAGAGAGGAATGATAGATTGAGTTGTGGTTTTGATGAGGTGAGGCTTGGATATTTATAGTGATGAACGAGGGGAACAATGTTGATGGAATATTGCATTAACTCCAAAGTAAATTTGGAACATGCAGAAAGGAAAGGGGATAAAAATCAAGACAGTTTGAAAACGGTGACTTTGACAATGGCGTTGACGTGGGGTTTTGGACTGGAGGGCATCCATCTAGAGATAAAAAGAGTGGCCACACACAAACCACCATGCACATGGATGACTGCAACTTGAGACATGAATTACCATAGTCAAGTCAATTCTAAATGTTTCAATTGTACTAATTTGATCCTAAACTTATTCTACAATGACTAATTTAGTTATAAATATTTTGATAATTTGTCAATTTAGTCATAAACCTTTTAACAATTTGCCATTACAATCATTCCGGGTAATTTTGGCTAGAAATAGAAGGAGGACTACAATGATAAATCCTTAAAAGGTTAAGAAATAAACTGGCTAATCATCAAAAGTTCTAAGACTAAATTAGCACGATTGAAAAATTTAGGACTGACTTGACTGCCGTAAAATAGATTTGAGACCTTTTGGAAAGTTATCCCGTTTCAACTATCATCCCTCTAATCAGCCAAAGAGGATTGCATTGCTTTTGCAGAATTTGATATCTGAGCAGGTGCATTTCACCCATCACACCCTATGGAATTACTACCTTGTTCTTTGCTCTTGAGTTGGGTATGAAGGGATCGATCACCCATAGGACTAATCAAATGGGATTTTCAGTTTCTATTTCGTCGATACGAGGGAATTACAATTTTCAGGATTGAAAGTTCGTGTTTCTTTATAAGGTGCTCCGAAGTGGCGGACCAATGGTGGCCGGTGGCGGTCGCCGCCCCCGTAGGTCCAACAATAATTCCACATAAATGTAATAAAAGATTTACATTATAAGTGTTCAAGTGAACCGGGCCCCTCTAATCTCAAATTTTTCGGTGCGAAGTAATGTTATGCACTTGATAGTTATGTCTTCGTATGAACCACATTGTTTTTGTTTTTCTCTTGACATAGGCATCTCAGCATAGTTCCTCTTTGCTCTTAACCATCAATTTTTTCTCCATAATTGTCCTTATATTCTAGATTGCTTCTTTGCTTCCAGTTGATTTTGTACCCTCTCTCACGTAGGTCTAACAAGGTTAGCATCAATTGCATCGACCGCTCGTAAATACTTGAATGAACGTGAAATGCATGCAAGCGACATTTTATTTTACTAGTTAAGTTTATAAGTTGATGTCGTTTATTTAATGATAATGATCAATTAGGCAAGCATATAATGAGATGTTGATTTTGATTCCATAGACAATTTCAAAGTTGCAAAATGCATTAGAAGTTAAAACCCTCTTGCTCAAAAGGAAAGGAGATTTCTATTTGGACTCGGGTCCGTATGAACAAAATTTGTCATAATTATTGATCGTGTGGGTACCACGTGATCAAAATGTGAAGTGAATCTAGACAAGTCTTTCCTAGCAAAACAAAAAGAGCATTTCACAACAACAAAAAAAAAAAAAAATGTAAAGTATTGGACTCGAACCCATCACCGGGCTTGTAATTAAGGGCACACTTCAAATAAGGACATGGAAAGGGACAATTTTCTCAAAAGAAGACTCATAGAAGATCTCGTCTTGAATAAGACCTTGAAATGGCTAATTTATTCTCAAATAAAACTCAGAACTCATTAAATAATGCCCTGAGCTCACCAGATAAAATCAAAATAAGAAAAAAATAAACTTCTACCAATTTCTGAATTTTAATATTCATAGCCCTTTCCAGAGTTTTGATTGATTGATGAGTCTTTACTATTTTAATTTTAGGATAATTACACAAAAAGTCCATATATCGTCCACAAACTATTAATTTGTTTAATATGGTCAATAAATTTTAGCTCAATAAGCAATGTCGTTCATGAAATTTTAATTTGTTTAATGCCTATGATACAAGCCAGGGAAAACAAAAACACAGTTTGTGACAGATATGTTTTCCCACATGCACAACCCTTCCTTGACCTCAGAATAGGGATTGTCTGTTAACCACCAAATTCCTTTTCATTTTGACTCATATCATAGAAAATTTTTGAGTGGTAGAATTTCGATACACAGGTTCCACATTTGTGGCAAGTGCAAAGCATACTACTAGGATTGATCAGAACATTTTTAATTTAAAGAATCATACTAGGCAGAAGGGAAGAGTGGAGAGAGATTTTAAGAATTCATAGCAAACCACACAATATTATTTCTGGAGAGGGTTCATTCCCCGCCTTAATGCATACATACCTTGCCTTTTATAGGCTTAAAACAACATGTTAGAATTTTACGTACTTCGTTTGGCTGATAAAGGCCAATTATTCGCACCAGCTAAGCTTTTCTATTGACAAACTATCTTCTGCACTCATTATCCCACTTTTTTCGCTTCTACTACAATACTACAGTATTATGAACAGTACGCTACAGTACCAAACAATACATGAACAATGCCAAACAGTGCATGAATAGTACGCTATAGTACTTTTGGTTAAATTTTTCGTCTCATTCATGTGATTCCTCTGCCTCTTTTATTTTGTCTTGAATAGGTCTCCGGCAAAGTCTTTTTTCCTTTCACTTATTATGCCTATGGATAGGCTCTTTAGTACCGTCATTCGAGTCATCCGAGTCTTTTCCATACTTTTGTCTCTCATATTTTTTGAGCATTATTTCGATTTCTAGAGCTTCAAGATGTTTGGTAGTTGTATCATCTAGAGGTTGGTATGAGCTGGACAGAATGTTAGGAGAATTGAGAGTGCTTTTTTCTGGATACTGTTGCCTGAGCGCATCAAGGAGCTTTTCTACTTCTTCAATTGCTTCAGTTAGCCTTTGTCTTTTGGATGACTAGTGAGAACTTGATGGAGCATCAGTGGAACTTGCTAGAATACCAGGTTGGGGTAGATACCCAAGTTGTAGTGATGGACTTTCTCTATCGAGGCTTAGGCTGAGTGTAAGCTATAATTCACTATAATCAAAAGGATCTTGTGACACTAGTCCTCCCCACGGATCTTGTGATGATGAAGCTGGATCCTACGAATTTGCTGGTGACTCCGAGGTGTTCAGTATATCAATCTCGTAGTATTTCCTCAGGCAAGCATCAATCGTTGGATGGTTTGCACGATAGTCATCGCTGTGATCCCAAGAAATAGAATCAACTTCTGTTGGCCATGCTTCTAGCGGAATAACTTGGTTGCGCTGGCACAATGTTCTTTGCAATTCTCGATATTGTAGAGGAAAAGCTGAGACTCTATAGGAAAGTATTATAAATTCTCGTTCGGAACAGGTTGGGATTTATATGTAGATACTCCAACATCTGCCGGAGTCTTACATATATCTCCACTAAGTCGAACGGATACTCATGGCCTGCAAAAAAAGAAAGAAAAAAAGAACGATTGTATAAAGTTCTAGATCAGGTCTGCATGCTCTAAGTTGGGTTTGAAAAATATTTTTTCATGCACTAAATGGTTTGAACAAGTTAAGCATTTCCCCAAGATATTTATGCTCAATGGCAATGGTATAAAAACTAAACAAATACCAATAAAACCATTTAAGTTTTTTTTTGGAAATTCTTCTTCTTGGAAGAATGTGAGAGGAAGAATAAATGGATATTTCTGATGCAATCCATATGGCCTGAGGAGAAGACCACCATATTTATTAAAAATATGGAAATAGTATTGCCACATAAGTCTTCCGAAATTTTCAACAAGAACATTATATTGGATAAGTCTAGGGATTTCTGGTGGGTATGAATATGAAGGCTATTTGGGCTTGATTTCTTGGGTCTTGAAACCGCATCTTGAATTTCTTACCACATACATATTTATGGACGTGGTAGCTGCAAATTCCTTTGGTCTGGACAAAATCAGCAAGTACATTTTTTTTTTCCGACAATATGTTTAGTCTTAATTGAATACTTTGAAAACCATTATGCCCATCTAAGAAGCTGGTAGATGAGGAATTTGCTTTTGTTTGAACTTTAGCATTTGAGAGAATGACATGTCCATTTCCACAAGAAAATGATGTTCTACAAGATGGAATTTAAACTTCTTTATGCCATATTATACGCCAAGATTTCTTTGAACATAGAGTGATAATGCATTTATGATTGCGTGAGTTTTCCACTCTTGTGTCCACAAACTTGTCGTTTTCCATCAATTTCTTCAAAAAGAACAGCAGCCTAGTATTCATTATTGGCATCTATTTGTAGTATTCTTTTTCCTATAAAAGGGATTTACAAAAGTGGAAGATGTTGCAAAATTTAGGAATTTCGCCTCAGTCGAAATGAAAGAATTTAGAGGGATGCTGAAATTTAGATGGAATCGACGCTCCTCGTCGAAATTAAATTCTCCACTTCATGCCATTTTCAAATAAGATTTGCTCTCGGCCCTCTTTTTATAAAATGACTTCACTTCAAATCCTTATTTGAAACTTCCGTTTTAATTAATTGCGTTTGTCTTAAGCTTAGTTGTGTCCATGTCATAATCGAACAAAATATAGAGTACATAAATAAGCAGACGATATATTAATGTCTCGTGAATTGAACAAAATATTGAACTTGCTACCTTATTTCCATTTTTCTCCATGAAGTCCTCATCTTCTTTCCGTTTTTCATTTGTTGTGCGCATTATTGATACAATGAGTACACCCGAAAACTACCTCTAATTGGCGTTCCACATGCACAACATGATTTCACGTACAGTCTACTCCGGCTAGCAAGTGAGATTATCTCCGGAAGCGACCCCGAGTTGGTTGCAGTACTCGGTGTAGTACTGAACCCGGGCCTGGACGGTGGTGGGGTTGCCGCCGTTGCACTCGATGGCGCCGTTGATAGCTTTGATGGTGGCTCCGAACCCTTGGTTAATGACCGGTCGGACGGAGTGTTGAATCTTGCGGAAACGTGGTACAAATATAATTTACAAAATGTAACTTTCACTATTACAGTATTTTCTCACACCACATACAATACTCAGACAACTCTACACAATTTCTCTCACTCACGTGCATACATAGCACACTCTACTCAATACACTCTCAAGACCCCTACACACACACCCACACACCCCCTTGGACTTCTTACTCACACACTCTTAGTTGGACACTCAAATGAGGAGCAAGTTGCTCCTATTTATAGGATGGAAAGTTGGTGACTTTCCTAGCTTTCTACACTATTCTAGAAGTATTATTATTATTTTATTATAGCCTCACAACTAGATTTCTTTGGAGAAGTCTAGAAGTGGTGCAGCTTTTCTTGATGGATTTTGCTAGAACATTCTGGAGAAGGGAGAGATCTAGAGAAATCCACAGAGAGAGAGAGAAATCTGGAGGAGTAAAGAGAGATATGGAGAACTCTAGAGAAAGATCTAGAGAACTCCAGGAGAGAGAGAGAGGCGGTGATCTTCAACACGGAGTTCATCCAGTACCACAGAGCAGTCTTGAAGGAGACCAGCGGGTTGGTGGCCACGGTCTCGGGGGAGTTGAGCCCATCAAACCCGATGCTCTCCCCAGCCACGCCGTAGTTAGGGTTCCCGGTGAGCTGGATCGGGCCGCGGCCGTAGTACCCCTTGTTCAGGTTGCATGGGTATTGAGTGTTCGTCTTATCACAATAGTCCTTTGAAGCTCCATCTATCTCGTTTATGTAGCAAAAATCTGCACATCCACAAGCAGCAATTTTCTGATCACGTTCTGCTCGTAATTTGATTCATTAAGTGATTAAGAGAGGTAACCTACGTCCAGTTTCATGAGTGACGTGAGCGAAAAATGCGGCAATCTCCCGTTTCGAATCGTCGACGCTCCCGACACTGCCAAATTGAGGATAACTCCCTGCGGCCTCAAGGAACGTTCCTCGCGAGTAGAAGCCCTTCCCTTCGCAGCTTTGGGCAGCCTGCTCGATTATCCCGTCGAAGAAGGCCTGTGTCACCACATCCGCCACCACCACGTTGTTTGTCGGCGGCGGCGTGTTGCACGGGCCTTCCCGGCAACCCGTCCCGCAGTAGGCATCCCCCGTGCCGCAGTAGCCCCACTGGCTGCAGCACTGGTCAGCCGCACACCCGCAGTTCTGGGCAGAGGTGGTGTCGGGCAGGGCAGAGACGACGATCCCAGCTACCGCGACCGCTGACCGCGGTCAGGAGGAGCTTCCTGAGCTTGAGGGTTGTCATCTTTTTGAAGGGAGGAATGATGATGGCTTGAAAGTGTATTTTTGACAAGGTAAGGCTGGGATTATTTATAGTGATGGATGAAGGCAAGTTCCTAAAACTAGTTCAATTATTATCCTTTTAATCAGCCAAAGGGGCATTTCGCTAATCGTACCTTGCGTAATCACTACTTCGGTTCCTGTTCTTGAGCCGGGTTTCGAGGGATCGATTGCCCGTAGGCTGAATGCTCAGTGGCTGGTCAGGTCGGATCGTTATCTTGGCCTTCACACGGCGATCGTGCTACTTGAATTAGACTGTGAGAAAGGAGGATCATGAAGTTAATCAGATTGGAATGCTTCAAGGGTTTCAGAAGGTCGAACCGCAATATTTAATGAGCTGTACTCATTTTCAAACGTGGGCAATCGAATTCAAGAGAGACCATTTTTGCTACAGAAATAATTTCCTTTAGAAATAATTCTTTTCTATTATTACTCCCTAAAATAATTTTTTAGTAAAATATGCCGTTGGGTAATTATACAAAATTTTTATTATTGGAATAGAAAAAAATATAAATGTATTTAGTATGATCCAGTTTCTTCTTCTTGATCACAGTCGGTGGGCAGGAGGTGGCGATCGGTGGGCAAGTGACAATCGGTGGGCGGGCAGCGGTCGGCGGCGAATCCAGGGGCAGCAGCCACGGCAAGGAAGAAGAAAAATAGAAAAATAGAAAAAAAAATTGCTTCTTTCTAGAAATCATCCCGGGAACACTTATTGTTTCTATTGAAACTCTATTTCCTCACCACTTTTTTATTCCGGGGAATAAAAAAATTTAATTGACGTCATCATATGGATTTTTATCCTTTTCTACTTCAGGGAGTAAAAGAAAAGAAAAACCAAGGAACTAAAACGTTCATATGTAGCGAAGGACGCATTTGGTAACATTTCTATTTTAGAGAATAAATTTTTTCCCAAAAACATTTTTTTTTCTGTTTCTATTCCTCAGAACAATTTCTGAACATTTGAACACGTTTTATAACTACACAAAATTTCTATTCCCAAAAGAGAAATGCGTTTGGTATGATCCCATATATTTTTATGACTTAAAATTTCTTTTAATCTATTCATAAATTAATTACATTTTCCTTTTTCTTTTCTTCTTTTTTCCTTTTCTTCTCCTTCCTCCAGCCGGTTGCCAGCCCGGCAATCGGCCAGGCAAGGGCTGGCAACTAGCCAGGCAAGGGCCGGCAAGGTCGGCCTCGAGGGTGGCTCGCCAGCCACTAGCGAGGTCGAGCCTTGCCATGGCTAGGCGAGTCTTGGCCTCGCCCTTGCGGTGGCCGAGCGAGGCTCGACCTCACCACCCAGCCTCGGCAAGGCTCGAGGGGGCCTCATCGGTGGTCAGCAAGGCTCGGCCTTCGCCCAAATCTAGGCGAGGTTGAGCCTCACCCAACCATGGTGAGGCTCGGGGGAGTCTCCCTAGCCACGAGAGGCTCGGGGGTCGTCGGTGGGCCGGCAAGCTCGGGGAGACCTTGCCGAGGGCCAACAAGGCTTTAGCGAGCTCGCCGGCCGACGTCGAGGCCGACGACCAACTGGGGGAAGAAGGGAGGAAGAGAAAGAAAGAAAAAAAAAATAAAAACTTAATTCTTGTTCCTTGAGCTATTCCCAAGACCAAAAAGTAACTTTATTTGTTTATTGTTTCTGTTTTAAATATGTTCCTATGAACAAAAAACTTATCAAATGCATTTTTGTTCCATTTTACTCTCAGAAATAAAAGAACAAAAATATCTGTTGTCGAGAGTATCACCAAACACAACCGAAGCTTCCCGGGTTTTCGTCCCAGGCTTAAGTTCTAGGAAACACCCTCTCTGCAAAAATCCAAAGTTGACCACCATGCCATTCATCCCTTCGTTTCAGGATTCACTCCGACCAATTCTCAGAGCTGTCGTTTTCGTAACGAAGCGGTCGTTGACTTGTGTTCCGTCTTTTCCCCGTCGTTGAAAATGACGTCCAGCCGCGTATGAACTTCGAAGAGCGTAAGGAGTCAAAAGTTAAAATCCAAAATGCCGTACAGGTAGCTGTGATTGCGCATGCTTGCTGTGTTTTCTTTGGTGAGAGGAACAACCACAACGCAATATCAAAAAGTGGCTATGGAACCGTAAATGTAATTTACAGAACACGGTAAAGCTAAAGCCATGACACGGCAAAAACTAAAACTCGAAAGCCACTTTGAAAAAAAAAGAAAAAAAAAAGAAAGAGAAAACAAGAACCCAAACAAAGCATAAGCTCCCACTATCATGTAATTACAAGAGAATATTCTCCAGTACTTCATGGCAATCCCCCTAAGACTAGAGACCAATCATTATATGTTACATTCCATGTTTGCCATTTTATGAGCTTAGGATGATTAATAGATGCACCCTTCAATCCCAAGCGACGCACCCGGTGTCACTGCCTCTTGCTCCCCAGCCACAAGAAATGAGGTCCAATTAGAAAAGGGTTAAAAAACGAATCAAAAAAGATGACATCGATTGGCGTGAAATTGAAAACCTTAAAAACAAGGACCAGGCTGAGGGTCCAATTAGAAAATGTACCGTGGATATCACTTGCCACTAAAAAAAATGCAACTCACATGCATTGATTCGCATAAAATGAGATAGGATATGACTCAAATTTAGCCAAACAAACAATCCAAAGCAACGCTATAAAATACTTTCCTCCTATCATCTCTGTTGCCACCACCATTGATGTGGTATTCCAAGATTAATAACCGCACCTTGACAAAGTGTTAAAGCCGCAATCGCCTTCTCTTGGGCGAGCGAAAAATATGTTGTGTCACTGCCTCCTACTTCCCAGCCACAAGAAATGAGGTCCAATTAGAAAAGGGTAAAAAAATGAATCGAAAAAGATGACATCGATTGACATGAAATTGAAAATCTTAAAAACAAGGACCGGGCCAAGGGTCCAATTAGAAAATGTACAGTGGATACCACTTGCCATTAAACAAAATGCAACTCACATGCATTGATTCGCATAAAATGAGACAAAATATGACCGCAAATTTAGCCAAGCAAACAATCCAAAGCAACACTATGAAATACTTTCCTCCTACCATCTCTGTTGTCACCGCCATCGATGTGGTATTCCATGATTAATAACCGCACCTTGACAAAGTGTTAGTTTCAAGAAGCCGCAATCGCCTTCTCTTGGGTGAGTGAAAGATCTGTTGTGTCACTGCCTCCTGCTCCCCAGCCACAAGAAATGAGGTCCAATTAGAAAAGGGTAAAAAAATGAATCGAAAAAGATGACATCGAGTGGCGTGAAATTGAAAATCTTAAAAACAAGGACCGGGCCAAGGGTCCAATTAGAAAATGTACAATGGATACCACATGCCATTAAAAAAAATGCAACTCACATGCATTGATTCACATAAAATGAGACTGAATATGACCGCAAATTTAACCAAACAAACAATCCAAAGCAACACTGTAAAATACTTTCCTCCTACCATTGCTATTGTCACTACCATCGATGTGGTATTCCATGATTAATAACCACACCTTGACAAAGTGTTAGTTTCAACAAGCGGCAATCGCCTTCTCTTGGGCGAGCGAAAGATCTGTTGTGTTAATTTAGGAATTTCGCCTCGGTCGAAATGAAAGAAATTAAAGGGACGCTGAAATTTAGATGGAATCGATGCTCCTCCTGCTGAGTTCGAGCCCTAATTCGAGACTAATTTATCCACTTAACATCCTTTTTAAATAAGATTTGTACTGAACATTCTTTTCATAAGATGACTTCACTTTGGACCCTTATTTAAAACTTGCGTTTTAATTGATTGTGTTTGCCTTAAGCTTAGTTGTGTCCGTGTCATAATCGAACAAAATATAGAGTGCCCAAATAAGCAGACGTGTGAATTTCTCATGAACTGAACAATATATTGAACTTGCTACTTTATTTCCATTTTTCTCGATGAAGTCCTCATTTCCTTTCCATTTTTCATGTGTTGTGCGCATTATTGATAGGATGAATACACCAGAAAACTACTTCTAATTGGCGTTCTAGATGCACAACTTGATTTCACGTACGGTCTCCTCCTGCTAACCCCGCCGTCACACTCGAGGGCGCCGTTGATGGCTCTGATGGTGGCTCCAAACCCTTGGTCTATGACCGGTTGGACGAAGTTCATCCAGTACCACAGAGCGGTCTTGAAGGAGATCAGCGGGTCGGTGGCCACGGTCTCGGGGGAGTTGAGCCCGTCAAACCCGATGCTCTCCCCGGCCGGGCCGTAGTTGAAGTTCCAGGAAAGCTGGATTGGGCCACGGCCGTAGTATTCCTTGTTCGGGTTGCATGGATACTGGGTATTCGTCTCATCACAGTAGTCCTTTGAAGCTCCGTCTATCTCGTTTATGTTGCAAAAATCTGCACATCCCCAAGCAGCAATTCTCTGATCGCGTTCTACTGGTAATTTGATTCATTAAGTGATTAAGAGAGATAACTTACGTCCAGTTTCATGAGTGACATGAGCAAAAAATGCAGCGACCTCCCCTTCGAATCATCGACGCTCCCGACCCTGCCGAACTGAGGATAATTCCCCGTGGCCTCGAGGAACGTTCCTCTCGAGTAGAAGCCCTTCCCTTCGCAGCTCTCCGCGGCCTGCCCGATTATCCTGTCGAAGAAGGCCTCCGTCACCACGTCCACCACCGACACATTGCTTGCCGGCGGCAGCGTGCTGCATGGGCCCGCCTGGCAGCCGATCCCGCAGTAGGTGTCCCCCATGCAGCAGTAGCCCCACCGGCTGCAGCACAGGTCGCGCGGAACGGCAGTGTTGGGCCGAGGTGGTGTCGGGCAGAGCGGAGACAATGATCACAGCGGGCACGGCGGGCAGGCAGGAGGAGCTTATTGAGTTGGAAGGTTGTCATCTTGTTGTTGAAGGGAGGAATGACAGATTGAATTGTGGTTTTGATGAGGTGAGGCTTGGATATTTTTAGTGATGAACGAGAGGAACAATGTTGATGGAACATTGCAAGAGCTCCAAAGCCGGCAAATTCGGAACATGCAAAATGGGAAGAGGATAAAAATAAAGACAGTTCGAAAACGATGACTGCGATGATGGTGTTGACGTTGGGTTTTGGACCGGAGGGCATTAATCTAGAGATAAAAGAGTGGCCACACACAAACCACCATGCACATTGCACATACATTGCTGCAATTCCCGACTTAAATTACGATGGCCCAATTAATCATAAACCTTTAATAATATCAATTTGATCATAAATCTATTGTACGACAGATAGTTTAGTTTTAAACCTTTCCATTGTGCCAAGTTAGTCTCAAACATTTTAACAATTTACCGAGCTAGTCATTCTGCATAATTTTGGTCGGAAATCGCCGAAGGACCACATTGGCAAATCCTTAAAAATTTGAGGAATAATTTGACAAGTTACTAAAAAGTTTAGAACTAAATTAATACAATTTTTAGAACTGACTTGACCGTTGTAAAATAGATTTAAGATTTTTTGAACAATTGTCCCATTTTAACTATCATCCCTCTAATCAGCCAAAGAGGGTTGCATTGCTTTTGCAGAATTTGATATCTGAGCAAGTGCATTTCACCAATCACACCTTGTGGAATTACTACTCGGTTCTTTGCTCTTGAGTTGGCTATGAAGGGATCAATCACCCACAGTAAAATCAAATGGGATTTCCGGCTTCTATTCCGTTGATACAAGGGAATTACAATTATAAGGATGGAAAGTTCGTGTCTCTTTATAAGGTGCTCCGAAGTGGCGGACCTACGGTGGTGGGTGGTGGTCGCCGGCCCCCTAGGTCCAATAATAATTCCATGTATAGGTAAGAAAAGATTTACATTATAAGGGTTCGAGTGAACCGGCCTGCTCTGACCCTAAATTTTCGGTTCGAAGTAATGTTATGCGCTTGAGAGTAATGTCTTCTTGTGAACCACATTCTTTTTGTTTTGCTCTTGACATGGGCATCTGAGCATAGTTCCTCTTTGCTCTTAACCATCAATTTTTTCACCATATTTGTCCTTTTATTCTGGATTGCTTCTTTGCTCCCAGTTGGATTTTGTCCCCTCTCTCATGTAGATCTAACAAGGTTAGCATCAACTACGTCGACCGCTAGTATATACTTGAATGAACGTGAAATGCATGCAAGTGACATTTTATTTTACTAGTTAAGTTTATAAGTTAATGTCGTTTATTTAATGATAATGATCAATTCGGCAAGCATATAATGAGATGTCGATTTTGATTCCATAGACAATTTCAAAGTTGCAAAATGCATTAGAAGTTAAAATCCTCTTGCTCAAAAGGAGATTTCTATTTGGACTCAGGTCCGTATGAACACAATTTGTCGTAATGGGTATCACGTGATCAAAATGTGAAGTGAATCCAGACAAGTCTTTTCTACCAAAGCATAAAGAGTATTTCACAATTTAGTTATTTTTTTTAAATGTAGAGTATTAGACTTAGAACCCATCACCAGACTTGTAATTAAGGGCATACTTCAAATAAGGCAATGAATTGGGACAATTTTCTCAAAAGAAGATTTATAGTAGATCTCGCTTGGAGCAAGACCTTAGAATGGCTAATTTAGTCTCAAATAAGACTAAGGGCTCATTAAACAATGCCCCGAGCTCACTAGATAAAATCAGATTAAGAAGAAAAAAAATGAATTTCTACCAATTTTTAAATTTTAGTACTCATAGGTCTTTCTAGGGTTTTGATTGATTGATGAGTCTTTACCATTTTAATTTTAGGATAATTACACAAAAGGTCCTTATATCGTCTCTAAATTATTAATTTGTTTAATAAAATTCCTAAAAGGGTGTGTTTATTTCACAGAAAACGTAACGTTTTTGGAAAATGTTTTCAAGGAAACCATTTTCCAGGAAAATGGTTAGTTTTCCTTTGTTTAGTGATATGTGACTGAAAGTATTTGCTGGTGTTTGGATCGCATTTGAAAAAATGATTGAATGACATTTGACCTAACAATTGATAATAATGTGCCTCTTACTTCCAAATTAATTTGTTGAGTCTATCACCTTTTTTAACTTTATAAAAATATTATTTTTTTATAAAAAATCGAAATTATAATTATTTTTCATATTTCAATTTTTTTTTTTTTCTTTTCTTCCTTCCTTAACGGCGCCGGCAAAGGCGACGGCCGGCCGCCGGCCGATGACAGGCCAGGCGAGGCTCGAGCCTCGCCGACGTCGGGCGGGGCCTCAACCTTGCCAGATCAGTGAGATCGAGCCTTGCCGACGACTAGTGAGGATCGAGCTCACCGACGTTGGGTGGGGCCTCAACCTTGCCGGATCGGCGAGATCGAGCCCTGCCCGACGCCGGCAAGCTCGATCTCGCCTGTGGTCGGTCGCCAACCGTCGTCGTGGGGCGGCCGGCCAAAGAAGAAGAAAAAAGAAAAGAGAAAAGAGAAAAAGAAAAAATAATTATTAAAAATAAAAAATTATATTTTTAAAATATAAAAATAATTAAAAATTATATTTTAAAAATTAAATAAAAATTATATTAAAAAATTAAAAATTCGATTTTTTTTTAAAATATTTTAAAAAGAATTATAAAAATTTAAAAATATATATTTTTAAGAATAATTGTTTGTAAACCAAGCATCAAATCTAAGCTTTGGTAGATTCGGAAAATGTTTTCCGGTCATTTCAAAGGGGAAATCATTTTCCTGAATTTAAGCTTTGTTAGGAAAACGTTTTCTGTTGACTAGGAAAACATTTTCCGTTGACTTATTTTCCTGAGTGAACCAAACACCGGAAAATGAGGAAAATGTTTTCCCTGAAAATGTATTCCGCGAAACAAATAAAGGGAGTCAGCTGATTTATCTTTTAATCTAAGATGTTTGAACTTTTAATTTGGTTAATATGAAACATATTCAACTTATTCAACTTATTCGCGAGTCAGCTGATTTATCTTTTAATCTAAGATGTTTGAACTCTGAACAAAATATATATACATAACATCATACGTGAACTATTTATGTAAGTTATTAAACTCAAATCCCGGTAGAGCAATCGAAAGGATACTTATCCTTGTATTTGATTGTTGTAGCCATTGCTAGTCTTTGATCTCTCTCTCTCTATGTAAATAAAGGGAGCTCAGGCAGGGGGTCTCGACAGTCGACAAAAGAGCGACAATGACTAAGGAGAGTTTCAGGCTGTGCACAACCGAATCGGAGGAGGATTCCAACTCACACACACTCAATATCAGTATTTACTATCAACCTATGGAGAAATGCAAATCTAGTTTTTCCATCATTGGACCAAAACGAAGATCATGGACAGCAATAGCCGCAACCAAGTGTTGGCGGGACATTCATACAACAATTCACACGACTAGTTCACGTCGGTCGGCATGTGTAAGAATGAAAATTTCGGGTGTGTTTGTTTCACGGAAAACGTAACGTTTCTAGAAAATGTTTTCCGGGAAACCATTTTCCAAGAAAATGATTAGTTTTCCTTTGTTTGGTGATATGTGACTGAAAGCATTTTCTGGTGTTTGGATCTCATTTGAAAAATGATCTAACAATTAACAATAGTGTGCCTCTTATTTCCAAATTAATTTGTTGAGTCCATGTTACTTTATAAACGGATTTTTCTCGATCAGTTTAATAAATCTAGAATTTGAACTTGCAAAATGAAAAAGAAACCTGAATTCATATACGTATTTTTTTTTCCTGAAAATGGACATGATTTCCGGTTACAAGAGCAAGTCAAAGCGATATCATTAATCGCTTCAATACATTTGTCTCTCCTTGGATGGATGCGCCTCCCATGCGTAATATTAATTAATTTGACAAAAATTAAAGAAAGATAAATTTGTTATAAATGTACTAGTTTAGAGGTTCTTTATGATAAAAAATTTAATTTATAATAAATTTATAATAATTATATCGATTTGAGATCTTCTATATATAACATTATGTTAATTTGTATTTTTTCGTGATATTAAGTAGGAAGTAAAGGAAGCAAAAAGAAAGAAAAAGGGAGAAATGAGGAAAACATCACCACCTGTCCATATAATCGGCACTAGCAAGCTAAAATCTCTTTCTTTCCTTTTTTTTATTATAGATTTGAATGTTTCAAAAGGTTGTGCTTCTTTTTAAATATGAGGCAAGAAATTTAGAAAAATAAATAAACGAAATACATCTAAAAAGAAAATAAAAAAATCTTAGAAGAAACAGTCCTTTTCCAGCAGAGACATACATCAATCCCTCAAATTTGAAGCGCCCCCCCCCCCCCCAACGGCTCGCGCACAACCATCCAAAAATCAAATACATTTTCCGCTCAAAATTACCAAAAAAAAACCCACCAAATAAAAAATTAAAAAAAATTGGCTGTACACACACCGAACTCCCTCTCTCTCTTTCTCTCTCTAGCCCGACGACATCAATGGCTGACCCGTCCTCCTCGCTGCCCCCTCCTCCGATCCCTAGCCTCCTCCTCCCGCCATACTCACCGTCACCTCCACCCCCCGGCCCAGAGCAGCCGCCACCGCCGCCGCCACCGCCGCAGCAGCAGCAGCCGTGGATCCTCTTCTCGTTCCCAAAGCGGCCGACCCTCTGGGTCACCTCCGAGTACGACAGCGACAGCTCCGTCTTCCTCAAAAGGTCTCGTGCAAGCTCCTCGACGGCCTCGCCAAGCTCAAGCTCTCCTTCCGCAACGACCGGAAGGGCGAGGTCGCGGAGCCCCGGCTGGCCTTCGTCTCCAAGCACCTCTCCCTCCACTACGACGTCGAAAAAGTGAAAGAACTTGGAATCGTGTTGAGCGTCGTTGAAGAAGAGCCAGACCTTCGATGATGAAGAAGAAGATCTAGACCTTCAATGGCGAAGAAGATGCGCGTCGTTGAAGAAGAGCTGAGGAAGAAAGACGAGCGAAAGAGCGAAGGGAGAGAGCAGCCAGAGCGGCGTACGAAGAGGAAAAGTGAAAGGCCTGAGAGAAAAATGAGAAGGGAAAGTGTTTTCACCTTCTCAGCCGGAGGAATTCGTTTTCCTAAAATAACACATAATACTTGTGTTGACCGGAAAGTCTTTTCCGTTGACCAAATCTATTTCAGAGAACCAAACGGCTGAAAATCCAGAAAACACTTTCCGGTAAAATACTTTCAGTAAAACAAACACACCCTTCATTTAACGATCATGCTCATTTTAGGAAACCTGCCTCTGATTAATCCTAAGTAATCCATCAAAGGATAGCACTCGGTGCAAAACGACCGTGACAACAAGGATCGATCATCCTCGGCTCCACGAGGGCGAGCCCGGCGCGTGACCGGTAAAGCTACAAACACCAAAGCGATGTGGTCGGGGTTCGATTCAGAAGATAAACAGCGGAACATATGTGTTCAGGACGGTCGATGAACGAAGTGACCGGTCGCCAACATTCCGGCCCCTAGGATAGACAGTCCAACCTCCGGTTGCGATCCTGGAGCGCCAACCCAGCATGCCCGAGAGTTCATGGCTAGTACTTCGGCGAAGGCGACCATCGAGAAACGAGGTCCAATTAGAAAAATAAGAATAAAAAAATAATAATAAAAATATTTCATCAATTGGCACAAAAATGAAAATTTTAAAAGCAAGGATCAGAGCGACAGTCCAATTAGAAAATGCACAGTGTATACCACTTGTCATTAAAAAAAAATGCAACTCACATGCATCAACTTACACAAAATGAGACGAAATGCATCTGCAAATTCAACCAAACAATCCAAAGCAATGCTAGAAAGATCTTTCCTCCTACCATCACCATCGTCCCTACCACCGGTGTGGTATTCCACGATTATATGCCCACACCTTGTCAATGTGTTAGTTTCAACAGGCTGCAATCGCCTTCTCTTGGGTGAGTGAAAGATCAGTTGCGTCAATTTATGAAACTCACCTTGGTTGAAATGAAAGACATTAGAGGGATGCTAAAATTTAGATGGAGTCAATAGTCCTCTAGCTGAGTTTGGGCTCTTACTCGAGAGTAACTTGTTCATTTCACGTCCTTATTTAAAATAAGATTCACTCTCGGCTCTCTTTTCATAAAACAACTCTACTTCATGTCCTTATTTCAATTTACTTATTTGTGTTTCCCTTAAGCTTAGTGTACGACCATGTCATAATCGAACAAAATATAGAATAACTAAATAAGCAGACAATATATGAATGTCTCATGAATTGAAAAATATATTGAACTTGCTACTTTATTTCCAATTTTCTCCATGAAGTCCTCATCTTCTTTCCATTTTGCATGTGTTGTGCGCATTATTGATACAAAGAATACACCCGAAAGCATGCACAACTTGATTTCACGTACAGTCTACTCCGGCTAGCAAGTGAGATTATCTCCGGGAGCGACCCCAAGTTGGCTGCAGTACTCGGTGTAGTACTGGACCCGGGCCTGGACGGTGGCGGGGTTCCCGCCGTCGCATTCGAGTGCGCCGTTGATGGCTCTGATGGTGGCTCCAAACCCTTGGTCTATGACTGGTCGGACGAAGTTCATCCAGTACCACAGAGCGGTCTTGAAGGAGATCAGCGGGTCGGTGGCCACGGTGTCGGGGGAGTTGAGCCCGTCGAACCCGATGCTCTCTCCGGCTGGTCCATAGTTGAAGTTCCAGGAGAGCTGGATCGGGCCGCGGCCGTAGTAACCCTTGTTCGGGCTGCACGGGTACTGGGTGTTTGTCTCATCACAGTAATCCTTTGAAGCTCCATCTATCTCGTTTATGTAGCAAAAATCTGCACAACCACAAGCAGCAATTTTCTGATCACGTTCTGCTCCTAATTTGATTCATTAAGTGATTAAGAGGATAACTTACGTCCAGTTTCATGAGTGACATGAGCGAAAAAAGCGGCAATCTCCCGCTTCGAATCGTCGACACTCCCGACCCTGCCGAACTGAGGATAACTCCCGGCAGCCTCAAGGAACGTTCCTCGCGAGTAGAAGCCCTTCCCTTCGCAGCTCTCGGCGGCCTGCCCGATTATCCCGTCGAAGAAGGCCTCCGTCACCACATCCGCCACGACCACGTCGTTCGTCGGTGGCGGCGCGTAGCATGGGCCTTCCTGGCATCCCGTCCCACAGTAGTCATCCCCCGTGCCGCAGTAGCCCCACTGGCTGCAGCACTGGTCGGCTGCGCACCCGCAGTTCTGGGCCGAGGTGGTATCGGGCAGGGCAGAGATGACGATCCCAGCAACCGCGACGGCGGTCAGGAGGAGCTTCCTGAGCTTGAGAGTTGTCATATTTTCTGAAGGGAGGAATGATGGTGGCTTGAAAGTGTAGTTTTGATAAGGTGAGGCTGGAATATTTATAGCGATGGATGAGGGCAATTTGCAACTTGCATGAGCTGCAAATTCAGCCAATTTGGACCGTGCAACACGGAAAGAGAATAAAAATCTAGATATTTGAAAATGAGGACTTTGATAGTGGCGTTCACTTTTTGAGTGTTTGACTGCGGCGCATCATTCTAGATATAAATGAGGGGCGGGTCTGGACTTGAACCAGTCAAAATTGTGTTTTTGTTCTTCAAAATGCTTAACTTGCTTAAAGTAGTTCAATTATTAAACCTATAATCAGCCAGAGAGGCTTAGATTGCTTTGGCAGAATTCAATATCTGACCAAGTGCATTTCGCTAATCGCACCTTGTGGAATCACTACTTCGGCTCCTGTTCTCGAATCGGGTTCTGAGGGATCAATCGCCCAGATCGTCGCTAGGGTGAACATGCAGTAGCTGGTCAGGTGGAATCGCTCACCGCTATCTCGTCCTTTACACGGCAATCGTGCTACTGAAATTAGACAGAGAGAAAGGAGGATCGTTAAGCAATCAGATGGGAATAGTTCAGGGGTATCATAAAGTCAAAACCGCAATCTTTGATGAGCTATACTCATTTTCAACGTGGGCATTCGAATTCAAGAGAGACCGTTTCATAAAAGAAGCTTCCCACATTATCGTCCCAGGCTAAAGTCCAAGTCAACTTCCTCACTGCAAAAATTCAAAGTTGACCACCACTTTGTTTCTGGATTCATTCTGACCAATTCTCAGAGCCATCATCATTTACCTTTCGCGATGAAGCGGTTGTTGACCTGTGTTCCGTATTTCCCCGTCGTTGAAAATGATCTACAACCGTGTATGAACGTCCAAAAGCGTTCACACGTTTTTCTTTTTCCATGAAAAGACGTCAAAAGTTATAATCCAAAATGCTGCACATGTAGCTTTGATTGCGCATGCTTGCAGTGTTTTCTTTGGTGAACGGAACAACCACAACACATTATCAAAAAGTCGCTATGAAACCGTAAATGTAATTTACAGAACACAGTAAAGCTAAAGCCATCACACGGCAAGAACTAAAACCCGAAAGCCACTTTGGGGGGAAAAAAGGAAAGAGGAAACAAGAACCCAAACAAAGCATAAGCCCCCACTACCATGTAATTACAACAGAATTTTCTCCAGTACTTCATGACACTCCCCACAAAACTAGAGACCAATCATCATATGTTTACATTCCATGTTCACCATTTTCTGACCTCCGGATGATTAACAGATGCACCCTTCAATCCCAAGTGACGCACCCGGTGTCACTGCCTCCTGCTTCCCGGCCACATGAAAGGTATTGAGACTCGATCAAAAATGACAAGAAGAGAATCAAATGAGGGGCCACTTGAATTTGCCCATCAACTGAACCACACCCACTTGATTGATCAATGGTCAGTAACTTGCATCCAGGAATTCCAATGTGGCTGTACTTTTATCAGACCCATCTAATCCTTATCACAGCTTTTCTCATCCTCATACCCTGATGCCTTGCCACTCCTGCCAACTATAAACGGCTCTGGGGTAGAACTGTAGCTATCCATGTCAAGACCGTGATAAGTTCTAGCTGCGAGAAACTCGGCCCCAGATTTAGCCGTTCCTTTGACAACAGAATCAGGATGCCTGTCGAGCAGTGAAAGAGCCTTCTCTGTAGCATGAGCCAATGCGAGATATTCATTATCTTCCTCATCAATCCCTAGTGGAGCAAAAAATTGAGCAGAAGAAATAAGTAGCTAACGATCATAACCAGAGGACATTTCTCTGCATGTCAAACATAAATATGTTGAGAAAGAAAAAATACCATCCAGATTTTGGTCTTCTACATATCCACCCTTAAGGAAGGAAAAACGAGCTTCTTCTGATGGTTTCCTGACTTCTTCTGGGGATGATGTAACCAAATCCCGAAATTCCATAACATACTCTCCTGTCCACTGACTTCCACTAGCGCAGTGAAATAAAGATGCATTAGCAAGCATAATTAGCATATATACTGAGGGATAATGACAGAGCCACAATAAAGATGCTTTAGTGAATAATCACTTCGATTTACTTATACTTGGCTCATGTGCAGACAGGAACTCTTTTCGTTTTCTCTTTTTGGGGCTAACCAGCAGGAGCAGACACATAGGTTGATAACTCAACATTCATACTATAAAGCATTTTTTGGCCATTTATCACATTCTTTCAATCTCATGGCCAGAACCTAGGTAGAAGGCAATGTCAAGAAATGAGAAGAAAAAGGATAGCTCAAAAACAGTAAAACTGAGTGGGGGTAGTCACACTTCGCAAAAAAAAAGAGGTGAGACATGGCAAAGAGCCTTCTAAAGTTATCAAAGCCTCTTGATTATGTCAAATTTGACACGTTTGGATTTTCAGAAAATAAAGTGGAAATGCCTGTGCAAGACATGATGGTAGCACTGTGATTTCACCAACATAAACTTGGATGTTTTTCTATGTATCAGATTCAGAAATTCCCGCTTAGCTTGTTATGATTTGCATGGTTCCTTCTCCTACTTAGACCATGGCTATAGCAAAGCCTTTCCACTATACATTCTCATGATATAGACCAGGAATTTCGGTCTTCAATGCTCACCTCCTGTCCAATTTAATTTTCAAAGTTTATGGGTAATTTACCATGTCAAATTTTCATAAGGATTTAATTTGTTTCTTATAGTGGCAACTAACAATGCTCTTCTTCATTTCCTGTAATTCAATTGCAACAAGAAAACTCAACCATGAACATGCTGATATAAAACCATTCCCTATCATCAGCCAGAGTAAACATAGACATAAGGAGACTGACAAGAAAGACGCTGTCTGGAAACTGTTCCTCAAATCCTGAGACCAATTGTCATCATAACACTGTAACTACTTGAACACACCAACCAGGGGACATCAAAGATGGAAAGAACTTAACGAAGGGAGGGCAGAGAGATTGAGAATCTTGGAAGTCTAAAAGCTAGACATAACTAGACAATGACAGCATTTAGATGTCAATCAATTGATACCTCTTGAAAGCTATCATGGCTTCAAATGGTGTGATTACAGGAGCCAAAAACTCTTTGCTGTCCAGCAGAGCCGTCTGGGGACAGGAGACATAGATGAAAACATCGCACTGCAGCAAGAATAAAATAGCCATCAGAGATTCTGAGCTAGTCTTGCCCATGGGGTCAAGAAAAATAAACATTTCACGCATCGGAGTGTACCTCAGGGAAGTTAGCAAGCTTTGCAGGATTTGGTCTCCCCATGGCAAGAGTATATGCCTTTTTTCCAGCTCCAGTGACCAGCTCTTTCATTTGATGTATCATATGAAGGTAGCCGGCTTCAACACAATTTGAGAGTCAGTGAAATGTCCCAACAAAAGCACAAGCATAATCATCGCAAAGCTTTTCTCCTAGCGGCAGATGTAAGATATGAAACTTTGAAACATAGTGCAAGACAACCAGAGATTAACAACATGTCAAGATAACATCTGAATCTGTCACATCTTTCTTTTCTAGCCACAAATTGATCGCATCTTCATGATCTCTCTTTTATTAGCCCCCTCACATTCAGCAATTCTATCCAAGTATATTTATATTTCTCTTAGATCATCTTGAAAATATACATTGACAACATCTGATTACAGAACATAATATGGTTATTTTTCGAATCATCAATAATGTAAACAATGTACATAGCTTATATTAGACCACCCTACCCCCAAAATGAATGCAACTTATAAATTATGAAATACTGGAAAGTGTTAGATTGGGCAGAGATATATGTTTTAAGACTAGTTCAAA